>OY998179.1:128670296-130027315 GCA_963921935.1 Galeruca laticollis | reverse complement strand
GAAGCGGTGAAACATTCAAAGATGGAGTAATATTCGCAGAAATATCAAAATTCGATTGATTACTGTTTGTACTTCGTCTCAGTTGCAGCTTTCATCAATAATTGCATCATTTTTACTTCTTTCCGGCTCCACAAAACCTACTTTCTGTCTCTCTATTTCCAGATTATTTTCTTTGTACTCCTCTTGAGAACTGAAAACTTCTATAGGTGCAAAATCATCATTCCCGAATGCAAGTCTGTTAAATGACCAAATACCTGGCTTCGAAAAGCCGCTTGTAATATTTTTGGGTGTAAAGGACGCCAAGAAGGCAGATTTTGAAAGTTCAGCAATGGTATACATAGATAAAGTCTTACCAATATTTCGAATGTGCCAATCATTAAATGCTATTTTTAGTTCATTTTTAAATGGACCAAAAACGCTGACTTCCAGCGGTTGTAATTTGTGTGACGTCTGTGGTGGCAAAGAAAGATGGATAATCCCATTGTCACGGCAATAGTTGACAGCTTCAATAGAAATATGTGACTCGTGGCTGTCACAAATGATTAAAATTGGGTTATCTTTAGTAGATGATGTGTGTCGTTGAATGTGTTGAAGAATTTGTATATACAATTCAGCTGTCATCCAGCCGCTCCTGATTGCTAAACCAAGACTGCCCTAGGGAGCTCCATTTAAAAACGGGTCTTTGAAATGGACTAGAGGAAAAATATAGACAGGAGGAAGAGCAGAACCTATTGCTGTGACTATTCCACAAAACGTTACTAGTTCTCCTCGTTCAGCTGACACAATTTGTTCTATTTGCCTGTTTTTTTTTCAGCTAAAACTTTAGGCGTTGGTAAGACTGTGTTAATGCCTGTTTCATCCAAATTTACTATACGGTCAGGAGTAAAATTATAGCGTAACATTACACGCTCATAATTGTCAAAAAATTCAGCCAATGCAGTCTTATTAAATGTAAAACTTCTTGCGCCGCTTGTATTTTCCGGTTTTCTTAGGCTGAGTTCCGGATTCCTGTTTCTAAATCCTGCTGCCCACTCTTTCCCGGCGCGTTTATTTTTTTTCCTTGATTCTGGATATTTGCGTCCCAAATAGTCTGCATACTCATAAGCTAGTGTCAAAAGTTGCTGGAAGGATAACCCATAATGCATCTGGCTGCAAGTCAACAAATATTCTGAAAACATTTTCTCTTGCTGGACAGTAAATACTTGAGAACAGTATACTTTGACCCATACAAATAAGAAGGTGACGATTGGTTTTCCTCAGAAACCTTTCTAAACTTTACAACACGATGTTGCAGAGTTCCAGGTTTAATACCATATTTTTCGGCTGCTCTTCTAAGAGATATACCTTCAAAATAACTTCAGATACGGCGGTCTTGATCTTCTCTTCATCTAAACTACGTCTTTCAGTCTTGGGCTTGTATGTGCGCACCATTTTCTGATAACATTATAATATATATAATTATAATTCAAAATATTTTACAATTTATAAAATGGATTTAGAGTTTCTTTAAAATAAATCAGTTAGTTATTTTGTATAATTTTGTAAAATCTGTTGAGCTACTTAGATACAGTAAAATACCTTGATACACACGGGATACATTGATGTGTATCAAGGTGCCCCGTATTTTTCTGTATCTAAGTGCCCCAACAGATATTTTTTTAAATGCAAATTGTACTAAGGAAACTAACTGATTTATTTGGAAAAAAAATAGTAAATCCATAATATTCGACACCCTAACTCACCTTTGGTATATATAGATCTTCACAAGATGGTATAAAAGACCGGAAAAATACTTTTACATTTCACGTTTATTTTTAGTTGGCCGCACTGGAAACACGTTACGACTTTTAGAGCGCCAACGGCTGACTGGCTTTTGGCGTGAACAAGTAGGATTCGTTCAAACATTTTTCTATGAGCGTTTTAGATATGTCACCACTCGAATATATTCAATAGATTATTGTATAAGTCTTGTGTATCTATGTACCCATTGCATCATTGTGCCCCCCCTCCCCCTACTCGAAAATTGTAGCACATAAAAAACGTCTCATGACTTTTTGTTCTTTCTTCATAATTAAATGAGTTAGGGTAGTTTTAAGTTTAAGGGAAAGCCGGAAATTTAAAAAATCGTAAGTAATAGAAAAATAACCAGATTATAGTATATTATTTAACGAGCGTATATTGTAGGCTATATTACACGAGCCGCAGGCAAGTGTAATATAGCCATTATACGCGAGTCAAATAGTATGCTTTATCTACGACTATTCATATTATTAAGAAATATAGGTAATATTTTGCAGATTTATCAAAAAAATTGCAATTGGCAATAAAAAATATTTTTTAATGTTATGATACTTGGCTAGCCATCAAGGATCAACGTCTAAAATGCTTGGCTAGGCATCGAGGATGAACTTTCAAGAAACTTGGAATACGTATAAAAATTATATTCCACGGGCGTGGAATATGAAATTCATTTTCCACAGGTGTGTAATATGAATTACATTATGTAGTTACTATCACAAGCATAATGCATCTATTATTAAAAAATCGTAGATAAACTTTTTTTGTACTGCTTAAAAAAGTTATCTTCAATGGGCTAGTTTCATGGGTATGAATCAACAAGTAAAATCATATCAGAAGGATTAAAAATATCATATATTTTTCGATGATAACGATATTCATCTCAAAAAGATATAAATATCTTCGAAAATTAGATTTAAAAATTTTATTAGATTTAAATAAACCGCAGTAAGTCGACCAATGACAGAAGCCCTTGTTCTCAGATTGAAAATACGTTCTGTTGACAAATCCTACTTGATTATCCAAGTTGATTAATACAAAGAAGAATTTGACAATTGACATGATTATCCACAACCAACCTCAAACAGATATCATCCTCGCCGACTTTTTAGTTGTTTGCTATATTATTTTATAGTAGAAAATGTGCTTCTGTTTGTTTGCCTTTTAAAAGACATCGTTCAAATGGATCCAGGTTTCACCGGAGCTAATTCTACAAATCATCTTCAAGTGGATGTGGGCATGGTGTCTCAGTCACTCGAACTCCCCTAAACAGAAGAATAGTAAGAGATCTGGTACTAAATCGAGTTTGTACCTCTGAGGTAACGCAATTTGTGTATGTGTGTTACAAGACACGTTTTCCAAACAACTTAACCTACATGGAGAACATCAATTTTCATTATACATACATTTTACGTTATATTTTCTATTTTGAAAGCATCATCACTGACATGATTATCCACAACCAACCTCAAACAGATATCATCCTCGCCGACTTTTTAGTTGTTTGCTATATTATTTTATAGTAGAAAATGTGCTTCTGTTTGTTTGCCTTTTAAAAGACATCGTTCAAATGGATCCAGGTTTCACCGGAGCTAATTCTACAAATCATCTTCAAGTGGATGTGGGCATGGTGTCTCAGTCACTCGAACTCCCCTAAACAGAAGAATAGTAAGAGATCTGGTACTAAATCGAGTTTGTACCTCTGAGGTAACGCAATTTGTGTATGTGTGTTACAAGACACGTTTTCCAAACAACTTAACCTACATGGAGAACATCAATTTTCATTATACATACATTTTACGTTATATTTTCTATTTTGAAAGCATCATCACTGCATTTTAAAATATATATTTCCAAATTTCCTTGAGAGTTATCTTTTTTAATAAGAGGCACCCGATTAGGAGAACATTATTTGAAAGAATACGTTTTGACAGTAATTTGCGTTTCTCTTTAACGGGTGTTAAAGAAAAAAGATAACTAGTCTACTTATAAAGTTTTCCCTCGTGACAACAGCGCAAAATATCTTTGTTTGCCATTGGCTCTAGCCTACCACAGTCTGCCACAAGAATTCAAATTTTAATATTTTTTTTCATTTTTATTTGAAATTGTAGAGTGGCGTTATTAGTCGCAAATTCTTAGTTCAATATATCTTGTGACATTATCATTGAACTTCATGAAACGAGCCCATTCTAGAGATTAGGTACAGTGTGTTTTTTATTGCTGAAAAAAAAGATAACAGTTTGAAATTTTCAAATAGAGTTCTTTTTAATTAAATTAACATGTCTCGACTGCTGGGGTCACTGAGATAGTTACAATATTTCATACATTTCGATACATTTTAGGTAGAACATGTTAGATATAATTCATTAAATTTGTGTCTTTTAGGTAGGATAGCACTTCATTCACTTCATTAAATTTTAGGATATCAGTAAAAGGTTCTTTATGTTGTGTTTCTGCTGATAGATCTAGTAGCGGGGACATTCCACTAGGATGTGTTTAACAGTTAGATGTATGGAACATAACTAGCACAGGGGACAATCTTCTTTTGTCATCAATTATCTATGGATATTACGTGTATGTCCAAGAGAGAGAGAAGTTCGTGGGTGACTTCTGTTGGGTGGAGTATTCTTGGGTGAAGTTGAACTTTTCTTGTGGTGCCCTGGTGTAGGATTAGTTTCCTCTTCAGGGCTGGGTTGTGTTGGGTGGTTTTGTGCGCGCTGGCCGAGAAACTGAGTTGGGGGTAGAAAAGGTGTCTAGTGAGAATTTATTTAAGAAGTGTATAGGAAATTTGTTTTTAAAAGGTGTATAGAATTTTGAGGGAGTTGAAAGGGCTTTTCGCTAGAAAACAAATGGAGGGTTGTTTGTGTTGGGGTGTGTAGGGGGATGATGTTTGGAAGCAGCGAAGCTCAAAAGTGTGCGGATATGGTGTGACAAAAAGTGTCTAGGATTGGAGCTTAAATGTTGAAGACGAACCATGTATCGTTGCCGATACATAGATATATGAGTTGACCTGGCTAGGTGTCAGGAATTATTGAAGTTATTTAATGTAAAAGGGTGTTGTTAACTGAATTTGAAATGTCTCCGATATTAAGGAGGAATATAATGAAATATTAGTGATTTAAGATTGTTATTGGTTTTGGGAATTTACGAAAGAAAAGTGTATAGGAGACATTTTTCAAAAGTGTATAGAATATGATGAATTGTTGAGATTTATGAAAAGTTGCGGTGACGTGCCTTCGGTGGTTCGGGGACTGTTTACGGTGGTCGGCGGTATAATAATAATATTAAATCTAAAAATGCGGATGCGTCGATCGTCGGTCCATTTGGCTAGTGAATAAATTCACAGAGTGTACAGGAAAACCGCAAAAACTTGCAACACCGACGTGGGTGGTATGGGGGCGGCTATAGTCGATTATTGGACGGATATATGTTTTATACGTATGAAGTAAGGTTGGTAGGGTGTGTGCGTCCGAATGTGCCGCCGAGCGCCTTGAGAAGATTGACTCTCCGTCGGACTTTGTTTAAAGTGTCCATTAGGTCGGGCATCCAGTTGAGAGTGTAAGTAAATTTCACTCCCAAATAGACGACTTCCCTACGGATTTCGAGTCGATCACCCCAGAGCACGAGGCGGAAGTTTGTAGGTAGAAGTCGTTCGCTCATGGTATCAGGGTGTTGGAAGACGATGGCTTGGGTTTTTTGAGGGTTGAGTGTCACCCGCCATCTCCTGCACCAATTCGAAAATTAAGTCAGTAGATTTTGGGATCGAATGTTGAGAGAGCGAATGTCGGTGGCAGAGATGATTAGAGCGGTGTCGTCCGCGTATAGTTGGATGTTATCCCGGGGATGTCTTGGGATTGGTGTATCATACGTATAAATGATATATAATAGAGGAGCGAGTATCGAGCCCTGCGGAACGCTAGTTTGAGGTGTAAAAGGGTCGGTTATGCTATAACCAACTTTGAGGCTGATCGATCGGTCGGTGAGGTAAGAATATATTAATTTGACGATTTGGTTTGGCAATCGGATGCTCAGTAGCTTTCTCACTAGTCCGGCGTGCCAGACTTGATCGAAAGCTTTCTGAACGTCCATGAGGATGGCGGCAGAACAGCGTCGTTGATTTAGAGCTCGGGTGATGATTGTTTGAAGGTTGGTGGTGGCGTTCTGACAAGAGTGGCCCGGCCTGAATCCGAATTGAAATGCCGGAATTATATTATTTTCAGTACAGAAGTCCCAGATTCGTTCTTTTGACAAGCGTTCAAAGACTTTACCTAGGACGCTGATTAATGAGATGGGGCGGTAAGATTCAGGCTTTGTAGGGTCTTTGCCGGGTTTGGGGATGAGAACTACGTTGGCTGATTTCCAACAACGAGGAAAGTAAGAAAATGCCAGGCAGGTGTTCAGCAGGGCGCAGAGCGGAGGGAAGACCTCTTCTGGCAGGTTTTTAAGTGCCTGCCTCGAGATTCCGTCGTGCCCTGGGGCACTATTTCTCCCCGCTCGGCACGCGAGCTGAACTCCTTCGATTGTGAAAGGTGAAAGAACCGGAGAGTTTTCATTTGGTAGGATGTGTACGTGTGGACTTCGAGTAATATTTCGAGTCATGAGGTCGGTTTCGACGGCAAAGTCCCTGAGAAATTGGGGGTTATCGAGTGGTGTTAAGACAGTTTGTAGGTTATTTTTAAAGGCGGTGGCTTTGTCTTCGGATGTGTAGATCTTCTGTCCTTGCACTTCGAGATGTGATTCTACCTTTCTCTTGAGGCCGACGAGGCGGTAGAATTTTTGTCAAAACACGCGTCCTTATCTGAAGTCCAGTCCGGCTGTTTCGTCCTTCCATTTTCTCTGTTTTTCAGCATTGATTTCTTGCCGAACCTGGGCGTTGAGACGGTTCCATTGAGTTTTGACAGCGGGATAACCTCGAGTGCGGACGTATAACCTGTATAACTGTTTTTTCTGACTGATTTTTTGCAAAATTCTTTGCGGAAGGGCATGAAAATTGGTGTGTACGGTGGTGAGGGGGACGGCGATGTTTTGTGCATCGATTAGGAGGGATTGGAATTCTTGTGCGTGATTATCTATGTCATCAGTATCCTGATGAATGACGAGTTCTGGTAAATTGGTAGAGACGTGGTTTGCAAAGGAATTCCAATCGGCTTTTTTAAAATCGCGAAAAGTGAAATTCGTTTATGGTGCTGGTATTGGGTTGTGTAACGCTGTTTTGACCAGGAGTGGAACGTGGTCCGATGGAATCGGGTGGCCTATAAAGCATTCGTCGTCCACGATAGGGATTAATCTGTCTGTGCAGATTATATGATCGACTATGGAGGAGCCGAGGTGACTTACTAGGGTTGGATTATTATTTCTAATCCGTGAGATGGGAAGTGAGACGAGTTGGTCGGCGAGTAGTCTGCCGTTGAGGTTGGTGTGTGTATCACCGAAAAGAATGTTGCGTGAGTTTAAGTCACCCATTATTATGGCTCGTGGTAGAGAGGATGCATATTCGAGGAGGTCGATTGATAGTGGTTGGTTGGGATGTTTGTAGTAGGAAAAGAATGTCGTCGTGGTATTATTCCACGATATGGCGATGGCTATGCAATCCAAGTTCTGTTGAGACAGAGGTGCGGGGAGTGGGTGTGGTGACGCGGGGAATCCGTTTCGGACGAGAAGTCCGTTGCCGTGACAGTAGAAGTTCCTGTCTAGGTGGAAGGAGGTGTGGCCAGTGAAGCGAGAAGGGTTCTTTAAAAGAGTGTCTGTGATAGATAGTACTTGTATGTTTTGGGAGTGCAGAAGGTGTTTGAGAAGATGTCGCTTCCTGGCTAGACCTTGGCAATTCACGGTCCCGGTAAGAAAGTCCATGACTTAATTTTGTCTTTTGGGGGTGAAGGCGAAGTGGACGCGGTTGCCAGCGCCACTTGTTACGGAACAATTGTACCCGTATAAGGAGGGGACAAGGTGCGTTAATGTGTCGGCTACTAGACCACGGGTGGTCGGGACGGCGGTCATTATGGTGGTTGCCAAGATCTCGATTAAGATTTCGGTGCCTCCAGCCGCTTGGGACACCGAGGGTGGAAAGCGGGGTGTGGACCGCCGCAGTTTTTGCAAGATGGGGCGTTTGCCTTTGGGCAATTGGCGGGCTTGTGGTTGGTGGCTCCACAGGAGGGACAGACCGGTTTGGTCCTGCAGAATTCGGCAAGGTGGCCTGAGCTGGAGCACTGGTTGCAGAATTTCGGTACTGCGGGGAGCGGGTTTACACGGTTGGCCCCACATTGATGAATGAGGCCGTGGAACTCCATGCCGTAGGTGAGGGCACGGTGGTAGTCTCTTTCGGATTCAGTCAGAATCTGGAACATTGATGTTATTTTGTCATGACGGCGAGACATTATGCGCTAGGACCTGGTGGCGGGGAAGTTAAGGTCGTTGAGGATAGCCTCAAATTCCTGGTCGGTAATTGTGGTGTCTACATTTCTGCAGACGAGAGAAAAGTGGGGTTTGCGAGATCGAGAGCGTTGATGGTCTTGGCGAGTGGGGCTGAGGGGGATAATGGTGACTTGGTCGTCACCGATGGTGTTACGTAGTCTTTTTGCTAAAGACTCGTAGGGGATGTGAGAGGGTTATTTGATTCTGTTGGAGTTCGCCTTCAGGTGTATGATGTCTCCTCTCAACAGCTCGTTAGTGTTGAGGAGGTTGAAGAGTTCTCTCTGGGAGGTTTACTTCTGTGGAAGGTTTCGAATGTTGAGAGTCTGAAGTTGGATTTGACGGAGTTGCCTGGTTTGTTGGGGCAGTTGTCGTTGTTATTGTTGTTGTCTAGGTGGTAGTTGTTGTTGGGTGGTTGGGGGTGGTGGCGTGGGGATCCTACGTTCTCGGTTAGGCATAGTGCCTAAGCGAGTGTAGTCTCCCGATTGGTTGTTGGGGGTAATTAGGGACTGGTGCGATTTTTGTGATTGGTGGGTTTTCGCCGAGTAGGTGGGCGATGAGCTGCGGGAGGCTTGTTGTCGTTTTTCGTCGAGGTCGCTTTTAAGACGAGATATGTATTTGAGAGCCATCTCGAGTTGGTGCTCGAGGTTGGCGATTCGCTCATCTTGGCTCATGGGTGGTATGGTGGGTGAACTCTTCACGAGTTCGGGAAAGTCTTCTCTCGAAGAGATGGATGGTGGCGGAGTTTTCATGCTCCGGGTGAATGTTTCGTTGTGCGCGGAGTTGTTAGTGGTGAAGGTTGGCGGACAAAAGCCGGCAGCGGACTCACTGACGGAGGGAGTTTCCTCCCCGGCTAAAGGTTTCCTGACCCTTTTTGTCTGCCTGTTAGTGTTTTATATTCACCTGAATCCGGATCCTTTCGTCTTGTTGGGTTGAATGTCGGTTGACTTCTAGTTGGTTCTTCGGTATCGCTTAATTGGTTAAGCGATTTTCATAAATAAAATCCGCTCTAGAAAGAGCGGGATTTCATAAATAGGAAGGCTCTATAAAGAGCCGATTTTCATAAATGCACTTGTCCTATAAAGGACAAGTTGAGATAAAAATCTCAGTTATTGTGTCGATTCCGGCGGCAAGGGCTTCTGGAAATACTTGGTTTGAATCAGTGACCAAGTTTTCCGTTGGGCTACTACTTGCAGGTGACTTTCTTCGACCGAAATGTTCACTACACTGTGAATTTTTAGGTGTATGTCCAATACGCAGTCTACTTATATACTTAAAATTATTGACCTTCACCCTGACGTCATTAATATCTGATAACAACCGACAAATGTCAAATTATTTTGTTCTGTTCTTCACTATTAATTGAAAGAGATGCCACTTAATGACGTCAGGATAAAGGTCAATAATTTTAAGTGTAATTACTTTTTTTTCTGGAGAGTGTAAAGTAATGGTGATATTTTTCGATATGCTGAATTTCATGAAGGGCGGAGTGTGCTGTCTTCCAGTATGATCGCCAAGAGTGACTGAGATGAAACAGAGATTTTAGGTCGGTATGGATTTGTATGTTTGTTCTTTGGGTGTTAGTTGTAGCGACCAGTTTAACGGCGTTGTCGGCTGTTTCATTCCCTGTGATTCCAATGAGTGATGGGGTCCAGATTATCGTGACAATGGTGTTTTGAGAGAAAATTTTCTCGCATCTTTCGTGGACTTCTTGTATTAGAGGATGTTTAGAGCTGACTTTTTAAATTTCTTGAATTTATGAGAGAGAGAGATAGATAGAGAGCGAGAGAGAGAAGCAGAGAGAGAGGGGCTGTGCAGGTAGCGACATTTTAATTTTCTGTGTTTAATAATTTGAAGACCTAGAGAATTGCTAATATTTCTGCGGTGAAAGTACTACAAGTATCTTCGAGAGAAATTATGTAAAGCAGTAGTTCTCAATTTTTTTGATGATGGAACCCTTTTGAAAAGCGAAATTCTTGACGGAACCCTACAATAAAACAATTGTTTTTAAAAATAGATTCTTTATTAATAAGCATAATAAAAGTACAAAGTAACAATTACTACTTATTATTCACTTTACTTAGGAAATTACTATATAACAAGTATAATTATAGAAGGTATTAAAGAAGAAAAAACTCTAACTAATGAGAGGTATGAAACTGTTTTTTTTTATTTTCCATCAACTGGTTGATGTCAGGTTTGATATAAGGCAGATGAAATCTCATATCAGGTTGGCGTACATTCTATTAGTCTAGTCGACACGTTGAAAATGTTACAAAATAGAGATACTGCTCTTAAAATTATGTGCGATAGCTCATTGGATTCGGAATGACGCCTAGAAAAATGTGCTAAAAACGTGTATTAGCACATACAAAATTGCAAAAGTTATAAACAATTAAAGATGAAAAAAAATGGCATTTCGTTTTTTGCCAATATTTCATAAACTATTAATATTTAAGAAATTTCAAAAAAAAAGATTTTGAACGAGGAGGAAAGTTTCAATAAAAAACTCCTTACTCCCGGAACTCTATCTCCATTATTTATAATTTTTATTGAACGCTGAAAATAGGTCTGCGCGCGACATTTTTAGATTGCACGCGCGGCGTCAAAAGCGAGTACGGCACATTAATTAATTTATTTAAGGTATTGAATATTGTTTTTAATTTCAAAAAATTATGGTGTATTCTGAACACTATAAATAATTTATTCCCGAACGAACGAGGTGGGCGACTACACCAGTTTTGTCAAGAGGAGCACATGAAAATAACTAACACTTGGTTCAGACTACCACCCAGGCGCCTCTACATATGGAGAGCCCCAGCAAACTGTCCCGAACATATAATTAGAAACCAAATATACTTTATATCGATCAATAAACGATTCGGAACATCAGTAACAAGAAATGTACATACCCTGGAACCGACGTCCCAACAGACCATGTCCTTCTCAAATAAAAATAAAAATAGCTAATAATAAAAAACCAATACAAGAACCAATGATAGATTATAATAGAATTAAAGACGACACCATCAAAAGCAAAGTAGGCAATGAATTAAATGAAACCTTAACAGCTTTAACCCTGTCACAAACAGCTGAGGAGATGAACCGTGACAACACATGACGGACATAGAAGGAATAATACATACAGCAAAAGAAGAAATAGGATACAAACAAAAGGTCAAAAAGAAAGAATTGATATCAGACGATGTAGCATGATAAAAATACAATGCTTTCGTTTTGTATTATAACTCACGGAGGTGCAATAATTCGGTTAAGCCACCCACTGAGTATGCAACTTTATACACACTTCTGTATAGTTGGTTGCATAAGGGAATTAACTATGGGTTTTAAAATTATTCAAGCATATCCTGGAGTAACGGGATTTAAATCATTAAATGGGTGTCTAGAGTAATATTTTTATTAATATTTTTCATGTGATTTAACCAATCCATGAGTATTTATCATTTTATGTGGGGATTTCATTTGACTGCCATTGGTAACACTGATTGCAGATGTCAATAGTAAAGGGAAGTTAAAATTATTGAAATCACTGGTCTGATACTTTTCGAATAGTTAAGTTGAGTGTCGATTATGACAAGTCGGGAGTATAAAAAATGGCCGGTGGCACATGGTTTATTCCATTTATTTTCGGGACTATCGTGGTGAAAAGCCCTTTGTAACAAGGTGAGCTTTCGTCTTGTTTATATATTTTCACGGCTACAGTCCCAATTTCTTTTTAGGGGTTTTTTGTACAGCATAATTTTCACATACAATTTTTACACAATACTTTTTTGCCAAATGGATACGGTTTAACAGTTTTTATAAGTAATGGTAATCGATGATAGGATGATCATGTCCAGATTTTAAGAAGCCTCAAATTTCGGATGTTTCCTGTATGGGATATATTTTCGTGGAGATAGCTGACAGACTATAGTTCTTCGTTTATGGTAGTAGAGACGTGTCGTATCTCGGATTGCGTTAACGCTACAGAGCGACAAGAGCTTGTAACGACGTTTCCACTTCAAAAAAAAACGAAGATGGACTCAAGTTTGTTGGTGATAACTGCGGAATGATTCCATTATGGACAACGATTCTTAACCAGATGGCTGAATCTTGTTCCACAAGTCAGATGTTGCTTGTCAATTGAGCCAATTGACGTTTAATAAATTGGACACTAACCGCAAGTAACATTTAAAGTTTTATTTGTTTTCATCTGAACTTTAAGCAACTTATTCATTTTATAACTTCATGTTTTAACGTTTAATGACACATTAACTTTTATATTTCACTATTTAGTAACTTCACATTCTTATAAAGACGTCTATCAATTCACAATTTTATTATTACATTCTTTCAATTTTGTAGAGTTGAAATATTTACTTTGCTATTGCATATCGCCCTGAAATTATATTTCAGCTTAATCTTACCATATAAGAGACACTTTTAATATATTTGATTATATCTTATTATTACAGTTTGTAAGGCTGTAACTGGTATACCCTTTACATGTTACTAAAGATTTAGTGTATATGATGTTCTCAGATAGTTGATAACATTAAAAATTGTTAAACATTTCAAGTTAACCAACCATTGATAACTGATTATCAGTGCATAATTAGAGTCGGTTACCTCATATTTATTGAGACAGATTATTACACCATCTGTTCAAGGTACCATTACATTTTATTAAACTGTTTCATTGGCAATAAAATGTGTTTTATTCGATTCACAAACAGAGCAAAACAATATAAATAACAGATTTGAAAAGCTATAATATATAATTTATTCACTATTGGTTTCTTGATTAATCAATAAGAGTTTCTTGGATGTCCCACTAATCAAGTGGCGCCTTAAAAAAATAATACAGGACCACCTTTCAAATATTCCTCACTAACTCACGGCCTTATGCTCTCCGGCGAAAAGCGAACCTATGGCAATGTAACCTCACTTCTTGTAGTAACAACAGCAAGGTAAGGCTACAACGAAATATTAGCAATGTTTGAAGAGAGAAGAAAATACAAAAACACAGACAGTCGAGACAAATACAGAATGATGCAAAATGCTATAAGAAGAGCGATAAGAACGGCAAAAAATAGATGGCTGAAGGAACAGTGCGAAGAAATGGAACATTTACAAGAACAACATGATCGGTATAACCTGCACAAGAAAATAAAAGAAACAGCAGGAGTATACAGGAAACAGACTTTTTCCAACATACAAAATGATCAAGGGCAAATGGCACAAGACAACGCACAAAGGAAAGTTATCTGGGAACAATATATTGGGAACCTCATTGCCGATGAAAGACCACGGTTAGAAGACTGGACCGCTAATCACAATAGAAGAGATTACTAGAGCAATAAAAAACTCGAAAGATAAGAAAACGGTTGGGCCAGATCTAGTTCCTGTTGAACTTCTTAAATTATTAGACAGCGAAGGTATTAAGATACTTCATAGGCTTTTCAACCAAATTTACAACAAAGGAAAATTCCCAACTAAATGGCTACCGTCTCTTTTCATCCCACTTTCGAAAAAGAACAACGCAACAAAATTGTGAAGACCACAGATTGATCAGCTTGATGAGTCACACTCTTAAAATATTTCGGGAAGGTCATTCACTACAGAATTTCCACAAAATGCGCAAGCGTTATTGGATCCCCTCAATTCGGTTTTAAAAGGGGTCTCCGTACAAGAGAGGCACTAGTCGCAACCCATGTATTAGAGCTGCTATGACCAGCGAAAAGATGTAGTGATGTGTTTTATAGACTATGAAAAGGCGTTCGATAGAGTGCAACATCACTAACTCGTTCAAATATTAAGGCGACTTGATAGAGATCAGAAAGATATATGCTGTATTGAAAACTTGTACTGGAACCAAACAGCTGCAGTTAGAGTTGACAACGAGGCCACAAAAGCACAGAAAATTCTTAGAGGTGTAAGGCAGGGTTGTGTCCTCTCCCCACTCCTGTTTAACGTATACTCTGAAAATATCTTTCTAGAAGCTCTCGAATGACAACAATTGGGCATCAAAGTAAATGGAATATGGATCAACAATATACGTTATGCAGATGACACAGTCCTGATAGCAGATAACATGAATGACCTCCAAAAACTTCTGGACTTTGTAGGAATACATAGCCGGTTGATGGGGATTGACATCAATATAAAAAAGACAAAATTTCTAATAATTACCCGTAAATTAAATAATTTCCAGAATGCAAAGCTATCATACAATAGTGAAGACATAGAACGGGTAAAAAAGTTTAAATACCTGGGAACCTGGCTATGTGAAGGCTGGTCTTCAGACGTGGAAATCAAGTGCCGGATAGAAAAAGCGTGGAGCTCATTCATGAGATTCAAAAACGTCTTCACGAACTATGACTTCGACTTCAATCTAAGAATAAGATTCACAAAATGCTACGTATGATCCGTCCTATTGTATGGCATGGGAGGCTAGACTCTGAAAGTGAAACCATTAACAGACTGGAAGCATTTGAAATGTGGATCTATCGAAGAATCTTGAAAGTTCCATGAACGGCAAAAAAAACAACGAGGAAATTCTGAGGAGGGCGGGTGACACTTCCGCAATCTATTTTTGAACTTACTACAGCTCTATACACTCTGAGAAGTACTGTTTCGTCACTTCCCCAATGGCGACGGGATAATATTTCCGGTATGTTAAGCGTTTTGATACAGTTTGCTTTCATTGTTGTTTGAACTTGAGGGTTTGTTCTCAAATGTTAAGGTCAGAATTTTATGGTGGGTTACTATAGGTAGGGTGTTTCCAATTACTTTCAGATTAGGAATTTGTGTAATATTTTACCTACTAAACTTAATGATTTTATATTTAGTGGCAGAAAAGATTAGTTCGATGTTGGAGGACCAGTTGCTGACATGGTTTATTGATGTTTGTAAGATGCCGCAGGTTGATTCTGTGTTTTTATCGGGGATATAGATGAGTCGATCGTCAGCATACATAGCATATTTTAATAGTAAATGGAAGTTTTGAGAAATATCGTTGATAGCTAAGATAAATAGATTGGTGCTGAGAATGGAGCCTTGAGGTACCCCTGCTATTTTGAGCCAAAGATTTGAAGGTGCATCCGTTTGTAATTATTTTAAATCTCCGGGATGTAAGAAAATTTGGAATGAAGGATTTTCTTTGAGTTTCTGAAGAATGGAGGATTTCGTTATATGGTCGAATGTGCTTTCGATGTTGAAGAAAGCTGCTATATTACTTCATGTTTTCGGGATATGGCTTCAGTTATGTCAGTTTGTAAAAGGACGAGGTTATCAATAATAGATCGGTTACTTATAAAACCTGATTGGGCTTCGTTTATTTTGCATTGTTTTTGGATGTACCAGGTTAGTCGGTTATAGATTATTTCCTCCATTAATTTATAGGTGTAGATTAGTGAAATTGGTCGGTAGGATTTTGTATGAATGAAAATTTGATCGGGTTTTTTATAGGTATTATAAGGGACTAACGCCAAATGTCGGAAATTTGACCGGTTGACGATATCTTATTGAAGAGATCAAATAATTTTGTGATAGATAGGGGATATGTTTTTGAGGAATATAAAGGATATTTGATGAGACCCCGCGGCGGAGTTTTTACAGAATTTGAGGAGATTTCAGTTCATCTTTGGTGAGGTTAGTTAATGGCGGTGACGTCTACCTCATTTTTTTGGTTGAGAACGAGATGGACTGTATGTATCTGTATTGTTCTATGATGGAGCTTGTAAATTTGTTTTTGAAATTATTCTCGAGAAGTTCGGCAATTTTTTCATTATTGTTAGAATATGTCCTTCGTATAGTAAGGCAGGTATTTTTTGGGTGTTTCATATCCTTGTATTTGTCTTATTTTTGACCATATCTGTGTCGTGGGGGTGTTTATTGTGAGTCATGATACATAGTTTTCCCAAGAGGTTTTTTTGCTGTTTTTAATTATGAATGTAGCTCTGACTTTAAGATTTTTTAAGTTAATTAGGTTTTCGATATTTTTAACCTGGCGATGTCTCTTTAAACATGTTTTACTTAGACTCCCGTTTGGCATTCGCTATTCCACCAAGGAATTTTTATATGATTTGATGAAAGATTAATTTATGTTATGGTTCCTTTTGCAACTGTGATGTTGCAGCAATTAAAGTTTTCAATGGTTTACTCAATATAGTTTATTGGATTGAATTTGGAAAGTTCAGTTTCAGTATTGTTTAGTAGTTTCGATATTATTGGATGTGAGTATAGGGAAATGGTTGCCATCATATAAATCACCTAATGTTTGCCATGTTAGAGTGGGTTAGAATTTCGGATCACTAAAACTGAGATCCCTTGAACTGAATGTACCTGAGGATATGTTAAAGTGTGTGCTGGAACCGGTATTTAGGATAGCTACGTTGTTATTATTAAGAAAATTTTCTAGAATTTTCCAACATCCGAATATTATGTTGGAACTTCAGATATAATAGTAATAATAATGTTTATTCATTCAATTGTTCAAAGTACAAATAAAATACAAATCCATTACTAATCTAAACGTTGGTGAATAAACCGGAAAATGCCGTAGAAACTGAATAAAATCAGTTTGTACACGTTAAGCATAACAAATTAATACAATAACTACACTAACTTACATGCTAGAACATGTGATAAAAATTTAAACTTAAATCCAGGTAAAGTCGCAATCGGAGTTTATACGTCCAGTCCGGGGTGGGGGAAGTCTTAAATTGAGTAAATATTTTTTTAACCATTATTTAGCAAAAGGCTAATTAATGAAATTCGAGATTCACTTTATTTTGTTTTGGTATTTACTTTATTTTCAATAGTATATTCATAATGTTATGCATTTATATATTATATTATGAAATATATACCGATCCGTCTCTAGGATCCAATTTTTAACTTTATTTCTATACATAATAAAAATTTTGATTTGTTTAAGTTCATTTGGAAAATATTTATATAATTTGGATCTGATATAGTTACAACTATGCTAGCCTATTGTTTTATTACATTTAGGAAGCTGCGTTTTATATTCTTTGTTTCTTGTTTCATACTCATGCTCTGTGTACCGCATTTCAATTTTTCCTTTATTAATATTAATTAGGATTTTATACGCAAATAATTGTCGTACATCATATATTCCATTTTGTTGATATAAGTAGTTGCTTGGATATAAAATTGGTTTTTTAAAAATTACCCTTAATATCCACTTTTATGTAATATGTAATTTATTCATATGTATATCGGACACTCCGCCCCATCCCAATATACCGTACTGAAGCAAACTTTGTACTAAAGGAAAATAAATAATTTTTAAATGCAGAGCAGGTGTTTTTTATCAAGTGCGTCGTATATTTCTGAAGTTAAATTGAAAATTGCGTCTTTCATTTTATAAAGCCGTACTGTCTATCACTGATTGTGTTATTTACATTTAAAAAACTCATTAGTCGTAAGTTTAAAAATTTTTCGATAATTTTCGATATGTAGAAATTAATGTTACAGGACTGTAGTTTGAGATATCACTTTTTTCTCCGGTTTTATACAGTGGTTTGATTAATCCTGTTTTTAGCACTTGTGGGAAAATTCCTGTTTCGAATATTTTATTTATAATATATTGTTGTGTACATTAAAATCGCCAGTTAAGATTAAGGGGTTGGGTGGTTGTATTAAGTTATCTAGTCATATTTCGGTTAGATTGTGTCTGGGAAATATATACGCTGCAGATTCTCATTTTATTGGGGCACCATATGTTAAGTGCTGTGGCTTCGATATATGTATTCAGATGAGGATTTTCAGAGTATAGTTCATTTGAAACGAAGACGGAAGAGTGGCCGCTGGCTCTGAGAGGATCGGGTCTGCGAAAGTGGCAGCCCAGGACGTTTTTTAGTGCTTTTTTGTTTGAATCGGTAAAGTAAGTTTCTTGGAGACATATTATACCAATTTTAGTGTATGTGCTTAGTTGTTGCAACTATTCTCGGAGAGGATAAAATCTATCGCAATTCTACTGTAGTACGGTGAAAAGGTAGTGTATTTAAGGTGATTAGTTGTGGGAGCTGTCTGATTGGTATATTTTAGACATATACAGTATATTGAGGTTCATTTTTCTATGTTATCATGTTGGATTTTCCATGCTTTTTTCAGTTTTCTGGATAATCCGGTGAATCTATTTTTGGTATATATGTCCTCCAGTGGTTGATAAACTAGATATAAGTAGTCTAAAAAGCTTTTATAATGTTTGGTGTGAATCGTTTTGCTTCAGCAAGAGGATTGCTGTTTCCAAAAGCGTTTTCCAGAAATACGAGAAAACTCACAATGGGCAGAATAAATAACCTTTCATTTTTATGTGGCAGTTCTGTATTATGATTTTAGAGTTCTCATAGAGTACAGCTGTGTTGACTTTTGGGGGATCTGTTTTTAATTTTGTCGTGATAGGTTTGATATTTGGGAGTGGCATATCAGATGGTTCTTCATTGATTAGATTCGTAGTTTGTACGAGTAGGTTTGATGATTTATATTCGCTTGTTAGGGCGCGTGAACTTTTTAGTCTTGTTGGGGCGTTACCAGGGGCTAGGTTTGTTGAGGAATATTGCGGGGGTGCGTAACTGCTTTCTTGTGCGTGCTGGGATACGTTAGTAGATTGTGTAGTGTGGGGAGTTGACTGTAATTGTTCAGGTTGTTGGAGGGGTGGAATTTGAAGTTAAAAATATAATTGAGTTTCATTGCTTTGAGTGATGGGACAATTTTGGACTATATAAGTGGCGAGTTTGCAAATGAAGCATTCCATTCTATCTGTGGAGAGAAATATTCGATTTTGTTTGTGGGTTGTTTATTAGGGCACTATCAGGATGTGTAGCCAGATTTACATATACAAATTAAAAAAAAGGTCAAATCTCAGTACTACATATGAATACCAGAAGTATCCAAAAATGTTGATGAATTTTTGCTTTTTCTGAACCAGCAGGCCGACTTTGATGTGCTTGCATTGACAGAAACGAATAGACAGAAAGATGTAAGTATTTTTAATATAAATGGATATGACTTAATATATAATGAGGGGAACTATAATAAAGGCGACGGAGCAGTTTTGTATGTAAATAATAAACTAACACATTTTTAAAGCAATAAAATTGGAAATTAAATTAAGAAATGAAACTGTACACATAACTGCATTGTATAAATCACCTATTATGTGTCCTAAAATCTTCAGTACGAACCTCAATAGTTATTTAAATAATAAAAAAGAAAAGGAATCTAAAATTCATATACTGATGGGTGACACTAATATTGATCTTTTATCAGATGTCGATCACGTTGAACAATATAAAAATACCCTAGAATCATTGGATTTTGTCTCTTACATTAATCAAATAACAAGACCCATAAGCAAAACTTGCCTAGACCACATTTATGTAAAAAATTCAAATTATGAAAATAATAATATTAAATCATTTATTTTTGACTACGGAATAACTGATCATCTCCCTATAGCACTAATCATTCAATTTAAAGAGAAATATGAAACTAAAAACGAAAATCAACCTAAAAATTTTATTAATTATTCAAAGTTGAGAGAACAGTTACGAAATGAAAATGGGCAAAATATATACACGATTACTGATCTGAATGAATGTACAGATCAATTCCTTTGTATCTTACAGCAAAGTATCGAAGAATGTACAAGTATCGTGAAAAGATCAAAAATTAAAAAGGCTAAAAAACTATGGATTACTGCGGGATTACTAAAATCTATAAATGAAAAAAACAAAATCTATAAAAGACTTAAAAGTACCCCTAATGACATATTCTTAAATAAAAAATATCATGACTATAAACACAAATTAAAAATACTCGTAAAAAATGCAAAGAGGACTTATTTTAATAACTTAATCAATAAAAACTCCAATTCATCTGCAGCACCATGGAAATGTGTAACTGATATATGTGGCAAATCCAATACTGAAAGTAAAATAGATAACATTTTAAATGAAAAAAGCCAACTAATTATTGGCACCAAAGATATAGCCAATGCATTCAATAATTTTTTCAGTGATTTGGGGAAAAAGTATGCTAAAAGATATCCTCTTCCAAAATTATGCTGAGAATATACAAATTCTAGACACAACTATGTATTTCTACCCCACAGATGAAGCTGAAGTGAAACATACTATAAATTCGTTAAAAAATAAAAAGTTACCAGGACTAGACGGCATTAAATCGGAAACTTTAAAAGAAATAAAACATGAAAGAGCTACTCCACTTACCTATATGATAAACAAATGCTTTAGTTCGGGAATCTTTCCTAAGTCGCTGAAAACAGTGTCAATTAAGCATATTTTTAAAAGTGGTGATATATCTAAAATGGAGAATTGTCGGCCAATAACTCGCATTTCAACCATAAGTAAAATTTTTGAAAAAATCTTAAAATGTAGGCTAATTAAATTCTTCAATAAGCATAACATTATTACAGAAAATCATGGCTTTAGAGATGGAAAATCCACGGACGATGCAATGTGCTCATTAGTAGAAACGTTATACAATTCCTTAGATAAAAAAATCCCTGCAGCTTGCATCTTTGTGGACCTCTCTAAGGCTTTTGATACCGTTAATCATAAAAAATTATAAAACAAACTAAAATTCTACGGTGTGCGTGGATTAACTTATAAGCTATTAGAGTGAGCGAAAACAATATGTAACCATCGACAATTACATAAGCGAGGCTAGAAATTTTACCTATGGCCTGCCACAAGGCTCTTTACTGGGCCCGCTGCTATTCAATATCTATTTACATAGCCTACTTTTCCTGGACATAAGGGGCAAAATTATTAGCTTCGCCGATGATACTGCCATCCTTTTACCGCTCCTACTTGGGCTCAATTGAAAACACAAGCTGAAATCGCTTTTAAAAAAATAAAAACCTGTTTTCAATTAATTGAACTAACACTAAATGTAGATAAAACAAAATATATGCCTTTTACATCATACCAGACAGGTCTACCAAATCTCGGCTATTTGGATATTGACATAACTACTATTATTCCAGAAGTAGATAGGATTAAATATCTTGGAATTATTATTGATCGTCATCTCAAATGGGATCTGCAAACAAAAAATATTACTAACAAACTAAGAGGATTACTGTCAAGATTTAAATACTTGAGAGACATCTTGGATATACACCACTTGAAAATGTTGTACTTTTCGTTAGTGCAGTCACAGCTGAGCTATGGTATCTCTGGTTGGGGTGCAGTATATGATTGCCACATTGAAAATGTAAATGTACTACAGAGGTAGATATTACGAATTATTTACCAAAAGAGTACCAGGTTTCCAAGTGATAAGTTATATGTGATGAGCCAAGTTGTGGATTTAAGGCACTGCCTTAAAATAGCGCTCTACCTAAAACGAAATGAACATATATTACAACGTCTCGAACACACTCATGATACTAGACATAAACAGAACACATACAACTTACCTAAAAGAGAAAAAACTATTGGACAACACTGCTTTGATTACTTGGGACCAAAAATTCTAAGCCGAGTACCTGTAGAACTACAAAGCACTGAAGGATATAAGAACTTTAAATGTGAAATGAAAAAATGGATATTATCAAAAAATAGAGACTTTTAACAAAATATAATAAACAAGATATAAGAAGAAAAACATGTGGTTGTATGTGTGTGCGAATATATGTGTATGTATGTGTTGAGAATTAATTTATATCTACCTACCCGACTCACTATATCTACTGAACTTGTCAATATTACTAAATTTGTCCATACTATACCGAATTGATCATTATTATCATACTGACACTGTCAATACTAAAAATAATATTTACTTAATTGTATCTTTATAATTTAGTTTTACTGTATCTATTTATTATATCACACACAAGTTGTTGGTAACCGAGTTACCCTCAGCTTCAGTGATTAATTGTTTACTTCTACATCAAAAATGTTAGTTAAATTTTGTAGTTTGTATATTTCTGTTTTGTTGTGAAATAAACATATATTATTATTATTATTATTTATCACATTGTTGTTAAACTGGTTGTCGCGACCAAAATATATGCTAGTCTTACCGTTTTTAGGTTTCCACATCAAAAACGATAACTTTAGTAATTTCTTACGTATTTGGTGATTTTTCTTACACATTTGTTCAATGAGCAGATGTTTTTGGTACACTTTGGTTTTTTATAATGTCTGTGGAACACTATTAAAAGTAAATAATAATCACTGAGACACAGAATGTTTGTATAGTACCTTGACTCTAAATGGTAATTTGAATGCTTAAAGTTAATATATTTCGCCAATAAATTCCTAGTGAAATTTCCTATAAAAAACCATTGAAAAGATATTTTTACCTGGTATATTTCATCAGGTAAGAGTTAATACGGGTACACAATTCTTTTCAAATTTTAATTGGCTTATTACTTTTCCGCCCAACCTATCTAATATGCGAGAAAAGTATTGGTTTACCCCAAAAAAAGTTGGAATTTTGAAAAAAAAATTTGAGTTATTCTTACGTTTTCCATCTACAACAACACGAAAAAACGGTTTTTAGAAAAAAATCCTGTGTGTATGTCGTCGTCGTCGTCGGCCACTTTTCCTTACATGTCTTGTTAGCACGATACAGCCTCCGGAGTGAAATAAGTCACCAATTTTATGATAGAATATTGTTAAGGATATGTCACAGATGAACCCTATTGATTTTGAGTGCACCAGAGCCAGTACAACGGGTGCTATGGTACTTGAAGTACGACATTTTGTCATTTTTTGAGAAATTTCAGTTTGTTAGCACGATACAGCCTCCGGAGTTCAACAAGTCACCAATTTTATGATTGAATATTATTCAGGACATCTCACTGATGAACCCTATTGATTTTCAGCTTACCAGAGCCAATACAACAGGTGCTACAGTACTTTAAGTACGATATTTTTGTCAATTTTGGAGAAGTTTCAGTTTGTTAGCACGATACAGCCTCCGAATACAAGTGACCAATTTTATGATTGAATATTATTTAGAGCGTCTCAAACATGAACCCTATTGATGTTCAGCTCCCTGAAGCCAGTACAACTGTGTCTCACAAATGTACGCTATTGATTTTCAGTTGACTAGAGCGAGTACAGCGGGTCCTATAAATCCAGATATACTAAATTGTTATTTTTGGAGAAATTTCGGTTTGTTAGCACGATACATCCCTCGAAGTGTATACAAGTAACAATTTTATGATAGAATATTGTTCAGGGCCACAGATGCGGAAAAGTTAGTTTTAATCTTTAAAACCGTTTATTTTTCTACTACTTACGATTTTTTAAATGTAAAACTCCCCTAACTCACTGAATTTTGAAGGGAAGAAAAAAAGTGGAACATTATTTATGTAAAATTTTAAGTGCTTCAATTTTTTTGATAATAATTTTTTGTCTAACTTTCACCGCTTTCGAGTAATTATATATATATATATATATATATATATATATATATATACGAGTATATATATATATATATATATATATATATATATATATATATATATAAAACAAAAACAGAATTAGCGGGCATATCACGCAAAAGAGGTTACAGAGAATGAGTGGTAACCGTAGACATGCATGTTTCTGGCTCATTAGCCTTCATCGGTACGGCATAACCAAGAAAAGGTGTACAACTTGGGAGCATGGATGTTAATTGAAACATGAGAAAACACAAACAACGGATTTCAACAAGATAACCAAACGCACATTTGTGCCTTCAAATGTGCGTTTGGTTTGGTGTATATATATATATATATATATATATATATATATATATATATATATATATATAACTTGGAATATTAAACGTATTGTTGCCCACTTAGTAACACTGCATCGTTCTAGTTAATATCAACTACGATATGTTTGCGACACTAGGAAAAATACTAAAATACTTTTTTTGTAGCATAAATAGGTCAGTGAATAAATATCACACGAAGAACGATCTTAATTTTCCTAAAAAAATCTCACCCCACAAAATCTTAAAATTTGCATCTAATTTATGAAAACAATATACTCGAATAGTGTACGCTTTACTAGCATCACCCAGTAATTTTTCTTATCGAATAATGTGAGAATATTCTTTCAAATAGTCAACAAAATATGTAGTTGATCATTTGAAATAGAAGATACAGGAAATGTATGGGAACATTACAAAAAATTAACGCAAAGTGCTCGTTTTGTCCAAAAAAAAGTTCATGCAAAAAGAGTGGAATATTACTGACCTCAATAGGCTCCACAATAGATCACATTTTTGTAAGTTAGCCGGAAGAATTAAATTCTGTTATACAGCCAGAGAGATCGTGTGAACCGGAATCGAAAAAAAAAATTAATTGAAAAGTAGTCTAGTATAACATTATATGAAATTTACTACTTCGACCCTTACTGTGTGGAATCTACTCACTCATATTATTCTTTTAAATGAAATTAACAGTTTCTAAATAATTCCAAAATATAATGAAGAAATTTCAAAAAATTGATATTTATTTCGATATAAAATATCATAGTCTGAATGACAGAAGTTACATTTCATGTGATACCTATCTGATGTTTAATATATATTTTTGGCTAGACCAAGAAGTGATTGAATCAATATATGAGGCACCTAGAATAATAATGGTCTAACTCCAATAATTTGAAAATTGGCGCCAGTCATCTAAAAAGTATCAACCTACCTTGATCTGTCATTATATAGGTGGTCTAACTCCATACTTCAGTTTCTGGTCAATATATGCCACTATCTTACTCTTATTGTGATTGAATTTCATTATAGTTCAATATAAAAATGGTATAACTATCACATTCAGAATAATACTGGAACATCTTAGGAATTAGACCATTATTACTTGCTATAACTGGACGTTGCAGAACATTTTGTGTGTTTATGGTGGAATAAAAGTTTTATAATGGACGAATTTAGTGATTTCAGTGACTCTGGGTCTGAATATATACCAAGCGAAAGCGGAGAATCTTCTGGTAAGTCTAATTTTCAATATTGAGTTAATTATGGAAAGTTAACCTGAAAAATTTGAAAACAATTTTTGCCAATAAATTCGTGCTTTAAGATAGGTTTAATTATTTCCAAATTTATTTTTAAATTGTTGCTATACATTTTTTTATTATCTGAGAAGTGTAAAAACTGTCAAACCGATTTTAATGCATGTTTTTGGTATTATAGATGCAGAAGCTTCACATGAACAGTTAGGATTTGATGAGGGATTTGACGTTGTTGAGCAGGACCCACAACCATCCACAAGTATGGGAAATGTTTTATATCTCAAATAATACACATTTTACAGGTTTTAAAATATTTACAGGTGGCCTTGCAAAAATCAAAAGCAGAAAACGATCGAGGAATGAGAAAAATTGGAAAATTAATACTAAAAAAATATAGAAATACTGGAAAAAAGTACATTTCTAGAAGAGGGTTAAAAATGAACGCAAAACAATTCGAAAACATTGACTGCAACCGCAGAAAGAGGTGTATTAATTTATTTTCATTTACCGAAAGAAAAAAACGCGTTTGAATCATTTTGGAGGCTTGGCGATTATGTGACACAAAATACTTACATTTTTGGTTCAGTAAAAGCTTCACCCGTGAATAGAAAACGCCCAAAAGATGGATCTCGTTTAGGAAAGCATACCCATATTCAATAAGTGCTGAAGACTAATGATAAAATACATAGAGTTTGCAAGAAATATTTTCTTGATACATTTAAAATAAGTAACGGCCGTCTGCACAGATGCATTTCGAAACGAGAAGCCTCAGATTGCAAAGAGCTAAGAGGTACTACAGGCTCTAGAAAGTTGGACGATTCTGATATTGTGAGGCATATAAAAACATTTCCGGCTCATCAAAGCCATTATTCTAGAATTAAAAACCCAAATAGGAAGTATTTAAACAGCGGTCTAGCTGTAAAAAAGATGTATGATCTTTATTTAGAGGGAAGTCGAACCCAGAATATTGAAAAAAAAATTGAAATACTATTATCAGGTATTCAATACCAAATTTAATTTGCATTTTAAAATTCCCCATCAAGACACCTGCAAGTTGTGCGATGATCTAGAGTTAAAACTAAAAGGTGCCGACAACGAAGATATAAAAAAAATCTTTCAGCTCAAAAGGAGTTGCATTTACGGAAAGCAGAATCGGCGAGAGAGTGTTTACGAAACGATTCAAAGAAAGCTGCAGAAGCATATATAGTAACATTTGATTTACAAAAGGCTTTGCCTTTTCCTAAGCTTACAACGTCTGTGGCTTACTACAAAAGAAATCTGTATTTGTATAATCTGGGAATACATTCCTTCAACAGCAATACTGGTTACATGTACGTATGGAATGAAACACAGTGAGGGCGCGGTTCACAAGACATTGCAACTTGTTTAGTAAAGCATTTAAAACTTTATGCTGGAAATCATAAACATGTCATTGCTTATTCATATTCTTCTACAGGACAGAATCAGAATATAAAGATGAATTTATCTCTGCTAAAACTTGTACAAGATCCAGAAGCTGAAATCAACGTCATAGATCTTAAATTTTTGGTATCTGGACACTCTTTTCTTCCTAACGATGGCGAATTTAGTATAATAGAGTCTGAGAGCAGACGCCATGGCATGATTTATCATCCAGATGAGTGGATAGATATAATTAAAAACTACAAGCGAGAGGAACCTAAGTTTGTAGTATCTGAAATTCAATATGAAGAGTTTTTAAGCACGACAAATTTAGAAAATTTGATTACCAATCGGAAAACTACTACGGATGGATATAACTTTATCTGGCTCAAAATAAGATGGCTTCGATTTTAGAGAGATCTACCCCTTCAATTTCAATTTAAGGAAACTCTAAATCCAGAAACTGAATTTCATAATTTTGATCTTTCCAAAAAGACAAGTGTTGGTAGGCCTAGTAGGGGTTTGACTAATGTAATGCAACAACCGCTTTATTACACAAGAAGAACTGTGACAGCTGCAAAGAAGAGAGCCATGATGGACTTGCTACCCTACATACCACCCGTACACCATAATTTTTATAAAAACTTGCCCACTGAGACAGTCACCCGAGGTTCTGCTCAACAAGACCTGGAAGATGGCTCTTCTGACGATGAAATGATTTATGATTAGACCAACTTGAACAAAATCGTTCAGATTTATAGTGGTCTAAGTCCACATTTTTTTGTATGCCTCCTAGTTTTAAGGTGTTTTTTTGCAAAAATTCTAGATGTGTTATAAAACCTACTTATTTTTTACTGTATTGGCTGAGGATAAACATTCACGTTATGTTCAAAAATTTTGTTGAATTTTTTATTCGAATTTCTATAATGAGCCTAATTATTAGAAATTAACTTGTTTGGAGTTAGACCATTATTATTCTATGTGCCTAATATATGACTAGAAAAACGCAGAAAATATGGTATTACGGATATTAAAGCTTATATGTTATTATCCCTATGGGAATATCCTGAATATCTTTTTCCCATTTAAGATCAGTATAACTGTGCAATGATATAGGTAACCAAGTATATCTGCTGATCTTTACAATTATTACTTAAGTGGACAGTTTAATAGTGGAGAACTCCCTAAATTTATCTGTTCATTGACGACTTCATATTGTGGGTCTCTCAAGTGTCTTCTAATTTCTAATTCCTCAAGGAAATCTAGCTCTTGTTTCTTATCACGAATATGTAGTACTTCTAGTTTTGTGTTACGTTTCAATGATTGTTTTGTACCAATTAAAGTGTTTATTGGTATTTGTTTATCCTATTTTATACAGTAAACGGTTCTTTTTCAATCGGTATAAGGGTACCTCCGTCAAGCTGACCCCCCCCCCCCCCCGGTTAGATTTCCATTACCAAAATGCTAGCACACATAAAGGGCACCTAGCACAACTATTTTTATAGCTAGCACACCAACAGCTCACAATAAAAATGCTTTTGAATTCGGGTGGGGCCAGGTTAACGCTAGCACCCCCTTCCCCCCTCCGGTTGGAATTTTTTCGCCAAAATCCTAGCACAGATGAAGGACACCTAGCACAATCTAGCACACAATTTTTTATAGCTAGCACACCAACAGCTTACAATAAAAATGCTTTGGAATTCGGGTAGGGTCAGGTTAACGCTAGCCCCCTCCGGTTGGAATTTTTTCGCCATAATGCTAGCACAAAGAAAAGACACCTAGCACAACCTAGCACAAAAATTTTAATAGCTAGTACGTCAACAATGCTATTGAATTCAGGGGGTGGAGGGCGTCTGCAAAATAATGCTATGGTTACACGAATGAATGAAAATGTTGGATGTATTTGTCCCTAAACATCATTTTCCTATAAAAAATGGCCCCTGAACAGATGTTGCCAAATTGTACGTGATATCTATATTTTCCCATCTAGCAGGGTTGATTAATTAATATTTAACTATTAATGCTAAAAAACGAAAGAATACAAAAAACCTTCACTTTTAAAATTAATTTTGTTAAATAATAGTAATTTTAATAAAACAAAATAATTAAATTCAACCATTTAGTCACGGAATCAGAAACAATCCCGTTCACGAATAAGTTGCAAATTACGTCACACTATAAAAAAGGCAACGTCAAACGTTTGCGTACAGACATGTTGGATAAATAAATGTCCAAAAAAGAGAAGCCGTTGGATATGTCCTTTGGACAAAGTTGTGCAATCTGGGAAGGGGCGGCTGAGATCCCTAAAAATGTTCCAATATATTGAGAATACATGTTTCAGACTGATAGTGGTTCACTGTAGTCCTTATTTAAAAGAAACACTCAAACTTTATATTTAAATTTGCCAGAATATTTATTGCCGAAGTTGATGGTTAATTAACCATTGTAATGATAAAATAAAATTTTGCATTTCACTATCAGATTTTATTTAAATTCCGAAGTTAACTTAGAACGTGCAGCTTTTAATTCTTAGAGCCGGTTAATCAGAGCTTCAAATATTTCTGTGCTATATCATAAGACACCGACACTACTATGTATTTTTCAAAGTTTTTAGTATGTAACTGGCAATGTATGTTTGTTCGGTTGCAATCTTGCAACTCAGTTTTGAAGCAGATATCTTCAACCGATTGATTTGAAATTCTGTATATACGTCTAGTTTGCATGCCAATCCATGATTAGGTATGTGACGTCATTCTAAATTCAACATGGCGGATCACCAAAGTTGGCGGACTAAAGAAAGTGGACTATTTTTTTGCTTTCTTACAATATGGGTATTAAATTGAAGGCAGCAAAATTGATGACATAGGTATTTTTATTTTTCTAATAACTAGGTATAATCCATCTGAAGTTCTCATCGGACTTTTCAAAAGGGTCGTTAAACCACGTCTATCCTTCAAATTTGAATCATTTTTAAAATGCCGTTTTTATGGGTCTTAAGAGTAAATAAAACTCTTGTAGGTACATCCAAACTGGCCGAATTAGATGTTTGGGTTAAGAAAGGGTTTCCCTGAAGGGCTGATGGTTGTAATAATATGTATTCTTTCCAATAATATTACAAGCAACATGGACTATATAAGTAAAACTAATGATATATTTATTTTCATGAGTGTAAGTCGATAGAATATTTCTCGATTAGACGACATAAAACTGTATTAATGCGAAATTTATATTATTTAAACAACATTACATGGTATTTAATTACTCTTTTTGGTTCATTTTCAATCACTTATTTTTGGATTAAACTTGCAGAATCGTTTTCAAACCGTGACATTTTTATGATATTTTAAATTAAAATTATGATAATAACTACAATTGTTACTTAGACGTTACTTAGATACGGACTTAAAAGGGAAATTATCGGCACAGCCGGAGAGTTATCTCCGAAAAGAAGTTATATCCGAAAAGATCCTGCTTCATTTGGAATTTTTACCATATGAGTGGAATATTCCGAAAATTTTTCGTAACTACAGTAAGAAACAATTAAACCAGTCGTTTTACATATATATTCAACCTATTCATTTATCCATTTATATAGTATAGCGTTATTTCACTGACCTCCGTCCCACTCCCCAGAATTAAAAGTGTAGTTGCTGTGCTAGCTTTAAAAAATGGGCGTGCTAGATTGTAATAGGTGTCCTTCGTTTGTGCTAGCATTTTAGCGAAAAAATTCCGACCGGAGGTAGCTAGCGTCAATCTGGCCCCACCCGAATTCAAAAGCATTTTTATTCAAAGCTGCTGGTGTGCTAGCTTTAAAAAATGGTGTGCTAGGTGCCCTTTATCTGTGCTAGCATTTTGGCGACAAAATTTCAACCGGGGGGTAGGGGGTGGGGCTAGCGTTAACTTGGCCCCACCCGAATTCAAAAACATTTTTATTGTGAGCAGTTGGTGTGCTAGCTATAAAAATTGTTGTGCTAGGTTGTGCTAGGTGACCTTTATGTGTGCTAGCATTTTGGTAGAAAGAATCTAACCGGAGGGGGGGCAGCTTAACGACCTCCTAAAAACGGCATTATAAAAATGATTCAAACTTTAACGATAGACTTGGTTTGACGACCCTTTTAAAAAGTCCGATGAGAACTTCAGACGGATTATACCTAGTTTTTAGAAAAATGAAAATACATATGTCATCAATTTTGCTGCCTTCCATTTAATAATACCCATATTGTAAGAAAGCAAAAAGATTAGTCCACTTTCTTTAGTCCGCCAACTTTGGTGATCGGCCATGTTGAATTGAGAATGACGTCACATACCTAATCATGGATTGGCATGCAAACTAGACGCATATACAGAATTTCAAATCAATCGGTTGAAGATGTCTGCTTCAAACCTGAGTTGCAAGATTGCAACCGAACAAACATACATTGCCAGTTACATACTAAAAACTTTGAAAAATACATAGTAGTGTTGGTGTCTTATGATAAGCCACAGAAATATTTGAAGCTCTGATTAACCGGCTCTAAGAATTGAAAGCTGCACGTTCTAAGTTAACTTGGGAATTTAAATAAAATCTGATAGTGAAATGCAAAATTTTATTTTATCATTACAACGGTTAATTAACCATCAACTTCGGCAATAAATATTCTGGCAAATTTAAATATAAAGTTTGAGTGTTCCTTTTAAATACTACAGTGAACCACGATCAGTCTAAAACATGTATTTTCAATATATTGGAACATTTTTAGGGATCTCAGCCGCGCCTTCCCAGATTGCACAACTTTGTCCAAAGGACATATCCAACACGGCTTCGCTTTTTTGGATATTTATTTATCCAACATGTCTGTACGCAAACGTTTGTCGTTGCCTTTTTTATAGTGTGACGTAATTTGCAACTTATTCGTGCACGGATTGTTTCTAATTCCGTGACTAAATGGTTGAATTTAATTATTTTGTTTTATTAAAATTACTATAATTTTAACAAAATTATTTTTAAAAGTGAAGGTTTTTTGTATTCCTTCGTTTTTTAGCATTAATTGAAAATAAATAGATAATTATTAATTGAATATTAGTTAATTATCAATCAATCAAATACCCTGCTAGATTGGAAAATATGGATATCACGCACAATCTGGCAACATCTGTTTAGGGGCCATTTTTCATAGGAAAATGATTTTTAGGGACAAATACATCAAACATTTTCATTCATTCGTGTAACCATCGCATTATTTTACAGACACCCCTCACCCCCTGAATTCAAAAGCATTGTTGATGTACTAGCTATTACAAATTTTGTGCTAGGTGTCTTTTCTTTGTGCTAGCATTTTGGCGAAAAAATTCCAACCGGAGGGGGCTAGCGTTAACCTGGCCCTACCCGAATTCCAAAGCATTTTTATTGTAAGCTGCTGGTGTGCTAGCTATAAAAAATGGTGTGCTAGGTTGCGCTAGGTGTCCTTTATCTGTACTAACATTGTAGCGAAAAAATTCCAACCGGGGGGGGGGGGCTAGCGTTAACCTGGCCCCACCCGAATTCAAAAGCATATTTATTGTAAGCTGTTGGTGTGCTAGCTATAAAAAATGGCGTGCTAGGTTGTGCTAGGTGTCCTTTATCTGTGCTAGCATTTTGGCGAAAAAATTCCAACCGAGGAGGGGGCTAGCGTTAACCTGGCCCCACCCGAATTCAAAAGAATTTTTATTGTGAGCTGTTGGTGTGCTAGCTATAAAAATTGTTGTGTTAGGTTGTGCTAGGTGCCCTTTATGTGTGCTAGCATTTTGGTAACAAAAATCTTACCGGGGGGGCCAGCTCGACGGAGATTATAAGGGTTCCCTATAGCCAAGTTTGGTATTTTTCACGTAATCAATAAAAACATATTTTAAAGTCAGCTCTGTGTCTTTCCCTTATATTATAAAGGAGTTGAAAGCTGTGTGCTATTCTGAGCAATGCATGAAATATAAAATTTCAGTTTAATATTGAAATGATTAAATCCAAATTATTCAATTTCAATACGTCATCAAAATAATAGGCAAGAGGAGAAAATAATTTTAATTACAACAAATCTTTCAACGGTTGTATTTATACTCCCGCAGTGAGAAACCAAAGCAATATCATCTGCATATTGTAGTATATAGTTATCCGAATCAAAGTATTCTGCGTCTGCGTGGTATATATCTGAACAGTATATGTTGTATAGTAAGGGTGATAATGGAGATCCCTGAGGTACACCTTGCTGCGGGGTAAATTCGTGAGAAGTTTTGTCCTACACTTTAACTCTCAGTTTTATTTCATTCAGTAAGTAAGCTATCACATGGATCAGGTATTTGGGAGAACCAAAGTAGTCCAACTTGTATATAAGACCTTTCGTCCAAATACTATCGAAAGCTTTGTTCATGTCTAAGAAAATTGCTGCTGTTTTGTTTCCGTTAAGCTTAGATGCTTCTATGTTGTTGGTGAGTATCGCTAGAGGGTGGGTCGTAGACCAATGACTTTTGAATCCAAACTGATACCCTGAGATACGATTTCCCATTGATTTCACTATTCTGTTTTTTATGATTTTTTCAAGGTTTTTTCCTAGCACAGGTAGCAGCGTAATTGGTCTATAACTGGTAGGTGTAGAGTCATCCATGTTTGGTTTCGGAATAGTAACAATGGTATCCGTTTCCCATTCTCTAGGTATGTAGCTGTTTTTCAGACAAAACTGATACATTTGGATGATATATTCGTGGATCTTATGGTGTAGCTGTTTAACTAACGATTTTTTAATGAAACAGAATACAATAAACAAGATCTAGCTATCACAATTCACTTTCAAACAAGCTCAAACTAACAACTAAGGAAAGTGTTCAAAATGATGGCCATCTTATTCAATCAACAATTGAACTCTTTTTAAAAAATTGTTGTCAACTTCTATTAACTGTTGAGGTGATACTGTTGCGAAAGCAGCAATTATTCTCATTTTCATGTCATCTTCAGTGTTCGGCTTGGTATTATAAACAATAGCCCCATAAAAATAAATCGATAGACGTTAAATCTGGGGATATTGGTGCCCATTTATGCAGTCCACCTCTACCAGTCCATTTTCGTGGAAATAACCTATTTACGCAATTTATTACTTTTAAACTAAAATGGACTGAAGCACCATATAACTGGATCCACATTTTTCGTCTACTACTAACGGAACGCCTTCCAAAAGTTCAGGGATTAAGTTGGCGCAGTAAGAATATACGAAATTTTGCAGCATTTAAATTTCCATTAAAGAAGTAAGGACCTATCAACATTCATCCGACTATTCCTCCCCATACACTCATTGATCATCGTTTATAATGGTCGAGTGTCCGGAAATAGTGGGGATTTTCATCGCTATAGTAATGAAGATTATGTCTGTTCACTACACCATTCGTATGGAATGTGGCTTCATCAGTAAACATCACAAAATTAAAAAGTTTCCAGTTACCGCCACCTGTTCCATTCCCTATAAACAAAAAGCTCTGTTGACCAAAATCTCTATCGTTCCTAGTGTATGTGTATATGATAAGGATGAACTTTGTAGTTTTTTATTATTCTGGATACGTTTCTTCTATTTATTCATAATTCTTGACTAATTTGTCTTTTGCTTGTACGAGGATCTTCTACAAGTAAACCAATTACTTGTAATTCAATATTCTCATTGCCTACAATCGTACTTTGTTTATTGGGGTTTTCATAAGATTTCCAGTATTTTGAAATGTATTGAGTAACATCTGAAAACTTTCCTTTCTCGGATGATTGCTGTCGGGGTATTTTTGCGCATATACACGTATAGCTAATAGTCAACTTTCTAGACACTCACCCAATACTAAAATCATGTCAATTCTTTCTTGTATTGAATATGTTTTAATTCTGAATATTATAATGATTTAATTTTGAATATTTCAATGCAGTACTTCAATTGGCGAATTTTCATAGAAAATGTCAACAACTTGACATTAAATTTGACATTTCAAGTACTGTTTAGAATAATGCACAGCTATTCCTTTATAATATAAGAGAAAGGCACAGAGCTGATTTTAAATATGTTTTCTATTGATTACGTGAAAATACCAAACTTCGCTATAGGGAACCCTTATACCGTTTGAAAGGGAATCGTTTACCGTAACCGGTTGGATAAAAAATGCCGGGTGTTCCATTTAAGATAAGCATGTTTTTCAAGTTCGCACTTATTGGAACACTCTGTACACTTATAAATATTCCTAAATATTGCAAATAGTAGCCCAAAGCCTTAAAATCAACTTATCTAAGGGAATTTTTCATTCCTATTCGTTTTATCGTTATTCTTATTTTTGTGACATACTGTATTTCGAGAAAAACCGAGATATTTCGAAAACCATAAAAGATAGATATAGGGAATCCTTAAGAAACAGACATTATTTGTTTCCGTTAAATTCGACAATGTGATATTATACAGAGTATTCCATTTAAAAAAGTATAACTTTGATATGCAAATTTTTTTGAACCCCCCTGTATATTTATAAATATTTTTAACATGAACCTCTTATCGACCTACATATATGCATATCAGAATATTTCTTTAGCTTGTTATGGTTTGGGCACCAGATTCCGTGCCGTATGTGTTAACTCTGTGTTAACTCTTCATACTTATGTCCAAGCTTTCGGAAATTCTTTTTTCCATTTTCAAGGATACAATATACGATGAGGTTGTATATGGTAAATTATATATAATAACAAAAGATTTATTTGAATTTTTTTTAAATAACCGTCAAATTAAAATTAAACAAAATTGTTTTAAATATTTACTATTTTTTTAAGAAACATAGGAATAATTATAACAATTAAAGGTTTTGTTTAAATTAACCATAAATCTAAATTATATTGGATTGAGTTATGGTTATTTTCTTTTTTTAATTAAATGACGTTATTATAACATAAAAATTAGTAAATTGATGAAGAATTTATAATTATTTCTATTTTTATGAAACTAAAATTATAATAACTTCATTTAATTAAAAAAGCAGTTAACCATAACGCCATCCAATATCATTTAAATTTATGGTTAATTTAAACATAACCTTTAATTGTTTTAATTATTTCTATGTTCTTAGTAAAAAGAATAAATATTCAAAACAATATTGTTTAATTTCAATTTGACAATTATTTAAAGAAAATTCAAATACATATTTTGATATTATATATGATTTGTCATGTACAACCTTTATAATATATCATCTTCGTATACTGTGTCCTTGGAAATGGGAATAAATATTTACAATTAATTAATATAAAATTTTGGAACGTGTACAAAAACGACACTTAATATATATAAAATAAAAAATCCCAATGGCACAGGACCAATTGGACAGGCTTATTTCAGTAACATGTTTGCATAAAACCGAAAATAAAAATTAGATACAAAAGTAATAGAATGTTTTGAGATGTACAAAAAACCAAAGTAACATTCTGGCATCAAATCAAAAACAAAAAAATAAAAAAAAATTCTGGTAAATTTGTGAATTTTCTTAAATACATGTTTTAATGTACGATTTAGAGAAAAATGTTCAATACAAAAGTTGTAGAACGTGTTAAGGTCTATGAAAAAGCTCAGTATCTTTTTTGCGTCAAATAAAATACAAAGGAAATACGATTTTTTTCAACTTTGATAGGCCGCCATTTTGTTTTTACTGGGCCGATTTGGCTCATTAACGAACTCGTCCAAGATTTTTGCCTAACCGATTTTGTAGCGAGTTTTGTTTCGATCCGTCAAAAAACACGCCCTCTATCGTTCTTACAAATTTCGTTGTCATTTGTAAATTTTCTCAAATAAATGTTTTATTGTACAATTTAGAGAAAAATGTTGAATACAAAAGTTGTAGAACGTGTTAAGTTCTATGAAAAAGCTTAGTAACTTTTTTGCGTCAAATGAAAAACAAAGGAAATACGATTTTTTTAAACTTTGACAGGCCGCCATTTTGTTTTTACTTGGCCGATTTGGCTCAATAGCGAACTCGTCTAAGATTTTGGCCTAACCGATTTTTGTAGCGAGTTTGGTTTGGATCCGTCAAAAAATACGCCCTCTATCGTGCTTACATATTCCGTTATAACACACACACATATATATATATATATATATATATATATATATATATATATATATATATATATATAAAACAAATCTACGAATAGTGCGTGACATATGAACAATGAACAACGAATAGATTGGTGGGTATTGCACGCAAATAGAAGAAGGGGCTAATGAAAGGACTGGTAACCGCAGACATGCATGTTTCTGGCTCATTAGCTGTCATCGGTACGGTACAACCAAGAAAAGATGTGAAACATGGGAGCAAAGGTGTTGAATGAAACATGAGAAAATATAACAGAATTCAGCAGGATAGTCAAACACAACATTTGTGTCAGTAATATTAGAAGATCTCGAATATTCGAGACAACAACCAACATAGACACGGAGGTGCATATAACACTGAATTCTGTTATATTTTCTCATGTTTCATTCAACACCTTTGCTCCCATGTTTCACACATCTTCTCTTGGTTGTACCGTACCGATGACAGCTAATGAGCCAGAAACATGCATGTCTGCGGTTACCAGTCCTTTCAGTAGCCCCTTCTTCTATTTGCGTGCAATACCCACCAATCTATTCGTTGTTCATTGTTCATATGTCACGCACTATTCGTAGATTTGTTGTTATTTCATTGATCTGGGTCAAAAGTTTTCAGACGGGAGTGTTATATGCACCTCCGTGTCTATGTTGGTTGTTGTCTCGAATATTCGAGATCTTCTAATATTACTGACACAAATGTTGTGTTTGACTATCCTGCTGAATTCTGTTATATTTTCTCATGTTTCATTCAACACCTTTGCTCCCATGTTTCACATCTTTTCTTGGTTGTACCGTACCGATGACAGCTAATGAGCCAGAAACATGCATGTCTGCGGTTACCAGTCCTTTCAGTAGCCCCTTCTTCTATTTGCGTGCAATACCCACCAATCTATTCGTTGTTCATGATATATATATATATATATATATATATATATATATATATATATATATATATATATATTATTGTGATTTGTATTGGGAGAGAGAATATGAAAATTATTGTTTAGTTTAGTTTAGTTGATATTTAGTTTTTGTTGTCAGTAATATTAGAAGATCTCGAATATTCGAGACAACAACCAACATAGACACGGAGGTGCATATAACACTGAATTCTGTTATATTTTCTCATGTTTCATTCAACACCTTTGCTCCCATGTTTCACACATCTTCTCTTGGTTGTACCGTACCGATGACAGCTAATGAGCCAGAAACATGCATGTCTGCGGTTACCAGTCCTTTCAGTAGCCCCTTCTTCTATTTGCGTGCAATACCCACCAATCTATTCGTTGTTCATTGTTCATATGTCACGCACTATTCGTAGATTTGTTGTTATTTCATTGATCTGGGTCAAAAGTTTTCAGACGGGAGTGTTATATGCACCTCCGTGTCTATGTTGGTTGTTGTCTCGAATATTCGAGATCTTCTAATATTACTGACACAAATGTTGTGTTTGACTATCCTGCTGAATTCTGTTATATTTTCTCATGTTTCATTCAACACCTTTGCTCCCATGTTTCACATCTTTTCTTGGTTGTACCGTACCGATGACAGCTAATGAGCCAGAAACATGCATGTCTGCGGTTACCAGTCCTTTCAGTAGCCCCTTCTTCTATTTGCGTGCAATACCCACCAATCTATTCGTTGTTCATGATATATATATATATATATATATATATATATATATATATATATATATATTATTGTGATTTGTATTGGGAGAGAGAATATGAAAATTATTGTTTAGTTTAGTTTAGTTGATATTTAGTTTTTGTTTGCCCGGTATATTGTAAAATTTAAAATTCATTTGTAAGATAATTATAATTTTTTCATGAGAAACTGCATAATCTCAGAGTAGGGTTCAAATGTAGAAAAACAAAACAATTTTAATTTCTAATATGAGCGCCAAAGTTTTAGTTAATCAAAAATATACTTGCTTTATTTTTTCCAAATAAACTCTAAAGACGGTCCTGTCTGTTTAATGTTGAACCTCTCCATGATTCACAGATGTCAGTTCAAAGCTACTAACTGTTGAAACTAGATGGAGCAATCACCATAAAGAAATGAAAAATCTCAAGAATATAATTTCAAAATGTTTTTCAAATGGAAAAACGTTATTTAATGTTGTAGAATATGGCGCCATATTGTAATACTTGTGTGTATAAGAGGAATTTTTAAAATTATTGTAATAAAATTTTTTTCTTTTTCTTCTAATGAGCTAGCCACACTAAAATTTAATAAATCAAAATAATATTACAATAAAATTAAAAATTCCTCTTATACACACAAGTATTACAATATATATATATATATATATATATATATATATATATATATATATAACATATATATAACCTTTGGAACGGAGGGTGATTTTGGCATCTAGGAACACCAAAACGAAAAACTGCATTGAAATTTTTCCGAAGTCGCGTCATGCTACTCTCTACAATAGCTCTATTTCATTCTGAAATAAGCCTAAAAAAGTTTGTTCATAAAAGGATAAAGGTATTCACCTTAGAACTAAATTCACAACATACGAGTGAAATCAAAAGTGATTAGTATTTTTATTTTGTTTTTGGATGTACATATTTTGGTCACTAATCTCATTACACAATTAAATTATGGTAGATGTAGAATTTCACAAAATTCCTACAATATTTCGAATATCAACCCTGCCCAATCGTCGACCTTCGTTCATTCTCGTGAGCCTGCTATGCCTTATTTAAGGGCAGTTCGCTCTCATCTCATCCTCATTCCTCAATAATCACCGACCTGAACAGACGAAAAAGGTTTAGTGTACAGTTTTTTCAAATTTACACCCGATAAATGGGTATTTTGAAAACTAACAATTAAGTGAAAAGTAACCATCCTAAACTCAGTGCTATTTAAACTGTGAGTACATTATTTATTGTATAAAAATTTGACCATCTCCGAAGTTAGAATAACTGGGGAGATATTTCTAAATCCACGTGCTAAATCAACTTTAATATCACCATCAGCACCATTAATTGCAGGGTTACCATTTTCTTTATTCTACCATAAGTTTAGTTTACCCATTTGTAATTATTTAGCTGAATGTATATTGTGAATATATATTTACATCGTTGTCCAAGAACCACTGTATGTGAACGTTTCAGATTATATGTGTTTGTAACGGTAGTTTATAGTTGCAATTCCCGCCTGCTCCACGTGTTCAATTAAATTAAAGTATTTCTAAAGGAAAGGTTCTTTCATTATTTGTATCTTACTTCACAGTTTCGTGACATGAGTCACTGGTCCTTCGAAGCTTTCATTACACATTTAATAACTTATTTTAAGAGTTCTCACTAGATACCTCTAGTCGCTATCAAATGTAGATAGGTGATAATTTGACAACACATTACTTTCACAAAATCAGCGATCCTACCCTACACCTTCTCCTACAGTAGATTTGACTTACATTTTGTATGTCCTGTTTATCATTCACTACATTCTATTCTTTTTTATATGTGCCATTTCTGTGATTGCCAATTTATAGTAATTACAGTCCTGTGTTAGTATTTTTATATTAGTGAAGTCAAACTCATGTTTTTCCGTTGTTTTGCGTTTATGTAGCGCGGTGGACGAATTTTTTGTGTATTTGTGATTTTCTAGATGTTGTGATGTGTTACCTACATATTTCTTCGGACAATTTAAACATGATATAGAGTACACTATGTAAGATTTTTTTGGTTTTAATTTGGCTTTTAAGTTTAGTGAACAATGGCGAAAAGGTATTTTGAGTTCTGTGACATATGTTAATGTTGTGTTTGGATAAAACGTATTTCAGTTTTTCTGAGAGTTAGTTTGTATTATGGTATTGATATGTATCTGTTCTGATTTATTTGAGTTTGTGTTTGGTTATTTTTGTTATTATTATAAAAGTACGCTGTTTAAAAATTCGTTCTATGTTTTTTTACCGGATATTGATTGTTTTTTAGGGTGTTTTTGACATGTTTTAGGACTTCTGGGCGGTATTCTAGAGAAGTAAGTTTTATAGCTAGGTCCGTCAATCCAACAATTGCACTGTTTTTTTTGTGCATTGGGAGGATTAGAATAGTAATTTAGATATCGGCCAGACCATGTCCCTTTTTGGTATAGTTTGGTTTTTATTTTATTGTAATCAGTTCGAATTAATATTATGTCTAGAAAATGTATTGTATTGTTCTGTTTCGATTGTAAATTGAAGTTTTGGATGAAAACTATTAAAAGAATTTAACATAGCGGAAAGTGGGATAAGATGACGAATCGGGTAAGATGACGAATTTCCGATATTTCCTGAAAGTACGAGCTTGGCAGCACCGGCTTCAGTCAGAATAGATAACGTGGTCCTATTCTTCTCGCGTTTGAATGCAAGAACACTACGGCCAGAGTTCAGCAAGATACAAGCGTTGGTACCGATGGGATGTTGTTGCAACGAATATTTGTGCTTCCGAAAAAAACAGTTTTTACGATTTTTTGTAAGTATTTGTTAATTGTTAAACTTTTATTTCGAAACTAATATCTTTTACGAATAACTTAATCGTAAAATTCATTTGTCTTAGATAATAAATTTGACTCTATGATTTTAAAAAACAAAAATAGCACTTGCGGGAAAGATGACGGGTTGTTCGTCACCTCACCCGACACATAACTAAAAATTACTAATAGGTCATGTTTTTAATTCCAGGTTTAAATAAATATGGGTAAAATATACAAACGAAAAACTAACAGGCAATCATGGTCGAAAGATAACATGAAAAGGTCACTGACTGAAGTGAAAAAACAACAGATGAGTGTTAATGCAGCTTCAAAAGCATATAATATTCCAGAAGCTACTTCAAGAAGATATGCTTAAAAATATCCTGATGAGATAATCACTCGTGTATCCTATATATTTCAGTTTTTCAATCAACGTCTTCTTTTGTGTTACAGAATTTTCCTGAAAACGCTGGTCGTTTTAAACCAACATTTTCGGATGAACACATAAACCAACTGAAAAAATACGTCTTAGATATAGATAAACGGGCCTTTGGCTTAACCAGAGATCAGTTTAGTAAAATTTCATTCGATTTTGCTGTTCAGTGTGGAGCTGCCGATAGATTCAACACTACTAATAAAATGGTTGGAAAAGACTTTACAGAAGCATTTATGAAGGAATGTAATTTCACTCCGTAAACCAGAAGCAGCTTCTGCTGCTAGATTAATGGCTTTTAACAAAGTAAACGTGGAAGCCTTCTTCAAATTGTACAAAGAACTTCATCAAAAATATTCATATTCTGCTACCCAGATTTATAATATAGATGAGACCGGATTTTCTTCAGTACCTACGAAGGATCCCAAAGTATTAGCTCCAAGAGGCAATCGTCGAGTGGTTAAGATTTATTCAGTGGAAAGAGGAGTTAACGTTACTGCTGTTTGTGGTATCAATGCTATTGGAAACTTTATACCACCGTTCCTTATATTTCCAAGAGCAAAGATGCAACCAGCTCTTAAACATGGAGCACCTGATGGAACCATGGCAGTAGCTCATCCAACGAACAAAATCTCATGTTAATATTAATGGATAATAATATCAGTCATGTTTCTTTTGGAACAAGCAATTAAACTGTGCCGCGAAAATAGCAGTACTCTGCTTGGTTTTCCACTGCATACTAGTCATCGTATGCAACCCCTGGATGTACCTATATTTGGACCTCTTAAAACAGCGTATTCACGAGCGTGTGAAGATTTTTTGACAAGTAATCCAGGTCGTCTCATAACATTATATGATATTTCAAATCTGTTTGTAAAAGCATACTTAAAAGCAGCAAATGTTTCAAATGCTCTGAGTGGCTTCAGAGCCACTGGCATATATCCTATTAATAGCCAGGTGTTTGACACACTTGATTTTGAGGCCTTTTTGACAACAGATCAAGATAAACCTATTTCAACTAAAGTTCCAACTACATCTGCTTTGGAACATGCAGAGCTCAAAGAAATACCAGATATTCCAGAAATGTCATCACAATTTGCTTTAAGAATTGAGACTTGAAGAATTTGATCAGGTGTCTAACGAGATTTTAGAAATTCCTATTCCAGCTACGGCATGTTCATCTACATCAGATATAGCTGCTCGCATACCCCCTCATGGATCAGATTGTTTATTGAATAAGGGTCTACCTAAATTACCTGTTGCTGAAGTAAATCAAAACGACCCAGAAAGAAATTGCCGTCTCTCGTTATTTTCAGTACACCAGTTGTAAAGGTCTTGGAAGAAAAGGAAGCTAAAAAATTAGAAAAGGATAGGAAAAGGAGAGTACGAGACCAGAAGAAAAGTGAAAGACAAAATAGAAGCAAAGACTCTACCCTAAAACAAATAATCAAGAAAAAACTATAGTTTAACGACTCTTCTAACTCGTCAATAAATATTGATTATGCTGACACTGATAATGATTCAGAGGATGAAAGGAATTGCATTATCTGTAGTAGGTGTAAGGAGTGGGCTCACGCTGAATGCACGGGTATGGATAACCGAGAAGCAAAGGTAAAACAAGGACTTGTGATTGTTGCATGTAAATTATTTATTATACGTGTTGCATTCTTATCAAAATAAACGTATTGTACTTTTATTTGTTTACTTTCTGGCATAGCTACCTTTTTTCTTTAGAATAGGTACCTCGTCATTTTACCCTCCACATTTCGTCCTCTTACCCTCCATGCAGGATAAGATAACGAATATGACGTAGATAGATATGTTCAAAATTTTCAGTCCAAATAATAACCCTTAACTAATCTAAATTTATTATGTAAAATACTAATATCAGCCAATGACCTTGTAATTGACTGTGTTTCGTTAGACGTAAAATAGCAGTTTTATGAATTTTTTAAGCTTACCATCGTCATCTTACCCTCCTTTCCCCTACTTATCACAATAATTAACACACAAAATATTTGTAATAATCTTATAGAATCTTTTATCTTCTTGCAGATGAAGGAATGTTAAAAAACTATTGTACCGAAAAATTTTTAAAGGATAATTACACCGCCACTCCAAAACTTTTCAAAAATGATGACCAACTTAACTCATGTATCCAACCAATCATTAGAGGAAGAATATTTGAAGCAACCCTTTACTGGAGTATCTAATACTAGTGCAGAATCAAATAACAGGAATAACAATGTTGGAAAAAATTCAAAAACCATCTGCAATATCAAAGATTCATTAAATAAGAATTGTGAAGATTTTATTGGTAATTCTTATGATAATTTGAGTAGAATAGAAACTGAGAATTACGAAGAAGTTGCTGATATTGATAATAATAGTGATGTAATTACGGATATTATAAACAAAGTTATTGACAACAGTGAAACAGAAGAAGAAAAACCCATTCCTTTTCGTGGCAAGTATAAAGTGTTATTCTGGGAGTTTGAAACTCCGATTATATGGTATAGCGCATTCTTCATAATACTATGGCACATATTAGCTGTCTATGTTGTATTTACGTATCCACTATCTGAGAAGATTTCTCTAGCACTTTATGGTGAGTATGTACTCAATGTATTTCAATTAACTGAGTTTGAATGAATATTCTCTCTTAATAACGGAGTGATTGACAGAATGGGGAAAGTTATGGATATTTATTTTATTTTCATCATTCATTCAAATCAATAATAGTATATTATTCAACAAGCGTATAATGATGGCTATTACCCACGAAGATGAAAATACACAATAAATTTATGTTTATTTACTTACATAATAATTATTAATAGTTACACTACAATTGTTAAAATTCATGCCAGGGATAATTTTGTCAGTCATCTGAGTCTGATTGAAAATCATGGGACTTGGACTGGCACTAGAGCTAGTATAATGTTTGTTAATTTCATTTGAAATCTAATTTCCTCTTTTTATTTTATTGGTTATGTTCTCATCTATATAACCTTCGGCAACTGTGGTTGATTTTCATCGCCCTAACTGCTTTACTGCTGTAGTGTTATCTCCTGCGCTAACGCAAATGGTTGCAGATGATCTTCGGAACGAATGTCCTGTGTACAATTCGAGATTTTTAAATTTTAAAAAAATAGCAATGTGCTTTCCCATAGAAGATAATTTGTTAATGCCTACTCTTTGAATAGTACATTTGCCATTTTGATAATTTAAAAATAATGATGGGCATTTAGCATGAGATGGGCGAAGACTTTTATACTTTTTGCAAATATCGTAAAATTCACCTGGTACAGTAAATGATCTAGGAATCATTGTTTTTGTGAAAGGTGTTTTCACTGTAAGAGCTCCATTGTAAAGTTCTAAGCTGAAAATTACGTTATTGTAAGAATACCTTTGTCATTAGATAGGTATGATCTGGAGCTTCTTTAATAAATTTACTGACTTCTTCGGGCGTAAAAGTTTTAGATTATTTCGGTTGATGGCCCTCGGACTGACGTTTTAAAAATCCCTGTAATTTCATATAAGTCTCTAGGTGGATACTATGGTAAATATTCAATGTACTTTTCAGCATAGAATAATATGCCCACAATAATGATGACTTGTATTTTTTAGCAAGTTCAACAAAATACACTAGGATAACATTTTCAGAAAAACACGATGTTTTTTGTGCCAGTTGCCAATCCATAAAACTTTTGTACACCGCATCATATTTACCTTTTGACTTGTTGGGTAGGAGAGTTTCTGTAGCGCTAGCCGCTAATTTTAAAATGTCTGGCAGTGTACAAGACATATTTTCTAAATCTGATTCACTATTAGACATTTCTCTAATGATACCAGAGATAAGAATGTTCAAACCTAATATCTCATAAACCGACTGACAGTATATCTACAAATACAATGACAAGTAAATTTACAAATTGTCAAATTTGACGCAAAGATTGAGTAATATTACTCCATCGAACTGTCATTATTATTCAATTCTATATGATAATGCATGGCATTACTTGATAAAAATCGCATATTTAACAGATATATTAATTAATAGTTGTGGATTAAATAACATAATTTCATATCTTTAGAAATGTAAAAGTACTTGATATCTAAATATGTGACTTAAAAAATGTGGTTACCTGTTTATGCAATCTTAATAATTCAATTCTCTGAAGGACGTATACATATATCTTTCTTTTTTCCACTTATTATTATCGAGCACGTAAGTAGAACCTTGTCCTAAACTTATCTGGTTATGGTAGAACATCAAAGTAAGTTTTTACTGCCGAGCACTAAACCCAAATTTTAAAGACGAATACATGCTTAAAAAGTGAAATTACTGCTTATGTTCCTCGCAAATAATTCAAATATCTATCAATATCCATTCGGTTACTTTCAAAGTATTCCTTTCAGATGTATAATGCATGGCCAGTGCTTTTTGAAGTCTTTGAAATACTTCTGACAAGCGCTTTTTGGTATAATCCAGATCTATTCCATCAAGGCAGTGTTTATATTTATTAATCCTGTACTGACCCTCATTTTTCGGGTTAATAAAAATCAGCAGGGGATAATAAGTCAATCAGGAGAGGCTTGTTACATATTGCTATTTGGTTCCTGAATAATTGCATAAGAGAAGATATTCCCAAGTTTACAAGAACTACAATGCCTCCTTATATATTACTGTTACGAAATAGCACATTAGTGTAGTCCCTGAATCCCTCTCTGTCTAAGCCATGTATGAAAGTTAAAATTTTGGCGGATGCGCAGGGATTTCTTAGAACTGTTTACGATTTTTTGTGACCAGTCTTATCTAGAAAATTCCAGACACAATTGTTTTGGTGTAAGCCGCAATCTAGAATTACCTAGTAAAAAAGGCACTAATATATAAAGGACCGACCAGCGGGAGAACTTTAGTTTATAAAGTGATCTTGTGATATAAACAGAGAACAAGTAAATAGTCTAAGTAGTGAAGTGTTTATATAAATTAATTTAAGTGAATATACTGTGTATATAATATAAGTTAGTGAATAGTTCCCACTAAACAAGAAACATAACAAGTATTTTTTGTGATGTTGTTTTTAGAGACTTTTCGTGATGTTTATTTAAAACGTTAATAAGATATCTCCTAGATGTCTTAATTTTATTAACATCCATATCATGTAAATAAAACTTATTTTTGATGTACACAGTAATACTTGAATTCGTAGTTACATACACATCCTATGAACTTCATTTTAGTAACTTCCTATAGGAAACATTCATACGATGTTAATTTGTATACTTCTCACTAATGTCACATACAGAACGTTACTGTAATATTACAAATTAACATGTGTCTAAGATGATTACATGTTGCAGTTACTTTTACATCTTTCGAAATAATTTTTATTAACATCGTACTTATTACGTCTGTACGGTGTTAGTTCATAAAACTCTCAGTAATATCTCATCTTTAACATCACAGTAACATAAAAAAGAAGAAAACAAAAGAGGAACTGATGAACGAAACATACAGTAGTTATCTATGGAAACAAAAATGACAAGTATGAAATGGCGGATGGTTTTCAGTTATGTGTTATATTTTATTTGCAGGAAGCACATATTTTCCAAGTAGTACTTGAATAAAGTGGTCTTCGTTTTCGTTAGTTCCTACGAAGCTACAGTTTCTATACTTAGTTATAATTCTTGTTATAATGGACGAACAACAATTGTTATCGGTAAGTACCTATTCAAAAATCATAATTATTAGAACTGAAAACTCATTCAATACTTTGATCCGCTATTTTTCATTGAAATTCCAGGTGGCGGAATTGTACACTAACATTATAGAATAGAGTTTACAAAATAAGGGTTTTTTCAATTTTTAAAATATTTTAGTTACCTAGCAGGTATATTTTGAAAACGATTCACAATATTTCAAATCCTAGATATGCATTATACCCTACAAAAAACTTGATATTGCAATAGGGTAGATATTATTATTAATAATAAAACTTGCTCAAATGTTGGCAGATATTTAAATCTAGAAAAAAATATTTTCAATGTTCAAGATGTTTCAGAAGCTACTCACACAAATAAAATAAAAAACAAATAGTTGGTAATTATGTAATGAAAGGGGAGTAACTATTTCAGACAGTCTGATACAAACACTGTATTAAACAGAACAAAAAATATTGAATCAAGTATCTCTATTTCTAGTGTTTTTAGTCGTAGTCTTAGCCAACAATAAAGTTTTGCAGGTTTAGAAAATTTTAACATTATTACTAACAATTCTTGTGAACAATTAGAGACTGTTTCCTTTAAAAAGCTCATTTCCATTTGACAATTCACTGATCACAATAAATAATCTGTAGATGTCCCTTACAATGGTACCTATACTATTCTAGTTGAAGAATATTTAACTTATGATACTGAATGCTCCAGTCAACAAACAGCATTCAATTATTTATTATTGTAGAAACACTGCTATTGGATACTCAATTGGATACAATTAATTATAAACTCATTTAACTTGATAATGTGTTCATATCTCTTCCTCATACGTAGTTTTTTTTGTATACAGTGTATTATTAATGCTTAGTTTTCATTAAGTTACAATTCCACGATGTTAATATACAATTTGTTCCAGGATGAAAATAACAAGACGAGAATAGTATATTATTTTATACAGAAAAGAAGTATGAATTTTCATAGCACACCTGAATTTACCTGCCAAATAGAGCGAGGCATGGAATAGAAGGTAAATCATGAAAAGTCATTTTTCGAAATAAAATATGTTATTATTCCTTTGAAGATCCCCGCATGTAACTTATGGAAAATTGGTCCCAGTCAATTGGCTGAAAATCAAGTTTGATATAATTTATGATGATCGATCAAAGGTCTCCATGGGCACAATTTGATCTAAAGTAATTGTTTTATTAGCTGTTGCTCAGAACACCTTTAAATGTTTCACAGATAAGGATTTTGAAGTGTACGTTATGGAATGGTTGAGGTACTCGAAACAGCGACTCTTGCGTGAGAAAAAGTAACCGTAAGTAAACGATAGAATTTTCTTTAATCAGATTGGATTTCTGTTGATGTAACGTAATGTTTCATTAAATCTTTATGGTGTAAAATTTTTATTAGTTTTAATATAATTAAAAAATTATCCTAATAAATTTTCTGTAAACTAGCTGTAATGTATGTGTATCCGTTAAACTTTATTAATTCAGTTTCAAAGTATGGTACGTTATGGAAACTACGGACTAATATACCTTTTTTTTATTTCTTGCTTTCACTGAATGTGTTCAATAGTTTCCACTTTCCAGACTTGTTATGTAATATGCTTACACAGTTTTATTCTTTTTTAGGTTGGATTGCTGGACAAGATATTTTTTTTTCTAATTTTGTACCTGTTTTTTTCAAATTTACTGTACTTTTTAAATCCTTTATTGCTTTTTTGCTATTTTATTTTAAATGTACAGGATGAACAACTAAGAACGACTGTAGGCCATATCTCAGAAAAGAATCATGGTACAAAATTCAAAAAAATTACCTTTAGGTAAGGGATCCTGAAAAATTGCTGGAAAATATTTTGCAGTCTCTAAAATATCCGCTAGGGGTGGAATGAACACTCGAAAACATAATACTCCAAAAAAATATACTAAAGGTGTCACAACAATACAATTTTTGAAATCTTGATGAGATTATGAATAAATTTAATTAAGGAGATTTTTTGCCATTATTCTTCAAATAATGGGTGGGGAAGGTTCACACTTATGAACAAATGTATACCTTTTTCCTGTTTTAACCGATATTAATGATTTTAGCTGCATTTAAAAGTTTTTCTGTTTAATAAGATTGATAACAAAATTAGATAATTTTGTATCCACTCAGAAATTTCAAATGTAAAATGAAGCATTTCTTAAATTTTGATATCTGATATTGTAAATCTTATATCTTGGAATAGATTCCTATTTTCTTACCCCTTTTCATCAGAATTTGAAAAATACCTCATTACATTTGAAATTCCCGAGAAAATGGGAAAATTGTGGACTTTTTCACAAAGTGTTGACAAAATTGTCCAATTTTGTTATTTTTGTTAAGCTTTTCTTATTAAAAAATAAAAATTCTTCCAAATTTAGCCAAAAACATGGATGTCGATTAAAAAAAATGTTACGACATTTGTTGTTTGGGTTGAATCTTCCCCCACCCCTTACTTGAAGAATAAAGACAAAAAGTCCCTAACTACATTTTTCATAATCTCAAGAATATATCAAACATTGTATTTCTAGGATACGTTTAGTATGTCTTTTTAGGAGATAATCACAGTATTATGTTTTTAAGTGTTCATTCCACCCCATAGGAGATATTTTAGGAACTCAAAAATATTTTCCAGCGATTTTTCAGGGTCATTTTCCTGAAGGTTTTTTTTTAAAGTTGTACTATGACTATTTTTTGAAATATGGCCGACAGCCGGCGTTCTTAGTTGTTCACCTTGTATTTGCTGATTAGGCACAGAAACATCTATAGGATGTCATCCAGAATGTTTGAGGTATATTATTTATAGGTTTATCTAATGTCCATACAACATCTACGAGAATACACTGTATTGTTTTTGAAATGTCGCATTTAGATCATTGATAAGATGTATTTTTTAGACATTGCATTAACATCGACAAGATGTTAAAAGGCATTTCAGAATGTAACAGAAATGTTGTTTTTAGTTTGTTATAAAGACTTCCTTTTGAGGAAGTTCTAGTAACATCACAGTAATGTAAAAAGACAGCGCTTTAACATCGCTGAAAAGTTAAGTTGAAACATCACAAAAGTTAACAGCCACAAGCTGGGCATGAGCGGTTGTATGGAAGTGCATGCGATGAAAACCAGAGGAAAAAAAAGGAAGAATATTATCACAATGTGATTTTGAATTAACATAACTGTAATATTTATTTGCATAGTGGGTTTGATGAATAAATAAATTAAGTTAGTAGACATAACGTGTGTGTGTAAATTTATCCCACCCGTAATAAAAACGTTTAAATAAATAAGAAAAACATACATTGGTGTCAGGTGTGAGGTAATATAAATCAATATCTTCGTAAAAATGGCCAAGAGACTAAGTGACTGAACTAATGGCAGAATTGGAAAATCGCGAGTTGGAAACGTCCGGTAAGAAGAGTTAGTTACTATAAAGACTTAAAGTGACACTGGTAAGTGATGGCTTCGATCCCTTATTTAAATACGAGGCTTCCACCTTAGTCTCGTCAATTTTTGCCAATATTTCAACCATGAATGAGAAGATTTCTACTATCAAGAACAATATTTCTACTAATATGGACGAGAAGATTTTCACTATGAAGAACGATATTTCTACTAATATGGACGAGAAGATTTCCACAATGAAAAATGACATTTCTGCCGATATCTTATCGTTAAAAAATTACATTGCTGCTGACGTCGAGAATAAAATTTCGTCTCTAGAATCAGACATTGAAAATAAGATGACAACGATAGACGAGAAAATCAAGGAATTAGAGAGAAATATGGCAGATTTAAGAACACAAGATACGCCAGCAGAAGAAAAGAAGATTGACCATATAAAACCCTGCAAGCCAGAAATAAGCTCCAGGAATGACAATATTGGCAGTTTTGCACGAGTCAAGACTCCAACATTCGACGGAAAGACATCGTGGACCAATTATGTGAAACAGTTTGAAACAGCTGCTAGAGTGAATAACTGGTCCGACAAGGAGAAGGCAGTGAACATGACTGTCGCGCCTTAGACGTACACTAGACGATACCTCTGGAAGAAACGGATGACTTCGAGCTGCTGAAGAAGAGGTTGGATATACGATATGGTCACGAACATCTAGAGCACTTGTACCAATCCCAGCTGAAGAACCTAAGGCAGAAACGTGACAAAACCCTTCAAAAGTACGAAGTGGATATTGCCCGACTAGTTCGATACGCTTATCCATCAGCACCAGAGAACATGATGGAATATCTAGGTATCCAGGCCTTTATTGATTGCTTACGCGACCCCGATATGCAGAGGACGCTTCAATTAGCCCATCCCAAAACATTGGTCGATACATTGACTGCTGCTCTTGAATATGAAGCAGCCACGAATGTTTTGGGATATAACAGTCAGGACCATCCCAGAAGAAGGCGACGAAGACAGACTTGACCAGATCGTCAGTATGATAAAAAGTATGATGGACAAGAAGCCGAGAAAGATCAGATGCTGAAATTGTGGCGAGCTAGGACATGTACGCAGTTCGTGTAAATGCCCCAGGACTCTTGCAAACCAAGAACCCCAGTCACAGGAAAACTAGAACGGGTCGGCTACGAGGGGGCAGCACCAACCCATGATCGTTCCAAAGACCCTCTCATACTGATAGACTCTCTCAGATGTCGCAACGATAGTGTGTATGTAGATGGCGAAATGAATGGCAAGAGCTATACTCTGCTGGTAGACACTGGAGCAACTACAACTATTATACGACCCGAGATAATAAACTCCAAGAAGAAGCTTTTACCAACGAAACTGCGTGTGCCAACATTCACGGGGAGACACAAATCCAATTGGGAATTGGCACACAAAAGTTCACGCATCCTACGGTAATCGTAGCCATTGAAGAAGACGTGATTCTGGGAATGGACGTAATGAATCTACATGGTTTCCAATTGGACTTTAGAAACAGAACAATTAAAGTGGGTTCCGAGAAGGTATTCCTTCATTCATATGAAGGCAGCATGGAGGAAGGTACACCGGTTATGATGGAGCCAAGGAACCACGACGAAGAAGTTGGCAATGGAGTACTAATTGGAAAAGGATTGGTTACGTCGGCGAGAATTTATAACATTAATATGCAAGCTCCGCTTCTTCTCTGCAACAATACGCTACTCATTGCAACAATGTATCTTTTCTATACAATACACTCATTTATTGTTACAATGTACCTGGTGTAAAGGATTTATATCGGGTTATCGTTGGAGTCATTTGATGAAACCTTGCCGTTGAATCCATCTTCTGGGTTATTGCCCCACGTCACGCTCAGAGTGAGGTGAAGCTCCAACTTGTTGCAATCAAATATTAATTAATCCATTGTAACTTTCAAGAAATACCAACATTAATAGTTTATTAAAACGACAAAGTTATTTTGACTTCTACGGAGATATTGCAAATGTGACTATAACTCCTATGGCAGTTAGGTATAGTGAACATTAAATGAGAAATATTCATATTTTCTTAAGGATTTCAAAAACCCAAGAGAATACAGGGCTATCCATTTAAAATAACAAAGTTCATTAAAATTTACAGAAAAGCGAAAGATCTGACATCAATGTAAATGCCACCAAAATATCGGGCATATTGAAGAAGCCTCACAAACCTAAATTTATCCTGTAAACCGTTTCCAATATAATTGGAGCGTTCCTTACTTAAAACTCACTCTGTATACTCTACATCATTGCAAACGGTACTGCGGCATTTGATAATACGTGGGGATAAGTGTTTGTTATACAGTTCCTCATTATTCATTACTTTATAGGCTTCATCCAATTGGTTCCATCTCCAAACACCTCTAAGAACAGGACTTATTTTTTTGATTATCTGATATTTATAACTTGAAATATTTGTTATTTGTGAAGTTGTATATAAAATTATTATTTGTTTTCAGCTACCTGGATTGGGGGAATGTCAGGATTTGGTATCACAGCAGGAGCACATCGATATTTCACTCACCGGGCGTTCAAGGCAAAGCTACCATTGAAAATAATTCTTCTTCTGTGCTATAGTATCGCGGGCCAAGTAAGTCGATTCCTACATTACGTCAAAGCACTTGCATCTGATTCTAAAAAAACGGCTATAGAATAAGGTGCCAGGCTAAATACAGAGTGTCCCACATTTCGATGGCTTATTACTCGAGAATGGAAAAAGATATCGACGTGCAGTTTTCGCCAAACTTCTTATATTTCCTTCAAGTTTTTGGTAACGTAGTTGTACATTTTTTCCCGAAAGCGCCGAAAACATATGATCTTTTTTGAAGCGAAATTATCGGTTTATTTTAAATACAACATCCTATATTTTTTAATAACAGTTCTTAGGGAAATATTGAATTTTTTATGAAACCATGTTAAGAACATCCAAACGTAAATTATCACATTTTAACAGCTTGGAAACGATATTACTCGAAAATGAGACAAGGCATTAATGAGCGGCTTTCACTGAAATTCTTAGAAATGCTTAATTTTTTTAGTACCGTTGCCAAGTCTCTAAAGTTTTCTAAAATTTTGGTAAAAAGTTACTTTTTGTAAGTTTTTTACGGAAATGTGTTTTGGTAAAAATATACCTGACATTAAGAAACGTCAAATAAGTTATTTATGGGAAGCATAAGAACGAAACATAGTCAAATTTATTGATCGAAAATATTTACTTTCATATAAAAAGCGCGGTGCGTCGTATTACACATATGCTGAGATAAAATTAATAAAAGTGACCAGAGAAGATTCAGAGACATTTTTGACAGAAATCCGCCTATACACGAAAATCTATATTAACTTGGTTGTAATAATTTACAAAATCGAGAAAACTAGAGAGGAAGAAAACATTTACAACAGAAACATTCTTATTTCAATATAAGAATGAGGAACCAAACATAACTTCATAAAACACATAAAAAACATAAATAACAATATTTAACAAATAAGTTGATGTTCGTGACCTCCAACTGCATCGCTTAATAATCTTAATCTCAGCCAAAAATTACTCAACATATTTTGTAACATTTCTGGTGTTATGGTATTAAAAACATTTACTATATTATTTCTTAACTCTTGGAGATTTGTAGGAATTGGTTTATGGCATCTCTCCTTTACATAACCCCATATGAAGAAGTTTGCTATAGTTAGGTCCGGCGAATACGAGTCCCGCTCGATGGGACCAGCTCGACATATCCATCTATTGCCGAAATGATCTGATAATGAATTTCAAGCAACTAAAGAGTAATGTGAAGGTGCACCGTCCTATTGAGAATATACAGTGTTTATGATTTCATCTTGCTGTAATTGGGGACACAAAAACTCCTCCAACATGTCGGTGTAAGTATTTCCGTTAACTGTTGCTTCATGAACAAAAAGGGACGTAGATTTTAGGTTTAGATACCCCACACCAGTCATTTACTTTAAGATTATCCCTTTCAAATTCGTTGAACGCTCTTGAATTTTCATGTCACCAAATCCTGCAGTTATGCTTATTAACTCTTCCATTAATATGAAATGTGACTTCGTTTGACACTATTAGATTCAAATTAGGCTGAAGTGTTACCAGATCCAACAACGTTTATGACATGAAAAATCTTTTGTTGGAATGAATTATCCTCTACTTTTTTGGAAAGTTTGTATTTTATATGCTTTAAATGTAATCATTTTTAGGAGCCGGTGAACCTTACATTTTGAAAATTGTGATAATTTTCTTACAGATATTCTATTATTATTAAGTGCTAGAATTTCCCTTACTTCTAGAATATCATTGAGCATATTGTCCTGAGCGTTTTCAGGTGCTCTGGATTTCCTTTCTACTTTTCCGGATGCTGTAAATTATTGTACCCAAGTTAATATCGAATATTATTGAGCATATTGTCCTGAGCGTTTTCAGGTGCTCTGGATTTCCTTTCTAGTTTTCCGGATGCTGTAAATTATCGATTTTCGTGTGGGCGGAGTTCTGTCAAAAATCGATCTGAATCTCCTTCTGGTCCCTGTTATTGATTTTGTCTCAGTCTCAATAATACGACGCATCGCGCTTTTTCTATCAAAGCATACATTTTCGATTAATAAGTTTGACTATGTCTGTTGTTATACTTCGCATAAATAACTTATTGACGTTTGTTAATGTCAGTTATATTTATTTCAAAGCCACCTTTCCGTAAAAAATTAACAAAAGTAAATTTCTTATGAAAATTTTTGACAACTTTTGAGACTTGGTAATGGTGTTAGAAAAAATTTAATATATTTCCAAGAATTTCAGTGAAAGTTTCTCATTAATCCCTTGTTTCATTTTTGACGTAACGTAACGTTTCCACGCTGTTAAAATGTGATACTTTACGTTTCAAAATCCTTGACGTTTAATCAAAAATCTTTTCATAAAAACTTGAATATATGCCGATAATGTATACATTTTTTCTAAGGGGAAGAAAGGGACGTTCAGATGGTATTGAAAAGTATAGGGTGTTCTGATTAATAATTTTGCATTAAAAAGGGCTTTTTTTGGCGCATTCGGGAAAAAATATACATTTAGCAACTATGTTAACAAAAACTAAAAGGAAATATAAGAAGTTTAGCGATAACTGCACGTTGATATCTTTTTCCGTTCTCGAGTAATAAACCGACAAAATATTTTAGTTTATAGTGGGACGGGACGGTATTGTGACAATTTACTTTATTAATTTCTCTAGAATAATCTTTACGACTGGGTACGTGACCACAGGGTGCATCATAAATTCACTGAAACCAACGCAGATCCACATAATGCCAATAGAGGATTCTTCTTCTCACATGTAGGTTGGTTGATGATGCGCAAGCATCCAGATGTTATCAAAAAGGGAAGAACCCTAGATCTAAGTGATCTTACAGATGATCCACTAGTTCTTTTCCATATGAAGTAAGTAGTTATGAAAAATTTAGACAATCTCAATAGTTGTAAACCAACCACGAGTAAAATATGAGTAACGTATATGCTGTTACTTATTTATGTGCTGGTGAAAAATAACAGTGAATAATCCAGGTGTACTACCTCCGCAACAGGTCATTTGACGGAATAATTCCGAACAGGCCAAACTCAGCGGGAAAAGGAAAAACAAATTGATACAAATGTTCACTGAATATTAGCCACTGCAGTGGGTTGGGGACGGAAAGAGTTGAAAAATGTTTTTTTTGCAATTTACGGCGCAAATACTGAATGTATCGAAAAAAGTTATAGATAATTAAAAAATACACACCTTTTTGATCAAAACAGAACCTATTCTTTCGTTTTTTATTTTTAACTTCGCCAAAAAATTGCAATCATTATGAAAATTGGTACAATTGTAGCTTATCTGATCTCAAAATAGCAAAAATTCTCTTTTTGCTCTAATTTAGTTTTTCAGAAATTCTATTTTTTTCGAAAAGATGCTGTTTCTTCGAAGCCCCGGAAAAGGTGTTGTTTCACAAGATATTCTTCATCAAGCTCGTTTGATTTTCGCATAGATCTCAACTTTCATATAAAATAATAAAAACATATACCTTCAAGCAAAAAAATTGCGAAAAACTGAAATTATTCGGTCGCCGATATCAGTGCGAAGGAAAGTATGGAAGAGAAAGGATAATACATAATTTTTGTTAAATTAAATTAAATGTAATATTTATTTAAGTATTTGATAAAAATTATTTAGTAGCAAAAAATTTCAATTGTATCTTCCTTTCTTCTTTTCTATTCATCTTCTTCTTCATTATTTATCATTTTCTCCATTATCATCCCATCTTATTCTTCTCCTTATGCTTCATCATATTCTTCTTCTTCTCGGTGTTCTGTTTCTTCTTGCGGAGCGTTTTTTTCTGCTTGACTATCATCTTCTTTATCGGAATCGTTCATAATTTCTTTTTTAGTGTTATTCAAATTATAACAATTCGAACACAAATTTGTGCATTTAATCAACAAAAAACTTTCATTACAATCGAAGTCATTATTTTGATTAACTCTCTCATAACAGTTATGACTATTATACAGAGGATAGCCAAAATTATTACGAAAATCAAGATCAATACTCCGATATTAGACTAGACTATCAAGAATATTAGCAAGAAATTAACCACCAGGTTGATATTGAAATACAGGAAAACTATTATACTGCTGATAGTGACTCTAAATCTGATAATGGTGTACGAGTTTGCAATACGATTATAACTATATCGGACAAGACAGTTTCAATTAAAATAATGAAAATGTTTATAATTTTGATTCTGATAACCTCCTAAATCCAAATCATGAAACAATGTAGCATACACAGTTGAGGATATTATTGGATTTGAAGAGGATCAGGCAGCTGTTGATATAAAATAAACGCACAGCGAGCAGGAAAGTCCAATAAAAAATTACTCTGATAATTTTGAAATGGCTGGAAATACAACAGACTTCAACAGATGGATAATATAATAAAACAGACCGAAGAAAAAAATGAAGTACGAAAGAACGTAGGAGTTGAACTGAGAAAATAGAGAGAAGATGAACTAAAAAAATAAAGGTAAAACTTAAAACACCACACCTACATATAAGCATATAAATAAATAATTTTAAAACTGGATCCATTCATTGCGAAATATGAAAATAAGGAAATATTATGAAAACTTATATGATATACAAAATATTAACCAAAGCTATTTCACTCATGAACGTCCAAATTTTAAAATCTTACATCTAAATATCAGAAGTGTTGCAAATAATTACGATGCGTATCTGATATTTCTTAATCAGTCTTCTGAGCAATATGAAATAATAATTTTAACGGAAACTTTCACTATCTTCGATAAGGATGTATACACTATTCCCGGTTACAGCAATGTCTACGTTAAAGGAACATTAAACAAAAATGATGGGATCTTACTATTTATTAAATGTAATATAAAATACAATTGAAGGGGTCAATGCAAGAAGTGGACAAGTCCACTTTTAGTAATTTTTCAGGAGAGACAAAAAACGTTTGTGAAGGTTAACAAAAAAAACAAACTTGTTTGATTTTGGTTAGGTATTTGTTAGTGGCATGTGGACACATTTTCGTCAAATGTCTCGCTTAAGGAATATTACTTTTGCCAAAAAAACATAAAATAAAATGGACATGTCCACTTTTTGGACAGTTTTGTTTTAATATTTTCATTTTATTTTTTTTTCAAGCAATGTTAATATAAATTTAGATTTACAAAAATAAAATTATCATTCATCATCATTGTCTTCAAATTCGGAACATGACGTGTCAGCATCTGGGTTAACAAAATCTAAGTGATACTGTTTTATTTCTTCATAAAACCATTTATCAGCTAGTGGGACGTAATTTGCAGCCAATACCATGACATGTTCAAACTTCTTCTTTTTTATTTTTCTTCTATCAACATACAAAAGCTTGGAATCATCCGGCAAACTGAGAACTACATTTTTATTTTTAAGTTCAAATTCTTGAAAGAGCGTCATTGATACTGAGATACTACATGAAATTCTAGGCAATTTAGATCTGTCGTATTGGAAAATTCTATATTTCGATATTGTGAATTTTGCATTTTTTATACTTACATTCTTCTTAAACAGTGGTAAAAAATGTTGTTTAAAATTCAAAAACATTTTTTTATCAGGCGTAATCACTACAAATTTATGATCAAATTCTCGAATGATTTTGGCGTACTCATTTGGAAGGTTAATTTTATCATATTTTCGTTTTCTCTTCTCAATAGCTGCAAAGCTTCTATCGCATGGTAGATAACTGTGCCCTAGTTCAGGGAAGCGATGGTATATTAAGTTAAATTTTCCCATTTCTACAAGTGTGAAGAGATATTGGGTCATCACCAATTTTTTATTTTGTAACATTTATAGCTCAGTAACTTCAGATCTAATAATATTTTCGAAAAAATAATTTAGTAAGCTGATTACTTCGTTTTGCCCCTTTCCAGCAATGGTTTCGTCATATAGAAAAAAGTAACTTTTGCCAGTGCTTGCAACATGAATGCAAAAGTTGTAGACCCACATTTGAATCTTGTAGAATACCTCTCCACTTGAGGCTACTGGTAATGGTAAATTTTGTTGGTAGTCAAATGTAATAGCTACCACATAATCTAAAGTTTTAGCCAGCTGCAATTTTTCTTCAAGATATTTGTAAAACGTTTCTGATTTCACAACATGCAAAGATTTTTCTCCCTGAAGTGTGTTTCTTTCTTCTTCTGATGTTGCAGCATCGATTTGTTTTACCAGTTTATCACATTTTTGACATGTGTCTGATTTTGGGCTTCCAAATAAAATATTAAAGTTTTCTGTGAAGTATTTTCTAAAATATTCGTATTGTATCACAGGTTTACAATTTGCATGGTTTCTCTCTTGCAGTACTCTATATTGAATAGGTTCGTATTTTTGCAAATACAACTCATGTAACCGTGCAGTATTTAGTAACGGTGATAGATAATATTTGCCAATGTTATTACTCCTACTATAATGTGATTTATATTTGGGGAAGCTCATTATATATGACTGCGAATCTGGGCAACTGTTTCTGGAGTAATTTGATTTGGTCTATTATTATGTCTTCCTCTTCCATCCGATGGGGGCGTGACGTTAACTTTTAAGTGATTTATCAGTGTATTTATTCTACCTTTTTTCATACCGTGAATAGCAAGCAGTGCATTTTTATACACACAATAGTTTCGGATCCCTTCTTTAACCTAGAATAACAAAAATCAGAAGTTGGACGAGAGTAGCGTGATGAAAACTTAACAGAAAAGGTACAATTCACGCTTTTTGGTTTATCATTTTGGTCTGTACGTCGTCTATGGCGAGTGACATTTGTCACAGACAGATTGGCACATGAATAAGCATCCTGTAGTTCCTTGCTTGGCAGTTTATGAAAAGCATTAAAGATTTTTTGCCTACTATCAGCGGAGACTTTTTCAAAACATTTTAGTTTAGAGCTGCATGCATTTCCTACCATCCTCTCTGGCACAACAGTTTTGGAAGTACTCTCATATTCTTTGCCCGTTGTTCTACCAAAGAATACACCAACAACAAGAAGCGAAAGCCGGCATAAATCGTTTGATGTTCTGGGGGCAAAATTTCGTGACCTTGTAAAACTGAAGTTGACAGAAAGCTAATAAATATTTACACTGAGAAACAGGTTAAAAAATTGTGAAGGTATATATTTAGGCAGAAAAAAATGTAAATGAAACATTTCAAAAAATAAGTGTTTACTAATGTATTGTCGAAACATTATTCCCAGAAAGTATTAAAATTGTTAATGAAAAATGTAAGCATAAAAAACCTGTAACATGGTCTTGTTAGCCCGATACAGCCTTTGGAGTGCCACAAGTTACCAATTTTGTAATTGAATATTGTTCAGGACATCTCACAGAAGAACCCTATTGATTTTCAGCTTACCAGAGCCAGTACAACGGGTGATATGATACTTGAAGTACGACATTTTTGGAGAAATTTCAGTGTGTTAGCATAATACAGCCTCCGGAGTGTATACAAGTGACCAATTTTATGCTGGGATATTGCTCAGGGCGTCTCACAGGTGAACTCCATTAATTTTTAGCTTTCTAGATCCAGTACAACGGGTGCTATGGTACTTAAAGTACGACATTTTGTCATTTTTTGAGAAATTCCAGTTTGTTAGTACGATACAGCCTCTGGATTGTCTTCAAGTGATCAATTTTATGATTGGATATTGTTCAGGACGTCATATAGATGAACCTTATTGAGTTTCAGCTCATTGGAGCTAGTATAACTGGTAATATGGCATTGCAAGTGCCACATTTTTGGAGAAACTTCGGGTTGTAAGCATGATACAGCCTCCGGAGTGAATACAATTGACCAATATTATAATTGGATATTTTTCAGTGTGTATCACAGATGAACCATATTGATTTTAAGCTCACTGCTGTGGTACTTGAAGTAAGACATTTTGTCATTTTTTGAGAAATTTCAGTTTGTTAGTACGATACAGCCTCCGGAGTTCAACAAGTCACCAATTTTATGATTGAATATTATTCAGGACATCTCACAGATGAACCCTATTGATTTCCAGCTCACTAGAGCCAATACAACAGGTACTACAGTACTTTAACTACGATATTTTTGTCATTTTTGGAGAAGTTTCAGTTTCTTAACACGATACAGCCTCCGGAGTATATACAAGTTACCAATTTTGTTCAAGGTGTCTCACAGATGTACCCTATTGATTTTCAGTTGACTAGAGCGAGTACAACGGGTCCTATAAATCCATATATACTATATTTTTGGAGAAAGTTCAGTTTGTTAGTACAATACAGTCTCAGAAGTGTATATAAGTGACAATTTTATAATAGGATATTGTTCAGTGTCTAACAGATGTGTAAAAATTTTTATCTTTAAAACCGTTATTTATGAAATAGAACGCGTTCTGTTAAACTTAATATGTCGGTTAATAAAGTTAATTTAACGAGACGCTTGGGCTTAACAAATATTGTGAAAAATATGCTTTAGCATTTCTTTATACATAGTTTAAGTTTCTATTTTTGAAGAACAGTTTATTACTAAAAATATCATGCTATTGTTTAATCAAATGATTTTTATTTTCTTATATTGATATTGGAATTCATTATGTGTAAATATGTATTTAAGTAGCAGTAAGTGTAGGATAGGGTAGATATTAAAACCAATACAGTAATATAGATTATATATTTAGAATACCAGATTACAGAAGGAAAATATTCAATATACATGATGGTAAAAAATTACAATAATGTTGGTGCTTAAATGTACAATTTGTTTAATTTCCATGATATAACAGTTACACTCTTCCAGATTCATAATTCAATATTTCACACCTAGAGAAAATATTTTAATGTCTGCAACTTAATGTGTAGTAATGATCAATATATATTAAATAATAATAATACCTAACATTTACAACTGTATAGGACAGGTAGATAAGTAAAATAGTCATCTATTACTTTGTTTATAATTGTACAATATTTCTTGCGGCACTAGATCAATTTTTTGTGATAGCTACTAAAGGAGGGCTTGTTTGCTTATGTTGTAGATGTAGATGTTCCTCCAAAACTGGACAAGGATGATGTATAGGTAAACCAAACCAAACTTTATACTTGTCAAACCCATATTAAATGTACTGTTACGTTATAGAGCTAAAATGTGGTTAAAAGCCGCCAATAGAGAGAATTTTGTTCACAGACGTTTGCTTTCGTAGTGTGCCAAAAGTCATGCTTTGTGTTGAAGTCAAAGGAGATTGTAAAGGTACAGGTCGGAACTCAGTACTTCCCCCTAACGTCCATTTTAAAAGGTTGATTATCTGAAAAGAAAAATACAGGAAGACTATGTTAATGGACACAGAAGTGTATGAGTAGGTTTTATTATAGACAATGTGTTGTTTTATTCATCCGACACTTTAATTTTCTAGTATCTATTTTACCAGAAGACTTCTCTTACACATTAATAGCATATCAGAGACTGATAGTTGATACTGCCACAAAGTGAACATGGGATGAATAAAAAATCATTTCTCTATCATAACAAAATCATAAAAAATATCCTTTATAACAAAACCAAGATTCTTTTAAGTGAGACAGACACAGGTAGGCTGAACATTGTAGGTGAGATTTTTGTCTAGTTAAATTCACAGTTGCAAACACTTAATTTTTTACTAACTTATCTAGTTATGAGAAAGCCATCCATTTTGATGTATATTGATTTACAGAGGTGAATCTAAATAATAATTATATTTACCAAGCAGTGGAGAGGCATCACGGTCACTCGTATGTATTGCAGCGGTCTGAGATATGAATGTCGCTGTTGCTGTAATAGTGTGGTCACTGCAATTATAAAAGTAATTGTAGTAATCATTCCCTTACACAAATTCCATGAAGATATTAATTCATCCTGTCGTAAAGTATCAATTAATCCTATCAGAAAGTATTGATTAATCCTGTGGCCAGGTGACAAAAAATAAATATTAATAACAGTTGATTGTAATGTCTACTTAAATTTAATATTTACCAGACTGAATAACTATTTTTGTTGGTGGATGATTCAATAAAATATGTCCCTTGCATTTTAACCATGGAAATATGGCAGGGGCAGCTAACTGAAACAAACGCTTGGAATATCCTCCTTTGGAAACATTTTTTCTCAAAGTGAAGTTCACACAACCTCTAAATTCTTTTGTAAAGCATCTGTAGTCTTTCCAAACAAATCTCTACGGTAACAAGCTTCCAACCATAACTGTACCCTAAGAAGTAAATAAAGGTAGGTATATTTTTATATTATCACATGTCTATAAAAGAAATCAACTATTAATTTATATTGAATATTCAACATGTTTTTTGCAGAACAGGGCTCGTCAGCAGAAAGCTTATTGTAGTACATACTATTATCATTACATTTTATTAAATGTAGAAGGACAGATCAACGTTAACAAACAAAAACATAGATTTACACAACTTACAATGCATAGGAACGTGTAAAATAAAATGTAAAATATTGAAAAATGAATAATATATACCTATAATACATTGCATGTAGAAACAATTTCTCTTACCTCACAGAGTCTTTGAGAAAACCAAACATAGTTATCTTTTCTCCTGTTATTGAGTGACATCCACCAACTTCACAGCTTATTCTTCCCATCATAAATACAATAATTTCTCTTCCACTAGTTACTTTTACTAAACGGTATTGTTCAAAATCAAAGTAAATAAACAAATAAAAAGCATATTTTTGTTTAACAACAAAGAATGACATTGACGTAAAACACATATAAAACAATGGCGTCTATCACACATTCGCATTCAGAAAATGAATTATCAAAAAGCCCAAGTTTAGCTTCTTGTTGTTGGTGTATTCTTTGGTTCTACGTTGCTTTTGGATACTTCGTGTCCATTAATTTCCATTTCTCAACCGTTTTATGCCTTTGTTTTAATTGAGGTTAGTTTCTCTTGATTCACTGTCTTCTGTTGCCTCTCTGGGTACATAATCACGATCAACGTCGGAATAATCTCCATGAAAGGGATCCTCTTGTTCAGAGTCAGAACTCATAATGTTGCTTATTATTTGAAAGGTTCTTTAATAACTATGCCTCGCTCCTTCGACACGTTAAACGACACGTCTACGTCAACACTAATATTTTGGTACTTGATCAAGTGCAATAACGGGACATGTCCAGGATAAGTCTACTTCTTGGAAAGTATTGGAAGGTAGCCAACTTATAATACAGTACTGTAAAGTGTGTGGTAGAGATATAAGTCTCGTTTTTGCATGGGACTATGCACAATTTAAAGCAGAACATGTCCATGTAAAAAAACAATGTTTGCTAAAATGGACTTGTCCACTTCTTGCATTGACCCCTTCAATTATAACATTGTTCGGGTTGCTCCGAGTACTGCCATTGAATTATATAATATTGTTAACAAAATCAAATTAGTTTTAACACCTATTTACAGATCACTCAGTACAGATAAAAATAACTTCATTACAAAGCTTTATGATTTTATTTTCAGTTAAGGAAACAAAATAAATTCCATATTGTCATTGGAGATATGAATATCGATCTACTGGAAAACAATAATGGTACTGATGATTATAAAAATGTGTTTAACTCATTTAGTTTCATTCCCTATATAAATCAAATCGCAAGACCTAGTAGTAAAACATGTATAGACCGCATATTTGTTAAAAATAAGTACATTCGAATTATGATATAACTGATCATTTTCCGATCGCAGTTATCTACAACTATGAGTCAATTTCTAACGACAAGATTCAGCAAAATAAGTATAAAATAAACTGTTTTAAAGATTAAAATTAACTTTTCCGCGTTTGTGGCCATGAACAATATTCTATCATAAAATTGTTATTGGTATACACTTCGGGGGATGTATAGTGCTAACAAACCAAAATTTATACAAAAATAACCAAAAATGTAGTATATCTGGTTTTTTAGGACCCGCTGTACTCGCTCTAGTCAACTGAAAACAATAGGGTACATCTGTGAGACACCTTGAACAAAATTGGTAACTTGTATATACTCCGGAGGCTGTATCGTGCTAAGAAACTGAAACTTCTCCAAAAATGACAAAAATATCGTAGTTAAAGTACTGTAGTACCTGTTGTATTGGCTCTAGTGAGCTGAAAATCAATAGGGTTCATCTGTGAGATGTCCTGATTAATATTCAATCATAAAATTGGTGACTTGTTGAACTCCGGAGGCTGTATCGTACTAACAAACTGAAATTTCTTAAAAAATGACAAAATGTCTTACTTCAAGTACCATAGCACTCGTTGTACAGGCTCTGGTGAACTAAAAATCAATAGGGTTCATCTGTGACATGTCCTTAACAATATTCCATAATAAAATTGGTGACTTATTGTACTCCGGAGGCTGTATCGTGCTAACAAGACATGTAAGAAAAAGTGGCCGACGACGACGACGATATACACACAGGATTTTTTTTTCTAAAAACCATTTTTTCGTATTGTTGTTGATGGAGAACGTAAAAATAACTCAAAAAAAATTCAAAATTCCAACTTTTTTTGGGGTAAACCAATACTTTGGGCGGAAAAGTAAATAGTTATTTGTTCAACTAGGCAGCAAAGTAGTAGATTGACTGCCGAGTTGAACATATAATTTTTTCTCCGATTGTTCATAATGATATAGGAGGATATTGTATTTGCAAATTATTACAATTCCCACAATCTCTTTATTTTTCCTGTAGTGTTCAATTAAAATAAAATTTGATAGAAATCGCAGTTGTTAGAATGGTTGGTGGCTATGTAAATGTCCATAATAATTATAGTTTGACAATTCATGAAATTTCTGGCAGCTGTGCGAAAAAATATCGGTATATTTAAATTATTATATAATGGACAGTGATAGCGACCTGGAAGGACTTACTCCTCCAGAAATAAGGGAGGTGGCAAAAAATATAGAGTTGAATTTGTTGCCGGAGAAGTCTCGGATGAAATATGGAGGAAATTATAAACGATTTATGGATTATTGCATGGAGAAAAATGCGAAGACTTTTTCGGAGAATGTATTACTTGCTTATTTTGCTGGATTATCTCAAACAATGAAGAGTTCTACCCTTTGGTCTGTATATTCCATGTTGAAGGCAACTATGAATGTTAAAAATGGCGTAGATATAGGGAGATACTTGAAGTTGCGGGCATATTTAAAACGGTCATCTGAAGGCTACAAGGCAAAGAAGTCCCAAATTTTCGAAAAACAAGATACTATAAACTTTATACTGAATAATAAATGTTTACGTCAAATGTTTTATTCCAATTGAGTATAATCAATTTGCTGCCTAGGTAGCAAAGTAACCACTTTGCTGCCTAGGCAGAAAAGTACCCACTTTGCTGCCTAGGCAGGAAAAGTTGATATGTGTCAGCAAAATTGATATTTGCTGTCAATCGGAGAAAAATATATTAACTATCAAAGTCTAAGACATTCTCCTGATGAAAGATAAACAGTGGATCGATGTTTATGACTCGGAAAATGTCGACTTGATTATGAAAAACTTTATATTTATAGAAAACCTAACTAAATATATCCAGTTACACAAAAATACTATCAAAGTAAATACGAAAAATACTAAAAAGTCATGGATGACAGAAATACTAAATATAATAAATGAATAAAATAAAATGTATAGAGAACTGAAGGTACATCCTGAAAATGTGATACTAAAACCAAATTATAGGTGCTTAAAGAAAACACTTAGACAGAAAATTAATAAATCTAAAAAAGAATATGCGAATAGAATCATAGAGAATAGTCCAAATTCTAGCGGATTATAGAACGCAGTTAATAGTATTTTTTGTCCAAATCGAAAACCTAACGCAGCAATAGAGACATTAGAGGTGAGTAATGAAATAACATCAAAGAATGAAATTGTAAAAATATTTAATAATTATTATAGCAACTGTGAAAATTATGCAAGTAAAATAAATGATGTGAAAAATATTTCAGAAAATATAACCAATATAAAAATACAGTGTTTCTCAATCCAGTATCTGAAACAGAAAAAAACAGAAAATAAATATGATAAATAACTTAAAACCAAAAAATCGCCAGGATGCGATAATACAGAAACTCTAAAAGAAATAAATATAGAAATTGCCAAGCTCTGTGCTATCAACTACTTTAAAACGAACTTTAGTATGATGTTTCTTCATTCAACTTCATGTTTAGGTACATCGTTTACCTGTTCAGGTTGTTTATGTAAGTAGGGTTAATTGCTTTATAAGTCATCGCCGGCGCGGCGCCGGTCTAATTAAATGGTTTCCTGGATTTTTGTTGCATCCTTGTTAGGAAAAAGTTGACTAAATATTCTTGTTCTAATTAAATTCAAATTCAAAAATATTAATTTATCATGACTACATTCCCAAAGGGGGATGGAAATTCCATCTATCGTAAAACGAACGACAATAGAAGACATCCAATAAAAACACTGTTTTTCTTTTAACCCCTTACATTTAGATCGACATAAATTCACTCAAACTAGAATTTTGACCTTTGATCAATTGTTACTTGATTTACTTCGTTGTGCCTATATCCGAATATTCAAGTTTTAAATTTTCAAATTTGTGAGCATATTGTGATATCGAATTGGCAAATTTGTTACATTTGTGATATTGAATTGGCAAATTTGTTACATTTGTGTAATTTTACAAAAAATATATTTCATCACTATATTGATATAATTTAGACATTAGTTACTATTTGAATTTCACTGTTTTTATATTTATCGCAATATTTTAAAATGGTAATAAGGTCAGGAAAACATAGCACGCCATAAGAGAAAAAGACGAAAAAAATTTAAAAAAGGCGGTTAAAATTGTGATGATCCCGAAAAGACAGTATCGTAAAAAGACATTATCAAAGGGAAAAGAGATTAAATTGTGTAAATAATAATTTCAATGTCAATAGCGGGCGTCGATCTGTTAAGGTCAAGCGAACATACGAAAAGCACGTTTCTATTAAATGTGAATATCACATTCACTTGATATGCGGAAGGTCATACCTACGGGTAACTGACTCGTTAGATCGCATGCTTCCTATAAATGGAAAGTGTCGATAACGTTCATGGTGATTCATTATTATTATTTTGAATAGTTCAAATGTATGTACAGTGTATTTATAATCTGTGTTAATAATTCTCAATTATATTTATCCCAGTGCGTTTTAAAATGATGTTATTTATTCAACCCTTAAAGAATGGTAACGAGGTAAGTGTTTCTCAAAGATAAATGGTTTTATGGTTAAAGTAGTCTATACGAGAGGCACTTACTAACTAACCACCACAAAATGAGTGATAATGAACAAGCTAGTTGTCTACCCGCAGGAAACTATAATTATATATATAATTATATACATCTTCGTCAACCGACGGTTGCCTAAAACTGATTTTTATATGTTCTCAAACATTAAATTTATAAACAAATACAGCCTAATTAACAACAAATGTGAAGAAAAATCAAAAAAGGGGCCTCGTAGCGCCATCAAGTTTAACGAGCTCTTTTTTTTGGTCAAAAATTTGGGTAGAAAAAGTTAAAAATGTAGCCAGAAAATGGATTATTTGTTTTCAATATTTTAATCAATTAAGCGAAAACAAAAGTATTTTTAAAAAAAAAGGGTCTCGTAGCACCATGCAACTAAACGGATAGATGATATGTAGAGTGCGACTCCCCTTTCAAATTTCAAAATACGCATTGAAAGTTTCCTGAAAATTTCAACATTTTACATCCATTTTCGCAGTACTGAACTCTAGCCTTAAGTTGGCGCAAAAAGAAGAAGTCTGCGTTTTTGGGATATAATAAGCTACAATTTTGCCAATTTTAATAGTGATTGAATTTTTTTTGGCGAAGTTAAAAACAAAAATCGAAAAAATCAGTACTTGGCGTTATTCTCCAAAATTTTGAGGTTATGTGAAAAAATGCTTTGAACAATAGTTGTGTTTGTTTTTAATTATGTATAACTTTTCTATTCAAATGCTTTCGATACAACCAGTATTTTCGACGGAAATCGCAAACACCCGTTTTCAACCCTTTCCACTAGTGAATTTTTTAATAAACATATATATTCACTTGTTACACTTATTTTCACTGAGTTTGCCCTACTCTGAATGTTTCCTTTGACAAAAAGTAGTACGCGTGGCCTATAGGGGATATTATAAGGCTCACATCAAATACAAACAAGTTGAAATATTATATTTCACCCTTTTTTCTTCCAAAGCATAATTTTTAAATGTTGAGTAGACTATCAATGTGAATGCATAATTTCTCTCATCACTGCTGAGCAAGTGCGGGGTTTGTAAATTGCACACAGCAGTTTGTAGCCAGGTATACCCAAAATGTTTCTTTTTCATAGGTAAATTGCGCACAAGTGACCCTAAAGAGGGCCTATGTAAATGACATACAACTTTCTACCGATTCCACGAATTTTAAAAGTTACCAGAGATTCAAAGGATTATCCCCTAATGACTTTATGATAGCAATTTGAGGCGTAGGTACATAGATCAGTTTAGTTTTTGCAAACGTGTTAGTAAGTTCGTCCGATTTCTAAAGTGGAACAAATGCTGAGTGATAAGAACAAAACGCTAATAATAATAGAAGGAGCTAAATTTCGCAAAGGAAGAACCCTTGTTTCTGGCAAAACTCATTGGCGTTGCACAAATAAAAATTGCAAAGCCAAATTCTATACTATTAATGAGAACGATATCATCGACAGGGATCTCATCCATAATCATAATATAGATTCCGCAAAACTGTGTCGTGAAAAAATCAGTAACAGCCTAAAAAGGAAAGCTGAAGAAGAAATCAGTTACACCATTGAAAGTGATACATAAGGAGATAAGAGGTAAGAAATGTCAATGTGCTTAGGCATAATTGAGGTTAATATATTCTTATATTGTTCAGAAACCCCCGAAGTTCTTCAAGAACTAACATCAGTGGACATAGGATACATACGGAAGAACTTATACAATGCGCGTCGAGCATATTGGCCTCCGTTGCCGAAAAGCGTGCAGGACGTTCAAGAAGCATTAGACTCGATGTCTATTAAAACGATACAAGAAGAAAGTTTTTTAATAACGAACGATCGAGAAAATAACATTGTAATGTTTTCATGCTTCACAAATTTAAATTTTTTGAGTTCAGTAAAAGTAATTTACGTAGACGGCACATTTCAATATTCCCCAAAGTTTTTTCACCAATTGTTCCCTCTACACGGATTTAAAAATGGACAGTATGTACCAGCGGTTTTTGCATTACTTCCATCTAAAGCCACTTCTACTTATGTTGAACTGTTTTCAACAATTCAGATGGAATGTTCAAAATTTGAATTAACGTTAAATCCAAAGAAAATAGTTGTAGATTTTGAAGATGGAATACTTTCAGCGCTGTATACGGTTTTCCCTGTATCTGAAATTTTTCATTTAAAACAGGCCTGGCACCGGAAAATTGTCCAATTAGGGTTGTCCGTAGAATATCGTAATCAAAAATCGGAAGTAGGAAAATGGCTAAAACATTTGTTTGGTTTACCTTATTTGCAACCAGAGCAAGTAAGTGACATGTTTTGCTATGAAATGATGGCTGAAAAACCCGAAGGTGATGCTATCACGAAATTTGCTGATTATTTAATTGATACGTATATAGATGAAAATTCAAGATTTCCTCCAAAGTTATGGGCAAAAATGTCCCCAAGCGTTTCTCGCTCTACAAACGCTTGCGAATCGTTTCATTCGCATTTTAATGCAAGTTTCTACACTTCCCATCCAAATATTTTTAATTTTATACAATTATTAGGTTAATTTCAAACAATGTCCTATATAAAAATAAAAAGTGCAAATACCTGTACAAATAAAGTATTGCGTACAAGAACTCAAAAGAAAGTCGAGTTCTTGGACCAACAAATAAGTTTTTATAAAAATAAATTGATAGATTTAAGCACATGTAAAATCAATATGTTACCACAATTTGCCCAAATAATTTGTGTTTATTATATTTTTGAGAATAAAATTTTGTTTCTGTATAATGTAAGTATTGTAATGTTTTTCTAATTTATTTAAACGGTAAACGGGTGGGATAAATTTTAAACACACGGTAGGTTCACTTACATAATTTATTTAAACACTGAACTAATCACTAACACTGAATTTATATATGCTCAGTATATTCACTTAAACTAATTTATATAAACACTTAACTGATTTATATTCACTTATTCACCTGTTTATCTCACGATGTCGAATTATCAACTAAACTGAACTTCGCTGATCGGTCCTTTATTTATATTATAGTCCGTTTTAAAAAGGTATGGAGTAATAAAAGCTCAATAGGTATGCAAAACCGATACAGGGTGTATAATAAAATATCTCCGAAGTTTATCTAATTTTGTACTAAAATTTCTCATTTGTTACGAATTTCAGGTAGACACACCCCGTAACTCTGTATTCGGTTGGGTCGCCTATTGTATTGAAAGGGTCGCTCTATTGTATTTGAATAAACAAATAAACAATTTAATCCTCAGAGGCGTGCAATCAGGACAAAACAAACAAACAATAAACATAAAATATTATATAAAAAATAGCAATTTTTTTTGCAGTAGGTATCAACTTTACTACTAATATACCGTTTACAATAGGAGTGAAAAAAAGAAAAATGCAGGAATAAAGTACGAATTAATGTAATATTTATAAAAAAAAGTCTAACAAATAATAGTGCCTTTTTTACTAGAAAATTCCGGACTGCGGCTTACTCAAAAACAAATGGTTTTCTGGCATTTTCTAGATAAGGCTGGTTACAAAAACACTGTTTAGATAAGATAGTCGTAAACAGTTATAAAAAAAACCTGCGTATCCGCCCTAATTTTAACTTTTATACCTGGCTTAGACAGAGTCGGATTTAGGGTCTATACCAGTGTGCTGTTTCGTAACATTACCCCCTCCTTAAATGGAAGTTCTTCCTGGAACATTTGTGTAGCCGAGACTGGATGTTTGAGTCGGCAACTGGCCCCATTTCTACACTTTCCGTTCTTATGGAAATAGCAGGGCACAGTCTTCGGATACTGATAACGGGGGTTGTAGCTGCAAATTAATATCTGGACACCGGTATCTCAGAAGGTAATTTCTACAATGTTCCTGATAGCTCGCCAATCCAACTGGTTACTCGCTATCTTAGGCATAGCCAGTTTCTTCATGCTGGATTCTAACACATGGTATCGGAGGTTACGAAGTGCTTCCCACACATCGCGGTAGGTAGATCGATCTTAAAATTCATCTTTAGTTACCACGTAGAAGACGTACCGCGAATTATGCTTCAGTTTCAGTGTCTTGCCAGGGGCTGGAATCTGGTCTTCAAGTTTTTCTAATTGCCCGAACTTGTTTCGAAAGACGGTTGCCAACTCTCGTGCGTTTTTGATACGGGCGGGGATGTTGTATGCCAGTGAATAATCTGCCGGGAGAGTGAACAAATTTTGTTGTTGTTCCGAAGTGACTCCAGATCTAGCTTTCCCGGTACCTCCATACGTGCCCGTGAATTCATCGAAGGTAGGGTCAGACACATCTCGAATAAGGTTTACTCCTTCCTCCAGGTCATGGTCTCCTTCAAATGGCGCTAGCCGGTTTTGGTAAACTACTTTTGGGTTTCCGTTGGGGATCTTGCTTATGCGACATATAACATCATTGATCCTTTTCTTGATTAAGTATGGACCTTCCCAGGATTTTTGTAATTTTGGAGAAAATTCTTTCTCCTCGTCGGGTTGTGTAACCATACTTTGTCCCCTTCTTTAAAACCGCCTTCTGTGGCCTGCGTGTCGTACCGACTTTTCATTCTCTCGCTGGCAACTTGAAGATTTGTTCGAACTAATTCATGAATATCGTCCAGCCTTCTTCTCAATTGGATCACGTAGTCTTCGCCTGCTAGATCTTCTCCAGGCCGACAGCCAAATTCCAGGTCACAAGGAAGCCTCATTTCACGTCCAAACAGGATTTTCGCCGGTGTTTCACCCGTGGACTCATTGACGGCAGATCGATAAGCCAATGCGAATAGGGAAATATACTGGTCCCAATCTCTCTGATGCCTGGAAACTACTTTGGACGAGTATTTTCCAATAGTCCTGTTCATTCTATCGACCATTCCATCTGACTGTGGATGTAATGCTGTTGTCCTGGTCTTCTTCGTTCCCAGCTTGTCGCAAATCTCCTGGAATAGATAGTTTTCAAACTTTCTTCCCTGGTCACTGTGGACTTCCAAGGGCATTCCATATCGGCTAATGAATTCTTTCACCAATACATCCGCGACAGTTGTGGCCTCTTGATTTGAGATCGCGTAAATTTCCACCCACTTTGTGAAATAATCCATTACAACCAGGATGTATTTACCACCATTTTCTGTCATCGGAAATGGTCCAGCGATATCTGAAGCAATCCTTTCGAAGGGGCTTCCAACATTATATTGTTTCTTGGGTGCCTTTCTCTTGCGATGTGGTCCATTACTCGTAGCCCAAGTCGTACATTTCCCACACCAGTCCTTCACATTGTCGAGGATGTTCATCCAATAAAAGCTTTCACGGACTCGCTGAAGGGTTTTCTTCACTCCCAGATGACCTCCTGATGGACTGTCGTGTAACTTCTTCGGTACCTCTGCTACTCTTGTTCTCGGGATAACTAGCTGTCTCCTCATCTCAGAACCATCATCGTTTTCAAAGACTCTTTTCAACAGCCCTCCTTCCAGGACAAGGGAGTCCCATTGAGCCCAATACGCCTTGAGTGTTGGTGAAAATCTTGACACTTCTTACCAGGTAGGTCGCCGATTTTCTTTCTTCCATTGCCGGATCATCTCCAGGTGAGGATCATTCTCCTGATCTTCTCTGATCCTGGTGGGTGGCCATTCTTCGTTGACTACTGTAATTCTTAAAACTGCAACTTCCTTAGATTTCGACTAGTTGCATTGTGAATAGTCTACAGAGCATGACCGTCTAGGCAAAGAGTTTGCTTTTCGGTGATTCACATCAGCTGAATGTTCACCCCTGTCTGATTTCCCCTGTGACAGGAGTTCTTGGGTTACAGGAGTCTTGGGGCGCTTAGACGGACTGCGTAAGTGCTCTAGCTCACCACACTTCCGGCATTTGATCTTCTTCGGTTTCTTGTCTGCCATTCCTTTCAACAAGTTGATGATCTGGTCAAGTTTGTCATCGTCATCTTCTTCCTGCATGGTCCTACCTTTGTTGTACCGCGAGCCCTCCGTGGCTGCTTTGCATTTAAGAAGTTTTTGGTTTGCAGGAGTCGTAGGACGCTTACACGAACTGCGTGCATGCTCTAGCTCGCCGAATGGACAACCATATCGGACTAGTCAGGCAATATCCAGTTCATACTCTTGAAGGGAATCGTCACGTTTCCGCCTTCGGTTCTTCAGCTGGAATCTGTACAAATGTTCGTGACCATATCGCATGTCCAACCTCTTCTTAAGCTGCTCGAAGTCATCCGTTTCTTCAAGTGGTATCGTCTGAAGTACATCTAAGGCATCTCCCCGAAGCGCGATGGTTAAGTTTACTGCCTGCTCCCTATCGGACCAATTATTTACTCCAGCGGCTGCTTCAAATTATTCCACATAATTGGTCCACGTTGTCTTTCCGTTGAACGCTGGAGCCTTCACTCGGGCAAAACTGCTAATATCTTCTGTCCTGGGTTGTGTTGCTGGCTTGCATATCTCGATCTTCTCTTGTTCTGCTGGCGTGTCTTGTGTTCTTAAATCTGTTATCTTACTCTCTAACTCCTTGATTTTTGCGTCCATAGTTGTCATTTTATTCTCCATTTTCTCGTCCATCGTTGTGATTTTATCCTCAATATCCGATTTAAGAGACGAAATTTTATTTTCCACGTCAGCGGCAATGTCATGTTTCATTAATAAGATATTAGCAGAAAGTTTGTCCGTGTTAGAAGAAATATCGTTCTTCATGATTGAAATTTTTCTTGTCCATATTAGTAGAAATCTTGTCCATGTTAACAGAAATATCGTTTTTCATGGTTGAAATCTTCTCGTTCATGGCAGAAATTGACGAGATTACGGTGAAAGCCTCGTCATTGAATACAAATAATTCTGGATCAAAGCCGTCATTTTCCAGTGCGGCTTTAAGTCTTTCTACTAATTCACTTTTATTACCGGATGTTTCCAATTCACGATCTTCCAATTCTGCTATTAATTATGTGACTTTCAGATCACATAGTTTCTTGGCCATTTTTACGAAACAATTTATTTATATTATCCCACTTCGGACACCAATGTAATGTTTTTCTAATTGATTTAAACGGTAAACGGGTGGGATAAATTTTAAACACACGGTAGGTTCACTTACCTAATTTATTTATACACTAAACTAATCACTAACACTTAATTTATATATACTCAGTATATTCACTTAAACTAATTTATATAAACACTCAACTGATTTATATTCACTTATTCACTTGTTTATCTCACGATGTCGAATTATCAGCTAAACTGAACTTCGCTGATCGGTCCTTTATTTATATTAGTGCCTTTTTAACTAGAAAATTCCGGACTGCGGCTTACTCAAAAACAAATGGTTTTTTGGCATTTTCTAGATAAGGCTTGGTCACAAAAACACTGTTTAGATAAGATAGTCGTAAACAGTTATAAAAAAAACTCCGTATCCGCCATAATTTTAACTTTTATACCTGGCTTAGACAGAGTCGGATTTAGGGTCTATAGCAGTGTGCTGTTTCGTAACAGTATTTAATAGAATGATAATGATAGTCTGCTTGTACATAACGAAATATCAGTTTACAAGAAGTGTTCTTTTCATCAACTTTCATTCGTTAATTATATCAGAAAGAAAAAGTTTTGAGGTATACCGGACTAAGGATACAATTTGACCGCTATGCGCAATTTACCTATACAGATACTTAATCCCCTGGCTGCAAGTACCTAACGAACCCTTCCCAATTTTGGGAAACTTCATGACCACTGTGCGCAATTTACCTACGCCCAGCAAGTGCACTCCGTGACAGTGGGTTCTTGAATATATTGTCGAAACCATACAACTCCCAAAACAGTGATGCATAAAATCTGTGAGTATTAATTAATCTGCGTATTCTTCAAATGTCACCTTTTCATCTTGATGATACAAAGTATCAAACATGCTCTTCGCTTTTGTCCCTCATTATTGATACCTACCTCCACACCTCCCTGATCAACTTTACTTTCATCCCACCATCTAACATATTTTGATTTATGTCATTTTTTCATGTATATCCATGATCCATCCAATATTTTCAACCAAAATGAGTATGGCTATCAAAAAGAAATCGCGCTATCGATAGACAAATAAATAATCATTATTTACATTGTTGGTGTACAAAAAAGAAAGACAATCCCTATTCTCATTTTTCTCCATTAATTGGGATACTATTTATAGATGAAAAGAAGTAGGAAACTAAATGTGTTATAATAGAGTTACCTTAGAACGCCTTCTCAAATAGATTGTGTATATTTTTAATAAATGAATATTTTCGTTTCAGATACTGGATTTTTTTCAAATTATTCTTCTGCTTTCTTTTACCGTCTTCCATTCCTCCTCTATTATGGGGAGAAAGCTGGTATCTTAGCATTGCTACTCTTTGCTTTGTTAGGTACATCATATCTCTGAATGCCACATGGGCAGTTAATAGTTTTGCTCATCTTTATGGAAACAGACCCTATGACAAGTGAGTATGAATTGAAATTATCCCATCCTTCACTATATGGTTTCTATTCACGACAAATCTAACGGCATATTGTTTAAAAGTATACTTAATGAAAGTTAAGTTAGGTCTTGTGATCGTATTCATACCGTCAGGATGAAAAAATTGGGAGAAAAATTGGCTCGAATATAAACATAAATTCAATAACCATTACTTTCTTATTCACCCTAGCTTTCCAAATAAAATTCCCCATTTACAGGACTACAGTGTCTCCAGACAATATCGGATATACGTTACCAGAATGAAATTAAATCATGGTGGCTTTCCGTCTCACCTACATAAAATTAGTGTCCTACATTCACCCCTCTGCTCATGTGACAACAGCTCGGTAGGAGATCTCAATTATTTAATGTTTTAATGCGACAAGTTTCAACGTTACAGAAACATATTCCTACAAAATTTAAAAAGCATGGGCATTTATATGCCAGTTAACATTACTATGCTACTACATTTAAATGATAAAAAGGTATTAGAGGAAATAGTGAATTTTATTAGAATTTCCCAAATTAAATTTTGATCACTAAAATTATATTTAGGTAAATACATTCTCTGTGGCAAATGGATTCGTTCCGATGGCATTTAATACCTATTAGTAGCTAAAGCAAATATTTTTTATCAATCTTAATTGGGGAATATTTTGTAAAAAATCCAATTATATTTTTTAAGTGATGGAATGCGCCAGGAAATTTACGAACTTAAAAATACTTTTAAACAGAGCTGCTTAAAATGATATGTTGCAGTTGCAAAGTAAGTTGCGGTGCAGTCTGCACCTGTCGAAAACTCGGGCTATACTGTAATGATACTTGCTCCTGTGACAGCTGTCACAAATGTGCTCCAGTTATAGATTAAAACGAGGAGGAAGGAGGTGCAGGACGACGTAGAATATTATACAAATATCTTAAATGATTGAATTGTGTACGCTTGTTTTTTTAAAATAATCAACTTTTATACATTTCTTAAACAATTTATATTAGTGCACTTAATACACTTGTCTTTTTAAATAATAAACTTTCATAATGCACATATAGTCTAGGAGCTATGCTATGCCTCGTGTGCATTTCTATGTCCCCTAAGTTTTGTTGCGGAACTTAGATATACACCTATAGGAGTGTAAGAAAGTTAGTCACATGATCCAAATGGTCGTTTGGTCGCCATATTGGAAAATGGCCGCGAAATCGCTAGATTGTTTCTTTTAGTGTATCTCTGCACTCAGTTGTCAGATTCTAATTTTTTAAAGTTTATTTTATTCCTCTTTTTAAGGCAAACAAATTTTGAGATTACACATTTTTTTATAAATGAATTAGTTACTGAGATATATTTATGTTTTGAATATTCCCAGATCGCAAAGACTTTTTTAACAATACTAATCGTATTATTATTGTAATTAACTAAGATAGAGAAAATGAAAATTTTCTGTATTGGTACCAGTTCCTAATAACTTTATTTCCCATATTAAGAGATCGTACTCGCGCACAGAGAGAAGGTAATTAGGATCTAAATATTATTGCCTTAATGCTGTCAATACCACTCTTCTTTGCATTTGACAAGACAAACTATTCTTGGTAAGCAAGTGTTTTCTTGGAAGATTGTTCACATCTACCATTAGATTTTTCCGAGATCTATGCGGATTTATTTTAAATCTGGACATTTTGTTACAAAAAACACTTAGAGAAAGTTCAGTTGTGTGGCTATGGATCAAGCATTGGAACATAACTACAACAAACCAGCTAAAGGCCAAGGAGGAAGCATTGGAGTAACACTAAGAACGGAAGCTGTGTTGCTTCACAATCTAATCAAACATGAGAAAATCCAAATAGCACAAGTTTTGCGTGATGTATGTGGCCTTGTCTATGAAGATGAATACACTTTGCATCACGAGTTTTCCAGCAAGACTACAATTGCTGATGAGCTATAAGTTATAAGAATTGTTACCTTCGTGAAAAACCAAGGAGACCCGTTCATGACAGCTGGTTCTAGCATTAGAATACAGCTACTAAACATCATTATTGTTTGGATTTGGACCAAATCCCAACTGTGGCGATTGCAAGTCAATAGAATTCTATTTTTGTCAATTATTTTCTATATTACACAGAGTGCGAGATGTGTTGAATCCCTTTTGTTGGCGCATTGTGGCGTGACCTTAGAATGCAGCCAATGAGAAAGATACCGGTACCTTATGCGCAGTCCATTTCTGACAGGATGCGTCGGGATGGAAGAGAGAGAGAGAGAGAGAGAGAGAGAGAGAGAGAGAATGTTTTAATGTCGAACACCGAAAGTCATGCTCTTTGTGAAATGCTTTATTATTTTTGGTTTGAGTACACAGTGATAACAGTGGATAGTATCTGATTATAGTAGTTAGTGTCGGAGCCCCATTGGGCCAATATATATTATTGACTATCAGACTTAACGAGTCGGACCCAATGTCCCATTGGTAATGGCGGCCCCACATGGCCATTTATAAAGTAGAGCGTAATAAACTCTTGTAATACAGCTATCAGCAAAGTCTTTTTTTTATTTTTGCATATTGGATTACAACGCATGGAACTACGCCATAGAGTTGTACGCAAACGAGGAAAATTATAAGTTCCTGTTCAATTACTAAACAAAAGATATACCGTGGAACAAGCACTGATCTTTTGAACTGCATACAAATGGTAAAAGAAGCACATATTCAGTTTCGGAACGACAGATTTGAAGATAAGTCATTCAGTCTAATGCAACTCATTAACCTTCGGATGCCGGAGGGGGGTACAGATGTACCCCACATGCTGCTGAGTAATCCTCAGTTGGACCCTCATTTATCAGTACATATATCAAAAAAACAGTTTTTTCTTATTTTTTTTTTTAAATAAATGTGAAAATAATTAGGTGGGGTACATATGGTACCCCATTCGGCATTCATGTATTTTTTTATTAGTCTTGAAAGCAAGGCAATGCTGTTTCAGACAACGCAACTTTGCGTCCGACTCGTATTAGTTGTAGGCAAAGCCGACCGTTGCCGAGGCGCTCATACGGCACGTATACACAGGCATATTTATTTTAGTTAGTATTATTTGATACGCGTGTTGAGACTGGTACTCTTGTTTCGTGAGTCGGTGTTGCGATATGTCGCAGAAAAGGAAATTGGATTTATCTACAGAAACAGATCGTGCAACTGCCTTACAGTGGGTTGACGAGAGTGATGAGGGTGAGAACGTTTTAGAAACAGATTCTGAGTGTTCTGAGTTAGAAGACAACATAGAAATTCAAGATGTTGAACCTGAGATTTGCGAGGTATGCTATTTTGATATGAACTTTATTGAAAAATGTACATAATATATCTACTTTTAGACTGATGAAGAAAATGATCAAATTGATGATAGTGATCCTACATATGTTTCAAAAAATGGATCAGTTTGGAACAGAAAGGCACCTAGACCCGCACGAACGGCAATGCAAAATATAATCACAAAAAAACCAGGACTCACTTCGACGTCAGAAAATATTTCTTCCCTATCCGATTGCTTCAAATTGTTTATTGACGCTGAAATAATTCAAATTATTGTTGAGTGCACTAACCAAAAAGCTGATAAATATTATGAGGAATGGAACACTAAAAACCCTAACAAACAACGTCAATGGCAACCTGTAGACCATGTTGAAATGTATGCCGCATTTGATATTTTGATCATAGCTGGGGCGCTAAAGGCAAACAGAGAACCTATTCACTTCCTTTGGACCAAAAATTCACTTTTTAGTAGGCCGATATTTCCTGCATCAATGGCGCGTGATAGATTTGTCAACATTTTACGTTTTATACGATTTGATGATCTTACAACTAGAGCAGAGCGCAGAAAACTTGATAAATTGGCTGCTTTTAGAAATGTCTCCGAAAAGTTTGTAGGACATTGCAAAGAGCACTATTTGTCCAACTCGCATCTTACAGTTGACGAGCAACTAGTATCTTTTAGAGTAAAGTGTTCCTTCCGAGTTTATATGTCGAAGCCCGCTAAATACGGAATCAAAATTTGGGCTCTTGTGGATAATGACTCAACATATGCTCTGAACCTTCAAATTTACACGGGAAAGGAAGGAAATAAACCGGAAAGAGACCAAGGAAAAAGAGTAGTTCTCGACCTAGTTGAAGGTCTTGAAGGTGGCTACGGAATAACAACTGATAACTTTTTCACCAGTATTCCTCTTGCTAACGAGCTTTTGAACAAAAGTCTGACCCTATGTGGAACCATGAGGAAGAACAAACAGGATATTCCTCCAGTTCTTCTACCACATCCTTCAAAAATCGAGAAGTCTTCCGTATTTGCGTTTCAAGATAAATATACCTTAGTTTCATATGTTCCTGCTAAAAATAGAGCCGTCATTCTTCTCAGCACTGAGCACCATGATGACAAAATTTCGGGAGAAGAGACCGATTATAATCCAGAAATAAGTCTACATTACAATGACACAAAAGGCTCGGTTGCCACCATGGATAAAATGGTAAATGAATACTCGGTGAAAAGATCGACCAAAAGGTGGCCATTTGTTTTGTTCCAAAATACAATTGACATTGCTTGTCTGAATGCATTTGTGTTGTGGATAACAAAAAACCCCAGCTTAGTACAACTGCTACACATAAACTCAGAGACTTTTTACTAGATATGGGACAGCAACTTATAAAACCCTATGTTCAAAGACGACTACAATCGGGTGTGACGTTTCACAAACGTATACTAAATGCAATGTATGATTTTATAGGCACCTTAGATTCTGGACCTAGTACAAGAATCGAGGGCAATCAAAAATCCATGGGAAGGTGTGTACTCTGCCCTAGAAAATATGACAAGAAGAGCAGAAGTGTGACAGATGCAGAAACTTTGTTTGTCCTGATCATCATGTAACTACGAAATCAAAAATTTGTCAAAATGTAGTTTATTGGATCCAGAATTTCCTAATTAACTTCGTCATATAAAATATTATTTTTTCTATTTCTTGATTATATTTGTATCGAATATGTTATTAAAATTATATTCAAAAACAAATATTGCTTTTTTATTATTTAGATATAAGTAATAATAAAAATATAGAGTATTTTGAGAGTTGTAAAGCAAAAAAATGTGGGATACACGATGTACCCCCTCCGGCATCTTCGCAGATGCGCGACCCTCCGGCATCCCAAGGTTAAGAGACTGAAAAAAGAAGAAAAAACAATAAATCCATTGGAAGAGGACGTAAATAAAGAAACTGTCCAGGCTCTTCATTTAGTTGACATTGCATAGAGTCGAGGATATGATATAAATTATCTTTTGTCTTACGAACTAACTTCTACCTCATTGTTTTTGACTAGAAATGGATTTCTGACTGAAACTGATAAATCACAGCTGGTTCATGAACTTGAAAAAAAGTTAGACACACCCCCAAATTATTTAACTCCTCCATCTTGTGGCAAAGCAGCAGTTATAGACTTCATGTCATTTGCAAGGAAGGTTCTAGTTAAATCTGAAGACATATTAAGAATTTGTAGAAAACATTTGGAGATCTATATGCCAAGCCTCTCACAACAGTGAAGGCATCGACATTGTTTCTGACGTTTATAAGGAAAAAAGTGTAAAAGGGTTTGAGAGGTCCAAAATATCACGGACACAACATGTAGAATATGGATCCCCATATGACAGCACGCCACTTCTTGTGGATAGTGACGTTTACTGGGCCTCGTCTAAAAACAAAGAACTGTTACAGTCATACTTTAATGGGTTGATCTCCTGCATCTGTTCCCATTTATCTCGGTGGCGTAGTATAAGGCTGTCAACCAAGATGTTTTTGTATAAAAAATGGGATAGTAAGAGAAGAATTTTCTTTAGAATCGGATCACGAAGAAGCAGATGAGAGGATGTTAAGCCGTATTTCACACATGACACTGACTTCAAAAGTAAGCAACGTGGTTATTTGTTTCACTGATACCAATGTGTGTTGTTTGTGCACTCTGTCACTACTTACAGAAGTGGAAAAGGTTCGGGTTGAAAGAACTGTGTATTGCTTTTGAAGTAGGAAAAACATCAAGGAACATTCCCATCCACAACTTTTAAGCCAGAGTACCACTTGCTGTTTTAACAGCTTTACCAGCTATTCATTCTTTAACCGACTGCGACACGACAAGCAAAGTCAGTACAAAGTTAACAGCTTTAAAAGTGGCTGAAACATATACAAAAGACCTTTTGTTATATTTTGGCAAAGAGCCACTGAATGATGCCATGGTAAAAAAAGCAGAACAATTTCTAGTTCGATCACTTGGCTCAAGCTTAGGAACAATGAATAAATTGCGTTTTCATCAGTTCCATCACAAAAAATTACTAATCTTTCAAGATCTGTCCCCTACATCAAAATATATCCATTTTCATATCAAAAGAAGCTACTTGCAATGCTACAAATGGATTTATGCTTTGGAACCGTCTGAGAAACTCAATCCTCTGGACTATGGCTATATAGAGGAATGTGACACCTTAATTCCACAAGTGATAGATGATCCAACGGACCCCGAAGATTTTCCTAAGCCATGTTATTGCCAGACATGCTTTAGAGATAATGTATGTCCCTGTAGTAGTCTGAGATTTGCAATTTCTCTTTGTTCAAGACCATGCTACTGATCTGTATCAATACTATCCACTATAATGAATGTGTTTGGTAATAATTAAATTAAATATTTTTGTTTAAACATATCTTTACGTTTTGTATTTAATTCCTTTATTCATAACATAAAAACCCGCTAATGTTAAATTTTTATTGTACTGCCAAAAATTTAACAAAAAATGTGTATTACAAAATTTGTTTGCCTTATATAGAGGAATAATATAAGCTTCAAACAATTAAAATCCGACAACTGGGTCCAGAGATACACTAAAAGCAACAATCTAGCGATTTGGCGGCCATTTTCAATATGGCGATCAAACGACCAAGATTTGGATCATGTAACCAACTTTTTACACTCCTATAGGTGTATAACAAAGCCCCGCAACAAAACTTAGGGAACATAAAAGTGCACACGAGACATATGGCATATCTCCATAGCAATTCAACCTACCAATTTTCATCGAAATATCTTTGTTTTTTAAGGGTTAGGGGTTGAAGCTTTGCGAAAAATTATCAATTACCTTGTAAACATGCACTAGAATTTAACATAAGTGAATTATATGAGTACTATTTAGCCATTTGAAACTGTGGAAAACTGTAAAATAATTTTTTATCATTAGGGGGAGGTGGAGCTAGGCTATTAACAATTTAACTACTTTACGAGCATGTATAATAAACATATTACTATAAAAACAATTTTAAACTTCTAGATGAATGAATTTTAGCTCGTAAAACACCTATATTCGTTTTATTCAAATTTTTCAACTTTAGGTGTAGTTTTCACCACCTAAAATTAAATAGCACACTAAGATAGACTTAAAACTTACAAAACTAATGAAAACAAAACAAATTAAAATAATATGTAAATTGTTTTTAATAAACAAGTCAGATCAATTAATTTCGAAAGATGAATATATATAAATATATATATATATATATATATATATATATATATATATATATATATATATATATATATATATATATATGATATTGAATTTATTTTCAGGAAAATTTACTCAGTGGAAAATTCTGCAGTTTCCTTCTTCGCTATGGGAGAAGGCTACCATAACTACCATCACACGTTCCCATGGGATTATAGAGCTGCTGAATTGGGTCAGGTTTGGAACGTAACCACTCTTTGGTTGAACTTATTCCAAAAACTTGGCTGGGCCTACGATCTCAAAGCGCCATCCAGTGAACTTATTAAGAAGGTGGTGATTAATAATGGCGATGGTACCCATTATAAATGGGGTCATGAGGTTCCTGAGACCGCAGATCGTACTATGGACGAAGTTCGGAAAAAACAATAAGTTTAAACATAATAATGAGACTACTTTGTTCTCTCAACAGTATTGAAGTATTTTTGTTGATACAGCATCGCAAGCGATTTAAGTGATACTGGCACAATCATTTGACGTTTTACAGTGAAAACATCATTGATATTATTATATTCAATACACATATTTAATAATATTTGATTACAGTTATTCTCTATAATTTAATTTTACTAAATATCTACTTGGGTTTTTATGGATAGGTATATCTGGGTGTTACCAAAAATCGTTTATAGAAGTTTATTATATATGTTAATGTATTTATATATTTGTATGATAATTGTAAATTTGTACAATAAATGCGTAATAATTGAAATAATTTCAAGATCTATTACTTGATAGATGATATCGATACACAGAAAAAACCTGTTAATAAGTTAGATACCCACAAAATATATTCATAGATTACCATAAACGTCAGAGAACCTGAAATAAAGTTTTTTTATTGATGCCTCATAGTACCTATTTAAAGCACTCCTCAGTGTGTTTAAATCGAACTTTCAAACACGCGCGTTTCTTAAAGTCTCTATGGTAACAACAACAACTCGAGAAACGTAAGTATCAATGACAAATTTTTTATTAGTTCTTAAATTGTATATTTTTATTGTGAACCAATGTCTTATTTATATATTTATTTATATATTCATATATACATTGTATTCTTTTAAATATAAATAAATAAACTTTTCGATTATTGATCTGAAAGCAGTACCTCGTAACGTCAAATAAAATTAAATATTATTTAGGATGGACTTTCACGAAACTTTGTTGGGCATCGAGGACGGACTTCCATTTTTTTGTAGTAATAATATAATAATGATTTTTTCCACTACTACCTATAAAGTTGACAATTATTGCGTTTTCTAGCCAACTGAGAAGTTGAATTTCTCTATTAGTGGTTAACAATTTTTTCTATTATTAACCTAGGTCAATAATGGACAAATTCAAATGTTTTGAGAATCCAGGGATAGCAGTTTAACAAAAACTTGTGCAACATAATTTTGTGTAGCCAGGAGATTCTCTTGGACGGATTTGCTTTTTGAAATTACCTAACACGATAAAATTATTTGAATAAAAATTCCATTTGTTTATAATTCGCGCTCAACCAATAATGACTGATGACATCTCGTAACTGCAACATGGCAATAATTACAAACGTTGCGTGCGCAATAACGCAAGAATTAGATTGTATCTAGCCAAAATTTCATTATTAATGTTCTCCAAAAAAATTATAGTTCAGCAGACACACATCAACCAAGTGCCAAGTGGCACTTTGGCACGCAAGTCGGCACGAAATTTGCCATTCACAATAACTTCAAAGTCGACTTTAACGCAAGAGCGTTCGTACCTAAATGATTGTCAGGATTCCGTCAACATATGGTCGAAGCATGATTCTATCTGTATTTAGTTCAGTCTGAGGTTAGAGGTTATAATATATAATTTGGATTTGGATTTATTTTTTATAGCTGTATATACTGGAGTTTAGTATTGATGAACAACGCGGAATATCAATTCAATGATGAATTTTTGTTACAGTGCATTTCCAATTACAAACTATTCTACGACCAAGACCAAACTGCATCAACAATTGCATTTTTTTAATGCAAAATCAACATCGTTGCAAGTAAAGTAAAAGTAATGTCCTCCTCCTACATTTTATTTTTTTAATCAATCAGTCGTACGGAAAAATCAAGAAAAGCACACATCTCGATGAAAATGTCAAACTATCAGACATAATTATCAAAAAACAAATATGAATGCGCATGTCCCATAGCCGGCACAAAGTTAAAGTTTGCAGCTTGCAAGAAATTTCGACAACTTCAACTTTGACGCCAAATTGCGTTGTGAACGATCACACTGAAATATATTTGCTTAGATTGCATGCCAAAGTGCCACTTGGCCAGCGTATTGATTACGAATGTAGCCTTACTAGTGGAAATGTCAATCTGTATACGACTACTTGATTATTGTTTTATTAGTGGAATGGCGAATTTACATTCCTGTGCTACTCGAATTTTCAAGAAATTTTTTTTATTTTTTGTTTTAAAATTGGCTAGTAGTGGAAAAAATTGTATATACACCACGGTGGTGAAGACACTTATAGGCCTCGCACCTTATTCCGCTCGGGGCAAAGCCTCTCCCGAAATAATCTCGATGCTCGGTCAATAATAACAGTCTTCACCACCTTGGTCTATAATATACTATTATGATTTCAAAGTGCACCAATAATAAAAAATAACGTAAAGTATTCGTGGCTAGCTGGTCTTTCAAACACTTGCTCTATTTCGTGCTCGAAAAATCACGCGTGTTTGAAAGACCTGTTTATCCACTTATACTTGAATATACTATTTTAGATATTAGGAAAATGTATCTATTCAATTTGCAGAAGACCCTTGTTTTTATAAGAAAAGTATAGTTCAGAAACTGTAAACTGGCTAGAGACTACATGACTGCATTTATCATCATTTCACTCAATATATGTGTGAACTGCAGGCTAACTCATGGATGAGTAATCCATTATAATGTGACATTTTAATTTAAATAAAGAACAAAGTCGAGCCGATATGTCAAACATTATTTCTACACAAATCACGTTATTATTATTATTATATTGTAATGTTTTTCTTATTTATTTAAATGTTTTTATTACAACGGTGGGAAAAATGTATACACACGATATGTCTACTCACTTTATTTATTTATTAACTAGACTATTCACTAATTTATATTATATATACAGTATAGTCACTTACACTAATTTTTATAATCACTTCACTACTGTTTATTCACTTAGACTTAATTTATATAAATACTTTACTACCCACTATGCAAATAAACATCACATTGTGTATAATGTTCTTCCTTTTTTACTTTTCCGCCCAACCTTTCTATATGCGAGAAAAGTATTGGTTTACCCCAAAATAAGTTGGAATTATGAAAATTTTTTTTGAGTTATTTTTACGTTTTCCATCAACAACAACACGAAAAAACGGTTTTTAGAAAAAAATCCTGTGTGTATGTCGTCGTCGTTGTCGTCGGCCACTTTTCCTTACATGTCTTGTTAGCACGATACAGCCTCCGGAGTGCAATAAGTCAGCAATTTTATGATTGAATATTGTTAAGGACATGTCACAGATGAACCCTATTGATTTTCAGTTCACCAGAGCCAGTACAACGGGTGCTATGGTACTTGAAGTACGACATTTTGTCATTTTTTGAGAAATTTCAGTTTGTTAGCACTATACAGCTTCCGGAGTTCAACAAGTCACAAGTTTTGTGATTGAATATTATTCAGGATATCAAACTGATGAACTCTATTGATTTTCAGCTCATCAGAGCCAATACAACAGGTGCTACAGTACTTTAAGTACGATATTTTTGTTATTACTTTTCCGCCCAACCTATCTAATATGCGAGAAAGTATTGGTTTACCCACAAAAAAGTTGGAATTTTGAAATTTTTTTTGAGTTATTTTTACGTTTTCTATCAAGAACAACACGAAAAAACGGTTTTTAGAAAAAAAATCCTGTGTGTATGTCGTCGTTGTTGTCGTCGGCCACTTTTCCTTACACGTCTTGTTAGCACGATACACCCTCCGTAGTGCACTAAGTCGCCAATTTTATGATTGAACATTGTTAAGAACATGTCATAGATGAACCCTATTGTTTTTGAGCTCACCAGAGCCAGTACAACTGGTGCTATGGTACTTGAAGTACGAAATTTGGTAATTTTTTGAGAAATTTCAGTTTGTTAGCATGATGCAGCCTCCGGAGTTCAACAAGTCACCAATTTTATGATTGAATATTATTCAGGAAATCTCACAGATGAACCCTATCGATTTTCAGCTCACCAGAGCCAATACAATAGGTGCTATGGTACTTGAAATTCGACATTTTGTCAGTTTCTGAGAAATTTCAGTTTGTTAGCACGATACAGCCTCCGAAGTTCAACAAGTCACCAATTTCATGATTGAATATTATTCAGAACATGTCAAAGATGAAACCTACTGATTTTTAGTTTACCAGAGCCCGTACAACGTGTGCTATGGTACTTGAAGTACGACATTTTTGTAATTTTTGAGAAATTTCAGTTTGTTAACACGATGTAGCCTCCGGAGTGCAACAAGTCACCAATTTTAAGCTTGAGTCTCATTCAGAAAATCTCACAGATGAGCCCTATTCATTTTCAGCTCACCAGAGCCAGTACAACGGGTGCTATGGTACTTGAAGAACGACATTTTTGTAATTTTTTGACAAATTTCAGTTTCTTAGCACGATATAGCCTCCGGAGTGCAACAAGTCACCAATTTTATGATTTAGTCTTATTCAGGACATCTCACAGATAAACCAAATTGATTTTCAGCTCACCAGAGTAAATACAAAAGGTGCTACAATGTAATGAGGCATTTTTTAAATACTGATGTAAAGGGATTTACGTTATCAGATATAAAAATTAAAAAAATGCTTCAATTTACATTTGAAATTTCCGAGTGAATACAAAATTATCTAAATTTGTTATCCATCTTATTAAAGAGAAAAACTCTTTTAAATGCAGCTAAAATCATTAATATCAGTCAAAAAACGAAAAAGTTATACATTTGTTCATAAGTTTGAACCTTCCCCATCCATTATTTGAAGAATAATGGTAAAAAATCTCCTTAATTAATTTTTTTCATAATCTCATCACGATTTTAAAAATTGTATTTTTAGGACACCTTTAGTATGTTTTTTTGGAGTATTATGTTTTCGAGTGTTCATTCCACCCCTAGCGGATATTTTAGAGACTGCAAAATATTTTCCAGCAATTTTTCAGGATCACTTACCTAAAGGTAATTTTTTTGAAAGTTGTACAATGATTCTTTTCTGAGATGTGGCCTACAGTCGTTCTTAGTTGTTCACCCTGTACATATTTAAAATAAAATAGCAAAAAAGCAATAAAGGATTTAAAACGTTTATTCAGTATTAATGAGCAGTACAGAAAATTTGAAAAGACAGGTATAAAAATAGAAAAAAAATATCTTGTCCAGGAATCCAACCTAAGAAAAATAAAATTGTGTAAGCATATTACATAACAAGTGTGGAAAGTGGAAACTATTGAACACATTCAGTGAAAGCAAGCAATAAAAAAGGATATATTAATCTGTAGTTGCCATAATGTAACATACTTTGAAACTGAATTAATAAAGTTTAACGGATACACATACATTAAAGCTAGTTTACAGAAAATTTATAAGAATAGTTTTTTAATGATATTACAACTAATAAAGATTTTACACCATAAAGATTTGATGAAACATTATGTTACATCAACAGAAATCCAATCTGATTAAATAAAATTCTATCGTTTACTTAGGGTTACTTTTTCTTACGCAAGAGTAGTTGATTGGAGTGCCTCAACCATTCCATAACGTACACTTCAAAAACCTTATCTGTGAAACATTTAAAGGTGTTCTGAACAGCAGCACATAAGACAATTACTTTAGATCAAATTGTGCCCATGGAGACCTTTGATCGATCATCATAAACTACATCAAACTTAATTTTCAGCCAATTGACTGGGACCCATTTTCCATAAGATACTTGCGGGGTTCTTCAGAGGAATAATAAGATATTTTATTTCGAGAAGTGACTTTTAATGATTTACCTTCTATTACATGCCTCACTCCGTTTGGCGGGTAAATTCAGGTGTGCCATGAAAATTCATACTTCTTTTCTGTATAAAATAATATAATATTCTCATCTTGTTATTTTCATCCTGGAACATATTGTATATTAACATCGTGGAATTGTAACTTAATGAAAACTAAGCATTATTAATACACTGTATACAAAAAAACTACTTATGAAGAAGAGATATGAATACTTTATCAAGTTAAATGAGTTTATAATTAATTGTATCCAATTGAGTATCCAATAGCTGTGTTTCTACAATAATAAATAATTGAATTCTGTTTGTTGACTGGAGCTTTCAGTGTCATAAGTTACACATTCTTCAACTAGATTAATATAGGTACCATATAGGTATTTTCAAATGGAAATGAGCTTTTTAACAGAAATTTCTATTTTTAAAGTCTTAAACAGTCTCTAATTGTTCACAAGAATTGTTAGTATTAATGTTAATATTTTCTAAACCTGCAAGACTATATTAATATGGCTATGACTACTACTACAAAAACTAGAACTAAAGATACTTGATTCAATATTTTTTGTACTGTTTAATACAATGTCTGTATCAGACTATCTGAAATATTTAATCCTCTTTCTTTACATAATTACCAACTATTTGTTTTTTATTTTATTTATGTAAGTACACAGCTTCTAAAACATCTTGAACATTAGGTACGTTTACACCAGACGCACCAAATTTTTAGTCCGAGTTCTAAACGACGTCACGTGTACTTTACTTTCGGTGTAAACATCCAAGGAGTACAATTTGGTACTCGAATTTGATCAATCTCATCTAGGGTAGTTTAAATTCAATTTTTGACGGTGTAAACACGACATATTAGTATTCATGGACCAAAGTGACGGTTTGCTAAAAGCACTGAGTAAAAATAGATCAGCTGTCGATTTGTACTTTACTGATTTAACATTATTTTCCGTTTCTCACTACTTCTAGGTTTCATCCATATTATTTGATTGTACAACAATCCCACAAAATTACTGCTAGTTAAAAAGAAATAAGCTAAATGGCTTCTTAAATTTGGAGACTTCGATGACTCTAATTTAAATCTTTGAATATTTTTTTTCTTTTTTGGGAACTCTATTACCACTACAACTATTTTTGTATCCATTTTTAAATAAAATCAAAGTCTACCATCAAATATCCTAAAGATTTAAGGTTATGTCATTTTAATATAAAAATGTCAATTTTGGTCCCAGGCATTAAACCTGGACTATTTTAATCCAGCAAAACAGTCAGTATAAACACTTATGTTCTAAGCTAAATAAGTCCACGATTTGGTCCACGTACCAAATTGCTCCTCATGGTGTAAACTAACTCATAGAAAATATTTTCTTCTAGATTCAAATCTCTGCCAACATATGAGCATGTTTTATTATTAATAATAATATCTACCCTATTGCAATATTAAGTTTTTTGTAGGGTATAATGCATATCTAGGATTTGAAATATTGTGAATCGTTTTTAAAATATACTTACTAACTAAGATATTTTAAAAGTTGAAAAAACCCTTATTTTGTAAACTCTATTATATAATGTTAGTGTACAATTCCGCCACCTGTACAATAGCCGATTAAAGTCGTAAATGAGTATTAAGTTTTAATAATTATGTTTTTGGAATAGGTACTTACCGATAACAATTAACTGTTGTTTGTCCATTATAACAAGAACAAGAACAAGTAGAGGAACTAAAGCTAAGTAGGAACTAACGGAAACGAAGACCACTTCATTCAAGTACTTCTTGCAAAAAATGTGCTTCCTGCAAATAAAATATAACACAAAATGAAAACCATCCGCCATTTCATGCTTGTCATTTGTTTCCACAGATAAAACTTCATTCGTCAGTTCCTCTTCTGTTTTCTTCTTTTTTTTATGTTACTGTGATGTTTAATATGAGATATTACTGAGAGTTTTATGAACTAACATCGTACAGACGTAATCACACGAACTCACTAAAAATTATTTCGAAACATGTTAAAGGAACTGCAACATGTGATCATCTTAGAAATATGTTAATTTGTAATATCACAGTAACGTTCTGTATGTGTCATTAGTGAGAAGTATACAAATTAACGTCGTATGAATGTTTCCTATAGCAAGTTGCTAAAATGAAGTTCATAGTATGTGTATGTAACTGCGAATTTAAGTATTATTGTGTACATCAAAAATATGTTCTATTTACATGACATGGATGTTAATAGAGTTGGTAAGAAAATTAAGACATCTAGGAGATATCTTATTAACGTTTTAAATAAACATCACGAAAAGCCTCTTAGAAGAACATCACAAAAAAAACTTCTTATGTTTCTTGTTTAGTGGGTATTTACTTGTTCACTCTTTATCTCACGAGATCAAATTATTTCCCGCTAGACGGTAGTCTTTATATATCAAGTGCCTTTCATTCCCGAACCTTCTTGATTGCGGCTCACAAAAACAATCGCTTCTCTGGAATTGTCTAGATATGACTGGTCACAAAAATGAAAGTAAACAGTTGGAAGAAATTACTGCGCATTCGCCAAAATTTTAACTTTCAAATACAGAGTCTGATTCAGGTACTACACCCGTGTGCGATTTCGAAACATTACCCTCTCCTTGAAAGTAACTTTCTCCTGGAACCTCTGTGTAGCCGGGACTGGATGCATAAATCGGCAACTGGACCCATGACTGCACTTTCCGGTCATATGGAAGTAACAGGGAACCGTCTTCAACGGGTAACGATAACGAGTGGAAGATCACCTCTATCATGTTCCTGATGACTCGCCAATCCAACTGGTTGCTCTCTATCCTGGGCATTTCTAGTTTCTCCACGTGGAATTCCAGCACATGATCTCGAAGGCTTCGTAGCGCTTCCCACACATTCCGGTAGGTGGATCGATCTGTAAAATCGTTTCTAGTTACCTGGTAGACGTACCGTCAATTGTGTTTGAATCTCAGTGTCTTGCCAGGAGCTGGCATCTGACCTTCAAGTTTTTCTAATTGTCCAAACTTCTTTCGAAAAACGGTTGCCAACATTCGTGCGTGTCTGTTACTAGCGAATACTCTTCCGGAAGCGTGAACAAATCTTGTCTTTATCCTGTAGTTACTCCGTATCTAGCTATCCGGGTACCTCCGTATGCGCCCATAAATTCTTCAAAGGCTGGGTCAGACTCTTGTTGTATTTGGTTGATTACTGCCTCTTTGTCATAGTCTCCTTCTAATGGCGCTAGTCGGTTTTGGTGAACTACTCTCGGTTTTCCGTTCTTGCTTATACGATATATGACGTCTTTGATCCTCTTCTTGATTAAGAATGGGCATTCCCATGATTTCTGTAATTTTGGAGTAAATCCTTTTCTCATTGCCGGGTTGTGTAACCATACTGTATCCCCTTCTTTGAAACTGCCTTCAGTGGCCTGCGTATCATACCGTTTTTTCATTCTGTCACTGGCAATTTGAAGATTCGTTCGAACCAATTCGTGCACATCGTTCATCCTTCTTCTCAATTGGATCACGTAATTTCCTCCTGAAAGGTCTTCGCTAGGTCGACAGCCAAACTCAAGATCACAAGGAAGCCTCATTTCACGTCCAAATAGAATTTTCGCAGGTGTTTTACCCGTGGACTCATTTATGGTCGATCGATAAGCCAACGCAAATAGGGAAAGATACTGGTTTCAATTTCTCTGGTGGCTGGGAACTACTTCGGACAGGTATTTTCCAATGGCCCTATTAATTCTTTCGGCCATTTCATCTGATTGTGGATGCAACGCTGTTGTCCTGGTATTTTTCATTCCCAGCTTGTCACACATTTCCTGGAATACCTGGCTCTCAAAATTTCTTCCTTGATCGCTGAGAACTTCCAAGGGCACTCCATATCGGCTAATCAATTCTGTTGTATTTCGTGTAATATTCACACGAAATACAACAAAAGTTTTATTCAACTTATATGGAGACGTGTACACAGCTTAAAGGTTCTTAATTTAATAAATTCTTTCACCAAAACACCCGCGATAGGGCCTCTTGATTCGGGATCGCGTGAATTTCCACCCACTTTTTGAAATAATACATTATAACCAGGATGTATTTACCACCATTTTCTGTCGTCGGAAATGGTCAAGTGATATCTAAAGCAAACCTTTCGAAAGGGCTTCCAACATTATATTGTTTCATGCGTGCCTTTCTCTTGCGATGTGATCCATTACTGGTAGCACAAGTTGTACATTTCTTACCTTTCACGGACTCGCTGAAGGCCTTTCCTCACTTCCAGATGTCCTCCCGATGGACTGTCGTTTAACTTTGTCAGTACCTCTGCTACTTTCATTTTCGGGGTAACTATCTGTCCTCTCTTCTCGAAACCATCATCGTACTCAAGGATTCTTTTCAATATGCCTTCTTCCAGGACAAGGGAGTCCCACTGAGCCCAATATGCCTTGAGTATTAGTGAAAATCTTGACACTTCTTACCAGGTAGGTCGCTGATTCTCTTCCTTCCATTGCCGAATCTTCTTTAGGTGAGTACAGTTACCCTGACCCCCTTTTATCCTGGTGGGTGACCATTATCCGTCGACTACCGTAATTTATGAAACTGCAACATCCTCAGATTCCGACTTATTGCAGGAAGAATACTCTATAGGGCATGACCGTCTAGGAAGGGAGTATGCGTTTCGGTGATTCACATCAGCTCGATGTTCGCCCCTCTGACTGGAGTTCTTGGGTTGCAGAACTCCTGGAGCGCTTAGACGGGCTAGCTCGCCACACTTCCGGCAATTGATCTTCTTCGGCTCCTTGTCTACCATAATATTTATCGAGTTAACGATCTGGTCAAGTCTGTCTTCGTTACCTTCTTCTTGCATGGTCCTAACTTTGTTGTACCGCGAATCCTTCGTGGCTGTTTTATATTTAAGGGGTTATTGATTTGCAGAAGTCGTAGGACGCTTACACGAACTGCGTACATGCTATTGGTCGGCACAATTACAGCACCTGATCTTCTTCGGCTTCCCGTCTACCAAACCTTTCAACACGTTGACGATCTGGTCAAGTCTGTCTCGTCACCATTTTCCAGCATGGTCCTACCTTTGTTGTATCCCGAATCTATCGTGGATGCTTCATATTCAAGAGCAGTAGTCAATTCATCGACCAATGTTTTAGAATGGGCTAATCGAAGCGTTCTCTCCATATCGTGGTCACATAAGCCGTCAATAAAAGCCTGGATGCCTAAACATTCCATCATGTTCTCTGGTACTGATAGATAAGGAAATCGAACTAGTCGGGCAATATCCACTTCGTACTTTTGAAGGGTTTCATCACGTTTCTGCATTCGGTTCTTCAGCTGGGATTGGTACAAATGTTCCAAATGTTCGTGACCGTATCGCATGTCCAGCCTCTTCTTCAGCTGCGCAAAGTCATCCGTTTCTTCCAGAGGTATCGTACTGTGATGTTTTTCTCATTTATTAAAACGTTTTTATTACGGGTGGGATAAATTCATACACCCGGTAGGTTCACTTCCCACTAAGCAAGAAACATCTTTAAGACGTTGAGTTACGTTATTTTCAAGTAACTTACAAGATGTTCTCCTTTAAATATCTAGTTGACGCAACAGGTACGATTTTGTGTGACGTTGAAATTGATTATGTTTTTGGAATGTTAAATGTAAGCATATGATTCTAACGTTTTCAACAAAACGTGTTAGAAACGTAGCATTCATGTTGGTTAAAAAAAATTTTTTTAAGTTTACATTGCCAACATGTTTTTGCGTCAACTTCTTCAATACTAGTGAAACAAAATGAATAATTAGCAAAATATGAACGCCTCCATCACATAAATACATTGCTTGATAAATATGGTTATAGTTGCATTACTTGATGTATGCACCAAGCTATTATGATACATAGACATATAAGATGTGAAGGATGTCATATAATAACTACTGAATTTTTAGTGGGATCAGCCAAATCAAAATAATTATACTTTCTTTTATCAAAAGTTCCATGAGAATTCAAATCAATGGAAAAAACTGTTGCTAAAAATACCGTTCTTTCTGTCGGTATGAACTTGAGCTTTTTGCTAGAGAAAGTATAATTTTTTTCGACCGATTTCCCACTAAAAATAGGTTTGCTTTAGTTTCGATTAAGAAATTTTTCATTAATATAACATCTCAAAAACGAAACTAGTATATTATAGAATCGAAACTAAAATGTAACTTTAGTCACATAATCTTAACGTTAAAATTACTTGGTAACTGGAACAATCCAAGAACGGAAATAATATGTTATAGTTTTGTAACAAAAACGTTTATTTGTAAACGTGACTGGGATTTTGTCATGTTTGCGGACATTTTACGTAACTATGAACAAGAAAAGGTCGTAACAAATCCTTTTTGAAAAACGTAACAATGTAAATTTCAACGTATCAGTAACGAAACTGCGATGTTTTTTTACTTAGTGGGTTACTTAATTCATTCATTCACTACACTATTCACTAATTACATACACAGTATATTCACTTAAACTAATTTATATAAACACTTCACTCATTTATATTCACTTATTTACTGTTTATCTCACAATGTCAAATTATAAACTAAACTAACTCGCTGGTCGGTCCCCTATATATCAGTGCCTTTTTCACTAGATAATACTAGATTGCCGCTTACACAAAAGCAAATGGCTCTGGCATTTTCTAGATAAGACTGGCCACAAAAACAATGTCTAGATAGGATAGTCACAATCGTAAACAGTTCTAAGAAATCCCTGCGCGTCCGTCATAATTTTAACTTTCATACATGGCTTAGACAGAGTCGGATTAAGGAACAAAACCAGTGTGCTGTTTCGTAACAGTACATCTAAGGCATCTACCCATAGCGCGATAGTTAAGTTCACTGCTTTCTACTGATAGGACCAATTATTCACTCTAGCGGCTGCTTCAAACTGTTTCACATAATGGTTCCACGATGTCTTTCCGTCGAACGTTGGAGCCTTGACTCGGGAATAACTGTAAATTTTGATATTTTGGAGTTACGAGGTTTGATAATTAGGATGACGATGTGGTAATCCATCGACCAGAAGTCGATAAGCATTAAGTGCGTAGACCGACCAGATTTTTAGAAACGTCACCTGCCTCAGCCCTGTATTTATCTAACTTTGGAATTTAGTAGCTGGTACTTAGTTACTAAAAAAACAGCAATTAGATGCATATAAGTACATTTATTTTATTAACATAAAAAAGAGAAACTAAAAGCAAAACACCTAATGAAAAAAAAAATATTGCAAAACTAAAAATATTCAAAAACTAAATGATAATAAAATATAAAAAAAATAATGCGAAACAAATGAATATTCAAAAACAAAACATTAATTAACCATGGAAAATATTCTCTTAGAAGACTTTTCGAGGTCCACTTGTAAGCGAGTGGGCAATATTAAGGGATATTATCCATTGTTTTGAAGGGTTACGCCCTTCTTTTTCCTCTGGAGTCTCTTTACTTAACCTTCTCCACATCAAGGTGATTTGATCGAAATCAGTGCATGTCATATTAAACTGTTTCTAAAAATGTAGGTATATATTAATTATATTAAATTAATAAATCATATAGGAACAATACCTTGAAATAACTTATTGATTTTAAGTTCCTCATTTTGTAGTTATTTCCATGTCCTAACCATGAGTGAGATGTCTCTAAATTATGTATTTCTGGTTCACCGTCACCATTGTAAGATTGTACTACGTATCATTTTTCTGTCTTATTGATAAATCACAGAAGTATCTCATTTTTTTTTTGTTTTAAACAGTTATTTTGCCTAAAATTCATAATTTATTTTAATCTAAGTATTCAAATATAAATAAATTTCAACAGATAAGTGATAATTAGTCCATTTCAAGATATTTTGTCTTGACTTACTACCAGTGGTCAGAGGATTAAAGATATGTATTTTATTTGATATTATTACAAAATCTATTTGAGCCCTAAATGCATACCTGGGCGGCGGTATTTGTTTCGGATTAACAACTCCCTACTGAGGGAATTATTGTTAAATCATGTCTAAGTTGTAAGTTAAAACGAAAATATTATTTTGAAAAGTACTTTAGTGAGATAGGTATAATGTGATTTGTAATTGTTTACTTCATTGTATATTTTAATATAGTTAACCTTTTTAATATGTTTGTTAAATAATCTTTTGTAAACGACAGTTCCATGAACGGCTTCATCGTCGATGCCCCTTGCCTGTTGAAAATAGTAAAATAATAATATCTAATATCACTTACATGATGTGTTCTCCATTGCTCTACAAACAAAACTAATAACAAACACAGAGACCAAACTAAAGAAAAACATTTTAAAACGTTATTATACTTGCAGGTATGTGGGTAGATCGACTCGTGACAATTTAAAGGTTAGGGGAGGGTGGTACACATTGAAACAGGGTACACAATGAAACATTGCAATTTGCTAATTTGAATGTGCCGCTACAACGCCACTAGCGCTGTCGTGAATTAGTCTTATGATGTTGCATCAGCCACCCGTTAGTTGCTTTTGATATTCGGAAGAGTGCAGATTTCATGACCCAATTTGTGTTTTTTGTGTCTTAAAGTAAAAAAAGGAAGCCAATATGAAAAGGTATGTTATTTACAATTAAGCAGTTTTAGTGTCCGTTTATATTTGTTATGAATAATTAGGGTATGCATTTCTTAACCTATAAAATATTTTGTACAGAAATATTCTTGTCTTAAATTTACTTCCAATTAAAAAAAAAGTGCGTAGTGGTACACATTGAAACATAAGGTGGTGGTACACAATGTAACACCTCGTGTCTTTCTGACCGTGGAATTTTTCGTTGTAGGCAACCATGGTAAGAAGAAGAAGGAGCGAACAAGAGCTAAATTTACAGGAGATCAAATGACCGCAGCAGTCCAAGAGGTCAAAATAAATGGTACTTCCTACCGCATTGCTGCAGATATGTTTGATGTGAATTTTGTCACATTAAGGCGTTATGTGTTAAAGGAACGAAATGACCCTAATACTAAAATGGAGCCGAATTATGCTGTTAGATCAATATTTAGCACCGAGCAGGAAAGATCTTTATCTGAATATATAAAGACCTGTAGCAAAATGGCATTTGGGTTAAATACTCAAAAAGTGAGAGAGCTGGCATATAAAATGGCGCTCAGAAACAATATTAATATGCCATATTCCTGGAGAAGGAATAAGTGTGCGAGTAAGGATTGGCTGAGAGCTTTTATTAAAAGAAATGCGTCTTTAAGTATTGGAAAGCCAGAAGCTTGCTCTTTATCCAGGCTTACTTCTTTCACAAAACCTAATTTCGAAAGATTTTTCCTACAGCTTGAGATAATATATAGAGAGAACCCAACAGTTGTTCAGGAAATTCAAATTTATAATTTGGATGAAACTGCTACTACGACTGTACAGCGTCCACTTAAAGTAGTTACACAAAAAGGGGTGAAACAATTGAACTAGTGCACAAATACCGAAAGAGGATTACTAGCCACTACTTGTGCTATAATTAGAGCAAACGGAACTTTTCTACCGCCGATAATTATTTTTCCCCGAAAGAAGTTTGTCCCTCATATGTTAAATGGCGCGCCCCCAGGCACATTAGGACTAGCAAATCCAAGTGGGTGGATGACCGCTGAACTGTTTGTTGAGGTGTTAAGACACTTTATTAAACATACTGGTGTGACAAAAGAAAGGCCATGCCTATTAATATATGACAACCACGAATCACATATGTCCCTGGAAATAGCGGAAAAGGCCAAAAACAATGGAATCATTATCCTAACCCTTCCGCCACATACGAGTAACAAGTTGCAGCCTTTAGACAAAGCAGTGTTTTACTCTTTTAAGAACTTTTACAATAGTGCAATAGATTCGTGGCTCCTCACCCACTCCGCCATACCTATGACGTTATATCAAATAGCTGAATGTGTTGGTATTGCCCACTCAAAATCAATGACGCCTGAAAACATACTAAATGGGTTCCGTTCGACGGGTATCTACCCATTCAATACAAATATTTTTACGGAGGCTGACTTTCTTGTTTCATCGGTGACTGACAGACCTGAAGGCACCCAAAAGGAGAACCTCCAACAAGGAATGGTTGTAGTCCAAGAAAATCTGAACGATGAACAAGATGCCGGCGGCAGCGGCAACGATACCGCAGATGCTTCATGTAGCACAACCGATCCTCAACAGTGTGCAGATGATAAGGAAAATAGCGTCGACTTCAAAAAATTCTTTTATTTCACCATTTGGGATACGGGGCTTTCCAAAGGCAGCTCCTCGAAAAAACTTGAATCGAACACGAAAATCGAAGAAAAGTGTAATTTTAACCAGTACACCAGAAATGATAGAACTTTCGTACAAAGTAGAAAAGAGAAAAACTCCTAAAACAGAAGAAGTTGAAAGGGTGAAACGAAATTTAAATGCAGACAAAAAGGATACAAAGAAAAAAAGCAAAACATGTGAAGAAGATTCAGAGACGGACACAGAAAGTGTAGATTTGAATTTTGCGGATTCTTCAGATGATGAATTAAACTTGGCTGAATTTCAATACCTATAATGCAGGAAGAGAAGGAACAATCAGAATTTTTAGCAGTTGATGAAACTACTGAAATTTCGAGTGATTCTTTTGTCTTGGTCAAATTTCAAAATAATATTCACTATGTTGCTAAAATTTTGGAAGCTTCAAACTCTAACGAATTTAGAATTTGAGGAAGAGCGCAAAAGTTTCGAATTCATTCTATTTTCCAGATGTTCCGGACATTCATATGGCGCTGAAATCAGATTTTGCTGTCCTGTTGCCGAATCCGATAAATATAACGAACAAAAGGCTTTCATCATACTTTAAATTCGGAGTTGATTTTGGCAACATGATTGTACGCTGATATTTTGATATTACCTTTTATTAAAAATAAATATGTTAGTTTTTTCACCGACAGGTTAAAAAGAAAAAATGTTTTTGTTCCTTTTTTGTGTTGATTTAGTTTATTTTAGTTTTTTTCCAATCTTATTTGAAAATAAAAAAGTTTTCGTTCTTTCACAACTGATTTTGTTTTAATAATAAATATTTTTATACGTGTACTATTTTGTTTCATTGTGTACTACCCCATGTTTCAAACTGTACCACCAGTGATACACATTGATACAAAAACATCTATGTAGATTTTAATTTATTTTACCTAAATAGTATGGTTTTCTAAAAAACTGACTAAGGTTGTTCATAGCTAAATATCCAATAACTATGCAATAAAAAAATTAAATTCTTTAAATAATAAAGTCGGAAGTTATACGAAATGTTCAAAAAAACGTTTCATTGTGTACCACTCTCCCCTATAATATTGAAGAGCTTTCTTCTTTTTCTTTACAAAGACACTAGACGAGGTTTGTAAGAAATACATATGAAATATATAAAATATTTTATATAAGTTATATATACTGTCTGTGAATAATTTAAATCACTCTTCGTTAATTTTGATACTCTGTTATACGCTTTGTACAGTTCGAAATAAAACTTAAAATTACTTTTGTCTTTTTTAAAAAAGATATTTTCCGAAAATAAAATAAAAGTCCGATCTGAACGGGAATCTCACGATTGTCAGGGTAAGTGAATTTAAAACACAACATATTCTTCAAGGTTGAATTTTAACGTATATTCTAAAATCCCTATAACGAAGAATTAGTCGAAGTAATCTGTAACAAGGGTACTTATCTCGATAACATAAACCAACCAATATTGGGGCCGATGAGATTTTGTAAAAGTCACGTCCCCAAATTCTTAAACATTTCCGTGGTTGTTATAGCATCTTACGCTGTATATCACATAAGAAATAAAGACCAAAATTGGTTATAACACCCCTTTTCATGGTTCCCGGTTTCTTGATGAGAAGGCATATCATTATTAAATCTAACAGAGTAGAGTTCAGTTTAATCAGAGAATAGTGTGGTGATTGTAAAAGTTTAATATGAACAAGCTTCAGTAAAATAGTTGAGTTTTTCACAGAGTAACCTTTTCCATAGATCGTAATAATTTTGATATATTGTTTTGATAAGCTATTATAACTTAAACTAATTCATATTTGACTTTTTATGTTGACAAATCTATATATTTATACATATATTTATATACAATAACTGTTTGACAATTTATGAATTTGATATCTGAGTTTACAAACAATACATTAATTTGAGGTACGTCGCGAGTTTGCCCTTCGTACTTCGCTAGTTGAAAGGAGTGAATACTTTGCGAGTTTGCCCCTAGTATCTTAGTGAAGGCCTATAACACTGTTTATCATGATAAATACTCCGGACTAGCAAATGTTGTGCTCTTAGAGAGGTATTTCGCGAGTTTGCCCTTAATACCTATGACCTGAGAGACGTTTGAACTATCTTATGTACTCGTATTATTTGTACATTTCTTTTAAATATATTATTCTGATTAGGTTCTGGTTTTAATAATGAACCATAAATATACGGGATTGATATATTAGACTTTTGTGACAGTTAATTTTATTGTTGTTGCTTAATTTTCCAAATCTCTTATGAACTGGTTACTCAGGATTTTGTTTCCTTTTCAGATGTGTCATCTCGAGAGAGCGCTTTTCCTGACAAACGCCCCACCTTTGTTTTACGTTTTAATAGTTTATTTAATGGTTAATTAATTTATAATGGTAATGATTTTATTTTTATTGCTATTATTTTATTTTGTTTACTTTAGTATATTTTATTTTAATATCCTCGGTCTAATTATTTTTACATACATACATACCTCTCTTATACGATGATTCAGCCGTTGGATATTTTCAAGCTAAGCGACAAAACGATCTATGTATAGTACAGGCCCGTATAACACCTGAGCATAATGTTTAAGTCAAATCTTATAACGTAATGGCTACTTGCAATGAGACTGAAAGAGAGACTTATTGAAAATGTATAAAACCCTGTATATTTGATTCTAAAATATAAGGTATTCAATTCCTTAGTTATCACCTTTAGAACGGAAAAATGTTAGTATTTAGGTAAAGAATTCTTATAAGTCTGAAAAGGTGTAACACATTCGCAGTTATGGCATCTGTTCGTCATCACGAAATAGTTATAGGGTCTTTTTAGGGTTTGAAGAGAAGCAGAACTTTAGTGTGTATCCAACGATTGAACTAAACGATCATCATTTGAAACGTTCTAAAAATATACCACTCGCCCTTTTGTAATTCAAATTAACGTTTAACTTTCATACTGTGGCAAGTAACGTTTCTCGATTGGGTTTGAATTTACACTAATTAATATTCCGACACAACTGTGCCCCTAAATTTCGGAGAAACTTACCACCTTTAGGAACGGCAGCTGTTCATCCGTAGAGCAAGTGGGTTAGCTTGGATTCCTCAAATTTAGGTAGGATTGGTGATATACTGAACAAAATTATTAAGGGCGCCAACTTTTCCAAGTTTATAGTCGTGGAAGAGGAAACGACTGATCCACAAAATCACTTTAAATTGCACAGTTTGGTGAAGGTATCTTACACTAGCAATAATACTCGGGAGTCGTTATGAGCTTGTATTACAGTAGTATAAGTTTGTAAAAGTGTAAAGTGTAGGTACATAAATTTGGACAGCTCAAACAAATTGGACTCTACTCTAACTTTAGAAGTATTATGTGCTCCCCCCAGCAAACACAAATGTATCTGTTACATAAAAATATATAACAGAATGCTTTTTATATAAAACGTTTATATATTTTTTATGTAGTATTTATGTAACAAAATCTTTATAAATTTTGTTATATATTCTCAATATTTATATTATAAAATGTTTTATATATTAGATATATCTAATTTTATACGTATTCAAGATGTAAATTGTGCTACATAAATATGAAATTTTTTTATATATATTGATTACGTAAAATTTGTTACATAGTAGTTATTTATGTAATAAGGATCATAAAGACGATAATTATGGTACAAGTCGTGAATGTTATCGGGCGAGGCGTAGCCGAGTCCGATAACACGGCGTGTGCCATAATGATTGTTTATGATTCGTATTACATACAAAATTTTATCTGATTTATATCAATACATTTTCGAAAAATTAAAAACTGCATTTTGGACATGTCACAATGACAACTATTTTTACAGGAGTAAGTATTGTGTAGTTTCAAATATTAGTAGGTGAGTGAGCTGTGCTTTGCCATTTCCTTGACAACGTCATCAGGTTGTAACGGCAATATTTATTTATCGCTGTCAAACTGAATAATTATTGTCAGGTAGAATTTAATATAATTTAAAAAATGAGTGATTCTGAAGCTGATCGTTTACCTTCTGATTTGGAAGAAATGTCGAGAAATATCGTGGACTCCCTTTTGCCGGAAAAATCACGGAGTGTATATGAAATGGTGTTTAATCGGTACGAAGAATGGTGTTCTGCTAAAAAAATCAAGAATATCACTCATGAAAAAGTATTGTTGGCTTACTTTGAATGCTTATCTAAGGAAAGAAAACCATCTTCTCTTTGGTCGTATTATTCGATGATAAGAAGTATTTTATCAACAAGAAAAAACGTCGATATTAGTAAGTACCTACAGCTGGTTGCATTACTAAAACGTAAATCAGAAGGTTACAGAGCTAAAAAATCCAAAATTTTTACTAAACAAGATGTTACAAAGTTTTTAACGGAAGCATCAGATGATACATACTTATTTAATAAAGTTGCCATGATAATTGGACTAAGTGGAGCATGCAGAAGAGAGGAATTGACAAATATGCTTGTTGAAAATGTAATAGATGAAGGATCCGTTTTTAGAATTACATTACCGAATACAAAAACAAAGGTAATGCGAGAATTTTTTGTAACTTCGGGGAATATCCACGGATTGAATATGGTAGAACTTGTCAGACAATATGTGAAAATACGACCTTGCAACACAAACCATCTACGTTTTTTTGTCACTTATAGAAATAAGAAATGCACAAAACCCGTTGGAATACATACCTTTGGTAAAATGCCAAAAGTTATTGCCACTTTCTTGAATTTAGCTCGTCCTGAAGAATATACCGGACATTGTTTTCGGCGATCGTCTGCTTCATTTTTGGATGATTCTGGAGCTGATCTGTGTACCGTGAAACGCCATGGCGGATGGAAAAGCAATACTGTCGCTGAAGGTTACATCGAAAATTCGAAAGAGCAAAAGAAAAAAATATCAGAAGCAATTTTTGGTGCCAACAACCAAACAGGATTATAAGTTTGCCAACAATCATCCACTACTGATGTAAAAACTGTAGAATCCATTGGAATTAATATTACAAATTGTAGTAATTGTTCTTTTACCATTTATAATAAATAGTTTTGTACATAGTTATGCATTTTGAATAAACTTTTTTGATCAAACGATTACATGTTTTCCTTATAGAATTTCATTATGGTACTTAGTACCATAATGAATTCATTATGGTACTTAGTCCCATAATGAATTCATTATGGTACTTAGTCCCATAATGAGCTTCCTTATGTCATCAAAATTGAGTGACATAACGTTGTCATTATGACATGCCATCAGATAAAAGTGTTTATGTTTTGCAGGTGTTCCTCAGATAAGGCTGTAGACATAACTCCTCCCGTCTTTAGATTTCGAGAAACAGATTGGATTTTCGAAATTTCGTTTTCTTCTATGGAATTTTCTTTTGGCATCTTCTTGAAGATTTTGAAAATTTGTGTTCGATATTTAACTAAAATGCAGATTAAAACACATGCGATTGTGATTCCTATGATTGTTCATATCGTGTTTGATTTATATGGATTATCTTCGATTTCTGTGATTGGTTTCAGTTGTTTTGAAATTCGGCTGATTTCCTCGAGTTCTTCGAAGTCGATTTCTGTTATACTTGGTATCTGGTAGTTTCTGAAGGCGATCAATGTTTCCGTTTCAATTTTAGGTAATATAAATGGTTTGCCTTTGCTGATCGGAATTTTGTTAACATACTTTCTGTTATTGGTCCATATTTCGCATGAATCTGGGATTTTCATCAGTACTGGAGACGTCACTGGAATATATTTGTTACTTCGGCATTTGGAAAATATTTGATGAGGTTTTTCTGGAATTATTAGAATTTCGTTTTCTGTAACTTGCTCTATGATTATTTCTTAAACGTTTACTTCCATAATATGGCAGCGTGTCGGATCTTCTCCTCGGAGTAATTGTATATTGTGTAGTTGTCTTAGGATATCGGATTTTGTCTGCAGTTATATGTTTCTTCTAGTAGAGGACATTCTTCTTTTTCAAATTGGTTGTCTTCGTCTTTGTGTGCCAAAAAAGTGAATAAAGGAGTATACATTTTGTGGTTTTGGATAACGGGAAAAATGTGATAAAATTCATAAGTCATGTCTTTAAGAATAGGTACATAAATTGTAAAATTTAGTTTAGAGTTTAATATCGATACTTGAGTTCCTAGAAATTGGTAATAAGTCAAAAGATTCTTAAATTTAGGAATTTGGTTAGAATCGCATATATTACCGTCAACTGAGGTAAAGATGGACAAATTTCAACGTTTTTTTGAGATAACATCGTTAGAAGCGCCTCAAAAATTTTGAAAAAAATTATGAAAATTGCCTTTTATGAGCTAAATACGAGTTTTGCAAAAATTATGGAATCGCTAATATTTTTTTTAAGTAGTGTCCAACTCTACCCAGAAAAAGGGGTGAAGTTGGACATGGCTTCAAAACCAAGTAAAATCAACTTTTAATGAGAACTGGGTGTAGTTGGACAACTCTAATTTTTTTTTAAAAAAATAGGTAAAACAACTTTTTAAGTTAAACGGTTTTATGTTAAACATACATTGCAATGTTTAAGATAAATGTACTAAAAACCAAAAAATAATAAAATGGATACAGTCGTGGGAATTATAAACATATGCATAGACTAGACTAAAATAAAACCGTGGGGCACAACGAATTAAACGATTCTTCTATCGCACATTAAGTCGATAATTTGTAGACAATTGACGTGCCCCACAGTTTTATTTTAGTCTAGTCTATGCATATGTTTATAATTCCCACGACTGTATCTATTTTATTATTTTTTGGGTTTTAGTACATTTATCTTAAACATTGCAATGTATGTTTAACATAAAACCGTTTAACTTAAAAAGTTTTTTTACCTATTTTTATTTTTTGGTTTTTGGTTTTTATTTCGCATTCTGTTTAATTCATTTAGTGCTTCATTATTGCAAGGTTTCTTGCCCGTTAGTTTATTGCAGTCCAACTCCTCTATACGTAGTTCCTGCAAAGATCTTACTCTACTAAGAGCCACGTAGGCTTGACCTTCTTCAAACAGTTTCGCACCTAAGTATACGACTGCGTGATCCACAGTGCTGCCCTGCATTTTATGTATTGTAGAAGCCCATGATAGTATTAAAGGCAACATTCTTCTTTCAGCCGTCCCGTAATTTGATAGCGGCGGCCATCTTAGATTTCAATTTTGCATAGTGAATTGTATTCTACTTGTTGAGACCTTTCATTTGATACCCATGTTGATGGGATTGATAAAACCTACGTTATCCGCCATTTTGTAGAGGCCGTTATCTTGGATTTTAATTTTATATAGTATATTGTATTCTACTGGTTGAGCACTTTCATTTGATACCCATATTGATGGGATTGATAAAACCTACGTTATCCGCCATTTTGTAGCGGCCGCCATCTTGGATTTAAATTTTTCATAGTATATTGTATTCTGCTTGTTGAGCCCTTTCATTTGATACCCATGTTGATGGGATTGATAAAACCTACGTTATCCGCCATTTTGTAGCGGCCGCCATCTTGGATTTCAATTTTTTATAGTATATTGTATTCTGCTTGTTGAGCCCTTTCATTTGATACCCATATTGATGGGATTAATAAAACATAAATTATCCGCCATTTTGTAGCGGCGGCCATCTTGAATTTATAATGATAATGAATAAACATAATTGTATTGTCACCAAAATCCAAAGTGTATACAAAATTTCAGATTAATCGGTTGACAGGAAGAGGGTGAAATTTGAATTACTAAATTTGACCCAAGAATAAATAAAACAAACGGGGTGAGCTAAATAAAACCGTTTAAAAATTTGCACCCTTGCTGTGCCAATGAAAAACGTTTGTAGCTAAAAAATAACAGTTTATTCCCTAAATCACAAAACATCAACTTAAACTAGTTTCTAAAAAAAATATAACGTAAAAAACAAAAAAAAATTAACAAAATACCAGTAAAAAAATGAATAAAATATTTTCTGGAACAAAAAAAAGGATCACAATACCTAAAAAATATATAAAATCATTAACCTATGGTGTCATAAGTTAAATTATCTCGAAACTGAAAACGGTTTCGTCTTAATTCTACAGGTTGGTATAAAACATAAATAACATCTTCCTTTGACACCATCGATTGGTCTTCAACATCTGGATAGACCAAAAAATGCCCCATTTTCTCTCCAAATTTTCTCCTAAGGAACTTAACTGTTAAAAACATTTCATCAATGTCTTCAACGTAACCTACAAAATTTAGATTTCTTTTAGTTGATTCAAATTTCACCAGGACGTATAGGTTTTTTTTCAAAATCTCCGATGCTAGTAGGAACTAATTCAGTCTTATCATTGGTTGGAGCAGGGTTGCTTGTACTTGGCTCAGCCTCGTCATAGTATAGTGCGTGTAATTCATCTTCTACGATTTCTATTTCAGATTGGTCCGACATAGCTTGATTGTAGTTTTCTTCTTCGACTTCACTATCATCTTCAATAATAGCCATTTTCTTACGTCTTGGCTTTCCCGTTTGAATCACAGGAGAAAGGGTCTCTTCATTGTCGCTTTCATGTTCGATGTCACTATTGTCTTCAGTAAATGTCACACTTCAGCCAGGTTGAATGACTATTTTTTTACCTCTTGGCTTTCTTGTTTGAGTTGGAGGAGCAATGTTCTCTTTAAAAAAGCTAACGAAACTGTCAGTCCAATGTTTCTCAACATTAACTTATTGATAATCCGCCAGTTTTTCTAACACTTGCTGAGGATCATAAGTAACTATTCCACATGCTGCAAATCCTGATTTGACATTATTCGCAGATCGCATGTCAATTCTCTGAAAAGTCTGGGATAACAAGTTTGGAAAATCGCTCTTCTGAAAGACTCCCCGATTTTTCATTTTCCACTGTCTTAAGACAAATCTCCACGCCTTCCTTCATTGGTCTCAAATAAGCCACATCGAGTGGCTGGCAGATGTGGGTGGAGTTTGGGGGGAGCAATATGAAACTGATGTCATGTTCAAGACATTTGTTGATAACCGTTACGGATATGTGACTGGACAAATTGTCACCGATGATCACTTTTTTGCCTTGAAGCTTTGATAAGTATGGAAGAGCAATTTTATAGAACCAGTCTTCGAAACAAAACTGATCGAACCAACCACTTTTACTCCGGTTATAAGCCGTGCCAGGAGGACCGTTCTCTGTCCATGTCGAATAAATATGTTGGGCCTTGTACACTACGTAAGGTGGAAGAACAAAGCCGGAAGCTGCTGCAGCAATCATAACCGAAATGCTTGTTTTTGAGCTATCCATAACGCGATCACAGTGTTTTGCTCCTCTTTTGGCGAGAACTTTTAGTTTTCCTGGGTCGTCGGAAAAATTAGTTTCGTCGTAGTTGACGATATTTTCCGCAGGAACATTTTCTATAGATTTTTGAAATTCCGTAAAATATGCGGTCATAACAGCAGAGCTGACTTGGGCTCTAGCCCTTTTCATATTCTGGGATAGCCGTACAGATAATTCTCTGTGCCTGTTGAGGAAAATTTTTACCCATTCATCTCCAGGAACATTATCATGGAAAATTGTAATGGTTTTTCCCAGCCGATCCAGATATGATTTCACTAGAGTTTTCACGTCTTTTATGGTTAATGGAAAATTCCACTTAGCGGCACTCATTATCCCTTCTGCTAGATATGTCTCTTCATTGGAAGTTAGTACGGTTTGACCTCCATATTTCTTTTTCTTTTTTATTCATTTAACGTGATTAAATAAAGTCGATTTCGGAATTGAATACTTTTCCGTAGCTGCCCTAAAACTAAGTTTCTTTAATTTAATTTCTTCCTCCGCCTACTTTATTGTAGAAAGCAAATAGTTACAGTTGGGTTTCTTGCCCACTTTTCTATTATATACACGCGGTATCTTGGTGTCCAACTGTACCCTGGAAGAAGAAACTTTTTTAATGTGACGCCACTGGACTTAATAACTTGTGGCAGATTAGTTTGAAATTTTATAGGTTACTTACTTATACTCTAGTCTACATTGTGGCCAAAAATGGACATTCTAGGAGCATCAGTATAATACATACAATAGTTATAAAAACCAAATTGCCAAAATAGCACTTTTTAAATCAATTGTTTACATAATTAAAAAATCAACTTACCGTTAAAAAACCGCGCCAAATGTAACACACTTTCTTACTACATTCACACTGATGAAATACTCACCGCCAAATTGGCCGAAGGTCGAATGTCAGTGGCGTCACGAATTTATTTGATCAGAAACTACGTCTTGTCCAACTTCACCCCGACTGTCCACCTTCACCTCAGTTGAGGGTATCTAAATATTTAATCATTTAAAATATGTCGGAACTAGAGATTATAGAATTATGTAGAGAATTTAATTTGGAAAATACTATAGCGTTTTCTAAATTATCTAATAAAGTAATCGTAGCAATCTAAATTTATGTGTGAGATAATTCCTTGAGAGCCTAAATAACTTTCTAGAGTTTCCATTTTGTCATAAAATGATGCTTGAATTTTCTCTAAATTATTTTCCAATATTTCTTGATTGTTATTTAGAATACTTACGGATTTAATATAATATTTAATAAGTTTTTTATTCAGTGAAGTTTGTAAATTTACTTCTTGAATGATATTTTTCTGATTTTTCTGTAATATGTTGATTGCTTTATTGTATCGCTCTTCGTCGTCTGAATCTAACGTGCCAAAAAACCATTTGTCGATTTTTCCGACTACATTTACAAGTCCTCTTTTATTCCTAACATGGGGATATACATTATTTAATTTTTCTTTTGAAGAATTAATTAGAGACTCTGTTCTTGTTAAAATACTTGGCGCTAAGCTATGGTATGATATAGGATTGCTACTATTAACTATCGTAATGTTATCTTTAATAATATAATAATGTTTGACTAAATTATTTACCTGCTTAAAAATTATTTCTAAATCTACATAATGTAAAAATGTATGCTTATTATATATGACTCCTAACTGGATAGGGGGGATTAGGTTTTCAATTCTCGTAGTCGATACCACAGATAGATGAGACACTGATTGTGGCGCCATCTAAAGAGCCCGTCGAGTAAACAACTGAATGATGTTGGAGAGATTTCTGTGATTTTAGGTTTTTGCGGATTGGCGGTTCATTCAAATATACTGTATTTTAATTATTTTATTTCAAAATAGCCATTCATAGTCCATCATTTGAGATTTCATTCAATTTAACTCCATTAACTAAATAATAATTAGATGTTGAGTTAAATTAAATGAAATATCAAATGATGGACCATAAATGGATGATTAAATTGGGAAAAATGAAACAATAACCATATAAACAATTTATTGATTTTGGTATAAAAATACACAACAAATAATTTCATTCACAAAGTACTTTTCTTAACAAACATAATGACAACAAATAAATTATAGTGTAACAAGATTTATGCGTCAGTCGAAAACTAACAGCGTCAGAAGTGAAACTTTTTATGTTTTATGACGCAATAACCGCCAATGAGTGTACAAAGAGAATTCATAAATATCAACAACATAAAAAACTATAATTTAAAAAAATTAAAACAAAAATTATTTCCAAAATAAAAACAATAATTTTTCGGATAGACTATAAAAAACTATTTACAATAAAAGACAAACAAAAGTAAATATTCTTTTTAAGAAATTTGAATGCATATTACGTATCCTTCCTTTTTAATACCTAAGAAAAGTTCTGGCCGCCCATGGGGGTATCGAACCCGCGTTTTTCGTTTGATTTTAAATCGAGTCGAGTGATGACAGAAGGGGAGAACAGCGCTGCGTTTATCTCACTAAGTTTAAGTACAAATGATAATTAGAGCTTCACAAAACTTGTTAGCCTTTACGAGATTACCTCGTAACCAAAACCTCTGTAGTGTCCCATAAAAAGTTTCACTTCAAAAATATTTCCATAAATAAAGCAACACTAGTTACAACGACTTTCTCTGATGAACTGAGACTTACTTGCTCTTCTACGTACAGGTTAGCAAATATAGCTGAAAGTTTGAAAGTGGACACGCCCACGATGCGCGTTGGTCTCAATGCGGAAAGTAGGAGATAACACAGTTTATGCTTAAACTTTAATGAGTACAGAACTTATCTGTACGGACAAGTATACCTGTTTATTTCCTTTTTCAATATATTTCAATACTCTTGTTACGTTTTATTACATATTTTTTTCAAAATAATACAAATAAATACACAATGCAAAGAAATTTCCTAGTTTTTATCGCCTTAATTTTAAAGGTAAACAATTTCTATATTAATTTCGCACTGGATTATACCAATATCGGCAGAAATTATTAAGCGCTTTTGGTATCCTTTTCCCCCCGAATGCGTTCTCACTTTATCGTTCGCGCAGCGAAATGGGGATTGATAAACGGAATAATATGATCGCCATCAATAAACAATGCCCTGCGACTATTCTCGGCGTCTCCTCTTTGTGCGGATCTTCGTTAATTTTTTCCGCCTCTCTCACAAGGAGTTTAACAGTTTTGTTAGCTCGACGAGTTAACTCTCATGACAAAACGCTAGTGTCCCATAAAAAGTTTCACTTCAAAAACCATGCAATAATTAAAAAAATGTTTTGAGTAACATACATTCTAGATTGGAGTATTATTAGATTTTCAAATGATGTTAAATCAAGATAAAAGTAGAAAATTATGTATGATAAGTTTATATTAATTTATTATTACACTCGTATAAACACACAGAGCTGGACAAACTGCAGGAGTATAACTGCTACTTACCTAATCAAAAAAATTGTTAGCAATAAGTTGTTAACTATTTTTGGCTACTTTCTGTGAAAGAAAACATTTGACTATAATTACTGTGAATGTTAGAACAAAAGTAATTAGAATATTTTTATAGGAAAAGTTGTTAAATACTGCCCAGCTCTGTAAATACAAGGTGCCAAGTAATTACATATAAGAGTGCTGAACAGCACTTGTGACTGTACAACATTTAAAATAATATATCTAACATTTCATTTCCACTTAAAACACATCTTTATTTCTTTACTGGAAGTATTAAATAGGTTTATATTACAAGCTTAAACCTAGTATATTGCATATTTGTATATTTCTACATTTAAAAGCATTCCGTTCTTATGAAACCATTACATAAGGCAGTTTACGTTACTCTGCAGCTCCTGGCAGTCTATGATTGTTAAGATGTTTCTAAGGGCTCCTAAAAATCCCACCGTCTCATGGAGTCCTTTCTCGTTTCTGGTTGAGGTTCTACAAGTAAACACACAAAATAACAACAATAAATAAGTAAACACAAATATGTTTGAAAATTTATGTCAACAAAAGAAAACAAAATGCGCTTACTATCGAAATAAAAAGTTTACACATGTTTTTGTACTAAGCCAAAAAAATATCAAAAAATGTTTGAACGTATACATTTGTTTGGTTTTTTTGATTCCCTTTTTTGAAGCTTTCGAACTTTTTTTAGGAATCTTTGATTTTTGACTATTTTTTTATTTTTTGTCTTTATTGGATATTTTGGATTTTTGGTTACCGCTAGACCAAATACTTAGACGTAATGCCTCAACAAAAGTTAATACTCACTTTAACTTCCCATAAATAGTCACACCATGTGCTATATATGAAAATCGGCAAGGGATCAATACCTTCCTTCCCATAGCTGGTAGAGGGAATATAGCTATAACATAAAATAAAACCCAGATTATTTTTTCAATGGATACATTTTAAAATGGAATTGTCTGAGTACGGTGTACACACTAGATATAAATTGAGTGAATGAAAAGACGAGTACTGAGTATGTCATTAAAATTCCAGCTAAGCGCTTTCAGCCATTAGGTCATTCTCAAGGCTGTCGACAAGAGAAAAACATACAACAGGTACAATGTACACACAATGAAATAAAATGTTTGATGTTACATCATTATTTAAGTAAAATTTGTTAAAATTACCCTATAAAGAGGGTGTGCACACATATCATTTAGTTGGTAATCAAATTAGACGTTTCGTTATGTGAATTACAATTGTACACACTCTTTATAGAGTAATTTTAACAAATTTTAGTTAAATAATGATGTAACATCAAACATTTTATTTCATTGTATGTAGCAGTTACAGGGTTTGATGTTTTTTGACACTATCTGTATATTTTTTTCTTGGCGAGAGCTTTCAGAATCGTCTAATGGATGAAAGCGCTTACCTGGAATTTTAATAAAATTACACACTCAGTACTCGTCTTTTCGTTCGCTCAATTATTTTAAAATGTCCAAAATTATAGCATGCTATATTGAATACAATAAAACTTACCATCAATTTTTGTTAATTTCCACTCATATGGGAAGGCAAATCAAACTGTCTTAATAACCCCTCTTCGTATTTCTCAAATCTAAAGAAACACTGTTTTTGAAAATGAAGGGATCATATCCTCCATCGTTTCTTCGTCGACAAATTTAATGATTTATTACCACTGCTTTTCAGCCTTATCAATTTTATCTTCCTGGGTTGGAGGAACAAAACTGTAAAAAGAAATATTTACTTTATTAATGCAGCAATTTTTAGTTTAGCTAATGTAAAGAACAACCATGATCTCTAAAGTTGTCGATTCAATTAGTAAAAATTCTTTGTGTTTTATAAAAATGAAGATAATGGTTGTTAATTGTGAAAGAAAAAATGCTCAAATTTTTTTAATAAAACTTACCGAGTACACCACTTATTACTCCTTCAGAATACACTTTGACATTGTGTTTTCAATTAATAACAAAAAAGCAACGAAACAACAGACAAATATTACACTATAGCAATTAAAAAACACACCAAAATACCGTAACCTTAAAATAACCTCTACACTTGAACTAAGAAATGATAACAGTGTAACATATAACATGTGGGGATGGGAACGAGCAATATGATATCGCGCATACACAGTTATAAAAATCAATAGAATTTGATTACTAACGACGTTGCAGTTTTCGTTAATTTTTTGGAATTATCTACCGATTTTAGTTACTCGACGGGCTCTATAGATGGCACGGTCTCTAGTGTCCCTAGCCTGGTCGATAAATCTTCTTCAATACAATGTGTCTGAAGTATCAGGATGCATGTCGTTGTCAATATGAGGAGGTTCATCGTTTGATTCCTGTAATAATTTTTTAGTTACTGATTTTGGTTTCCTGGTTAAATTTTTATGATATGTGCCTTTACTGGTTTTAATAATAACACCTTTTTGACCAAGAACTTTAGTCTTTTTGAATTTAGGTAATTTTTTATTTCTTTGTTTTGTTTTAATATAACACGTTTTTTTTGTTTGAGAAACTTGGAGGATCTTCACGTTTTTCATTCAATTTTTGAATTATTTTTTCTTTCGTACTTTCATTATTTTGTTTTGTTTTGTTTTTAGCTGTTTTCTTTGTGATCTTGTACATATAATGATATTATCAAGTGATCATCTAAATCGAAAGGATCAGGGTTAATAATTTGGCCTTTAATAATTTCAAAAGGGGTGTATTTTGTAACTGAATGGATTGAATTATTATAACAATATATTGCGTTTTTTATTAATTGATCGGCTTTCATATTTTTGTTTTCCTCTTGCAGGCATTTATAATGTTCAATCAAAGTCGAATGAAATCTCTCAACTGGAGAGTTAGAATTACTATTCTTTGCAGTGGTAAAATGTAAATGAATATGATGCAATTTACCAAAGTCTTGGAGGTCGAAATTTTTAAATTCTGTGCCTTGATCTGTTGTGATTCTATTGGGTATAGGCGAGCGGGACGCACCCCCAAATTGACCTTACAGTGACCACGGAAGTACTAATCGCTAAGACCACTTTTACTTCATGTTTTCGGCAACATGGAAAAAAACGGCAATTTCGGGTAAAATTGAGACAATTGAATTTGGCGTTTTTCTGTGTTCATCTCGCTATATCTTCCACATTTATCAACGTATCATTATGAAATTTTTTATGACTATTGCGTATCTAAAGATCTAAACAACAAGCCTACTCCGAAAATTCTGCGACAATTAATACTTAAACAGTAAATTTACAATTGTTTACTTTTACGTGTTTCGAGTTTTGTCGTACAAATGCAAAAGTTGTGTTACGAAGTTCCGAATTTCGAAAAACTAATTATCCAGTATTAAAATGCAATACCTAAAGAAGTTTTTGGGGAAGTTTCAGATCTAAATATTGAAAAGACAAAAAGATATGCTATTTCAAAGTCGAGCGTCACGTGCAGCTGCACGGCGCGCTATAGCACGAGCAGCGACTACCCGAGTCGGAACTGAACATGCGTCCGAAATACGGTTTTTTTATATAAATTAAAATAGAAACCATTAAAATATCTTAAAAATCTTCGTTTATTTCATTTGTATTTACAATCACTTCTTTGTTTACACATGTATCATTACAACTACAAACATCATAGCATTTCAAATTAGATTGTCTAGGGCAAACGTCAATTTCGCAAGCATTTTTGCCAGTGCACGAAAAAAAGTACTGTTGTAGTATTACCATAGCAGTGGGTCCATCGTAATAATCGAAACTCAATCTACCTGTTTCTACCACCCAGCCAAACTTTGTCACATCTTTGGAAATGATTAGAGGTTCGATTGCTTGTTTCCACTCATTGATTTGCCAAAGAGCTCTTAAAATGTGTTTATGCATCGCGGGTTCAGATGGAGGAAGTCTTGCGATTTCAGAGTTCTTTTCGATGGTTAAATGATATCTTAATGAATTTATATCGTTACGTGTACCTTTTGAATTTTTCTTTAGATCGTACAAATAAGATGTGAATGTACTGACGACTGCTGCATTCACCTTGATCTTGCCTATGTAAAATAACGATGAATTAGTATCACAGCCTGTTAGAGCGTGTGCAGCTAACAAAGACGAACAGATATTTTTTCCTAATTTTTGTGCTAAACTATGAATAGGTATATACCTTCTGAAATCAGTGCGTACGAATATTTTTCCCGTGAAAAACCATAGCTGAGGTCTATTTTCGAAACTTGCAAAATGAAATAGTAGTAATAAAAAAAACGTCTGTATCGGGAGATTCTACAATTGTTAACTGGTTTTCACTCATTTTGCATTGAATAATACGTTGTACATGAAATATTAAGCGAGTATCAGCTTCTATGTGCTATAGCGCGCCGTGCAGCCGCACGCGACGCTCGACTTTGAAATAGCATATCTTTTTTTCTTTCCAGTATTTAGATCTGAAACTTTCCCAAAAACTTCTTTAGGTATTGCATTTTAATACTGGATAATTAGTTTTTCGAAATTCGAAACTTCGTAACACAACTTTTGCATTTGTACGACAAAACTCGGAACACGTAAAAGTAAACAATTGTAAATTTACTGTTCAAGTAATAACTGTCGCAGAATTTTCGGAGTAGGCTCGTTGTTTAGATCTTTAGATACGCAATAGTCATAAAAAATTTCATAATTATACATTGATCAATGTGGATGATGTAGCGAGATGAACACACAAAAACGCCAAATTCAATTGTCTCAATTTTACCCGAAATTGCCGTTTTTTTCCATGTTCCCCCAATTTTATCGTGAAAATAATTTCATATTCGTATTCAGCGACCCCGAAAACATGAAGTAAGAGTGGTCTTAGCGATTAGTACTGCGTGGTCACATACTGCTATTTCTAAGCGACTTTCTGGGGGTGTCCCGCTCGCCTAGTAGGCCGTGGTGTGAATGAATTCAAGTAGTTTATCAACTACTGCTATTCCTATAACGCTATCTAAGGTGTAAGCTTGGCCATTACGTCTATAATAGTTAGATATGATTTGTTTGATATATAAAATACATCTAAATGTATACGCTCAAAAGGTTTTGATGATGTGGGCGTTAAATTAAATTTGATTACTGGTGGGTTTCTATCGTATTTATTTTTCAAACAGGTCTCGCAATTATTAATATATTTTTAAATATCGTCGCTCATTTTTGGCCAATAATATAATGAACTAAGTGATTTTTTCACTTCATTGATTCCTCTGTGTCCTGATTTATAGATGCGACTGTACTCCATTTTGGCTTTTTGTTCTTCAGTAGTTTCTATGTCTTTTAAAACTTTCGGACAATGAATAAATTAAAGTGCTGAATTTTTGAACGTATTTTGAGCAGGAACTACGAATATTTTCATTAAGGATTCGTTTTGGAAGTATAAAGCGTAGTTTTGTTCTGGGTCAATGTACGTTCAATGTAAGTTTAATTACGTTTTGTTCCGTATTAAATTTTGGTACTGTTGCGTATAATCTAAAGTTTTCTCGCGCGTAATTTGAGAATTCATTGTTTCTCCTAGCATGAGGTAAATTTCATTTTTATACATATTTAAGGGTTTCTCTGAAATGGGAATGTTTAGTATTGGGTTTTCTGAAGCTGTATGAATTGTATCTATAGTTTGGTTGGTGTGTTCTTTATTAGTTTGTTTTCTAGGTATTATTATGTCAGAAATGATATTTATACGTTTGTTTTGTTTGATTTCCTGATTTGTGTCAAAAAAATTTAATTCGTCTGTTAGATCTATATCGTCTAAATTCGGGAGATTATCATTAATTTGTAAAACTTCATCAATGTCATTTAAATCGGTTTCGTCATAATTTACAGCTATTGATTCGGTTACGAATGCGTTTATATTTCGAACATTTCGCGAAAGACTTGATTATTCTTTCCTTTTAAATACTTCATCCCGTAATTAAATTCTTCGAGTCTTAAACGCCAGCGTACTAGTCTGGAATTCGGTTCTTTGAGGGAAAATAACCATTGTAATGGTTTGTGGTCGGTAAATATTGTAAAACGTTTGCCAAAGAGGTAGGGTCGGAAGCACTTGCATGCCCGTACTATGACTAGCAATTCTTTCTCGATTGTAGAAAAGTTGATTTCAGAAGAATTCAAGGTTCTAGAGGCATAACAAATTGGATGATTATTTTGAGACAAAACGGCACCTACTGCTTAGTTTGATGCATATGTTTTCAGTTCAAATGGTTTTTATAAATCTGGGTACGCTAAGACTGGTTCTGATATTAAAATATTTTTACAAGTGTCGAAACATTTGAGAAATTCGGTTGTATGTTCAACTTTCATATCTTTCTTTAAACACATGGTTAGTGGTTTTGTTAATTTTGCAAAGTTTTTTATAAATTTTCGGTAATAACCTAGAAGACCTAGGAAAGATTTAATTTTTTTTGTTGTTTTAGGTATAGGAAAAAATTGTGTCGCTTTGATTTTATTCAGGTTTGGTTTTATACCTTCGGGTGTTACAACGTGACCTAAATATTCTACTTTTTTTCGAAGAAATTCGCATTTATCTAATTGTATCTTAAATTGTGCTTCGCGTAGTTTGATAAAGACTAATTTTAAATTTTGTATGTTTTCTTGTAGGCTTGTGCTGAAAATGATTATATAATCCATATAGACCATACATATTTTATTTTGTAAGTCTTTTAGGACTTCATTAACTACTCTTTGAAAGGTAGACGGAACGTTTTTAAGTCCAAACGGCATTCTGAGAAACTCATAATGACCGCCATCAACATTAAATGCAGTTTTTTCTATAGAGCATTCACTCATTTGAATCTGGTGAAAGCCGCTCGCTAAATCTAAAGTGCTAAAGTATTGCGCACGACCTAATTTATCTAAAATGTCAGAGATATTCGGTAACGGGTAACGGGTATCTATCATTAATAGTTTTTTAATTTAATTTTCTATAGTCAACAACTAGTCTCCATTTATGTGTGTTAGAAGCGTCTTATTTTTTGTCCACGATCCATATTGCAAACTCCATGGTGAATATGATGGTTTAATTATCACTTTGTCCAACATTTCTTGGACTTGACGTCTTACTTCGTTTCTATGTAGTGTTTTTCATTATATATGGACCCTTCCATATCTCACTTATTATTTGTTACAATTAAAAATGTCTCAAATAAGAGTTGAATGGTTATTAAAGTAGTTTTTAAAATCCAACAAAAATATTATACAGAATGTCCCAAAAAAGAGGGTCAGAGCCAAAGTGTTCTTTCTTAAATGGGACACCCTATATATTTTTATATTTTTAAACTGTTCACTCCAATCCGAATTCAACAGTATATAATTGTTATAGTCTAACCTTAACAGTTCAGAAAATATATACGACACAGTAAGATATAGTAATCTATCGATTGGAATTCAGTAAATTTGTTTACAAAATAAAGTAATCTCAAACTAAGTAAGCCCAAATGAAACTATAAATATTCTTCGAAATGACCCCCCATATTGTCAATGCATAGTTGGTATCTTTGGCGTAAATTCTCTAAGCATTTAGAAATAATATCAGCATGATTATTTAAGTTATTAATTTCGCCTTGAATCTTTTCCTGAATTATCTCAAGATTGTTATTTTCGCCAAAGTTAACTATATCTTTTAGCATCCCCCACAAAAAAGAATCTAAGGGAGTTAGGTCGGGGCTATATTAGGAGGCCATAGAATTGTCCCGTTATTTCCGATCCACTCTGGAAACTGATTGTTGAGATGTTCTCTCACCTCTAATACATTATAGGGTGATGCCCGATCTTGGTGCCAGATCATAGTATTTAATTGGTCAGCTGTAAATTCATTTTCTAGTATTTCACTTATTTTGGGTATTATGCAGTTTAGGTAAGTTCTTCCTGTTAACTTATAATTGAAAAATATTGGCCCAACCACTTTATTCTGGAATATTCCACACCAAACTTTAATCAATTTCCGTCCAGATTTCTTTATTTGTTGCACTTTCCGCTGTCTATGATTTTTATTTTCCCATGAACGTCTATTTTTTCTATTAAACACGCCAGCTGTAGAAAAACTGGATTCATCTGTCCAACAGATTTTCTGAAGGATATCTGGAGTTTCATTCAAGCGACGAAGCATTTCCTGACAAAATATTAACCGTTTCCGTTTGTGCAATTCAGTAAGAGCCGGCACGGGAATTATCTTATATGGTTTATAATTGTGTCTTTTCAGAGTCCTAAAAATTTTCATAGGATGTTTTTGTAATATATTGGAGCTGGTTACTAACGAGTCTTCAGAGTTCTCTGCAAAAAAGTAGTATCGCAAAAATTATTCCTTCTTATTCAACTACCATAAAATCCAAAGAAATATATATTTTTTCACCTTCAAAATACAGAAGTGTATCTAAATCATCATCCTCATTAATTACACACGTACGTTTTTTCCTAGAAAAGTTCTTAGTTGTTATTACATGCTGGTATATTCTGTTGAACGTATTTTTGCTAGGCGCATGCCGATTTGGATATAATTCCCTAAATTCTCTCCTTGCATCTAATTTGTTATTATTTTTTACAAATAGAGAAAATATTTCTATCTTTTCATCATCTGTACACCGCATTTCCCAAACTATCAAATACAATGTTTTATAATGGTGTAAATAACTACTTGTCAAATATGACAATGCTTTCATTGCCCGTTGTTTATAGTTGGTTTTCATCCCACAGAAAACGATTTTTAAATGAATATATTTTCTGAACTGTTAAGATTAGACTATAACAATTATATATTGCTGAATTCGGATTGAATTGAACAGTCTAAAAATATAAAAATATATAGGGTGTCCTATTTAAGAAAAAAATACTTTGGCTCTGACCCTCTTTTCTGGGATATCCTGTATAATATTTTTGTTGAATTTTAAAAACTATATTAATAACCCTTTAACTCTTATTTGAAACATTGTTATCTGCATCAAATAATAAGTGAGATATAGAAGGGTCCATATATAATGAAAAACCCTGTACATAAGGGTATCGATAATATTTTGAATTGACTGGTATTTCGTCTTTAGTTCGAATTATGTGGTCAATTTTAGATGTAAAGGTTAATTTATCTCCGGGTTTGAGAAATAAATCAGAGAATTCTTTACACAAATTAATAATTTTTTGTTTTTCTTCTCTATTCATATGACTAGTGCGAATAAATTTGGAAATGTCATTTTCAGAATTAATTAGTTTATTTTCTTCAAAATTGTCATTAAAATTTTCGAACTTAACCGTTTCATATTGATTTATGTTGAATGGATTGGCATTTATTGGTTTTGTTAAAGTAATAGAAATACTTTTATCAGTGTAATTTTGGACTTCTACATGAGCAAATCCATTTTTTGCAACTAATAGTGTTTTGAGGGATTTCAACATTATCTACTGGGCGTCTATTAAAATTTCACCGTTATCAACAGTAACTGGGAGTCTTTTAATTCATATTAATTAGATCTTGTAATCCGATGATTCCATCGTAAAAATCGTGAAAATCATGTAGTATAAAATCTATAAAACAATTATTACATTTCAGTTCATTAAATGCTTGCATCTTATATTTTTACTTCCTAAAGTGGTTGATAAAGTAATATCACTTTGATAAATCGTTTCTTTATAGAATTGTTCAATTATCGATGGTTTTATTATAGATCTAGTACTACCAGTATCTATTAGTAATTTTAATTTTGGATTTTCAATTTCTATGTATGGCAAGGCATTGTTGGAAACAATGTTAATTTCTGTTGCTTGCTCTCGTTGGATGGGCCTGATATACAAAAAATTTCATTATCATTTTCTATTTCGTGATTATTATTGGGTTCTATTGGCTCGTAATATTCATTTTGCAAATTGGGATCATTATATTGATTAGAATGTAACCTTTCGGATATGAAATTCGGTCTTTGATTCGTATTATTTCTAAAATAATTATTATTTTCGAAACGATTTCTTGTTTGCAATTAAGGGTTTCGTGACATTGTAGACATTTGTTGTGGGTTTGGCAATTGGTTTTCTGGAATTTGATTTGGTCTGAAGACATTTTTAGGTGGACCAAATACTTGTCGATTTGTTAAGAATTTTCTGTTTTGTGGATTTTTATGATAGAATATTGTTCAGGGCCACAGATGCGGAAAAGTTAGTTTTAATCTTTAAAACCGTTCATTTTTTATTAATAATCCTAATAATTCAAAGATGATAAATTACAAAAATTAAGGTTAAGGTACATTTCTATAGTAATAAAGATTACAAAAAAATATTTTACTAATTTTGAAGTCACATGCATATTCCCTATTGAACAGTGTAGGACATCATCGGTATAAGGTTAAGAAATATACAGCGTCCTCCTCAAACTCTAAAGGCTCTTCGACAAGAGAGAGAGGTGGATTGGAATGAGATAAGTACTCGAGGAGGATATTGATCATCTGATTATGAGTATGCCTAGTGTAAAAAATAGTGGAGCTTCAACTCATTATTTTAAAGTTGGTGAACCATTTTTAAATCAAATTCAACTGCAGCGTACTATTAATATATCAACTAATGACAATTAAGTCAAATATGACAAATCCATATTACATAAACAACTCCACAGCACTCTCTGTTTCGGTACTGTTTATTTTGGCGAATACCGTATTACCGAAATAAAATAACTTTCACTGGGTGTTCGGGTTTCTATGTATTTGAGTTTATTTAGAGATAAGTGTTGCATAATGTTTTCCGTTGAATGATTATATGAATAGGAACAATATTTTCCAACGTTGGTTTTCATCAATCTCATTAATTACGATCTTCTAAATACCTCGAAGTAATATTTTGGCGCGATTCGCTTATAACAATTTATTGGGCGTGCGGTTTCCGAGGTACGATATATCTTCGCTTTCAATTAACCACCCTGTACATTTATATTGACAAGTTGTGATCAATAAAATAAAGAATGTCTGGGGAAAATTTTGAGTGAGGAACTTCATACTATTTTTTCGCAAACGAATAATGATCCCGTAATTTAAAAATTGTATTTTAATAACGATTGTTACAATAATTTTCGATAGATTAACCCATCAACCAATTTAATACATTATATTTCTAAGATAAATACATAAATAATGTATCCTTAATAAAACTATTATATTACTCGTAATGCGTGATGTATTTTTTAGGAAAATTTTATATTTTAATGATCATTTATTTCTAAATAACAATCAACATATTTCCTATGCGTGATAAAATATTTTTTATAGCACGTATACAAAATTTACTCTTTATAATTCACGTATACAAAATTTACTTTGTGAGATTGAAAACAGTTTCACAAAATGACCATTTCAGCATAGTTTTTGGTAACTTTTTATACAGTATGGGAGCAACAGTTACCACGTGTATTATGTTTCTTTTAATTAATAAAGTTAATCTTAATCTTGATTCCCAGATAACAATTTTAGGTACTATGCATATGATAGGAATATCCTCTTAGGAATAATAATATGCTATGGATATGCGTTCTTTGCATTCAGCATATGTACTAAGGATGTTCCAAGAATATGGAAATGTCCCGCATAAGTTTGTGCTACAGACATTCTATGTACATACCAAAGCATATTCTTTGCATGTGCATTTCACATATTTTAGAATTTTGTATGGAAAGTACAAACATTGCACATAATATGTACATCTGCTGGGAATGTGATTCGCGTGAAAAGCATATTCTATAGTAGAGCAAACTCACATCTTATGCATGTGCTATTCTGTACTCAAAAGAATGAGTTTAGTATAAATATTTTTCCTTATTTAAATATTTTATCACACTTGGTTGTACCAAAAAATAAAAAGGTACAAACCATTGTGATAAAATATTAAAATATTCCAGAAATTGTTATTTACTATTAACCTGAACATCTTAACAGAATATACCACATGAAAATAAAACAATAGCCCAAAATGATTGAAAGCCTATATGACATTTCAAGAAATATGATTTCAAACAATATGATGAGATTGTCTTTAGACTCTCCCTGATTTACATGCATAGCTAAAATAATAAAAATCTACAATATTTTTCAAAAACTTTATTAGTAGTAGTAAATTTTATCAGAAATTTCGACAATGGCCAATGGCATATTAATTGTAGACTTCTGCTTATTTCCATAATGTTTCAGGCAGAAGAAATTCTGCATAAGCTGCTATATGTGTGAAAAATGTTCATTTATTTTTGCATTAAGCTGAAAAATTAACATATGACTTTATACTTTATTTTATCGCCAACTTGTTCAGGACCTGGGGATTCTATGTAAGACGTACATACAGTAATGATTTTGTAAAAATCCTAAACAAATATCGTTACAAATATTACAATGTAGTTGCCAGTAATATTCAAACGATATCCAAAATCGTATTAACTGATATATAATTAGTATATATATATATATATATATATATATATATATATATATATATATATATTAAACTAACGAAATTAACATTTTTTAATAAAAAATAAAAAAAAATATTCTGCCTTATTTAAACTAAATAATAATTCTTAGAATAATTATCTTCACATCCTTACTCTAAAAATAGAAAGCATATTAAACTAAGGATTTTCGAGTGGAACTTTTTATATTACCTCTTGATTTTTCATCCTTCACAAGCCACACTTTAATGACACTAATAATATATATTTCTGTGTAGCTAGCCTAAAACCAACTTTTACTACATCTGCAAAAAATATTCAATGAAATTACCAATCAAATATGATTTTCTGGGTGTGTTAATAATACAGTAGAACGTTATCACGATACAATCCATGAACAATGACTTACCTAATATAACTTTTGAGAGAATTAAACTCTTGAATGGCCTTTTTTGTTTCACCCCAACCTAGGAGAATTTATAAGCGATATAATTACTTAATATTTACCAATAATTGAGTATCTGCACTTGGAGTATATAAAGCAGATAAAGCCGATATTCCCTTATTTACTATACGCCTATAATACCTCGAACTATATTTATGACCTCTTTTCGGTGCTCCTATTTGATTTTGGATAGGACCGGTTAATATATGATATGCAATTACTACATTTGTTGACTATTTTATTAATTTTCACTAGATACTCGTTATCACGCTTTTAGTCAAAAACTTTGATATTAACATAACCTGTATTCTACTTCTCACATACTTAATTTTAGATTCAGCCTTGACTCATTAGGGAGTTACAACCACCTAAATAATTTTCCAATTTTGAAAGCGGAACAAAATTAAAAACACTACATAAAAAAGTGAATATTAAAGATGAATACATTTATATTTTTCACTTTATTACACACATACAGTTGTGATAATTTTATTTTAGTAAAAAAACTAAAAACTGTTCAACTTATGGCTTCCCTAAAAGTTAAACAATAAACCGATAAACATTCATCAATAATAACAAACCATTATTAATATATTTGTAGTATTAAAACGTTTATTTTTCATATTTTATTTTTGCTAAATTGAGGGATCGTTCTAAGGGGAATCTAGTTATAGCAAGTGCTTAGGAGCAGAAAATATTATTTTAAGCACATCCTTAATATGTACTAAAAGTCATGTGTGACTTGCACATTCTCATCAGTATGTACTTGGCAAGTACTTAACAGAATGTACAATTTCGACTTCAAATAGCACGAACGTATTCTATTCACCAGGCGCTATGGATGTCTTATGTATATACTTTAGAGAATGTATGAATTTTCATCTTATGAGCACATGATAAGAATATGTTTGTACCTTTAGTGTTATCTGGGTTAGAAGTGATTTATCACAAGGCATTCGCCCATCTCTACTTCTACCATATACAACAAAGAATTGGCGACGAGGTAGGCAAATGAATACAAATCGAACCTATATAGAAAGCGGATCTGGTTTCTTGAACACAACTAAATATTTTTAATGTATTATTACTGTTTTATTCATAATAGAAAGTATTGAAGAATTTAAGAATCTTCACCACATGTCTCTTTTTCGCTCCACTTTTTCTGTCTATCTTGTCAACTGTCCGTTAACTACAACACAGTCATGGGACGTACAGATCATAGAAAAACCATACTCCATGACACCGGCAAGCATCCGCGCAAATTTAAAATGTGAAACGATACTACTACAATTCGGCCAAACCTGACATAAGATCGTCTCGATCTTTACAATATAAATGTTTATTACTTATAGCTAAGCTACAAATGGTTTCGTAACGTGATAAATACATATTAATCAATAATACTAGTACTATTGGATTTACAAGTATAGTTTATTTACGATAAAAAGACGATGATGTCATTTTTAGTTACTTTCCTGCTTATCATAATAAATATTAATTTACCAACCGTGAATACGATTTATCCTCAACAGCCAGGGCAATTTACAGCTAACGTGTTGGCAAAACTTCAAGACGTTGTCAAATCAACTTTTAAAATTCCCCAGTTTGTTTTGACGTTTATTCGATTCGATCATCGTCTAATATTTACAAGTTTTTTTGGTGCTTTTAAATTCATTGCTTCTTTAAGATCAAAAAAACAGTTATTTTCATAACTAATTATTTAGGCAAATCTGCAGTGTGTGCTTAATTAAATACCGAAGCAGCTGAACAGAAAATGTCAAAAGATGGTAACATCTTTGTTGAGCTATTTTGAATGAAAATGCCGAAATGGGGGCCCGCTTCTCCCGCTTACTGCTATAAGAGACGTAAGTTATAGTATTCGGTATTTGTATTCATCATTATTAATATTATTGTTATATATTTAAATGTAAATGATTAAATATTTTTAATGTTAGGTTAGGTTAATTAAACTTGATAATATATTATTCTTTCATAAATTGAAGTAATTATATTGTAGAGAGTTGCAGAAGCTTTAGATACAACTTAGCGTTACCACTGTTAACCGTATTGCAGCCAAGCATAGTAGAGGGGAACAGCCTAAAAGCCCACTTAAAAAGAGACAACGCATAAAACCTACTGTTGAAATTGATAACTTTGATTAAAACGCTTTCCGAAATGTTATATACGAAATGTATGGAAACAGTGAGTATATTGAATTTACTGTTTTATTTTATTCACAATTAACTAACACAATATTTTTTCAGAGGAACACATAACCTTGAGAACTTCAAGAGACAAACTCCAGGAGTGTGAACTCTTTAATGGTTGTTTAACATCAGTCTGGAAGATAGTAAAAAATATTGGATTCAAATACCAAAAAGATGATCCTCGTCGTGGTTAAATGGAGTTGCCACATATTGCATTAAAACGTGTTCATTTTCTACATGAATATGTCAAGATAAAAAGGGAAGGTTTATATCAATTTGTGTTTTTGGATGAGCCCTGGATATTTCAAGACGGTACTGTTGGACGTTCTTGGCAAGATTCTAATCATAGAAGCGTGAAAAAAACAAAAATTGATGGTCCAAGGTAATTGAATAATAAAATTTAGCAATTAATTTATGATATACTAACATTCCTACCATTTTAAGACGTTTTCAAATATTTACTAGTCACACTATTTTATTTAAATCTATGGAATTATTAATAGTTGTTTTGAGCTATGCAGTCTATCTAGGAAATCTAGTAGTAATTTGTTATTTCCTTATTGTAGGTATATAGTATTACATGCTGGTTCCTCTTCTGGTCTTATTCCTGGAGCAGGGCTGGTTTTTCTTCCAAAAAACAAGATGGTGATTACCACGGTGAAATGAACCTAGTAAGTTGTTTGCATTGGTTTGAATACCAGCTTATAGTGAACTTGGAAGAGCCTGTCAATAAAGTACCAACAACAGCTACCAAAAAGGCTGATATACAGAACTGGTTGATACAAAATGATATTCCTTTTGAAAATACTTTCCTCAAAACCCAATTATTGAATTTAGTACAACGGTAAGTTGATATAAACATTTTTCAATATATTATGGTAATACTTAGATAACTTATTTTGTTTAAATATACGCATTTTTCTAGGAATACACCACCACCAGTATATGAAGCTGACATATTATCTGAGAAATATGGTCACAAAGTGCTTCGACTTCCCCCTTACCACTGTATATTCAACCCAATTGAACATATTTGGGGCATAGTTAAAAAAAGTTATAGAGATCATGTGGGAACTGATGGTTCTTCAACAGAACAAGCAATAGGTATATGGAAAAAGTCTTTAGAAAAAGTGACTCCTGATATTTGGTCAAAGACAATAGAGCACACTGAAAAAATCATACAAGATGGGTGGGATATAGAAGCCGTATTTGATAGAGAGGATGTGCCTACACTTATTATTAATTTTGACAGTGACGATGAAGATAGTGATGATTTTGTAGTGGAGTAGTGGAAATCTAGTGTTTTATTGTTTGTATATTTTTATACAATTTGTTTTATTTCCACCTTTTCAAAATCACTGATTACTATTATTAAATCAATTAGGTACAGTTATTTTATAATACACTAATTAAAACACCGACCACAGTATCTCTACATAAATACTACTGATAAAATGGGAGATTTTTTATTTTTATATCCTGTAACAAAATTTTATTTTGTGTATCTATATTTTTCTTTTCCATTCTATTTTTATTATAATAAATATAATAGATATTGTATAAAGAAACAATATTTAAATTTGCATGAAGATGATTACAGCTTGTATTGATTCCTTTTAGCGTAAACCCTTGCGGTGCTCTTGAAGATGGTTCTCTAGGCTCTAGAGCATAGAATAAGGTATAAGGACCTACAGATCGTCATTTAACACTCTTATATGTAAAATAATTAACTGTTAATTCGAATATAGAATGATTGGTTACTGTTTCACGTATCTTATCCATAGTTTTTCATGAATAAATATTTATATTAAATTAATAAAGCCCATCATACAAGCCTTTTATTTTTAAATAAATATTTTTGACTTACGCAGGCATGGAACAATTAAAAAGAAGAACTTTCAATCTAACATCAGATTGACTTTTCTAGTTTTCGTTAAGTATAGGAAAAAACTACAGCTTGGCAACATCACAATGTTTTGTTTTGCAACGTCATCGTCTTTTTATCTTAAATAAACTATATCATCATAAACAAAAAGATATGGGCTCCTAACATATGGTGAACGTAACGATTCATAAAGGTACATAAACTACATATCGGTTCATAAAAGACATAAGCATAATATATAACAGTACAATGATTTATGACTACATAACACAACTATTCAAGTTTCATAACTGCATGACGTAATGACTCAATCTGTAAAAACTACATAAGAATACAACATTATCAACCTACTACATATCATAGTTTAGCTAACAATATTCTTCAATAATACCAACTGATAAGATTTCATATGTGCTTATTTTCTGTTAGTTGTTGGTACTGGCCGGAATGTGGGGAAATAAATATGAAATGGAAAACTTTACTAATGAAGCCAAATATTCATATTGTGAGCGCAGGAAACGCCTTCATATGGTTTTGGGTTAACTGAAAATTCTCGACATCACAAATAAGGTATCTGTCATAACCTAAAACCTTTTTTATTGCATAAGGGCCTCGCTACTTGGGTATCAGCTTCTTGTTGATACCTGCTAATACGTAGATGTTTTTTATCATTACATAGTCATTAACTTGATAAACATGTGAGGATTTATGTTTCTTGTCAAACTACTTTTTATTGTAATTTTGCACTTTTTCGTTTTGTATCTGAGCTTTGTCTCTCAACTCTTCTATGTCGAGTATTTCGTCCGTTTCTGAATAAGATCGTAAATTATCCTAATCTCCTTGGCAAACAGCAAATAGAAGCATAGAGGGCGAATTATTAATCGACCTGCAAAACGAATTATTCATTGCAAATTCAGCTGTCGGTAAATGTATTTCCCATTTGTTTTTGAGCTCACTTAATTTAGAAAGAATAGAAGCTAGAGCTGAGGAGAACTAGTAGCAATTTTAATATGTTCAATATTATGGTTGTTCAGAAAATCGTCAAATTCTTGAGAATTGAAACAACTACCTCTATCTGATATTATTTTTAAGGGATCAATGTGAAAAGTAGTCTTCTAGTTTATGGATGACCTCAATTGCTTTAGTGGGTTTGACTCCATAAAACTTTACAAATTCTATAAAACTGTCTATAACTTCAAAAATGAGTTTAATACCTGAAGTTTTTTTTTCAAACGGACCATAATGGTCAATATGGAGCGTAATAAACGGCTTATTTCCTTTAGGAATATTGTGAAGGGTACCCTCCGGCTTACCAGATACTGAAGAATATGTGATACACTTAATGCAAGTTTCTATATAAGCTTTTACTTTTTCTTGAACTCTTGGGAACCAGTATACTCTGATCAAATACTCTAAATTTTGTTGATGTCTAGATGACCAAGGGAAACGTAACAGTTGAAAAGAATATGATTTTCCATCGACTTGGTAACATAAAACAATGATTTCCTCTGTTCATTAAATTTCCTATAAACAAGTCCATTTCTAAGTTCAAATTTTTTGTCTATCTCTCTCTAAGAGATCGGTTTTAATTTTACTACCTATTTCAAAGTCTTGGCTTTGAGCAATAACACTGCAATGATTCTGCTCTAAGGTGTTTTCTTCTAAAATTAGAACACTATATACGCGACTTAGTGCATCAACATATTTCATTCTCTCAGTACTTCGGTGTTCTAGAATATAATTAAAATTTTGTAAATTTAGTGCCCACCTATTAATGCGTCTGTTTATTTCCTTTTTATTCAAACCCATTTAGATGGAATTACAGTCAGTGACAATTTTGAATTTTAACCCTTGTAAATGAATACGAAATCTTTCTAGAGCATACACAATAGCCTAACATCTCTAGTTCATAGCTGTGCATTTTAGACAATCCCATTCATGTATAATAATTCCCATTTGTGAATACAAAAATCGTAGTTTGCTGTTGGCTAAATAGGAAGGAAGAGAGTTTGCAAAATATCGGATAAATTACGTTATGTCAATGTCAACAACAAAGTCTACATCAGTAAAGGAGCAAATGTCTACTGGACCAATTGTATATAATAATTGTATTTTTAACAATTGTTCTTTCTAAACATTATGTTTCTACTCATTGTTCATTTAGTTTGTTAAATAAAGTTTAATTGAATTGAGTTTTTTATTTATGGGATTGTCTTACCAAATACCACGCGAGCTCAGATTTAGCAGGATATTTTTTCCGGTAGTTTTCTCATACTTACTTTCATTGGCAATTTAACTCGATCTGTTCAGGCAAAATCACTCGAGCTACGCTCTCGTGATTTTGCCAGAACAGCTCTCGTTAAATTGCCAATGAAAGTAAGTATTCGAAAACAACCACAAAAAATATCTGGCTAAATCTGAGCTCTTGTGGTATTACCCCCGACTAATTTTCACTAGCCCGCTTACTAGAATAAAGTTCCGGTCTGAAAAATCAATACTTCTGTTTCTGTAATAGAATCGAACCAAAGCCTATCGTACTTGCGTCACAGTGTAGTTCTGTTTCATAGTCGGGTGAGTAAATTGATAAAATTGGGGCTTCAATTAAGTTTTGTTTCAACAGGTTAAATGAATCTAATTGTTATTTGCCAAATTCGAAAGGGGTGTTTTTTTCTGAGGAGGTCATAGAGTGGTTCAGCTAAAATTAAGAAAGATTCTATAAATCTCCAAAAATAGGAAGCTAGTCCTAAAAATCTCTGAACTTTTTTAACATCGGTGGGTACTGAGTAATTGACAAGGGCTTCAACATTTTCTGGGTTAGGACTGATGCCATCCTTATTTATGGAATACCCCAAATAAATGATCTCATTCAACAAAAAGTAGTGACATTTACTCGATCTGAAAAGTTTTTCTATCAATAAGGATAATATATCTGATATAATCTCTAGAGGTTCAGGAATAGACTCAGTAGCAATCAATATGTCATCTAAGTAAATTAATATTTTATGTTGTTTAATCAACTCTCTGAAAATTAAATTAACAAATCTCAGGAATACAGAAGGGGAGTTATTGAGTCGAAAAGACATTTGTAAATAGTCAAATTGTCCTAGAGGAGTAACGAAAGACGTATATTTGATTGAATCAGGTTCCATATTAACGAAGTGAATACCACTTTTCAAATCAAGGCAACTAAAAAATACTTTTCCTTTTAGTAAGTCCAGCTGATCATCGATCAAAGGGATTGGATAATGATCACGAACAGTAATTTTATGAATTTTGCGGTAATCTACATATAATCTCAAGTCTGTGGAATGGTTCTTACTTACCAGGACTATTGGTGAGCAATATGGTGAACAACTTTCACGAATAACGTTTTTGGCTAAAAGTTCATCAAGAATATTTTGCAATTTTGTTTTTTCTAAATAAGATAATTTCCCGGGACGACAAGAAATGGGCTGTTCATGTTTAAGGACAATTTTCATTTCAAAATTTACAGCTCGGTTTTCAGGATTTTCTGCATTAAGATATTTATCAATAAATAAGTTCTCATCCTTATTAATAGAGTGAAAATCAAGTTTTTCACAAATGTGAATATTTGGTTCAGTATTTTGAGATATGCAGTCAATTAACATAAGATATTGGCAAAGCTTGTTATGATTATGGTATTCAAGTTTTTCTGAAATAATCTCATTGGCCAGTGTGAGCTTAAAGTTTCCAAGATTGGTAAAATCTCTACGAAGTATTGATGGGATATTCATAGAATTATCAGGTACAATTTAGAATTTAATAGGTATTAATAATTTGTTATCATAAACGTTTCCGCCAAAAATTCCTAGAATTTCTAACTGAGAATTATTAATACCAACATATTCAAAATCATTATTATAAGGTATCATGCAATTTGAAGGTAGACCAATATTTTCAACTAAACTAATAGGAATACCCGTGTCTAGCATACAAGGAAGTGTTAACACATTGGAACAATTTCCTGAGAAAAATTCAAAACTAACAGGTATCACATAAACAGAGAACCTTACATGTATATCTTCACGGGGAAGGTATTCTATAACCATTGTAGAGTCGGCTGCTGCCTGGAATGAACGATTTCCCTTTTTTCTTGCACAGTCCTTTACTTGTTGGTCCGTTTTCCCACAGTTGAAGCACGATCCCCCACTTCTCTTGGGTTTGGGACATGCGTCTAATAGGTGACCACTATCAAAATAATTATAGCACTTGCGTGTTGAGGCAACTTCTTTATTACTGTTTATAGCTATTGGTTGGCGGTGACTCGGATATTGAGAAGTTGAATGTGAGGTTAGTCTTTCAGCTGGAATAATGTTTGTCATAATTCTTGCCTGTGTTTGTAATGTATCATTAGTAAAACCATCAATAATATAGTCTATCATAGAGCAAGTGAATATGTTCAAGTATCTAGGCCTGACTATAGATCAAAAATTAATATGGGAGGCACACATAGAAAACCTCGTTACAAAAATGAGCTGTATGTGTTTTGTAATAAAGCAAATACGTGGAACAGTCTCACTACATGTGCTTAAGCTTATCTACTATGGACTTGTACAATCCATTCTATCGTATGGACTACCTTTCTGGGGAAACTCAGTCCACACAATAAAAGTTTTTAGCAACAAAAAAAAGTGATAAGATGTCTAGCAGGACTAAATTATAAAGAATCTTGTAGAAGCACATTCACTGAGTTAACCATATTGACTTTACCCAGCTTATACATTTACATAATAACCATGAATGTAAAAAAAATTAAACACACTACACCAAAAATAATTTGATTCACAACTATAATACTAGAAGAGGTAATGAACTACGACTACCCTACTCTCGTCTGGCTCTGGGACAAGACTCTGCTAGTTATCAAGGTATCATCTGCTACAACCATGCACTCAAATTATTTGGACACACATGTAGCTTAGTAAGCTTCAAGTCAGCTTTATACAATCATCTCATCCAAAATACTTTTTACTCTGTTGAGGAATTTCTATTATCATAATGACTTTCTGATTTATCTACATAAATAAATGGTGGTTCCAAAAAAATAGTAGATTATACCACGAGTCAATAATGATAGCTATTATTCTCGAGGAATTTTTACGAACCGAGCCGCGTTAGCGGCGAGGGAGTAACATTCCGAGAGAATAATAGCCATTATTGCGAGTAGTATACTCTACTTTATTTACGACAAATTTATTTATTTTAGATTTTTAATGAACAATTTTATTTGTCAATAACATTTGAATTAGTGATAGTACAATAAATAAACTGAATTGGTCGTGAATTATGATTAACTTTGGAAGAGTTTTCAACACGAATATTTGGAATCTCGGTTGCTGTAAAAGAAGAAGTTGCTTCATTACTATTTATCTGTTTGGCAATAGTAGTTGTTTTGTTTCTCATAGACTGATCAATGTATCCTTCAGCTAGATTTCCAGCCCCCATGACGCTTCAATCCAGTTATATCGCCTCCTACATCAATGTACAGAGTGGCAGATGATCTGCGATAACAATGGCCGGTATAACTTTGAGAATTTGGCAAGTTTAAATATTTGGCAATTTGTCTACCAATGTCTGCAAATTTGTTTTTTCCTATACGTTGTATTGTACATTTCGATTTTTGATAATTTAGAAAGAATGAATTGGTTTCTACATGTGACGGACAGAGATCGATGTACTTCTTTACAATATTGTAAAACGTACTGTATATGGTGAATTTTCGTACAATTTTAGTTTTAGTCTTGGGTATTGTTATCAATAACTCTGTTCGGAAATCCTTCACGTCTTCTATCTTCATTTCATAAAGCTCGTTTGAGCGACATGCGCCCATAATTCCAATAACTAATATAACCTGAATCAAAAAAGAACATGAGTTTTTGAATACATCAGATTAAATATGAACATTTACCTTATGCAAAAGAAAAATTTCATCAGGAGATCTGTCAATAAATTTCCTAATTTCTTCCGGGGTCAGAGTGGAAGATTTCTTTGCTTGAAATCCTTCAGATTTTCTTTTTAAAAACGCTCGTAGTTTCTTATATTTTTCCAGATCAACGTCATGGTTTATCTTCAACACAGATTTAATCATTGAATAGAATGACCATAATGAAGATGGCTTGTATTTTGCACCCAATTCAGCGAAATAGGCCAGCAGAACATTTTCGGAATAAGAGTTTGCCTTGTTTCGAAGACGCCATTCGTTGAACGATGCGTACGTTTTATTATAAATGGATTTCGATGTTTCTGGTATCAAGGTAGATGTTGTTGCTGCAGCTAATTGTACAATTTCTGGTGGTGTACAAGTGAAAGATTCTTCATTTTCATTCATTTTAATACAAATACACAAACACTACGCGTTTGACACTGACACTTTTGAGTTTGGTTATATTGTTTCCATGGTATTATTTAATTCGAGAAATTTTGTGATAGGAGTACAAGAGGGAATAAAGACTATTAATCCCTCGCCATTATTCCCTAAGGGATTAATATATGGCATTATACTTCAAAAACCACAAGTATAATACTTATATTATATATTAGTCGTAAATAAAAGTTTATATTCCTTATGTATATATTTGAAATAAGTCTTTTCCAGTGTAAGCATTGTGTCTCCTGGAATACTTTATCTGTTAAATTGTATTTTGTACATATCCTTAGTGGTACCTTTGTAAGTACTCACGTATATGTTTTGTTTTTACTGATGTTTGTTGGGTGTATATACCATAGAAAAATTAAATAATTATAAAAAAACAATAATAATAACAATAATCAAATTTTACATATATTTGTTTGTGTCTGTACATAGGTTAGTATCCTTGACTAGTCTGATAAAATTTTATAAATGTATGTAATGCAGTTGTAGAATTTTCAATGATGAATAAATTTCTTTCTTTCTATCATGTCCCTTCCACTTAGGCCAACGGCATTACCTAGGATAACCTTGTCGGGGTAATAAACTGAGAACTTTTCACCTCGTCTCCATTTTCTAGCTTCAAATTTCTTCATAACGGCTACTTTATCTGTTCGACAGGAGTACATTTTTAATAGTTCTAGCTTAAGTTCATTCCAACTCAAAGACTCGAGTTCTAGCTTTGAATGACACCAGGATAGCGCAGATTTAGAAAGTTTACTTACTGCAATCAATTGCATTGTTTTTTCAGGGACCTCATAAGCTTTTTGAATAACATCTACTCTCTTAGTCCATAAACTAACGTCTCCAATTTCCGTATATTCAGGTAGGAGTGCTGCAAGCTTTTTGGTCGTGTATTTAATAGTCGGCATAACTGGAACCTCGACTTGTGGCGGATCCTCATTTCTCCTGTCTCGCTCGTGTAAAATAACAGCTTTTACAGTGACTTGTAATAATTTGTCAATGCTAATGCTGGATGCCGTGTTTCTGGCTGTTTCAAGATCCATCTGAGAGAAGCTATCGTTTTCACTCATCTTAAACATGCCAAACCCCACACCTGATATTATAGAAAGCGGGTCTGGGTTTCTTCAACACAACTAAATACTTTTAATGTATTTTTACTGTTTTATTGATAATATAAAGTATTGATGAGTATAAGAATCTTCACTACATATCTCTTTTTCGCTCCACCTTTTCTGTCTGTCTTGTCAACTGTCCGTCAGCTACAACACAGTCATGGGACGTACAGATCATAGATAAACCATACTCCATGACACTGGCAAGCACCCGCGCAAATTTAAAATGTGAAACGATACTACTACACCTACAAAATACATACATACAAATTTTACTACAAATAGTCCAAGCAACACCATTGCAATTATTGCTTCGACAAGAACAATGGCAAATCAAGGCGAAAGAACTGCTACATACGCTACATCTACATTTACCATAGAAACATTTGATCCAAAGCAAAATAAATCGATCAGATGGGTTAAAAGCCTTGATGTAGCTTTTACTGGTTTCAAAGTTCCTGAAAGACTCAAACTACACTATTTACTACACTACATGGGCTCCGATGCATACAATACACTATGTGATAAATTGGCACCTGAAATTCCGGAGGACAAAGACTACAACATAGTCATTACAATTGATAAATTTTCCTGTTCCTTTGGAGATCGCAGAAACATTTGGATTTCAATCTAGAAGACAACAAGAAGGAGAGACAGTGAGTGAATTTTTACACGCTCTACAAAAATTGGCTATAAACTGCAAGTTTGGTAATTTTTTTAAAAACAGCTCTACAAAATCAATTTGTATATGGTTTACATGATAAAAGAATTAGAAGTAGATTGTTAGAAACTCGCGATTTAACTTTAGAAAAAGCAGTAGACATAGCTGTAGGTATGAAAGTGTCCGAAAGGGATGCTAATCAGCTACATAAAAATAGTAGTACAATTAATCTCGTCACTCCTAGGAATAAATTTAAAAATAATGTTAATACAAATTACAATAGAAATTCTAGTAATAACAATGTTCCAAATCAAAATACAAATGACAATACAAGTAGAGGACAAAAAGGTTTTGGTTGTGGTTGTCCTGATCACTAAGCGAGTAATTGTAATAAAACTAATATTTACTGTAAATTTTCTAAAAGTAGGGGACACTTACAGAAGGTTTGTACTAAAAGGAGTAAGGATTTAAATACAAATGAATTTGAGGTATTACAAAATGCTTACGACATACAAGAAATTCTTGACTTATAGTTAGAAGGGTAAAATTTAACTAATAGGGATAAATACATTTTAAAATTACAAATTGATAAAAAATGTATCACTTTGAAAGTTGACAGCGGTGTTGCTGTTAGTTTAATTAATTTTACACAATACAAAAACTTGTTTATGGATCATAAATTACAAAATACAAAATTAAAGTTAGTTCCTTATCGTAAAACTCAATTAGAAGTTTTAGGTTTTATAAGAGTTACAATTAATTACCAGGGCGTAGATTATAGACCAAATTTATATGTAGTACAGGGTGATCGTAACGCGCTTTAAGGTAGAGAATGGATTCGAATTTTAAAAATAAACTTACTAGACATTGACAATATACACTCATTAAAGAAAAACAAAATTATTGATGAGAATAGCTCCGACGTTTCTAAATTAATTTCAAAATACAAGCATATTTTTGAACCCGGGGTTGGTACTATAAAGGGTATTCAGGCTTCAATTTATCTAAAAGAGAATGCCAAACCTGTATTTATAAAAGCTCGTACGGTGCCTTTTGCTTCACAGCCTGCGGTCGAAAAAGAAATTGACTCTTTGGTGCAACAAAGCATTTTGAAAAAAGTAGACTCTTCTGATTGGGCTACACTGAGGGTACCTGTAGTCAAGCAAAATAACCAAACACGTTTGTGTGGCGACTACAAAGTCACTCTTAACCCAAATAATTTAATGAAATTAACTGTCTCGACCCTTACTTCGTGGAATCTGCTCATAATAGTGTTTTAAATGAAACTCACGGTTTCTAGTTAATTCCACAATATAATTAAAATTATTGAAAATTCTAAAAAATTGACAATTGTTTCGATAAATCAATATCATCTTCAGAATGACAGAAGTTACATTTCATTTGATGCCTACCACTATTAAAGAAGTCAGGTATATATAAACTCAAATGTCCAGAACGTAATGCTGTCTATTTGGGTCAGACTCTTAGGAATTTTGAAATCCGATACAGTGAACACTTACGAGCATACAGAATAAAACAACCAGATAAATCCCACTACGCAAAACATCTACTTGATACCAATCATTCATTGACACCTAACACAAAATTAGAAGTGCTGCATATTTGTGAAAAGTAACAAGAGCTGGATTTCCTTGAAGAATTGGAAATTAGAAGACATTTAAGAAACCCACAATATGAAGTTGTCAATGAACAGTTAAATCTAGGGAGTTCTCCACTAATAAACTGTCTTCTTAAGTGACAATTGTAAAGATCAGCAGATATAGTTTTCCTGGTTTTCTATATCATTGCACAGTTATACTGTTCTTAATTGGAAAAATGATATCCAGGATATCACCATAGGGATAATTATATCTAAGCTTCGATATTTGTAATATCACATCTTCCCCTTTTTTCTATAAACATATATTAAGTCAATGACAAGTTAGGTCACTTCTTGGTCTAGCCAAAAATAACTACTAACATCAGGTAGGCATCAAATGAAATGTAACTTCTGTCATTCTGACGATGATATTGATTTATCGAAACAAGTGTCAATTTTTCAGAACTTTCAATAATTTTAATTATATTGTGGAATTAACTAGAAACCGTTAGTTTCATTTAAAACACCAAATATTTTAATTTATGACATCCATAACCAACCGTGGATGAGTTATTTTCCAAGATGGCGGGTGGTACTAAATTTACAAAAATAGATTAAGTAAAGATTATCTACACCTTGAGGTTAAACCAGAAATGAGACATTTATTAACGTTAAACACTCATAAAAGTAGAATTAAAAATAGGATAGGTAAATTACATTACAAAATAAAACTCGTTGATGGAAGAGTGTGGCGTAGACATATCGATCAAATTCGTGAAATTGGGCAGAATACTCCCAAAGAACGATACTTACCATATAACTTACCTACCTTACTAAATTTACAAAAATCGATTAAGTAAAGATTATTTACACCTTGAGGTTAAACCAGAAATGAGACAGTTATTAACGTTAAACACTCATAAAAGTAGAATTAAAAATAAGATAGGTAAATTACATTACAAAATAAAACTCGTTGATGGAAGAGTGTGGCGTAGACATATCGATCAAATTCGTGAAATAGGGCAGAATACTCCCAAAGAACGATACTTACCAGATGGCTTACCTATTATTTTACCCAAGAACGACTTGCATGTTGATTTATCCAGAGATAACTTACCTGAACAAGTTGATTCACCTGATTTGGACTTACCTACAATTTCTAAAACAAATTCTGGTAATATACAAAAGAATCAAAATTCAATTTCAGAACTAACCCCAAGTACAACTTCTGAAAGTGTTTCTGATATTACATCTTTAAGGCGATCTCAGATTAGAAAAGCTCCGAATCGTTTAGATTTGTGATTAGTTCTTTTATTTTTTTATAATTCTTGTTTTACTTTAAAAAATAAGGTGATTTTGAGTTATACAATGTAAATTTTACTAGAGAAAAACGAAATGATATATTTGCCACATTCCTATGTTTAACATAAGTCATATGTTATTGTTATGTTAAACATAGGAATGTGGCAAATATATCATAGTTGTCAGTTGTCATTCGGCATTGTTCTAGAATGGGAGCTACAGTTACCGCGTGTATTATATTTCTTTTAATTAATAAAGTAAATCTTAATCTTGATTAGAAGTGATTTATTACAAGGCATTCACCCATCTCTACTTGTACCATACACGACTGACATTTATACCTGACTTGAATATTTTCTGTGTAATTTTCCACCTTGTTTTCTTCACATCACTTTAAAAACCGTTCACATGCTTTAAAATTTAAAAAGTATGTCAACTGTCAATTGTATATATGAAGGTTACCAATATAAATAATTAAGCACCAATTAATATGCCTACAAAGGGGTCATTATACCGTACACCACAAATACGTGTCGCACCCCTTACTTCAAAACAACACCGTGAAAGTTTACTGGGATTTCACATTGGTTACAGATAGACCTGTGAAACACAACCGGCTGGACATGATGATTTGGGATAAATATGATAACACAGCCGTCATAATTGACTTCGTAGAGCCGCAGGATTACAATCTGTCTAAAGCATATGCGGAAAAAATAACTAAATATGGAGCGCTTGCACAAGATATAAAATTCATTTGGAACTTAGAGAAGGTAACTATAGTCCCTTCAATTATAAGCGCAAATAGCCTTGTCCACACAAAAACAGTACAACATATAAAAGTACTAAACTTACCTAAAAACACCGTAATGTGGATGTAAAAGGCCGTAATACTTGGGACCGTTGGAATCATCTGGCGGATCATCTCCACCTCCACGTAGTGCCCTTGGCTGCGGAATGGCCTGGACTTTATCAAATACCATCAGAAAGGTGTAGAAAAAAATAATAGAGCAGTCGTTGTACCTGTTGCGTTAAGAAAAGAAACTCATTTTAATTACAGAAGTGCAAAACGAGTGCTAGCCACATTTTATTTTGGCCTTTCATGTATAATGATATTTCTAATTTAATTTGTAAATGTGATGTTCGTGATAGATTCAAGCAAACTAATTCTAGAGAACCAATGATTTTACGAGATCAACTGAGTAAAACAAGGGAGATTTAGGGTAGTGATCCTTTTTATTATAAAGTATATCGTTATTTATTAGTAACAGATTATTTTACAAAATTTGTAGAGATAGCACAGCCTAGTTCATTACTAGCAGGTACTATGATTACCAGGTCATATTTGGCAAGGCATGTAATTCCTTCATTTATATGTATACCAATTATGGTACAACTTTGTTCTGGGCCTTCCCCTCTAAGTGCAAAAACTGGAAACTGACCATTGGATTGTGATCACCCCGTATAGTGCTATAGACCATTGAATAAAAAGTAAAGGAAGGATAGCTACTATCTACACTCATAGAGAGAAAGCAAGACGGAAGTAGCCATCTTGAACAACCAAGTATGACTCATTTTATTTTGTTGTTGCATTGGTTGGAGAGTACGTTCTTGCTTTTGGAAGTTTTATAATAATTTTATAGTGTTTTTCATTAGTTTTTCTTGTATTTTTGTTTTGTATTTAAATAAGTGTTTATTAGGATTAATTAGAATAGTGTTTTAAGTGTTGAAACATTAGTAATTAGACTACAAACAAAATGGTTAGTTGTGCAGCCTGCGGTTGCTCCAATACCCCTAAAAAATCTTTAGGCATCACTTTTCATAGGTAAGTTGTTTTCTTTTATACTTTAAATTATATTAATTTTAAATAATATAAAAGATGCAAAATAAACATTTCATATTTTGATGAATGACAAGGTTAAGACATAGGCGTAACATAAAAATAAAAATAGTAAGTTAACTGTTGTAACACTATACATTTAAGAAATATTTATTTGCATTTTTTCAAATTGGATTTATTTATGATGTGTAAATATTGATTATAAAAGTTTGATGCATAAAAATATGTTTTTAGTTTTCCTAAAGATTGTCAGAAATTTTTTTTATTTGCTACAAAATAATTTTATATAGCGCGCCTATGGTAAAACGGATATTGCCGTCCGCCATATGCAACAACCATCCTGATCAACCAAACTTGTGTTTATTGCTCCTTCCTTTACTTTTTATTCAATGCTATAGACAGACAAAATTGTAACAAAGACATTACAAACATTCCTGTAAACGGTAGTTACTTAATCGAACTTAATAACCGCTGTGAAATTTTAATAGACAATATTTATTTAACACGTTCCTTGCTAATGACGTGAATTCGCGTCATTGGCAATGTATCATACATGCCGAGGACATAAATTCGAGTCATTGTATACGGTACTTTCTACGAACTCCAAAGTCTAGCGACGTGGCAAACGTGGATCGATTATTTGTATGGCGTATTCCTAGAACTGCAGGTAACATCGTGGCTGCCTTGGTTTTTCAGTTGAAGTTTTGAAGACTGAGTGTGCACATGATATTTCTCTGATACAATAGATCGACCTAGTACATAAAAGGATACGTGTGATATAGAGTTTACTGATGAAGGAATGTCAAAAAGGTATATTTAAAGTAAAAGAACTAATTGAAAATATGAATTTGAATTAATTTAATTTGTAAATTTGAGGTTATGTTTGTTTTTTATTACAGGTGGCAAAAGAAAAAAGTGTATTCTCCAGAGGAGGCAATGGAACTGTTATTTGCGTGTGAATTTCATTCGGATGAAATTCAAAGTGATTTCGAAGATGATTACCACATTGAGGGAGAGTCTTCTGAGTGTGAGTCTGATGTGAATGAGAATCCTGATAATCAAAATGCTCATAATCAAAATTCTGAAGAAGTTTGGGAATGGACCGACACCGTTAATTTTAAAGTAATCGACTTTACCGCTACACATATTCCACTAAATATTGAAAGAGTAAATGAACCCACCGAATATTTTAAGTTGATAGCAACAGATCAATTTTTAGATTTGGTAGTTTCGCATACAACTATAGAACTATAGAAGAAATATGTCTTGAGGGAGTAAGTGAATATTCAAGAATAACATCATGGAAGGATGTAAGTACCCAGAGTTTAAATTTTTTTTGGGACTTCTATTTTACACAGGTACAATAAAACTCAATCGAATTGAGGACTACTGGAAGACTTGTTACCTATTTAATATTCCAGCCTTCAGAAACTTCATTTCGCGCAATATATACCTGATCATCCTCAGATGTTTACATTTTGCCGATAATCCTCAAGAACCGCCTATTCCAATCGATCGTTTCTACAAAATACGACCTGTGATAGATTTTTTTATTAGACGTATGAAAGAGATTTATTGCCCTGGAAAAAATTTGTTTGTAAGCTAATCACGCTCTTACACTTTACTGGGGTAAAACTTGAAGACATTTTTCACAACACAGTTAACACTTATGGTACATAAGCGACTCTAAGCAAAACAAATTATACAAATTTAGGCGAGACCAAATTTCACCGTATATACCTGCAAAATTTCTAAGTAGTCATTGGGACAATCCCTAGTAGGACCCTATTGTAATGTTTCTTGGAAATGTTATTATCAACATTTCAAAAATCAGAAAGTAATTATCTGGAGAATGAATTGATAAATGGTTTGTTAATATGTCTCCCAAGATTTGACCTGCTTCAAATTCTCAAGATAATTAATGAAATATTCAGTCAGAATAGTTGCGTTACAGGATTATTTAAAAAATAATTTATTGTTTTAACTGTATGTACTCTACAAATGTATGAAGGTCAGTTAGTTGTTTTAACTAACCGAATTTACATTTATATTACCTTTATATATCAGATCGGGTATAAAATTAAATAGTGAATAAATTCCTTAGATGAACTGTGACGCTTATGCTTTACTACCTGACTAGCATCTGTGACCTTTTCGCGTGCTTTCAGTCAATAAGAAACAGACTATAAGTTTTTATTTAACTTTATTCTACTTTATAGTCACAGCCTGCATTATCTACCTAGTACTCAAGAATAGAAAGAAGAAAAGTCAAAGCAAACGGAAGACAACAAGTGAAGAAGATGTTCTCAAAAATTTTCTCATCATGTCGAACTCTGGTCCATCCCCATAGTTCTCTCCTAGGGCGGAGGAATTACGTCAATGGATATTGTATATTATGCAGTCATGCATTATGTCGAATAAGCATATTGTAAAAGATATAAATATTGTTGTATTCAAAGAAAGTATAGATTGTATTGTTAAATGTAGTTAATAAACATCTCATTTGTGTAGTTCGTTTTTTAAAAAGTCCTTCTCGAGGCTCGAAAACACCATTCGCACATATAATATGTAACAAAAACCTACAAATTTCAATCAAACAGATTATTTAAGTAAAATTATTAGGGTAGCTTTTACTGGCAGCATGGACACAGTGCCAAACCGAGGCACACTTTTGGGGGGGGGAGGTAAAAGATAAAAAACCAACAAAATTTTTGTATATGTATTAATATAAACAAGTATAGGCTTTAACATATTAAAAATGCAACCTATTAGCAAAATCTTGAAAATTCAAATTCAAACTATTAGATTATAATACTTACAAAATATACCTGTTTGAAAAATAGGAACAAAAACACCTTACTTAAGAAAAATAAACGAAAACAGTTCAAAAATATACATACCGCAAAACGGGGCGACTTGATACCATTTTTGGAATATTCGATACCCTACCGCCGTTTATTTACCGTTCTAATTCAAATAACAATTATTTTAGATTACTTTGAGGTGGTGGCTATTGGACACAACGCTTAAAAAAGTTGAACCTCCCTCCACTCTCTAGGAAAAAAATATGGAAGGTCTTTTTTCAAGTTGTTGTTGGGACGGTACCAGAGGTTGGTGCTCCAAACCTAGATTTTTCGAACACTTTTTTTGGTAAATCGACAGTTGCATCTTGTTCTTGCGTTCTTTGCTTGTCTGTTTTTGGTAGCTTGCATAAAATTGTATTGCAATTCAGTGGTAATAGACCGGTCGCTTCAAAGCCTGATTGAATATTTTTTCCATACTCTCTAAAAGTGTATTTAATTCCTGTGTTAATAAGCGTGGGAATACTTCTTTTCTTACAGTTCCTTTATTATGTTTTTTCCATTCTTGAAGTATATTTCTCCAAGCGATCCTAATTGGACGAAAAACGCTAACATCTAATGGTTGCGTAAGGTGCGAACTGTTAGGAGGCAAAAGCACAAAACGAATCTCATTCTCCGTACATTTCGAAATAACATTGGCCGATATGTGGCTTGCCAAATTATCTCCAATAAGAACTTTAGGACCCGGTGGCAAAGATCGAAAATATGTTATTAAACCAATCTTCAAAATTATTTGTATCAAACCGTCCAGAACAAGAGCGATTATATCTGGCTCCGGTTGGTCCAAATTCCGTCCAAATGCTCCATAAGTAGTCTGCCTTATAGACTATGTAGACCTGAAGCTGCACAAGCAGACATGACGGAAGTAGCTATTTTAGATGTATCCATTACCTTCTCCTCTCTTTTAGATTTCCTACGAACGATGACTTTCACGCGGCCAGGATCGTCCGTAAAATTAATCTCATAGTAATTTACTATTGCGATGGATGGAACATCTTTTAGACTTTCTGATAAGTGGTCGAAATATGTATTAATACTATCAGGCCAAACTTTGGCTCTACTTCATTTTATTTATTGAGACATTCTTTTAGTCAGCTCCTCCTTATGTTGCTTTAGAAATTTTTGCAGCCAGGTTTCACCAGGTCTGTTGTCTCGGAATTGTGGCAATTTTATTCCACTTCTGTGCAAGTAGGATTTTACTATCTCTCTTATATCGTTTGAATCACAGGGATACCCCCAGTCCGCTGCAATAGATATAGACCGAACCACATAGTTTTCCTCGACATTGCAGTTTGACCTCCAATTGATTTTGTGTGTAGTCCTTTAGCTTTTCTATATAAAGTTATAAAAGGATTTTCATATTCTTCACTAAAATCGTTTAATTTTCTACCTTGTTTGTGTAGCTGTAGTACTCGCTGGAGCGTGTCTCCGCTATTATCCCGATATTTCCGACTTCCCGGTTTCGTTTTGTATATACGCACCATTTTTCAAGTCGCCCCTGAAATTACATAAAAAAATAAAATGATACGCCACTGGCAAGTAAGAAGGAAAAGTAAGACTTTTAGGTTAGAGAACGGTTGCCTGATATATAACTACTCTTGAAAAAAATACGGCGATATTCCAGTATTTTTAGGGATCTCTGTACAATAGGAAGTTTGCAGGTTAAAAAAAATCAAGCTTCTTACCTTTTTTTTGGAGATGCACAACACAATAACAGTGAGTAAGTAACCAGTACCACAACATAAACTCAACTAAGAAGCATGGTAGTCATAGATAGTCATAGATGCAGACTCAATTTGAGATTAAAATTTCGACCGCCAGAGCGCAGCATTGGTTTTAACTGGAAAAAGCAACATTTTTCAATTCACCCCGGTGTTTTCAAGTAGCCCCATTTTACGGTACTTAAAAAATGAAAAGAAATTAACGAAAAAAATATTATTTGTAGCCAACTGTGTTTGGATTTGGAACCAACTACCTGGGCTCTGGAGGGGGAAGTTCCCCCCCCTGACATCCCCCCCCGCCTTGGTCTCGGCCCTGCATGGATACTACAGAAAGGTGACAGATAAAATTAAATTTTCCAACAAATATTTTTCCGCATCCTCAATTTTTTCTAAAACGCATTTAAATATAAAACCAAAATTACTGCCACTGTGTATTTTAACATCAAGATGTGCTCCCAAATTTCAAGAAGTAAAGGACTAAAGCCGGCATTTAAAGTGGGGATTGTCGGCGTATCACGAAACAACTTAGCAAATGATATCAAGGATCAAGGCCGAACGTGTATACTGTCTCCACGCTGCGCAAACACTAATTGCCCACAACTTAATAGTGCAATGTCTAGGCTAACTCATTGAACCCAATTTGAAAAGACCACGTGGTCCATACCATTTTCACCGGCATAAAATCAAGTCACGACGTGACAAATATATCATTTTGACCCATATATAAATTCTTTAGCCACTAGGTAACGAACTAACAGTGTTCGACCGGCAAGCTACAATAGAGCTCCTCATTAAACGGTGATAAACTTCTAACGTGACAAAACATTCTCTTATTGAGAATAATATTTTAGTGAAATCAATCGGAGAGTTCGGTTTAATACCTATTCCATTCATACTGAATTAACTGTGAAAATACCTATAAGGTGAGTTTTCAATTTTGTAATTTTGCGCACAATGTTCTTCGAAATTTGTGGCTGTCAACGTTTGTTTATAAAAAAAATATCAGTAAAAATTCTTATTAGAGTTACTGTGTTCAGTATCTCAATTAATGATTGAATACATTTGGCGTGCTCTAAGAATGTTAGTTAACCGTATGATTTGAAAGTAACCAATCGAAGAAAATAATGTTTCTGGTGTTAGGTAGAGTAAGGATAATTTCGGGGAGGAGGCTCAAAAATTAAATTAAAAGTTTGTAGATAGTATTTGTTGTTGAAAGTATCGAGAATATAAACTAACCATAATCATGTGAACATCTTGAACCACAAATAAATTGAAATAATGCATTGTTTTCATATTTTTAATATATTCAAGATTAATATAGAAACAATTAAAATTATCTCGTGTAAGTTTCATAATTATTATAAAGAATTTCTTTATAACAGATCGTCGTTTTAGTGCTTATTTGGAAGTTAATTATTTCTTGTTATTTAACACATTGTTATTAAAAAGAATGGTCACTAACAGTTTATTCGGAGTGAAGTGTTTCATCAAATTGCTTTTAATCGGAGAAAACTTGGGTCATTCTAGGTATAAAGCTAGCCTAAGATTTTTTTGTTTTGTTCTCCTCCTAGTAGATTATCAAACCTTTAATTTTGAGAGCAGAAATACCGTATTTCTACGATCCTTTTTATCTTACCTTCTTATGTTTTGCATTTTCTTGGTAAAAATAAAATTATTCTATAAACTGTTTCTTTATTTTATGACAATTAACAAAACAATAAAAAACAAAAAAACATAGCAACCAGCAGTAGACTATCAGGGGCATGGTAAATTCGGTCCCAGCAGGTAGTAGATTAAATTAAAAATTTTATACCCTTTAATCGGTAGGTTAATTTCCTCCCAACCAGAATTTTACGATACTGAGGAGCTTAATCTCTTTCGTAGAATGAAGTAATTATGGTAAGTATGGGCTTTTCCGAAAATAGTAGGTAGTAGTAGGTAAATGAATAATATAAATACATGAAATGGATTGAAATATGTACCATTTAGTTGCGTATGTTTCCTCAGTTTACATATTATAGTCGATTCAAGTATTCTTTGTAGTCTGGCACCATGGATCTTAATATTATTTTGAGTGAAAAAGGAAAGCGTATAGTAGTTATAAATAAGTATAAGTATAGTTTTCAAAAAAATTTAAAATGTGGCGTTAATAAGGAAGAATTTGTACAATGCTCGTCGAAAACTGCTTCCACAATTGCCAACAATCTTTCGACACTCTGGCGAAGATCAACATTGAAACATCCAGAGGTGAACATTTTTTACTTTTTAATGATGCAGCTGATCAAATTGCCGTCTTTTCTTGTAAATGAAATATTCAATTTATCGGAAAAGTCAGACGAATATATTTAGATGGAACATTTAATTACTGCCCACAATTTTTTTGTCAGTTTTTTACGATACACGGGTATTATAACGGCCACTATATTTCTCTGATTTTTTCTCTATTACCCAACAAATGGAGTGAAACGTACAAAAATTATTCAATGTTGTAACAGGGATCTGCATCAAAAATAGTGTTAGATTAGATATTTCTGAAATTGTAATCGATTTTGAAAAAGGTATCCATAAGGCTGTAGAACAAGTTTGGCCGTTAGCTCAAATAATCGGATGTCGATTTCATCTTTTGCAGGCATGGTATAGAAAAATTCAGCAAATTGGTTTAATATCTACCTACAAAGATGAATGTTCCGATGCGGGGCGATGGCTAAAAATGACTTTTGCCCTAACTTTCTTAAATCCTGTAGAAATCAGCGATTGTTTTGTATTCGATCTGCTCTCAATAGCACCAGACGATGAAAATATTCAAATGTATTCCGATTATTTGATAGATAATTACATATCTGAGGAGTCACTATTCCCTCCTTCACTTTGGGCTACAAACTCAGCAGAGCTTACACGGACTACGAATACATGCGAATCTGTCCATAGACAATTTAACGATTCGTTTTACGTTTTACAAGTCTCATCCAAACATTTATTTATTACAAAAATGATTGAATCATATACGAAAAACGAAATAAGTCGTTTGCATTTTATTAAATGTGTCTCATTTCACTGTGGCGTTTAATTATTAGGTATACAATATTATGTACCTGTGTCTTGTAGCCTATTTCGTAATTTTCGAGAATTTGGTTTCTTAATATTATTAAATATATAATTGTATGCAATATGTTATATTTTTATGGGTATAAACAATATATAGACATATCAAATCCGTTTATATAAACTTTGTCAACAATGTAAATATTTTTATTTAATTTAATAAAACTAAAATTATTCAATATTACAGTTTTATTGCACTGGTCCAATCTTAAAATATTTTACCCGGGACCGAATTTACCTATACAGTTTCAGGTAAAAACAAAATTACGGACCGAATTTACCCGTTATTTTTGACCCTTTTTTTCTTGGGAGGGAATTTGCCTATCCCCGACTATCAAACCTAAAAACATTCTTCTTCTTTTTTAAAACTAAAAGTGTCAACAACCTTATGGCTAGCCTGAACTTGATATTTTAGCGGAACTACAACATTATGAACCCCGTCCTTACCTACGCCACGGAACACGAAAACAATTTTTTCCTACGATCACTACCTAAAGTAGGCTTTTGCACACTCAAATCTAACCGCAAAGTTGATGTTTTCCGTAATCTGTCATAATTTGACATTATTTCCGCTCTAGAGCGTACTTTTCCGCTCAGATGTTTTCATTTACAATAAACTAAAGAGAGTCAGTAAATAATAGGTATATTAATAGTACATTATACACCAAGCGACTAGAGTGACCCATTTAATCCCGCGGATGGGACCCATTTAATCCCCGAGGGAATCAATCCATATACATTTTTAATAAAAATAAATGCTAGTTAGGATGAACTTTTACGAAATTTGGCTGTGCATCGAGGATGCACTTTTATGAAATGAAACTTGGCTGGGCATCGAGGACGGACTTCCTTTTTTTTGTAGTAAGTCAAAGTGTGCCAATAAAAAAATAGCGTAAAGTATTCGTGGATAACTGGTCTTTCAAACACGCGCGATTTTTCGAGCACGATGGCGCAGTGTTATAAGACCTTACAGATTAGACCGATTCAAAAGTCATTTATTATTTTCTATCTTATAAACCCATCCAAAACACCTATGTTATAATTGTAGTTAATATTTGAAAATATTCAAAGTGTATAAATAATTACTCCCAATATTTTTAGAACCTCAATTTGTTTCACCTTGTAAATGCCATTTTAATGTCGTTCACGGCTTTTGAAGTTTTAAATTGTCATTAGTTGCTTTTACGCTGTTTTTGATAGATTAAGTTATTTTTCTTCTCGAAACCTTGACTCAAAACATCAAATTGCAGGAGGTTATGGACACAGGACACGCGTGAGACACCATTGAAGCTTCTGGAGTTTGTAATTTGTTGAATTTTTGTGTTAATACGTGATATCATGAGCCAGCTTCCGCTGATCGAGCATCTAAAAGGGCACGAGAACTATGGTACGTGGAAATTCGCGGTACAAATTTATTTAGAACACGAAGAGCTTTGGGACGCAGTAAAAGGCTTTTTCATGTTTTTATAATTATTTGTCTAAAAATAAGGATATCGTAAAAAAATCGGCAGATTGCCCGCGCGACGCGTAGCGGAGCTGATCTCCTTCACAGTTCTCTTTCTCAGAGTTTAAAAGATCCAAACAATAAGGTTCGTTACGCCCCAGCCTTGATTTTTAACTGTAAAATATACAATAGCTTTTAGTATTGCCTCTCACAATAGTAGAGTACTTTTTACGAAATTTCAGTTAAACGGCGTAATTGGTGACTTTATGGCCTCAATTCGTTTTCTATGGGTTCTATAGGTTTATATGTTTTTTTAGAACTAGCTTCATCGTTATTTTTCGGGGAAAACTTTCTAAAAAAAGGCGGCCTCTCTCCAAAAGCTCGTGAAGAAATTCAGTCAGCGAGGAACGCTAAACCGAACCAGCTGAAAAGTTCCTAGTGTGTCAACACTAGTTATCGTGTCGTTATTACCGCTATTAAGATTAAGATATCGTGTCATTCCGTACCGAAGTATCGATATTTCCTGTACTTATTCAGCGAATTAAAATAATCGAAGTATCTGTGTATTGTGCCTACTACCGTGATTATTATTAAAGTTACCGAAGAATACCGAGTGTCTATGATTTGTTCTATCACGCGGTAAGAGTGAAATACTTATTACAAGTATTTGCTCAAGAAATTTAATCCACCGAATCAACAAACCACGCCCCCGGCGTTTATGCAAGTGTCACCCAAGCTAATTACCTGAATAGTACTGTCGAGATCGGGTTGTGACTTCTGGACTCAGGTCTCAATAATGATTATTTTGTACTTCTCCGACCTGGAGTAAATCGCACCTTGTCTTTGCGGATGGTGAAAAGACTAATTTAGTGTCACGTCATTTCTTTAGCCGAAGAACCATACGGTATCAGAACTATTTTATTATGACAAATAGTTTTTTTATCAGTAATATCATTGTTTTAGAGAACATTCATGTTCTATGCTGTTATATATAGTAATCTTTAAGAAGTTCGGCGTGCACGCTTATCCTATCTAAAATTATTTTCCTTCTCACTATCTTGTCGTAATTTTCATAATTCATATGAGTTTTTTGTTTTCCAGTAATTCAATAACGAATTAGTATCATACCTATTTTTTTTTAATAAACGAAAAATAATTTCATTAATAAACGATTTTTTTTGCTTTGTTCGAAACTCAGCGACATTTATCGTTTGTATATCTCTATAATTTTAATTTGTATATTTGTTTGTTCATTGGAGCTTATTTTTACTATTTATTCCTCGAACAATTACCGAATGACTCGCTGTGTAGTGTTGTGTGATAATTTGTTTTATTGGTTTTTCGCATATATTAATAACGTCGTTGAGGTGTGCTCATATTTATAATATACAGGGCATACGTACATCCCAAGACATTCATGTTTTTTTGAGATTGTAAGTACGATTTTGGAACTTATTTTGTTTTGTCTGTTGTTTGTACCCGGTTATGCATATTATAATTTTTTTTTGCTCTGATAACTGACGCTAGTCAAACATGTTGATAAACTGGTTACTATAATAAATGCGTTTTGGTGAGTACATCCCTAATCTCTGAATCCGAATCTCCGAAAACACTTCATTTAGAATTTCTCTCGTATCGCAGTTTTTGAAAAATTTTCTGAAGATTAAAATTTCTGGCACCCTTTAATTACCTTCCCGTTGGATTCACTTTCATCATGTATCTACCCAAGACCCTTAGCTCTCCAATCAATACAAGAGTGCCGATCGCATACGTCTTAATTGTTTATCGCCCACTATCGTTCCAAGTAATAGTATTTGACTAGGTCATATTTGTTCCATCCAAGGAAAATTTGGAAAACGTTGTACCGAACAGTTGAGATGGTTACAATTTTGTGACCGGATTTTCCCAAAAAAAATTTCTATGCAATCTTAGTTGAAACGTCTAGTAAACACATACTCGAATGTTTGTCATTAGTTCCGTTTGATATGGTAAACCTTCAAATGCCCTTTTGTATTTATTGACTTGTGATGTTCGTGAAACATTTAATAAATGTCAATAAATTCTGCAGTTCCTGCTGATGCAGCAGGAAGTACACCAAAGGTACATAGAAACTAATACCTACAACAACAGATTCACTTAGTACCTACCATATTTTCAAACGTATTCGGATGAATGTGAGAGTCAGTAAACTTTTGAACTGCTCTAATCTGACACTGCTTGTCAAGATTATAAAATTTGACAATATTCCATGATGTTATTTTACTATCAAGCCCGAGACATGATTTTTTAAATAATTTCTGGTAGCTTTAATCAAATGTGGTGGATCAAAAAAATAGTACATAATTTTGTCATTATCTACATGAAAAAAATACTAGTACATTCTTGATACGCTGGTATAATTTGATCCAATGTCACTTACAAAAGCACATACTTCTGAGCCAGTTTTTTTTTTAAATTACATATTATTTCAAACACAAACGTTTCAAGTTATAGATACAGATTGGTGCAAGAAATAACAAATTGGTTGTTTCCATTTAATTTCTATTCCTCTTACCATAAAAACTGTGGCATTTATGGCTGGCTTAAAAATTCTATTGTTACCACCTAAATCTTCAAACCCTACAATTTCATCACTGCCTATGTTTATAAAATAGATTTGCTTTTATGGCAACTTCATGTACACATAAAACGCTCATTTCATTATAATCACTAAAAGCTTCTGCTTTTTTAACATATCCAGTATTGCAGTGTTTAAACCAGTGGTTATTTTTATATCTTGAATGAATTTGGCCAATCATTCATTTTTTATTCGATAGAATATCTTCTACCTTAAGATATATATATATATATATATATATATATATATATATATATATATATATATATATATATACATATATATATATATTTTTTTCATTTATATTTCTTGGGCATTTTTGGTCCTGGATTAATTAAAACATTAGATGATTTTTAAATTTATATTGTAATACATTAACGTTTCGGTCGTTTTTGACCTTCATCAGAATATAAAAACACTAAAATAGAAATTGGTTCTTAAAATCCTAGTGTATACATTGTAAAACTATGACATACCTGTGGATTATATTCCAGCGAGTGCCACATCACATATTAAATTAAGTTAAAATAAAATGAACAAACAATCAAAAGTACCTTTCCTTGCCTTACATACCAGGACTATCCGAAAAATTCAACAACATTTTTAAAAGCCATAACATTACAATTGCACATAAAGGGTACAACCTCTCAAAATCCAACTTCAGTAAATTAAAGTCAAAAATTCCTGATCAAAAGAAGAGCAATATAGTTTATCAAATTCCATGCGGGGACTGCGACAGTGTCTATATCGGGCAAACTAGCCAATATTTAAAAAATCGGTTAAATGGTCACAAGTACGATAAGAAAAATAAAACTGCCTTAACAACACATAAGCAGGATAAAAAGCATAGTTTTGATTTTGAGAACACAAAAATTTTAAAAAGTGAAAGTCACACCAGAAAAAGAGAAATTTATGAAACTATAGAAATACAGAGAAATAAAAAAAACCTAAATTACAAAACCGACACAAAATCTTTAAGCAAAATTTATAATAATATAATAAAATAGAATAATAAAGTAAACAACTATTTCATGTATGTTACCCAACAAAAACCATAACAACTATTATTAAAAAGAAATAAATGCGTATAGGAAAAAACAACATTTTCAAATAATACCATTAGCCATAGACACCAGTACTACTATGAAGGTTGAGATACACACACCGTTACTTGTAAAATGTTTTTAAATGTATCGTTAAAGTTCATTTTATTTTAACTTAATTTAATATGTGATGTGGCACTCGCTGGAATATAATCCACAGGTATGTCATAGTTTTACAATGTATACACTAGGATTTTAAGAACCAATTTCTATTTTAGTGTTTTCATATTCTGATGAAGGTCAAAAACGACCGAAACGTTAATGTATTACAATATAAATTTAAAAATCATCTAATGTTTTAATTAATCCAGGACCAAAAATGCCCAAGAAATATAAATGAAAAAAATATAAACTTTAAGGTCCAAGAAAAAAACTCGAATTTTCTAAATATATTTAAGCATGGGTGAAAATATGCTTTCCTACAAAGATATTGCTAAGAACTATGGAGAAATCACGACATCCCAAATGAAATATTTTTCTAAACTACGTATACAGCAATGTAAACAGAAAAATAGACGAATTTTTCTTCTCAGATGCAAAGAAGAAAATTTGACACCAACCTTTCTCAAACTAAAAGTAAATCATATAACTTTCAACTGTAAAGGCCTTGGACGAAAGTTCAGCGAGTGCATCTTAAAAAAATTCGTACACGATACTTTAAATCTCTTGATAACAGATACAACAAAAACTTTACATCTTATACAAACTAACATCAACAATACAAAACAGGTTTTGCAAACCCTATTACCACATGACTTGTTTACTTTATTTATTGATAACGAATCAAAAAAAGTCGAAACTATGTTTCAGAAAATCAAACAAAAAAATATAAATAAATTCAACAACCTTAGTAATAAAATAAAAAAACTCTCTGTTAGCAACCCTTGCTGGGTAGAAAATCTTACACACGTCGACATCCCGGACTATGTCAACGAAGTACTTAGTTTAGGGCCCAACTTTGCGATACCTTTAAAAAACCCTGAGGATATACCAGTTTCAGACATAATTACAAACATAGAAATCTCCCTAGAAAGTCTTAACCATGTAACCAAAGACGAACTAAGGTCAAAATGTTGTAATATAATAACAAATTACAAAAATAATTTTAATAATAATAAAAAAAATTTGCATATAAAACGACAAAAATCATTTTTGAATATGGTTGACAAAACCAAAACATTTCTTAATAAAAATAAAAACTTACTTATCCTAAATTCTGATAAATCAAATAAAACTGTTATTATGTATGAAAATGATTACGATAAAAAAATTAACGACCTTTTGCAAGACAATAACATCTATAAAGAATTAAAAGCAGACCCAACTAATATTTACCAAAAAAATAACAACTCTTTAATATCTCGCTGGGAAAATTTAATGTATATTTCACCAAATACGGCTAAAAACCTAAAAATCCTAAATGCCCAACCTCCAAGAATTTACGGCCTTCCTAAAATACACAAACAGGGAATACCCCTTAGACCAATCGTTTCCTGTATCCAATCACCCTTTGAAAAACTTTCAAAATATTTAAAAGGAATTCTACAAAATGTTATTAATCAAAATAATTACTACATTAAAGACTCTGTAGACCTCAAAAATAAAATAAAAAACTTACTTATACCAAATGAGTACTCCTTAATATCCCTAGATGTAGTATCGTTATACACTAGCATACCAATAACAAAAGCTAAAGAAATAATAACAAAAAAGTTCGACAAAATAAGTAGATATACCGATATTCCTTTAAATGAGTTCCTAGAAGCTATAGAACTCACTCTTAACTCTACTTATTTCATGTACAAAGAAAAATTTTTCAAACAAATTGATGGTTGTGCTATGGGAGCATCAATCTCCAGCGTAATAGCCCAGATAGTGATGGAAGACCTGGAAGAAACCATTCTAAAAAGTTTAAATTTTCACACTCCTTTTTTCTTTCGCTATGTAGATGATTGTATCACTGCCGTACCAAAAAATAAAACTCAAACCATCCTAGATAAATTTAACAGTTACCACAACAAACTTCAATTCACAATAGAAGTAGAAAAACAAAATAAAATTTCTTTTTTGGACTTAACACTCCATCACAAAAACAATAATATAAAAACAGAGTGGTATACGAAAGAAACCTGGTCATCCAGATACCTGAATTTCAATTCACAACACCCCATGTCCCAAAAAAAGTCAGTAATCATTGGTCTAGCCGATCGGGCAATTAAACTGTCTTGCCCTGAATTCCGGGAAAATTCTATAAAAAAAGCAAAGGAAGCCCTTAAAATCAATAACTACCCAGAAAAACTGATAAACACCATCTTTAAAAAACGCATTCATAAGTTCCATAATCAAAACTTCCAAAAAAACCAAACAAACAATCAAAAGTACCTTTCCTTGCCTTACATACCAGGACTATCCGAAAAATTTAACAACATTTTTAAAAGCCATAACATTACAATTGCACATAAAGGGTACAACCTCTCAAAATCCAACTTCAGTAAATTAAAGTCAAAAATTCCTGATCAAAAGAAGAGCAATATATTTTATCAAATTCCATGCGGGGACTGCGACAGTGTCTATATCGGGCAAACTAGCCAATATTTAAAAAATCGGTTAAATGGTCACAAGTACGATAAGAAAAATAAAACTGCCTTAACAACACATATGCAGGATAAAAAGCATAGTTTTGATTTTGAGAACACAAAAATTTTAAAAAGTGAAAGTCACACCAGAAAAAGAGAAATTTATGAAACTATAGAAATACAGAGAAATAAAAAAAACCTAAATTACAAAACCGACACAAAATCTTTAAGCAAAATTTATAATAATATAATAAAATAGAATAATAAAGTAAACAACTATTTCATGTATGTTACCCAACAAAAACCATAACAACTATTATTAAAAAGAAATAAATGCGTATAGGAAAAAACAACATTTTCAAATAATACCATTAGCCATAGACACCAGTACTACTATGAAGGTTGAGATACACACACCGTTACTTGTAAAATGTTTTTAAATGTATCGTTAAAGTTCATTTTATTTTAACTTAATTTAATATGTGATGTGGCACTCGCTGGAATATAATCCACAGGTATGTCATAGTTTTACAATGTATACACTAGGATTTTAAGAACCAATTTCTATTTTAGTGTTTTTATATTCTGATGAAGGTCAAAAACGACCGAAACGTTAATGTATTACAATATAAATTTAAAAATCATCTAATGTTTTAATTAATCCAGGACCAAAAATGCCCAAGAAATATAAATGAAAAAAATATAAACTTTAAGGTCCAAGAAAAAAACTCGAATTTTCTAAATATATATATATATATATATATATATATATATATATATATATATATATATATATATATATATATATAATTTGCCAAGCTCTCATTCTCGACAAATTTTTTAGTTAATTGTTGATATTGGGCTTGTGTAACATATCTGCAGCATTTTCTTGAATAGGCTTCCTTTTTAAATATGCATTGCGCACATCTTTGTTTGATTTTCTAAGCTTAACCTTTCAGGGCGTTGAAGTGAATAACTTATTTGGGTTGACAAACTTGGTGATAACTGTGGTGTTCTAGGTCCATGTACTTCCTCAGAGACATCCTCTGGCACTATCTCTATTGAAACACTCTGTTTCAAAACAAATGCCACAATATAAGCTTTAATCAAATCCCTAAAGCAGAGTTAAAAATGTATAAATCACAGTGAAAACATTGACTTTTGTTGCACCTGAGAGTAAGTGTTCACTGGATTCTTTGGGTTTGAATTGTGGAAAGAGGTTAAATAAATTATTTTTGTCGAAGGACCATCCACGTATATGATGTGACGAGATTTGTTTTCTTTTACTAGAGTTTGTTGGGTATGGTTAGTTAAATATGTTTGCACTTTTCACTTGCTTACTTTATTCATTTCGTCAATATAATTTTTATTGTTGCGTAGCAATTAAGGATTTACTAATTTATAATTTTTTACTTTTGATTTATGGAGTTTAAATGGTATTAGCATTTTTATTGCTTTTATAAAAGGCCGGTACCTACAGGAGGATATTTTGACATGCTCATTCGACGATTGGTGATGAAAGAGGAAGATTCGTAGATTTTCGGCTATTTATTGGGTGGTTGAACTTTGGAGAAGGAAGGGGGTGTCGAGTGAGGGATTGCTAAATGAGCCCACGTGACTTCTAACACGCTTCGTTAGATACAACGGTTATTTTAAGACAGAAGAAGAGATACATTTTTATTTATTCTCTACTAGAAAGTCATATGATAAATATATTATAAAGCCAAGAAGAACATAATTATTGGGAAGAAAGGAAAAATAAGCTCAAAGGGAATAGTAGACATAACAAATTGAGATGTAATCCAAGTGAGGTTATATTAACCACACGATGCTAAGATTAAATAGAGAAATAACTAAGAAATACTAAAATATGACTTGTTTTCATCAAAAAATCATGATATTTAAAACAATAAGTAGTAAACAATAATATATAACATCACAAATATGAGATAGGAAATTAGAAATAGATTGTAGCCATGTAATAGCACAAAAATAAGTATATCTAGATAAGTATAAATAATAAACAAGGTAAGTACTTGAACAAGATAGTAGAAATTATGCTTTCGTTATAACAAGAACCAAGAAAATTGATGAGATATGACAAGAAACTGTCAGGGCACACAATGCGTTGAATTCACAAGTAAATATAAGTCATTAAATATTCCAAACATTCAGAGACTCAAATCAAACGTTAATTGTTAGTGTAAATATTTAATTATAAGAAGTGTAATTGTTAAAAATTAACCGAACAGTTAATGGACAAACAGTCTACTTTCAAAAGAAATTTTTATATAGTTATAGTATAATAGACTTAGAGAAATTTTAAGTATGGTGGTAATTCATTTTGATGAAGAACTCTACAGCGAATATAACTTTTAACCATCCTGGTATATAGCAATTGGCAGAAAATTCAATTTATTTCATGAAATCAAGTGAGCTTTTTTGAAAGTCTATATAAACCTGTGTAGAATTTGACAGATGGTTTATTATATGTGAATCGTCAAGGGAAGATGTACAAAAATTTTGTTCATAATTATTTGTAAAAAAGAAGACTATGAAATGTAATGGAAAAAAGGAATTGAAAAGAGGGAGCCATATTGAAATTACGTGAAACAGTAGGAGGAAACTTGGAATTCGAGCAATAAAAATATGCTAAAATTAACAAATAACACCTAAAAAAGATATAATAGATGCAGAACTTACCTCAAATAAACCAGGACTAAACTGTGAGTTGTTTATTTACACATTGCGCTATATCTTGAAAGTGCATATCCTTAGAACATTTCCCGTTCACTTCTTGATGAAGCATTGGAAATATTTTCGGCTGAGCATTTGGTAAAAGGCGCTTTCAGTAGTTCACGACCTCGTATATGTGTTTATCAAAATTATTTTCATACAAACTATTTCCCTTGCAACGTTCCGCAACTTTGTGCAACAGATCTTCTCTGCCAGCAGCAATCACTCATGTAGTAGCTCTACAATAGAGTAAGCCAACAATTCATCATAGTGTGTGGCCGCAATTCATGTTCGTGTATGTAAGTGTATCTAAAGTCTTAAATAACTTGGAAGTATGGTAGTGAAACTGATGTGTTAACAAAAAACATAAGATGGCAACTTCAAGTAATCTAGTAATATAAATGAACTGTACGTATAATATTTTTTTATTCAAAAATGTTTGATTGAAGCTACAAAATGGAACACTAAATAAACTAAAGAAAAGAAAAACAATTAAAATAAGTAGAAGAAATTCCTTCGACTGAGAACACTGTTTATTTATATATTAAAGCGGACCACGCACTAATAGTTGTTAGTTATTAAACAAATGGTTCTTAATCACGAAAACTAGGACTGAGATAGTTATTAAACGATTACTTGATGACAACACAAAGAAAATTCTTCCGAAACTCGAAAAGTCAAAAGTAGAACTAAAAAAGGCTATAGATTTTTTTGAAAAAAAATTGTTGCCAAAAATGACCGAACTAAACATAAAAATTAAAACGACTGAAAAAGAAATAAAGATCTGAAACGAAAAATAAAGGGTCTAGAAAAGAAAAATCGTATCAACAACTTAGTTATCTCCGGACTAAAAAACCTCGAAACGAATTATTGACACGAAAATTCATATACGACAAAATTAATGGTAGATTCAATTCGGATTTAAAAGAAACAGATATAAAAAATCTACAATTTCTCGGGAAAAGCGGCCCAGTGCCAATAAAGTAAAGTAAATTAGTTTCGTTCTTTCCGAAACAAGCAGTCCTAAAAGAAATAAAAAAGCTGAAGGGATCTGTAGTATTTATAGCTAATGACGCAACCCCTAAACAAAGAGAAAACTATAGAAATCTAAAACCATATCTGGTACAATTCCGTGCAACTACGAAGTATAAAAGCTGCTTTATCAGCAATATTAAAAGAATTTAAGATGGTATACTGCTACTCACAGAAATGTTAAGCTTAGAAAATCAATGAAAGGTGTGCGCAATGCATATTTAAAGAGGAAGCTTGAAGAATGTAGAACTCCACTTAGAACTGTTCAAGAAAATGCTGTAGCATATGTTACACCAGCACAACATAAATAGTTAACAAACAAATTTGTCAAGAATAAGAGCTTGGCAAATTTTATAAATGTGCAAGTATGTCAAAGTAGAAGAAACGTAAAGGTAGAGGATATTCCATCGAATATGAAAATCATTAAAATTCATTCAAGATATTAAAATAACAACAGAATTAAACACTGTAATACTGGATATGTTAATAAAAAACAAAAACTTTTAGTGATAGAAATAAAGTGTGCATTTTATGTGTAGATGAAGTTGCTACAAAAGCAAATGTATTTTACAACATAGGCAATGATGAAATTGTAGGGTTTGAAGATTTAGGTGGTAACAGTAGAATTTTAAAGCCAGCCAGGAATGCCACAATTTTGATGTCAAGAGGCATAGAAAATAGATGGAAACAGCCAATTTGTTATTTTTCGCACCAATCTGTATGTCCAGTAACAAAACTTAAAACGTTTGTATTTGAAATAATATGTAATTTAAAAAAAATTGGTGTAGAAGTATGTGCTTTTGTTAGTGATATGGGTTCAAATTATACCAGCTTATCAAGTGTACGAATTTAATAAGAAATTCGTACATGTACATGTAACGGTATGTACGAATTTCTCATTAAATTCGTACAATGAGAATGTTAGGAGTTACATGTACTAGTAATTTTTTTCATGTAGATAATGACAAAATTATACATTATTTTTTTGATCCACCACATTGGATTGAAGCTACCAGAAATAATATAACATAAACGATTTTAAAGATCAAATCTAACTTTTTCGCATCTGCGAGACACACTGAAAAATATCCAATTACAAAATTAGTAATTTCTAGACAATTCAGAGACAGTTAATTTCGTGAAAATTCTCCAAAAATTACAAAAATATTTTACTACAAGTGCCATAACACTCGTTGTACAATATGGTTCATCTATATGACGCCTTTACCTAACAAACTGAGCATTCTCCAAAAATTACAAAAATATCGTTCTACAAGTACCATAGTATCCGTTGTACCGGCTCTGGTGAGTTCATCTGTGAAATGTCCTGAATAATATTCAATCATAAAATTGGTGACTTGTTGCACTGCGGAGGCTGTATTGTGCTAACAAACTTAAATTTCTTCAAAAATAACAAAAATGTCGTACTTCCTGTACCATAGCACCCGTTGTACTAGATCTGGTGAGATGGAACTCAATAGGGTTCATCTGTCAAATGTCCTGAACAACATTAAATGATAAAATTGGTGATTTATTGCACTCCAGAGGCTGTATCGTGCTAACAAGACCATGTTACGAAAAGTGGCCGACTACAACGACGACGACATACACTCAGGATTTTGTCTAAAACCCGTTTTTTCGTCTTGTTCTTGGTGGAAAATGTGGAAATAAGTCAAAAGAAATCCAAACTTTTTTTAGGGAAAACCAATACTTTCTCCCATATTAAATAGGTTGGGCGGAAGAGTAAAATCATATTTTCATGCTTGATAGTAAAACATCATGGGATCATATTGTAAAATTTTATAATCTTGACAAGCAGTGTCAGATTAGAGCAGCTCCAAAACTTACTTACTCTCACTTCATCCGAATAACTTTGAAAATATGAAAGTAAAGTAAGCTACACATGTACTAAGTGAATCTGTTTCTATGTACGTTTTGTGTGCTTACTGCTGCAGCAGCAGGATCTGCAGAATTTATTGATTTGATTGACTAATTATTCCATTTATTAAATTCTCCACGAACATCACAAGTCAAAAAATACAACAGGGCATTTTAAGGTTTGCCATATCAAACTGAACTATTGACAAACATTCGAGTATGTGTTTACTAGACGTTTCAACTAAGATTGCGTAGAAAACTTTTTTGGAAAACCCCGTTCACAAAATTGCCCTTCTAAAAACCATTCAGTTCATGAGGGCATTCAAAAAATTATTGTTTTGATCTTTTAAACTCTGGGACAGAGAACTGTGAAGGAGATCAGGATAAAATTTGATTTAAACTCGCTGATTTCCGAACATAAACAGAAAAACAGCAAACAAAATCTAATCTACATATTAGAATAGACAGAATTATGACTTACTTTAAAAAATTTTCACCAGATATGACTGTGGACATTTAATTAATAAGTGCTTACTCGTGACGTTTACGAAGAATGTTCTAGGAACCACAGAGAAGTAGACGATAGTAACACGTTTTGTTACTTGAAAGCCTATGAAAATAAGACATTACAACCTTTCGGATACCTCAGAATGCCTGCTAGTACATTTGTTAATTTTATCGTTCAACTGGAATATCAATTTGAAAATAGTTTTGCCTACCAATGTTCATACCTCGTTGTCTTTTTTAATTTACTATTTGAGTTACTTATTTAGTTTTATCTTCGTTTCATATTCTATCAGCGGTGTAGTTGTATTCCAGTTCTCTGAATCCCTTTGTTAATTTTAGCTTGTGATGTGCTTATTCCTGATTCGGAGCATATTCTCACGTATATGTATTAATTTTTAAAGAGGTACAACTTATAATTAGTGTTTTAACTGAAACTCACTGTTTCTAGCTAATTCCACAATATAATAAAAATTGTTGAAAATTCGAAAAAATTGACAATTGTTTCGATAAATCAATATCATCGTCAGAATGACAGAAGTTACATTTCATTTGATGCTTACCTGATGTTTAGTAGTTATTTTTGGCTAGACCAAGAAGTGAGCTAACTTGTGATTGACTTAATATATGTTAATAGAAAAAAGAAGAAGATGTGATATTACAAATATTGAAGCTTAGATATTATTAGCCCTATGGTGATATCCTGGATATCATTTTTCCAATTAGGATCAGTATAATTGTGAATGATGTAGAAAACTATATCTGCTGATCTTAACAATTATCACTTAAGAAGACAGTTTATTAGTGGAGAACTCCCTAGATTTATCTGTTCATTGACAACTTTATATTGTGGGTTTCTTAAATGTCTTCTAATTTCCAATTCTTCATGGAAATCCAGTTCTTGTTTCTTTTCTCAAATATGCAGCACTTCTAGTTCTGTGTTAGGTGTCAATGAATGATTGGTGTCAAGTAGATGTTTTGCGTAGTGGGATTTATCTGGTTGTTTTAATATGTATGCTCGTAAGCGTTCACTGTATCGGATTTCAAAATTTCTAAGGGTCTGACCCAAATAGACAGCATTACATTCTGGACATTTGAGTTTACATATACCTGATTTCTTTAATTTTGGTATTTTTGTTTTTACATTTAGCAGTTTAGTACTAACGTTACTTTCTGTTTTAAAAGAAATTGTTGTATTCGTTGCTAAAGATATTATTTTTGAAATATTATTAGAAATATTTCCCGCATATGTGATGGTTTTATGAGTTTTTATTCCATCAGTTTGTTTAGGAAATATTAGTTGTAATGCCACTTTTTCCTCTTTTTTATTAATTAGCTTATGTATCATATGTAATGGGTAACCGTTGGATGTTGCTATTTTTCTGATTGTATTAATCTCTCTATCAAAATTATATTTGTTCAGAGGAACTGAAAAAGCTCTATGTATCATTGAATTATATGCCGCTAGTTTATGTGACATGGAGTGATTGGAACTATATGGAATTGTCACATCAGTGTGTGTTGATTTTCGGTAAATTGAATAATCAAGTACATTATTAACTCTTTGAGTTTTTTAATCAAAAAAATTGATTGAGCTATTTTCTTCAATTTCTTATGTAAATTTAATTTTTGGGTGTAAATTATTAATGTGGTTGAAAAATACATCTAATTGTCGTTCACATTAATAATTTACACCCAAAAACTGAATTAACATTAGAAATTGAAGAAAATAGCGCAATCAATTTTCTTGATTTAAAAATTCAGAGTTAATAATGTACTTGATTATTCAATTTACCGAAAACCAACACACACTGATGTGACAATTCCATATAGTTCCAATCACGTCATGTGACATAAACTAGCGGCATATAATTCAATGATACATAGAGAATTTTCAGTTCCTATGAATAAATGTAATTTTGATAGAGAGATTAATACAATTAGACAAATAGCAACATCCAACGGTTACTCATTACATATGATAAATAAGCTAATTAATAAAAAAGAGGAAAAAGTGGCATTACAACTAATATTTCCTAAACAAACTGATGAAATAAAAACTTATAAAACCATCACATATGCAGGAAATACTTCTAATAATATTTCAAAGATGATATCTTTAGCAACGAATACAACAATTTCTTTTAAAATAGAAAGTAACGTTAGTACAAAATTGTTAAATGTAAAAACAAAAATACCAAAATTAAAGAAATCAGGTATATATAAACTCAAATGTCCAGAATGTAATGCTGTCTATTTGGGTCAGACCCTTAGAAATTTTGAAATCCGATACAGTGAACACTTACGGGCATACAGATTGAAACAACCAGATAAATCCCACTACGCAAAACGTCTACTTGACACCAATCATTCATTGACACCTAACACAGAACTAGAAGTGCTGCATATTTGTGGAAAGAAACAAGAACTGGATTTCCTTGAGGAATTGGAAATTAGAAGACATTTAAGAAACCCACAATATGAAGTTGTCAATGAACAGATAAATCTAGGGAGTTCTCTACTAATAAACTGTCTTCTTAAGTGATAATTGTAAACATCAGCAGATATAGTTTTCCTGGTTTTCTATATCATTGCACAGTTATACTGATCTTAATCGGAAAAATGATATCCAGGATATCACCATAGGGCTAATAATATCTAAGCTTCAATATTTGTAATATCACATCTTCTTCTTTTTTCTATTAACATATATTAAGTCAATCATAAGTTAGGTCACTTCTTGGTCTAGCCAAAAATAACTACTAAACATCAGGTAGGCATAAAATGAAATGTAACTTCTGTCATTCTGACGATGATATTGATTTATCGAAACAATTGTCAATTTTTTAGAATTTTCAACAATTTTTATTATATTGTGGAATTAGCTAGAAGCAGTGAGTTTCATTTAAAACACTAATATGAATAGATTCCACGAAGTAAGGGCCGAGACAGTTAATTTCACTTATAATTAGGTTTTTTACTATATCGGAAGATTCTACCAGTGGACTCACTCCACATCCCAGTTTGAACAATGGAAAGTATTCATTAATAATTTTTGAAATTCTAAATATGAGATTAATATTATGTTCTAGCATAAATCAAAATCAGAGTTGGTTTTATAGTTGATATGACTGTAAAAGTAATAAATGAGGACCGACAACTATCTTCTCCTCTCCGAATAAATTTCCACCTCTAATAGAAATTTAAATATTTCCTTTCGCTTTATACCTGTTATCAATGCAGAACATCAAAAACTTTAATAATCTACTAAAAAAACGTTATAGCACTTGGGTTGCTCTCTATAAAATTATCAATATAATTTCGAATCTTTTTAAAAACAAACTAATGGCTTTTAAATGTATATGAAATATGTAAAGGTCCATTAAATTAGTTCTGGGAAGCAGGCTGCCTACTGTTTATTTACTATAAATTTATTTGAAATAATTTGACATTAGGAATATTTCAAGATACATAAATATAGTACAAGTTTAGTTTGGTTATGAATAACTTAGTTTATTGATAAATGAAATATGTCATTATCAGCTATATCTATTTTTAAGGCTGGTGTAAAAAAATAGTGACTGCAAAGATATATTTCCTAATCTTAATTAACTGGTAATAATGTCTACATTTTCCCGATCTCTTATTTGATCACGTATCGAACCAAAGTGAAAGACCTAAAACAAAATATTGAAAATGTAATAATAGTAGGGGAGCCCAAGAGGGCATTTTGGGATTTACTAAAGCGCTGCAGATTATAATACAGGGAGGTACTCGGTACCCAATTAAATACCTCCACCAAGTATTAGCCCCGTATATGTGGCCGCGCGTCAAGGATAAAGGATCAGATTAGTGAAAAAAAATTGATCATCTGAAATTCTCGAGCGCGTCAGATTAAGGTAGGGTAAGTTAGTTATATCCTAAAAATTACACTAATCTGACAATTTTTGATTGACGATAAGAAGTAGATGGGTAACAAACTTGTAAAAAAACGTCATATCGACTTTCTCTATTTTGAAGGCAATAATTCAACGTTCACGAATAATATATAATCTGACGATTTTCGTAAGCCGAAGTAAGGAAAAATAATCGATAAAATTGAATGCGTGCAGCTACCTGATGCCGGTATTTCCCTTCCCGCGTTACTATTCCTCTCTCACTCCTTCTCTATGTAAACAAGATGTACGTTATGAACATACACCGGCTCTTGTGCACTTTACGACCCATTAAATTAAACAATTTTCTATAGTAGAATCGAAAGTTTACTTCAATTGGACATATTTAACACAAAAAAAGTGTGGACGAACAATAATTTCTAACGAAAATTGGCAAAAATTAAAACAAAAGGAAAAGGGTGAATCCAATGATTATATTCCCTTCCCCTTCTTAAATAACTTAATACCAATACTTTGTAACGCACAATAAGTTATTCAGGAAGGGAAAGGGTGAATCCAATGATTATATTCCTTTCCCCTTCTTGAATAACTTATTGTGCGTTACAAAGTATTGGGTATTAAGTTATTTAAGAAGGGGAAGGGAATATAATCATTGGATTCACCCTTTTCCTTTTGTTTTAATTTTGCCAATTTTCGTTAAAAATTATGGTTCGTCCACACTTTTTTTGCGTTAAATGTCTCCAATTGAAGTAAACTTTCGATTCTACTATAGAAAATTGTTTAATTTCATGGGTCGTAAAGTGCACAAGAGCCGGTGTATGTTCATAACGTACATCTTGTTTATATCTTCTGCACTATGATCTGTGCATATCGAAAATATTCAGCAACTTTTTTTCAAGTAACTAATGATGGCTGTATATGCTAGTAGGTAAAAGTCTTACTGCTAAGAGGAAACAGAAGAAACTTATATGTCAGTCATATTAAACGGAAACGTCAAAAGATATAATAATTGTGGAATTAAAAAATAATTTACAAGAGATTTATATCAATATCAGTGTTTTTTTAATGTGCATGAGAGAGTGATATCGTAAAAGGCAACTATAGTGTATCACTAACATTGTGGAGCAGTTATTACGGGTCATTATAGCAGTTATAATGTGACAATAAATCCAGTGCAGTACTCATCTGAACACATCTTCAAAAATTCATAACTCGATTTTGGTAAAAGAGCCCCATTTTTTTCTTTCATTTTCGTATTCAGCGACCTCGAATTAGCCAGAAAAAATTTTTTTATCAAATTCCGCGTTGTACCACTAAACTAGACTTTTACCGGAAATTCGACTCAGCCAATCTTCTTCCAACTCAACTCTGAGATTCAAGAATAAATGGCAGAAATTGGTAGATGTGTACTTTTAGTCATCTGTCACCCGCCAAGGTGCGCTACCAGTATACTCGGAACTTGGAACATAGAACGTCAACATTCAGTAGAATACAAATGTCATGACTTAATCAAATTTTTCTGCAGACCATGCCTATAGGGGCTGAGAAAGATGACGTTTATGCCATCTGCCGTGAAAAAACACAAACAATGTGATGTAAACAATATTAGTAGTACTAGTAGTTTTGTATAATCAGCGTTTTTAAATGTTCATTTTTTAAAACTGATATTAAATGTTTGTGATGTCGTCATCAAAAGTATCTTTCTGTATTTATGGCTGTTCAAATATGCTGTATTAAAATACTACGCAGTTGAAATTTTATAGTTTCTCCGAAAATTCATTGAACACTGCGTGGATAACCTTTAAACGTCAGAAATGAATAAATGCAGTAAAAACCCATATGTAATTAAAATGTTTTAATTAAAACATTTTGTTAACTATTATTTTGTGTATAATCAGTATGATACTACAATTGGCAGCTATTAGAAAAGTTCTAAACTTTTTTTTACATAAATAAAAGATTATTATCGAGAGAATAAAATGTTGTTTTGTGTACGATTTCATTGATTATATAAAATAAAAAACTAGTAGTGTTTGCTGACTTTAATATTATATAATAAGTTCAAATAATTAAATATTATTAAGGGAGAGAAAGTAAACATTTGTACAAAACGAATTACTTCAAGTTTTTTAATTACCTTTCAGAAAACATCGGGAGGATTGGGAACCAAATAAAAATACTAGAATTTGCAGTGCTCATTTTGTCAATAATCAAAAATCAGATAATCCCCTACACCCATCTTACATACCAATAATTTTTCCTGGCAAGGAAAATAAAAAGATCTCTTCATTTTTTGCATTTTGTAGGTTGTTTATTATACTGTTTACATCACAATGTTTTTCTTATTTAACACCAGGGCGCTCTACTTTCGGCATAAGTGCTGCCTCTATAGTTCCGTCTCGATCCCTATTACATTTGTATTCGATATAAGAGACAGTGAATAATCAGCCATCTATCATTGAAATATAATGGTTATAGCAAGACCAGTAAAATTTTAAAGTGGCCAATCTCGCCATCTCTGGCAGAACCAACACAACTACTATAAGGCATATGCCATTAGTTTAATCACATAGACAATTAGGTGAACCAGAGATAGTTGAGGTGAATTCAACGACACAATAACATTTGGGAAACTAAGCTGCTTGCACAATCAACAAGAGTAATGTTAGGTTCATTCATATGTATCGAAGTGTAGCTCTTTCCCACACGTGGTGTAATTTACACTCAATACCTTACACTCGATACTTAATATTGACTCATTCCTAACTGCACTGAACTAAGGTAATCACGGCTATTAACGACCCACTTAAGCAAATTTTTCATTTGATTAGGAGAATATCACAATACTTATTCAATTTCTATAATACGATTTATAAAATAATTTTTAAAATATGAAGAATTTTGTGAAAAACTCTTGTTTTCAGTAACCGGGTAGAAAATTCTATCACCGACCTCTACAAGCGTGAATATTTGTAATACCGACTTTTACGGTTCTATCACCGACTCATGCATTCTGAATGCATAATTCAATACTATTTAGTAAAAAAAGGTAATTCAAAGAGTCCTAACTTTTTATTTATCATAACATTTAAAGAAGCCGATTAAAACAGGAACTATTTTGTTTATTTTTACAGAGTAAGTAAGTGTACACTCTTAGTGTGGTTTTAGGAATTCCGAATTTCTTTGACGTCGTGTTCACAGGTAACCCATTTCTAATTGCATTAAGTGCTTCATTTAGTTTCCTGTTGTATATCCTACACGTTTTTTGGATTCTGGAGCCACTAACTTGGAATAAAAATACAAATTATGAGTCGGAAATACAGTTCGGGGAAGGATCAAGGAAGACAAATTTTTAGATGAATGCTTTCAAGAATGATATTCTAAAAATTTTTCAATGCACAGTTTTAGAACTTTTAGATCAAATTTAATTTAGAACGTCTAATTATCGATAACATGATATCGCACCAATTGAACTGTAATCATTATTGTCATGTTCTTGATACACAAACGTAAATTAATTTTGGCTCAAAATATACTCTTGAAATAGCTATTGCTCATTTTTTGTATAGGTCGGAATTTAAAATATACCTTCCACTATCTCTAGCATGTCATACTGTCGATATTTTGCTACGCATTTTCAATTTGTATTTAGACTAATAAGCTTTTGTTGAAATATGTCCTAAAATCTATTACCGACTTATCGATCAGAAACAGAACACATGCGATAAACTGGTTTCTCCTACGGATCATTGTGTTTCTCAAAACAAGTTCACATTTTTACACCAAAAACCATTTGAAAATAATTCTAGAACTGATAAATGTTTGAAATATGTATAAGAAACACTAAAACCATAAATAAACAATAATATATTCTAATAGACATGTGCTCCGATTATTTTAACATTCAGTGTGGATAATTCAGATTGTTTTAATAAATTTGTTGGATTCCGTAGAAACTGTAAGTGATTAAGTTTCACTTTACTTCTGATTATCAACTGTACAGCCGAATACAACTAAATATTCCACTATTATCAGTAAACAAACCTTACTTATAGCAGATTCAAGTGCCTGGCTTATCGGACTGCCAGGGCCGTACTTAATTATTTTATCACTTCGTGTTTTGTGAAAATTTCAAAATGTATACCAAAAACTATTCTCAATCATTGACCTCGTCTCAAGACCAATCTCGTAACCCCAATACCTACTCTTCAGCAGTATCAAAACAACAATTTCCCTCAAAAGAACAGGCAATAGTTTTCAGTACTTTAGAAAACACTCAATTACAAGATTATCTCATTCCTCTAGGAACCATAATCCAACCGAAAAATATCATTTTTTCCTCTCGATTGTCCCATAATCGTATATGTATGTACCTATCTAGTAAACAGTTGGTGGACGACTTCATAAATAATCATGGATACATAAAAGTACAGGGAGAAATAGTTAGGGCCAGAAGACTAATAACACCTGCTGAAAGACTCATTCTGTCGAACGTATGTCCTACAATACCGCATAATCTATTAATAGACCAATTAATAAACATCGGACTAAATCCTGTTTCTCACCTGACATGTTTAAGAATCAGATCCTCCCTACCTGAGTATAGCCATATTCTTAGTTTTCGGAGGCAAATCTACGTCAGTCCTCACAATTTATCGCTACCAGAATCGTTTACAGTAGACTTTGAAAATACGACAGTAGATATACTAAGCCGGTTCTGGGACGGAAGTCGGCCATGTTGGATTTCGTTGACTGTGCGCGCGCACCGGAAGTGGCATCCATCTTGTGTCAATGGCGGACGTGTTGGTGTGTCGTATCCATCTTGTGTCAATGGCGGGTCGTTGGCGAGTATTTCGAATGTCGCGACTGTGACGGCATCCATCTTCTGTGACGTCAATCATGGTCCATCCACATGTGTGACGTAGCACTTCCAATTTGGTGGGTTGTGTCGTTGGCGGGTGATTCGAATGTCGCGACGGCATCTTCTGTGACGTCAGTAAAATCCCTACGGCATCCATCTTCTGTGACGTCAATCGTGGTCCACCACAACACTTCCAATTTATAAAATTGAAAAAATGGTCGACCGTGAGATTCGAACTCACGACACACACAGCGACTTTCTCGTTCCTAACACAGTCCCTAACCGTTGCGCTATCGCAGGGGGTGAGAAAAATAATAATTACAAAGACAGTATTTAATGGATTAATGGGGAGGTGTGAGGGGTTTTATAACAAATTTCTTCACAGGTCTTTATGAGAAAAAACCGTTCCGTCCGACTAGGAGGTTGAGACATTATTGTGTGTGTGTGTGTGTGTGTGGAGATACACAAAATATAGGACACTAATATATCTGTAAACGAATCAGTTGTAGTATGTCATTAGTTGAGTATAGACGTCTATTTGAGGAGTTTATTATAAAAATAGATCGATTGAATAAGGATGTAATATTTTATGAAGAAAAACGAAGGGTTATGAAGCAAATTGCAAACCTGTGCCTTTCTGCTGCTGATACTACCGACTCAGATCAAAAGAAGTGGGAGAAGCTTACAATAAATTGGGTGCCAGACGAATTACAAAACGGAGCTCGACGACAGGAGATTTCAAGTGCTGTAGATTATATCTTTAGATGTCCGCAAACAACAACATATCCATTAAACAGAATTCAACCTACAAAGCTTTCACCATGATCAATATAACCAACACTAGCAGCATGTTCCATAGTATGAAAAATGAACTTAATAATATATTTTCAATGACTCTATGTATATTATTAGCATTCATATTCGTTTTATTATTTAAAATTTTACCAAAAATTGTTAAACGTAAATTTAAATCTTCATGTAATATATCCGCTGATGAGTAGATTGGGTGTTTTAATAAAAAAAAAATCCACTTTAAAAAAATAATTTATTATTGATATAATAATTACAAAGGTAATGTAGTATTTAAAAAACCATTGTTGGAGACGTTGTATATTTCTGTAGGGTCCTCCAGTGGTGTAGTAGGTTCAAAGTTTCCAGTTACCCATGATGTGTGTGTGTGTGTGTGTGTCATCAAACTAGTAGACTAAAGGGAAACACACGAGGCATTTCTTTAGTAGAAATTCAGCTTATTGCTGTGTGTTTGCAGCATAGTTTCCAATCATTTTTATTCTGTAATACTTGATGCCACATAAAAGAGTATCGAATGCCATGCTGTAATTTTTCAGCTGATGAGTAGATACTAGGTAATAAAAAAAAATCCATTTACTTGAAAAATTATTTATTCTTGATATAATTGAGTTATCATTGAACATTGAAGAAGATTTCATTTGGAAATTAACCTGATGTTTTACTCATAAAAAAAAAACATTGTTTCAATTAACAGAAATATTTATGCAATAGTCTAAAATTATATTGGAAAAAACAATATTTTACATTTTAATATGAAAGTATAGTAATATATGTTATAAATTAATATGAAAGAGTAATAATACTACAAACGAATGTCATAATTCACAAAGTAGTAATATATGCTATAACTTAATCCATTTACTTGAAAAATTATTTATTCTTGATATAATTGAGCTATCATTGAACATTGAAGAAGATTTTATTTGGAAATTAACCTGATGTTTTACTCATAAAAAAAAACATTGTTTCATTTAACAAAAATATTTAGGCAATATCCTAAAATTATATTGGAAAAAACAATATGTTACATTTTAATATGAAAGTATAGTAATATATGTTATAAATTAATATGAAAGATTAATAATACTACAAACAAATGCCATAATTCACAAAGTAGTAATACATGCTATAACTTAATATGTAATAGTTTAATATAAAAGTATAAAACTATATTTGAGTTCATATTATTATATATTTAAATATATGTGAAAAGTGAAAAATGGTTTTACAAAGTTGTATTCAAAAGTCAGCAAAAATAGTTTCATCTGAATCATAGTCAGAATCTTCAGGTTCTGTAGGTAAATTGAAATGAAGAATTAATCCATTTAAAATTTCTATTGGAAAATCAGTATATATGAGTTTTAGTACTCTTCGACAATCATTTTTAGATAGTGATCGAGGTACTTTAATCATTGCAACAGCACTTCGAAAATCTCTGATTAATTTACGTGATTTCTTAAGAAATTTTACACGCCGTTTGGCACGATCTTCAGTTTCGGGAGTAGGAGACATTTTTTATCTAAAAACAAAAAACATTATTCCAAAATACTGTAATGTCCCCATGGAAGCGTATCAAATGAATCGGGAAGTAATTTCCTTTTATCATCGTGAGGACTCAAAGCGATTTTTGTTTGTTCAATGCTATACACATTATGAGCGAAGGAACGTATCGTATTTTGAGTAATTGTCATCTGTTTCCAATTTTTCAAACAATCCACATAATCATCGAAAATTATTTTATTTTTCACAACACATTTTTTAATCCCCTTTGATTTTTTGACAACTTTGCCCCCCTGAACTTTGTAACTATACATTTTGGACCTTAAACCAACAAAATGGGTGATTATTTGTCCATTAGCTTCATCTTTCATCAAACCTAGTATTTTTTTATTAACTCGGGGTATGTTGTAGATATTGTTAATGGGATAATCTGATGTATCAAATTTGTCAATGTTTGCGTCAATTAACTGTTCGTATGCATCTTCACAAGTAAGTTGATAAACAAAACTATCAGTGTCGGTGTACATCAACTTACAATTGTCTACTCCCATTGTGGGAAGCATAAAATTGTAATGGAAGTCATACATTACAGTTTTCGAGATGTCAAGAATAACCATACCCACGTATATCGGTTTATTGAAAATTAGTTCAGACTTTTTCAATTCGATTGCCATCAAAGGTGGATCACCATCATCGAAAACTGTTCTATTGTGATAACGCGGACTAGCAATAAGATTTTTAGCACCATAACGACCCTCATATGTAGATACCAATTTACAAATTCTATGTTTACGGATGGATTCCATACATTTCCCAAACACAGCATTATTCATTAGTTTTCTCAAATCTTTCTCAAAGTCGCTGGTGGCTAAAGTCCTCAATCGATTGTTTAATTCGATGTAGGGTTGAAGCCATGCAGATTGTTGGAATTTCAAAACTTTGTGAACTTTTTCCAATACTAGTCCATGTTCTAGGGCTTGCTTTAAATTTCTATAATGTAAAGTGTAACTTTTTTTATCGTGTAGGGTAGTCATTAATTTTGTTAATTTTGAATCGGGTGGTTTGTGGTGTTCGGGACACATAGGAAAGTCTTTATGTAGATTATGCAACTTGTCTGGATATAACAAATCCACTTGAAGAATATAGCCTTCGGGGTTATCATCTGGGATGGATTTTATGAAATTGATGTCGTTAAATTTCTCCATATCATTTTCGATCCACTCGAAGCCATCAAAGGGCAAATGTTCACACATCGCTTTTCCATACAAATTATTTACATCTGTATAGAGAATATACATTGATGGTTTCTCAACATCATATTCAGACATATATTTATTATTTGCTTCACTGTACCTATTGCAACACTGTGATATTCCTCCTCTAATAGCCTTTTCAATAAACATTATCATATCAATATTTTTTAAAATTTGCAGTTTACATTTTGTAAACTTTAGCATCACATTCCACGCATATCCTGGTATACTGTAGAACCATCCAGGATCTAGACCATACGTTGCTAAAGCTGTCTCTCTAAAATTTTCAAACACATCTGCTAGAAGAAGAATATCGGTGCGCATGTATATATCGCTATATTCTCCAAGTGTTTTTACATTGAAAGACCGCCAAACATTTTTAGCGTGAGCATAATCATCATCAGTTACGTTCGCTTCATTTAATTTATTATAAAAACATTCAATCGGTGGTAATTTATCATCATTCAATTTTTCCAAGTTATTAATATAGTCATAAGGAAAGATACCTTTACGTGTCAATAATGTAAATTGGATATTGGTTAAATTATGGTTTTCTTTTTTCAAAATTTTCAAATAATTGGTGTCCAAAGTTTTAACGACAGCATCCAAACTAGATCCCAAAAAACGAAACGAATCAATAAATCTGAATTTTATGTTTGTTTCCGAATCGTATTGTGTGAATGAAATGTATTTTTCCTTATTGATTGGTAAAAGGCTGACTCTACCACGTTTGGCAATATCTCTTATGATAAAATGGCTATCATAACCAGACAAATTGTGAAATACAATCGGCACAACAAACAGTTTTCTAAAATTTAAATTGCAGGATTGGTGCGCAAATCCTCGAAACTCCCCCGTAAAATGATTGTGATCACGTACAACTATATCTTTTTTATTAAACTTTTTTTCACATATATGACAAACAGTTGCATCATTAGTAGTTCTTGGTTTGACTACCATTGGTACAATTATTTTAATTTTTGAATCTACAAATTTAGCTATATCAGTCATTTCGTTAGCGAACCAATCCATACAATCCACACCTCTGTAACTTTTGTAAAACGATAGAGAATCGTCAAAAGAACATTTTATATAGTAGCCTGCACTGTAAGTTTTATGATGTTGATATTTGTTTGTTGTTTTAGAAATGATTTCATTACATTGTGTCAATTGAGATTCAAAATCAGCATAAATAATAAAAGGACATTTTTGCTTGTATGTATAATTCTTAAACTCAACAAAATCATATTTGGGAAATGAAATCTTTTCATTGTTTAAATTCTCACAAAGTTCGGAATGATCATCCAGTCTCTCACGCAATGAAAAGTAATTGAGACATCTATCACAAACATATTTTTTATGATCGTTTCTATTTAACTGTGAACTAATTAAACGCGATAAATCTTTAACCCAACAATAATGATATTTTACCTCAACAATAGTACTGTAATCATTATGAGATGGCGTTGTTTCATATTCGTTTAATTTCGGAAAGTATTTATCTTGAATGAGTAATAAGTTGACGTGACGGTCTAATTTTTTCCTAGTCAATCTTGCCGGCAATACTGTGTAAAATGTTTTGTTCACTGTTTCATTGTACTCTAACATATAAACGTTTATGGAAATTTCATTTAGTGTTTCAAACTTCTTAATTTGAGGCAGTTTCATTGGCATATCTAAGCCTCGAGTTTTCAAAACGGTGGAATAGTGTGGATATGATGATGTTCGGCTCACCTGCCCTGTGGGAGCGTGTAAACCTGCAACAACGCTCCAGAAAAAACACGCTTCATCATTGTTCTGGATGTTGATGCATGCATGTTTTTTCTGTATCTGCTCAGGCAATCGAATGAAAGATGAACCATTACCCATTTCGTATTTGTTAATTGCTATCTCTAGTGAAATGATTTTGCTTAATGCCCAACCGCTCTGTTTCTCTTGAAACTCTGACATTTTATTCAAAATACGATCTACGACATTATTTTTAAACCATTCTATTAAATCAGTTCCCTCATCAATGATTGCATTGGGTGTACTAAAATGTTTTTGATTTACCACCTCCCGATCATTCGATTGCTTTATATAATCACCAATGAGAGTAGTATTAACTTTTATTATTTTTAGATCCTTCAATATTTGTGAAATTTTAACGTTGAATAAATTAAAAGCATCTTTGAAAAATTCATCGATTACTTTATGTTTCAAATTTACAATAAGCCCTGTCCTAATTCTACAATTAAAAATAACCCCAACATCTAACCATTTTACACTTCGTTTTCTCAACCCATAACCCATATTTTTTTTTGTAATTGAATTAATTTGATGACGTAATCGCTTAAGTTCCCCAATTTTTGATTGAATTTTTCTCTTCTCACCAATGGAAAATTTGAACTTAACCAAAGTCAAGACACATCTCCTAACATGACGGTCTATTAATTTAATTATTGAATTAGCTAGCGGTTTAGAATAATGTTCTTTTAGGAAAGTTAACGTTTGATCAGCTTTGTTCATTAAATTCACCATTTTTTCACTTTAAATATATAATATACATATATAATAAATAAAAACTCACCAAGCGAAAACTAATTTTCAACAATTTCAAACGATATTGCACGATTTGGTCTGCCCACTTCAATTAATCCTCTAAATATGAGAGAATGCTTTTGAGCTTTGAAATAATCAAGTTGACATCGGTACTGTTCCGTCACTCTCTTGGGCAGGAATGTGATATTGTCTGCGAATTCTATCAAAATGACTTCACCACCAAATTTGCTTGAAACTAATTTTGCGCCTAAGATAGGGTATGCTTCCCCAAGCGTCAAATGTTGAAGTTTAATAATAGGCTTCTTCTCTGTAATTAACGACACTGAATTTAATGAAGGTAGATCCATCTACAAAAGAATAAATATGTGTTAATAAACTCTACCTTTTTAGTGGAACTTTATATCATAAAAAACAAAAGTGAACGATTTGTTATTTGAAGAAATAAATGAAAAACTTACTTTTTTCTGAGTAGCCTTCACACAACACACAGATTAATTTTAATATTCTATCACTGTTCAATGATAACTGATTTGTATGATGTGAAATATCAAATTTATATGGAACGATATCCCCCACTATTTGCAAGGTGGTTCTCTCAACGATACCCACACAAATTAAAATTTAATAGCTTCTCCTAATATTGAAAAAAAGCAATAAACGGTGTTCCCACGAAAAAACGAACTACTCTGTACCATTATAATTACGTCTATCTATTAAAATGTTGATTTGAAATGTTTTATTTATTCTCAAACATACAAACTAAAAAAAAAGCAATTTAATAAACGATGTTCCCACGAGAAAACGAACTACTCTGTACCATTATAATTACGTCTATCTAAATGTTGATTTGAAATGGTTTATTTATTCTTAACCTACGCACTGAAAAAAGCAATTTAATAAACGGTGTTCCCACGAAAAATCTAATTTCTCTATACCGTTATAATTATGTCTATCCATTAAAGTTAAATATTGATTTAAAATGTAAATGTTTTATTTATTCTAAGACCCACACACATATATATATGAAATATTATTCTCAAATATATTTCATCAATATAAAAAGTATTGTAATTTTCAAAAGCAATACATAAAAAATAATTAGTGATCTCCTTCTATCAACTTGGAAACATGAAACAAAATCATTGACAATTTTCGTTTCATTTATCAACTCACATACGATGGGAACATGAAATAAAACACAATAATTTTAATTAATTAGTTTTAATACTTCTCTAAATCACTGACAATGTTAACTTTACAAAAAAACATATATTCTCTTAGTGCAATGGCTAATTCGCTATTGTTGATGTCACACATTACTTGAATCAGTTCAAATTTAGTCAAATTTTCATTAGTTTGACTGAAATTTCTAATGTTTTCCACCAAATTTTCATAGTATTCACCAAAATTTATGGATTCTAAATGAGTGAGACGTGGGGAGATGAGGCAACGATCCGCTTGTAGTATTTGATAAACATCTTCTTTTCTTAAAGGTACACTGATATCATGTTTGGTCACCTCCAACCATTTAACACGATCAAATACCATTTGTCGAATGGTGCAGTAGTCTCCACAAGATAACACAGCTTCTTCTTTTTTTTCTTCTTCGTGAAATGATGCACTTATAAATGAATTATTATTTAAAATGTCGATAAATGTGAACCATTCGTATGAGCTGAAGTTGATTTTCTTATGTTTATCGGTGTATGATAGAGTGATCGCAGTACTGAACGTTCTTGCGGGGCTCAAACCACAACCAATTCGAAAATCTCCATCTGTACAATACTCTGTGTACAATAAGTAGTGGTTTTCCTGTTTGGCTGCCATTTCATACACTTGTAAAATATGATCTAATTGTGTGTCATAATTAACATGACTTTGTGTAGCACTAAAATAGCCGCTGTCTTGAGAACTCATATTGACGACTGAGAATCTAACCTACAACTCTCTCCTCTATTTATACTCATTCACATCTCCTACTACTACAAAACAATATATTCATGAGTAGTGAAGCGATGTAATTACGTGACTACATCTGTGCTTTGTATCCAGGTGTTGTGTTTTCTATCTAAACCTAACCATGTAACAAACATCTTGTTGCCTTTTCTTTTAAGTACTTTCTCCACCAAGTAAATGTGTGGATTTGACGTTTTCTGTAGCTCTTCTTCGTAAAACCCTCCACTGATTGGGATACCTTGCAAGTCTTCGAGCAAATATGTGGTGGGATTGGTTATTTTAACTTTAATGATTTTGAATAGTTCAGTCGTCCAATTGGGTGTGTATCCCTTTTCAAAGACATGTTTCGACTTGCTTATACGAACAATATCACCAACTTTAAATTTACGAAGTCCGGCAATCTTTAGATGTGTATAGGTTTTGTTTAAAATATCTTTTTCGTTGGATTTATTGACATTGGAAGGTTTATATTTGGTTGTTGAATGTTTTGTGTTATTGTAATCTCGTGTAATTTTAGGGAGAATGTCAATCCATCTATAGGTACCATTTAAACTGAAATGTTTGTAAAGCTTTAATTTCAATGTTCTAATAACTCTTTCTGCCATAGAAGCTTTTTTCGTGCTAAATACACTATAATGATTAATCCCATGTTTTTTCATTAGTTGTTGAAACTTGCTGTTGTAAAATTCCGTTCCTTGGTCTGATTGGAGATTTTTAGGAACTCGTTTTGTGTTGGTGAGAATGTCTGAGAATGCACGAGTTAACTCTTCACCGGTTTTTGTCTTTAATGGACGTGTCCATAAAAACTTTGAAAAGCAATCGATGACGACTAGTATCATTTTGTGATTTTTATTTTGATTAGCGTAAGGTCGCATTTCAGCTAAATCCATTTGCCATAAATCATCTATGCCTTTGACAATTGTACGTCTGCGTGGATAATTTTTACGTATAGGTTTATGGAGTTCGTTAACAAGCTGGACTTTGGATGACATGTTTCGTAAGCGCATGCACTTTCTAAACTGATGATCCATTACTCTTCTCATCTATTTTCTTCTTTTGTTCAATTTCATGCTTCTTCTTCAAGTCCCTGTCCAAAACTTGAAACGAACGTTCTATGTATGTATTATACATATCGATCTTATCACTGATTAGAGTATTACTTTTCGACAATTTATCCTGTATTTCTTGTTTAAAACTCTCCAAATCATTTCTCAAAAATTCCTTGCCCATAGCAACTACCTCGTCGACGTATATTTTAGTTGCCATATCTCGAGCTCTGACGGGAGGATTTCTCGAAATAAATGCAGCAATTTCGTTGATTTTATTTTGATGAGATACCAATTGCGTTTGTAATGAGGGGATTATTGTTTTTTGAAGTGTTTCGAGCTCATTATGGTACACATGTAATTGTTCATCAACATATAGTTTGTTAGCAACATCGCTATTTGCAGTCGGCATCTTTACATTACAAATTTTTACGTTTTCTGCATCAATATTACCGTCTAGAGTATGTGGATACGATACTTTCGGCATATACGGCTTAACCCGCTCATTAGCATGATTGCGGCGATGTCCAAACTTATCGACAGACATGATTGAAATGATTATGTTTTCCGTTTGTTATTCAATTATATTGGCCTCTTTCAACTCATTGATTATTGCAATTATCTCGTTGTTGTGTGAGAATGAGGTGTTGCCAGCTTCCTTGGATGCAATCAGTAATCTTAAACGGTCACACAGCTCATTGGGATCGTCCCAATAAATGTATTCCATCGGTTTTTCGTTGTATGACAAAAGAGGGCCACCACCACCGCCGCCGCCGACAACAAGACCTTTTCCTACATTAGTATATGGAGCGGTTTGAATGGATTGTTGTTGTTGTTGTTGTTGTCGTTGTTTCTTTAATATTCGAGCTGATGGAGGTTTGGTTATAGTACTACTACTAATATTTGATGAGTCAGTTTTAAACAACGGTCTAATTATGTTGCGATACTTTTCGGTAGCAGTACTTTTCAGACGATCTGCTGCATTGAGATGAGCTTTTGTTATTGTTAGCAGAGCTTTGTAATTATTCAAATCATCATCAGAGTATTCATTGGGATGATTGTAAAACACAAGCTGATACAATCCCGAAGTCCCCGGTATATTTCCTTCTCCACCCCCCTCATCCTTCTCTCGTAATATGTTTATATTACCGTTTCTTTTATCGAATGCAATTCTACGTCTGCCCAACATCCAACCAATTTCATCATTATATAATGGACCATAACTTCTATCAATTTCATCATCTTTGCGAAAGTAATCTTCAAGATATGGTTGACTAATTATTGGATATTGATCTAAATAATCTTCTATGACATCACGCGAAACGTTGGGATGTGTGCCTATATCATAATCATCATAATAATAATCGTCTTCTCCTTCTTCATCATCATAACGTATATTTCCTGATTCATCCGTCTCGGCTATGGGTTTTGTATCGAGAAATGATACATCAGCATTTTTTTCTTTTTTTGTCGTTGTTTCCTCTTTTGGAGGGATGAATTTTGAAACTATGGCTTGTTGTAATGATTTTGAGGATTTGACCATATCTTTTAGCGGTACAGATATCGGTTTAAATAGCTTATTTAGAGATGTATCATGTTCTGATTTTCCTAATTTTAACGCTAAATATTTCTTGCGAATAGATCTCGCCAATTCACTGATTTTTTTCTTACGCATGGCAATAGCAACCTTATCGTTGGACATGGTGACGATGACTGAGGATAATGTCTAGTGCTTTATGAATTTATCGAATCCTTTACGGTACCTACCATTATTTAAAGCAAAATCTTTTACAATCACCAATGTTCCATAGTTGTTAGTAGTCGACCAGCATTCTGAGCAAATCTTTTTAAATTCTTCAAATGTCATGTCTGGTGACACATGTTCCTCAAATATATGTTTTAGATTAATTTCATCCTGCTTGAATAACACAATCATATTACAATTGTCACGTATGAGCTGTTTTGGTATTTTCGAATATGTTTGACATAAGTAGGCCGCGTCAATGAGCTTGTGCCTACACATTGAATAATATTCACGAATTTTCTGTTGTCCATCGCAGGCAACATCATCAAATATGAATATCGAGTTTGACTGCGCTTTATCTGGACTAATAATTTCCTCATTGTCTTTAAATGGAAAATAACCAACACCTTTAACTTCTCCTAAGACTTCTTGCAACAATTTATATTTTGGTTGAAATAACGACTTGGAATAAACGTAAACATTTTTGAATTTAGCACCATTTGGATCGAATAGGAGCGACAACATAACATTTGTCTTTCCACACCCACTAGGACCACAGATGATTGCACGAAAAGAATTTGGTAGTAGTTTACCATGTTTACCAACAGATGATGGATTAGAGGTAAAGTCCAAGTTTTCAATGGGTAGCGTCTGCTCTTGTTGAACGATCTTCATCTTGTGAAGAATTTTATTAGAGTGTTATTCTATAAATATGGATATCGCAGCATTATCATACATCAGTCTTAATGTTGGTGTTTGAGGGAGAAGGTCTTTTGAATTCTCTAATAAATAAACTGCCATTCGAACTTCACTTGCCTACCTACAATTATTGTGGTCGTAAGTGAATATAACTTGTCTTTTTTTTTCGTTAAACATATATTACGTACATTTATAGCTGGAACAAAACTACAAAAGCGACTTGCACGTGGTGACGCAGGCATTAATCCTTTAGACGACGCCTGCAAACAACACGATATAGCTTATTCGCAAAATAAATCTCTTGAAGAACGTCACAAAGCAGATAAGGAGTTGGAAGATAAGGCTTGGGCTCGAGTAAAATCAAAAGAGGGATCTTTTGGTGAAAAAGCTGCTGCATTACTTGTTACTGGTACCATGAAAGTGAAACGAAAGTTGGGAATGGGAAGTCGTCCAAAGAAACAACGACGTTCCTTTAATCGAGACGTAGTGCTAAAGGTGGGAAAATCAATGAAGAGAGGAGCATCTCTAAAAGAAAGCGCCTTGTTTGCCTTACGAGCAGCCAAATCACTTATTAAACAATTTGGTGGATCGAAGAAAATTGTTGTTCCTCGAGTGATACCAGTAAAATCTGGAGGTTTTCTACCACTTATACCTCTGTTTGCCGGTCTCTCAGCACTCGGAGCACTATCGGGTGGAGCTGCTGGGATTGCAAAGACTGTCATTGATGCAAATAATGCTCGAAAAAAATTGGAAGAAGACCACCGCCATAATAAGGTTATGGAACATGTCGGAAATGGTTTATATCTGAAAAAGTATCCTAGTGGCAGAGGATTTGGATTGTATTTAAAAAAAAACTCGCGATAAAGCTACCCAATCGTCCACTGTACGACACCGATATTGCGCGTTATGCAAAATTATATAAAATCTCACACTTTCGTGGTGTTTTCATGCGTGACACTCTACCTAAATCCGGTCCTCGACGACAACAAGAGTGTGCAGTGGTTAACTTGGACTCATCCAAAAACAGTGGAACACATTGGGTAGCATATATAAAGAAAAACAATGTCATCGAGTATTTCGATTCATTTGGTAATTTGAAACCGCCCAAAGAACTTGTAAAGTATCTAGGAGGAGGAGGAAAAAATATTTTTTATAACAATAATCAGTATCAAAACTACGATCAAATCAATTGTGGACATTTGTGTTTGAAATTTCTACTTCAACATCCTTGGAACAATGGGAGAGGAGTGGGATGACATTAAAACATTATTAATGCAAAAGCCACGAAGTTTTACTGTTGATGCGCTGAAAAAAGTCCCCATTCAATATCTGATTGGGTTTGTCAGCCCGTCTGAATTGTTGGATATATGGCATAAACTACCTAATGACTACAAAACAAATTTTGAGCTACAAATTCGTCTGCCGTGCTTCGTTCACTACAACCGTCCCGATTGGACAACGCATTGGGATGGTCCTGCAAGTTCTCAGGCATCTTGTTTTCTATGTCAAAGTGTATTAAATAAATCTTGAACATAGTTCTGTGTATTATTTAAAGTACCTTCATCCCTTGACATGCATCAGTCATCATGTCGCAGTTGTTGAGAGTAAATAGCACAAATCACGTATTTACATTCCAACCTCCTACGCCTATTGTACTCTATCCTGAGAAAGACTATGAGTTAGCACTACGTTCCTTTCACTCATACCATAGTATACCAAACATTGAAAATCGCAAATTTCACTACTACGATGACAACAACATGATGCAGAGTTTTGATATACCAACGGGATGTTACGAAATCGCTGATATTGAAGCGTTCATACTAGACAAGTTAGGTGGTGGTGGTGGTGGCACCAGCAATCCATTTGAAACTGTATTTGCGTTAAAACCCAATAATAATACGTTACAATGTATGATTTACAGTAAATATAGAATTCCGTTCGGCGAGCAGGATACTCCCAACTGTCTTGGCGACATATTGGGTTTTTCTAGACAGATACTCGAAGCCAAAAAATGGTACTCTTCAGATCTACCCGTCAAAATTATAAAAGTATCTAGCATACGCTTCGAATGTAACATTACCACTGGAGCCTTTGACGCAGACAGACCTGCTCATACTATTTACGAATTAGTTATAAAAGTAGATCCTGGGTACGCCATTGACGAAACTCCACATAATTTACTTTATTTACCTGTTATACCACAACGTGAAATTACTAACGTTACTGTGTTGGCTTTGGACCAAGACGGACATCCTATCAACTTTCGTGGTGAAAAGAGTACCTTGGTGTTGGAGCTTAGAGCGAGAAGCAACAGATGGGATTGATAATTAATCATAAAAGACGTTCCGCTGCACATTCAGTTCCATTAGTTAAACGACGTCCTTCAAAGCAACAGCAGCAGCATCTTACGTTTGCTAACAAATTGTTCTTGCAATCTTTAGGCTTTTTGTTGAAAGAAAAACGATGACAACCATGTATGGAAAACGTTCTCGTATGAACGATATGCCTCCAATGTTTGATATCTATCGCAAGCCGAGATTCGATGAATCGATTCGCAAAGCTGAATACAGAACATATGCTCCGTTCATCAAATCGTTCAGTTGCAGTGACATTGTGGAATTTAGCATCAATCAAGTTGATTCGTTTTTTGCAATGAACGAAACATTGTTGTGCATTAAAGGTTCGCTCAATATACATGGAGCCGGTGATGTAAAGCTGGCAAATAATTTTGGTGCTTTCCTTTTCGATTCGTGCACATACAGTGAAAGCGCAAGAGAAATGGAAACGGTTCGAGATCCTGGAATCGTGAGTGCTGTACGTGCCATGACGTGCTACAATCAAGAAGATTCCAATCATATGGCTATAGCAGGCTGGAATTATCCCAAAGATCCCATCCTTAATGCTCCAGATAAATCATTCAACCTACAAATTCCTCTCAAGCACATTTTCAACATTTTCAATGACTATCCCATGATTACATGTGGACGGCAAACAATACGTTTGGTTCGAGCTCGAAACGATAATGATTGTGTATATATCACAGAAAAAAATGTTGCCGGTGTGACTTCCACTACAACTGTTAGCATAAACATTACCAACATCGAATTGAAAATCAAGCATATCTACCCTAATGATGATATTAAGTTGGAACTGATGAGGACCATTCAAAAGGATCAGCCTATAGTTATTCCATTTAGAAAGTGGGAGATACATGAACTGCCATCCATCACCAGAAATGCTAGACGTGAAGTTTGGGCTGTTAAAACTACAACTTCAGTGGAACGACCTCGTTATGTTATTGTTTTCTTTCAAACCAACAAACGTGACAACAACACAACTGATCCAACTTTATTTGACAATGCAGACATTCAAAGTATCAGGTTATCGCTAAATGGAGAGTATTATCCCAATGAAAGAATGCAGTTGGATTTTACCAAGAATGATTACAATGAGGCATATTTCAACTATACTGAATTTTATCCTAGCTATATGAATTCGACACAGAAGCGTCCTCTGTTGGATTATTCCTCATTCAAGAGGCGTGCATTGTTTGTTATCGATTGCTCGAAACAAGAAGAAAGCATGAAGGCATCTACAGTTGATGTAAAACTTGACATTGAAGCAAACATTGGTTTCCCCGAAAATACCAAAGTATATTGCATCATAATACACGATTGCGTAATGGAGTATTTCCCCCTCACCGAAATTGTTAAGAATTTAAACTAGAATGTGCTACTGCTGCTGCACGTTAGTATTCTAGCAATCATCATCATGAGAGTTGCATTCGTGGACATCCAAGGATTCGTCGTTGATGGATGCTTTGTTCCCAAAGAACTCACCATCGAGATTGGTTTTAAGCAGAGTCACTACATGTTTTTGCCACCTCAATCGTTTGATACATTAAGTCAGCGTGATAAGAAAACTGTGAAATACCTGGAAAAAAATGTGCATGGCATTCGATACTCTTCAGGTGACATCGAGTATAGCGAAATAAATGTAATATTGGAAACTAAGCTGTTGTATGCTGCAGACTTCATTTACGTACGCGGACAGCAAAAGGCTGAATTTCTACAAAAGAAATGTCACATTTTTAGTGTCTTTCCCATCATTATTGACGTCTGCAAGTTTGATGGTACATCATTGGCAACTGGAAACTTTGAACGTGATTCCTGTCACGCCACTGGAGGATCCTCCAGAAATGTACAATATCTCCGACAATGGTTTTTAAATATTGCGTTACCTTTGTAATTATTATATCAATAATAAATGATTTTTTTAAAGTGGATTTTTTTTTACACACACCATTTAGACGTCCCACTCAACAAACTAAATATCTTTTTTAACAAGAAACGTATAAGAAACAACCCCTGTATACATTTTATGACAAAGAATCATAGACACTTTTGATTTCACTCGTATGCTGTGAAGGCATCAATCTTGGAATATTAAAATGTAAAGTGCAACTTTCAAAATTACGTGGGGTCACTGACACCCAACGCAAAGTGTTAAAACCCAAATAAGACATTTATAAATAAACCATGATAGCGCAACGGTTACGGACTGTGTTAGGAACGAGAAGATGCTGTGTGTTCTTAGTTCGAATTTCACAGACATCCATTTTTTTTCAATTTTATAAATTGCATGATTTTTTTTTTCAAGCGGATTTTTTTTTTACATACACACCATATGAAATTTAGACGTCCCACTCAACTATCTTTTTTAACAAGAGCGCCAAAAGTATCTGGGGTCACTGACACCCAACGGATGAAGGTAAAACCCAAATAAGAAATTTATACAAATAACCTCGATAGCGCAACGGTTAGGGACTGTGTTAGGAACGAGAAAGTCGCTGTGTGTGTCGTGAGTTCGAATCTCACGGTCGACCATTTTTTCAATTTTATAAATTGGAAGTGTTGTGGTGGACCACGATTGACGTCACAGAAGATGGATGCCGTAGGGATTTTACTGACGTCACAGAAGATGCCGTCGCGACATTCGAATCACCCGCCAACGACACAACCCACCAAATTGGAAGTGCTACGTCACACATGTGGATGGACCATGATTGACGTCACAGAAGATGGATGCCGTCACAGTCGCGACATTCGAAATACTCGCCAACGACCCGCCATTGACACAAGATGGATACGACACACCAACACGTCCGCCATTGACACAAGATGGATGCCACTTCCGGTGCGCGCGCACAGTCAACGAAATCCAACATGGCCGACTTCCGTCCCAGAACCGGCTTAGTATATCTACTTACGACATACCGAATTTTTTTGTCTCGAGATGGTATGGTATGTTACAATTGTAAAAAACCTGGTCACATAGTATCTCAATGTACTGAACCTAAAATATCTCTACCGCAAGTTCAACCTACAGGCAGCACCAACTTACCAATTTGCGCAAATACATCTAATTATGTTCCGACAAACACCGTTGTCACGCAAAATGTAATACCAGCTTCCCCAGTGGACTCAAACTCAACCACAAAATATGCGGCAACCTCTAACGCCACGCCGGTTGCATCTACTAACGGGGATGCACCAGAAGAAGCCAACAACAGCTCCAACAAAACAAAACGCAATATAAACGAAGTAATTACACCTGAAGCAGACACAGCTAGAAACGATCACAACTCATTTCCTTTACCGAGAAACAAACAATAATTAAAGAAAAAGAAAACCATTCACACCACACCCAGTCTTACATCAGATATCACAATACAGTTACTTGAACCAGCCAAAAATTTTATTGATAATCAATCTCCTCTATTCGTTATCGATTATGATCAACTTGCGTTACTCATAACCAATGTTAGTGGCTCTACAGATTCCATCAGTAGATCGAAGAATATACAACAGATTACCTAGCCCTAACCCATATGCTGTCTCAAATCCCCCCCCCCTACTTAAAATATAGATCTATGAAGACTTAAAAAAGAAAATTTTCAAGTTCCTGGGTAACGATACTTCAGAGTGGGATAGTGACATATCCCAAAGTAGTCAGCAAAATATATAATGTCAATACTTCAGTGGAACATCGACGGATTTTTCCATCGCCTTGCTATGCTACAAATCCTGATTGGGGAGCACTCCCCCGATATTATATGCCTACAAGAAACTAATCTTAAACATCAAAAAATACTTATAATTCAAAGCTATTCGACTGTTTTCACAAAGACCGAATAAGTGATATTAATTTCACTTCCGGCGGAGTAGCTACTCTAGTCAATAAGGCATTGGAGACAAAACCATTTCCTGTCACTAGCAACTTAGAAGCTGTCGTTGTCAAGATCAACTCACCTAGCACATATTTCATATGCAACATTTATTTTCCCTAAAGTTATCCAGCCTCCTATAACGACATAAAAGATCTACTCATGCAAATACCACATCCACGCATAATTATGGGCCATTTTAATGGCCATAACATAATATGGGGTCGCTACATACAGACACAAGAGGCAAAATTGTGGAAAAAGTAATCTCGGATCTTCAACTGAATTTTCTCAATGATGGAACCCCAACTAGATTCAACATCAACACCGGGGACTCAACTGCAATCGATCTAACCCTTTGCGATCCTTCGTTAACACCTCGCCTATCCTGGGAAGTCCTGAACTTTACCTATGGTAGTGACCACCACCCTATAATAATAAATCGTTGTACTCATCAATCTCCGGATCTTTTTCTGCCAAAATGGAAAATCGACTCTGCTAACTGGTCCGATTTTGCTGAGCATATTCAAGTCGCTATCTTAAACTATAAACTATCTGAAAACATCGATGAATCATTATCAAATTTTAACAATATAATTCTGAGCAGTGCTGAACTATTTATAGGCAAAACAAAAAGGACAAAATTGAATCACGTTCCTGTACCTTGGTGGAATCCAGAATGTGAAGCAGCAATTCGTGCAAGCAAAGCAGCTTTGAATAAATATGAAAGACACAAGACAGTTGAAAACATGATAGATTTCAAGAAACATAAAGCCAAGGCTCACCTCACAACGAAACTCGCAAAGAAAAACTCCAGCACAGTCACAGCATCTGCAAGTGAAATGGCTAACATATCAGCCAGTATTTACAAGCAATGTCCTGGAACGAAAACTACAACATCACTTTTCTCGATAATAAATTAGCTGCAGAAAACTCGAATCTGTCACTGGATGGAAATGAACATACTGCTTTAAACATGAGCTTCACAAAGGCTGAATTGGATAACGCCCTTAATAATTTAGAAAATTCCAGTCCAGGACCAGATGATATCCCAGTCGTATTTTTAAAACATCTTCTCGATATAGCAAAAACAACGCTCCTGAAACTGATTAACTGCATTTTGAAACAACACAAGTTTCCATCAATCTGGTCCAAATCCATCGTCCTTCCGCTCCTTAAACACCAAAAATCTCGCACTGAACCTTCATCTTACCGACCTATAAGTTTAACATGCTCAACCAGCAAACTGATGGAGAAAATGGTCAATGGCAGACTTACGTGGACTTTAGAAAAGGCAAACCATTTAATATCCGAGCAAAATGGTTTCAGACAAAATCGTTCAGGGATTGACAACATCCTGGATTTAGAAAGTGACAGATTTTCCTGCTCCTTGCGGTTCATTCTATTTACACCCGGTCACAATGTCTGTAACTTTACCGGTTTTCAGTTTCTAAACGGCCTGTTCCACTTCCGAAGAAAGGATATCCGGCTCACGCTCGTGATTTAAAAAAGGAGCTTGAATGTGAACGTCGGAATATAGGTTTTCGCAATATGTGTGCAACACCTCAATTATCCCGTCTTAGATGGTGATGAGATATCCATTGGTGTTCTCAACTGACCAAGTTTTGAGTTTGAAGTCTTGATTGAGACATTTTATCTTTAAGAACATCTCTCTTGGATGGTTTGTGTTGGCGTGGGCTTGTATTTCCCTGCAGTCTTCTTGGAGAGAGGAGTTCTTATCTTGGCGGCAGAGTCTTTGCATTTCACGTGTTACTTCTCTATACCAATCTTGCTTCGCGTTAGAATCCAGACCCGAGATCTTAAGCTCTCTACGTCCTTCAATGACGGATAATGTATGGGTGGTAATCCAGGGTTGTTTAGGTTGTGTGCTGCGTTTTGGTCAAGTTGTTTGGACAGCCTCTGTATGAATATTTTTAAATGTTATCCACATATTATTGGGAGAATGTGCATCCATCATCGAGATTCTCTGAATAATCTGAGGTCCCTTTCGTTGACCAGCTCGCTCTCCTGACTTAGCTCCTGTACATTTTGGTATTTGGGGTTACATTAAAAATCAGATATTTTCCAAACCTGTTACGATAAAGGAAGATATGATGCAGAGAGTCTTACTTGCTTTTAATTCTTTAACACCCGACCACATTTCCAGAATTACAAGACCTAACTTAATGAAAAGGATTCGTAAATGTTTAGAAGTAGATGGTGCTAATTTTGAACAATTATTATAAAACCTTATTTGCTTAATATTACATTTAGTTATTAATTAAATTAATACAACATAGCTAGTCAACGTTTTTAATGATATCGCAAATTAAAAATATTTTCATGCTATTGGTTACTTTTCAGTATTGTAATGTTTTTCTTATTTATTTAAACGTTTTGATACGACAGGTGGGATAAATTTATACGCACGTTATGTCTACTCACTTAATTTATTCATTCAAGAATTTATATTATATACACAGTATATTCACTTACATTAATTCATATAAACACTTCACTACTGTTTATTTACTTAAACTAAATTTATATATTCACTTGTTTATCTCTTGAGATCACTTTATAAACTCACTCTTCCCGCTGGTCGTTGTTCTTTATATATAAGTGCCTTTTTTCTAGATAATTCTAGACTGCGGCTCACACAAAAATAATCACCGCCCCTGAAATGTGTAGATAAGACTGGAAATGTCTAGATAAGTATAGTCACAAATAATAGTAGTAAACAGTTCAAAGAAATCCCGCATTCGCCAAAATTTTAACTTTCATACATGGCTTAGTCAGAGTCGGATTCAGGGACTACACCCGTATGCTATTTCGTAACAGTATTATTAAAATATCCCCTTGAATAATGGAAATCATGGTCTACGCTTTGCTTATGTTTAAATAATTGTTATGTTTTAACTAATATAATGAAATATTTCAAAAGTGGTTAGATTTAGATATAGGGAATACCGATACGAAACGAATTGGTTTGAAAAAATACAGCGGAAAATGTAATACATTATTGGGTGTTCCATTTAAAGCAAGCAATATATGTGAATTGTGCATGTAGGCGGCTAAGTTTAAAACACCCTGTATGAAATATCAATAAGTTCAATATATGGAGTTAACAGGCAATCGCTTGTTGTTTATTGGTTACAATTTCACGTCACTGGGTTTGTTATTAATGGATATATCGTTATTCAATTTGGTCTAAGATTTTCTCAAAATTTTGAAAAAAATTTAAATATCTCGAAAATACTTCATTTTTCGTATAGGACATTCCGCACTAATTTTATCTAAAATTTCATGTAGAATTCGAAAATAAAATAAGAAATATTAGGTTCGATTCAAAACAACAAAGTTAACGTCTACTTCCGGTATAACCTGGAGTGCCACATTCAGCACAGCATTATATTTGAACTCAGCGTCGTCCAAAACCTACAGCTTCGTAATTTCAGATTTACAACATATCTGCATCCGCCATTACTTTTAATCAAAACTTTTCGCGCCAATCCCTGTATACTTAGCTGTTACAATGTTACTTTTGTGCATTTATTTTTTGTACTGTTGATAATTTCATTCCTTCCATTAATTCTTAATTTAAAATTGCATACTGCATATTTGTTGTGTTATTTTCAGAATAGAAGCATTTTTTAATTGGATTTTATTTCAGGTTATCTGACATGGCCCCAAACACTTCTATGTCTACTGGAGTTCTTCATGAACAAGATTATCAAATTCAATCACGAATAACTCCACCAGAAATTGTTAAACCAAGCGAAAGAAAATTGGAACTGGTTTGGAGGAATATCATCCTGTTTATTTTCCTCCACTTGGGGGCGGTTTATGGATTATTCCTGATCTTCACTTGTGCCAAAATATGGACCACGTTACTGAGTAAGTAGAAGTACGATATAAGCTGGTACTAAATATATCAATTTAATGATAAGAATAATTTTACTGCGAAGACTTGAAAAACTGGAAGAAAGCTCAACGAAATATAATTCTTTGCCTTGGAATTCAAATAAGCGTCAAACCAGAGTATGGTCTATTTGGAATAGACAGAGGATAATAAAACCTAATTTAACATGCAAAACCCATAACCGTTGAGCAACCAAAACTCCAGAATTTGAAAACGGTTTATATTATAATTCACATCTTTATTCTCTAAGTTTACTTATCTTCATTTAGTTTTCCACAGCAAATTCTATCATTTTCAACCCATTTTGGTTAAATACTTTGTGGAGACTTTTCCCTCCAGTTATATTCTAGTCCTCTCCTCTGCCTATATAGTCCAGGCGGTAGAGCAATCGAAATGGATGTTGTTTGATAAGGCAATAATTTTTATGCAGAAAGTTGCCGAATATTGTGTACAACAATAATCTATGTTTTCCTACTACAAAAAGTTCTTGCTAAATGCTCTAGAACAACAAATATACCAAAATATCGAAAAATGACTCATTTTTCGATACATTTGTGTCTAAAACTTTTAAACAAAGCCTTAAATCAAAAAAAATTACTCCTTCTTTTTTGTTCATTTGACGATTTCCTATAAGGCTATGAGAATCGCGGATCGAAAAACTTCAATTTTCCATGAATAATATGAGAAAATTAGTAAAAAATCATACATAAACATTTTTTCGATAAGTAAAAATTGATAAATATTTATCAAATATTCAGAAAAGATAGTTAAACATATGACAATTACGCACAAAAAATTTTGTAACGATCGATCGCGTAGTTTTTCACTGCCACAATTATTAATTAACAAATTATAAAAAATTTGATCGCGCGTACCTTGTTTAAACAACGGTGAAAAAGGAGCACTCAATTTTTAACAGTTACTTAGTGTCATAACAAACAATAAGCAATTATAGAAATATCCATTTTACGTTTTAATAATTTTTTACAATGTTTTTAAATTTTGTGAAAATTTTTCCATTATAAATAATTTTTCGTTTACAGCATCGGTTCGATGTAATTTGAATATTGTTTCCCATATGAATACTGCTTTGCAAGCACTTTCATTTTAGCCCAAAACGACGAAATTTGACCGTGTACATCCGGATATAGAGGCCCACAAAGTTAATAATAATTTATGACTTACTTAATCGTTAAATCGAAATTAAAAAAAATACTCTCTTATAGCTGGTTGCAAATACTTTATATATTCGTCTTGTGTATTTTCGACAAATGAAAGCCTAATGAAGGAAAAATCGATGAAAATACCGTAATCAAAGGAGTTCGTCGGCCCAGCGGCGTGGGAGCAGGAGTGGGGATGGTGGAGAGCAGCTCTGCTGTCGCGCGGCCCGGGTGTTTCAAAATGCGAATGCGCGGTAAAACATGAGTTATCTCGGCAACGGTAGCACTTATCGAGACGATTTTTTTAAATTCGATGTAGCGAAATGAGAGGAATCAGAATATGACATCAAAAAACAATATTACAAAGAAATTTTGCACGAATTTCAAGATCAAAACTAGCCCGACTAGCCAATTAGGGATGCTGTCTATTTCAAAACTACACAGCACACGCAGAACTAATGAAGAACATCCATCGGATGGCATAGCATAGAGCGTCCTTTAACGGTCGTCTGCTGTTAAGTCGAAAAGCGTCCTTGATAGTGTCAGTTTCACAGTTGAAAATATTCTCAACGCGTATTTACTTGTATGCAGAGTGTGTAAATATTTGCAGATTTATATAATTTTCAAATAAAAGTAAGAAAATATCTGTCCATATCAGTAGTATTTTTGTTTGAAAATTTAAGTAAAGTATATCTATTGGAAATGCTGTAACCTTCAAAATAAAAATAAATGGTTTTCTTTTATTCTTACAATATAGAAATTATTAACAACTTTGTATATACAAGTTAGGAAAGTAAATTGTTATTAATATTTTGTTGCAGTACGGTGATTACTGTATTTTTATCGATTTTTTTTTCATTAGGCTTTCATCTGTCGAAAATGCACAAGACGGATATAGAAAGTATTTGCAACCAGCTATAAGAGAGTATTTTTTTTAATTTTGATTTAACGATTAAGTAAGCCATAAATTATTATTAACTTTGTGGGCCTCTATCTCCGGATCTACACGGTCAAATTTCTTCGTTTTGGGCTAAAATGAAAGTGCTTGCAAAGCAGTATTCAGATAGGAAACAATTTTTGAATTACATCGAACCGATGCTGTAAGCGATAAATTATTTATAATGGAAAAAATTTGACAAAATTTAAAAAAATTGTAAAAAATTATTAAAACGTTGAATGGATATTTTTATAATTGCTTATTGTTTGTTATGACACTAAGTAACTGTTAAAAATTGCGTGCTTATTTTTCACCGTTGTTTAAACAACGTACGCGCGATCAACTTTTTTATAATTTGTTAATTAATAATTGTGGCAGTGAAAAACTACGTTATCAATCGTTACAAAAATTTTTGTGCTTAATTGTCATATGTTTATCTATCTTTTCTGAAAATTTGATAAATATTCATAAATTTTTACTTGCCGAAAAAATTTCTCTAAGTTTGCGTATGATTGTTTACTAATTTTCGCATATAATTCATGGAAAATTAAAGTTTTTCTATTCGTGATTCTCACAACCTTCAACCTCATAGGAAATCGTCAAATAAACAAAAAAGAGAGAGTAATTTTTTTGATTTAAGGCTTTGTTTCAAAGTTTTAGACACAAATGTATCTAAAAATGGGTCATTTTTCGATATTTCGGTACATTTGTTGTTCTACAGCATTTAGCAAGCACTTTTTGGAGTAGGCAAACATAGATTATTGTTGTACACAATATTCGGCTACTTTCTGCATAAAAATTTTTGCGTTATCAAACAACATCCATTACACCCTACTTTTACTGCTCTACCTACCGCCTGGACTAATATTCGCGTCGAAATCTCCGATTACGAGTTTTATGCCATATCTTGGTATTCCTCTTAGAACTTTTACGACTTTTTCATAAAATTCATATTTAGCTACAAAATCCTTGTCTTCGCTTGGCGCATGTACATTCATTATGTTGATGTTCCTATATTTTCCGCGAATTTTTAAAAAGCACAATCTCTCCGATATAGGTTTGAAATCTACAACCATTTTTGCAATTCTATTTCTCACCATGAAACCTGTGCCAATAAATCTAGTCCCGTTACCACTTTTAAACAGTGTAAAAGATTCAATTTGGGTTATGTCATTTCCTGTTTGTTTAGTTTTTAGAATCGCTAGTATATCTAAATCATAATTTTTTAGTGTTCCTCCTCCGTATTTTTCTTTTACATTCCAAGTACCAATTTTCATTTATCTTTCATTGTTTAGATGTCGTTGTTTATTCAAGTCAGTTTTAGTTGCGAAAAGTTCTTTGTCGTCAGACTTTTCAATTCGTTTTTCTTCATTTGTTCTAACTTCCCTTCTGTACGGTTCCATTTCCATATTTCGCCATTTATTGTTATTTTTTAGAACCCCTGCTTGACTTCTTTCCGTTATCGTTTAGCTTCTATGCCCTTTTTCTTATTTCTCTTTGCACTTTGTTCGATTAAATCATGGCTTATGTATATCCTATCTGCCTTGTAGTTTTTCAATTTATGTTTATTCTTCATGATTTTTTTCCATTTCATTTTCTAACTATACTACACATGCATGTTCTCCTAATTCCGTTGCTAATTTGATTTCGATGTATATATCTAGAGTTCAATTTATCATGTTTGTCATGGTTGACTTCAAAGTATCAGGTCAATCGTTACCACTATATTATTTTTTTCTTCTCCCTTTTTAGTAAACGAAGCTCTCGAATATCTGTTTTTGTTTGGCCGTTCTCCTTTCGAATCATTTCATTATCTTTCCTCAGCATTTAGTTTTCTTTCCGCAACTTCATGAATTTCTGCATAAATGTGCGTTGTTCCTCCTTAATATCTTTTACATATGTGGCAAGTTGTTGTAAAATTTCCATTATCCCTTCTGATTTATCTTAATCTTCAAATTCAATTTTTCTTCTCTTTCCATCATCCGTAAGTTCGCTGGATGGCATTTTTGGTTTTGCCTGAAAGACGTGCAGAGTATGAATCTCCAGATTTCAAGAAGAAATTTTCAGTCCGGCAACGTCGCTTTTAAATATTTCGCAGGTTACCTCGCTGTTTATGATAATTATCAACAACGATTAGGTAGGAAAACAAGTTATTTTCACCGAGAGACTGTTCTTGTTTTTATTTTATTGTTTTAAGGGTTTGTCCTTTAATATTTTGAGTTACTTTCAGCACAGCACAGAGTTCGCACTCTAAACTTTTGTTTTTCACTATTTATTGAATTTGATTTGTCGCTGCACCTCCGAAAATATAGCTGATTTTCAAATACGTATTTTCACTAGAAGTACATGGTTTGCCATGCCCAAAATGCTTTCAATTGAACTACATTTTGACCAAACTAAAATTGAATATTTCTGATAATTTAGTGCTTTTTCAAAGTTTTGGGCATTTTGCTTATTTTACAATAAATTTATTTAACATTATGGTTTATTACAGGTGCACTGTTTTACTTTGTATCTGGCTGGGGAATTACTGCAGGAGCTCATAGATTATGGTCACACCGTGCATACCAAGCGAAATGGCCGTTAAGACTCGTGCTTACCCTCTTTAACACCATTGCATTCCAAGTAAGTTGAAAAAATATAGACTCTCATTTTGCGTTAACAACCAATTCTATATTTTTAGAACTCAATTATTGAATGGGCGAGAGATCATAGAGTACATCACAAATATTGTGAAACTGACGCAGATCCCCATAATGCCAAAAGAGGTTTCTTCTTCTCCCATGTCGGTTGGCTCCTTTGCCGCAAACATCCTGAAGTTAAGCGCAAGGGTAAAGGAATAGACATGTCCGATTTAGAATCCGATCCAATTTTAGCATTTCAAGATAAATATTATATGATTTTAATGCCCTTGTTTTGTTTCGTCTTGCCGACATGGATTCCCATGTACTTTTGGAATGAAACGTTTATAACATCATACTTCGTCAACATTTTCCGGTTCGTTTTCGGTTTGAACGTCACTTGGTTAGTCAACTCAGCTGCGCATATGTTTGGGCAAAAACCATATGACAAGTAAGTTTTTATTTTAGTAACAAATGGAGATAATATTTTAGTAAGTACTAAGAAAGTCACACTTACATTTTGTTAACATAAATTTCGTAAATAACGGAATGTCACAAAATGTGCATTAAAATTCGGAATTCGAAATATATAGTCATTGAATATATAGTCATATTGAATGGTTTTGAAATCCGAAACAATATAGGCATAGAATATGCAACCAGAATTACACAACACTCTCATACTATTATCGATCATGTTTTAGCAACAAGTAACATAGACTGTAAGGTAAACTTTGAATATAGCACAATTTCGGATCACAATATATTAGAAATACAATTATATACGAAAAATAAAAATTATAATTGTAAAGTTCAGAAAACATTTGAGAAACTAGATATCTCAAAATATGAAGATAATTTGAAAGATCTATTGCAAACCTCTATAGCGGTTGATACATTCGAAACCTTGATCAAACTAATACAAGAAGGTAAAAATAAGGCAACAAAAACAATTAAAATGAAAATTAGGAAAAATAATGATTGGGTAACCCCCCAGTTTTTAGAATTATTGAAAAGAAGAGAATAATTATACAAACTAACGAAAAAATTCCCTCAAGATCAACGAATCTTCAGAAATGAAAAGAAGAAAGTTGAAAACGAAAAAAAATCTAAAATGAAATTAATTGTCTCGACCCTTACTTCGTGGAATCTACTCATATTAGTGTTTTAAATGAAACTCAACGTTTCTAGCTAATTCCACAATATAATTAAAAATATTAAAAATTCTAAAAAATTGACACTTGTTCCGATAACTGAATGGTGTCCTCAAGAAATCACTATCTGCAGTCTCTATATACCACCAATCTTACTGAAGCCGAACTAGTAGACTTAATACAACAGCTACCAGTACCATACTTGGTGGTGGGCGACTTCAACGCTCACAACACTATGTGGGGTTCGGAAAAAATATTTGGGAGAGGTAAAATGTTTGATAATGTTATAGCAAACACCGACACTTGCCTACTCAACACAGGAAGTAGTACTTATTTTAATATTGCATCTGGAACCTATTCTGCAATTGACCTCAGTGTTAGTGACGCAAGATCTGCTCCATCTCTTACATGGAATACCCTAGAGTGTCCTCACGATAGCAACCACTTCCCTATACTGATATCAAATAACTGTATAAAGCAATCGAAAACAATAACTAAATGGAAAACTGCCAATGCAGATTGGGCAGGTTTCAATTCATATACTAACAGTATAGCGGACGAACTTCAGTTGCCCGAAAACATCAACGAAGCAATTGCCACTTTAAATAATTTCATCACCGAAGCTGCAGATATCTATGTCGGAAAAGTTGTTTTATCTCCTTCTCACAAAATAAATCCATGGTGGAACGAAAATTGTTCCGTCGCAGTTTGTGAATGCAAAAGAGCGCTGAATAAATATCGTCGAACGCGTACTGATTCCGACCTCACAAATTTTAAAAAACGCAAGCAAGCGAAGAAGGATTCTTGGGAAAATTACGTTTCTTCTATCACATGTGAAACTCCACCTAGCCAATTCTGGACAAAAATAAGACAGATGAAAAGCAATAGAACATTCACAAAAATTTTAGCATTAATAGATCAAGATGAACTGACTACTGATAGCGAAAATTTTTTTAATACTATCGGCAATGCTCTTCAGGAGAAAAGTAAAAACTCTAGTGAATATGCCACAAATACCACTATCCAAATCCCTACTCATGTTATACAAGACAGATTTTCTTTAGATCTTCCTTTATCTCTCCAAGAACTCCTGTATTTCCTCTCGTCCTGTAAGAATTCAGCTCCAGGTCCAGACAATATTCCTTTTCAATTCTTAAAAAACTTGTCAAGAAATGCTCTGATAAAATTATTGAGTTTGTACAACAAAATCTGGATGAACAGAGTTTCCTCAACAATGGAGAGAATCAATCATCTTATCAAGTAAAAAGCAAGACAAATCTCCGACGGATGCAGATTCTTATCGCCCTATTTTACTACCTATTACTGTATGTAAGCTACTAGAAAAAATGATAAATAAAAGATTAATTCGGTATCTTGAAAAGCATAAACTTCTATCCCCTACTCAATCAGGCTTTAGACCTCAACGCAGTGCCAGTGATAATCTAGATCTTATTCAGATTTGCGCAACGAATGCACTTAATAAGAATCAAGAAGTCGTAACTGCTGTGTTGGATATTCAAAATGCCTTTGACTGTCTACCACGACCTGTTGTCCTCAATAAACTTAGTGAGTGTTACATACGAGATAACATGTATTCCTTTATTGAAAACTTTTTGAGTGATCGTACGTTTAAAGTGTCTGCAAAAGGATCAACTTCCAACAGCTTCTTCCAATACAATGGTGTTCCCCAGGGATCGGTACTGAGCCCCACTCTATTCAGCATCGCCATAAACGACATTTCCTCAAACATCCGATCTCCCGTCAAAATTGTCCTCTATGCTGACGACTTAATTATATTTTGTCATGGCAAAAACACTACCACTACGTCGAGATTACTTCAAGAAGCAGTCGGTCAACTGCAAAAATGGTCCGACAAAACGGGTCTTCAATTTTCGGCAACGAAGTCCAGAGTTATCAAATTCAATAGAACAACCACCATCCCCTCAAATCCGCCGATAAGATTGAATGGAGACGACATTCCAGTATTAGAGAGAATTGCTTGAGCAGACTGAATATTTTAAAATTCCTATCACACCACAAATGGGGAGCTGAAGAGGAAATACTTCTTAGTGTATATCGCTCTTTAATCCGTCCCAGATTAGACTACTGTTGTTATATTTACATGCCCGCTTCGAAATCAGCATTAAGTACCCTGAATTCTGTACAAAATACTGGCCTTCGAATTTCCTTAGGTGGTTTTAGATCTAGCCCAGCTGAAAACCTTAGCTGTGAAGCCAATGAGCCTCCCCTGTGGCTAAGACGACAACTTTTCCTATTAACATACTCGTCTAGAGTATCTGCTAACCCCAACAATCCAGTCTACCCGTTGTTAACATCTAAATGTATAAGTCATAATGTATCTCCAAAACGTAAGTCGCTGGTAGAAATTCTGACCTCCTTACTTGGCGATATTAATCTATCTCATACTACTCATAGTCTAGCATCCCCCACGGCACCATGGAATACCAACTTGACAAACTTCAATTTATCATTAATTCAGTATCCAAAGTCCGAAACATCTCAGGAATTCCTGAGAAAATCTTTTTTGGGTGTAATTAGTCTTAAATATGACAAGGTGTTGTACACCGACGCCTCAAAAGGTAATGAAGGAGTTGGCTGCTAGGTTGCCACTTCCAATGCAACAGTTACAATGAAGCTTTTACCCTCATATCCCAGTGTTCATACAGGAGAACTCTTCGCTATATTGCAAGCTCTATCCTCTTTAACAAGTGACTCCAAACACTCTGACATATATACGGACTCACTAGCATCTATTAATTCCATTGAATGCATATACTCCACGCATCCTATTGTTTAATCTATACATACAATTCTCAATAATCTCTCACACCAATGAGTTACTACCACGCTAATCTGGATTCCCTCCCATATTGGCATTACAGGCAATGAAATAGCTGATCAAGCGGCAAAACAAGCTGCAGCTTAGCCCAACTTAAAGCTTGAGAAAATCCAGTTACACACAGACTTTAAGGCTCTATTTAAGAGTAGAATGCGAAGATCTTGGCAATAACATTGGAGCCCAATCCCGATTGGAGCTTTGTGATATCCAACCAACAATCAGCCCCATATCAATCACAAACCTAAAAACAAAAGATAAAGTTTTCATAAGAAGGCTTCGCATCGGACACACGCGCCTCACACATGGACACCTTATGGCATCTGAAGATCCACCATTGTGTCAGCTCTGCTCTAGTCCTCTCACGGTTAAACACATTCTGATAGAATGTTGTCAATATCAGAATAAGCGATTGAAACACCAACTTAGTGATAACCTTCAGGAAATGCTGAGTCTCCCCATTCAACATTCAAGGGTTATTGACTTCCTACAAGACACAAAACTATATCATAAACTATGATGAACTAATATTGTGATAACTGAAACCCACCAAATTGTACATAACAACAGTGCTGTCTTAGTTATATTTTGTATTTCCGTTTATTGGTATAATTGTATAGACTATGTATTTGTGTCGAGACACGTTAATTTCAATAAAAAAAAAATTCTCCTTACATCAGAATAGAAAAAGATCCTACAATTTCAATACAAAATTAACGGTTTTAAGGATTAAAACTAACTTTTCCGCATCTGTGGCCCTGAACAATATTCTATCATAAAATTGTTACTTGTATACACTTCGGGGGATGTATCGTGCTAACAAACCGAAATTTCTCCAAAAATAACCAAAAATTCAGTATATCTGGATTTATAGGACCCGCTGTACTCGCCCCTGTCTACTGAAAATCAATAGGGTACATCTGTGAGATTGAACAATATTCAATCATAAAATTGATCAATCGTATACTCCCTGGAGGCTGTACCGTGCTAACAAACTGAAAATTCTCAAAAAATGTCAAAAATTTGGTACTTCAAGTACCATAGAGTACCCGTTGTACTGGCTTTAGTGAGCTGAATATCGATAGAGTTCACCTTTAAGACGCCCTTAATAATATCCAATCATAAAATTCGTCACTTGTATATACTCCGGAGGCTGTATCGTGCTAACAAACTGAAACTTCTCCAAAAAAGACAAAAATATCGTACTTAAAGTACTGTCACACTTGTTGTATTGGCTCTGGTCAGCTGAAAATCAATATGGTTCATCAGTGAGATGCCCTGAACTATATTCAATCATCAAATTGGTGACTTGTTGAACACCGGAGGCTGTATCGTGCTAACAAACTGATATTTCTCCAAAAATGACAAAATATCGTACTTCAAGTACCACAGCACCCGTTGTACTGGCTCTGGTGAGCTGAAAATCGATAGGGATCATCTGTGACATGTCCTTAACAATATTCAATCATAAAATTGCTGACTCATTGCACTCCGGAGACTGTATCGTGCTAACAAGACATGTAAGGAAAAGTGGCCGACGACGACAACGACATACACACAGGATTTTTTTTTCTAAAAACCGTTTTTTCGTGTTGTTGTTGATGGAAAACGTAAAAATAACTCAAACAAAAATTTCAAAATTCCAACCTTTTTTTGGGGTAAACCAATACTTTTCTCGCATATAGAAAGGTTGGGCGGAAAAGTAATAAATGTAGCACAATTATTAAAAAACTATGTAATAGTAAACAAATACATGAAATTACGAAAGAAAAACTATCTTGTTATTATGGTATTTCTTCAAAATTTTAGGGTCTACCCAAAATTTATAAACCAACTTTATCAGTTGGACCAATAGTTGCATCTTTAGGAACCCCTACTAATTTTTTAGGTTCTTATATTACAGGTATTTTAACTAAAGCTTATGATTTTAACACAAAGTACTAGAATAAAGACTCTTTTGAAGTATATTAACAATTTAACAAATTTCAACTACCAAACAATTATGTTATTTGCAGTTTAAATGTTGTATCTTTATTTAGTAATATATCTTTAAATTCTGCTTTAAAATCAATAGATGAAAATTGGATTAAAATTAATCAACAATGCAAAATATCTAAAAAATTGAAAATATTTTGAAGAAATCATAACATTTCTATTTGAAAGTACCTATTTCACTTTTAATAATCAAATTTATAGACAAACTGTTGGTATTCCAATGGCAGCAGCAAATTCGCCAATTATAGCATGTTATGTTATGGATAATTTGTTAGACACAGTTATACCAACTTTACTATTCAATTTAATATTCATAAAAAATATGTTGATGATATTATTTTATCTTCACCAGAATAGTTATTTATGCAACAAGTGCAAAAAGTGAGTGTTTTTTTGCACGCGACGTGAAATTCGACACGTCGAGTGCAAACAACACGTTTTGCACGAGTTGCATACAATATTTTTTCTACATTTATGCAAAAACTGGAAAATTAGAATATAATATGTTACTAAGAATGTATTTTAACCGTTCTTCTTTTTTTTGTATCTTTATGGCCTCCACCTTGTCAGCACTTAATCATAGCTGGTTTTCGCTTTGACCATTTGAATTTTAAATAATCAAAGATTTTTGCAATAATTGTATCTCGTTGAGACTAAGTAGTAAGATATACATATATTATTGCTGTATTAGAGCAGGATCAGACACTTGCTCTGGATTTTTATTTTTTTTAAATGTTTATGTTTGTCATAAATCATCACAAAACTGACAAGAATGACAGATGAGTGCAACAAAAATTTTGTTGCAGTAGTGCAAAAAAGAACCACTTTTTCCATTAAATGTGTTTTACAAAAGTGTTGTTTTTTGCATGAATGTAGAAAAATTAAATTATATGAAGCTCTTTCCATTTTTAACAACTTTGATCCACATATACAATTCACAATGGAAAAAGAAGACGAATTACAAAGTATACCATTTTTAGATACTAAATTAATAAGAAATGATAATAATACATTATCGATTGACTGGTATAGAAAACCAATAAGTTCTGGGAGATTAATGAACTTTTGGTCTTATCGTATATTCTATGAAAACTAATTTAATCAAACAAATGAAAAATAGAATAACTAAGATATCAGACCCTATATTCCATGAAAAGAACTTGAAAATCCTTTATCAATTATTTTTAGAGAATGGATATCCAAATAAATTTGTGAAATACATATTATATAATTTTTTTTTCAAATTTAGACATTACTTTAGAAAATTCTGAAATCCAAAATTATTATATTTCTCTTCCATATATTAAGGAAATAACACTTAGATTAATTAGAATTTTTGAACCACTAGATAACATAAAAATTGCAAATAAAACATATTTATCAATAAAATCGATTTATACAAAAGTCTAAGATATAACTAATATTCTTAACCTTTCAAATGTAGTATATTGTATTCCCTGTAAAAATTGCGATGATAAATATGTAGGTCACACTGGTCAAAAATTAAAAAATCGTATAACCTTACATAAAAGTGATTGCAGATTATATACCAATAGATGTGCTTTGGCAAAACATGTAATTGATAAAGACCATGTTATGGATTTTGATTCTGTAAGTATTTTAGATATTCAATCAAATATTAAGAAAAAACTCGAAATGGCTCACATATCTCAAGAAACTAATATCATTAATAAAAAAAGTGATCATAATAATTTAAGTGATATTTATTATTACTTATTATCTATTGATAGAAATCATAAAAATCTTTATATTTTTAATTCAATATAATGTCATTTTTCTTCTTCTATTTAAAACAAATATTGTTAGGTTAATATAACGTCATTTTTGTGATTAAAAAAGAAAGAAGATAACCTTAAATACATCAATATTATTTAGATCTATGTTTAATTCAAACATAACTGTTTTTGATTATATTTCTAGCTGAACTAAGTCGACTGGCGTAGACATTCAACTAGGTGAATAATCTTAATTTGACAAAATTAATGTCGAAATTAATGATTTATTATGTACAAATTTACAAGAATGGTACAAAGTTATGAATGTTGAACTTCGGTGGTTTCAGATCGGAAGACACTTTATGTTTCGATTTGATGAATATTCACATGGCTCGTATAGAAACTAGGTAACGATGTGTTAGACTCAGTATCTCTGATTGTTTGACTTTGAGTGAAGTTACTTCAATATGTAACGACGATTCGATGAACTCGATTGAAGATTGAACTGATTTCGAGTGTTGAACTCGCTCCGATGAATAGTAGAACTAACTTTGTTATTGAGTGTTGAACTCGCTTCGATGAGTATGAAAAAACTGATTTCTTCACGTTTTAAGACGTGTTAAATAGAAATCTGCAAGGGGCGGGTTTACACGTGGATTGGGTTGACCAAACGGAAAAAAACATTTCCTATTGGCCAGTATCATTTGACTCGTCGGTTCATCGACATGAATCAACAATGGACGCCTCTAATAGATATTTCAATTTCTATTGAATAACCCAATAGCAATTGTAACCTTTTTACTCAGAAAGGATATTTAAACATTTCTTACAATCTTCCGAACATCGACCATAAAAATTCACGCACAAAGTGACAATAAGTTACAATTATAGTCTTGCTTTAGGGTTATTACAATACAATAGATAATAGTGCGAAACGTGACATTTTCCTAAATTTTTAAATATAGGATTTCAAACACAATGCGACAATATGTCGACTTTCAAAATGTGTTCTTTCAATGCTCAAACAAAACTATTTACAATTATTATTGCAAAACATGATATTTTAAAGTATTTAACAAAGGATGCGAATAAAGTGTAACTACCCTTTGAATTCATAACAATACAAAAGGTTTATCAATTATTTAACACATTTATACAGCGCTAGCAACTGAAATGAATTTACGCTTTAAATATATACAATGACGAAAAGAAGTAACATACAAATATCTTACATATTTTGAAAAGCAGCCTAAACAATATAATTACAGTTTTTCTAATCATGAACATACTCCTCCCGTTGAGAGAATACGATCAATTATAAAGTTTATGAATGTTCAACTTCAGCATTAGTCGGTAGAATCGGAAGTAACGCTACCTTTTTCACATTTCGGACAACTGAATATTTCGTGGTTTTCACTAAAACAGTGCGTACTACACCGTCACTACCGGGATAGCACATTCCACCCAGCGCCCATTGTGAGGGTGGAATGTTGTCTTCTCGTAGTAAGGTTATAGCCCATTCGTGGATTTCAGGACCGGCCTTTTCCCATTTGGTGCGAACCGTCAACTCGTTCAGGTACTCCTTACTCCATCGCGTCCTGAAATGCTGCTTTACCTTATGTATGTGCCGCCAGTGTGACAGACGGTTACTAGGAGTCCTGGAATAATCACGACTTCGCAAGTTGATCAGTGAGTCCCCTATTAAAAAATGGCCAGGAGTAGGGGCGATAGGATCGGTAGGGTCAGAGGAAATACTAGTTAATGGTCTGGAATTTAAAATAGCTTCGATTTCGATAGTTAGTGTGTTAAATTGTTCATACGGAAATAGCATATCGCGTCCGGCAACTCGGTATAAATGTTTTTTAAAGCTTTTCACTGCCGCTTCCCATAAGCCCCCAACATTTGGTGCTTGAGGAGGACTAAAATGCCACTGAATACCCTTGTCGCTCAAGTATACTTGAGTTCGATCGTGTGCTTCGCGTGTATGGACGTCTTCAATTAATTCCCTTAGCATCCGGTCAGCTCCAACGAAATTTGTGCCGTTATCACTGTAAATGTCGTGACATAAGCCGCGGCGGGAAACGAAACGTCTCAACGCTGCCAAGAATCCTACAGACGTGAGGTCTGTAACTACTTCCAAGTGTACAGCCTTTGAAGCTAGACAAACAAATACAGCAACGTAAGCCTTTACAGATGATTGGTTACGGTATTTCTTCTCCTTTAAGAGAAATGGTCCACAATAATCAATCCCAACTTGATTAAATGGGTTCGAGAAATTGATACGAGCTTTCGGCAATTTACCCATAATGTAATTGGTAGGTAGAGGATTAGCCTTGAAGCAGGCACAACATTGTTTGATATTTTTATACACTTGACTACGTCCGTCAATAATCCAAAATTTACGACGAATTGAGTAAATTACATAAGAAGAAAGAGACCATATAAATAAAACAATGACTCTTTGTAAAACAGGAAGATTATAAAAACTGTATTATCTTAAATTTCATTCTCTGTTCAACCGTTGTATAATAAAGTTCTAAATATAGTTGTAAAATTGTTTTTAAAACCCAAGTTCGAAGTTTTAATATATAATTGGCGCAGTCAGTAGGATACGCGCGGGTTTCGAATAAGTAAAAAACAATTTCGCATTGTCTCGGGAGTGAAATTCGGGACCTTGGAGTTTCTACACCTTAAATGCGTATAACCGAACTCAAAACTTTCGGACTTAGTGGCAACGAGAGCAGGAAATCACGAAAAAAGGAACAGGAGAGCAAAGCGATCGAGTTGACGAACAATCTGTAAGTGCCTTTTCCTCTTTTACCTTTCCAAACCCCTATTTATGAGGATTTTGGCAAAGATAGTTAAGTTCTGTTCATATCGAACAATAGTCTATCGCAGACATTAGCTTTTAACTAATTTTAGTTATTTAATGAGTGACATTGATGAAATAATTAACGGAATTATAAATATAGAAATAAATAACGAAAATAATATAGATAATCAAGTTACAAATAATTTAACAATAATAAATCGAAATTCAAATATTACACGAAGCATGCCAGAAATGAACTGGGATATTTTAAAATCTAGAATTGATAACATTAAACCTTACGACGGCAATAGCAACACATTAAATAAATTTTTGATAAGATGCGAAGACCTTATGAATGATTATAGACAATTTAATGATGCACAATTATCTAAACACATTTTTCAATCAATTCAAGAAAAACGTATAGATAAAGCTGATATATTAGTAGGTAATCGTGCTGAGTTATTAGATTGGCCTAAATTAAAAGAGGCCCTTATACAATGTTTTGCGGATCGTAGAAATATTGATTGTTTAGTACAGGAACTAACAAGAATGAGACCATTTAGGAACGAACAACTGATAAACTTTGGCAGCAGAACTCAATTGTTAAGAAGTAGTATTGCACAAAAAATTAGTGATAATCCTAACCTTAATAATGCAGAAAGAATTTGCCAAATAAACCATTACGATGAAACTGCACTTAGCACCTGTATCGCTGGTTGTAGTGGTACCTTGAGGAATAATTTACATCTTAAAAATCCAGCCTCACTGGAAGACGCAATGGCCTATGCAAACGAGTTCGAAAATTTCGAAAAATTATATGGTAATCTAAACGACAATAATAGAATAACGACTTCTAAATTCAATAACAATAATAATCGACAATCGTACTCACAACCAAGATTATTTCCTCATAATCAACTGCAACCCACTTACCAACAAACCCATTATTCATCGCAGCCAAATTTCATGAATAATAACGTATCCGACAATAACAAACCAACTAACCAATTTCCTAGCCAACCTATTAATATTCAACCCAGACAAATGCCTCCCAGACAATACCCTACAAACAGACCAGTATTTGGACACCCACAAGACGTTTTTAGACCAAATCAAAAATCCACGAATCAATCTCCTAAACCAACACCCTAGTCAACAACCTCTAGAAACCCATCCATGTTATCACAAAGACAAAGATGGCAAAATCATAACAATTATAATCAAAATCATTCATTTAGAAATAATGGACAAAACCCAAATTTTTCTTCTGAAGATCTATTTACAAGCGAATACAATCAATCAGATCCATACACAAATGAACAATATTTTTACCAAAATTACGATACTTTTAATAGTGACGATAATAATCCTGATCTAGACGTAAATCAAACATCTTATTTCGAAAATGTAAACTATGACGAAAATCAAAATGAAAATTTTCTAGAAACGGGCCTACAACAAGAAAATCCTTAGTAGAAAATAATATATCTTCAGATAACGCCTTACCGTACATTCAAATTAATAATCCTAATTTAAAATTACTTGTAGATACCGGTAGCTCACGTTCTATTATTAAACCTAATATTATAGAAAATTTTTATCCAGATTCTGTTAGTCAAATCAGTGCACAAATCAAAACAGCGTTAGGTAGTCAAGACATCATATACCAATCAACGCTTAGAGCATTTCCAGAATTTCAGAATCCAAACTACAATATCTCTTTTCTCTTATTTGATTTTCATGGGTATTTCGACAGTATAATTGGATTAAATGATTTAAAAAACATGAATTTTAATATAGATTTAATTAACAATAAATTAATAGGTTCAAATACAGAAATCCCTATCAGATACAGACAAAAAGATAGAAGCACAGCACAAAATTCTAAAAAAATTACCTGTTTCTATTTTCAACGGAGAAATATTAATACGTGAAGGTAATTTAGGACCACTGTATATACCTGAAATTTTGACTAATGCCGAAAACGGATTTGCCCTTATAGAAATTCAAAACAAAACTGATAAAACTGTTTCAATAAATAATAAAGAACCTTTCCAAGTAGAATCATTCGAAAAATCCAGTTATGATGTATTCAATATTAATTCTTTCCTTAACTTAAATGATAAATACGATAAAAAATTAAAACAAAAAATAGATATATCGGATTTAATTAGAACCAATCACATGAATTCGGAGGAAAAAACTGAAATAATAAAACTATGTCGAAAATTCTCAGATATTTTTTTCAAACCAGGTGATAAATTATCCTTCACGGCGCGGACAAAACATGAAATTAAAACAACGGACAAAATCCCTATACATTCTAAGTCATATAGATACCCCTACATACATAAACAAGAAATAAATAAACAAATAAATGAAATGTTAGATAAAGGCATAATTCGATCCTCAACTTCAGCATGGTCATCGCCATTGTGGATAGTGAACAAGAAAAAAGATTAAACGGGACAACAAAAATATCGATTATCGTAAACTGAACGAAAAAACAATTCCTGATCGATATCCGATACCAAATATCAATTCAATCCTCGATAAACTTGGAAGATCAAATTATTTTTCAACTATAGACCTTTGGGCCGGTTTTCATCATATTCAAATGGAAGAAAACTCTATATCAAAAACAGCATTCACAGTTGACAACGGGCATTATGAATTCTTACGAATGCCATTTGGGTTAAAAAACGCACCATCTACTTTTCAACGCGTTATGGATGAAGTTTTAAAAGACCTCCAAAATAAAGTCTGTATGGTCTATATGGACGATATCATTAAATGGACTTCAAGAACATCTTCAAAATTTAAAACTTGTTTTCACAAAACTACGCGAGGCAAGACTAAAAATTCAACTGGATAAATCAGAATTCTTACGAAAAGAAGTAGAGTTTCTAGGACACATAGTTATATCAGAGGGAATAAAACCCAATCCAAAAAAAATTTCAGCGATTAAAAAGTTTCCCATACCAAAAACACAAAAAGAGATAAAATCAATTCTTGGTTTAATAGTGTACTATCGCAAATTCATAAAAAATCTAGCGAAGATTACAAAACCTATGAATAAATGTTTAAAGAAAAGTGAAAAAGTAGTTCACACAAAAGATTTCATAGATTGTTTTGAAACATGTAAAAATATATTAACATCTGAACCAGTTTTAATTTATCCAGATTTTGACAAAGAATTTGAATTGACAACAGATAGCTCCAATTATGCAATAGGCGCAGTACTATCGCAAAATAATCACCCCATATGTTATGCATCACGAACCCTAAATTCAGCCGAAATAAACTATTCAACAATTCAGAAAGAACTTCTCGCAATAGTCTGGAGTTGCAAATACTTTCGCCCATATCTTTCCGGCCGGAAGTTTACAATATATTCTGACCAAAAACCATTACAGTGGCTTTTCTCCACAAAAGACCAAAATTCTATGCTCGTAAGGTGGAGACTAAAATTAGAAGAATTTGATTATGAAATTAAATATAAAAAAGGTTCGTCAAATTTAGCAGCAGACGCTTTAAGTACAAATCCATGTGTAGAACTAAACGCCATCGATAACGAATCTATAATAAATAACGCAGGAGACGCGGATGAAATAATAGAAAATTTCCTAAGAAATCCTGATAAAATACCTCCAGTCAGTAGCCCTGACCTGGAAGATATACTAGACATTGTAGAGCCGACTAAAAGTCAAAATCAAAAAATCAACTTTATTTCAGATATACAAATAGAACCAGATAAATCTCAAGACTCTGATTCCGATTCTGACATTGAAACTAAACATACATCTGCAGAAAATCCTATTTTTTCCATACCAATTACCGAAAGAATATTAAACACGTACAAAAATCAAATATTCATAACAATGAGAGATATAGAATCTACCCAAACTATAATTTTTAAAATTTTTGACAATACTAGATTATATGTTACACTACCCTCAAAAATGTCACAAACTGATATAATAAATTTCGTAAAAGAATATATCGCCCCAAACAAAAAATATGCTATTTTTTTCCAACACCCTGAGCTATCTAAAACTTTCACGACTACTATGCAATCATATTTTAAAAACTCTGCCTTCAAAATAATTCAAAGTAATACTGTATTAGAAGATATTCAGACTAGAGACGCTCAAAAAGAAAAACTCGAATTTTACCATGTAACAAAAACTTGCCATCGTGGTATAAACGAAACCAAAGAAGCACTTACTAAACGATTTTACTGGCCAAAAATGTCGGACGATATCGAAAATTATATAAATAACTGCGAAATTTGTCAGAAAAATAAATACGATGGAAATCCGCCTATAGTAAAATTCAATCTTACACCAACTTGTTCACGTCCTTTTCAACACATTCATATTGACAGTTTTCAAATTTCAGGAAACACTTATTTAACTATAATAGCTTTTCTCGATATGGCCAAGCTTACCCTCTACCAGCTGTAAACGGAATATCTGTAGTAGAATGTTTATTTAATTTTATTACCCACCACGGTCTACCCTCACAAATAACAGCTGATTCGGGTACAGAATTTAAAAATAAAGATCTTGAAAATGTTTGCAAACTCTACAGAATAGAACTTCACTATACTACTGCTAGAAACAGTAATTCAAACAGTCCTGTCGAAAGATTTCATTCTACCCTAATCGAACATGTGAGTTGTTTAAGGGAACAAAATGGAAACCTCACCTCAGACCAATTATTAAAACGAGCTATACTCGGATATAACAACTCAATCCATAAAAGAAACTAACAAAACAACAAACGAACAACAAAAGAAAAAATTATTAGTAACAGAAATGAATAGCGCACAGATCCCCTTGACTATAAAAACGAAAGAGTAGCTTACATTCGTACAAAAACCAGAAATAAAAAACTTCCAAAATTCGAAAAACGGAAAGTACTAGCTCAAACAAAAATTAAATGAATAACAGATAAAAATATATATCATAAAGCAAGTGCCAGAAAACCAAAAACTAACAAAAAACAACTGTTTCAGGAAAAAGGAACAGATGAAAACAAGATTCCTGATACTTCTGGCAATACCAGTAATATACACGAGTAGTACTATAAGAGATATAGAGTCGACGACTATAAATAACCCTTTATTACCAATACAATTAGGAGACGCACGTCTTATTTATAGTAAACATACATTTATATAGTATGTACAAAAAGTACGAGGAGTAATAAACCCTAATTAAGTATGCAAAACCTTTACAGGGAGCACCATGAAATTTTTGATAAATCTCTTACTTTAAATTACATTTCTTCCGTAAATCTAAAAACCAGGTAGATCGACCCCGTATTTGTTTCAGTTGTAGCAAAGTTTAGGGTTTATTCATTGTTAAAGGATTAGCAGATAAGCAATAACGCAATGCAGTGGTGTGTATTTTGTGAAAAAAATACGTTTTAAATTATAATATAGTAAAAAATGAAAAGAAATAATTATTGGAATACATTTATTACTTACATTTTATTCTATATCCGACTCGGAAGAGGAAGAATCGTTGTTGACATTAATAATAATAGGGTCGATTAAATCATCACAAATATTGTCAATTTTCCACATATTTGCCTCTACTTTGATAACATGCTCGATACAGTTTGTCCAATCTTCCTTACTCACATAACTTACAGCACTCTCAAACAATTTCACAACATCGTTTATTTTAAAAGTAATATTTTTTTCCAACTTCCCCCTCTACCTGAGCACATATTAATTCTATGGGATTAAGTTCACAATGATAAGGGGGAAGTCGAAGAACTGATATACCACGAGAAGAAGCCATTTCTTCTACAATGTAGGTTTTGTATTTATTCTTGTTCATTTTTGCAATTCTGTAAAGTTCTCTCCTTAGTGGATCTTTTGGAAACTTGATTTTTTTCGAAATAAGCCACTCCAAAAGCTCTGCTTTACGCCAACGACTTGTGGGCAATGCTTCTCGTAACCGTGAATGGTAACTTGCGTTGTCCATAACAATAACAGCCCCTTTTGAAATCAGATCCAACATTTGAACAAACCATTCCTCGAAGACATCCCCATTCATATCTTCGTGATAGTCCCCCGTGCGTTTTGAAATAAAAGTTAATAATCCACCATCAACAAAACCTTCAGAACTCCCAACATGGACAATGATAAGTCTTTTTCCTCTTCCAGATGATGGCTGCAAACCTAACGACAAACCTTCCACGAATGCCTGCCTTCCGCTTTTAATGTTTTCATCTTGCCAAGATTTGGAAACTGTATATCCAGCATTCATCCATGTTTCGTCAAATTTTGTTCTCTGGCATGTCGAATGCTTCTTAAATAGTCTCTTCTCCAAAAAACTATTTCCGGTTTATCTATCAAGAGAGATTTTCTATTATGTTTTGTATATCTGAAACCCACATCTTTCAAAAGTTTGCATAATGTCATTCTGGAGAATTTTGGATAGTCCGTATCTTCTTGCACTGATGTCATAATTTGGTCAAGTGTTGGAATTTCCTTTCGTAAGTAAAATCCATGGACTTTACGCCTTAGTCTTTGTTTTAATGACTCATCGATCTCAATTGGTTTTCGGCCTGAAGGAGTTTTAGTGGGTTGAAGAGTTCCACTCTTGCTTTCTTTTAGTAATCTATAAATTGTTGATTTAGCAACACACAACATAGCAGCCGTTAATTCCACAATATCATCAACACTTGCACTTGGATCCTTGTTTTTCAATGATATATAACAATTCAATATCAGAGTTTTTCCATTTAAAGATAATGGACCTGTTTTTGGTCGTTTAGATGGTCCTTGGCTTATCGACATTGTTTGGTACTTGCACAATTAACATTCAACAAATGTTTTAAATATATTCCAACTGTTTACAATATTATGACAACCATACAACTTCATACAACTTTACTCAAAGAACTAATAGTAAGTACTGATTTAATGTACCTACTTTCTTTTAAAATAATATTCCCGATAATGTTTCTAAGAAAACTGGGTTGTTTGGAAAATCCCTCTCAATAATCGAATAATCTGTAAATAGGTGTAATCGTATTAAGCCGATTACAGTAGGCCACTTGCCATTTAAAATTTCTGAGAAAAATTCCCCAAACACTACATATAGGAGTAATACAAATAAAAAATATTATGAATAAACGGGCATATCCGAACTCCACACTGCCACACAATAAAATTTTACCTGACTTGTATCAATTTGAGGATTACTGAAATGTTCGAACTGTGCCGCAACCATTTAGTTTAATCCTATTAGAGTCATTAGGGTTTATAATAGATAAAATCGGAGGCACATAGAATTATGTATATTTCTGAAAGGTTTTAAATATTTCTTGAATTAAATATTTTGAAGAAATCTTGATTGTTTTGATCGATATTTAGGGGATTAGGGGAAGGATGTTGATGCACTTACACTATTTCCTAAAAATCAGGAAGAAGTATTTAATAGTGTTCGTGAATTACAATTACGAACGAACCGAGAAGAGGAATTTCTACTAACATCAGACCAGGTATTTAAAATTTCTGAGAAAAATTCCCCAAACACTACATATAGGAGTAATACAAATAAAAAATATTATGAATAAACGGGCATATCCGAACTCTGCCAAAAAATAAAATTTTACCTGACTTGTATCAATTTGAGGATTACTGAAATATTCGAACTGTGCCGCAACCATTTAGTTTAATCCTATTAGAGTCATTAGGGTTTATAATAGATAAAATCGGAGGCACATAGAATTATGTATATTTCTGAAAGGTTTTAAAGATTTCTTGAATTAAATATTTTGAAGAAATCTTGATTGTTTTGATCGATATTTAGGGGATTAGGGGAAGGATGTTGATGCACTTACACTATTTCCTAAAAATCAGGAAGAAGTATTTAATAGTGTTCGTGAATTACAATTACGAACGAACCGAGAAGAGGAATTTCTATTAACAGCAGACCAGGTATTTAAAATTATTGTGTTCTCCTGTTTTTCCAACCTTAATTTTTTATGTAATTCGGATTGTATTTGGATGGATGGGACTTTTAAATACTGTTCAACTTTAATTTACCAAATGTTCACCATTCATGGTTTTAAAAATGGCTATTACGTACCTCTTGTTTTTTGTTTGCTGCCGGACAAATCAAGTCAAACATATTCAAATTTGTTTTTAATTTTAAGACAAAAATGTAAAGAAGTAGGCTTAAATTTTCAACCTAAAGAAGTCGTAGTAGATTTTGAACTAAGCATTCATAACGCTAAATATGAATGTTTTGGCAGAGATCAAATTCTTTTTGGTTGTAAATTTCATCTCTGTCAAGCTTGGTTTCGTAAGATTCAGGAGTTTCATTTGGTACAAGAGTACAGACAGAAAGGTTCAGTAATTGGCGAATACTTAAAAGTACATTTCGGTATTATGTATCTTAGTCCTGAGGAAGTTGTAGAATTTTTTTATAATGAACTACATTTTTTGCTTCCGAATGACCTCTATTACTTTTTTTTATTAAAATTAGTACATCCCGTTACCTCTGACCTAAATCGTATATTCTTTAGCATAGCTGCAACTCATTCGTTCAATACAAAATGTACCTTACGGTATACCCTCTTAAAATATATTTTGGTACGTCTATGAAATCTACTTAAATGAATGATTTATTACTCCTTGTCCTTTCTATATGGACTATACATTATTTAAATTTAGAACCTATTATTAAGCAATTGTTTAACATTGAGAAACATTTCTTCATTATAAAAAATAATTTAGTTACAAAAAACGCAACTAATGAAATCTCATACCATGCCTTATCTCAATATATGTTATTAAGGACAGAATTTCTCATAAAAATTACAAGAACGAAACTTGATAACTTACAACCTTATATTTATATTCGTAATAAAAGAAGTTTCTTTAACGGAGTCGGACAATTACAGAAATGGCTGTTTGGTTCACTTGACGCTGACGACGGTAATAGATATGATAACGCAATAAAAATTCTCGAAACAAACCAACAGAACATGGTTACGGAGATAAATTTGCAACGTTCACTTTCAAACAATCTAATAACAAATTACAACACAACAATTCGCATATTATCAAACAATCAAGAAAATTTCGCAAATTCTCTGGGAAAATTTCAAATGAGCGTACAAAAATCAATCACTGAATCACATGAGTATTTAACCTTTCAAGGAATTATTTCCCAAATAAATCTGGATTGGCAAAATGTTATCACGTTTTTAGATAATTTAGAAGATTCCATAGCTTTTGCAAAACTCAACACACTTCATCCTCCTATTATTTCTAGTCAAGAGTTACTAAACACTTTAAAATACTTAAGAAAAATTTACTCAGACAACCAAATTATGAAATTTAGGAACATATTAACATACTACCAATGTTTAGGCACACAAGTCACATTTGAAAATAAAAAAATAATTTTTGCAATACATATACCAATTATTAAAGCTGAAATTTTTAAGTTTTATCACCTCTTTCCTATCATACAAAACAACCAAATATTCCCTCTAAAGTATCCCTATTTGGCACAAACCAACTCAGAACATCAATTCAAAGAAGAAAACTGTCCACTACTAGAGGATACATATTTTTGCATGGAAGACCATTTCCCTGAAGACAACTGCACTCTACAGCTCATAGAAAACCAGACGGTGAAAAGCTGCAAGAAAATCAAGTTAACATTAGAAGAATCTCTCGTTGAACAAATAACACAAGACGAAGTAATCATTATACCAATGCAAACAGAAAAAGTTTTCTCCAAATGCCACACAGATCAATATATAGAAGTCAAAAATCCTACACTAATAAAAATACCAGAATCATGTCAAATAGAAGTCAACACTAAAAAATGTATCAACGACGCCAGAATTCAAGAAGGAAAACTATTATTTCTTCCAAAGCTAAACTGGGAAAAATTAGAAATTATACCAGAGTACGAAGCAACCAAAATAGAAAAAATCAATTTGGAAGAAATCCACAAAATCAGCAAAATGTCAAAACAACTTATACCATTAAGAATTTCAACATCTAAACACTATCCACGAATTTTCGGCGGCTTGTCCTCTGTTATTGCCATCTTAATAATAGTGGGATGGATCTTCAAGAAGAAAATCAAGACATCGCTCCAGCAATGCGGCAGAAAACAAATAAGGGAAGAAGTCCAAAGCAAAGAAGAGACCCTAAGAGAAGAAAATCCAACAGAAAAACCAAAACTCGAACACCACTCAGTTATGTTCTCGTCTTAGAGGGGAGGAATTACATAAGAAGAAAGAGCTGACACCATATAAATAAAACGATGACTCTTTGTAAAACAGGAAGATTATAAAAACTTTGTATTATCTTAAATTTCATTCTCTGTTCAACCGTTGTATAATAAAGTTCTAAATATAGTTGTAAAATTGTTTTTATAACCCAAGTTCGATGTTTTAATATATAATTAGTATAAGGTTTGCTGAACTCCAGCATGCAAATGTTTCTTATGAAAATATACTATAACTAAATTGGTCACGTGGTTATTTTTAGGTAATATAATCGGATGTTTAGCATCGAATGGTAAGTTAGACAAAATCAAACGACCGCCTACCCTCATTATCCCTTCTTTGTCCAGAAAAGGATTTAACTTGAGCAAGCTAGAATCAATGGATTTATGACAGTCGGCTGAGAGTAAAATCTTTATGTCATTAGGAAAGGCTTGCCTCTGCACGCATCGGATTATTCTCGTTTCTACTTGGATCACTTCCTCAACTGTTAAGGGGTTGGTGGATGGTGTTCGTCTTACGAAACGAAAACAGTTGGCCAACGAACGGGTCATTCTTTCTAGCGTAGAAAATCTGTTTAATGTCACAAAGGGTCGAGCAGCTGTAATCAAGCATACTCGTTTGCGTTGCTCAGGTAGTTCAGATATTTCTCCCTCTTTCGGTAAATCGAAATTCGGCCAAGCCGACATAGATTGACCTAACCATGAGGGACTATCTCGCCACAATGTCGCAGAGGGAAAATCTGCAGGTAATACTCCTCTGGATACGAGATCGGCTGGGTTATCGTGTGTGGATCCATGTCGCCATTGTTTCACTTGGGTCATTCTCTGTATGTCAGCTACAAAGGTTTTCGACTGTTGAGGACAAGTTTGGAGCCAGCGTAATACAATTGTAGAATCGGACTAGTGATGGGCAAAACCAGTATACTTGGTTGTACTAGCACCCACACAGTACATCAAACTGTACCGTACGGTACGTGTCGTACAATTGTACGACGGGACCGAGCGAGGGAAAAGCGTTACTCGTATCTCGTACTAAACAAATGAACAGTTTTAAGTACTTCTATTGCAATTACTTACGATACGCATAATACTTGCTGGTGTTGTGGCATCTACAAAATAATACCTCTAAATATTGTTTTATTGCAATGCACTACTAACTGAAATATTCAGGGTTCAAATTTTCAAGCTAAAATTTGTTATAAATTATTTGAATTTGAATATGTATTATATAAATTTTAAAAAACTAACTCACATTATTATTAAATTGTCTCAATTGTCAAGCTAATCAAAAAAAATTATATGAATACTTTCTTTACTAAAATTTCGTAAGCAATCAGTTCAAAATTATATCCATTTGATTAGTATATTCATAGTACGTACCTATTTACCTATTTAATTTACATGTACGAACGTAAAACGCAACAGTCCCTTTATTCTGTTGTGAGATGTGAGTGTGTTGCTGGCTGCCGGATGGGTGCTGTCAAAGTATATTGTTTGATTGTACGGTCAGTACAGTAAAATCGTACGGCACGCACATCGTACATTAAAAGTGTACCGTACATTTTGTACGGCACGCACGCGTACTTCCCATCTCTAAATTGGACCAGTCGAAAATGTTAACTTCTCGGAGGGCCGCATTTACAGTTTCCATTAAGGTAGATAAGAGGTGTGCCCCGCACAGCTCTAATCTTGGTATTGTTATCGTCTTAATAGGCACAACACGGGACTTAGCACATAGTAACTGCACTTTAATGTTTCCTAATCGATCGATAGTACGTAAATAAACGCATGCACCGTATGCTCTTTCACTAGCGTCGGAAAATCCATGCAATTGAACTTATTCAACATCGGCGGTAATCACGGTACGTGGAAATGACAACAAATTAATTGAGGGTAATTGTTGGCAATGTATTTGCCATTCACTATGTAATTCGATAGGCAACGATTCGTCCCAATCAAGCTTATAATTCCACAAGTTTTGTAAAATGATTTTAGCGAGTATAATAACTGGTGCTAATAATCCTAAAGGGTCGAATATTTTTGCAACTTCGGATAATATAATCCTTTTAGTAATCCTAATTGTTTGAATAGTATTAACGGTATACATAATTGTGTCGTTTTGCGAATCCCAGTGAATGCCTAATGTTTTCAAGGTAGTGTCACCCAGTTGCAATCTCGGGTTTACATCTTCGACAGGTATATTTTCTAATACCGAAGGATCGTTCGACGCCCATTGTCTCATTGTTAGACCGGCGGCGGAAAGGATTCCATTAATTTCTTGTATTATGATTTTTGCTTGCTCTTGACTTTTAGCGCCACTGAGGAAATCATCGACGTAAAATTCGGTTAATAACAATGGGACGGCTACGGGATACCTTTCACTCTCATCTTCACTTAATTGATGCAGACATCGGATGGCTGAGTACGACGCGCAAGTGATACCGAACGTGACGGTATTCAATTCGAAAATTTGCAGCCTTTTCTGTTGATCTCTCCAAACGATACGTTGAAATTTACGATCTTCGCTTCTCACTAGGAATTGTCGATACATTTGCTTTAATTTGCCTATAATCACGATAGGATGTTCACGAAACCGAATCAATTATGTGAATAAATCCGGTTGAATATTGCGACCGGTGTACAGGACGTCATTTAATGATACGCCCGTGGAAGTCTTTAGTGAACCATCATATACCACACGTACTTTAGTAGTCAGACTCGTGTCCTTAATAACGGCGTGATGAAGTAAATAATAACCATCTGATGTCGACGGACTATCCACAACGGGGGACATGTGACGTTGGTTTATATAGTCATCTAAAACCTCTTCATATAACAATTTAAGGGCAGGAGTTTGGTTTAACTTACGTTCAATACTATCAAATCTTTTTCTTGCGAAATAGTAAGGTTTACCTAGCTCATGTGCCTGCGGGTTAAAGTGTAGGGCAACTACATAGCGCCCACTCGACTCTCTAGTTACGTGCTTCCGGAAATATTGTTCACATTTTTCTTCTTCCTCGGAGAGTTTTTTTATTCTAGGACACTCTTCTGTCTCCCAAAATTTCTGAAGATCGAAGTCTATAGGAGTAGTGGTAACATAACAATTTGACTTTGCTGGCACATTGGAAGGGGCGGCTCCGCCTATTATCTAACCGAGCATTGTCTTTTGAAGGTATAATTCTTGTTGATTAGGAGCGGATGACTTGATTTGTCCTACAGACAATAACGAAAGAGTGGTGCCAGTTCCTAACAGTATGTGGACTGGTGCAGGTCGATGGAAATGTGGATCTGCTAATTTAAGATTAGCGGGTATCTTTATCAACTCACGCTGGATCGGTTGATTTGGTATAACGTGAGAGATAGCTGGTACGATTAAAAATGTTAACGTCCTTTTATACGCGTTTATCCGTGACTTGATGGTAGCCGTTGTTAATTCGGTGCGGTACGTGGTCATGGCGTTTGAAGCTCCTACGGGTACATTACATGTTGTTTTCTTCAATCTTAAGATATCAGCAAGCCGCTGAGTGATGAAATTGGTGGTGGAGCAGGTATCAAGCAAGCCTCGGTATTGAATAGGTCTTTCATCCTTGTCTAGAATATCAAGCACTGAGGTGACCATTATGTCGTTAGACAGCGCATTTACTACGAGTGATACCTGTCTCTGTTCTGATACTTCGTTTTGTGGAGATGGCTCGTATGTACTCCGTTCAACTGGTATGTGCAACAAGGTATGATGACGTTTGTTACACTTCTTACACGAGGTCTGTGTTTTACATGATTCAACTCCATGCCCTTTCCCAAGGCAATTAAAACACAAACGATCATCTGATATAAATTTTCGTCGGTTTTCAACGGATAATCCACGGAATTTTTCACAAATGTACAATGTGTGAGAACTATTATATGCAGGACAGATAACCGCTCTTTGCTGATGTGATGTATTACCATGGTTATTTGTGTGTGTGACAAGAGCTTGCGAATGGGTTTCTCTGCGTTGGTGATCTTTTTCATATCTTGGTGCTTTGTTGTGAGGTACTTCGTGTTGAGACGGATCTGCACAATTAGCTCTTCTTCCCAAAAATTTTAGCAATGTTTTTAACGATGGGAACTGATTATCTTGCAAAGTTAAGTCCCAATGCCAAGCCGTATTCAAGCTGACCTTGGATAAAATCAAATTGACTAGTGGGATGTCCCATGAGTCAACTGGAGCCTTCAGGTTCTCTAACGCTCTCGTGTGTTGATAGAACACGTCAACGAGCTGGTTTATTCCAACGGGAGTGTCTTTGTTTAATCGAGGAAACTCTCTCAAAATTGCCATATGACGACGTGCCATACGACGTGGATTTTCATTGTAGTCCTTTAAAATTGAAATAGCAACACTATAAATACAATTGGTGATTTCAAGTGCCTTTCCAGTTAATGATGATTTTAGATAATTTAGCTTTTCAACGTCTTGAATCTCTTTATCGCCCACCACGGCTGAGAATAGGCTAAAGAGCTCGGTCCACTTTTCAGGGGTTCCATCGAAAGGTTTGAGTGTTATAAAAGGCAAATTGACTGCTGATTTCATGTTACCAATGTGTATGGTATCTACTGGATGTATGCCATTGGACGATGGTGTTATTTTATCGAGAAGATCTAAAGCACGCGCTTTTTCCCACCTAAAGGTGTCGCTATAGGAGCTACGATGATCCATTTCCTCTTGATCTAACTCCTCTATGCTATCTTGGACTAAATCAAATTTTTCATATGCTTTAGTTGCGTTATCTAACGTCGTTTGAATCAAATGTTTACGGACTCTCGTAGGCTCATCGTTTGCTTGGTCGATGAGTTTTCTTAATGTTGTAATAGTTGTTTGTATATAACCACGCTGCCGTTTTAGTTTAGTAAGTTCAGCCGTTCCAAATTTAGTTTATGCGTGAGTATGATAAGGAATTCCAACAATGTTTATACGATACTAATACGGAAACAGGATGGATAATTGGCACATTTAAGTAGCTAACTGACCAACTTACCTTGATTATCCTAGTTGCTGCTGTGATGAATCCTTGGAACTGCGATTTGAACTGCTAATTGAACTGCTAATTGGACTGCTAATTGAACTGCTAACTGAACTGCTATTTGGACTGCTAATTGAACTGCTAATTGGACTGCTATCTTGATACTGGCACTTTACAATGTTATATAACAATACTTGTTATATCCGGTTCTCGAAAGACCAATGTTTTTGATTATATTTCTAGCTGAACTACGTCGTCTGGCGTAGACATTCAACTAGGTAAATAATCTTAATTTGACAAAATTATTGTCGAAATTAATGATTTATTATGTACAAATTCACAAGAATGGTACAAAGTTATGAATGTGGAACTTCGGTGGTTTCAGATCGGAAGACACTTTATGTTTCGATTTGATGAATATTCCCTTGGCTCGTATAGAAACTAGGTAACGATGTGTTAGACTTAGTATCTCTGATTGTTTGACTTTGAGTGAAGTTACTTCAATATGTAACGACGATTCGATGAACTCGATTGAAGATTGAACTGATTTCGAGTGTTGAACTCGCTTCGATGAGTAGTAGAACTAACTTTGTTATTGAGTGTTGAACTCGCTCCGATGACTATAAAAAAACTGATTTCTTCACGTTGTAAGACGTGTTAAATAGAAATATGCAAGGGGCGTGTTTACACGTGGATTGGGTTGACTAAACGGAAATAAACATTTCCTATTGGCCAGTATCATTTGAGTCGTAGGGTTCATCGACAAGAATCAACAATGGACGCCTCCAATAGATATTTCAATGTCTATTGAATAACCCAATAGCAATTGTAACCTTTTCACTCAGAAAGGTTATTCAAACAATTCTTACAATCTTCCGAACATCGACCATAAAAATTCACGCACAAAGTGACAATAAGTTACAATTATAGTCTTGATTTAGGATTATCACAATACAATAGATAATAGTGCGAAACGTGACATTTTCCTAAATTTTTAACTATAGGATTTCAAAGACAATGCGACAATATGTCGACTTTCATAATGTGTTCTTGCAATGCTCAAACAAAACTATTTACAATTATTATTGCAAAACGTGATATTTTAAAGGTATTTAACAAAAGCTGCGAATAAAGTGTAACTACCCTTTCGAATTCATAACAATACAAAAGATCTATCAATTCTTTAACACATTTTTACAGCGCTAGCAACTGAAATGAATTTACGCTTTAAATATATACAATGACGAAAATAAGTAACATACAAATATCTTACATATTTTTAAAAGCATCCTAGTCAATATAATTCAAGATTTTTTAATCTTGAACAATAACCTTAATTTCTTTAGATATTTCTATGTTTCAATACAAAAAAAGAATAACTATATAAAACGATTTTATTTACTTTCAATATGACAATTCTGTTTGAAAAATTCAAATGAGTCTTTTGATGTTTTGTACAAATTACCATTTACATATATTATAATATACATTCTCATATACTTTATCCTTGAAAACAACAACCAATATCAACACGGAGACGCATAAAGCCCTCCTGTCTGGAAATACTGGCCCGGGGTGAAGAAACGCGTTAGATCCTAATTATTTAGTATCGAAACAATTGACAAATTTCTTAGAATTTTTAACATTTCATCAATATATTGTGGAATGATCTAGAAACAGTTAGTTTCATTTAAAACAGTAGCTTGTGATATACTTTTGGAATCACCTCAGCAAAGGAAATCCACAAATTGAAAAAAGGGGGATATGGCTGATGTCATAACTCAAAGGTTATTCAACCTGTATAGTAGATTCCTTTAAAAAATGGTAATTTAATCTCTTCGATATTTTTCAATTTATTGTTTATTTAACTAATAATTAATTTATGCGTTACTTTATGGACGCACTGTACAATGAAATCAATTTAACGCTTAAACAAAACTATATTCCTAAACTCTTCCTGAACCTGTTAAGTGCAACTTTTTATAGCACTGGTATTGAATACAAAACAACAAATTTTTGTCAAATGTAAATAATAAACAAAAACTAATTACATAATGAAAACTTGTAAATGTTTGGGTTTCAGGTTCATTACTTCAACTGAGCACAAAACTGTTTCCATTCTTGCCTTGGGCGAAGGTTGGCATAACTACCATCACACGTTCCCATGGGACTACAAGGCATCCGAACTAGGAACGTACAGCTCTAATATCTCATCTGCATTCATTGATTTCTTCGCAAAAATCGGTTGGGCGTACGATCTCAAAAGTGTGTCCCCAGAGATGATCAAGAAACGGGTTTTACGTACCGGAGATGGTTCTCATGGAATTTGGGGATGGGGGGACGAGGATCAAAGCAAAGAAGATTATGAAGATGCCACAATAATGTACAAGAAACAAACATAAACGTTTGAAACATAGTTTTTCAGTAGTGATCAGCACTGAGCGTCTTCCATACAATGCACAATTTCTGAACGTGTTGGAAATTAATAAACAGTCTGAACCATCCCAAATATTCATTATAACTGATTCTTAACTTCACAAAAATATAATGTGATATATTTGTTTTAAGATTCCGGTCAATGATTGTACATGGGAAAAAAGAAATTATATCGAGTTATATGATAATCCAGCATATATAAACAAAAAACGTGTTTTTTGATTAATGATACCAAATCAAACAAATCTCCAAATTTATAAAAATAAGTTGCAGTATTGTTTGCAATAAAATAAACAATCTTAATAGGTTCTGCGTCTCAGAATGTTATGATCTAATTTTTCACTAATTTACTATTGAACTCCATATTGATTGTGGAAAATTATTTTGTCTCGTTTAGGCCTTAACGAAATATCTGGTAATTCAAATTCAAAACTTATTTTGTTTGCTTATGCATGTGTAAAAAGAAATAAAGTGTCTGCATTATGAATGTATTTTGCACAAAACGTGATATTAAGTTTAATTTAAATTGTAATATAATATTCCAATAATTGTTGCTGTTACTGTCGCTGTTAATGGAGAAAGCGTATAAAGCCTAACAATTAAAATGCCACGTACCTGGAAATGTTGCTTTTGTAATTGAATTGAATTAATAGTAATTCTAAGAATATTCTAGTTCTCAAATAAACACCTTGTATTATATTTACGTTCAACGTAGACTATCTTTGTTTTATGGTCTCATTCTAAACATTAACTATCACTGTCTCTATCTAAGAGAATGGAAAAGAAAACGATCATACATAAATTGAAGACAATATTTCAAAAGTTATAGACTGCCGTCTTATTGTTCGTTTATTCAGCTTGCAATTATGACTATTTACTCTTCTCACTTTTTAATGGACATTTTTCGTAATACTTAGTTTGTTTTTTGAGGGCTTACTTTGTAACACTGCAACGATGATTGTAATTATTGTATACTACATTTGTTGGAAATTTATGTATTTAGCTAGTAGGAGGTTAAGAATGATAGATAAGTTTATCTGTATTTTACCATAATATATGTCCGATTATTAGAATTTTTTTTAATTCATTCTCCTCAAAAATAAAAAGTTTCCACCGCCTATTTCCTATTTTTTACATAGCGAAAATAGACAATAACTTTCGTAATTGGATATGGAGCATTAAAGGTCAATTCTCACTTTCGTGCAAGCCACGTGCTCGGCACAAGCAAGGCACCGAATCGGCAAAATATCTTTTTCATTGATCATATGGTTTTTGTGTGATTACATTAACATTATGCCGGCAACGTATCGGCAAGCGACGGCCTTTGCCCGCGGGGTTCTTCTCAAAATATTTGCCGAGCATGTGAGCATGTTCCGTGCAGGTTCAGACAAGTGTGAATACGTTACCGGCTTGGTAGTATTTGCGTTCCTAGGATTTTAGGAGTGTAGTGGTGACTGAATATGTCGTCTCGTCAGGAGAAGGACACTTTTTCATTGGAAGAAGATGAAATCCTTATCGAATATGTTAGAGAAAATGAAGCTCTTTATGATTTCTCTAATAAAAGATACGCTAACAGTATGTATAAAAACACATTATGGAACACAATTGGCATAAAATTACAAAAAGGTAAGCGTATTTATTAAATATATATTATTCTATGAATACACATTAAACGAAATATTATTTTTTCTTAAAAGTATAATAAGTAGGTAGATTATATTTTTTCATATTGCCAAGGCACAGATCCGGCCTCTGAATTAAAAACCTGGTAAATATTTCTCTGCTATTAAACGCTGCTTGTTGCGCATTACCACCCTGTCCCGGTAGATTTCTCAGTATACATTCATTGTCCACAGATCTGCCCTCTTCTTGTATGTTTACGTTGTTGCTACGTAGATAATTATGTAGTATGCATGTTGTTAGAATAATTGTTTCGACATAACCAGGTTTTGAATTAATTTTTCTAAAGTATATACGAAAGCGTTGAGCTATAATGCCAAAAGCATTTTCGACTACTCGCCTTGCACGACAATGGCGGTAATTAAATACGCGTTTCTCAATATCATTCAGTGTTTGGACCTGAGAAAAAGGCCTCAAAAGATAGGTTTTGAGTGGAAAGGCTGAATCTCCCAACATTACATAGGGTGCTACAATATCTGTTTCTGGTAAGTTTTTATTGGGAGGTACTTGCAAGGTGCCGTTTACTAACTGCTCCCCCAGTCTAGAATTTGCCAAAATGCCTCCATTGCTGTTTTTCCCGTAGGATCCTATATCTACAGCTATAAATTTATAATTTGCATCGACCAGTGCAAGTAGAACAACCGAAAATGTTTTTTTGTAATTAAAATAATTGGAACCACTATTACCAGGTGCTACAATTTCGATGTGCTTGCCGTCTAATGCTCCAAAATCATTAGGAAAATTCCACGCAGTCCAAAATCTTTGAGAAATTTGTTCCCACTCGTGTCTTTGAGGCGTGGGGATGTAAACTCTTAACATCTTGTTAAGTATTGCATTGCATATTCCTTGGATTATGGCGTGTACATTAGAATGTCCTAAGCGGTAACTGAAAGCTATCGTTTGATACGAATCTCCAATGGCTAGAAATTTGTAAAAAACATAATAAATAGTAAACTAACCTTAGAGTAATAATAAACATAGAAAGGGCTATTCATTCATAAACACGTTTATTTTTGCGGCGAACAATTCTAAACGCCGGTAGTGAAATATTGAATGAATTACAAAAAGTGGGGATGGTATTGTAGATACATGGCCTTCGTCGTTTCGGCTGTTTTCCTGACAAACTTGGCTCCGACGAACCATTAAAAACATTAAATTAATTAACTTTATTTTGTCACTAAAAGTTTTGAAAAACACATCAAAACGACAGAACTAAATGTTTACTCTCTAGTGGTAATGGCGCTCGTATAAACAAACCACGTTTGACATTATTTACTACAATACTACGACCTATTCGAAATGATCGCCGGTCACAGTCTGACGATATTTGCATCTCTGTTTATATGGTAATTAAACAAGGACAAAACTATTGAATAGATTACTATTGACACATTAAACAGGTAATGAAATTTTGAGCAACGTTGCCACTTTTAGTTATAACCATAAAGGTATGTAAGGATCCAACAAATCATTGTTTAAAATTTATATAAGAATATGCCTTTATTAAATAAAAATCAAGTATTATTAATTAATTTTAAAAAATAGCGACTCAAATGCATAAATTAGTATGACTTTTTTATTTGCATAACTTTTTAACACATTTTCAATTAAGAATTAAGATTTTCAATTAAGAATTTCATTTTTCCTGCAAGTAAAGAGACTTTGTAAATATGGCAAAGCTGTGGAAGTGTCCGCAAGTGAGCTTAGAATGTGACTCAATGTTTGGGGCAAGAAAAGATCAAAACAAACATATCTATTTTATTTGTTAATCTAAGAAACTAACTCGGTTTTGGTCTTAAACAATAAGTATGAAAAATTTTCAACATTATTAACACAATATAATTTTAGATGGACAACAATGCAAGCATCGCTGGGAATCAATTCGTGGCCAATATAGGAAGGTCATTAAGTCCAAGAAGACCACAACAGGACAATCAGCTGATATAAGGTCAAAATGGAAATATGAGGATTGATTGGAATTTCTCAGGCCGCACATGAAAGATAAGCAACGATTGATCACAATTGTAAATGATACTTCAAGTGTTAGTACGGATACCGAGGATGAATATTTAAGCCAAAATCAGGATATGTCAAACACCGAAAATCTTAATGTGCCTGAAGAAAACCGGTACAATAGAACGCTAATAATTCCAATGCAGCTAATCAGACAGCAAGTGGCACTTTTATGAAGTACTTACTGGAGAACGAAAAAATAACAAGTGCTGATAGAGATGAGTTAGATCACTTTTTTGACGGCATTAAAGCTACCGTAAAGAAATTTTCACCCGCAGGCAAACATCTTGCAAAAAAAGAAATATTCAAGATTGTTTCAGATATTGAAGGTAGATATATCGGTCAACAGATTTCTTCGCATATTCCTACACATTCAACTTCTATCCATCGCAATGTACAACCTAATATACAACCCCAAATAAATTCGCAATTTCAACAATGTTAATATCAGCCACTACTATCTTCAACACAGTCACCTGCTTAGTAATCCCAATGGCATCTCGTCCACCATCAAGTGCCTCGGTACCTCAATCATCATCCACCTCGTCATATTACGAAATTTTTTCTCCCACAGACAATAATAATTATAAGTAGTTATATTACATTATTTTAAGTATATTCTGTATTTCATTATATAATATGTTGTAGGTTTAACCAGAGTTGCAATTTTTACGTTCTACATTGTATATGGTAAAAAAACAGTAGTAAATAAAGTATTTAAAACTAGTGTGTTAGTTTTTGAGTTCTGATGTATTTATACAAATTCTGTTAATGGAGACTAAAAAAATTACTAAAATAAAGAGTATTTAAAAAAATACTTACCTTAGGCAGACCGCCAGTTTTTGAACAGGTGAGATGGATTCACGAAAGGTTGTGTTCTGTTTTTGAAGAGGTTGCCTAATTTGGTCCAATAAATTGTCAAACTCATCCCTAGACATTCGATAATATTGGAAAAATTTTGTCTGGTCATCTAAAAGTTCTGTCTGCAACGTTGCAAATTCTCCTTCTTTATTTCGGGTTTTTAGCATTTTATGTACCCAATAACGTCTTTTTCTTTCTCTAGAATTGTTCATTTCAAGCTCTTCTTCATCAAACAACAGAGCAATTTTTATTAACGTAGAAGTCGGGAACATTTCACTTTTCACAAAGCTGAAACCTACGTCTAATGAGAATCATTGTATCAAAACTTAATATTATGTGAACAAATAAAAACCAGTCTGTCAAAAATGGCTGTTATTGTAAACGTCAAAAAATTTCCACTAAAATACCTCCGCTGCCATGGTGATATGTCAAAGTAACGTATTTTGATTGGTTCAAAATTACAGGTGTGGATTTTCTATATAACTGACTATTGGAAAAAAACAGCGCAGCTATTTCAAAGTCTACATCAATTATTCCTCCATAATTGACGTTACCAATAAACTTACCCTCTGAATCATCTCACGCCACCTACTTTCTTATTGGCATTCCGTCGATTATTAAAGCACAATTTTTTAAATCTGCTTTTTTTAAATAATCTTACACTTCTTGCAATATTCCGGGCTCACATTTGACACTGGACAACCATTTACGGATAGTGCGACCATTTGGCAATAAGAAATATTAACGCAAGAAATTATACGCTTTTGGTGAATAAAAGTAAAGCGTATGAACAAATTGTTTCATTATTGGTGAGTATCTACGTTGTCCAGGGTTAGTATCTTTCTCATTCTTTCTCTGGAGCAGTACCATTTCTAAAGGTTAGCCTAAAAAACAAAAATCTATTAAATTCGTAATAATATAAAAAGCTTGTTTCTAACCTTCAAAATCATTTCTAAGAACAGCATCCAAATTTTCATTACTGAAGCGACTTTGTGAAATCTGCTTTATGATGTCCTTCATGATAGATATCTTAATACCTCTGCATGTTTCTGGCTCATTAGCCGTCGTCAGTGCGGTAAAACCAAGTAAGGGTGTGAAACCTGGGAGCAAAGTTGTTGACTGAAATATGATAAAATATAAAAGATTTTAACAAGACAGCCAAACGCAACATTTGTGTCATCAATATTGAAAGATCTCGAATATTCGAGACAACAACCCACACGGAGGCGCATATAACCCTCCCGTCTGAAACTTCCGACCCACAGTAATGAAACAACAACAAGATATACGAATAATGCGTGACATATGAACAACAAGCAACAAAGAGATTCGTGGATATTGCACGCAAAAAGAAGTAGGGGGCTACTGAATAGAGTGGTAACCGCAGACAAATGTTTCGTTTGGCTGTCCTGTTGTTATCTTTTGTATTTTCTCATGTTTCAGTCAAGAACTTTGCTTCCAGGTTTCACACATTTACTTGATTATACCGTACTGAGGACGGCTAATGAGTCAGAAACATGCATGCAGAGGCGACAGTGACTGATTGACCCTTTCCAAATTCTACACCACTGGCGGAATTGCCGTTTCGGCACAATTTTTCGATTTTCCAACACTCGCTTCAATGACTAGTGTATGTTTCCTGAACACATATATACGAAGTTATGATATAGTTAAAGCGAATACTATTTTGAAATAATAAAAGTTAATAATTACCATTTATATCAACGTCACTCCGAATAGAGGTGCCAATTCCTTCCCAATCTACAGAGGACTACTTACAACAATGACAAGTAATATAAAATGAATAAATGTTTTTATCTTATATAAGGATCTATTACATTCAGTGGTTCTTCAAAGTAGGTAAATGGAGATCATAGATGGAAATAAAACTACTTCGGCTCGCACTATCAACTGTATTTATAGAAAATAAACATTACTCTCAAAGTCTATACATATTTTCTTCAAATCTTTAGTCAAATTCAGAACCAATCGTTATACTTATTTCTCCAGGTAAGACGATTGTTTGATGGTACCAGCGATTTGTATCGATAACAACTGAAACATAAGTAATATTGTTCAAATATAGTGACTTTGCTCGTGCCATTATAAGAGAAAATACTAGGTGCTACCTGACATCTTTATTTTTAAATTCCTCTCGCGCTAACTGCAATGAGACTCATTCAATGTTCACTATATACTAAATTTGCATATAAAACATATTGAGCAGCAATTATATGTTTTATGAACCGTTTTTTGATCATTTATAAACAAAGAGCCTCATCTAACTCAATAAGAAGAAATAAATTATTATAGATAAATCTGATTATTTTGCTACATTTGTCCGTCAAAAAAACAGCCCGTTCATTAGTGATTACCAGGTATATACAGGGTGTACCAATCTTACGACAAACTTCGGTATATGTGTTATTCTAAGAGATATTAAAAAATGTTATCAACAAAAATAGTAGATATCTTTAAGGTCCATATTTTGAAATTATCTGGAACTATATAGTGTTGCATAACTCCGTTACAAACAAAACATGATTTTTTAAATGATAACCGCTGTATATTATACCGAATTCGGATTGCTCACATTTTTTTGAAGCTTTTACTACGTTATACAGAGTCCTTCAAAAGGTACGTACACGTTTATGTCAAAATCGTATGTAAATCAACGCTCTGTAGATAATTGTACGTTGAAAAAAAAAATTATTTTCCCTAACAGAGTTTCGTAATATGATGCAATATCTCCGTATTCTATAAAATTTTTATTATTTTCCTTTTTGAATACAGGGTGGACGGAAACTCGAACCTTTCGTTTTCTCTCTTCCTTCAAATGGAACACCCTGTATTTTTTAGCGCAAATAGAATCTTCTATCATGTAACTTCAATTTTTGCTCGCTATACCCAAATTTTATAGAAACAGAGTTATTTTGTAATATCTATTGTAAACCATAATTATTAACCTATTATGTGAAAGCAATAAACGTTGAGTGTAACAAAAAATCCTAAATAATAATAAATCTTAATAAATTATGTTTCTAAACAAAACAATTCACCAAAAGTACAATCCTAGCCGTAATATTAAACTAAATGTTCAAAGTGTGCCCCGTTAACATCATTGCAATGCTATAAACCATTACATTTTCTCAGTAAGCATTGACAAAGTTTGACATAAACGTCAGTAGTTTTTTTTTATAAATAGCAGTAATTAAGTGTCAGCTGCATTTCATAGTTTTCTTAAATAAAGAAACAATTATTAAGGATTTATAGCGTACATTTTTCCACTCAAGAAATGGTGGACATGATTTGGGTATTGGGTGAATGTAACAAAAATCGTTTGCTTGCGTCTAAAGTTTATCGTCAAAGATTTCCAGACCGGAAGGCATCCAACAAACGACCATTTGAAAAACGAATGGATCGTTTTAATCGCACTGGTGAAGTAAAATACAAAAAAAGACGTAGCAAAAACAGCCTTAACTGAGGAAAATGAAAGTAATGCTAAGTGTTGCAGAGAATCCGCATACAAGTGTGAGGAATATTTTATAACAGCAAGACATAAGTCATGGCACAGTTCAAAGAATCTTTGAAAAACATAAAATGCATCCCTATCATATCTAACTTCATCAAGAGCTACTTGACCGTGATTTTCAAAGAAGATTAATGTTTTGTGAATGGGCCAAATTAAAAATAAATCGCCAGAGAAATTTTTTTGATTTTGAGATTTTTGCAGGCGACTTTTCATAAAAATGGATGTGTAAATCGACATAATTCTCAATATTATGGAACTTCTAATCCAAATGTCGTCTCCAAAACAGATGGATCGGAAAAGGGGGGCCAACTGATTTGCCAATTAGGTCTCCCGATTTCATAAAAGTGGATTTCTTTTTGGGGGGTTTTATAAAAAATGAGGTTTATAAAACTCCCCCGACTACTAGAGAGGACATGCAAGAGAGAATAAGAGCGGCATTTCGGTCTGTTGACGTTTTTGTGCTCAGAAATGTTGGTCAATAATTTGAACTTAAACTGCAGCATTGCATTGATGTTAGCGATGGACACTTTGAACATTTAGTTTAATATTACGGTTAGGATTATACTGTTGATGACTTATTTTGTTAAGAATAGATAGTTTATGGAAATTCATTATTATTTAGGATTTTTAGTTACATTCAACGTTCATTGCTTTCACATAATAGGTTAATAATTATGGTTTACAATAGATATTACAAAATAACTCTGTTTTTATACACTTCGGGTATAGGAAATGATGTACTAAGTCAAAATAATAAACTTACTCATCTCTCCAGTTTTCACTTCAACCTCTAATTTTTGACAAGAGTTCCAACATTCCGGTGGAGGAGCCAATTTCCAGAGTTTTCTTCCGCGCAACTGAGCTTGCCAAGAAGGATAAAACACATTGTCAACCTAGAAAATTTTTGTCAGCAAGTATTTCAACAAATATGAATATTTAATTGGTGATATTATTAATTTCATCTTATTTTTGTTTTTATTCTTCAATGAAAGCATTTTATATTCATTCACGAAACTGTAATAAATCCATGTTTTGTCGAAAGCGATCTTATGTCTTTGAGTATAAGCACCTACCTAGATATTTTGACACATTTTAAAATAAAATCCGAATGCCGTATCAGGGTGTTTCAAAAAAAAGGTGGCCCCCTTGCTAGGATAGGAGATCACTGCAAAGTAAGTTTAATTCGCTCAATAAAACAGAATTTTTACACATTTTCACGATTATGTAGAAACTACTGTCAACATTCTAATGCAATTTTCTACCTGATAAAGCCAGCTTTTTGATGGTTTTGACTTTGACACTTTCGGTAATTTCTCAAACTTTCTCTTCGATAATCCTTTTGACAGTGGATTGAAAATCTCCAAATAAAACGCTAGTTCGTGCAAGATTAACTTCTGACAAGGATGACTGATTTATTTATTTAAAGTTGACAAAAATATAATTATTTACAAAGTTACTTCGCCGCTTTAATAAGAAAATTGGTAGATCAGCTCGAATACTAAATGTAACTAAAATGATTAAGTACTTACAATTGGCTTTTTTCACTTCAAATCACTTAATTTTATTAATAATTATATACTGTAATTATCCGCGCTAGGAATGAAATTACAAATTTCTTTTTTTAAGGGAAGTAACGCTCTGCGTATGTGGAATAATTAATTAACACTACTCTGACATTTCTCTTTTTTTAATATCAATCAATTTTTTGACTGACAGGCCTTGCCTATCTAAATTTAAATGAATAATATTTCGGACGTGTTCCGAACATACTCCCGCTCTGTTGAAATCTCGGATTTCAATAGGAAGGAAAAGCAAGGAAAGGTGGAACAACGCGCGAATGAAATGGCGCGACGATACTATCATCGAAAGACAACTCGAGAACGCAATCAACGAAGCAACTGTGTGCAGGTTGGTCCGCTTGATTACGGACTAGAGTCTGCACTGGGCAGAGGACAAACCTTGGTAATCGGTCTGACGAATGTGCCTTCTTTGTTACGGAGTTTTATAGCACGGACTCTTTGGTCCACGCCAGGAATAACCTCGACAATTCTTGCCAAAGGCCAGTGAAGGGGAAGTGTACCATCTTCCTTCAACAGGACCAAGTCATTGACCTGGAGATTCTTCGAAGGGGCTAGCCATTTGGAACGATTTTGTAAACGGTTTAAGTACTCTGTAGTCCATCTTTTCCAGAAGTACTGTTGCATTTGTGAACATCGCTGCCAGTGTGCAAGTCTGTTTTCAGGCAGGTGTGGCACTGTGGTCAGGATAGGAGGTTAGAGGACAGCCAATCAGGAAATGGCCGGAAGTTAGGACTTGGAAGTCATTGGGATCACTAGATATAGGACATAATGGTCTAGAGTTTAGGATAGCCTCAATTTGGGTGAGAACGGTACTCAACTCCTCGAAGGTGAGTTGTGCGTTCCCAGCGATACGTTGCAAGTGTCTTTTCGCACCACGGACAGCAGATTCCCACAGACCTCCCCAATGGGGACTGCGAGGAGGAATGAACTTCCACGCGAAGCTGGCTTCAGAAGCGAATGTTTTGATGTGATCGGATAAATTGGAATTAGAGAAGAATTCGCGCAATTCCTTCAAATGATTTCTGGCGCCTACATAATTGGTGGCGTTGTCACTGTAGATAACGGTAGGAATTCCCCTACGTGAAATGAAACGCTTCAGGGTGAGCAAGAAGGCTTCAGTGGATAAGGAGGACACTAGTTCCAAGTGGATGGCCTTTGTGGTCATGCATATGAAAACCGCCATGTAACACTTTGTGATAGGAGCTTTTCGAAGGCGGGAAGATTTTATAAAGAAAGGGCCACCATAGTCGATGCCTACCCTTTCAAAGGGCCTCGAAGGCTTGACTCTGTCTGCTAGCAAGTCGGACATAATTTGTTGAGCAGAAACAGCTCGGAAACGGAAACAAGTCATACATTCATGAATCACTCTTTTTACATCCCTGATTCCATTCAGGGGCCAATATTGCAAACGGGCGTTAGCAAGAACGGATTGGGCACCAGCGTGTCCCAATCTGACATGTTCTCTCTTGAGCAGGAGGGAAACTACGTGGTTTCTGGCAGGAAGGAGCACGGGATGCTTATGAGGCTCAGGAACGTCTGCATGTCGCAAACGGCCTCCGACGCAGATGAGTCCTTTATCATTGATAAAAGGATTGAGGGCTAATATGCCTTTGTCTGAAATGGGTTTGAGGGATTTCAATTCTGAAATCTCCTTGGAAAGTATTTGAACTGTAAGTTTCGAAGGACCAGCACTAAGGCAGAATTTATTTCTGATATGGACAAGGGGCCGTGGAGTCTTGGTTCCTTGCCCTTGGAATTGGACACAAACCGGAGTATACAAGCTATAGTATGCAACAACTTATTGAACGAAGAAAACTTTTCAAATATGGGGTTCCAAAATTTGAATTCGCAGTTGGTAGTTGCCACCAACACTTGAAGCTTGTTGCCCTCTTGTTCGGGTACGACATTCGGAGGTTTCAACGTGAATTTAGAAAAGTCGACATTTAATTCGGACCATTCCACCATAGCTCGGAATTTAAGAGATCGGGAGCGAGTACTCCTCTGGACAGCAAATCGGCAGGATTTTTAGAAGAGCGAACATGCCTCCAATTAGCTTGCGGAATGGAAATTTGAATTTGGGAAACTCGTTCGCTACAAATGTATGCCAGCGGGAAGGATGTGATTGAATCCAGCAGAGGGCTATCTGGGAGTCAGTCTACAGATTGATGGATTCGAATTCTACACAATTCTCGAATATCTTGAGAATCCTTTGGGTTAACTTAGAAAGTAGTACCATTGCACATAGTTCAAGGCGCGGAAGTGAAACCGTCTTGAGAGGCGTAACTCTCGACTTGGAACTTACTAAAGTGTTGGAGACGGTGTTGTCGGAATAAATAGTTCTGAAATATAAACAGGAACCATAAGCTCGCTCGCTACTATCAGCAAAGCCATGAATTTGAACCTTTATTATTGATTTGTCGGAAAACAGATATCTAGGAATTTTCAAACGTCTTAAGGAATCAATGGAGGATATACATTTTTTCCATTCTTGGGCTAGTTCAGGAGTTAGAGGTTCATCCCAGGAAAGCTTTGATAGCCACAATCTTTGAATGAAAATCTTTCCTACGACTATAAATGGGCTCAAGTATCCGATTGGATCAAGCTTGAATCCAAGGATTCGTAGATGGTTTTTGTCAAGGAATGGATTGCATCATTGGTAGATTGTGTTTCTCTAAAGCCATACTGGGATGTCGACAGCAGATTATAATTTGATAGGTATGTCGTAAGTCTCGTTTTAATAATTTTTTCAAAGACTTTGCTTATTGAAGATAAAAGTGAGTGAAATACGCCTATAGTTTGAAATATTTTCTGTATTCCCATTTTTGAAAATTGGAGATATAAGAGATTTCTTTAGAATCGAAGGAAATATGCCTGATTGGAAGGATTTATTTATGATGTCCGTCAAAGGTTCACATATGAATTTTGCAATAATCTTTAGAGTTTCAGCTTTCATTCCATCAAGTCCGGGAGCCTTTTTGTTTTTTAAGCTAATTATTGTATTTTCAACCTCAGTAGTATTCGTGAATTTTTATTTATATATACTTTTGTAATTGGGATTTTGTCGTATGTTCTTTGCCAAAGTTTCCCCCACATTCACGAAGAAGTTGTTAAATATATCAGCAGCATCTTTTGGATCTGTGACGATCTCATTTTTTTCATTCCTAATATTATTTATTATTCTTCCTGTCGATATTCAAAATTTCATTAACAGTGTTCCAAAGTTTTTTACTTGCATTTTGTTCTTTTTCAACTAATTTTTTATAATAATTTTCTTTGGCAGTCTTTATTTTCTTTCCCGTTTCTTTTTATTCGTTAAATAATCATTTTTCAAGTTTACATTATTTGGATTTTCTTTCCATAATATAAATGAATGATTTTTTTGGTTGATGTATTTTATCAATGATTTTGTTATCCAATTTTTCCTTTTACGTTGACTATTTTTTAATCTGAAGTATTGAGTTGATTTTTGTACACATGTGTTTATGATGTTGATGAATTTTTCTGTTGTCGATTCGATATCATGCATTGGGTACAATTCATTTTTCCAACTTAAACTATTAATTGCTTTTTTTAATAATTCTACTTTTTGAAAATATTTTTTGTTTATTGAATTGTTTCTAGTTTCATTCAGTACAATTTGTAACAACGTTATTTAGTGGTCCGTGATTGATGTTGATATAGTGAGAGGTAATATGTTATTGAAGTTTTGTTGTTTTGTTTTAATGAATATATGATCAAGACATGATTCAGATTCATTTCTCGCTCTTGTTGTAGTATTAATAGTTGATTGAAAGCCATGCTCACTCATCATATCGAGATAATTTCTTGATTCTTCAGTTATTTTCATCAAGTCGATATTTATGTCACCTACAAATAAGCTATAATAATGTTTATTACTTTCTTTATTTAGAATATCCCCAAGTTGGTCAAGAAAGTCGTCAATTCGACTTGCTGGAGATCTATAGAATGCTAAAATGCAAAAACTCAGCTTATCCATAACCATTACAATTTTCAATAACATACCTACGTTTATCTGAATATGTTCATGCGAATGGTATGAGTTTGTTTTTGCAAAGACGATAACACCATCATTTTGGTTATAGCTACCTCCATTGTATAGGGTTGTGTAGTTGACCATGTTGAGGAAGGACGTATCCGGCACTCGCCAAGTTTCTGTTAAAACTATGCACTCGAAACATGTCTCAAGTTCCTCAAGATATATTTTTAATTCATCTATATTTTCGAAACACTACAAATATTAGTATTAAGAATCTTGAAGTTATTCAAAGACAAAACTTCTTTTGCTTCATTTGTATCATTTAGGGATATGTTGTTATTTTTTCTAGCATAAAATTTCTTATATATTCATCCATGTGAATGCACCAACCAGTAAACTGTTTTAAATTATTTGACAGTCTTTACAATAATTATTTGGTTTTTATATAATAACAAAGTATGATGACATTAATAAAATTTTTGAAGAAGTTATTTAAGACAGAAAGTATAAATAGTAAATTAACATACACAAATTATTTGATGCTTTGCGTAGAACCTGTGCGTGCTCTAGTATTTTCTTTCCCTCCCACAAATGATTGTTCCTTCTTTGTTTCCGGAACCGGTTGCTAATTCTTTGGCAATAAATGATGTTTGCCCAGCTGTTATTTTGGGAATGTTTGCCACTGCTTTATCTCGCTTCGGGGTCGTAGGTTCGCTATTTGATTTCGGTCTGTTTATTTCAGTAGTTTCTATTACTTCTAATTCTTCAGGAGAATATATTTTTCCGTCCACAAATAGTTTGTTTCTTCGTATGTAGCATTTTATATGATTATTTGCTTTCGCCAGAATTAGGTGTTTTCTTAAAATCTTGTGCTCCTCTCGCTGGATGAGTGTTAGGTCATTAGCTACGCTTATGTTGGTACCTTTGAGATTCTTTGCGTTTTTAAGTACTTCTGATTTTTTCAAGTATGAAACAAATTCCACATTGACAGGAGCTCGATCTTTCCTACCCACAGAGTAAATATTATTTAGGTCGTATAGGTAATGGTTTTTTAAAAATGCTTCATGCCAGTTTTATTTGTCACTTCATCTTTTTCAAATTAAAATATTCCGAAAACTGTACATAGTATACATAAAATTTGGACAAGAAAATTTAACCCTAAAAAAAATATGTTCAATACTACTCTGTACGAACCGTGTAACTAGTGCCCTCTGTGAGAGGCTGATATAAAAGTAAAACAAATTTATACAATCTGTCAGCTTGCAAAGCTTATTCGTACACAATTTTACTACAATGTTGCCAGTAGTTTCGTCATCATCGTCAAAAATGTGTATAAATTTTGCTTTTTCAATACGATGTATCTTGAAAACGGATGCCGTTACGAAAATTTTATTGTGAGCGAACCCAACTTATCTTTCAGTGATCTACCTATCCTAGCAAGGAGGTCACTTTTTTCAAAGCACCCTGTATATATATATAAATTTCGGTTTCCTACTATACACCTCCGTTTAAGTCAAAACATTAATAATTTCGACGTGACAGTGTGGCCGTTCTTCTAAGAGGACAACAACTACTTTCCTGGCTAATACCACGCATAAAATTGAATTAGCCAAGAAAGTAGTTGTTTTCCTCTTCGAATAACGGTCAGACTGATACGTCGAAATTATTAATATTATGACTTAAACGGAGGTGTATAGTAGAAAACCGAAATACAGACATCTGTGGTGATTCACAACCGAAAGGAGAAGAGCATAGTACACTGACTGGTTTTGACCTTCTTGGGTCTCTTCAAGAGTGCCGTAATGTCTTCTAGTTTAGAGTCTCTAATCTGAACTGAAGATTCCGTCCTCTGACAACCTCTATATAGCTCGTGTGGTGAAGTAGTCAGCTGGCGCCATCTTCACTTTCAATTGCGAACCAACACTTCAGATATTTTTGACCGTATAAGTCGTATGAAATAAAATATAAAAAGAATATATATATATATATATATATATATATTGGATGTCACGTTGTATAAATATTTAAAACATTTTGTTGCTACTGACGTTTTGTTCCTGGGTTAGGAATTTTCTCAAAGTTTATTCTTGAATAAATTAAGTTTTATTGTTAACAATTTAGAAATCAAAAATACATGTACAATAGGTATAAAAACATTCATAAAACAACAGACATTTAAAACAAATACTATCGATCCACGACAGTATACAGGGGGATACAGAAAGACTTCAGGTGTATTATTTTATTAAATCAAGTTTTTAACATCTTGTTCATTGTTGACTGTATTATGTTCTTTTTTAATGTGTATCATTCCTTTGTCAGTTTTTATAGTTTGAGTCTTGAGCTAGAATTTCTGTGTTTTTAAAATCAAACTCATGTTTTTCATTTTTTTCATGTTTATGGAGAGCTGTTGAAGCATTTTTAGTATATTTATGGCTAATTAATCTGTTTTCTAATGTCTGTGTGGTTATTCCTATGTATTTTTTTGGGTAGTTTAGGCAGGGTATGGAATATATGACATTTGATTTTTTTGTGGTTTTTATTTTACTTTTCAATTTGGTAAATAATGGTGATAGGGTGCTTTGAGCTTTGTGACATATTGTGATATCATATTTAGAAAATATGTGATGTGACTAAGTTTTTCAGAAAGCTGCTTTGTGTGTATGGCATTGCAGCATATTTATTATTGTTTGACACGTTGGTTTTAGAGTATTTCTTCGATGCAGAGATGTCTGTATCGACAAAAAAGTCGATCGACGCTACGTTCTTCGAAGGGGATATAATTCAATATTATCATATCCTATTTATTTTTTAAGTATACCATTAATTATTGTTTGTTTGTTAAAAAATTTATTTATACATACATGCATTTGTGCTCCAGGTCCAGGTCCACCCATAAAAATCCAACTCATGGCTAGTTGTTCCGTACGATTTCCAAGAAAGTACGGCTTAGAATAATACTGCCTCAGTATTTTTCCAGCATTGCCATCACAATTATTCCATCCAACGTACCAAGGCATTTCTCCTGCTGCTAAATTTGCTCTTCGCTCAGACATTTGGAAAACCTCCAACAAACTTTTGAAGTTTGTTTTATAAGGAAAAAACTGGCAGTTTATGTTGGAATTCTCATCAATTTTGAAATTTTCGTACAGTTTTTTGAAAAATTGATAGTCAAAGGTCTTTGATGCTTGCCAATCTCCAATAGCGTCAGTAACAATCAGCGGCTTTGCTGGTTTCTGGTAGAGTTCGTAAAACTCTGTTGGAGATATTTTCGATAATTTATCAACAGATGAAACGGTTGTGCAAAAGTCGCAGTTTTCTGGCTCTCTAAATACTTTGGAAGCATCCGACGTCATTTCTATTAAACACTGCAAAAGAAACTTTTTCAGAATGTTCAAACCTCTGTATTATCCAATAATAACATAAATTTTTAAATTATTTAACGATTTATGAAGAGGAAAATAAATTAGAATAATCGTAGTTTAGGGAAAACGTAAATCGCAGAAATCTAACAGAATTACCAAACGAGGAAAAAGGAAGGACGTATCGTGGTTAAGATATTCCTCAACGTTTTTAACTGGCCTAGAATATCAACAGGAGAAAAATTATTACGAAAAAGAAGGATCGATATGTAAGACTCGAAATAAACTGATATTAGACCGCTTGGACCTGTCTATCCATAACCAAACTTAATTAGAAAAGAAATGAAGGGATCATAAGAGAGGTCACCTTTTCTGGCGGCCTCTGATACCATCTGGCTATAGTATGTACAAAAAGTACGAGGAGTAATAAACCCTAATTAAGTATGCAAAACCTTTACAGGGAGCACCATGAAATTTTTGATAAATCTCTTACTTTAAATTACATTTCTTCCGTAAATCTAAAAACCAGGTAGATCGACCCCGTATTTGTTTCAGTTGTAGCAAAGTTTAGGGTTTATTCATTGTTAAAGGATTAGCAGATAAGCAATAACGCAATGCAGTGGTGTGTATTTTGGGAAAAAAATACGTTTTAAATTATAGTATAATAAAAAATGAAAAGAAATAATTATTGGAATACATTTATTACTTACATTTTATTCTATATCCGACTCGGAAGAGGAAGAATCGTTGTTGACATTAATAATAATAGGGTCGATTAAATCATCACAAATATTGTCAATTTTCCACATATTTGCCTCTACTTTGATAACATGCTCGATACAGTTTGTCCAATTTTCCTTACTCACATGACTTACAGCACTCTCAAACAATTTCACAACATCGTTTATTTTAAAAGTAATATTTTTTTCCAACTTCCCCCTCTACCTGAGCCCATATTAATTCTATGGGATTAAGTTCACAATGATAAGGGGGAAGTCGAAGAACTGATATACCACGAGAAGAAGCCATTTCTTCTACAATGTAGGTTTTGTATTTATTCTTGTTCATTTTTGCAATTCTGTAAAGTTCTTTCCTTAGTGGATGTTCAAGATTGTGAAATCTTGAAATTTATTTGTTAAGATACATTTAAAATGTGTGAGACATTTGTATGCCTCCTTTCTTTATTGTATATATTTAAGGCGTAAATTCATTTTAGTTTATAGCTTTGTAGAAATATGTTGCAGAATTGATAAGATCTTTTTATTGTAGTAAATTCAAAGGATATTTTATTTTTATTTTCAGAATGTTTTGTAAATATCACGTTTTCCAACAATGATTGTAAATTCTTTTGTATGGGCAGATGAATGACACCTTTTTGAAAGTCGACATTGTCCTATAGTTAAGAAGTGAGAAAAAAGCACGTTTCACCCTATTTGTATACTGGATTGTAAAAACCTTAATTTTAGTGTCAATTCTGCAAGTATTTTATGGTCGAGGTTCGGAAGACATGAAAAACGTTTTTGAATTACCTCTCTGAGTAAATAGGTTACAATTGCTATTGTTGTATTCAATAGAAACTCAACTTACTATTGGCGGCACCCATAGTTGAATCTTGTCTGGAAAAAACCGACAAGTCAGGTGATGCTGGCCAATAGGAAATATTTATTTTCGTTTCGTCAACCCAATCCACGTGTAAACACACCCCTCGCAGATTTCTACTTAACACGTCTCACAACGTGAAGAAATCAGTACTACAAACTCATCGAAACGAGCACAACGCTCAACATCAAGTTCATACTCATCGAATCGAGCGCAATGCTCAGCAACGAAGTTAGTTTTTAACTCATCGAAACGAGCGCAAGGCTCAACAACCAAGTTAGTTTTTCACTCGTCAGCTCTACACTTCTAGACGCGTGTTTCACATTCATCGACGCGAGTTTTACACACTCATCGAATCGAGCTCAACGCTCAATAACAAAGTTAGTTTAAAATTCATCAAATCGAAACATAAAGTGTCTTCCGATCTGAAACCACAGAAATTCAGCGTTCACAACTCAACTTTGTAACATTTTGTAAATTTGTACATAATAAATTATTAATTTCGACATTAACGTTGTCAAATTAAGATTATTTATTTAGTTGAATGTCCACGCCAGTTGACGAAGTTCAACTAGAAATATAATCAAAAACAGTGGATCTTTTGGAAACTTAATATTTTTCGAAATAAGCCACTCCAAAAGCTCTGCTTTACGCCAACGACTTGTGGGCAATGCTTCTCGTAACCGTGAATGGTAACTTGCGTTGTCCATAACAATAACAGCCCCTTTTGGAATCAGATCCAACATTTGAACAAACCATTCCTCGAAGACATCCCCATTCATATCTTCGTGATAGTCCCCCGTGCGTTTTGAAATAAAAGTTAATAATCCACCATCAACAAAACCTTCAGAACTTCTAACATGGACAATGATAAGTCTTTTTCCTTTTCCAGATGGTGGCTGCAAACCTAACGACAAACCTTCCACGAATGCCTGCCTTCCGCTTTTAATGTTTTCATCTTGCCAATAATTGGAAACTGTATATCCAGCATTTATCCATGTTTCGTCTAAGTAGAAAATTTTCAAATTTTATTCTCTGGCATGTCGAATGCTTCTTAAATAGTCTCTTCTGCAAAAAACAATTTACGGTTTATCTATCTGTATTTGAAACCCACATCTTTCAAAAGTTTGCATAATGTCATTCTGGACAATTTTGGATAGTCCGTATCTTCTTGCACTGATGTCATAATTTTGTCAAGTGTTGGAATTTCTTTTCGTAAGTAAAATCCACGCCTTAGTCTCTGTTTTAATGACTCATCGATCTCAATTGGTTTTCGGCCTGAAGGAGTTTTAGGGGGTTGAAGAGTTCCATTCTTGCTTTCTTTTAGTAATCTATAAATTGTTGATTTAGCAACACACAACATAGCAGCCGGTAATTCCACAATATCATCAACACTTGCACTTGGATCCTTGTTTTTCAATGATATATAACAATTCAATATCAGTGTTTTTTCATTTAAAGATAATGGACCTGTTTTTGGTCGTTTAGATGGTCCTTGGCTTATCGACATTGTTTGGTACTTGCACAATTAACATTCAACAAATGTTTTAAATATATTCCAACTGTTTACAATATTATGACAACCATACAACTTTACTCAAAGAACTAATACTAAGTACTGATTTAATGTACCTACTTTCTTTCAAAATAATATTCCCGATAATGTTTCTAAGAAAACTGGGTTGTTTGGAAAATCCCTCTCAATAATCGAATAATCTGTAAATAGGTGTAATCGTATTAAGCCGATTACAGTAGGCCACTTGTCATTTAAAATTTCTGAGAAAAATTCCCCAAACACTACATATAGGAGTAATACAAATAAAAAATATTATGAATAAATGGGCATATCCGAACTAAATCGGATTAGGCTATTAGACCCCTACTGGTTTGGTAGTTAATCTCCAAAATGTTAAACACTGGCAGAGTTCGAACAACCCGTAATGACTCCCTGCATTTTGTGGCAGAGTTCGGATACTCCGGAATAAACTGTGTTGTCTTTCTTTATCAAACTTACTAAAATTTATGTACCTCTATCACTTTTTTTTATTAAAATTAGTACATCCCGTTACCTCAGACCTAAATCGTATATTCTTTAGCATAGCTGCAACTCATTCGTTAAATACAAAATGTACCTTACGGTATACCCTCTTAAAATATATTTTGGTACGTCTATGAAATCTACTTAAATGAATGATTTATTACTCCTTGTCCTTTCTATATAGACTATAGTTAACGAAATAATGCAGGTGAAACCATCGCCTAGAGGATGATACTCTTCACCGAGTTAGATAAGGCTTGCGACGAATCGACTTCATCAAAAACACGTGCGTATGCTACAGTTCATGAAAAGCGGCCGAGATAGGGCCATCAAGTCTTCGACTGAACTTGAAATCGATAAATAAAAGAAAGTGGTGACTGAAAATCATCGTTCGAATCCGAGAGATAACCGCTGAAGCGCGTTGCCTCGCAATAGTACCGATAGACCTGAATTACCTGCAATAGCGGTGTTCGGCTTTCGAGAAGGCAACACGTGAGTGAGTAAAATCTAATCTAAACCAGTGTAATTAAGTGTCAAGTACCATTTTTCAAGGAACGTTGGTAAGTGAGCTTATACTAATATAACCTTTGTATAGCACACCCATCATTCCTGGAAATTTGGTTAGTCTCTCCTGTTATTATTTTGTTATTTATACTGTAAATAAAATATTCAATACTAGAGACAAAATTAAAAAATAAATTAACGGTAAAGGGGAGAAATGAGGGAAAAATCAGGGGGGGCTAGCCCCCCTGAATGGTATAAGAGTCGCGAAAATTTAACACAAATGAATGTAGATGAAATTGATAATAATATACAAGAACCAGGAGGACTGAAAAAAGATAAACAAGATATAAAAAGTAGTGATAAATACTCGTTTCTAGACAAAGCACCGTTCGAAGTTTATATCGAAGCAGCTTTGGAAAATAAAAACATTGGAAATTATAATTACCTTGCTATCGCTAGAGAAATTTTTGATTTAAAAATAAACAATATTAAAAAAATAAATAAAGAAGGGAAAAATAGGATCAGTGTAGAATTCGTAAAATATACAGACGCTAATGAATTTCTGATAAATGACGACGTTAGGAATAAAGGATACGATGTATTTATACCAAAAAAAAATATCTCATGCAAAGGAATAGTTAAATACATAGATACATCAATCTCAGATGAAATATTAAATAATTACTCACTAGCAAATACAGGGGCAATAAAAGTTTTAGAAGCAAAACGTTTCCTACGGAAAAGAAAAATCATAGACATGGTGGACTCCCGGGTGGAAATGACAAATTATTTGAAGGAAGGGGACGAAGGAAGTAATAAAGTAGAATTAGTCCCAACAGAGACCATACGATATACGTTTTCGGGAACAACCCTACCGGCAAGCGTGAAGATCTTCGGAATTGAACACAGAGTGTTGCCATACATCATGCCAATTTTGCAATGCTATAACTGCTTAAATTTTGGACACATTTAAAAACATTGTAAAACCGAAAAGAAAAAATGTTTGAATTGTGGAGAAACACACCGAGAGGAAGACAGAGGGGAGTGTACAATGAAGTGCAAACACTGTGCGAGTTTGGAGCACCACAACATCAATAGGAACTTCCCAGAGAGAGAGAGAGAGAGAGAGAGAGAGTCAGCAGCTATTTAGAGAGGCGATGTCGCTGGACAACGTATCCTTTTATGAGGCAAACGAAAGATTCCCCAAAAGAGGCAAAAACAGTAACACACAAGAGGGGTTTATAAGAACTACCAACTAACCGATCAAACCAAGACAATGGTATTACAATAAGCGAGAGAAGAATCTCATATAACAATCAAAACACCCCTACAGAAATACCTACACACAAGTAACAAAAGCTAAGAAAAGGAAACCCACTCCACCAGGTTACGATAAGGAAGCCCATCAGGGAGCCTTGATAACCCCCAATGGACAAACACCATATTACCGTAGAGAAAATAACCAACAACAATCCCCAGCATCAACATCTACACACAACCAACGTCAGTCCCCAGCATCAACATATTATATACCACGCTCGGAGGTAGATTGTGAAGATGAAGAAAACAAAACAATTAGAGAAAACCCAGATATGCTACATGAAATTATGAATACGGCTAGTAAACTCAACAGATATGACAGGGAATATACGCTCCAATTCATGGCAAGGCTAATTAATAAACCAGGAGACAGAATTTTTAATAATGAATAACAACAGAAACACCAAAATCAATGAAAGAAAAGATAAAAGCCTTGACAAAGACTTAAACAAAAATTTAAAAATATTACAATGGAACATTAGAAGCATCAGAGCAAACTACTATCAATTAAAATTTCTATTACACGAACTAAAACCACACATAATTTTACTGAATGAAACATGGATGAATGATGAATATCATTTAAACATTAAAAATTACAACATATACAGACAAGACAGAACCGATGGATACGGGGGAATATGCACCCTTATCAAAAGTGGTTTAGAACACCGTCTTATACCAGTAAATAGCAACATTTCGGAAACTCTACAGGTAATAACAATTGCAGTACCATCAGTCAAAATCAATACCACTAACATATATAATCCAGCAGGAAAAAAATTTAAATTAGAAGAGTGCAATGAAATTCTATCTAACACAACCAACCAGCACATAATCATGGGAGATTTTAATGCCCATGATCGAATGTGGGGATGCAATAGTAATGATGCAAATGGTAAAACAATTAAAGAATTAATAGAACGCGAAAATCTAATAGTATTAAATGATGGCAGTATTATATAGATTTCAAAAGAATAAAAGCATATGTAAAACTTAAATTAAAAAACAAAAAGAAAAAATCTTTCAGGGAATTTAGCAGTACTATCAATAGGGAGACACCAACCAATAAAATTTGGAAAACAATAAAAGGCTTCAAAAATTATTCCCAGAACAACAACAAAAACTTTCCGAACCATAAAATAGCAGGAACAATTCTAGAAACTTTAACTATTTGTAACATCACCCCGGAATTCAGTCTGGCAGCTTGTAATGACATGTTCGAACCCATAACATATAACGAATTTTACAACATAATTACGGGAAAAAAAGACAAAGCAACTGGAAGAGATGGGATCTCTTACTCGATGATAAAAAATCTAAATAAAAACACACAAAACAAACTAATAGGGATATATAACAACATTGTGGAAACAAATAAAATTCCAACAGAATGGAAAGAAACTATAATACTACCATTCCTGAAACCTGGAAAAAATCCAGAAAATCATAACAGTTATAGACCGATTGCGTTAACATCGTGCGCGTGTAAAGTATTAGAAGGTATCATTAAAACAAGAATCGAATGGACAATCGAAAATCAAAAAATTCTCCCAAAATTCCAATTATATATATAATGGCTTGATACCCCTTCTGGGGTTTCGCCGCTTCACGCTTTCTAGATCCATTTTTTTTGGGGTGGATCAATCCCCGTTTTTCCTTTTAGAGTTTCTCTGTCAATGCTCTCCATAGTTTCCTATCCTTAACTTTGTCCTTCCATCCTCCAATTCCGGCTCTCGTCATATCTTCCTTCACCTGTTCCAGCCATTTTATTCTAGGTCTACCCCTACGTTTTCTTCCCCCAGGATCCCATTGTGTCATTTGCAGTGTTATTTCTTGTTCTTCTGCTCTATATATGTGTCCCAGCCATTTCATTCTTTGCCTTTTTATTTTCTTTACTATGTCCTCTCCTTCCAGTTCTTGCTCAATTTCATAGTTCATTCTTTGTCTGTACTCGTTATCTCTCAATTTGATTGGTCCCAATATTGTTCTCATTATCTTTCTTTCTATTATTCTCAAGTCTTCTTCTTCCTTTTTCAGTCAGTGTCATTGTTTCAGCAGCATACAACAGGACGGGTCTTATTAGCACTTTATAAATATTGATTTTGGTTTGTCTTGAGAGTAATTTGCTTTTTAAAAGTTTTTTATTGGCATGGTAAGCCCTATTTGCATTAATGATTTTTTCTTCTATTTCATTTTTCCTGTTTCCAGTGTTTGTTACTGTGACCCCTAAGTATTTGAATTTCTACACTTTTTCAAATTCGAAATCTCCGATCTTTATTGCACTGGTTTGATGTATTTTACCAAAAATCATTATTTTTGTTTTATCTGCATTTATTTCAAATCCCATCCTACTTCCTTCACTTGTGATTTCCCTTATTGCGTTTTCTAGAATCTCTCTTGTCTTTGATATGATTACTATATCGTCTGCATAGGCAACTATCTGTCTTCCGCTCGTCCTGAGATTGCTTTTTTGTATTCGCCTCATTGCATATTCAAGTGTTAGGTTAAATAAAGTTGCAGATAGCGAATCACCTTGTCTTACACCCTTATTTATGTATATTTCATCAGTTTCTCCTCCTTGTGTTTTTATCGTAGCCCTTGAGTTTCCCATAGTCATCTTGATTAACCTTCTTAATTTATCATTAATGCCTAGCTCTTTCAAAGCAGACAAAAGTTTGCCTCTGTGTATTGAATCGAAAGCTTGCCGAAAGTCTACAAATAACATTTCCAGTTCTATTTGATGCTCATATGCTTTTTCCATTATCTGCTTCAGTGTATATATGGCATCCACCGCTGATCTTCCTATTACGAATCCACACTGATATCGTCCTATAGTATTTCCTGTAGTGTCTCTAAGCCTTCTGTTTATTGTAGCTGATAGTATTTTATATGCAGTGTTCAGTAATGTAATACCTCTATAGTTTTGGCATTCATGCTGGTCACCTTTTTTGTGGATTGTAATTATCTGGCCTATTTCCCATTCTATAGGCATTTTTTCTTCTCTCCATATTTTTATTATAAGTTGGTATACTATATCATGAAGCTTCTCACCTCCGTACTTTATCAGTTCCATATTTATATTATCTTTTCCAGGAGCTTTTCCGTTTCGGCTGTTGTTAATAATCTCCATAATCTCTGCTCTTGTAGGTTCTTCCAAAATTTTTTCTTGTGATATTTCTTCTTCAATACCTGAATCTTCTACTAGTAAAGTCCTAAAGTGGTCTATCCATATTTGTTTGTATTCATTTTCTTCTTCAATGACTTATTGGTTTTTTATACCTTTTGTTTTGCCCTTATAAGTTCGGCTTTGTTCATTTATATTTTTATAAAATTTCTTGGTATTACAATTCTTTCTTTCTTGTTCTATTTCTTTTATATTGTTATCCATCCATTCTCGCTTTGATTTTCTTATCATTTTGTTACATTCATTTCTGCTTTTTATGTATTCTTGCTTGTGCTTTATTTCGTTTGTTCTTATCCATTTTTGTCTTTTTTCCTTTCTTTTTCTACTGCTACACGGCAACTATCATTGTACCACTCTTTTCTTTTATCTCTATCCATTTTGCCTATGTGTTTTTCCGTTGTTATTTCCTTTTTCACTATTTTGCTTAGTAATTCTTCTATCTGTGTTTCATATTCTTTCCTTACTTTATCTTCACTTAGCTTTGTTATGTTCCATCTAATGCACTTCTTTCCCTTTTTGTTTTTTTTAATCTTTTGTTTTATTTTGGTAATAACAAGAAAGTGATCGGAGTCTGCACATGCTCCTCTGTATGTTCTCACGTCCTTTATTGATGTTTGTTTTCTCCTATTAATTAATATATGGTCTATTTGAGATGTTGCTTTGTTATCAGGCGATACTCATGTTATTTTATGTTTTTTGTGGATGTGGAAATTTTGTGCTACTTATGTACATATTCGTGCTTGCTGCGAGGTTACACAGTCGCTGCCCATTGTTATTTGTTTTTTCGTGTATAGTTTCCTTTCCTGCTACGCATTTTATGTAGTCTTCTTTACCTATTTGGGCATTAAAATCTCCTAATATTATTATAGTATCCTCCTTTGGTATTATTTCTATTTCTTCTTCTGCCTTTTCGTAAAATTTATCCTCTTCTTCATTGCTGTTCTTCTCTGTTGGAGCGTAAATATTTAATAGGGATATGTTGCATGGTTTTGCTTTCACTCTTAGGTATGCCATCCTTTCATCTATTGGTTTGAATTCAATAATTTTTTGTTTCATTGACTGGAATACCATAAATCCTACTCCCCGGTTTCTGCTTTTTGTTTCCAGAATATCTAAAACTATACATGCTCTTATCAATTGCCCCTTGATCCTTCCATCTTATTTCTTGCAAAGCCGCTATGTCTATATTGTATCTTATCAATTCATTTCCTACTTCTTGCATTTTCCCAGGTATCAACATTGTTCTTATATTCCAAGTTCCAATTTTTATTTCGTTTTTTCTCCTATTTTTTGGCTTCTTTATTTCTTTATCGTTGTTTCTCTGTATAATCGTATGTCCTTTTTCATTCCGAGTCATTATCCTGTCCATTATTATCTCCTGTGAATCTATTAGTTTTTTGTTTGCCGTTTTTCCAGTGTTTCATTATTTTTGTTCCATCTCCATTCTTCTCCTTCTATTACGATCCGATTGTATCGTATCTTCACATTTTTCCCTTATTTTTTTCTTGTGCCGCTATTACTTTCATTTGTTTACGTTTGTTCCTTTCTTGCTTCGTTAGGTCATTATTAATACATATTTGCTGTGAAAGATTCCTAAGTTTCGATTTATTTTTCATAACTTTGTACTTGTCTTCTTCATTTGCCATTTCAATTAGACATGTTTTAGAGGAGAGCTTTGCGGTACTTTTGATTTTGATGTCCACTTTTAAGTTTTTTGAAATAAAATTTTCTAATGTGGTTTTCATTGTCTCATTGTTAATTTTATCGACATCCAGTCCACTAATCACAATATTATTTTTCTACTTATCTTTTTCCAACCACTCCATATTCTTCTTCAAGTCATTCAGATCTTGTTTTATAATCATATTCTCCTGTTTGATTATATTATTTTCTTCCCGTAATAACTCATTTTCTTTTTTTATTGACATTATTTCATCACTAATCTTTTTTTGTTCGATTCTTAGTTGCTGCAGCTCATTTTTTATTAACGTTTGATCTTGTTTCATGTCTTTCATCATCGAAATCAATGTGTCCAGTTTATCTTCTTCCATTCTTTGTTGTTTCGTAGGGGTTCTGAGTGTTTTTCTACTTTTCTCAACGCGTCCTCCAAGGTTTTCCTCCGCAGATCTTTTCTTACTTTCATCTGTCACATAATCGTCGCTGTCTGTGTACATTTTATTCCAAATTCCTTACACTAATATTTTATTTATGATTTCGAATATAATTAAATACTGCCCTGTCCTTATTAACTTGTAAGCCGCGCAAAAAGACTGACCCCAGTCGACCCGTCGGAAGTCAGTCTCTTATCAGCAATACTAGTTTTTTGAGGGCCGCTTATTGATATATCTATTTATTGTTATTAATCTTATTTTATTGTTTTTCAAATAATTATACTCTTACGCAACTTATACTTACGGTATTTTTCACTGTAAAACTTGTTTTTCTAATTGTTGTTTATTAATTTCTGTGAATAAAGCACTTAATTGCAGATCGATACAACACACAACTAATCACTTTCTCGCCAGAATCGGACTTCCAATTAGGATTTCGCAAAAACAAGGGATGCAATGAAGCCATAGCAATAATAACTCACTCTGTCTTAGAAGCGTTCACGGAAAAAAAATTCTTACTAGCAGTATTCATCGATTTAAAGGGAGCCTACGATAGTGTTAACCTACACATACTATACAACATAATGCTAGAAAACAAAATTCCAACCAAAATAAATAACTTTATATTCAACTTATTTTGTAGCCGAAACTTATACGTGAAAGATACAGAGGGGAATCTAATAGGACCAAAAAATAGCAGTCAAGGCTTAACCCAAGGCTCACCTCTGAGCCCAATACTTTTCAATATCTACACAAAATCCGTACACGATATAAACAAAAACTTCAGGATAATACAATACGCCGACGATATGGTAATCACACTGGTAGGAAAAGATCTACAAAATATTGCTGAAGAAATGAATTAGTATCTAACCAAATTCCATCGATGGACTATAAAACACAACTTCCAAATATCCACTGATAAATGTGCGGCAATCATCTTTAGAACTAATAGAAGAAGTATGGCAACATGTGAAAATATTAAAATTAATGGTAAGGAAATTGATTTTAAAGACAACATAAAATATTTAGGAGTATTAATGAATAAGCATCTAAATTGGGGATCATACATTCAGCACATAGAAAACAAAGTAAATAAGGGATTACATATCATGAGAGCAGTTTGTGGAACGTACTGGGGAGCAGATCCACTTACCCTATTACTACTATATAAAGGACAAATTAGATCACATCTAGACTATGCATCTATCTTCCTTAAGACATGCAATAAAAAAACGTTGACTAAATTAGATCAAAGTCAAAATAAGGGATTGAGAATCATAACGGGCACCATGAAATCTACTCCTACTAACACTCTTCTAGCAGAATGTGGAGAAATGGCGTTAGAATATTGAAGAAAATTATTAGGCACTAAATTCTACTTGAAAATCTACTCAGAAAAGCATAACCCACTAAAAGAATTAATCGATAAACTATGGGAAAAATGTAGAGAAAAGTCAGGATACTGGAAAAATAAAGAATCGCCATACCTAATTGAAGCGAAAAAACGAATGAAAGAAAAATATCAAAACATATATGTAAGCGAAATGGATCCGTGCTTCAAGGAAAAAATAAAATATCAAACAGAGAGAATTAACACGGTTTTTTCTGAAACGAAAAAAGGCGAAACATATTCACAACAAAAGTTCATAAACGAATTTGCACCGAATTACAGTGAATACACATGGATCTTCACAGATGGATCCCTGAACCCGGAAGACAACAGGGTGGGCTGCAGCGTATACATTCCGTCCTTAAATTACAAATTCTCTTTGAGATTACATAACAACACACAAATATGTACAGCGGAAATCATTGCAATAATTAAGGCTATCGAAATAGCAAAAAACAAGAAAATTAATAAATTCATGATATTTTTCGACTCTCAAAGCGCCATCAAAAGCCTTAACAATCAAATAACAGGTAAACTCAAACAAATTACGTTAATGGGAAAAAAATTGATAGTGGACTCAGTAAGGGAAAATTATAATATTATATTAGCATGGTTTCCGGGATAAGCTGGAATTATAGGGAACGAAATAGCTGATCAACTTGCACAAATTGGAAGAAACCTCAATGTACCGGCCGAAAATTTCAAAATAGATAAAGAACACGTCTTCATACATTTTAAAGAACAAATTAACATAGAATTCAACGACTACTGGAAAAACTCATTTGCGAACAAAGGAAAATGGTACAATTCGATACAAAATGAGTTCCCTAAGGCACCTCTATTCAAAAAAATTCCATTCATAGATAACAGACATCTAACAATAATAAGTAGACTGAGAACGGGGCACTGCCGAAATAAAAAACATTTATTCAAAATAGGATGTGCTACTGATCCGTATTGTATGTGTGGACAAACAGAACATCTCAACCACATTTTTTTGGGATGCCCAATAAATCGAACACCCAATTTCGATTTATACAATAAGCTAATAGAACTACAAATACCTACGCCAATAACACTACCTAACATTTTAAACAAAGAAAACTACAATATTATAAAACTGCTCATGAAATGTATTAACATTTATAAAATAGAGATTTAAAGAGAAAAAAGAACGTGTAATCGATATATAATGAAAATAAGTAACTATACACTCCTTCCCATTAACACCTAGCGCCTACATTCCTGTCCGAGGCAACTTTCCGATTGTGTGTAATGCTCGGCCGTTGCCCCCGAGCGAGAAGAGTTTTAACCTTTGTTGTGATTATCTGTTAACATGTCTAGCTCACAAGAAGATTACGAAAGTAAACACGAAAACTACAAGCTTTGGTTTAAAACAAATCAAAGCGAAAACCAGCGCTGGCCAAATACTGTCCAGGTGGAGGCCAAAATAGAAGAGAAGAATAAGAAGAAGAATTGCCTGCAATAACTCCCTGAATACATGCTAGAATGAGACAATTTCTCCCAGATTCTAACGCATTATAAAAGGTGATGAGACATGGGTTGGAGAGTTTGACATGCCAATCAGTCAACAAGCTTTCTAACGTCGATTTCCAACTAAGCCGGAATCGAAGAAGTCAAAGAAAAGAAGTAATTTTTAACATTTTTTTTTCTATTATCACGGCGCAGAACGAATTTTTGACCAAAAACTCGATAAACCCTATCTTAGGACCATATTTTCACCCGATCCTGGCACATTCACACTATCACGGCACAATAAGAGGTTGTTAACGTTTTACGTTAAATTTATTTAAGTTATTTTCAATTAATTACTATTTTCATTTATTTTTGAAATCGGTACGCTCGTGGCCAGAATATGTATATTTTGTAAATATTTGGTACGGTTGAACTCTCGCAGTCGAAACTGATATATTTACTCGTAATTTTTGCTGTTTCAAACCTTGGAACTCCTATAACTACCAGCAACCTACAGTCCACAGACCGGGAAGAAAAGGGACTCAAGGAGTGATTGCAATAGCAGGAAAATCGATCAAATCTACCAAGGTGTTAGCCTAATTGACGGTTTTTAATTAATTACTTTTGGTATCACTTAAAATATACCGGGTGGCCCACCACATTCGCCTCGGTATTTCTACGAGAAATGAAGAGAGTTGGGGGAAAACATTTAGCACAGTCATATGTGGGTCCATGAGAAGTATATTCCAAAATTATTTTGAAATATATAGGGTGATCCTGAAAAAAATAACACACCAAAGTTATATTTTTTCTTATGGAACACCCTATATTTTTTATATTTTTAGATACTATAGACAAAATAAAGGTGAATACTATTATATTTCCCATACTTAAAACTGACCGTTACTGAGAAATTTAAAAATACAGACCATAATTTGAAAGTTGTTTTCACCCTGTAACGTATAACGAGCTGCTCGTGATTAAATGTATTACTTAGCTCAAAGGTTAAAGTTGACTACTACATGAAATTTTTAATGCAATATTATACAGAGTGGCGAAAAAAATTGACTCAAAATTTGGACACATATTTAATCAAATAACTTCTTAAAGAGTAATGGAACACCCCGTATTTAGTGGTGTAATTTGACGCATAATAAGATTCCCTTCAAAACTATATTAGGGTACCCTATACCTATCTCTTCCGCTTCTTACAAAAAAGGCGTTTTTATATTTTACATATGAGTAATTTTTTTATCTTAAAAATAAAACACACTGTATTGTAATGAAAAGCTTAAAAAGCGTTTTAAAAACCTTTTTATTAAGGAACACGTAGATTCGCTAGAAGTGCAAGTTCAAATTTTTGGAAATACGGTGTATCTAAAGTAAAATGCAGGCAAATGTAAAAACTCAAATTTATTGGTATTTCTGAAATATTAAAGCATTCTTCAAAATAATAAGATGCACGTGTCTTAATTATTGATGCGAAATATATTAAATCCGCTTCATATTGAAATAAATACCAGAATTACAATATGGGGTCAATAAAAACATACATTTACGATTTCCTATGAAACTTATTATACTATTTTTTCAATAATAGTAGGCTCTGGCCTAGATGACGTTAATTATTAATATGAAACAAAAAGTATTTGACAGTCACAACTTGTTAATAAAACCTTTATCATTGTTTTAACTAGTTTCAAATTATTGTCATTTTGAAATATTGTAAAAGGAGAACTTATCCCCAGGAAGAGCGAATTGATATGATTTTGATAATCGGTGAGTGTAAAGAAAACTGTTTATTAGCGTCAAGAGTATGTAACATGCCTTTCGCCTCATTGGCCACTCCCAACCACAGAATTAAAACTGAACGTTGAGATAATTGACATCTGTCAATTTCCCATTGTTTGCTACAAGCTAAAATTTTTCTTAATTTGCTGTGGTAAGTTTGAAGTTATATTTTATAATCACTTTTCTTTCACCTAATCAGAGATAAATTACAGTCGCACGTGGTCACGAAATCTTTCTTTTCTACCACCATATTAATTTTAAACTAAATACTGTAATACAAATCATTACCTACTTTTGTGCAAACATTTGCCAGCCTTTTATGTTGCAAAATATCTTTTTTTCAATATAAATAACATTTTAATTACATTTTATCCTTTGAAATATTCCTTCGTAGGAATGAGACCGCCAGTGTCGGCTTCAGATTTTTATATATTCAGACATTCTCTTAAGCACGTTATTTTCTAGATAGCATTTTTTTTGTTCTAATAAATTTTCCAGAACATTAATATATTACCAATTTAGTTAAATTGTTTTTTTGCTGTTTTAATACGGGACATATATGTAGAGAAGCTTTCAGTAAATTTAATTTTTTAAATTTAAATTAACTGCCTTCCTTTTAAACCTGAAAAGCTGAACCAACATAATGTGCACCATTACATTCAAGTTCCTACATATCCCTGATTCTTCTATACTCTTATGTAAGCACAGCAACTACGTGAGAACTACGTAACAACTACGTGATAGCTAAGTGACTGCTAAGAGGCACCTCTACCGTTGAAGACAGCTTCCATTTGTCTGAGACACCTTTACCGTTGAAGACAGCTTTCATTTATCTAAGACACCTTTACCATTGAAGATAGCTTCCATTTTTCTAATACACCATTACCGTTGAAGACAGCTTCCATTTATTTAAGACACCTTTACCGTTGAAGACAGCTTCCATTTATCTGAGATACCTTCACCGTTGAAGAGAGCTTCCATTTATCTAAGACACCTTTACCGTTGAAGACAGCTTCTATTGGTCCCAGACATCTTCCACCATAGAAAACACAGATTCCATTCCTTCAGAACATCTAAACCACCAGACTACCGTCAGTTAAGTACACCCGGTATTTTTCCGTCCCGCCCTGAGGCAGAATTAAATCAAATTTTTTATACATTCTTTTTTTATTTCTAATCCACCCGGCTGCGAGAGCCACAGGGTATCGTGCCCGGGTTGATTAAGTTTGAGCACATTTAATTTTAACATTTTTAATATTAATTTTCTATAACATTTTAATTTAGAGTAAATTCTTTTACACGGTGTTTCTACCTTTTTCACCGTAGTTTTGTTCTTGTTCTTTAGTAGCGTTTGAAAAGGTAGTGGCGCCCTAAGGTATCATAGTCTGATCATCCTCTGTTATACAAAGTGTGTCATTAACTTGGAGTCGAACCACCCTTGAGAAGTCTCATGCCGGGATTTTGTTCGAGTGAACGATAAATGGTTACAAGTATATGCCCAAAGGTATCCTAACAGGAGTCATCCTAACAAGCGTTCATTGGAAAAGTTGTTGCAGCTTTTCCGAAGAACAGGCAGTGTATCTTATAATATGCAAGAACGGCAAAAACCGGTTACTGGAAATGAGGAAAATGAATATTTAGTGATGTTATCTCTAGTTGAACACCCTCACACAAGTCAGCGAAAAATATGTGAAACAACTGGAATAAGCAGACTGAGTATCCAAAGAATAATTAAAAAGTTCAAATTCCGCCCGTATCGCATTCAACTACATCAAATGCTTTTTGAAGAAGATTATGATCGACGACTGAATTTTTGTTTATGGGTTTTAGAAAAGTTTGGTGATGAAGAATTTTTTTGATTATGTGCTTTTTTCTGATAAGTCAACTTTTCATAACAACGGATTAGTTAACAGATATAACTTTCACTATTACAGTGACGAATATTTTTAGAACCCTTGATCACAAGCACAGATGGTCTGTTAATGTGTGGGATGGAATAATTGTAGTAGGTCCTCAATTTTTTGATGGTCACTTAAACGGCGAAATGTTTCTCGGACTTATTAGGGATAATTTGCCTGTGCTGTTGGGAACTAAACCTATTAATATTCGTCAACGGATGTGGATGCAGCTAGATGGTGCTCCTACACACTTTGATAGACCTGTTAGAAACGAGTTAGATCGACAATATCCAAATAGATGGATAGGACGAGGAGGCCCACAGAACTGGCCAGCCAGGTCTCCGGACCTTACAAGTCCCGACTATTTTTTCATGGGAATATGTCAAAAATATTGTTAACGATACACCGCCAACGACACCTCAGGATATGAAAGTTTCGAATAAGAAATGTGTTTCATTCCATACCACAAAATATGTTATCCAGAGTTCAGCACTCATTTCAAGAAAGAGTTCGCCTGTGCATCGAAAATCATGGACGCCATTTTGAGCATTTATTAAAATAGTGAACTATTTAAGATTCTTAATTTTTCGATAAAATAACTTCAAAAATGCTTTTCATTACAATACAGTGCGTTCCATTTTTAAGATGAATAAAATACCTTAAGTAAAATATAAAAACGCCTTTTTTGTAAAAAGCGGAAGAGATAGGTATAGGGAACCCTGATATAGTTTTGAAGGGAATCTAATTCTGCGTCAAATTACACCACTAAATACGGGATGTTCCATTCAACTTTAAGGAGTTATTTAATTAAATGAGTGTCCAAATTTTGAGGCAATTGAGATAATTTTCAAATTATGGTCTGTATTTTTAAATTTCTCAGAAACGGTCAGTTTTAAGTATGGGAAATATAATAGTATTTCACCTTTATTTCGTCTCTAGTATCTAAAAATATAAAAAAATATAGGGTGTTCCATAAGAAAAAATATAACTTTGGTATGTTATTTTTTTCGGATCACCCTATATATTTCAAAATAATTTTGGAATATGCTCCTCATGGACCCACATATGACTGTGCTAAATGTTTTCCCCTAACTCTCTTTATTTCTCGTAGAAATACCGAGGCGAATGTGGAGGGCCACCCGGTATAACCATATTTCTTCCCAAATTATACATATTTATGTTGGTCATTTCGTGCTCGGATAAATCTCAAATAACTCCTATGAGTAAAGTTTGAAACAGTTTCTCTTTATTCCTTCATTTTTTATACTCTCTATTCGAAATAAAACCTCATTTCTCTCTCTCTCTCTATCTCTCTCTCTCTCTGTCGCTCTCGCTCTCTCACATATACACAACAAAATCGTTTGTGTATTTGATTTGTTTATTCTGGGTTAACTTGAACTTAGTTTAATAATAGCTTTGTCAGTTTGTAGTTTTTTTGTGTGAGCAACATTTTAATAAATTGATAATTGATATCAATTATTACAATTTCTCTTTAAGCAATATAAGATATTATATTAGCATTGGTGTAACAACGGAATCATATCCTGGTATTATTAATTTAATAATTTTTTTCCCTTCATAATAATTGGGTAATAATTGTTAGTTGGTAGTATTTCATTATTGATTGGATTACTATATAATTCAATTCCTTGTGATTAAAATGGCGGCTAGATTGCGACAATCTAAAGGTTTGCAAGAATCTGCAATAGATCGTATAACAATTTTGCACAATCTTGCATTACAAGCACAAAATGATGAAGACTTTCATGATAGCTTTAAATCAAGATTCAATGAATTAAAAGAATGTTATGTTGATTTAATTTGCAACATACTAACATTTTCTCTCATTTATCGGCAAATGAAGGGGCTGATTTAGAAGCCGAAGGAGCTATGCTGCAAACAGTGGACAATAATATTTTGATATAATGAATGCGCATTCACACAACTTTGATTCCTCTGATACAAAGAGTTTCACAACCAATGTTAAATTACCAAAATTAAATGTACCTTGATTTAATGGAGATTTGAAATTGTAGCCTACCTTTAGGGATCTATTTGAAGCTCTTAATTTAAATAATTATTCACTAACAGATATTGAAAGATTTCAATACCTAATTACAACTTTATCTGGGGAACCTTTCAATTTAATAAAAAGTATTCCGCGTACTAATGCAAACTTTGAAATTGTGTACAAAAGTTTGACGGTACGATAATAAACGAGATCTAGCCACGTATTATTTAAACACGATAATGAACTCCTCTAAATTAACTACAGATAACTCTCATCATCTCAGAATGTTGTTAGATACTTTTAAAGATAACTTACAAGCATTGAAGGGCTTAGGTTTTCCGGTAAACTCAAGGGATTTCATTTTATTTCATATTCTAAAATCAAATTTAGATCTGTCAACTGATAGGAGATATGAATTAGCAAATCCTTCTCCTGATATTCCGACTTATAAAACATTATTCACACTATATAAGGCATTCAAATGTTAAACCTCATGGGGCAACCACTTCCACTTTTGTAGTTCAAATCAAATGCCCAATCTGTAAACTTACTCATTCAATTTATAAATGTAGTGTATTCGTATCTAAAACTCCTATAGAACGATATGACATGGTTAAGAAAAACAAATGGTGTATGCTAGAATTCTTTTAGATACCGGAAGCTAAGCAAACTTAATGACATCTCTTTGGGCACGAAGGCTAGGTCTTCCCAGGAAGTAATGCTCACTTTCAATTCATTCTTTAGGGACCCCCAGCTGTAATTCGTAATATTCAATTACTTGTTCAATAAAAACTCGAGGTCTACCCGGACCTATAGTAAATGTTGAAACATTTGTTTTTCCAAAGTTGTGCTCTCCTTTACCTTCACAATATTTCCGTACTGAACAATTATCACATTTACAAAATTTAAAATTCGCAGATACCCGATATAATCAACCGGCCTCTATTGAATCTATAAAAGCTCATTTACTTAGAGTACTTAATGATCAAATCCTAACTTATGAAGAATTTTATTCCCTTCTGGTACAGATTGAAGCAACACTTAATTCTCGCCCTTTATGTGCTCAAAGCTCAGACTCCAATGACGTTATGGTCTTAACACCTGTTCATTTTGTAACCCCTGCTCCGCTTACCTCTGTGCCTGACTCTGACTTAACTTTTGTCAAACTCAACACTTTGACATGCTGGCAATTAATCCAACATTTTCAACAAGATATCTGGAAGCGTTGGAATCGTGAGTATCGTAACACTCTCCAACGACGTCAAAGGTGGCTTGCTAATAGTAGATCCTTGGAGGTAGGGGTTCTAATAGTGATTAAGGATAATCAAAGCCCTCCGTTACATTGGAAATTGAGAAGAACACAAAACTGTGACCCTGGACATGATTCTGTTGCACGAGTAGCTACTATTTGTACTACGTAGGGGATAATACAACGACCGTTGGTAAAAATTTGTCCTTTGCCTAAAATTTAAGTTATTTGTTCTTTCTTTATTTTATTCATTTGTTTATGTTTTTCTCTTGTCTTTACTATTATAAAATACATTTCTCATATGTATTTTGGTGGGCGGTACGTTAACGTTAAATTTATTTAAGTTATTTTCAATAAATTACTATTTTTATTTATTTTCCAAATCGCTACGCTCTGGGCCAAAATATGTATATTTTGTAAATATTCGGTACGGTTGAACTCTCGTAGTCGAAACTCGTAATTTTGTGCTGTTTCAAACCTTGGACTCCATATAACTACCAGCAACCTACAGTCCACAGACCGGGAAGAAAAGGGACTCGAGGAGTGATTACAATAGCAGGAAAATCGATCAAACCTATCAAGGTAAAATGTGTTAGCCTAATTGATGGTTTTTAATTAATTGCTTTTGGTTTGAATATATATAACCATATTTCTTCCCAAATTATACAGAAGATATTTGAATAAGAAGTATGGGTAAAGACAGATTTAACGACGAGGTCCAATGAAATTCTCAGCTCGGTCACCTGCCTTCACACCTTTGTATTTTTGGGAGTATCTTGAATCGTCGGTATACACAACTGAACCTTAGAGTATTGATGTTTCAAAACAACGTGTTATTACTGTCAAAAAATAAACGGAGCTCACTTCCCGCAATTTTCATAAGTAAGTACTGACTATTGAATATATAATTGAAATTATTCAAAGTCCACTGATTACTGATTTAATGCATCAAAACTGCTACAAACTGAAACAATAATCAATATATTTGATCAGATATTTTCAATACCATCTAAAATAGGTTTCCGAATTTCACTAGTTCATGTATAATCGTTCTTAACATATGAAGGAGGCAGTGGCGTAACTACGGGGGGATAGAACCCCCTAACCCTAAAAATTAAAGAAAAATTCTGAAACATAATTACAGCAAGCCTACTTGATTGAAATGTACTAAAAGTTAAGAACGGAACAATTTTATTAGAAAAACAAAGGTAAAGTGCAGTTTTGTTGCTTGAAATTTCAAAAAAATGCCGATACCCAGACCTCCCGGTAGTTCGTTCTCCCTCAGAACTTCATTCTAGTTACGCCACTGGAAGGAGGCACTGTATAGCGATGAAGAGGTTAGAACAATCCTGGAGAATGTTGAGAATAACAAAAAGACAATGCAACTGGTATTTTGGCCAATAAATATACTTTAATATTAGTTCTTTATTAAAATTACTTTTGTACATACAAGCTGCATACTCTTAGGTTACCTCCGTAATGTCAAAATGTTTAAAGGTGGGTTCACACATTAGGTTCTAAATATGAATATATAATACGCTCTCATTTTTTTATAAATTATTTTCAGAGCTTTCACTACTACTATAAAGATAATTAAAACTATAATCGTCATCGCTGTCACATCCGGGGAAATACATTACGTAATCCTTAAAACAGTAAGGAGACTCGTTTCTCAGTTAAGGTAACATCATCAAGGTTATGATTATGATGAATTTTTTATTGAATTATCAATGTTATCGTCAGTATTTATAATGTTTGGAGCGTCATTATAATCTTGGTCTTGGATAACATTTAGGGGCTGATTTTTAAATAAAATGGGTGCTATTAGTCTAAGATCCCACTGCTCGATTCTGCAGCTATCTGTTTTTTTTTTGTTGAAATTAATTTTAAATGAATGTTGAGGGAGTATGCAAAGGATTAGCGATAAGTTGCCTGTAAAGAATTAGCCGAAATTACCTGTCATTAGTTTTTGTATAATTGATTTACATAAATTGCAGCTATATGTTTTTTTAATCAATTTTACGTCATTTTAAAGGAAATTATATAAAAAATAGAAGAAAACATGGTTGCCAGCTTTCAGTTAGCCGCAACATTACGGTTGCCAGGTGTAAACAGGTATATTATTGTTAATGATTTACAGTCATCTGTTTTTTAAAAAAATTTAATACAAAATTAAAGTTTTATATATCCTGTTTACGATAATCCATGGTTGCCAGTTAAAAAATGGCCGCAAGCCGAGGTTTCCATGCTTTGAATAAACGATTTTCCATCCAGGTAAGTGTGAGCGCAAGAGACAAGATGGTCCATTCGTTTCGTGCGATAAACAAGGACCAAGCAAAGCTCACAAGATCACCAATAGACTTGTCATTGCAGCAAACTATCAATGTGTTCTGTGCTAGACAAAAGTGGGCTCTCAGTCATAATATGAGAATGAAAATTTTAACAGCCGTCAAAGAAGAAACAGGTTTATTAAGTAAATATGATACGTCGCATTGTTTACAAGAGAATTGAATTAGAAAAGATAAAATACATCTAAATAATATAATTGAAACAATAAAGCAGGTAATTAATCCCTTTGACGTAAATATTGATAAAGATCAGTTTAAGATTTCTACTGGCAAATCAGCTTTCTCTCATGTAACTGATTTTCTGATCAATATTTCATCGCTTGGCAGTGCATAAAAAGTGAAGTTTATTTCCGGACGTACTGGTAATCCCGAGAGATTCTCCAATGTCCTCAGCAGAAACAAAATTTTTGATTTCGCATCAGATTGTATCAAAAAATCACAAAAAAATAAAGAGATATTTTTGGACGATTATAGGCATAAAAAAGACATAGACATTGAGTACTGTTTATCGTACCCTCTCGCACTTGCACCTCCAGCTCTTTTCCAATATTCAGGAGAAATGTTTAAGTCAGTAAGTCAACGTTAGCCGACTACTTGAAATTGGAAATTGATTCAACTCATACTACACAGATTGACATGGAAGTAATAGATTGCTTCTACTTTTTATATATCCTTGAGTCTTCTATGCCTCAGACATTTGAGCAACTGGCTCAGTCTATTTTAACAAAACTTTGTGCAACAAGAGCTCGCGAAATACATATCATTTTTGACCAGGTATCTGACTCCTTCCATCAAACGTTGCGAACGTGAAAATCGAGAGAAATTAACATTCCGTATACGATTCACGGGCTTCTCTAACCCAGACCAACAATTTCTGCGAAAGTTTAAAACATTTCCATTTCAAAAAAGCTCTGGTTACATTTTTAGCAAGTTTTTGGTAAAACGATTGATTTTCATCAATATTACTCAATAAAGTTGTTTTTTTATTACCGTTGGAGAACAGTGCTACTCTTATCATGTAGACGGAGGCCACGTTATAAAAACTGATGAGACTAATTTCAGTTGTCAACATGAGGAAGCTGACACAAGAATAATGTACCATATAAGCAAAGCTCCTCCAGAGACAAAAGTTTTAGTGAAAGCGAATGATACGGATTTCTTAATTATTTTATTAGCCAACATTCAAAAAGTACCTGACAGGGAAATTTGGCCGGCGGGTACAAAATCGAAAACGACTAAGAAGGATGGAAGCTGCATAAATTGTACGCAACTAGCGCCGAAGTTAGGTCCATTGGTATGTCGTGTATTGCCAGCATTCCATGCGTTTACTGGCTGCGATTTTACAGCAGCGTTTTATAATAAAGGAAAGGTCAGGCCCTTAATTTTTTTTCAACTAACATTAACTTTCAAACAATTTTCGCATCGTTGCCAGATGCGACAGACGTTTTTAATGACGAAAAAATTTCTGTTGTCCAAGAATTCACCGCCCTTATGTACGGTGTTAAAAAATATACGAGTATTAATAAGACCAGATATCACAACCTCCAAAAATAATATTTAGCGACAAGAATAAAAGAAATTTTTTTAATGAAAGCTAATAGTTTTGACTCGAAATTCATTCCACCTAGTTGGAAATCATTAAATCAGAGAATGTTGGGGACTATTTTTATAAATTGCATGTGGTAAGTAATTGATGGTAATTTAAAACCAACATGGTTCATTGACAAGAAATTTTGTTGGCATAAAAAGAAGTGAGTACATGAATACCAACAAGGCATAGAAGAAAACATGGATGTAGATTATGGCTCTGATGATTCAGATGGTATTGATACTGATACAGAAAATAAATGGAAAACTTAAAATATATATGGACAATTGTAAGATTTACATTTGAATAAGTATAGTGTGTAGTACATAATTTGTATAAAAAATTTGTTTTATACTTTGAAGATAAAAGATTATTGAAATCAAAATTATTGTTGAACGTCATTTTTTTATGTTCCATTGTTCTGATGGATTATTATTTATTATTTTGATTATTTTATTATATATTCAATTATTACGAATCAAGTACCGTACCGTACTAGTGATAAGATTTATTATAAAAAAAAGTAACTAGTTCTTAATACAAAAAATCCGGAAACGTTGTTATACATGAACATTGAATGAAGAAATGAAAGATTCCGTAGACGACTTTTTCAATAAATAAAAATAGGTAAAAAAACTTTTTAAGTTAAACGGTTTTATGTTAAACATACATTGCAATGTTTAAGATAAATGTACTAAAAACCAAAAAATTATAAAATAGATACAGTCGTGGGAATGATAAACATATGCATAGACTAGACTAAAATAAAACCGTGGGGCACGTCAATTGTCTACAAATTATCGACTTAATGTGCGATAGAAGAATCGTTTAATTCGTCATTAGGCAGTTGGCACGCAGACGGTGAGGAAATTACTTACTATTTTCTTGCTCATGGAAATTCCAATAGTTATACACTCCATGTAAATAAAAGAGATGTTTCAACTAGTTTATCGTTGGACATTCACACTGCTGGCTGGCGAGGAATCGTTTCACTGCTCGTAGTTTGTCTTTAATCGACAAAACATATGATAAAAGTACTACTCGCTCACCACTATGAAACCCTAAAACTCGCTTATAATCGAGCTTGCTAGCTTGTTTCCACATTCTAGCCCTACTTATCACACGTCCATCGTTGTCGGTCGAACAACTGCCTAATTATAGTGTAACATTACAAAACAAAAATTTTAATCAACGATTGTAGACAATTGACGTGCCCCACGGTTTTATTTTAGTCTAGTCCATGCATATGTTTATAATTCCCACGACTGTATCTATTTTATTATTTTTTGGTTTTTAGTACATATATCTTAAACATTGCAATGTATGTTTAACATAAAACCGTTTAACTTAAAAAGTTTTTTTACCTATTTTTATTTTTTGGTTTTTAGTTTTTATTTCGCATTCTGTTTAATTCATTTAGTGCTTCATTATTGCAAGGTTTCTTGCCCGTTAGTTTATTGCAGTCCAACTCCTCTATACGTAGTCCCTGCAAAGATCTTACTCTACTAAGAGCCACGTAGGCTTGACCTTCTTCAAACAGTTTCGCACCTAAGTATACGACTGCGTGATCCACAGTGCTGCCCTGCATTTTATGTATTGTAGAAGCCCATGATAGTATTAAAGGCAACATTCTTCTTTCAGCCGTCCCGTAATTGTACTTAGCTGGAAACTGTATGGCTTTCGGGTGTATAAGATGTACTCCGTCTCTTGCGAAATCAATTCGGACGGAAGGTACATCTGTTGCCCTAACGCCACACAGTCCTCAACACGATACAAAATCTTGACTTGGGTGGTGGATTCAGGCTGGATTAATCAGATACCTAAATTACAGATTCAATGTCTAAATTTAAATCTTATTATTATACGCCATTTAGTGGCTGCGCCCATCTTAAATATTGAGGTTGTATAGTGCACTGTATTCTTCTTGGCAAGCCCTTTTATTTGTTGATACCCATATTGGTGGGATTGATAAAAAATTGTTATCAGCCATTTGGTAGCGGCGGCCATCTTAGATTTCAATTTTGCATAGTAAATTGCATTCTACTTGTTGAGACCTTTCATTTGATACCCACGTTGGTGGGATTGATAAAACCTACGTTATCCGCCATTTTGTAGAGGCCGTTATCTTGGATTTTAATTTTATATAGTATATTGTATTCTACTGGTTGAGCACTTTCATTTGATACCCATATTGATGGGATTGATAAAACCTACGTTATCCGCCATTTTGTAGCGGCCGCCATCTTGGATCTAAATTTTTTATAGTATATTGTATTCTGCTTGTTGAACCCTTTCATTTGATACCCATGTTGATGGGATTGATAAAACCTACGTTATCCGCCAGTTTGTAGCGGCCGCCATCTTGGATTTCTTTTTTTTATAGTATATTGTATTCTGCTTGTTTCGCCCTTTCATTTGATACCCATATTGATGGGATTAATAAAACATAAATTATCCGCCATTTTGTAGCGGCGGCCATCTTGAATTTATAATGATAATGAATAAACATAATTGTATTGTCACCAAAATCCAAAGTGTATACAAAATTTCAGATTAATCGGTTGACAGGAAGAGGGTGAAATTGGAATTACTAAATTTGACCCAAGAATAAATAAAACAAACGGAGTGAGCTAAATAAAACCGTTTAAAAATAGTTTTTTCTCACGTAAAAAAAATTTCATTATACTCAAAAATGTATGCTTCATAAATACTAGAACTACATCTACACTACATTGTACTCTGGTTTACAGCAAGTGACAATCTGTGCATTTTTTCTCTTGCGCTCACACTTACCTGAAGAGATAATCGTTTATTTGAAGCAGGCAACCTCTGCTTGCGGCCATTTTTAACTGACAACCATGGTAAACAGGAAATATAAAACTTTAATTTTGTATTAAAATTTTTTAAAAAACAGGTGACTGTAAATAATTGACAATAATATACCTGTTTACACCTGGCAACCGTAACGTGGCGGCTGACTGAGAGCTGGCAACCGTTTTTTCTTCTCTTCTTCACATCATTTCCTTTAAAATGACATAAAATTGATTGAAAAAACATATAGCTGCAATTTATATTAGCAAATTAATTATACAAGAATGAATTACAGATAATTACGGCTAATTTTTTATAGGCAACCTATCGTTAATACATTGCATATTTCCTCAACATTCATTTAAAATTAATTGCATCAAAAAACAGATCGCTGGTAAGGTACCATTCTCATATGTCACTAAATATGAACGCTCATTATAATTATCCACAACTATTCCCTCAACCTACTTATTCCCTTTCTGAATTAACCTATATCGCCTGTTTTTAATAATGGTAAATTTTTAGCATTTCTATCATAAATTTGTTTTTGTGATTTGTAGTTTTGAGCAAGAGTATTTTGGATAAAGTTTTTATCTACAACTTTGGACTGCAGATTTTCTAATAAAATAGGTAATTTAGTTTTTAATTGTCTATCTAAAAATGGCTGAGATGGAGAAAACCCAGTAGAAGGTATAGGAGTGCTACGGTACTCTAACAATAGATCTATTACATGTGTATCTCGGTTTTTCTTTAACATTTGTTGTGAAATCTGCTTCCTCAGCGGGGCCATTAGATTGATGATGATGAGGGCTGCTGAAAGATATATTGAAATTCCACTGATTTGCAAAGTTAATAAATACTTTTGAATTATATGGTACGTTGTCTGCATAAAATGTATCTGGTATACCAAACTTAGAAAAGATTTCCTTGCAGAACTGCATAACAGTGTCAGCAATTTTGTTTTTTGTTTCAGCGGCATCGATCCAATTAGAGAACATATCTACCAACACAAGCAAATTTTTTCCTTTAAAGTCTAAAAAAACCGAAAAAACATATTCACAGGGTCTAGAAGGTATAGGGTGATGAATTGATATTTCTTTTTGATTTGAACGCCGAATCAGTTGACAAACTTGACGTTTACTAATAAAATGTTCAATGTCGCTTCCTAAGCCAGGCCAGTAAAATAACTGTACAGCTCTTAATTCAGATTTCACAATACTAAAATGTGGTTTATGAATTAAAGTTAACATTTCGTTTCATAAAATTCTTGGAACTATTAACTTGTTATTAAGAAGTACAAACAATTTTGATAACCGTAAGTGCAATAAACCTTTGTGTTATGATCATTTTAAATTGAGAGAAGACGCTAAGAAACGGGCTGGGCCTTCTTGTCTTATGTAAACATTTAAATCATCAACAAAATTCAAGAAATGAATAAGTTTTTCAACAGTTTCAAATGTAGGTGAAAATTTTTCAAAATGATTATTTATTTATGACAAAACTAATAAATTAGAATATCTTTGTGATTCAGTAGCAGATATCAGTTGGTTTACCTTATACTCTATTTAGTGAATCAAAAAAAGACGACGTAATTATTTTGAACATTCTGTTTCTAATTATGATAAGAAATTAATAAAACTTGATTAAGAAGAGTTTTCCCTTTTATTTTTACAATTGCTGATGTTTCTAGCCGTACTATTGGTGCAGATTTTTTTTAACATTACGGAATTTTAATTGATATCAAAAATAAATGTCTTATTGATGGGCGATTTATAGAATTATTTGAAATTACGCTCATATGAATGGGTCTTTGAAAGTTGTTTGATGGTTTTCTAAAAGTGTTATTTGACATTCTACTCATAGGAGTAGGTTATTACTGTAGAGCTTGAGGATTTGGCCTGAAGGCATTTTGATTTCTTTGAGGACTAAACACTTGACGATTGGTGAAGTATTTTTGATGTGGAGGATGACGTGGTTGTATATTAGTTGAGCCACGGGGAAAGTGGTTAGAATTTCGAAAATTATTTTGAAAATTTGGTTGTGGTACGTTCAACTGGAAATTAGGAGAACTATTGTTAAAATTTTATCTAAACGTTCTAGAATTATTAAAGTTTTGTCTCTGTAAACATCCTCGCCTACTAATTGTGAATTAATTCCATAGATAAGGCTTATATTTAGCACAGAAGAAGAATTAACACGATCCCAATAATAAGTATTTATTAATGTATTACTAATATCAATAAAGGATTTCCGTCAAATCTCGGAACAATATCTAAAAGTTTGGGATTAACATTGTTAAATTATTTAAATTGAATCTTCGATAGAAAAATTACTAAATTCTTTTTCTAAATCGAGAGATATTTCGTTTTAAATGTCACTAATATTGAATAGATGATGATTTTACTTGAAGAAAATCTGTACTGAACGATAAAATAAAACATTTTAATACGTCTAAAGCTTCATTATATTTGAACTGATGTTCAATTTAAACTTGTGACTTGTGACACGTTCGATGTAACAAATTATATTTCCTAGGATACCTCCTAATGAAACTATAAGTCTTGTCGATAACTTGCTCACGTACAATAACGTTAATTCTATAATTCACTCTGATATCATAACTTTATTAAAAGTGTGTTTAATTCAAAATTATTTTTATTTTAAAGGAGAGGTTTATAGTATTAAAGATGTTTTGATTATGGATAACCCCATCAGCCCCCTACTAGCATAAATTTTCATGGATAATTTAGAAAAAAAAATTCTTAAGCACTCCCTTAGTAAAAAATGTATGTACTAACATCGATATGTGGACGAAACTTTTGCTAGCTTCACCGGAGCAAGACAATTAGACAGCTTCATTACTTACATTAACTCAATTCATAACAATATCAAATTTAGCGTAGAACTTTCAATAGTATGATACATAGACTTTTAACAGTCCCATTAAATACTAATAATTACAACAAAGAACTAAATAACATAAAACAAATAGCATTTAATAATAATTAGTATCCAAATTTAATTAACAATATCATAAATAAAGAAATAATAAAACAGACTTTGTAACAAGTATTTCCTCCTGATAAAAATAGAAATAAACAATTTAAAAGCTTAACATATTTTGGAACAGCATTAAATAATTTTTAGAAACATAAATATTTGATTTAAAACTGATTACAGTTTATCCAAACTCATTAGAAATAACAAATATAAATCTTCAAAATTAAAGAAATCAGGGGATTATAAATTAAAATGTGGTAATGATAACTGTGATAAAATTTTAAAACACAAATTAGATTCTAACTATTCAAATCATCTATTAGAAAACCAACACACTTTCGACCCAAATTTTGAAATTTTACATGTAGAACTTAAATACTTTAAATTACATATTTTAGAAGCTCTTGAGATACATAAAACCAAATATTCATGTAACTTTCTTAACGACCAAACACATATTAACAATTCTCCCTTATTAAACCCATTTTCCTAAAAGATAATTAGGAATGATTGTAATGAATGAATTTCCAGATAAACTTGTTCAATACTTTTGTTAATATCCGTAGTATTCCATATCCATGCACTGTATAAATTAAAAAACAAATTTCATTATACCTTCACTTGTTTGATAAAGCTACTTACTGTGTTAACGAAACGCGTCACAAGTTTAAACGGAACATTAGTTCAAATATATAGAAGTTTTAAATAAATTAAATTGCTTTATTTCATCGATCACAATTATTAAAACTATTCACACTAAGGCAATTTTCTTCTATATATAATGCAATAGGTGAGAAGAGAATAACATAAAATTTAAGGAATGAGCCACTTACATGATTATCTTCATTTATTTTGGTCTTCGCAAAAATTCTGTTTTTCTTTCGTCTAACTGCGTAGATTCTTTTTATCACTAAACTATTGGTTGATACCAAGGGGTTATTTACTATAAAATCCTTTTCAGTATCCTACTGACTGCGCCACTTTATAAGTCGGAAGTCACAATTAATATTTTTTAAAACTTTTATTTCAAATTAATTTATGAAATTTAGATATTAGACTCAGATATTATAGTTAACAATTAAGAAGGTTCAAATTGCTGATACTGCAGGCTAACGTCCTCGTTGAAATAATCAAGAATTTAGCTTATACACGTGAATTTACATTCCATAACTACCTTCAAAGATACAGAGCGACTAAATCGACAAGAGTTTGATGTTCCAGCTGTTATCGTGCATCCTTCTCCCCCGCACATAATAATGTATATAGTGTAAATTCCTTGCCAAGATATGGGGTGCAAATCACATCAGGTTTTATTTATATATTTTAATGAAAAAAAAAATTATTTCATCAGGAATAAATATGAGGTGTAGTTTTAGATCCGGACAAATGAAAAAGTCACAGTTTATATTGGCTTACGCATTGACTGAAAGAAACGAACAGATAATGCCTTCAATAAAAGATACAATGAAAAGCATAGAACGTATGTATGCGATTAAAGTAGCAAACAAGTTTTTAAAACTGGTTATGTTTTTAACAAGAGAAGTAAAGGAAACATAACGAAGTGATTTGGAACATTACTAGTGAAAATTTGAGTTCATAAAACATCTTGCAAATGACTCCGTACACACAATCCCCTTACTTCAATAATGTTAACATTCAATTCAATAAAAAGGGTGAACACAATTTTAATGACAATCAAGGCTGCGAGTGATCTTATTACTTTGTATTAGAGTCTTGGCGAGGCCAGTTAGCCAATCTTTTATTCCTAAGAATCCTAGTATTATTTAATCAACAATCATTTAATCATTAACCTTACAGTATCAACGGGATAGTAAATATCGGATAAAATTGTCAATCAAATTTCTTCAAAAAATATACCCTCAAAACAGGAATTGAATTAAGTCGGCTTTTTCGTTTACTGCAATCAGTTTTTCAAATATTAACGGTGGATGGTTACTAACTAAACAAAACAGTGTACAATTTGAATTAAATACAAGTTGCTTACCTCGGAAGTGTAAAACATATCAAAGTTTCTGTAAAAAATTAAACTGAAAAATATAGAATAAAAACAAAACTTAATTTCTTTTTTATACTGCCACATTAAATCACAAAGGAAAATTTTTTTCGCAAGATTACCCACGTTTGCCAAAAAATAAACATTAATGTTTTTCAAAACATTTATCATATTGAAAAAACTTTAATTCTTTACAGAAAACGCACTATTTCTTTCTACGTAATTTGCATAGAAGTTAACGCCACTATATTTTTCTGCCTCGCTACTTGTAGTAGTGTGGTCGAGACTTGTATGGGGAAATAAACTGTAACAGTTTCTGTGGTTATCGGAAAATGTTGAAGCACCAGCTGCATGTAGTTAACGAGACGTAAAGAAAATTAAATTGGTTTCAGGCCGTTACTACTTTTATCATATGAAATGAAGTAAAAGAAGGTATACAGGATTAGTAATATTCAATTTGTCAACAAGTTTCAGATGATATTGACAATAGACCATTATTAAATATTATAAAAATTTCAGTAATCTATAAGAAATGTCCTTATAAGGAATGCATGGATAGGAAAAGAATATCTTACGAGGTACATATGAAACTATTTTAGGGTAACTTGAACGACACCTGTTGTAATAAATTAATGTACATCTCCGATAAAACATGTAATCTACAGTGGCGTAACAATAGGGAGGCAGGGCTAGCAAAATGCCACGGGCCCCCGACCCAAGAGGGCGCGAGCTCAACAATATTGTTTTACATTGTACGTGAGTATTTTATTTTATTTGAAAAGTATATTTTTATAAGTTCAGCTTAAAATCCAAAGTGAGACAACTAAAGACCATAATACAATTTCAAGTTAATCGTTAAGCATTTCAACCAACCTAAACAAAAAGATGTTGATTCAATTTTAGAGATGCACACGTTACCCGTGACGAGTAATTTTACGTACTCATGACCGTCAAAAAACTGTCAATCAAAATACCGGTAATTGCACATCTCTATTCATTTTAGAACGCATCCATTGGTTTCTACATATTTTGTCGCGGTACGTTGGCAGCGCGGGTGAGCATTGACGATCGGGGATTTCCCTATTTTGTTTTCACTTTTTTCGTAGCGCTGCTGCTGGGGCGAGCTAGCAACACTATCAGGGGTTGTTCACTTTTTAGTTCTGACTAACAACAATTAAGCGCTGCTGTTCCGCAGTTGGTAATACATTATATTTTATTGTTGGTAAAATCTGAGGTTTTAGATATCACGGTGGTTGCGTGTCGATCTTAACCAATATTAACGTCAACTTTATATAGATAAATCGTCTTTCATGTTTGATTGTTTGAATTTCAAAGCATTGAATATTCATGTTTTCAATTTCATCATTCTTATCTTTTTTTAATATTATGGATATTATATTTGATTCTTATTTCATTTTAATAATGGTATATAGGTACACGTGTTGTGTACCTAATTGTTATTTTAAGAACACTGAAAAGTCCATGCATGCTTTCCCTAAAGATCTTGAGGTAAGTTAAATTGCAAACTTATAATCTTTTATTTATACAGACCTAAAAAAGTAGGGCTAATGAAGCATTGCATATTTACAACTTTTTGGTCCACGCAACGTTTCGCATTAAAACATAATACTCTCATGTATATAAAAAATATATTCCCATAGCTTTCACATTATAAATTTGTTTTTCACATTGTTCACAATAGAAATAGTTTTGAATAAGTTGTTTTGCTTTATTTTACTTCATATGTGCCGATAGGAATTTCCTTATAATTAACAATTTCTTTTTTGTTAGCTTTTCCGTATGTGGATGAATAACATTAACCATGAATATTTACTAACCCAGGATAAAGATAAAGTCATTCGGAACTATAGAGTTTGTGATGTCCACTTTTCTGAGGATTGGAAATTCCAAGCCAAAAATAACAGAACAAATTTAAAACGAGATGCAGTACCTACTTTATACTTGGGACAAACTGGTAAATACTGTAGTTGATTGATTATTAAATAATGTAAAATTCCTAATTACCAGTGGATATATACTAGAATACTAGATATATACTAGATATACTAGAATTCCTGAAATAATTGAGGTTATTTTCATAATTTAGTGTTTTGTGAAGATGAATGGTTTTTGATAAAGAATAAAAATAAACGTACTATTTTTGATAGCCACTTCATTTTATTATGGTTGTTTTAGAAAGTGGCAGCCATCAATCAGATTTCAGTCAAAGTTCTAATGGAAAGTTTAGGTAATATATTAGTATAATTTGTACTTTCATGTATTCTTACACTTCATTACAAAATAAGAAGATTTAAACATTAAGTTCAAAAAATAATAGTGCAGGATTGTGTCAAAGTAATAATAAATTGTTCTTTTTCTGGCCTAATACAACTAGCATATATTTTAAAAATTTATTTATGCAATGATTTTATAGTATACACAAGAAACACACCTACAGGTTTAAAGTACAAAAATCAAAGCGATAAGAACATTAAAAATTATTAGCAAACTAAATTACATTATTGTGGTATTATGAAGGTACACGTCGTAGGGCTTTGTACCTTAGTTTAATTATATTGTTTTTATTTATTTATAGTTAAAACAAGTGAGGACATTCTGAGAAGATGTAAACGTTACAAAAAAGTTACACTGTACAAGACAATCCCTAGATGTACTATTGCACGGAAAAATCTCATGCAAGCTGATCAACACATCAAAACATTTTCTGAATATATACACACACAAAATTTGACTAATCAAGAGTATTTAACAAATATTATGGAGTTTACTAACTCTGAAATATTTATAGGTACGTCAATATCTATGTCCACTAACTTAGGTGACAAAAACTCTATTTACCGGATGATATATAATAAAATAATCTTTAATTTATCCTGAATCCTAATACAACGTGATAGTAACAAAATGGAATAAAACTGGCAAGCTTTAACAGTAGTTACAGATTAGTAGACATGTATTCATTAAAATCTTTTGTTTGCTTTATCTTCGATAATTTATTGTCCATTTTAATCATTGAATATGAACAATTTTTTATGTTGTCAACCTGTGTAGTGGATGTTGATTATTGTTAATTGATTTAGAAATAGTAAGCTCTTTTGAATCCATATTTATTGTATCATTGGTAAGTAAATGTAAGAGTATGTTCTACCCATTGTTGTGTGGCTAGTCAGGGAAATATATAAAAAAGTTGTCATAATTGTTGCTTTAGAGCCTTCAAAGATCTAGTTTTTGATGTAGTGATTTGGAAACTAATCTAAGTCAGATCACTGGCAAATTAAAGAACCTCTTTGATTTATTTCAAAGGAATTTGTTCGTGAAGCCCCATGACGAATTAAAAAACTGTTTTAACTAACTTTGAAATCAGTGTTTGTGCCGTCACTTAGTGAATTAAAGAACCATTTCAATAAATTTTAGAATCAGTGTTTGTGATACCACAAAATGTAGGCCTGTCTTTGATGGGGAACCTTAATGAGGCCTGGAGTCTTAAACTTACGTCTCCTGGGTGGGCCATATAAAAAGATGAATTCTTTTTAAATAATAAATATCTGGAAGTAATATTAGAAATGTTTTGTGTATATTGTGTATAATGTAATGGTTATATTCTGAATTATAATTCTAAGTTATAAATTATGTAAAATGTACAAATAATTTTTTTCTGAAAATAGTATGTATCGCTTTGTTCCTAGCTTATAATGAAGTTAATTCCCAGTACAAAAATACGGTGGAAACGGTGCATATAATTACTGGTAGTAATGTTCTCAATATGCAATACAGCTAGTTGATTTGTATAGTATTTTCACGATCTAAGAAAATCTGTTATATTGCCTCTCATATAATAACTGGAGGCTAGTCACTTTCTTAGATCGTGAAAAATACTATACTGGTACAACAAAATTGAAAAATACCCGACAATTTGAAATTTTAAAAATTCCCGACATTTAAAAATTTCAAATATTCGCGCCAGAGATCTGACAGTATCTGTGTCACTCACAGAACAAAAATTTCTGTTTTGTCGCTGCTATGGCAGCGCCTTTGTGTTGTTAGTCGTAACTAAGGCCTACTTGAAGTGAGCTATCTTCTTCTTTTAATAGTAGTTATATGATCTGTGAACACTATGTTAGGGGAGTTCCGGATTTGATATTGTTTTATGAGGGCTCTACTGACTGCGTATTCTTTGTGTGATTATTTTTGACAATTGGTGATTTGTATCTTTGATTTTTCGTATTTGTTCTTTTATTGAATATAAAAATGGTGGCAAAGTAAAACTGAAAGTTAGATATTAAAATGTCTAGTTCCAGAAAATTTTTAAGTGGGAGCGAAAAAAAAAGAGAAAGAGGTAGACTGATGATAAAAATAAAAATCTACCTTAAATTAGTCAGTACATGAAAAATGATAACTTAAATAATGAAAAGTCGGCCAGGTCTGGCGTGAAACATGAACGTACATGGCTATCCTATTCTTTAATACTTCAGAAGGCGTATTGTGAACCGTGTTGGTTATTCGCAAATCGGGAATCTAAAAAAATACAAAATGTTTGGATTGAGGGCTATGACGACTGGAAACATATTGTAGATGCCATACAAAGTCACGAGACATCAAAAATGCATCTGGATTCCTGTCTTACGTATCAACAGTTGCGGCTACATGGAACACTCGATTGCAAGAGTCTATAATCAAATCAAATCTTTTTGGCGCCAAGTACTTTCTAGGCTCCTTGATGTTACTCTGACACTTTCAACGTGTAACTTAGCCTTTCGTGGCCACAGAGAAAATGCAGATAGCAGTGATCCAAGCTACAAAGGAAACTTTTTGAGTATTGTTGAGTTATTAGGAAAATACGACCCGATTTTACGAGAATTGTTAAGTAAACCAAAGGGCCAGATAAAATACTCCAAAAATACAAAATCAGCTAATTTCTGTCCTGGTTCTAAAAGTAGAAAATGCACTCATAAATGAAATAAATGCCGCACCATTCTACTCTATCGTATTCGATACAACTGAAGATATTTCAAAAATTGATCAAATGTGTGAACTTTACCGTTATTGTATGGTCTAAAAAGATGATAATGGGATCCCAAAGGCACTGGTCATTGAAGGAACATTTTTTAGGATTTCATGAAGTTAATGATCAAACTGCCTTAGCAATGTCCAAGCAAATTATTAAATCCATAAGTGACAAAAAAATTCCTCTAAATAAGTGTCGAGGACAAGGATACGATGGTGCTAACACAACGAAAGTGGAGTTCAAAAACTCATAAAAGATGTCGAGGCAAATGCCGTATATGTTCACTGCGCTGCTCATAATTTGAATCTAGTACTCAATGATGCAGTGAGAGAGGTTATTGATATGCAACATTTTTTTGAAACAGTTCAACAAATTTATAATTTTTTTTGGGCATAGTATCAAAAGATGGAATATTTTATCAAGTCTTATATCTAATAAAGAAATTGAGTCTTCAACTTCAATAACATTAAAAACATTAAACCCTACTAGATGGGCAGGACGTTATGATGCCGGTTTTGCTTTAAAAGTTCGGTTTGTTGGAGTCCAAAAAGCGCTAACGACAACAATTCTGTTAAATCGCAAATCAGATGAAAGAAATGAAGCTGTTTCACTCAAAAAGAAGATCGAAAACTACAATTTTATAATGTTATTGGTTTTCCATTGCAAGATCCTACTTACTATCGATGCATCCTCTAAAGCCACCGATCTAGAAGAATTGAAAAGGTATCGAAATGAATTTGAAAGTTGAAAAATGGAAGCAAATAGTGTAGCAGAAAATTGAATTTTCTAAAACTCGTCAGAGGAAGGTAAAATGCCATTTTGATGAGCTTTGCAAAGATGAGCGTCTCCAAGATCCGGAAAGTTTGTTCAAAGTGAACATATTTTATCGAGTATTGGATATCATTATAAACCAACTAAAATCGCGTTTCCTTCCAATGAATGAAATTGTTTCAAATTTCAGTGTTTGGCAGCCTTCCACTTTAAAAGTTTTAAATGACACTGATCTATTAAAAAAAGCTCTAGAAGTTGTTGAGATATATAAAAAAGACATATCTGAATCATTTGCCAGAGAAATTGTCAGTTTTCGATCCACTTTCAGAGACGAAATAGAAAAATCTTCGTGTATTAGAGACCTTGCTAATTTATTAATAATAAAAAATCATTTTATGTCCGCCAGCTTTCCTGAAGTATGCACTGCATTAATGTTATTTCTTACAATTCCTGTGACTACAGCGAGTGCTAAACGATCATTTTCAAAACTAAAATTGATAAAAACCTTTTTAAAAAACTCTATGGAACAAGACAGGTTATGTAACTTGGCTATTCTGTCTATTGAAAATTCTATGGCCAGATCTTTAAACTTTGATGAGGCTATAGACATTTTTGCGGAACAGAAAGCTCGAAAAAAAGATTTTACTTGATAAATATCTTTCTTATTAATATTTAATAATATTTTTCTTAATAAATATCTTATTGAAATTAAATTGTTATTTTTATTTCAATGTAAATGTATGCAAGTTTCCTCACGATGTTGTTCCTTCACCGAAAAGCTAGCGAATAGATAATGAATGCATTGAGATATTATGTTCTATGGATGAATGTGAAGTCTCCAATACGCATTGTGCTAGCGTGGGGACTACAGATCATTCCCTCTCGCCTAAGAGAGGAGGCCTATGGCCATTAGTGGGACATATACAACGTGTAATTGAATACGCTGAAAATCTCGAAGTTTATTAAAATTAAACTGGGTACAACGTGACGATTTTTACTGATAGGGCTCCATCAAAAGAATTTGTCACGGGCCCCAGATGGTATAGTTACGCCACTGGTAATCTAGGTTAATCACGTGTGTTTCTTTGATAAAATATTATGTTAATGGATAAATATATTTTTATAGAATAACATTAAGCAAAAATAGAAAAAGTGAATATTAATAACAAACCTCTATTTTTAACAGAATGCACACTTCTTATTTACTACGTAAAATATTGAGCTGTTAACAGTAACCCTAATTTGATCAGAGAATCATATCCAATTTTTTGTTCCTGTCAATATAGAATCGGAACACCACACCCGTTCTCATGAAAATACGCCGCAATTGAAAGTTTATGGTACGTCCACAGTTTTGCTTATTTTTTATAAAAGGTTCTGTATCAAAAATTCTTCGTTGAATAAAATTTTGTTGTATTTCGTGTAAGTTTTAATAAAATTTTAAAATCGTAGCAAAGCGCTTTCGACTATCAAGTCATTATCAGTGCTTACTCGTCAGGTAATACTAGGATGAATCCACAAAATTGTCCATACAACGAAAACCAGTTGAACATATTAAAATACAAATAATTAATTAAAAGCCTGCCACCACATTATGTTGTAATTGTAATTTTTAATCTTTATTAATCCTTTATAGTGATGGATTTTAGATAATCATTTTCAATTAATTATTTGTATTTTAATATGTTCAACTGGTTTTCGTTGTATGGACAATTTTGTGGATTCATCCTAGTAGAACCTGACGAGTAAGCACTGATGATGACTTGACAGTCGAAAGCGCTTTGCTACGATTTTAAAAGTTTATTAAAATTTACACTAATACAACAAAAGTTTTATTCAACTTATATTCAGACATGTACACAGTTCGAAGGTTTTTAATTTTAATTCAAAAATTCTTCGTCATTATGCCTATTGTGGGTTGCCCTATTGCTCGTTTCCATTTTCTTTATTTAATATTCTTCTTCTCATCTTTACATCATTTCACTTTCATCCATTATTATTACTTCTTTTTTGCTTTTTATACATAATATGGTCCTGCCCAACTTTCCCTTTATTATATTTTATTTCTTGATAGAAGTTCTTCATTTTCTTGTTTACAAAAGCTTCTTCTATACGCTTCATTCTGTTCTCCATTCCTTTTCGTGTTTTCGGCCTTCATGTTTCTTTGTTATTCTTCTTTGTTCTTCGCACTGCCTTTTGCCGATATCTGTAGCAGTTTGAAGACAACTTTAGCTTAAAAAAGAAAATGCTTATATTCAAATATCTGTCAAAATGACACATGATTGAAATTTTTTTTAAAAAGTTCAAATATCAGTATATTTACCGATTTATTGAAACAATTATATCAGTCTCAATTTACTAATCCTTGAAAATGGAAATAAAACTTTCCGAAAGCTTGGAAGATAAGAAACAGTATGAAGAGTTTTCTTTAATCACCTTGCCGTTACCCCAATATTTCATATATATATATATATATATATATATATATATATATATATATATATAGGATAATTTTTATTGGGTTTGTGGCAATGATACCAAGTGTACTCTTTCAAATATTTATTTTACGAGCTTTCGAATACAATCGTATTCATTTTCAAGTACTAAAAATTATAAAACATGGTCAAAAATTAATTATTTTTAGTACTTGAAAATGAATACGATGTAATCGAAAGCTCGTAAAATAAATATTTGAAAGAGTACACTTGGTATCATTGCCACAAACCCAATAAAGATAATCCTGATTATTAAGTTGGCAAATAATTAATTTAAAATTATATATATATATATATATATATATATATATATATAAATATAAATATATAAATATATAAATATATATATATATATATATATATATTAATACAGTTCCTCTATTTAAAAATTAAAAGAAACATTAAAATAAGGAAAATTATACATTTTGCATGCTATAGAAATTTTGATCTAATCAGTAACATTTGCTTAATTTCCAGTGACAGTAAAATTGTAAATGTCATAAAATAATTCAAGTGCCTTTTATTATATTGAATAAACAGTTACTCGAGACTCTGAATATAGAGTAATATTTGATTTGGATAATACTTGAAAATTATAAAATTTAAATTGTTATTATTTAAAAAAAATTTGATCCCACCCTGAGACAAGAGTGATTAAGTCAATTGTGAATTAATTTATCTTTCAAAATACAGAAATTAATATTTATCTTAGCCGGGCATTGTTTGACAACTACTGTCAAAAGTAAATTAGGTTACATATGCTGCTAAAGGTGTGTGTGCAATAGTGTCGCTACAATCACAAATTGTGAAAACGTCGACGAATAATATTTTATATTGTTATATTCATATATCTATTAAAATATAACTATTAATTAGATTGAATATAATATATATATATATATATATATATATATATATATATATTATACTAAATATTTGTTATATATTACTTACTTTTATAGTAGATTTAAATGTATATGTTTATTTATTTAAAATTTTTGTTTTAGTTTTAAGTTTGGCTAGCTCAGTTTGTTTTTAATATTTGTTTAATAATTTATTTTAATTAGATTATTCGGGAGCATGAAATCCTTTTTCCCTTTGAGTCCTGGCAATTTATACTGTTGTAATAGTTGAAATAAAAAAAAACACATTATTTGAAATCAATTTAATTATCAATGCAATATTTATTTGATAAAATAATATGCGACGCCAATGGTTATATTGTACCTATTTATTGATTTTAATAATATCATAAATGCGCATGCGTGGAAACTAGTCATGCGCTTTAACATGAAACGAACAATTATGGTACGTAAGAAACATCTATATTAATACAAACATAGTTTGTTTGATGATGCAGATAGGTAAATGGATTATACAAAACATAAAAGAATTTATATATATATATATATATATATATATATATATATATCATAGTCATATATGATACAAGTAGCTGTGGGAAGAAATTAGTTATATACATGGATAGAGAAATAGAGATTATATACAGAAGGACATAGTTATTACATTATGAAATTTCAATCACCATATTTATGCAATTACAAGATGGCGTGATTAGCGTAAGTACATATTTTAATTTATATAAAGTTCGGCCTTTTATTAAATTTAATGATTTATGTAATGAATACACTATATGAAGTCTGTTTCTTTCTTTTTTAGATCGATCATGTTTGAAAAAATTTATCAATTTATGAAATTAAGTACTTAATTGGGATTTTGAGTTTTTACACTATTTATTGGCCAATAAATGATTTAAATACACTGACCTGTTGATCTTGAATTTGGAAGAAAGTCTCTGGATCCCAGGAACACTACACTGAATCTCCAAAAAACCAAAGTTGTTGAAAATTTCACAGATTCTTGTCGGAAAACTTGTTACAATTAACTGTAAGTATTTCTAATATTGTATTTAATAGTACATTAGTAGTTTAAATGTCTTATACCGGGAATATCTTTAAATTCTTAGGAACACTATCACATACCCTCCTCGCTTCTTAACACCAGCCTCTGTTCTCCTTAAGCGTCCCCTCGATTATCAACTTTTTTAAACAACACAGTCTTTTGTTCTTTTCCAGATCACTATTCAAAAGTTTATTTATTGATTCACAGTTTGTTATGTCATCTTTTATAACCAATAAGATATTGTCTTTTGTAATCAGATAATTGAAACTTCAATCACTTATCAAAACAATTTCATACATACAAATACATTAAAATTGGTTATACTTAGATACACTTACATGGTACAACATTCAATATTATTATTGATAGTATATCCTTGTTACATTCATATCAATTATAAATATAAATTCTCTTATGTTATTTGTCTATATGTCATTATTTGTTTATCTATGAAATCTATTCAATATTTATATTTGTTCTTATTCTTAAATTAATGATTATAATGAATTAACTATAGTAATATTTGTTTTCATTTCAGATGAACAGCTGTTATGATATGGAAATTATTCTTCGTCTTAGGCAACTTTATTTACATCATTACATTGGTTAGGCAATATCTATATTTTATGTTATCATTGAGGTAATTCCTTTTTTATTATATTGTTATAGGCTGTTATTTAATATATCTTTATTTGATATGTTGTTTAAATTAAGAAAAGTGTTTCCTTTTTACTTGTTTTCTTAAATTATGTTATTTTCATATATATTTCATACTAGCAAACTTAATTTTATAATACTACTTCTCTTATTATCTAAGATATCTGGTTCAATTCCCCTCAAATTTAAATTTAAATGATATCCATAGCCTGGATATTTATTTAAATTTCAATTTTCTTATTATAAATGATTGATTTTATTTTATTCAAAACATTTAACAATTTTATGGCATAATCTTACTTTCTTTACCTTTGTTTCTCAAATATTTGTTCACATTTTTCCTACTACAAAATCTATTTCTTTCAATAAATGTCTCCTAATTCTTTCCTTAAAATACACTTGATTAAGATCAATGTCAATTTATATTTTTAATATTACTTCATATAATACTTCTTTATTATCATTTCTTCCTAACATCCACTTATATATCAACTTATTTCTTTGTAATTACATTATACTTCTATATACTCCTCATATCATATTTCTTTTCAATATTCATTATTCAATATAATTAATTATTTCTTAAATTCATATATACATCAATATCAACTTCCTTATTCCTTCCTGTATTTTCAAGTAATCTATAAGATTCTAATTGACATTAAACATTACCTCCTATATTTTTAATCAATATCATTCATTATTATCCTTTCCTATCCTTTATTACTTACATCTTATTTCCTTATTTAAAAATGTGAACTTCTATTTGATACTTGAGTTATTCTTATTTTATCCCCTCTATCCTATATTCTTTAATAGTTCCATTCTATGTAAAACCAGTATCTCTTATAAATTGTTTCCTTTATTTGCTATATATATAGATTTGCCATACTCAAATTTTTTTAAAATGTTTTAATTATAAGTTTTATCTAATAAATTTTTCTTTATATTATATTATATTTATTTTTTTAGGTTCTGAAGAAACAAACGTGATGAATTTAATTGGATCATCAGCTGCCAAATGGAAAACAAAACTCTGTCTAATATCTACTTTATCTTTGTACACTACTTAATATTAAATTTTAAATCTATCCTTATGACTATCATTTCCTCTTTTCAAATATTATTCGTAACATAACATATATACATTCTTTAGAATTGGGTTACTCATTAATAATAAATTTTAATTTCAACTTCATTTCTGTATCCTTTCCCTTTTCCATAGAATTGCATTTTCGTCTCCATATTTCATTCCTATTCTCTTGTTCCATTATTCAATTTGCTTTTCTTTTTCTAACCTTTTTCTTGCTTTCTTCTCTTGTTGTTTGATGCTCGATAAATTTCTGAAGCGTCTGTCTATTCTCTACTGTATCCTTTTTAACTCTGTTGCCCCATATCTCATAAATTTCTTCCCATGAATCCATTAAAATCTGCGTTTCCAATTCTTCCATATTATTCATTTCACTTATTATTATTTTAGAGAAAGCTTTTGTATGAATCATAGTCATCATGTTGTCCCATTTTATTCCTGTTACTACATTATTATAAAAATTTCCTGAACATCCTATACCTCCTTTATTTCTTCTTATACTATCTTCTATTTCTTCCACTGTGTCTGTTAATCTTCGATTCATCTCTTGTATTTCCTTGTTAATTTGTCTACCTAAGATTTGACTCCTTTTTTCATATATTCCTGTCGGTTTTGTTACTCTGCCATTTAAATTTATAATTTCTTTATTCACTTTTCCTTGAGAATGGTTCCTGACCTCTTCACTTGCTTGTCCTTGTAATTTTCTGTTCATTTCTTCCAGTTCTTTATGAAATATTTGTCCAATGTGCTCATTCCTCTCCTCACATGTTCCTGTTTGTTTTTGTACCTTTGTATCCAAATCCTTAAATTTCTGCTCCGCATTCTGTTGGTAATTCTGCATTATCTCTTCTATTATTTGTTCCTTGAATTTTATATTTTCCACTTCTCTAGTTATGTCTTCATTCTGTCTCATTACTTCTGCTTGGATTGTTCCCGGTAATTTTTCTTCTATTCCTCTCTCTATTTCTTGGATATGTTCTACTACTTGATTTTCTATCTGCTCTCTAATTTTCATACCGTTTTCTTGAATTTCAATCCGTATTTGTTTGTTTTGCTCCACCATATCTTCTTTCACCTTATTTATCTGCTGCCTACTTTCTTCGTTTTCTTCCCTAAGTTTTCTGAATTCTTGGATACTTTCAGTTTTCACCTCTTCTATCTTCTTTTCCAATTTATTCATATTTCCATTAATTTTATCCATCTTCCCGTTTAAGCTCCCCTCTATTCTATTTATATTTCCATTCATTTTGTTCATATCTCCCCTCAATTTTTCCTCCATATTGTCCATTTTAGCAAATAATTGTTGCATTATGTTCACCATCTGATCATCTCTACCTGTTCTTGTTGGCGCTTCCTGTATCCTATCTTCTTGTGCTACAGCTTCCCCATCTCCTGTCAAACCTTCTTCCTGTGTATCTCCTTCTAATTGTTGTCCTTGTTCCAAATATACTGCTTGATAATCTCCCATACCATGACTTCGTTCCTCCATTTCCTCTTCTGAATCACTGTCTGCTCCTACCTGCCTTCCATCTCTCAACATCATTCGTTTTGCCATTTTAATTAAGTATTAAATTTTATAAATATAACCAAAATATTTACAACGCCCCACGTTGGGCGCCAATTATACTAAATATTTGTTATATATTACTTACTTTTATAGTAGATTTAAATGTATATGTTTATTTATTTAAAATTTTTGTTTTAGTTTTAAGTTTGGCTAGCTCAGTTTGTTTTTAATATTTGTTTAATAATTTATTTTATTTAGATTATTCGGGAGCATGAAATCCTTTTTCCCTTTGAGTCCTGGCAATTTATACTGTTGTAATAGTTGAAATAAAAAAAAAGCACATTATTTGAAATCAATTTAATTATCAATGCAATATTTATTTGATAAAATAATATGCGACGCCAATGGTTATATTGTACCTATTTATTGATTTTAATAATATCATAAATGCGCATGCGTGGAAACTAGTCATGCGCTTTAACATGAAACGAACAATTATGGTACGTAAGAAACATCTATATTAATACAAACATAGTTTGTTTGATGATGCAGATAGGTAAATGGATTATACAAAACATAAAAGAATTTATATATATATCATAGTCATATATGATACAAGTAGCTGTGGGAAGAAATTAGTTATATACATGGATAGAGAAATAGAGATTATATACAGAAGGACATAGTTATTACATTATGAAATTTCAATCACCATATTTATGCAATTACAAGATGGCGTGATTAGCGTAAGTACATATTTTAATTTATATAAAGTTCGGCCTTTTATTAAATTTAATGATTTATGTAATGAATACACTATATGAAGTCTGTTTCTTTCTTTTTTAGATCGATCATGTTTGAAAAAATTTATCAATTTATGAAATTAAGTACTTAATTGGGATTTTGAGTTTTTACACTATTTATTGGCCAATAAATGATTTAAATACACTGACCTGTTGATCTTGAATTTGGAAGAAAGTCTCTGGATCCCAGGAACACTACACTGAATCTCCAAAAAACCAAAGTTGTTGAAAATTTCACAGATTCTTGTCGGAAAACTTGTTACAATTAACTGTAAGTATTTCTAATATTGTATTTAATAGTACATTAGGAGTTTAAATGTCTTATACCGGGAATATCTTTAAATTCTTAGGAACACTATCACATACCCTCCTCGCTTCTTAACACCAGCTTCTGTTCTCCTTAAGCGTCCCCTCGATTCTCAACTTTTTTAAACAACACAGTCTTTTGTTCTTTTCCAGATCACTATTCAAAAGTTTATTTATTGATTCACAGTTTGTTATGTCATCTTTTATAACCAATAAGATATTGTCTTTTGTAATCAGATAATTGAAACTTCAATCACTTATCAAAACAATTTCATACATACAAATACATTAAAATTGGTTATACTTAGATACACTTACATGGTACAACATCAATATTATTATTGATAGTATATCCTTGTTACATTCATATCAATTATAAATATAAATTCTCTTATGTTATTTGTCTATATGTCATTATTTGTTTATCTATGAAATCTATTGGATTATATTCTATTCAATATTTATATTTGTTCTTATTCTTAAATTAATGATTATAATGAATTAACTATAGTAATATTTGTTTTCATTTCAGATGAACAGCTGTTATGATATGGAAATTATTCTTCGTCTTAGGCAACTTTATTTACATCATTACATTGGTTAGGCAATATCTATATTTTATGTTATCATTGAGGTAATTCCTTTTTTATTATATTGTTATAGGCTGTTATTTAATATATCTTTATTTGATATGTTGTTTAAATTAAGAAAAGTGTTTCCTTTTTACTTGTTTTCTTAAATTATGTTATTTTCATATATATTTCATACTAGCAAACTTAATTTTATAATACTACTTCTCTTATTATCTAAGATATCTGGTTCAATATATATATATATATATATATATATATATATATATATATATATATATATATATATATATATATATATATTATAGTATATCTCGACTATGTTTTTAATTATAATATATTATATTCTATATTATTTTATCGATGAATTTATTTGTAGCTGTAACTACACTAATATGAAAACACCTTTAGCTAAATATAACCTATAAAATTTTTAATGACAGCAGTTGTCAAATTAATATGCCCGGCTAAATAAATATTAAATTTTATATCCTGAAAGATAAATTAATACACAATATCAATAAACTCACTCTTTTCTCAGGGAGGGATCAAAGATTTCAAAGGATAATTCAAATTTATATATATATATAATATATTATATATATATATATATAATTTAATATAATAATATATATTATATATATAATATATATATATATATATATATATATATATATATAATATTAATATAATATATATATTATTATATATATATATATTATATATATATATATATATATAAATATATATATATATTTTATTATATATATATATATATTAATATTATATAAATAATATATAAATATATATAATATATTATTATATATATATATATAATTATAAATAATATTAATTATATTATATTATATAATATAATTAAATTTTATATATTTATTCCTTTTTCAATCAATCCTTCATATTTCATTATCAAACTCTTCACTTTCTCTTCATATTCCTTATTTCCACTCATTAATTCCAATTCTTCCATAATTCCACTCCTCTTTATATTCCATAACTTCCTATTATCCTCTTCAATTGCTAATACTTCCATATTTACCTCCTCAAATTCAATTATTTTACCATTTAATTCTATCTATCTCTTCACAATCAATGATTTCCTTAATTTCATCAATTCATCAATAACTATGTCTGTTTCTAACTTCTTTATCAACAATGCTTACATATCAACTTCTTTCCATCCTTTAATTCAATCTTTTGTATCATAGATTTGCTTAGTTAATATAACTTCCGTCCGTTTGTTCCTATAAATATAATTATTTCATCCTGTCCATCTATTTTGTTGCTTAATTTCATTTCTATTTCCATTATCATTTCTTCTATCAAAGTTTCTAAAATCTCTTCTATTCTCACAATACTTGTTGTCATAAATTTTATCTCCATTCCCATATATTCGTTTTTCACTTCTGTAACTTCTATTTTCATTTCCATAATTCATATCAACATGTCTATCATTTCTTCTATTATCAATCCATGTTTATATAATTTCTATTTAAATATGTTTTTAAATATTACTTGTTAATCATAAACCTTTTATTTACACATTTTTTTTATATTCATTCTTTACCATGTACAATTCCTTTTCGTTTTCTAGATTTCATTCCTATAATCCTGTCATATAATTCAATTTTCTTTTCCTAAACTTCGTCTTATTCTCTTCTCTTATTGTTTGATTCTCTATGGCTTTCTGTAGCTTCTTTCTGTTCTCCACCATATTTTTTTTAATTTTGAAGTCCCATATCTCATCAATTTCTTCCCATGAATACATTGAAATTTGCATCTCAAATTCTTCCATCTCATTGAAGTTGCTTTTTATTATTTTCATATCCACCATAATCTCAATTCGATTTCTTTCATTTCCAATTCTCTTAATAAATATTCTTGGATCAATTATTTTCATGTTTCTTTTAAGTTTCACTCTGATTTCGCCATTTTCTGTGTAAATTATTCTTTCTATATTTTGTCTCATGGTTTCATCAATCTCTTCCATAGTTTCTTGTAATCTTCTGTTCATTTCCTTTACTTCCCAATTAAGTTGTATCCCCCTATTATAATTATTATTTCTTTTATCATATGTCACGATTTGTTTCACTATATTAACATCTAAGTATTTTATTTTCCAATAAATATTTACTTCATACATTTGCCTCACTTCTTCACTTCCTAGATTCTGTAAATTAATGTCTATCATTTCATCTTTGGTTTGTATTTGTACTTTTATAGACTGTATCTCATTAATTTTCTTCTCAACTTCTTTAATCTCCATTAAACTCTGGATTTTTACTTCGTCAGTTTCCTTTTCCATTTTATTACATATTTTCTGCTCTATAGTATCATCATTTATATTTATATTGTCATTCATATTTACATCCATCTTGTCCTGCCCCTTTATTTCTTGTATCCTGCTATCCATGTTATCCAACATATCATCCTTCTCTTCAACAATGTTCCCCCCTACTACGTATACTTTTTTTACCATCATGTCCGATTTCATATCTTCATTAAATTTATTATTCAATTTCTTCATATCTTCCCTGATTTTCTTGATCTCATTCAAACTTTCCATTTTCACCTCATCAATTTTCTTTTCTAAGTGATTCATGTTCCCCTTTATATTTCATATTCTCATTCATTTCTTCCCTCATATTATTCATATTCTCATCTTGTTTATCCATTTTTCCATTAATATTATTTATAGCCCCCCTAATATTATTCATATTCTCATTCAGTTTATCCATGTCCGCCTTCCTATTCTCCTCCATTTTCATAAAAAATTGTTGCATCCACTGATAATTTCTATTTATTCCTCCTTGTGTTTCCTGTCTCCTATCCTCCTGCTCTGCTGCTTCATCTCCCGCTGTCATATCTCCTTCTGATTGTTCCATTCCTTGTTCTAAGTACTGCACCTGAAAATCACCCATACTATGTCTTCTTTCTTCTCTTTGTTCCTCTGATCCACTTTCAACTCCTACCTGTTTACCATACCTTATTCTTCTTTCCATGATCGATACTTAATTTTTTATGTAATAATAGTGAGAAATCTATTTTTGGCCCACTTTGCGGCGCCAAATTATAGTATATCTCGACTATGTTTTTAATTATAATATATTATATTCTATATTGTTTTATCGCTGAATTTATTTGTAGCTGTAACTACACTAATATGAAAACACCTTTAGCTAAATATAACCTATAAAATTTTTAATGACAGCAGTTGTCAAATTAATATACCCGGCTAAATAAATATTAAATTTTATATCCTGAAAGATAAATTAATACACAATATCAATCAACTCACTTTTCTCAAGGAGGGATCAAAGATTTCAAAGGATAATTCAAAATTTATAAATTTCCAAATAATTTTCCAAATCACGTATTATACTATTCAAATCGAAAGTAACTGTTTGTCCAATACACTATAAGACAATCAAATTATCTTATGACACATATGAAATTACTGTCAGAAATTAAACCAAATGTCACTTCTTGTACTAAATTTTCTATAGGATGAAATTATCAAATTTAATGAGAATGATTATGAAGAGAGAGCCAAAAGGTGATTAGAATTCAAATTTATATATTATATTATCAAATACACTTACAAAAAGTAAAACTTTTCAAAAAATACCACAAACGAATACGCAAAAATAGAATTTTCTATCAAAACCTTAATATTATAAACAATCTAAAATTAGAAATTCTTATCTAAATACTTTAACTAAAAGTCCAAAATGACTCATATGTCAATGTAACATTCCTCAATTTCCTTGTAAATTGTCTATTTCAAAATTTGTCGTGAGTTTCCGTAGAATGATATATCAATAATGTTACTATAATTTGATCAAATATTTAATTCATCAGATGCATCTACTTTCGAAATATTTTTTACTAAAGGCCTATTAATTCTCGAGAAATAATATATAATATGGACTGGACTCACCAAACTGGATACAGATAGACTTGTTTGTATTCTAAAAACGTTTTAGAATATCTGGAACAATTTTCTAAATGACTTATTTAGAAACTGGAACAACACTCGCACTTTACCAGTGTAATTCTCTGCGAATAATACACGCACTGGCTTTCAAAGGCAAATTGTGTTAATTTGATAATAATGCTACAAATTATTCTGATATTTCAAATAAATTTGAGACAACTCTTATTCCGATGTTGTCTCTCGAGATATTGAAATTCAACTCTATTTAAAAAATTCTGAGACAACTCTTATTTCGATGTTGTCTCTCGCGATGTTATGAATCAACTAACTAAATTGTTTCCATAAATAACTCTCTTCTCCTTTGGTTACCAAGAATTCAATTTTTTGTTAAAAATACAAATTTACGTTTTTATATACCAAGAGAGATTTTCATTATTTTTTATAAGTGCCATTTTGCCAATAGAGACATCTGTATTCTGGTTTTTCAAATCGTTTTAAAATCTATCTGTCATTAAGTCTATTCTGCAGTAATGTCATATGAAATTAAAATGTCAAATTTTATTGGTATATTGAACCTTTCAAATTATTGATAACACAGTGTGTATCACTAGTATTACATCTAAATATGCATATTTTCTTTATTTCAATGTTTTCTTTAGAAATTAGATAGAGGATATGTATTAATATATATGTATGTATATATATATATATATATATATATATATATATATATATATATATATATATATATATATATATATATATATATATATATATGTATATATATTGAACCAGATATCATAGATAGTAAGAGAATTAGTTCTATAAAAATAAGTTGCTAGTATGAAAATATATGAAAATAATATAATTTAAGAAAACAAGTAAAAAGGAAATATAACCATAGGCGTCTCAAATTATTATTATCAAATATAAAATATTGAATTTAAAATTAAATCTATTTAAAAATAAAGTGTTTTCTTTTTATTTAAATAAATACAACATTATAAAAAGCCAGAATTTTATTAATGTAATAACTATGTCCATCTATATATAATTCCTATATTTCTATCTATGTAGATAACTATTTTCTTTCCACAGCAATTTGTATCATATATATGTATGATTTATATATAAATTATTTTATGTGATTGAACCATTCACTTGTCTGCATCGTCAACAAACTATGTTTGTATAATATGTATAGATGCTTCTTACGTGTAAGAATTGTTCGCTTCATGCTAAAGCGCATGACTAGTTTTTTCACGCACGCGCACAAGAAATTATCAAAATAAATAAGTAGGTATAATATAACCATAGGCGTCTCAAATTATTATTATCAAATATAAAATATTGAATTTAAAATTAAATCTATTTAAAAATAAAGTGTTTTCTTTTTATTTAAATAAATACAACATTATAAAAAGCCAGGACTCAAAGAGTAAAAAGGGTTTCATGCTCCCGAATAATCAAATTAAAATAAATTACTAAACAAAACAATAATAACCAACTGAGCTAGCCAAACTAAACTAAACAAAAATTCTAAATAATAAACATCTACATTTAAATTTCATAATAAAAGTAAGTAAGTATTTCTCAATATTAGTTTAATTGTTACCCAAAACGTGGGGCGTTGTAAAAATTTTGGTTATATTTGTAAAATTTAATACCTAATTAAAATGGCAAAACGAATGATGTTGAGAGATGGAAGGCAGGTAGGAGCAGACAGTGGTTCAGAAGAGGAAAGGGAAGAACGAAGTAATGGTATGGGAGATTACCAAGCAGTCTATTTGGAACAGGGACAACAAGTGGAAGGTGATGCACAGGAAGAAGGTTTGACAGATGGAGAAGCTATAGAACAAGAAGATAGGAGGCAAGAGAGAAGGGAACCACAAGTGGAAACAAATACCAATGATCAATTGATGCAATTTCTAATTAGAATGGAGCAAAATTTCAATGGAAAAATAGACACTGTGAATGGAAATATGAATACAATGAGGGGAGATATGAACAAAATGAGAGAAGAAATTAGAGGGGATATAAACAACATCAATGGTAATATGAACAGATTAGAAGAGAAAATAGAAGAAGTGAAATTTGAAAATTGTAAGGAAATTAAAGAACTTAAGAAGACTAATGAAGAATTTGGAAAGAAAATTGACAAGGTGAGAGAAGATATGGAGGACCAAAATAAACATTTACGGATGGAAATTCAAGAAAACGGTATTAAAATTAGAGAGCAGATAGAAAATCAAATGGTAGAACAAATTCAAGAATTAGAGAGAGGTATAGAAGAAAAATTACCGGGAACAATTCAAGCAGAAGTAATGAGACAGAATGAAGACATAACTAAAGAAGTAGAAAATATTAAATTCAAAGAACAAATAATAGAAGAGATAATGCAGAATTACCAACAGAATGCGGAGCAGAAATTTAAGGATTTGGATACAAAGGTACAACAACAAACAGGAACATGTGAGGAGAGGAACGAGCACATTGGACAAATATTTCATAAAGAACTGGAAGAAATGAACAGAAAATTACAGGAAAGCATGGAAGACATTAAATTTAATGTGAGGAGAAATGGAGGTGGAGTAATCTATACGGAAAACATGGATATCGGAGTAAAGTTTGATGGGAATATAAATACCATTCATCCGAAGGTGTTTATTAAAATAATTAAAAGCAAACTCAAAGGAATGAGAGATATGATGGAGAAAAAGATTTGTATTAGAGGCATGTTATCTGGACATGCCCTATTATGGTTCTGTAATAAGGAAGAAAGCATGAATAATATGGAAGAATTGGAGACGCAAATTTTAATAAATTCATGGGAAGAAATTTATGAGATATGGAGCAACAAAGTTAAAAAGGATACAGTAGAGAATAGACAGACGCTTCAGAAATTTATTGAGCATCAAACAACAAGAGAAGAAAGCAAGAAAAAGGTTAAAAAAAGAAAAGCAAATTGAATAATGGGACATGAGAATAGGAATGAGCTTTGAAGACGAAAATGCAATTCATTGGAAAAGGGAAAGTATACAGAAATGAAGTTGAAATTAAAATTTATTATTAATGAGTAACACAAGTATAAATAATGTACATAGAATTTATTATTAATGAGTAACCCAATTCTAAAGAATGTATGATGTTATGTTACGAATAATAAAAATAAAAATAAAAAGGAAATAATAGTCATAAGGATAGATTTAAAATTTAATATTAGGTAATGTACAAAGATAATTAGATAGTAGATAGAATTTTGTTTTCCATTTGGCAGCTGATGATCCAATTAAATTCATCATGTTTGTTTCTTCAGAACCTAAAAAACACAAATGAATGAATAAATATCATATAACGTAATATAAAGAAAAATTTATTAGATAAAACTTATAATTAAAACGTTTTAAAAAATTTGAATATGGCAAATCAATATATATAACAAATAAAGAAAACAATTCATAAGAAATACTGGCTTTAAATAGAAGGAAAATATGAAAATATAGGATAGAGGGGATAAAATAAGAATAACTCAAGTATCAAATAGAAGTTCACATTTTTTAAATAAGGAAATAAGATGCAAGTAATAAAGGATAGGAAAGGATAATAATGAATGATATGGATTAAAAATATAGGAGGTAATGTTTAATGTCAATTAGAATCTTATAGATTACTTGAAAATACAGGAAGGAATAAGGAAATTGATATTGATATATATGAATTTAAGAAATAATTAATTATATTGAATTATGAATATTGAAAAGAAATATGATATGAGGAGTATATAGAAGTATAATGTAATTGAAAAGAAATAAGTTGATATATAAGTGGATGTTAGTAAGAAATGATAATAGAGAAGTATTATATGAAGTAATATTAAAAATATAAATTGACATTGATCTTAATCAAGTGTATTTTAAGGAAAGAATCAGGAGACAGTTATTGAAAGAAATAGGTTTTGTAGTAGGAAATATGTGAACAAATATTTGAGAAACAAAGTTAAAGAAATTAAGATTATGCCATAAAATTGTTAAATTTTTTGAATAAAATAAAATCAATCATTTATAATAAGAAAATTGAAATTTAAATAAATATCCAGGGTATGGATATCATTTAAATTTAAATTTGAGGGGAATTGAACCAGATATCATAAATAATAAGAGAATTAGTATTATAAAAATATGTTGCTAGTATTAAAATATATGAAAATAATATAATTTAAGAAAACAAGTAAAAAGGAAACACTTTTCTTAATTTAAACAACATATCAAATAAAGATATATTAAATAATAGCCTATAACAATATAATAAATAAGGAATTACCTCAATAATAACATAAAATATAGATATTGCCTAACCAATGTAATGATGTAAATAAAGTTGCCTAAGACGAAGATTATTTTCCATAACATAATCAGCTGTTCATCTGAAATGAAAACAAATATTATTATAGTTAATTCATTATAATCATTAATTTAAGAATAAGAACAAATACAAATATTGAATAGAATATAATTCAATAGATTTCATAGATAAACAAATAATGACATATATACAAATGATATATGGTAAATAAAATAAACGTTGAATCAATAAATAATAATTTGTTAAAGTTTATTATAAATAATTTAATGCAAAGAGTATAGACAAATAACATAAAAGAATTTATATTTATAAATAATATGAGTGTAACAGTGATAGACTGTCAATAACAATATTGGATGTTGTACCATTTAAATGTATCTATGTATAACCAACTTTAATTTATTTGTATGATTAAAAAAACTCATAGGAACTCTATAAATGAACTAATAATGTAAAAGAGTGTATGTATGAAACTTTTCTAATAAGTGAAAGAAGTTTCAATTAATTTGATTGCAAAGGACAATATATGATTGGTTATAAAATATGACAGAACAAATTGTGAATCAACAAGTAAATTTTGAAATAGTGACCTAAAGAAAAACAAAAGACTGTTTTGTTGAAAAAAGTGGAGAATCGAGGGGACGCTTAAAAAATAGGGAAGCTGGTGTCAAGAAGCGAGGAGTGTGTGTGATAATGTTCCAGAAATTTCAAGAAATTCCCAGTTTAACACAATTAAAACTATGAAGTACTATAAAAAACAATCTTATTAATACTCACAGTTAATTATATCAACTTTTCGGCAAGAATCTTCGAAATTTCTCATCATTTTTGGTTTTTGGAGCTTCAGAGGAGTATTCCTGGGGTCCAGAGACATTCATCCCAATTCAAGAACAACAGGTCAGTGTGTTTAAAATATTATTGGCCAATAATCAGAGTAAAAACTCAAAATACTCAAATAAGTGCTTGATTTCATAAATTGATAAACATTTGCGAATATGATCGATCTGAAAAAGAAAGAGAACAGACTTTATATAGTTAATTAATTGCATAAATCGTTAATATTAATAAAAAGGCCAAATTTAAATAAATTAAAATATGTACTTACGCCATGTTGTAATCGCATAAACATGGTGCTTGAAATTTTATTAATGTAATAACTATGTCCATCTATATATAATTCCTATATTTCTATCTATGTAGATAACTGTTTTCTTTCCACAGCAATTTGTATCATATATATGTATGATTTATATATAAATTCTTTTATGTGTTTGAACCATTCACTTGTCTGCATCGTCAACAAACTATGTTTGTATAATATGTATAGATGCTTCTTACGTGTAAGAATTGTTCGCTTCATGCTAAAGCGCATGACTAGTTTTTTCACGCACGCGCACTGAAGAAATTATCAAAATAAATAAGTAGGTATAATATAACCATAGGCGTCTCAAATTATTATTATCAAATATAAAATATTGAATTTAAAATTAAATCTATTTAAAAATAAAGTGTTTTCTTTTTATTTAAATAAATACATTATAAAAAGCCAGGACTCAAAGAGTAAAAAGGGTTTCATGCTCCCGAATAATCAAATTAAAATAAATTACTAAACAAAACAATAATAACCAACTGAGCTAGCCAAACTAAACTAAACAAAAATTCTAAATAATAAACATCTACATTTAAATTTCATAATAAAAATAAGTAAGTATTTCTCAATTAGATTAATATATATATATATATATATATATATATATATATATTTCTATTTAGTAATTTCTTGGGATTCGGTCCTTATTTTAAACAAAGTTTCATCAAACTACATAATATATAATTCATCTTATAACACTTTATTCATATTTAACGTTTCGGCTGATTTTCTAGCCTTTTCCAAAAACACTACAATAGAAATTCATAGTGACAATCACAGCTCAATAATTACTCCTAATCATACAGCTAAAATTCAAATAAAAATCTACTTACAGATATTCCGAACAAAAATTTTCTCATCCACATAGTGGGAACGTCACATTTAAAATTAATTTATGAAATAACTTCATGTACACAAAACAGCGACTTCACGGTTGATAATTGATTTCTTTCGATATCCATTATCGTTTTTATTTTGCGATTCAATGCATTTAATATGAACGGACAATGAATCAATTTGTAAAGGGTATGGAAGTTATAACCATGTATAATCCAAAAACAATTCTTTCCTATGCTGTGGATTTTATTTATATTTATTTCGTTAATTTATCAAATTGTAATAGATCTTACTTAAATTATTTGTATCAATTTTGGAATTAACAGTATTTTTGTTTTTTTTTGTATACATATCATTTCGTAAATTTCTCGTTTTTTTGTATTTATTTCAGTTTTCAGGATTTTTGTTTGTTCATAATTAAAAGTATGGTTCTTGTCAGTAGTGTGACTCGTTAGTGCAGTTTTATTTTTTTATCGTACTTGTGGCTGTTAATACTATTTTTCAGATTTTGACTTATTTGACCTAATGAATTATCCAAGCATCTCTTTGTTGTTGTTGTTTACATATCACGCGATATTTGTGCATCTTCTTTATTGTTTACTGGTGGTTATATGCGCCTCCGTGTCGATCTTGGTTGTTGTCCCGAAAACTCGAGATCTTCCAATTGAAGGCACAAATATGGTAATGACCTTGATTTAGTAAAAAAACTGCAGAATGGACCTCAGCGATTTCCCATAAGGAATGAGCCAGAGCTCGCCTAGCATATCTACTCGTGTCCATAGATAAATGATATTTATATATTAGTGTTTTAAATGAAGCTCACTGTTTCTATCTAATTCCACAGAATAATGAAAATTGTTGAAAATTCTAAAAAATTGACAATTTTTTCGATAAATCAATATCATCGTCCAAATTACGGTACACAGATGTTTCTATGGGAATTTTAGAACGAACGCATTATACAATACTAGACAGAATAAGACCTTGTTAGCTTATATGTTTATCGAAAAAAAGGTTATCTATGATCAAAATATTAAAAGTATTTTAAATTAAAAAAAAAATACAATTTATAAACAATTTTATACAATTTACATGGAATAATATACAGTGTTTGATAGTTGAAAACAATATATCGTCGGCGATAGAAAGTAAACATTATTGAGATTTATTGTTTCCGCCCTTTAATGCAAAATATATTCTATGAAATAGTGTTGACTATAATTGTATAAACTTTATAATCAAAATAATTATTCAGTTTTTATTAAAACGCAGATAGTAGGTATTGTAACTATTTTTTATGACCTTAGCGGGTATTGTTTTAAGATTTTATTTTTACATATTTATTTACTAAATAAGTACAATGGTAAAACATGAAATAAGGTTATTCCCAAACAAGAAAAATAATAATTAATCCAAAAATAAGAATAATTAAATATTTTAACATTTTTTGGTTTTCGGTGGCTTGGCTGTAGAACCTGACGAGCTTGCCGTTTCTTCCATATGGATTTTCCCCCATTTCCATCATTGTTATTAATACGTTCCTCTGTGTATCGCAGTTGGTCGTAAAGTGGGGGGCAGTCTTGGAATATATAACACTTTAATTCTTGGAGTAGTTTCCATTTTATTGCGTAATTGGCAAATGATCTTGGTAAAGCAATATGTTTTGGTCTGCGTGTAAGATTACTAAGTTCTTCCTTAAAATCGAGCTCTACTTTTATTTCGCCGTTTTCATTGAAATTATAATATAGGGCGTTACTATACGTGACCAGATTATTTGTACTTTGGTTTTATCGTAGAATAGCGAAGAAATTCTGATTTGCTGTAATCCCTGTTCGAGTTGAAGGACTTCATATGGCCCAGGCTTGTTTCTGACTTCCCTTGATGATTTGCCGTAATCACTAGGTAATTCAATCACCCTATTCTTTAGTTTTCGTTCCATGCAAGTATGCACAGAATCAGATTCCATTTGCGTGTAACCCTTTGTTAAATACTTTTGAGTAATGGAGATTCTGGGCATAATTCAAAATAGTATATTAAAGTATAAGTGGATAAAGAGGTCTTTCAAACACGTGCGGTTTTTCGAGCACGACGGCGCAGCCGGAGTGCTCGAAATAAAGCAAGTGTTTGAAAGACCATTTATCCACGAATACTTTACGCTATTTTTTTTATTGGGGCACTTTAAAATCATAAAATATTATTATTATTATATTATTACTACAAAAAAATGGAAGTCCGTCCTCAATGCCCAGCCAAGTTTCATTTCATAAAAGTCCGTCCTCGATGCTCAGCCAAGTTTCGTGAAAGTCCATCCTAAATAGTATTTATTTTTATTTGACGTTACGAGGTACTGCTGTCAGATCAATAATCAAAAAGTTTCTTTATTTATATTTAAAATGATACAATGTATATATGAATATATAAATAAATTTTGCAGAAAAAAACCAAATAAGACATTGGTTCACAATGAAAATATACAATTTAAAAACTAATGAAAAAAGTTGTCATTGATACTTACGTTTCTCGAGTTGTTGTTGTTACCATAGGGACGTTAAAAAACGCGCGTGTTTGAAAGTTCGATTTAAACACGCTAATGCGTGTTTTAAATAGGTAATAGGAGGCATCAATGAAAAAAAAGTAATTTTATATAGAATATTTATGCTGATTACGGGATCTTCGTCTTACACCGTGGAACAGCGACTCATCGGTTTCCATGGGAATCATTGATATAATTCCTCCCCTCGTAAATTCAACTTAGACAGCTAGCGAGGAAGGTGAACGGTTGAGTGGTCCCCCTGGTATGGTTTCTTTGCAGCTTTGCAGTACTTCGATGCATTTTTTTTATATACAGAATACAAAAATAAAAATTACCAATAAATAAATTAATAAGGTCCATAAGCTGGGGGTTTTTGAGACTTGTTCGAATGTTAATTGAGGTTGATTTTCTACAAATTTACTTTTTAGCGGTTGAAGATCGTCTAGTTCTGCTTGCCCCAATTGAAAGTCCAGGTTTGATGTGGTTGGGCGAAAGGTACTATTGTCTAGATTTAATAGTAGTATCCGCTAGCTAAAGCTACTATAGAGAGTTGTTGGTTATTTATGACTGTGTGATGAGCTACTACTTGGCATCTCAAAGGAATTTCTGAGAGATAAGTACCAGCTGTAAGATAATTGGTTTCCTCCTGATTTGGACATTTGAAATTTGCTGTATCCTGGAATGGAATGATGTACAACCAGTGGAAATTGTTTAGTTTTTTCAGAAATGGCTTTGACAATTAAAATTTGGTTTTCTCGCAGGTGGAAGTGCGTTTCATTTCAAGTAAGTTTATTTCACAAGGCCTTTCTTCTTGAATTTCCTGCAGGTCTATTCTCGGGCAGACATACTGCTGAGGGAAAATCTCTTTGCATGGTTCGCTTGAATAAGCGAAGTTGACACCATTCGTAATTAAAAATTTATTTTGAGGTATTATCACCTTAAACTGACTCCCTTCCAGTATTGGAGCCGAAAATAAAAGTTAATAATAAAAAACTTTGGGATATGTTATAGGAATATTTAAAATATATGTGATTTTATTATTATATGAGTAGCAATCAATTTTAATTAATTTTTCTTAGAGTTAAATTTTATCGAACTCAATTTCTAAGGGCAATTCGTTTTTGGTAAACATTTTTTCCAAATTCTTCAATTGTTTAAATAAATCAGAAGTTTTAATTATGCTTGGATGCATTACTTGAAGTTTAGCAAATGTAATCGAATTTTCGATATTGTTCAAAACCGAATTAATCAATTGATACAGATCTATGATTAAGCTAATAGCCATCTTAATATGTGCATAATATTCGTAATCTGCTTGTCTGTTGATTAAATTATGGATAAATTTAATTTTTTTTTCCAAAATTTGTTCGTTATTGGTTATTTGTTCAATGGTTCTATTAAATTTATCAATGAGTGAGACTGATAATGAATTTTGATTTCTTATACTACCAGCTAAATGATTTTGGTTATTTTGAAATTCTTTGATAAGAGTTTCAAATCTTTCTCCATCGTTAGAATCTAAATTTCCAGTGATAGATTCAAAAATTGATCCTATGCCGTTTATAAGGCCTCTTTTTATTTTTGAAGGATGAGGTAATACTTCTGCTAGCTTATCGTTAATCTTGGTTTCTGTGAAGTCAAGCAATTTACAATAATTTGAGAGATCATTAGCGTATTGGATGTTTTGATCAGTAAAGGGCCTAATTGTTGCAGCTTGAATTTGTAATTTATTTATTTCTAAAATAATTGGGTTCAAATCATAATAGTGTATAAGTCCCTAACTGTACAATTGAATTTTTACGGTTCCTAACTTAAAGGGTAGCAACCCGGGATTGCTAACTAGGTTTCTAATTATTGTTATTTTTTGCTGGAGCTCCATAGTTCCAAAAAATCTGAAATAAAGCAAAATTTTACATTCTAAATTATTGTCTTAACATCACGTGTGAAAGTTGTGTGAAAGTATCGTACATAAGTTTCATTTTTCAGGTTTTTTCCGGGGACGTTTCAAATTGTCCATATGCACCTTATCTCGATTTTCAGTTGAAACTGTTTTATGTGCAAGGTTGACGGATTTTAATTTGTTTGGTAAAGTGTATATATAGCGTGTTTTTGTCGTATGTGTTTTCTTACATATACTTTTTGATTAGGTTTAAATATTTCCGGTTTGTCTCGATTCGTCTTTAGTTTAGAAGTAATTTTTTCTTTTAGGTTAATCAAGTCGGAATTAATTTTTGAGTACAATAATTTTCTTTTATCTTTGTGATTGTTGATGTAATCATTTAAGAGTATTTTATTTATGTCAATGTCATAAACATCATTATTATTAATATGTCCGTTGACTATATCTATCCGTTTCATTTTTGTACTGGAATGAATGAATGATTGCAAGCAAGTATAGCATATAACATTTTCATTCTAACTGGAGTTTTCGAGAACCCTTAGTATTGAGGAGTCGTATATGTTCTATTAGAGGTGAATGGAGTCTTTCCATTTGTCCGTTGGATTGAAGATGATTGGGAGAGGTAAAATGAACTTGAATTTCATGAAGGCTCGGTAGTTCTGTTAATACGAAATTGTTGAATTATGTGCCATTGTCAACTATGATTTGTTTCGGTATGCCGTGATGAGAGAAGAATTTGATAAGATTGTCTACCACTTCTGTACCAGAGGCAGAATTTATGTGATATGCTTGAGCGTGTATTTTGAAAAGCTATCAATAATGGTTAAAAATTTTGTTTGTTCCATCGTGAAAGAATCTAAATGGATAATTTCGAAAGGATTCGAGGCGGTTGGGGTGATATTTAATTTCATATGCACTGGATTTCGTTCATATTTGCTGTGATGGCAAATTTGACATTCGTTTATAAATGTTTGTACGGATTTTTTTAGGTTAAGCCAATAATATATTTCTTTTAATCTTAAACAAGTTTCATCTATTCCTCGGTGATTTGTTTTTCCTTCGTGATAATTTTGTATGATAGTTTTGATTTCTTCTTGATCTGTTACATCTGTTCAATTTTGTGGTACAACGTTTCAATTGGATTGAATTTGGCTTTCGAATTAATCATGATATTGAATATTTGGTGAAATAAATTCCTGAATAAAATTGATAACGTCTTGTTCCAGGTTATTTTTTGATATTTGCACAGTTATTTGCTTCTTTTTCTCAAATAATATTCTAACTTTAGGTTTTGCTGGAGAATGTAAAACGGAACTAATTATAATTTGATTTTGTCTGACGTTAACTGCACACTTTGCGATAGGGATGCCTATTACCGGATTTTCTTTAGCATTAGAATGAATCGTAAGAGACTCGTTTTCGTGTACGCTGATTCTTTCGTCGTTGGGTTCATTTTGACGGTCAAGTGTGTTGTCTGCTGTAATGCAGAATCAGGATTGTTATCACTTGCGTTCGTTGTCGACAAATTTTCATTGTCTAGGTCAGTGTCGGGATTTACTATCAAGGATATAGTGTCTAGGTCAGGGTTATCGTATTGAGTTACTTCTGTTGTCGGAATTTTTACTTGATTTTCAACTGTAAATGGCGAAGGTTATTAATACTTCGTTGTGATTGAGACGGAATTGGTTCATTGCTAAAATTTATATCGCGGCTCAAAACATCGTCAACATTTATCCAAAAATTTTGATCATTAAGAATTTCGTTCGTCCTTAGTGTTTATTTCTATTCTAAATAATGCATTAGTACTAAGGCTACCACGTTTATATACAATTTTATAATCAAATTCATCTAATTTAATTCGCCATCTAATGAGCTATTGAAGTGGTTTAGATTTAGAAAGTCTTCCATGAAAAATTACGAGAAAGCTCGTTTTTAAAAAAGTCCATAGAAAGCTAATGGTGCCATGAATTCACCAATTACAACGTTTAACTAGAATCACGGACAAAATACTCTTTTGTTAGAGGCGATATCAAAGCTATCGAAAACAGATCGCATATTTTTCAGTCGAAAATTAAGGTTAAAGCGTATCGAACCTTTCCGGTGTCAAGAGATATTGTTTCGTATTTTTTTTTGTTTATTGGTCATACGGATCTATATTCTACCCTTCGACGAAAATATCTGACGCCAGGGCCGTACTGGGATAGGAATGATTCAAAAATAATTACTTGATTTAGTGGGGCAAAACGTAAGAAAAATAAAAACGTTACAGTAATCAATCAATTGCTGTTTGCAAAGAATTCAATCCGAAAAGACACAATGAAACCAATCATACAGATAAGTTTGATGAGATCCGGCTAGAAAAACTAAGATGTTTTAAAAGTAAATTGAAGGAACAGCAATCGTTCTTTACAAATGCCAAAGTCGACAGTGAGAATCTTATGAGAGCGAATTATGTAATTGCACTACAAATTGCAAACAAGTCGAAAACTTTTAGTGACTGCGAATTCGTTAAGGAATGTATGTTAGATGTGGCTGATATCTCATTCCCATCCCAGAAACAATCAATTCAAGATATACATCTGTCCAGAAATACAATTGCTGTCAGAGTGATATTTGTATAGTAAACTTAAAGAAAAAATGGAAGAATTTATTTTTTATTCCATTGCTGTCGATGAAAGTATCGATATCAAAGATATAGCGCAGCTTGCTGTGTATATTCGCGGAATCGATAAAAACTTTCTGATTACTGAAGAACTATTGAAATGTGTATCTTTGAAGGATACTACTACAGCTCAAAATATTTACCAGGCGATTGAGCTATTAATTCAAAATAATGAACTTGAATGGGGAAAATAATGCAGTATTACGACTGATGGTGCACCAGTCATGGTTGGAAAGAATGCCAGTGTTGTAACGAAAATACGTAAGAAATTTTCAGATGAAGCTACAACTAAACACGAATTTGTGGAGATCCGCTGAATGATTAAGAGTCCTTGACATCTAAAATACTTAAAATGGATCATGTCATGAAGCCAATAATTAAAAGTATAAATTTGATTCGGAGCCTAAATCACCACCAATTCACACAATTTTTAAAAGATCTCGATGAAGCACATTCTGATATTATATACTTCACAGAAGTTCGTTGGCTTAGTCGCGATTTAATGCTAAAACGATTTTTCAAATTGCGTGAACATGTTAATTTTATGGCTCAAAAGGGAAAACCAATTAATCATTGCGACGAATGGTGGCTTGATTGCGCTTTTCTGGTGGATATAATGGAGTATTTCAATAACTTGAACGTTAAACTTCGAGGCAAAAGCATGATTGTTATGCAAATGTACTCAAATATACAGGCATTTGAGATAAAATTGAAATTGTTGGAGTCCCAATTGTAAGATCAAGTACTTCACCACTTTCCTAGTATTTGAGCATGTGGTACATACAATTCAGATAAACTAACAGAGTTTGCTACTCTTCTAACGACCTTATAACGGAGTTTGAAAGTCGTTTTGAATATTTTTGCGAACTGAACTCCTGTGAATTTCCTCTGTTTAATAATCCATTCATTTTTGAAGTTGCCAAGGTGCCAACAAATATGCAAATGGAACTAATAGACTTGTAATGTGACACTGTTTTAAAAGGCAAGTTCAATGAAGTTGATATTTTGACATTCTACTCAGAATATTTTAAGACATGACAATTATCCTAACATGAAGAAACACGCTGTTCGTATTTTATGTATGTTTGGAAGTTCATATATATGTAAATAGATGTTTCAACAATGAAAATCAACAAGTCCAAACACCGTTCGAGACTGACAGATAAACATCTTCAAGCTATTCTTAAAATTAGTACAACTGATTTGACACCAAACATCGACGACATAATGAAGCTTAAACGATGTCAAGTATCTGGATCATCGAAGTAGTTACTGTACCAAACTTTTATTTATTATATAGATATAAATTTTTGTATTTTATATATTTCTTTGAATAAAGATTTCTGTATTCATATAAAAACAAACTTTTGTTAAGCCGGCCCCCCAAGCATAAAAATAAAAATGGCACTCAAGCAAATTGAGTTTGACACCCCCCCGCCTTATTGTTTTAGGTTACTCGTGTCTTATGAGAATTAGATGAATGAAAATAACGAACAATAGTTATACATTAACATCACAGTATTTATTATCAAACTATACATTAAAATATACAAACATATATTTATAAAAAATACTTTCTTTAGGGTGGAGGTAAAAGGCCAATTTGCTGCAGACAAATAGAAGCAGCAGCTAACTTAGCTTCTTTCTTATTATTTGAAGCAACATTAGGTTTATATTCCACACCGTTAAGCACCACCTGAAAAAAAAATATTTTATTTAGTTAAAAAAAGACCAAATATACGGAGCGGTAGTGGATTATATCCCTCGTAACTTCTGAATTGAACGCATTAAACGAAAAGGGAAATAAGTGAAAAAGTTTACATAAGGAAGAAAATATGAATCAACATTCGGAAGGAGTATATTATTTAAAAATGTAGAATTATATCAAATTTCGAGTTTGCAAGAACATGTTCCTAAATACACTAGGAATTAAAGAAAGATCTGTAATAGAATTGTAACATGTCGCTGAGACATGTTCCTATTTTCATCAATTATTTTGTCAAGGATAACGAATCGTCGCTTGTTCATTCTTCGATGATAATCAAATTCAGTTTCTAAATAATTTTGTGTGATATTAATTCTTCTGGCTGCTCTGCAGCCTGTACGGACCTCCACGGACCTCTACGCACCTTTACAGACTTCACACCAATCACTCTACCAGACCATACAGCTTCCGAGTCTAGATCCCGACGGCTCAAGAACCGTGATTACTGCTGCGAGCTGTACGTCTCGAGTCTTCCCAACTTATTTGTGGTGGATATAAAATATTGAGTTGGACATTTTTATTATAATAACTGATCTTTATTCGTATTGTATTGAGAATATACGGCTTATGTAAATTTATTTTTGTGTCAAATAAATCCATTTGTCCCGAAATTTTGTTTGTTGATTCACCTTATCCCAATTGAGGTAATAAAAAATAGTGTAACTGAGGCCGAATTCACCACCTTAGGAGAGTCCCACGGCCGGGTAAGCTTAGGATAGTGATAATAGTTACATATGGGTATGTGACATGGGCTTTCCAATCCTTTGATCCCTTCAAAGCGCCTGGACTAGATGGAATTTACCCAGTGCTTCTCCAAAAAAATGCTGATATAATAACTCCAAGCCTTGTGAGTCTGTTCAGACTAAGCTTAGCCACAGGAGTTATACTGGGAAATCTCCAAGGTGATATTTATACCGAAGCCTGGAAGACCCTCGTATGATACTGTAAAGGCTCATCGCCCAAAAAGTCTCGTGTCATATCTTCTCAAGGCAATAGAGAAGATGATAGATAGGCATCATCTGAGGGTCACAGTGCTAGGTAACAACTGCACCCTAACCAAGATGCCTACCAAAATGGCAAATCTTGTGAAACAGCCTTGCATAGCTTGGTGGGTAAGATAGAGCAAGCCATTACTTTCAAAGAAGTTGCACTGGCTGTGTTCCTGGATATCGAAGGAGCATTTGACAACACGAGCACTCGCTCAATAGTTTCAAAGCTGGAATCTAGGGGCAGGACAATCACCCGATGGATAGAGAACATGCTAAGCAGCAAGAGAGCACAAGCATCCCTGTGCGGTAGCACAAGAGAGGTGAAGACAGAAAGAGGATGTCCACAGGGAGGTGTTCCGTCACCAAATCTGTGGAATCTAGTAGTCGACGACCTCCTTGTTGCACTAAACGAGCAGGGATGATATGCTCAAGGATATGTGACGACATTGTTATTCTAATATGGGGCATCTACCAGGAACTAATGCAGAGGGCACTATCCGCAGTGGAGATATGGTGTGATGCGGAGGGATTGTCTGTCAATCCCTCGAAAACTATCATGGTACCATTCACAAAACAGCAAATAGTGGAGATATGGACAACTTTTCGAACGAATTTCCAAAAACAACAATTATAAAAACGTACCCAAAGATCTTTGGTTTTACACTTTTTTATAAGTTTATAAAAATAAATGTTCAAATCTCCTCACAGGCACTACCTCTTCTAATTATTTCTTTTTTTTTACCCCTCCGTAGGATCGGTGGACAGACTATCGTTATTCGTATTATAATATAGATACATACTATAAAAAAATAGATAGCAAACGTTTTAAATACTGAAGTCGTAAGATATATTAGTATATAAATTGCACCAAAATAATACCTTAAACAAGAAATTTTTCTTGTGATCAGGTCCACATTCGAATTCCAAAATGTACTGTGGGGCGCCCAATTTCTTTTTCGACGCGTATTCCCCCAACAAGGAGACAGGATGTTTTCCTTGAAAATTTTTAATACTACCAGGCACTTTTTGTTTCTTTTTATTTTGTTTTTGTTCTTCGTTAGCAACCAAACCTTTTTTATCCAATTTTACTTCAAGTAACAGAGGTTCTAAAGCACCGGTCCTGTCTTTGCCTAATCCTTCTCCTGGCTTCCAACCCATTTTCTGAAGAAGATGCATACCCATACCCCCTGATACGGGGGCAGCTGATTGTAGTTGATCCTGAGAAATTATTTATGGATTAGTAAGGCACTTAAACTCAAATCTAAGTTAGTTTATAGATTTATAACAGAAACAATGTTGTTTTCAAAAATAATACGAAAGTAATAAGTTTTACAATTGGCATTGGTGTATTATTAAATTGAATGTCTTTAAACAAGTATTAAATCATTATTGACATCAAGTTTCAAAAAAATATCATTGTAATCTTATTTATATAACTTGCCATATTTGTAAATGGAGAGTTAGCTGAAGGAATCATATAAAAAAAAGAAAAGTACATCCAATTATGAGAGCATTAATCGGTACAGAGTAATCAAAGTGTTAGAACTAGTAATTTCATGTGATAGTTTTAAATTTAAAGCTTTATAAATGTTATTGGTCTTATTAATATATATGTATATATAACTAATTCCTAATCAATACTATTGAAGGTCCGTTTTAATAAATAAAGGAATAGAAAGGTTCAGTATTATTGAACAAAATTATTTTCGGGTTAAATGAAACCAATCCAACGATAACTAACAATAAATCTTAAAAAACAATTTTTTACCTTTCAAAATGTAACAATCAACCAATAGCCGCATGGAATAATTTTTATAATAATGAAAACTTGATTTCATATTGACCTCAAAAGTAGTGGTTCAAAAGATAATTTTTCCAAATACAGCTCATTCTTCCAATTTCATGCAATGATACTACTGTCAAATAAATGAGTTTTCATGTAAAAATAAGAAAACATCGATATAATTGCAAGTACTCATGGTATTTGATGAATAATAATGAAAATATATTACTTTGCTAAAACTGGATTTGTTGGGGACACAGTGTAAATTTGCCGCAGCAATCTGGTGCTGGATATGCAACCAGTAATGCGCTGGACAAGTATTATAAGTCTAGTTTAAAAAAGTAGTCCGAAAACAGATGATATTTTCTACCAAGTTGTTAAAAGTTTTTACCATATTATGTCTGATTAGTATTTATTTATGATACAGTACACCACAAATTACAAGGAAGCCAACCAATGAAGATTTCGATCAGAATACCATTACAGGATTAATAAATGAATATTAAGTGATAAATTTAATACATCTGAAACACATTGAAAAGAAAATAGAATATATATTTAATTTATTAGGTATTTCAAACACCCTGTGACGAACCTTTTAAAATTGTGACAAAGGCAATCCTTAACTTAGATTCCAATTGTTTTTATAAAGAAGTTGTTATCCAATATTAATGCAAATGAAGGTTTATTAGTCGCAAAAAGATAGATTTTTTTATTTAATATGAATGAACTCAATTAACAAGTTGACAGATATTTTCAAGTACCTATTTTTATTTTTACCACACCTGCGAATGTTTTCCTTGTTTTGTGGGAAGAAAATGCCTCATTTTTACTAGGGTAAAAATAATTTCATTAAATGTGCGTATGTGCCAACTTTTTCCCTGTCAGATATAAACAATTATATTTATTATTACTATAACCCAGCTGTTCGTGATAGCATTGCACTCGATTCGTTTCATATTTTTAAATTTAACCGCGCTACGATGACATTTCACCTCGCGTTGTATTGGGTCAATAGGCCGAGTCCAGACCTAAACGATCAGTGTCCGAATTACCTCCGTCCCGAGCAGAAACGTACCCTTATAATAATCATCCTGTGTTACATCGCCTCAAAGCCGGCCGGCCAACAGATTGTCGATAAGAGCTGTTGTAACTAAAAGGGGAGAGACTGACTATTTTGATTTCAACATTATATACTTTATTACTGTATATCAGATTATATAAAAAAAGTAATGACAGCACTAAAAATAATGTCTTATTCCACTACTTTGACATTCGACTACTATCTATCCACATGACGTACAAATAAAGGCTCGGTTACAAAAACCGACAGAAGACAAAACCGGGCTCAGCGGACTTAACTGTCAACTATTATATAGGGTATAACAATATCCCACATTAATTGAAATAAAGAAAAAGAAGTCATTGAACAAAATCATCTAAGTATTTAGGTGGATGACGTGTACGCAGTGGACGATCACGCACTGGTTGATGAGTTGCAGTTTCTGTTCGTGCAACAGGGTGTGGTTCTGGAACTGTAACATTCTCTGGCGGTGGCGATCTGACTTCTCCAACCGGAGGGACGTTACTATGTTGTTGTACAACGCTGGTTTGCGAGTCGGCGAACATCCTTGAGTGAAGGGATTAGCCACGGGTTGCTCTCTAACTAGAGAGTACTCGTCTGGTGGATTTGCGAAGGTAACTCGACGTGTGATCTCTGACTGTCGAAGTTGGTCGACATAGCGTTTTAGTATATAGCCATCATCCAACTTTACTCTGTAGTGTAGTCTCCCGAATGTCTCTAAAATAACTCCTAACTTCCATGTCTCTTTCCCACTGGTGAACATTTTCACGAGGATTCTGTCTCCCACACTAAATGATCTCAAGCATAAGCGTAACGAAAGACATGAAGATTTCTTCGAGTCTGGCGGCTTGATCGGCCTGAGTAGATCCAATCTTGTGCGGATCTGTCGACCTAAATATAGTTCTGCAGGTGTCTTATCACAACCTAAAGGGGTAGCGCGATATCGAAATAATATTTCTTGAATTTTCGATTGCATTGACCCATTTTCCGACTTCATGGCATCCAATTTTCGTTTCACAAATTGTCGTAACGTTCAGCTTGACCGTTCGTTTGAGGATGTCTCGGTGCAATTAGACGGCGAAAAATGCCATTTGTCTCGCAGAATTTTACGAATTCGGAACTAGTGAAAATTGTGGCATTGTCGGACACAATTATTTCTGGCAAGCCATGGACTCTGAAGATGTCTTTGAGGAATTCGATTGTAGAAGCTGACGTCGGCGCAGATTTTGACAATCTTATCTCCGGCCACTTTGATTTAGCGTCAATCAGAATGAAAATGTAATAACAATCTTTTGGACCCGCGTAATCGATATGGACACTTATGAAATTTGATTTTGGCTCTTCCCACGGACGTAAACGTGCAGCGGGTGGGGCATAAGCAGTTGAAGCGCAAGCATCACAACTCTTCACGAAAGATTCGATGTCACGGTCAATGTTTTTCCAATAGCAATATCTTCGAGACAAGCTTTTCATTTTGGAGGTCTTGACGTGGGTAGCATGTAGTTCTGACAATACTGAGGCTTGAAGGGTGTCAGGAATCATGACTCGATTTCCTTTGAATATTACGCCTTCCTGTAGCGAGTATTTTTCCTCTTGATTTTCTCCGTTCTTCAGTTGTTTAATCAATTTTGATAGCTTACTATCTTGCAACGTAGCAGCAGCGATGGTTTTGGCTGTTAACACGTCGGTTGCTATCTGATTGATACATTGCTGTTGAATGATGTCATCTTTATTTAAAGCAAGTAAGTTTGACTGTAATGGAGCTTGCGAAAAATTATCTACATGGGCGGTTTCTTCTGCTTTTTTGTGCTTGTTGTCATAATCAAATCCACTAAGAATTGTGGCGTAACGTAGGAGCCTTGAAGCAGAAAGAATTGGCAGTTTAGCATCCTGGTGAAATATTCGACTTAAAGGTCTATTGTCTGTGACTAGAGTGAATTTTCTGGCAAATAGAAACATGTAAAATTTATTGGCTCCGTATATAATCGCTAAAGCTTCGCGGTCCAATTGACTATAATTTCCTTCGGCTACTGTTAGTGATCTCGAGGCGAAAGCTACTGGTCATTCCTGACCATTTACGACATGTGATAAGACAGCACCTATACCTACAGGGCTAGCATCACAACTGAGTATAACTGGCAAATCTGGGTTGAACGGCATTAAAACACGGTCGCTGGCAATTTCTTTCTTCAATCGAAGGAACGATTTTTGACACGATTTTGACCATTTGAACTTTGTATTATTGCGGAGCAGACACCATAGAGGGAATGTCAGGGATGAAAAATTTGGAATAAATTTGGCGTAGTAAGTGGTAATTCCCAAAAATCTTCGTACTCCTGCAGTATCACTTGGTGGTGGAGCATCTATAATTGCGCGAACTTCCTCAGATCATTTCTTGATGCTGTTGTGCTCGATGACATATCCAAGGTATGTAATTGACGTCTTGAAAAATTTACATTTTCACTGTTGAGGTGCAGATCATATTGGCGTAGGCGATTTAGACAATTGATTAGATTTGACAAATAATCTTCTTTATTTGACCCGTATATGATGAAATCGTCGAAATATGCTGTAGAACCTTCAAATCCGGATAGTATTTGATGAAGAATGCGATGGAATTCAGATGGTGCAGACTTTATTCCGAAACTCAGACGTTTCATGGCGAAAACTCCTCGGTGTATTGACATTGTCTGAATCATTTGACTTTGTTTATCGACTTGAACGTGAAGGTAGGCTTTGTATAGGTCGAGTGTACAAAACACACTGGCATCTCGAAGGTTATTCACAACATCAGCGAATCGTGGAATAGGAAAATGTGCGTCGTGTAGCTGTTTGTTGACAGCGACTTTATAATCAACTGCTAAGCAGATCTTGCCATTTGCTTTTGGAATTGGAACCAACGGTGAATTCCAATCTGAATGATTCACTTGATATATTATATCGTTTGCAATTAATTCGTCCAATTCATTATCGGCTGCATCGCGAAGTGCGAAAGGAATGTCTCTGGCTTTCAAGAATACTGGCCTGGCATTTTTCTTCAGTTTTAATAAGCACGTAAAATTTTGAATACACCCCACTTTTTGTTCGAAAATGTCGGCAAATTCTTCCATTATTGACTCAGGGGTCCTTTCCAAGGAATTGACAGATGCAGTATTATCTTTTGACATATCTAGACGTTTGATATCAATATTCAATCGACGTATCCATACTCTACCTAAAATCGGACTGAGATGGTCAGGTACCACAAATAACAATTCATCTGACGTGTGGCCCTCATAATTGACAGGAATAACAGCACAACTAAACGGTTTTAAAATACCATGGGTGTATGAACGGAATCGTACATCAGTCTGTTTAACGTCACCTTTGAAATTCAATTTGGCAAAATCACGAAACGGAAGTAAGGTGAATGCCGATCCTGAATCAACTTCAAACTTTTGATCATGTTCCAAATTCAAACATACCTATGTGAAAAATTTTGCGGCATCGTTTATCCAAAGTTCCAGATTAGACGAGAAAATGTCATATATTTTATTGACACCTACAAGATCATCTAAAAAGTTTGATTCGGCTATCTCTTCAGGATCCAATTCGATATTTTTGACTTGAGAATCTACTTGTCTCTTCATTAAATACGACAAACAAATCTTTTTGACGTGACCTGTTTTTGAACAGGCACTACAACGTAATTTTTCACGAGGCACTTGACAATTATTCGAACTATAATTTGTTCTAGCACATCGAAGACAGTTCCGCTCGATTCTAAGTGCTTTAAAGTTTATTCGCGATTTTTGACGAGTCTGTGATGGAGAGCTATCACTTGAACAGAAACGTTGAAAACGGTTCGTCGATTCTCTATTTTCAGAACGTGAACGCGCACGTGAAATCCTATTAACGTCTGTATTGGCAGATGTATTTGACAAACATTGATTTGACATTTCTCGACAATCGATTTTTGATGTTTCATACGCATACTTTTTCGTATGTTGCCTCCGCTAGTTGTAAAAGCTTTTCCCGGATTCCATTGTCCTTTAGCATCCGGATGAATTGAGCTCGTAAGAACCGATTAGCAACATTTCTTTCACATATACACTCGAATTTACATGTAAACGCTAATTGATGTAGTTCCGTTAAATATTGGCTAATCGTCTCCCCTTCTTTTTGATTTCTTGATAAGAAGCGATGTTGTTGTACGATTATATTCGGGGCTGGACATGGATCCAATAGCTTGACAAGAGTGTCATAGGTCATTGTAGCGGTATCTGCCGGTGTAGTAAGTGAACATATCACGGTATGTAGCTGAGTACCTATATGGAGTAATAATTCTCTCGCCCACAATTCTTTATTGTCCTTAATTCCTTTTAAATTGAACCAATTTTCGAGACGCTTACGATATTGACGAAATGTTTCCTTACTGTCGTCGAAGTAATCAAAATTTGACTATGCACTCCGATAAGATAAGAGGAACAATGGAATCAGTTCATACCAATCTTGCTGGTTTTGGGAGACAAATAATGATAGATATTGGCAAATTGTCCTGTTATGGCGTTCCACTAAACCATCAGATTGTGGATGCATTGGTGTAGTTCGAGTTTTCTTAATCCCGAGGATTTTCATCAATTCTGTCCACAATTCTGATGCAGCCTATTGGTTAGAAATTGGTATTACTTCTGGCCACTTGGAAAAGTAATCCATAGCTACCATTAAGTACTTGTTACCTTTTCTGTTTTTGGTAGTGGCCCGAGTATGTCTACACCTACTCTCTGAAATGGTTCACCGAACATATATTGAGCCATGTTTCCACGGTTTATAGTTTTTGGTCATTTCTTTCCGCTGCATAATTTACATTTCCTATACCATTCTATAACATCTTGGCGACAGTTGATCCAGTAGAATCGTTCACGAACTCTGGCTAAGGTTTTCCCAACTCCGTAATGTCCGATAATATCGGTATACAACCTGATGGTAAACTGAGACGTAACTTGTGGCATGAAGCCCTCAGAGAGGTCCTACTGCTGCAGGCCAATACGGACTCGATTAAACCGCGATATGCCTTTCACAAGCCCTACAAGGTAAAATAACGCACAAGACCCATCGGAAGAAGGCGCAATCCGCATCTTCACAGATGGGTCCAAAACCTATGTAGGCTCAGAATGTGGAATTTTCCAGACCCGTGAATCTAAAACATGAAATGGGCAATGGGCTGCAATGCAAGAGTTGCTCAAACAGAGCTCACTGCTTTCTGCATCGCTGCAAAAGAGATTACCAAAAGGAACGGCACAGGTAATAATATCTACATCCGTACGGATAGTAGACAAACACTACTAGCCCTGAACAGACCACGCATTACATCAGACCTAGTACTAGAATGTCACATGGCCTTAATCGAAGCCTATAACAACAACACGGTCGTTTTAGGCTGGATCAAGGGCCATGAGAAATCGAAAGGAAACCGTATTGCAGACTCGCTAGCTAGGAAAGCAGCCTCCCATAAAGTCTTGGGACCCGGCACTTTCTTTGGTCTACCGGCGTCAGTGACGATTGACCTATTAAAGAAACACTCCCTTAATGAGTTTAAGGGTAGATGGGATGACGCAGAAGGCTGCAGGCTTGCCAAGGAACTGTTACAGTATCCGGACAACAAGTAGCCAAATAATACGTGACTATGAATAGGCAGAATCAACGAATAGTCACGGGCAATCTGACTGGTCACTGCCACCTACTAAAACACTTCCACATACTGGGTCTGTCTGACTCACCACTTTGTAGAGGATGTGAACAAGAAGATGAGACTGTCGAGCACAAACAAGTAGGCTGGATGGCGAGCTAGAAGGAAGTTTTGAACCTCAGAAGGATGCACAATGGGCCAATTGTGGCCTAAGTGCTGTGGGGTCACCCACCCTTCAAACTCTTATGGATACAAAGATAGTTGCTTATATTCTACAGATATGTCTAACTTTACTGAGATTCCAACTTATGCATGGTCGGATTCTCAGATTGTATTACATTGGATTAAGCGTTCTCCCCATAAATTAACAATGTTTGTGGCCAATCGTATATCTTATATTCTTTCTAAAATTCCTCCGACTCTATGGCATTACATTGATTCTAAGCGAAATACTTCTGATATTGCTTCCCGAGGTGTTTTACCCACAGGATTTTTTATCTTTACCCGAGTGGATTAATGGTCCTAATTTTCTTTACGACCACTCCTTCTTTCCGAAAAAAAACGGACTATAGTTCTTGTGTCCCTGTCCTTAGAACCTTCTCTCATAAAATCGCTTATAAACACATTCTTTGTTCGCTACATTACAGCGAGTTTTAGCTTATGTTTTACTATTTATTCATAATCTTCGTCATATTTCCTCTCGACGCTCAGGTTTCCTAACTTCTACCGAATTACATGACTCTCCTTTATGTCTCGTAAAATATACACAGACTAATTATTTCAACAAAGAACAAACGTCTCAAATATTTTCGAAGCCTCTTCGAAAACTTGGCACCTTCCTGGACGAAGACAAACCTTAGTGTTGCTGGTCGATTAAAACATCCTCCTTTAACGTTGATTCTAATTCTAATTTACATGCCGGGCCAAAAACCACCCAATTTTTGATATCCCAATTTTTTGGGGATATTATCTTCGAAAAGAGCCATAAACTGTCACTTCAAAGCGTATTCGTTGTTGGAAACAGTCTTTTCAGCCGCCTATGGGCGATTTAACTAAATTCTTATTGTCGAATAAAGCGTTTTCTCAGAGTTGCGTTGACTTTGGAGGACCCCTTCGAAATATCGTGGTGTTCTAACAACCAAAGTCTACATATATCTCTTTATTTGTTGTGTCATTAAAGCTTTACATCTTGAGTTAGTGAGTAATTTAGCTTCTGGTTTTCTTGCCGCTTTGCAAAGATTTATTGCTCGTAGTGGTCGCGTATCCCACATCTTTTGCGTCAATGGCACAAACTTTACTGGAGCCGCGAGAGAGCAGGAGACCTGTCAGTTTTCTTTCAGTCCTGGTCTTTGGGAAGCCGGTATAAAGTAAATCAAAACCCATCTTACACGCGTGGTAGGAGACAGAATTTGAACTTACGAATAATTTTATACTGTCTTAATTTTAATTGAAGCCTCTCGGTGCCTCGCGTCTTTAATTTATTATATAGAGGACAATGCTCTCACTCCTGGACACTTTCTAACTCTAGAACCATTAAAACCCTTTCTCTTGTTTATGTGTTATTCCTTCGGAACTTATTTATTGGAAAGATTTAATTTGTATAGTACTGCGGTCATTTTAAAATAATTTATTTTCCATGTAAATTTTTGTAAGGAATTTCAAAAGAAGATAGAACTGGATTAAAGAATAAATTATCCTTTGCAGTACATTAACTATTATTTTACAAATAAAATGAGAGAAGGATTTAAATTATTTCAGGTGAAATTTGTATAAACCTGACCACAGGTTTAACGGAAATAATTGATGACGTAATCAAATCAAAATTAGTGCTTTGTTTAAATACCTTCTATACATTAGCTTAACTCAGGGCAAGATCGTAATACTATACGAAAATTGGAATTGATTTTCTAGCAGTTTCTTTTCTCAAATATTAATCTATTACATGATTATTACAAAAAAATTAAGAATCACAGCAACATATATAAATAAGTTAAATATACTCTAAATTAAATTGTAGTAAAGTTTACTAATTATTAGTTTGGCAAACCACATTGCTATTGTAAGAAAAAAATGATTGATTGATGATTAATGTTGAACCATTTTTAAAAATAAATGAGTGAATGACAAAATTATAAACATCAACTGCCATACAAAAATATAATAAATGGTGGTTTGTATTCGAAATAAATCCTTCATTGGTTGCAATTAAATCTTTTTACAAAACGTACAAAAGAGTTTTATTTGAAATATCAGTTCTTTATCATACTTACAAGTAAAAGTATAAATTGAAACTAATTTATTAAATTACCCACTTGGGGCCGGTTTTAGGTAGATCTATTAAATTTACGAAGCATATCAATTAGCTAAATGTGGGATACGTGAACTTACAACATGAAATCTTTCACAAATAAACCTTTTGTCTACTACAAACCCGCCCATTTCTTTAATTCAGTAATACACCTACCAGAATATGTTTTAGGCTACAAATCTATTGCAAGGAAATTCTATTACACAACCGTGTGGATTATTAGAGATAGAAGTGAAGATGTGGCCATTTCAACGGTAAATAAAAACTTAAGAGTGCGAAGTATTAAGTATGAGCAGGGATACATGTGTGTAGATATTGGGGATGAAAAGATATATAGCTAAATCGATATCATGGGGAGCACCTCAAACAGACACCAAAGGTAGTTACTGGATGGATCATATATCATACAACATGGTGGCAATGAATAACGGTAAACCCATGTTCGTTAGGGGTAAAAGTATGTCACATATTGACGTAACCGTGGTAACTGACCAACTAACAAAGTATATAAGAAAATGGGATGTTCTGGATCTGGACAGCCACACCGAACATAAATATATATGTTGAAAATAGAAATATTGGGATCCAGAGAGAAACAAAACATGAACTAGTTAAATCAATAGATTTTGAGGTTATTAGCGCATCCATGGATCTGCGACTAGAATTTAAAAAAAAAAGGGAAAATGTCATAAAGAATGCGGCAAAATCATAAGGAACGAGTATAAAGACAGCACGGAAAGAAATATAAAATTAGCAAACAACAAAACGCCTTACTGGTGAAACCTAGAAATCAAAGGAAAAGGGGATATTTCCAATAATATTAGAAGAAAGCTCTCCCGATTGGTCGCAACAAGGAATGGAAGTGAGAACGAGATTCTGAAAGCGAGCAAAAACCTTAAAGAGCATAGAAAGTAGTTATCCAGATTGATCAGGATTTCGAAGAGAACACTTTGGAAGGAACTGTGCAACGAACTAGAGGAAATGGATACATGATTGTCACAAATGCCTTGACGTACAGGGTACCTATTAAAATTCACCCAGACACTCAAAGAGAAATTGTGTTAAATCTCTTCGCCAGAAGGGAATATATATGGATTGAAGGAGAGCCAGACAAACAAGTAGTTGCCTTCTATGCAAGAGTTGCAGGAGGCTGCAGAAAAAATGAAGGGGGGAATAGATAAACTACCGATTGAGATAGTAAAGGAGGTCGTTAGAAGGTGGCCTGAGAGGATCTTAACGGTGTTAAACGAGCTCTTAAACCAACAGAAGTTTCCAAGCGAGTGGAAAGTGGCAAAGGTTATTCTAATACCAAAAAATCTCCAAGACCTGAAATCATTTAGACCGATTTGTCTTCTCAACACTATCAGTAAACTCTTCGAAGTACTGATTTGAGAACGGATCAACAAAGAACCAGAGATAAAGGAAAATCTACATGATAACCAATACGGCTTCCGAAAGGACACATCAACCATTCAAGCAATTGAACGTGTATACGAGGAAATGAGAAAGACAAAAAATGGTACGTATTAATCCTTCTCGATGTCAAACATGCTTCCAACACTGTTTCACGCAGTTTGATAATCAACGAACTCCTGCGTAGGAATGTAGCAAAACACTTGATAAATATAGTGTCTGAATACATCAAAAAAAGAAAGGTAGAGTATGGTAAAAGAATTCAACTCGATATATACGCTGGGGTCCCTCAGGGATCTGTTCTAGGCCCTACACTTTGGAACGTTCTCTACGATGGAGTTCTAAGGGTACAATTGTCCGATTCAGCAACAACAATTGCATTTGCCGATGACTTGGCATTGATGGTAGCAGCGGATGATAACGTATGGTCCTAAAGTTTTTGGAAAACTTTTAAATTATTTATTTTTGTACCCAATGTCGTTTAATCAAGTTGCCATTGAAACTAAAACGTCACACGTAATCAAGTTTGATTATGACAGTTTAGTTTTGCAAATCGATTGTAGCAAAATGTCTTACAAATTAGATTTTCGTCAGGGCATTTACAATCTAGTTGGACGAATACCTAAGCATGATATTGTTGCAATCTACCAAGAGCAAAATATAAGTAAGTCAACCATTTACAACACTATAAGGAATTGTGAAGAGGGTATACCATGCATTAATTTACCCAAAAGCGGTAGACCAAGAATTTTGAGTGTAAGAAGAGAAAGAAGACTGATGGAAGCTGCTAAAGACAAAGTTGGAGTTTCTCAGAGAAAATTAGCCCGGAGATTTGGTATTTCAACAACCACTGTATTAAGAACAATTGATCGCACAAACTTAGTGTTTAGGAAAAGAAGAAATGCACCAAAATACACCGCAGACCAGCTAGAAGGAATTCCGCGTTGTTGCCGCGCATTAAGGCGTATCCACTTTGCCAATAAATTGATTGTCATGGATGATGAAAAATATTTTACCTTATCCCATTCAGAGATTAAAGGAAACGATGGGTTTTATACCGATAACATAGAAAATACACCAGATAATGTTAAATTTAAAAATAAATCGAAATTTGAGGATAAAGTTTTAGTGTGGTATGTCATTTCTGAAGCAGGATTTATCTCACAGCCGTATGTTGGTCGTGTTCGGGGAGAAGCCTTAAATGCAGAACTTTATATTCAAAGATGTCTTACTAAATTACTTAATTTTTTAAATACACATCATCTCAACGATAATATAATGTTTTGGCCTAATCTAGCTTCATGCCATTATGCTAGAATTACCAGACAGTTGTTAAGTGAAAATAACATTGACTTTGTACCTAAGTTGGACAATCCTCCTAATGTACCTCAGGTTAGGTCAATAGAGGAATTTTGGTCAATACTATCGAGGAAAGTGTACGATAAAGGATGGGAAGCTACAAATGAAGATCAATTGCGGCGTCGCATCTTCCAAAAGATTAGATAAATAGAATCTGCTCTTATCCAAAGGAAGATGGGACAAGTCCGAAGAAAATTACGACTCATTGAGGATAACGGGCCACTATCCATAATGTAATTTGTAATTATTTTTCGTTTTTATTGTTGTTAATTGTTGCCACATGTGCTTTTACAATTAAAAAAATTTGGAAAAAGTTATTAGCATTTAAAAAAATTCCAAAAACTTTAGGACCATACGTTAAAGAAAGTTTGATATTTCTGACAAATCAATAGATGTATGACAAATAATAGACTGTCCCTGGCACCGTGTAAAACAGAGGCAGTAATTTTAAAAGGAGGAAGGAATAGACAGGATATTATGTTCAACATATGAGGAATGAACGTCGAACCCGTAAAAAAGTTCGATACCTTGGAGTATACCTGGACGCTAGGGGAGTTTTCGGAGTTCATGTAAAGGAGGTGTTAAAAAAGGTGGAAAAGAAAGATCCTGCCCAATGTAAATGGACCGTCATTCGCGAAAGGGGAGGTGCTGTGTGCAATGGTACACAATATTATTCTCTATGCGGCACCAGTTTCGAGCTCTGTTGTCATAATAACGAAATATGGGGAAATGCTAAACAGTGCGCAACGAAATAAGTTGTTACGGATGGCATGTGCATATAATACCGTTTTGATGGCAGCTCTGAACGTAATAACATTAATCCCCCCGATTGAATATATGATCAAAAAAAAGCACGTCTGCAGAAACGAGGATAAAGAGGCTCTGAAGGAGAGGACCAGACATAGCACAATGCAAGAATGGCAGCGGAAGCGGGAGGAAAATAGTTCGACTGCTTAATGGACTAAAGCATAAGAGATATTTCAGCGTGGGTAAACTGTACACATCGACTACTGGTTAACACAGGCACTTACGGGTCATGGCTCTTTCGGGAGTTATCTCAAAAGGATGAAACTGTCAAAAACGGATACGTACAGATATTGTGGCGAGATGGAAGATCCAGAACATGTCATCATTGAGTGCGACAGATGGCTAGATAGAAGAAGCCGAGTGGAAGAAGAATCAATGGTAGCAAAAATGATCAGTTCAAAAGAAAATCGGTGTGCGATACATAAAACCGTTACAGATATCTTGTCCACTAAAAAACAGGACGAACAATTATGAGGAAAAAGTAATTGATGTTATTTCTGACAGATGGTTCATAGGTGACAGACTTAGAGGCAACAAAAGGGGGTTTTTAGTCGGAGTAGCGCCCGACATTGTTGGATGCAATGGAAGCTACTATGCTAGCGTCCTTCTCCATGCGGCTTTTTCCTCCAAAAAAAAACAAAAAACGTGCCTAAGTAGATCAAGAACTTGATATTTCTCAGATATATAATATATCTCTGTGACAGAGGTTATGTAGCCACTTGTGCAGCAATATCTAAATAGGTAGCCCGCGCCATAACCGATATAATAATTTGATAAAAGTACAAATATTGAGAAAATTTATGAAATACACTGTCGGAATAATTAACAGGCAAAAATAACATCAATTTGGGCATACTAGTTCAGTGAAACATTTAGAAGCTTTAAACTAAATCATTAATATTAATTGCCATTTTAGCAGGAATCAAGTTAACATGCGCTGCCTTACTAAGAAAAGAGCTCAAGGCCGTTTAATGGTCTTTTATTTTCTATTTTAAGAAAAAACCTAAACCCTAAACTAGAATTATACAAGTGAATAATTTTATGCTATAAACGATTTATCATTCTCTAGGCATGTGACAGAGCTGATGTATTTATTTCAAAAATTATATAATAAAAAAGTTTCAATTTATACTTCAAAATAGCTTTGAATGAAAATCCCATTCTCTGATTTCTCCTCAAACTTACCGCACTGCAAATTTGGCTGTCTCGCAGATTCCGGCAGAAGCACCTTCATATAACATAATGGCCTAAAACAAATTCTCAGGTGGCAAAATTCATAGATTAGAAATATAATGAGATATTTCTAAGCCATGAGAAACTATTGTTGATTTTTGCCAAGCTTGCCTTGTCAAATGAAAAACTTGTACTTCATAATGAAGCCCAATATTTTTTATTTGGTCTTAAATTTTGCATTGCAATTGAAATTTATGCGGAACCACTGAAAATGTTACATAAGGCTTAGGTAAGGTAAATCGACTTTATCAAAAACACGAAAGTGTCGCACAAATAGTTTAAAATACTAACATCAATTTATTTTCCGGCAAATCACTTTTGCCTCATATGATGCTCCTATGCTTTTGAGAATAATTCTGAATTAAAAATTAATTAGAAAATATAACTGTTTATGTTTGTTTATAGTGCCCGTATATCTCAAATTTTATTCGCTTATAAAATTACTAAAAGTGTTCAAATTCAAGACTAATTCGTATTTTAACATCAGACTTCATACTCTATCTAAAGGTATTATGTTTGTTTGTTAGAGATTAGATTAAAAATTATATATTTAGCAAATAGATTATTGGAAAATATAAAAGTATTTCCAAAATAACATTTAGATACGATTCAATTGTGAATATTTTTTGATTCGGAAACTATCACTGTATTATAAGGTCATAATTCAACTACTTGACGCCCTTCAATGTGTATAATAAGTAATAAAACACTCATAATGAATTTATTCATTCGTTTAGATTATCAATCCTCACTTCCACGACAATAAATCCAAGTATTTGTTCAAGATTAAACTCGTTTTCACAAGTATTTTCCGTCTTTTCCATTTTTCAGAAATGACTTTTTATACTTGCGAATTTGAAATACCGTGATTATGACGGGGAGCATTGTGTACATGTTAAATACAACAAGAATGCATAAAGACCACAGATACTGCCTCCTAATAAATTAGAAATTATCCTTTATACCTGCGTCCTAACAGGGTCGGAGTAATCACCAACCAGGTAAAGCAAGGGTGCAGTCTATCAGTCTGTGACTTTTCATCGTTGTGCATTGTGCAAATAAAAATGGCAGTGTTTCGTCCATGGGAAAACATTGTGTCGAATGAAATGGAAATAGAGCATGAAGTGATTGAAATTAGTGACAACAGTGATACTGAAAATGATGTTTCGGACAGCAGGAAGGTTAAAAGAAAACATTTGTCAAGTGACGCAAAAACGATAATGAAAAATATTTACCAAACTCTAATTGAAAAAGGGTGTTCAACTTCTTTCACCGCGACAAGTGAATTAACAAAAGTCCCTGTATCTACGGTAAGGGACATTATAAACAAGGGAGAGACAGAAAGACAGAAACGAGAAATGAAAAAATTTTCTAGAATCGATGAAACGGCAGGAACTGAAATAAAACAACAAATTTACTCTTTTTGCAAAGAAAATAGGGTGCCAACTTTGGAGAGACTAGAAGTTTCGGGAATTGAAGTAACGTATTCGGAACAATGGTTTCGGAAATATTTGAAAACCATAGGTTTTGAGTGAAAAGCCCTCAACGGAAGGATGAGCATCATGGAAAGTGGACGATTAAAAAGATTGCGTTGGGAGTACGTTACAGAAATAAGAAAATTTTGCCAAGAAGGTCGATACATAGTTTGGTTGGATGAAACATGGTACGATACCCTTGATGTTATAAAGAAAGGATGGACTGATGGCACAAAAGTTGTTGTCTAGAGGCCCTTCCGTCTAGGCGAAAAGAATAATAATTTTACATGCCGGTGGCAGCGATGGATGGGTGTCCAATGCGTTGCTGTTGTCCGCAAAAAATATAAAAAATTGTTCAGCCAACTATCACGAAGACATTAATTCACCACTTTTTGAGATTTGATTTCTAGAACAACTAATTTGCCCGATAATTCTGTCATTGTGGTGGACAACGCCAGTTATCATTCAAAACAAATTAACAAGAAACCCAACACAAGCACGAAAAGAGCAGAAATCCTACAATATATGGCTGAAAATTATATAGAAATACATAAATCAAAATGCACCAAAAAAGATCTTCTAACCATTATAAAAGACCTGAACATTCCTACAAAATATCGGATTGACACAATGGCACAAGCAAAAGGACATACGGTTTTGCGCCTTCCGCCCTACTGCTGTGTATTAAATCCCATTGAACTTAACTGGAGTACTAAAACGGGGAATTCGGCGTAAAAATACAGCTCCAAGGCTAGGTTCTGCTGTAGTAGATTTGATTAGAAGTCAGGTGGAAAATATAGACAGTATTTTATGGAAAAATTGCATCGCACACGTAGTTGAAGTGGAAGATTCATATGTGTCTCCGAATGTACAACAATTTATAATTAATTTGGACGAAGACAGCGATAATAGTGACCTGTTTGTTGATAGTGACGATGATTTGTAACGCAAATATTTGTTATTATTGTAACATATTATGTGTCTATATGTATGTGTATATTGTATATATCATTTTCAAGAAGTCAGTTAAACAGTTTCTGATTGAAAAGGTTGTTTATGATGTAGATGACATTTTACTTTACTGACTGTTCTGGTATACTGTGTCTTTTTTAGTGTATACGTAGATATATATTTATGTATAATATGTACTTTTGTTTTGTTGACATGTCCAGCGTAAATCTAATATTTTCTACGTATGTTTCACTGAATGAATAAATGTATTATTATAAAAAAAGTATTACATCATATTATAATAATGAAATAATTTTTCTTTTACCCTAATAATTATAATATAATAATTATATGAGTCGTTTTTGTTTGTAAATCCATAAAATCATTGTCAAGAAGCAATTGTTTTCTACTTTGCTCAAATTTTTAAAGACGTCCCTGCGTAGGGTCGGACTGTGTACTTGGTCTTGATTTACAACTATGCTATTTACGGTCCATAAATTGTTCCCCACTGGGTAAAATTAACAACGGTCGAAGATAATAAACAAGGTATTTCAAATTCGCAACTATACAAATGGAGTCGATAAACGATCGAAAATACTTAGTAACCGATTCAACACCTCCCGAGTTATACGCCCAGAAACTACGCACATATCGAAAGATAAGAAGACCGAAGATTGCGCGATCAGCAAGTATATTATAACAAACCCGGTTTAATTGTAATTGTTACTTCACTTCTTAGTCACATCTTAGTTCAATTTTCCGTACTGTAAACGTATAATGTATTTTTGTTAAATAAAGTTTGTGTAATAATTTTTTAAAAGTAGATCTTCAAAAGAAAATCTATAATTGGCGCAGTAAGTCGGATTCGCGCGTGTTGTAAAAAGACTTTCGCATCGTGTGTAAAAACCTTCCATAACCTGGTGTTTCAACATCGAAGTACGAATCCAGGAGAACCTACCCCTTCAGTGATACCAAAGAAGTCGGAGAGAACTCCAATTACTTCAGACTAACTGCACGTGCCAAGTTTCTTTTTCCATTGCTTACTTTTTTCTTATAGTATAGGAGAAATAGTGTGTTAAGAGCATTTTAAAAGCTGTCATTGACAAGTTCATTTCATATTTTATAACTAAACGAATATTTTAATTCTAAACATTTTATGAATGAATTAGAAAGTTTGTTGAAAATATTTAGTAACTTATCAGTGAACTCTAATCTAGATTCAACTAACGTAAACGTAAAAAATATGACAACAACCGCAGTTCAATAAACTCGTACTGTTAACTGGAATTTATTTAAGTCACATTTAGAAAATATTAGACCTTAGGATGATGATGTTAATATTTTTATTTCTCAATGTGAAAGTTTAATATCAACTTATGTTAATTATGGCGCCAGAGAATTACTTCACATATGGTAAAGCCTCAGATTAACAAATATAATAGATATGTTTGTTTTGATCTTTTCTTGTCCCAAACATTGAGTCACATTCTAAGCTCACTTGCGAAATTAGAAGTTTAATTGAAAATGTGTTAAAAAGTTATGCAAATAAAAAAAGTCATACTAATTTATGCATTTGAGTCGCTGCTTTTAAAATGATTTAATAATATTTGAATTTTATAAAATAAAGGCATATTCGTATATAAATTTTAAACAATGATTTGTTGTATCCTTAGATACCTTTATGGTTATAACTAAAAGTGGCAACATTGCTCAAAATTTCTGTAGCTGTTTAATGTTTAATTTAGTAGTTTTGTCCTTGTTTAATTACCATATAGAGATGCAAATATCGTCAGACTGTGATCGAGGTTCATTTCGAATAGGTCGTAGTATTGTAGTAAATAATGTCAAACGTGGTTTGGTTATACGAGCGTCATTACGACTAGAGAGTAAACATTTAGTTCTTTCGTTTTGATGTGTTTTTCAAAACTTTTAGTGACAAAAAAAACTTGTAAGTTAATTAATTTAATGTTTTTGGATTATCATGGTTCGTCGGTGCCAAGTTTGTAAGAAAAACAGCCGAAATTACCAAGGCCATGTAGCTACAAAACCATCAATACTTTTTGTAATTCATTCGTTATTTCGCTACTGGCGTTTAGAATTGTTGGCCGCAAAAATAAACGTGTTTTTGAGTGAATAGCCCTCTCTATGTGTATTATTACTCTAAGGGTAAAGCGCAATTAATGGTAGGAAATAGGATAGAACTAACCAATTGGAATTTGTTAAAATATGCGTTAAAACAATGTTTTTTAGATAAGCGTAATCTAGACTGTTTGATACAAGAACTTACGGGAACCTTACCGTATAAAAACGAAAATTTATTAGAATTCGGGAAAAGGCTTCAATTTTTAAGAACTAGCATAGTACTTATAGAGAATTATAACGATACAAATGAAAATCTAAATGAAAAAAGGAGTTACACAGGAGTACTAAAGAAATAATATTTAAAACGACCAAATTCTTTAGAAGAAATAAAAACCATAAATAATTGCATAGTTTCTACAACGCAATTTCACAAATTAATCCAGATTATCAAAACTTAATCACATACATTCCATCCAAATTGAACTTTATTCATAGCTCAGTAATATCCAGTCAAGATATGATGGAAATTATAAAATATTTGCAATTAATTTATAAAGAGGAACAAATTCCGAAATTTGAAAATGCTCTAACATATATCTTTTTCTGGGTGCACAAGTAACTTTCTCTAATTCCAAAATAATCTTTGCTATCCATATACCTATATTAAATCCTGAAACAGCTGAATTATATCACTTATAACCAATTATCCAAAATGTTCACCCATTTACAACCATACTTGGCCAAAGATACAGAAGTAACGTTAATTAACGAAAAATATCCAATACTTGAAGACAACTATTATTGCCGACAAGAATTTACATCAAGAGACAATTATACCTTGGAACTACTAGGCGGCCATTCACTACTACGCCACGAACCTTCAAAAATCTATTGTAGAGCAAATAACCAGCAACGATATAAGTAGAAACGACGCAAAAACAAGTACCCATACCAACCAGCAACAATTATGAATCCCTATCCGACATGTCAGACGACAACACAGAAAAAACATTAACAACACAAAAAAAAGGAAAAAACTCGCCTTCGAAAATTTAACGTTTCTAAAGTATCCACGGACGATGATCAAATTGTAACTCAGCAAGACACTAAAAGACCTACTGCGGGAAATGAAAAAAGCAACTACCAAAATGGAGAAATTCACCATTTACAACAACTTTGTGAGTGGAATCGACAACTATGACATATAGGCAGGTATGTGAAAAATCACAGAATTTCAAAAACGATTTAATCTCAAAATAATTTTCTGCAATGTATGCCCATATCCATAAACCAGATATTCTCTTTTTAATCGAGACGTTCCTCAAATCATACAAAACAATCAACTTCAGAAACCTAGAATATCGTCTTTATAATCAATACCGTGACGGTGATGCCGACGGTGGCGGTATCGCATTACTAATCAAAAAAGGCATAAACTTCAAAATCTTGCAACAAAATTAAAATAACACATCAATTAAGGATACAGCGATCCTCTTTGATAATAAAATTATATACTCGGAGCATACAACCCGCCCGGCAACAAAATCAAACACACTGACTTACACAACATTGTTAACACACACAACAAAGTATTGGTAGTTGGTGATCTCAACTGCAGGCATCCGCAGTGGAATCAATACACCAACTACCCCAATGCTAATGATAATACTCTCATGAAGTTCTGCGATAATTCGGAGTGTAATATATTTCACACAAATGAACCAACTCATTTTCCATTCGCTGCAAATCACACACCTAGCATAATAGATATTGCAATATGTAAAAATATCAATAACATAACAAAAATTAAAACCCTTACCGACCTTAACTCAGACCACGATCCCGTCCTTATCCACCTTAAACTTTCCCACAACATTCACAACCCTAACGACCCCAAAATATACAACTACAAAAACAGTAATTGGCTTAAATATAAAAAACACATAAATGATAACTTAAAAATAATAGATGAAATCGAAAACTCACAACAATTAAGTAATACAATAAAAAAACCTTCAAAATATAATAATAAATGCCAGAGACCAATCAACAACAATTAAAAATAACACCAATGCGTAACAAACTACCAGATGACATAATACAATCAATACATGATAAAATTAAATTGAGTAAAAGATGGCAAAGAACCAGGGACATAAATTACCATCAAGTATTAAAACAGCACCAAGTCACAATTAATACATTAGTCAACGAACATAAAAATAAGGAATGGACTGAATTCTTAAGTACTCTGAAACCGGATGATAATTCTCTTTGGAAAATCGCCCGGCATTTCAGAAACAAATTCCTAAAATGATAAGTAACGGTCAAACATATATTAACACCCCCAAAATTGCAGAAAAGTTCGGAAAGTATTTCCAAAGCAACTTTGTTAATCACTCTCAACACACATATCACCAAAACATCAAGCACACAGTTCACCAACACTTCAAGCACAAAGAATTTAACAACATGCACTGAAATATACAACACAATACAACAACTCAAAAACAAAACAGCACCCGGTTCAGACACAATATATTACTTAAAAATTTACCAAAAAAAGCGATTGTACAGCTAAATTACATAATCAATTTTATTATGAAAACGGGCCAATATCCCGATATGCTCATTATAGCCAACGTTATCCCCATCATCAAAACAAATAAACAATCGTGTTATGTAGATAGCTATAGACCAATATCCATCCTAAACAATATAGCGATGGTGATTGACAAAATAATCAGACTAAAACAGTTTGTTGAGAAACATGACATTATTCCCTCCGAGCAATACGGATTCAGAAGCGGCCATAGTACTGTATCTCAAATAATCAGAGTCGTTAATTATATAAGGGAGGGTTTTCTAAATAAAAATAAAGCCGTAGTACCTCAGGGCTCGGTGTTATCACCTTTGGTATACTCCCTACTCATTCATGATCTCCCAGCATCCTCACACCTATTAACCGCAATGTATGCCGATTATACTTGTTTTGTAGCCTCTGCACAGAATCTTGATCACGCACTTGAAACAGTAGGTACAAACACATATCAACACAAAAATTATACCATACTTACACGAACGCAAACGAGTCCAAAACAGAGTATTTATTACTCAGAATAGCTAAAAAAACACCTCACTGCAGTCTCAGCTTTGTGTGAATGGACATAATATTAAGCCTAGTAATACCCTAAAGTACTTAGGGTATACTATACAAGCGAATACTAATGCAAATGCTCATATTATGCAACAGGTACACAAAGCTTAGATTGCAATGATCAAACTTTATCCACTCATTTGCACACACAGTAACTTAACAAGTCATAACAAAATTCTCACATACACTTACATAATTTGACCAATACTCACTTACGCAACCCCAGTCTACTGAAACGGAACACAATTTTCACTTCCTACAGACGGATCAAATCAAGTGTCTACGGATGGCGATTAAACACAATTGCTATCCCAAATTACCCAGAAATACTTGGTTAGATGATAAAGCCGATATACCAACTATTAAAGACTTTATAACAAAATTTCATCAAAGTTCTATAATTATAGTCTGTCAAAAGATCTTAGTAAGAATGTCATAGACGCATCCGAGATAGCGGGTGTAAGCTTCTGCATGGTATTACTAACAGACGTACACAACCGGATGAAAAATTACCAGAGCATCAGTACTCATATTTATATGTATTTTTCATTATGTTGTACAAGGGACTTATAATATGTAAATAAATAATATTTAAAAAAAACGACAAACAGTATCCATCTTATCAGACATTTTCTCGGCGTTCATAAACCCGATATTTTCTTTCTTATCGTGACGTTCCTTAAACCAAATAAATCCGTGAATTTTAGAAACCCTAAATATAGTCTTCTTAGACAAGACCACCCCGCAGATGTCGGCGGTGGCGGTATCGCAGTATTAATAAAAAAAAGACATAAACTTTCAACTCCTGCAACCAAATAATTCTTCAATTGAACATATCTCACTACTAATTGATAACAAACTCAAACTAATTGGGGCATACAGCCACCCTCTCAATAAACTAACCGAAATAGATTTCTTCAACATAACAAAAACACACAATAGGGTTCTCATAGTGGAAGACTTAAACTGTAAGCACCCACTATGGGACTTCTATGCCACACACACAAATGGAAATACCCTGCAAAGGTTCTGCGATAACTCGGACTGTAATATATACAGCACAGATTACCCCACCCACTTCCCTTTCAACAATTACTCACCCAGCACAATAGACTTAGCCATCGGCCGCAATATAAACACAATTACCAAACTAAAAACCATCCCAGACCTCAATTTCGCTCATGATCCCATCCTATTAGAACTAAAAATAATACATTCCATACAACCATCTCCTAAAAAAATTCACGATTACACAACCACTAACTGGAAACAATACAGAAAACACATAAACGAACACTTAATAATTACAGACAAAATTAAAGACACAAATCATTTAACAAACATAATACAAAACCTACAAGACCTACACCCGTCTCCTAAAAAAATTCACGATTACACAACCACTAACTCGACACAACACAGAAAGCACATAAACAAACACTTAACAATTATAGACAAAATTAAAGATACAAATCATTTGACAAACATAATACAAAACCTACAAGATATAATAATTACAGCAAGAAACAAAACCACCATTCTTAAACCTAAACTACAAAACAACAACATCCTTCCAAGCTATATGCTAAAAATAATAAAAGAAAAAAAATTCGCTTTAGCATCCAGAGACGATAATGATAAACAAATATTAAAACACCATAAAGAACCTGATATAGGAATATAGAAACTATACCTGGAAAATATTTCTAGATAAACTTTCACCTAGAGACGATTCATTATGGAAAGTTACGAGAAAACTGAAAGGCAAAAAGAACAAATCTCAAAAATTATAGCGAATAAGAAAACATTCACACAAAAATTCGATATCGCAGAAGCCTTTGGGGAGTATTTTCAGAACAACTTCACAAACAACACCACATTAACATTACACACAGTCCAAAATCATTTACACAAAACACACACCCTCAACACGAAAAACTTAGCTACCACCCATGAAATTTACAACACAATTAATTCTCTTAAAAAGAAGACAGCGCTGTGGAAGGATGGTATACCAAACATCCTTCTCAAGATCTTACCTAAAAAAGCAATTGTTCAAGTAACTTATATGGCAAATTTCATAATTAAAACTGGCAACTACCCAGATATGTTCAGGACTGCCAATGTTATCCCAATCGTCAAAGCTAATAAACAACCATGTTATGTGGAAAGTTACAGACCCATTTTTCTGTTAAACAATATAGCAAAGGTGATAGATAAAAACATTCTTAATAGAATTCAAACACACGTTCACAAAAATAATATAATACCCCTTGAGCAATACGGATTCAGAGGCGGACACAGTACGGTAGAACAAATCATTAGAGTGTTCAATTATATTAGAGAAGGCATTTTCGCTAAAAACAAATTTTGTAATGGTCACTGTAGACAGACAGAAAGCCTTTTATTCCGTATGGCACTCATGCAAATAAAACTGCCAGACTACCTAATAAAAATTATAAAATCATATATTACAAATCGATAATTTTATTCCAAGGTGAACGACGGCTTGGCGGGCCCATACCCTATACAAACCGGAGTTCCCCAAGGATCAGTCTTATCACCTTTGCTGCATTCAGTTTTAACCCATGATCTTCCCACCTCCCCGCAAATACTTACAGCCATGTATGCGGACGACACTTGTTTCGTATCATCACCTCGAACATCAGAAACAGCACTACACAACGTTCAAACACATATAAGCTCACACATACTACCATACATGAGAGACATCAAACTCACAAGTAACGCCTCCAAAACAGAGTACTTGTTACTCAGGAGAAGAGCAAGAAAAAACTCACTGCAATTACAGCTGTGTATAGATGGGCAATACAAAACACCCAGTAATACATTAAAGTACATGGGTTATACTGTACATGGTAACACCAACGCTAACGCGCACATTGCCCAACAGGTATTAAATGCCGAAATTGCAATGAGCAAATTGTACTCGTTAATTTGTAAGAATAGTAGTATTTCAACCACAAACAAAATTACAATTTACACATTATCCGACCTATCTTAACTTACGCCGCACCGGCATATTACACTGCCGCCAAACACCCTGCAGGTGGTACAGAACAAGTGTCTTCGCATGGCAATTAAATACAAAACAGTTTATCCAAGACTTCCCAAAAACACATGGTTACATGAACAAGCAGACTTGCCCACTATCAAGGACTTTATAACAAAAATATCTACAAACTTTTATAACCACAGTCACCCCAAAAATCTTCGTGATACGCTCAGAGCCGCTAGTCGCGCAGAAGACACCTTTGATATCGGGTGTACGCTTCTGCGTGGTACTCTATTCACATAATAAGCTGTTTACCTCCTAATAACCAAAACTTTCGAAAAAGGGACTAACATATCCCTTATCCAAATCATTAACTGTCAACAGACCATAAAAACATCTGCCATGTTATTGTTTCTCATAAATTAATACACTGTTCGATTTTCAAACCCTGTTTTCAGCCGGTTTTTAGGGACAAAACAGTCGAAAAATCTAGGGCGTCATATTTGTATAGGTATACGTGACAGAGTTATATAAATGAAACGCAACAAATGGGTAATGCGCGAAGCAGGGAATCAAGGTAGTGGAAAATGCCAGAACTTCGACCCCACATATTTTTTCGCATTACTTTTGTAAATTAACATGACAAATTATTGTAAATAAAGACATTTTTAATCGTAATCGTCCACTTTGTCGACTTGTGTGTACAAGCCTAAAGTCTAAAAGCCAAATCAATTATTCTAGCGAAATTGGATTCAACATGTTTGAAAGCTTAGACGTACCATTCTCCAAATTTGACGAAAATTGACTTTGACAGCTTTGACGAAATTAAGAAAATCGCAAATAATATCAAAATAATTAAAGATGTGGACATTTCGAAAACACCTTTAATAATTGGTACACTGTTAACAATAATAATTATTCTCACTGCTCCAACAACATTTTACTTAATACGAAGATACAGACAAAATAGAAGAAGACCAGAAAAAAGCAAGAAAGAAAAAATTCAGTTAGAAGAAAGAAGTTCGGAACCGAAAAATAATTCCATTATTTTTCAGTATTGAGGATGGAGGAGTTATATGTCCAGAAACTACGCACATGGCGACAGATGAGAAGACCTAAAACTGCGCGATCAGCAATTATATTATAATAAAACCAATTGAATTGTTACTTCACGTCTTGTTCACATCTTTGTTCAGCTTTCCATATTGTACAGGCATATTGTATTTTTGTTGAATAAATTTTGTGTAATAAGTTTTAAAAAGGAAGGGAGTATTGCATCATCTCCTTAAAATAAGATACCTAATCTTTCAACTTCAAACATTATTTTTGAATCAAATAAATAACTTACAATTAATAACAACAATGTTAATCTCTATTAACACACCTAAAGATCTGTACAAGAAGTTTTTTGATGGCTAGTTTTTTGTTGAATTCATACTGATAACGATAACAGCTTGACTTTCTTCTTCGTTAAGAATACCTATAGTAATTATCTTTAAATAAGATTGTAAACAAAAACATTCAACTAAAGAATAGACCAAGTCATTCATAAATCCATAGAAATCGCGATCAATCGTTAGGTTTGGGAAGAAAGTCATTTTACATTGTTGGCAAATAATGAATGAAAACATCGTATCGTTTGGTTTTAAGATTTTTGCAGTATTGTCTCGTTGACGATAATTTTTCAGGATAAATTCGATTCATTTTTTACTTCAGAATTAACATGTATCCTTCCGATGTGAAAAATTTAACTCTTAAATATCGTCACTTGAGGTCAGAACTAGCCTAAGCCACATTTTTAAAATTTTACAGGAAAAGCTGTTTTTTGTATATATAAAAAACCTTTTAAAGAATGTTCTTCAAAATTTAGTCAAATCATCTTTAGAGGCATTAAAACAAAATAAGGTATAATGACTTATCCTATTCCATTGTTTTTAGAAAATAATGGACATAGGCTACCTAAAGCACCTTGGATACATATTCTATGTCCATCATTTTACATAAGCTACTAAGTATTTGTATATATGTCATTCCAATACTTTGCATAAATTTCAATTATTAGCAGAATTTTGAGCTAATTTTGTTTAAAACGGTATTATAATGTATCAAGGTATTAAATAAAGAAAAACAAATTACAAAAAATATTTATTACAATTCTATAAATCAACATGGCTGCTGTTTAAAAAAGTTAATGCCTAAGAACAAAACGGTAAGTGATTATTTATTTTATTCTTACTGGTCCAAAAAAATGAAACAGGAAAAAATGTCAAAAATAGAATCATTGTTCATCAGTTCTGATTGCTTCAAGCATGGAAGACAACGAAAGATCATAACTTACCAAAAAAATAGAACATAAAAAATTTAAACAAAAAAGCAAACATTATTCACTATCAGAATCATTGTCCAGTTCTGCTTGCTTAGAATATGGAAGATTACAAAAGAAGTCATGATATGTCTTACCAATAACGCATTTTTGACAAAGGAACTGCAAATGATCGTATTTTTTTTGGTAAGTGGGATAGGCTTGTTGTATAATGTCTTTAATTTATAGTGTTTGGTAACACTAATCATTTTTTTCCTACCCTTTTCCAGCAAATTTATAATATTGAATGAGTCTTGTTTATAACTGTATTTCAACAAGATGCAATCGGGATGATCTGGAGAACTCTTAATGATCTTTATTTTATTCCAGTTGACTATTTCACCTGCTGTGTCTTTTTCAGTATTTAGGGTAGTTTTCAAATGTAGGTCCTTTAAATCAAAAACTGAATCTTGGGAAATTTCGTGAACCAGATAAGGTTGCTTCCTTTTGGCAGTTCTTACGAGTGTATACCACTGCTCAGGTGTTGCTATGGGTACACTTCTTGCTGCTTTTTCGATTACGCTGTGAACGCAATCACCTTCTGATTGTGTATGTCCACGTTCGAGGTATGTATGATTTATAATAACGTTATATTTTTGCGACAGATAGTTGTACAGTGAAAACAAGTTTTTGTTTCTATTCTGTCCTGCACAATTATCAGAGTAGAAACAGAATTCATTGACGCCTTTGGAAATATGGTCTAATATAAACATTAGCAGGCAGCTTCAAATTTCAGAAGAGCCCCTTTTCGCAACACATTCATACCACAGGAAGCAATCACATTCCTTGGTGGCTAAATTGAATACAGTAAAATTGAAGGTAGATAATTTAAGCTTGTAATAGGCTAAGCCTACCTCCGATTTTGGAACAGGTAATATTTGCTGCAAATCAAAGACAGCTGCACAGATTTGAGTATTACCTTGAGCCTTCTCCTTGTCAGAATTCTTTCTAAATCTATCTGTTCGACTGGTGTGGAGTTTTGGTATTTGTAACAAATGTCACACAAATCTTTCTTCGGATGATGAAAGGATAGGTTAAAATTGTTCTTGAATATATCTCTCTACATGCTCTCAGTAGCAGGTCGAGGAATGTTATTTTCCACACAACATTCAATGTAAAGGGTATACATCTTCGCTATATTCAATGTTGCTGGTAATTATAAACGAGAAGAGCTTTTGCGGCAATAATGACTTTCAATAGTTTAGAATGAATTGATATGATTCTTAACGCTTTGTTTGACGGTTTCATCTAGGAGGTTGTTTTTTATGCTTTTCCCCTTCTATCTTCTTTTACTACTCCTGCGCTTCCCATTTTATTAAAAACTGTTTTCACAACCTGAGGACTAATATTTAATGTGTTGACAAAAAATGTTTTGCAGACTTGAATCTTTATCTCCTCAATAGGCAAAAAATAAAAATATGTAAATGTTCGCCTACTTGTAACATCGGTAGAGTCTTTATCATTTGGCCTTTTACGTTGTCTCATTTTTCTTTTATGTTCAACATACTTGGCTATTAAGTCTCTTTGCCTATTGATATCTCCTAAGGCCCAATATTCCTCGAATAAACCAACTCTTTGATTCTCTGTAATTTTTTCTGAACATCTCATTCGACAATTTTGGCAAGGTGGTTTTACGTTTCGACGAGGCCGAGTATTTCCTTTCCAGTTTATATAGGACTCTCCAGAATGTCGTTTCTTTTTAATTCTGTATCTTTTCCAGTTTTCTGTATTGCGTTTTATTTTTCTTGACGTTTTTGGATATTCATTTAAATTCTTATTATTACTTCCACTTTCTTCGTTTTCTGAAGAAGTTTGCTGATAATCAGGATCACGTGAGTCGTTTTCAGTACCATAGGGATCCGACTCTGAAGATGATAACTGTAGGTCTAGCTGAAGTTGCGTTTTTTATTAGAGTCCACTTGTAGAAGGTGCTACTTCTTCGCATTTATCTTCTTCTTTTCGAGAAGACGGTACTCCATTTTCGCAAATATTAGAAGCCAACATATGGACGCCATTATTGGCTACCTTTAGCAAAGAAGACTCCATTTCAACTTGGCTTATCTCAGAATTTGGATGATCGGCTACAGATGATAAATTCGTATTTGCCGTGGTCAAGACACTATTAGGAGAGTTTGATAATAACTGTACATCGAAGTGAAGTTCCTTTTTTGTAGAAGTCCACTGATTGGCGTTACTTCGTCACATTTAGCTTCTTGTTCACCAGATAAATGTCCCAGATTTTCGCGTGTATCAGAAGTGAACGGATGTTCTATTTCCGTTTTTCCCATGTCACAATTTGAATGATCCGGTACAGTGAACAATTTCGTATTAGATTCGGTCAAAACACATATTTTTATTCTAATTTTGTCGATAAAATCGCTGTCTGGAGCAAGTATTGAGTTGAAATAAGTGAAATTTTCTATTACATCAACTTCGGGAGGAGGTATCAAATTGGCACTACTAGACATTAAAGCTTCCTTTTTTGAAGATTTCTTTGATTCTGTTGGATATTGCAAGGTTGCTTTTTCTTTTGTACCTGAAAACAAATAGAACTCTGAATTTCGGAAACATTATTTTTAAGTGCGCACCTAAGACTTAGATATGTAGTGGTAAAACATCAAAGCATACAACTATAAAAAAATATGTAACATTTGAAATTAACAATGATTATTGTTGCTCGTCACACCTACGAAAAGTACTTAAAATACATTCATACAAACTCCGACATATTTTTCGCTGGCGTAGAAAATAAAAAAGTTACATCACCCGTCATTTTAAGTAATTATCTTGAAAAAATAATATAAAATATGAAAACAAGTCTCCTCAAACATGTTAAAAAATGTATGCAGTTACTATATTATAAATAACCACAGTGAAAATAACCGCATTTTTTCTAAAATATACAACTATATAGACAGATAGATAGATTGTACTTACAATTTTTCCTCGTCGTTTCTGATTGGTGAATTGCATCAACAATTCTTCGTGTTCGCTGCCTATACATCGTTTTCGAAATAATTTAGAACACTGCAGAAATAATTCATAAATAAAGAGGAAAACTTCACTAACACTTTCTGCGAGTTTTAACTTAAGTCAGAATAAGCATATATGTCCATTTAAACAGATGCACTCAAATATCCAATGTCAACTAGAACTATCCTATGTCCATCTTTAAAAAGCACATAGACTAGCATTGGGACTTAGACTCCTTTTGCACAAAATAATATATTGTTATGTGACATAGACTATTTACCATTATTCGATTTGCGGACAAATCGACCGCTCTGCAGTTAGGCTACTTCTGCACTGAATTCATGAGGTATTGTTCAATAATAGTGGGGGGAAAAGCGCATTTGGATAAATTATGGACATAGGCTAGTTCTGCCCTCAGGTGACGATATGCACTAATTAGGGACTTAAATTATTCTTACCTATTATCTATTGACAAAAATCATAAAAATCGTTAAATTTCAAAGTATTCTTCTATTTAACAAATTTTAGGTTCAAATAACGTTATTTAGATAAAAAAAGAAAATAACCATAACTCAATTCCATATTATTTAGATCGTCTAAATGGTCACAAATACACAAAAAATGCGTCCACCGCCCTACATAAATACGAAACAACTGAAAAACATTAGTTTGACTTCAATAATACAAATTAACAATCAAAGAAATGGTACATATAAAGTAGTGATACATAGATGATTAATTGTGTAATGGACATGATAACCAAAATACATACATCCAAAAACAAAATAAAAATACTAGAAACTTTTGATTTCACTCTTATATCGTGAATTAAATTCTAAGGTACAAATTTAGGTTTATGAATCGGCCTTTACCATTATATCGAATACCGCCAATGGTTCCAGAATTTTCAACTTCTATTGTATAAAGTTATCTTAAGAATAGTAACTCATGAAAATATTTTCGATAAGATAGCAGAGATTACAGGCAAAAACCGACAATAGTTTCAAAAGGCACAAATTCCGTCTCTCATTGGAGAGATGGTCTGTGCCTAAATGGATTAGTCATAGAAACAAATAGTTTCTATAAAGAATCCAAATAACCTGAAAATTTGTTTAAAGCATGATAACAAATAGACCAACAACTTTTTCAACAGAAATTTTACTTTTATGAAAATGTGTAATAAAAATATCAACTTTACAATGAATAGCCATTGATTTTAGCGTGATTTTAAATATAAAAATTAAAAAAAAGGGAATAATATTGTAGCCTGGTCATTGAACACATTCTATGCCACATAAAACCCAGAACATCTTAAAATTTAGGATCAGGTAGTTAAAAGTATATACTTTAAAATGAAAAAATTGCGAGATTTTTTTTAGTTTTTTTGCAATAATTATTTAAATAATAATCTTAATTAAAAATGTTTTAAACAAAAAGTGTAGCTCATAAATTTCTCTATAAATTTTGTCTGATTTTCAGAACTTATTAGTTCCCGACATATAATTTATTTTTTAGAAACTCAAATTATGAGTGCGCGCGTACGCGTGATTCAAGTAGTTTTTTAATCAACCAATTCATTTAGTAACAAATTTAACATTTTAAGTAGCCGCGCTAATTATCAGTAGTACCACAAGTGATTGAATTGTCGCGATAAGTCTGTCGATTCATTTCTGAACAAAACTGAATTGATTCAAGAAACAATTGAATTGGATATAGAAATAAAAGACAGACTTATGAGGTAAATTCAATCACGAGAGGAATTTTATTAGATTATTTCACAAACAATGCGAAAGGTAAAAAGTTTGAAATTCGGCAGAATTAGAGAATATTAGCAAACAAATTAAGAATTTTAGCTCAGAAATTAATAAACTTTAATAAACTGAAAACATTAACTTTGAACGAAATACATATTTAATTAAACCAATAATAACATAGCGTAGTTAAATATTTTTCAATCATAATTATAAATGGTACAGTTATTATATATAATGCTTTGAGCTTGATTATTTGAACACCCGCTTGTCCTTGCAATAGTTGTTATATTTTATTGCTATTATTTCTCACATTTGCAATAATTAATTCAAGCTGATAAATTTGATGAAACATTTCAAAACAAACTCAACCCCTCTTTACAACTATTCCTCATGAATCAGCCTACCCCAATCTCAGTTTACGTCACCTACAAGATGTCGACGGTATTAATTTACCTTTTTCATTTACTGAATTAACAATTGCATTATGTTCATGTTAAAACTCTGCCGCTGGTCCTGACGACATCCCTTACATATTTTAAAATGTATCCACCTATAGTCTTACTAAACTATTAAACATTTATAATACCATTTGGTCTTCTCAATTATTCCCTTCGCAATGAAACACATCCATTATCGTCCCCGTCCTAAAACCGTCACAACCATCTACATTACCACAGTCATATAGTCCGATTTATCTTACATGTACTACATGCAAATTAATGGAAAAGATAATAGTCCAAGAGCTGGCGACAAAAATCGAGTTTAGTAATGGCCCATAACTTAATATGACGTAGTATTCAGGGTGTACATGAGTCAGCACCCACTCATAAGGTCAGGTAGTGGAACACCTGGCGGCGGCACGCTTTGATGTATGTAAAATTGCACCATGCTCTACAAGTGCTTACTAATAATTGAACATTTGCAAAAAAGTAGTTTGTAGTATAAAAAAGGGGTCAAAGTGGTCAGACCGCATTATTGTGGAAAGCGGCGAGTCAGCACGCTATATAAGTTGTCGCCGGAACGATGTCGGTGCAAGAGCTTAGTAACGACTGAAAACTGCTGTACTGCTTTATTATTATATATAATTTATTAAAAAAATAGTCAGATCACAAATTAATGGTCAGATCACAAATTAATGGAACGGAGGTAGTCAGCAGTCGCTTAAAGTGCGGATATCGAATCGCGCGTTTTCGGATAGGGTAGAGTTATATTAATTTCTTGCTTTATAAAATTACATATTGTATTAGAAAACATTTTTTTAATATCAATATGATACACCATGTTATATACTAAATAATTTTTTTTAAATAAAATTAAATTTTTTAAACAAAGTCGGCATCACTATCGCTTTCTTCATCGTTCATGTCCGAATTGGTTTCATGGATGTCGTCTTCTTGTTCACATTCAGACTGATAATATATAAAAAAACAATTGAATATTCTTCTTCTTCGAATGCCGTCCCCATTTAACTGAGGTTGGCGACCACTCTCTTAAAAGCATCTCTGTCCTTAGCAATATGAAAAAGTTCCTCAGCGCCCATGTCTGTCCATCCTCCGATATTCCTCAGCCATGATTTCTTCTTTCTCCCAATTCCCTTCTTTCCGTCAACTTTGCCGTGCATAATCACTTGTAACAGAGAGTATTTATCGTGTCGTAATACATGTCCGAGATATGCTGTCTTACGTTTTTTTATTATTTTTAATAGTTTTCGTTCACGACCAATTCTATGTAGTATTTCCTCGTTAGTAATTCGGGCTGTCCATGGTACTTTCAGCATATGTCTGTAAATCCACATTTCGAAGGCTTCGATTCTTTTAGTTATTTGTGCCGTTAACGTCCATGTTTCTACACCATATAATAGCTGGGACCAAACATAGCACTCCATAAATGTCAACCGGAGTATTAAATTCAAATTTTTATTGCAAAACATGGATTTAAATTTTAGAAATGCCGATCTTGCCATTTCAATCCTTACACCGATTTCCTGGTCCTGATTTAGGTCTGAGGTAATGAAAGCACCCAAGTACTTAAACTTTTCTACCCTTTCTATTGCTTGATCGTTTATTATTAATTGATCATTATGTGCGGGTGTTTTGGAGATTATCATGAGTTTTTTTGTGTTAATATCTATTCCCATTTGCGGACATTCCATATTAACAGCATTTACAAGTATCTGCAGGTCCTCCAGACTCTCTGCCAAGATCACAATGTCGTCAGCGTATCTTATCGTGCTTATTACTTCGCCGCGGATTTTAACCCCTTCGCTTCTTTCCCATGAGGCTTTCTCAAAGATACCCTGAGAGTGCACGTTAAACAGTGTTGGTGAGACAATACATCCCTGTCTAACACCTCGTGCAATCGAAATATCATTAGTTTCTGTATTATTGATTCTCACTGTAGATGACTGATTCCAGTACAGGCTCTTTATTATTTCGATGTCTTTTTTGTCTGAATTGATGTTTTTAAGTTCTTCTATTAGTTTTGTGTGTTGTACTCGGTCAAAGGCCTTTTGGAAATCTATAAAGCATGCATATACGGTTTTGTTGTATTCTCTGCACTTCTGTAAAAGGACTGCTAAGGCAAACAATGCCTCTCTTGTTCCCATGCCCCTACGAAATCCAAACTGAGTTTTATCTAATTTTTCTTCACAATTCTTATGTATTCTGTTTTGTATAATTTTTAAAAGTATTTTTAGTGAGTTGCTCATAAGGCTTATTAACCGATAGTCATCGCATGATTCGGGGTTGTTCTTCTTTGGCAGGGGAATAAACGTGGACTTGAGCCATTCCGTAGGTATTTTACTTTGCCTGTATATCTGATTTAGAATAACTGTAAACTTTTTCACTATATCGGTATCTATTGCTTTTAGTAGTTCTGTAGGGATTTCGTCTGGACCAGGAGTTTTCTTACTCTTAGCCGTTTGTATGGCCTGCTCGACCTCAGACTCCAAAATTTCAAGGTACTGGTCCTCGTCTAGCGTCTCTTGTCCATATTCCCTTGCATCGCTGAAAAGAGCTTGAATGTATTGTTCCCATACCTTCTTTATTTGTTCATCCTCCGTTTCTAATTGACCCTGGTTATTCCTAGTGACACAGGGTGTTCTGTGTTTAGTGTTGCCCGTTATGTCTTTTAGTTTTTTATGAAGGTTTGCTGTATCGTGTTTATTATTTAGCTCTTCCAATTCTTTACAGTTTTCTTTCATCCAGTTCTTTTTCGCTCAATCGATTTCGTATTTTATTTTGTTCTTCAGTTCTTTATATTTTTGCCTGTTTTTGTTTTTATATTTTCTTTTTTCGTTAATAAGCTGAATTATTTCAGGTGTCATCCATTCGTTTTTACTAGCTTTTGTTTCCGTGCCAAGTACTATACTGCCAGATTCCAACAAAGCATTTTTTAACGTACTCCAGTTCTCGTCCATGTCTTCGCTTTGAGATACGGTGTTCAGCTTGTCCCGTATCTCTTCATTTAGTTGTTCTTTGCCGTTTTTAATTTCATTCAGATTTATTTTTGGAGATTTGTTATGTCGTTTCAGGGTTCTTAGTTTTATGTTTACATTTGCAACTAATAAGTTATGGTCTGTTCCTCCGTCGGCACTTGGATAGTTCTTAACGCTCTTAATCCCATCTCTAAATCGATTATTAACGGTTATAAAATCTATTTGATTTCTGATTATTCGGATGTCGTGTCGAGGCGAAGTCCAGGTATATAGTCTTCTTGGAGGCAGATCATAAAAGGTGTTTGTAATTATCATCTCATTTTCTTGTGAGCGTTTCTCCAAATATTAGAAATATAAGCGGCACGTTGCAAGTGTTTTTTAAGCTCTGCTTCGCAGGGCGGCAGACTCGAAGTATCAACACTATTGGCATTTATTTTGAATAAATCTTCTTCATCTTTGTAAACAATGGGAGTCGAGCTTCATTAACTGTATTAACTTTTTTTGGCTATATAAACGGCAAACAAATTCCTGTATTTTATTCAATATTTGCTTAAAATCGTTGTCCTCAATATTGCTTAATTCAGCGAAAGCTTGTTGAAATTCCAGTGATCCTTGTAGAATAGTAAAAGGACGTTTCTTGCCTTTTTTGTAGAACGACGGATTGTAATCACACCCGGTTAAAAAATGTAAACGTTTCTGATCCAACAAAAAAGCCGTAACAAAAAGACGTTTCTTTTCGGAGCTGTTTCAGGATACATTAAATAAGAAATTAAAAACAAGAACTTCAAGAGCGATGAACACATATTATCAACATCAAGTTCCCAGTTTCTGTTTGTACACAAAGTTAATGTTACAAAAGCTGCAGAGGTTTGAAATAAAACGTTCCTTACGGAATAGAAATAGATAAGAGAGAGATATTTCAATAACGTCTGGCAGTATTATAGGCGACTTTATTTTAATAGTGACCGGCATTATTCTGTGATTAAATACAGAGATATTGCAAGTATCATTAGTTGTCATTATTCGATACCGACAAGACGTTCGTTATTCAATTCATAACATAACCTAAATTTAAATTATAGAAATCTATTTGAGATTTGAGCTGTTGATTAGTTGATGTTACGTTTCAACCGTTTGATATTGTTTTTGTACTCGATGAAAGAAATAGTAGAGGCTGTATTTCTGGGTGGAGGAGATGATGAAGATATTGAATGGGAAATGCTCAATAACCTATTGATCCATAGAGATGAAGTTGATGCTGATGCAGGCAACTTTGATTTGAACAATTATGCAGATGAAGATGTAAAGTTGCACTTTAGATTTTCAAGAGATGGCATTTTGAGACTTCTTCAATGTCTGAGTTTGCCAAATGAAATCCAGACTGACAGTAGAAACAAAGTGAGCAGTAAGTCATTCTTAAAGTGATAAACGATTTCATGAAAACACGTTATTCAATCTCTTGATCAGTAGTTTGGGAAATGTATCAATAATTTTCATTTCAGGTTTAACAGCACTCTATTGAAGCGTTTGGCTTACCCAAACAGGCTATTTGATATTTGCATGATGTTCGGATATTCACCACAATCTTTGTCTCAAATAATAAAATGTACAATAAATTTAATAATTGAAGACATGAAAGTTAACTTGATAGAAATAAATTACAAAATTATGCGGCGGTAAGGTTAGTGTATATACCGAAAAAACTTCAATAATGGGCATGTTTGGTAGGCTGTCCAGAGTAAAGGAGCTGCGGTACCAAATTGTTGGGGATTTATTGATGGTACTGCCAGACAAATATGTAGACCAACTATAGATCAAGAAAATTATTTTTCAGGGCATAAAAGGTTTCATTGTGTAAAGTACCAGCCGGTACTTTATCCAGATGGCATCATTGTCAGCCTAAAAGGTGCCTTTCCAGGAAGGAGACATGACGCAGGCATATTTCGAGAGTCTAATCTGTATCAAGAATTAGAACAGAAAGCTGTTGTTAATGAAAATTAAAAGTGTGTTATTTATGGGGGTCAGGCTTATGGAATCATGGAACTCGTACTTTCTCCATATCATGGACGAACAGAAGATTTACCTCCACATCACCAAGAATTTAATAGGGTTATGAAAGTTTTGAGAGGCAGTTGAGTGGGGTTTTCAAAAAATTGTAACTGAATTCGCTTTTGTTGATTTTAGAAAAAACCAAAAATTGCTGTTGCAAGATGTACAATCGTTGTATAAGGTTGCTGTTTTGTTTACAAATTGTCATACTCTCAGACAGCATTGTATTTTGACATCATGCCACCCACTCTCGAAGAATATTTTGGTATTGGAAACTAAAATTTATAATTCAATGTGAAGTTAAATATTATGTTTATCATTTGTTTTTTGCATATTTATTGAAATATAGTGTTAGAATTTTTTTTATTTATTTGCACACTTTCCTTTAACTATAATCAAAGTTGTAAAAAAGAGAGGAACATCTACAAAATATATATAATCATAAAAAACGAAATAGGAGAACTCATATAAACTGAAAAAATACATTAATATTATTTTAAATAACCTGAAATAAATAAAATATTCTACTCCTACCATTACAGAAAAAATTTTACTCAGCAGCTTTTTTAAACAAGAGAATTAATCCTAGAATCACGAAAGGAAAATATACAACAGTCTTAAAATATAAAAATATTCTTATTCTGAGATCAAGTTGGTCACTATAATGAAAAACAAATAAATTGAATTAACAACTCTTGTTCATTTGATCAGCTGTTGTTGCGCCTGTAATAAAAGTTGAGTAATTGCCTTGTCTGATATCATTTCAAGTTTTTTTTCTCAATATCCAATGTTTCTTTAATTTCAGTTATTTCCCAATCAATCCTCTTTTCTTCCAGTAGTAACTTTTTATCTTACAAAAATACTTTTCTTGTTTCCAATTCTAGTTCTCTATTCTTGAATGTAATTAGAAAATACATTGTCTAGATGGAATTAAAAAATGAACATTTTAATTTTTTTATTAGGTGACGAAAAAGGATGCCTCACAACTAGTTGTTTTAAAGATTATCAAAACGCATGTATTCTGAAGTTATAAAATAAATTTTTATGAACTTTACGTAGAATATGTGTTTTTTCATCATCATAATTTTTTGGTACGTTGGCAGGTACTGATATAACATCTGGTATACTTATTTTATTGGACGGAACACTCTCAGCACTGACATTTAATTGTGCAAGAACAAAAATTTATGACAAATTTTACTCATTCACAACTAAGTATTTATAAACTTAATTTCCACATTCAATAACAAACCTACCACGGTAGTGGTGATCTCCGTCATATAAAAATTTCTTCAGTTTCTATCACTTCTCACAAAGTTTAAGGCAAATGATTCTCTAGCCTGTCAACCCAATTCTGCAATTTGTTTTTCTTTAGAAATCATCTTCTTTTGTTTAATTGGTAACCCTCCACTTTCTTGGCATATGCTGCTGACTTCTTGCAGTAAATGGTCTTTTTCGCTGTACGGATCTTCACAACCTGATCTGAAAGGGAAAATCAATAGTGAATTATTTGAAATAAATGTACATTATAAGTATCTTTTACCGAATTTTGGTGATGTTATCCTTTTTAGCCCACAATTCTAATAAAAGCTGCAAATGTTGTTTTAGTGTTTTTATAAAAAAATTTTTCACCAGATGTTTCCATATCACGTTGAATTCCCACCCATGCTGCGGGGTTTCTTAGAGGATTGTGGGCAATTATCTCCCTGAGTAAAAAAATATCATCATCATAACTGAATCTCAGTCTCTTCGATTTTTATTTCTCCATAATGTTTGAAATTGTTGCCAAAAAGATCTTCAACGTCCAACAACATGTAATCAACCACTATCAAAAATTTCAAATTTGTCATCCACCTGTCATGTCATATATCCACCGAGCATGTCACGATCTAGCCCGAAATGAAAATAAAGGAACGTTAATTCTCGCTTTTAAATGTCCACTAATAAAGTCAGGCCGTATTTTAATAAAGTTATTCCGGATTCACACTGCGCATGCGTACATGTCAAAATAAAGACGACTTTATTAGTGCCTGGCGTTATTGAGCACTGCAATATCTCTCTAAGATTGTTATGAGTTGGTTGGCATTGGTAATAAAATTAGGTTACATTATTTTTATAAGCGCCCTTTATTTATACTTATAGTAGCTAATTATATTCTCAACACCACCTGCGTCTTTATTTAAAACCCGTTCCGAAAAATCACTACCTTTTTATTACGCCTGGAACTTAACGTTACAGTAACAATAATAATAATAATAATAAATTTTATTGTTCCTTTGTATACATATAATACATGAACAAGAGAGCCAGCTGGTACTACATAAGATATTCTACAATAAGCAACCCTGAGTTTGAGCATATAGGTACTGAACGATTGCTCTGTAATTTTGTATAAACATACCCACGTAGTCATATATATGTACAACACATACGTATACAAATCATTTTTGGCTCATTATTCATTGATTATGAATGATCTGATTTTCATTGCCTCGTTCATAAATCGATATAATTCCTTCAGTTGCTTTCTGTCTGTTGAGGTAAGTAGTGAGTCTAAGTCATCTGAATGGCCCCGGGGTTTAATAAAGTGAGCTCTTATGCTCTGATACATTGAACACACTAAAATTATATGCTCAAGCGTTTCTGGTAATAGTTTATTACAGATTGAACAGATTAGGGTTGTATTTATTTTGTGAGACATATTATTTAAATATATATACAGTACTTCGGAGTTAGCGGTTCGGAGTTGTGCGACGAGCCTTTTAATATGTAATGGAGAATCCCCCTGTAGATAATTGCTTGATTCATTTCGATCTTGTAAAAGGTATTTATACGATGTATGATGTGTACTGAGAAGTATTTTATTTGAATCCTCATAAAAATTTTTCTGTAGGTATTGTGATAAAAGTTTATTGATATGGTTTGTGTTAAAACTATTTATATCTAGATCATAATCACAGTACGCCGCTATACCGCGGTATAATTGGTCGATCCAGTTATATTTTTGACATAGGTTAGAGTGATCTTTTAAGTGGATCAAACGGAGAAGTGCTCTATGAGTGTATCTTCTAGGGTTGTGATCCTTTAACCTGAGCAGTAGCTCTAACGCCTGCTTTATTATAAAGTAGCTTATTTTACAGATACCTACCTCACTTCTGATGATATAGGCTGCTGTTCGCGTTTTCAGAAATAAAAGATTTTTCCAAAAACTACTCTGAATTTTTTCAGTTTGTTCCAAGTATCTTAACGCCCAAATACTGCTTGCATATGTAAAGGTGGGTAGTACAACATTGTTATACAGGGTCTTTATTGAATTAAGAGATGATATACCAGCTGAATTTATTTTTCTCAGTGTTGCTCCTTGGGAGAGTCTCGCTTTTTGTTCTCGTTGCTTTAGGTTGTTTAGAAATATTCCGTTAAATGTGAAAATTGTTCCTAAATATTCATAGGTATTCGAGAGCTCAATAGTGACATCTTTATAATCAAATTGTGGCTGTTGTCCCATATTAGCACTTCTGCGGAAAATCACTATTTTAGTTTTACTTGTGTTTACTTCCAGTTTAAATGTTTCACAATAGGCTTCTAAAATCTTAAGGTTTCTTTGCAGCTCTATTTGGGATTCTGCAAGTAGGACCATACCATCTGCGTACAGCAGCATATTGATATTTTCATTGTTATCAAGAGTTACTCCTTTAGCACCATGATTTTGGAAATAAATTTCCAAATCCGAGATAAATAGAGAGAATAGCAAGGGGCTTAAGATATCTCCTTGTAGGACACCTTTAGTTATTTTAATTTTATCGGAGATTTGACCACCTTGTTCGATGAACAGTGAGGCTGAACTGTAGATATTTCTTAGTATCCTAATAATTTTAGTGCTCACTCCAATATCGAATAGCTTTTCCCACAGTAATCCATGGTCCACAGAGTCGAATGCTTTCCTAAAATCTACAAATAGTTTCCTAGACGGGAGGCGTAAATAATTATTTATAATTGTGTAAAGGACAAAGATGTTATCATCACAGGATCGCGTTTTCCGAAACCCTGTTTGACACTCAGGTAGTAGCTGATATTTTTCAGCATAATCTCTGAGTCTAGTGCTAATGAGCTGCGTAAACAGTTTGGTTATGTGATTGATTAATGCAATACTACGGTAATTGTCAGGATCATCTACTGGGCCTTTTTTATGAATATGAATCATTTTAATATTTGGCCAGGTGGATGGGATTTCTTCATCTTGTAGGATAGTATTGAAAAGCAATTTTAAGTGCATTATCCAGTTTAAAGGCATGTTTTTGTAAAACTCGTTACTTATATTGTCTTCCCCTGGCGCTTTATTATTCTTAGCTAAGCTTAGAGCATTGTAAATTTCACAAGTAGAGAAAGCTATATCAAGATACGGGTGTAAAGCATCTAGGCCACAAAAAGTTGAATTTGGTGTGGATTTGTAAAAATCTTTATAATAAGTAATCATTTGATTCATGTTAACACCGCCAATTTTTGTTTTAGTTTTGTGTGAATTAATATATTTCCAGAATTCATTGGGGTTGCTTATATTTGTTAATTTATATCTCGTATTTTTTTCATATGCATGTTTCTTACTTTTAATAATTTGGATATATTCTTTTTTAGTTTGCTTGTACGTTATTACAATGTTTTTACTAAAATTTGATGCTACTAAGTTTCTTTTTGCTACGTTTAATAATTTTTTAGAATTCCTACACTGTTCATCAAACCAAGGTTTAGCTTTAGAGCTATTATTGGGGTTGAATGTTTGTATTTTTTCCATGTCTAGAAATCTTGTTGTCAGTCTGATTGCCTCATGTATTTGTCTATCCAAACTTTCTACAGTATTTAAGTTTAGATCAAAGTCATAGTTGTCTATAATATTTCTGTAGGACTGAAGTTTTGTAGGGTCCCATCTAATCAGGTGTTTATTATAGCTGTGTGTAGTCGAGTTGATTTGATAGAAATTATTCTCTAAGGTTACTAAGCAGCTCAAATGATCAGAAATGAGTGTTTCACTAATAGAGAAGTTTAAAATAGAATTTTTGTTATTAAAATTAGCCCAAACCAAGTCAATCACACTACAGCCCGTGTGTCCAATGTAAGTGTATTTACCTTGGTAATCATCATACCTGCCGTTTAGAACGAAAAAACCTAAATTTTCAAGTGCTTCTACAAGTAGTGTACCCCGTACATTAATCACGTTGTCCATTGTTTCGCGGCCTTCTAAGGGAAGATCAAAGTTCAGGGGATTGCTTTCCCCAGAGCCATTGAGATGACCTATCCTTGCATTAAAATCGCCATATATGATAAACTGATCATTAGGGTATGTAAAGGTTAAATTTCTAGTCGTTTCTTCCAACATTTCTATACAAGTGCAATCGTCCAGCCCCGGTTTGAGATACACAATACCTAAAATAATAAAAACATTACATAAATTTAATCTTACAAATATCCACATATTACTTAAATCCACTATATTTACAGTTTCAAGACCCGGAAAGTCTTTTGCTATAAGGAGTAAGATACCTCCGCTTCCTCTTCCTCGTTGTTTGTCTTTCATCGCTTGACTATGGAAAAAGTTGTATTTCGTTAAATATGAAGGCAGCCTAGGTACTGATTGTGTAATCCAGGTCTCCACAAGACCAATGATAGGAAAACTATTCAAATGTTCAATGTCTTGTGTTTCAGCACCATTTAAGGTGTTTATTCCTTGGCAGTTCCAGAATAGCAACTGAAGGTTATTTAATTTACCACTACATTTTTAGTTATTTCCTTTTTTTGGTTCATTACTTGTTTTCTTTGCCGTTTTCGTTGGTCCGTCGAAGTCGTTGCAATTTAATTCTTAGAGTTTTTTGAGTCATTGTTTTGGATGTTATGAGTTGTTGATTCCTCCAACATATTTGTGTTTTTGTTCCATTTCCACTGAATACCCTCAATCGTTAGTTTTTGATATCCAATTCTAACTGATTTTCCATTGTTCCTTTCTTCTTTTGCTTTGGCTCTTATTTTTTTTTCAATTTCCATTTCTCCTTTTGTTCTGTCATTATTTATATAAATCTTATTTTCTTCCATATTTCTCAACTTATATTTATTTTTCATTACTTTTAATTTTTCGGCACTATTTCCAAATTTAACTAGGCAAGTTTTAAATCCTAATTTACGGGCAGATTCTATACTAACGTCTGTTTCTAAATTTTGTTTTATAAACCTTGTAATCCCTTCTTTAAGTGCATCTGGATCGTTTGTATCTAAGGGTAGTCCCTGTATAACAATATTGTTAACTTTGTTTTCTTTTTATAGCTGCTCAATTCTATTTTTAGTGAATTGTAGTTCTTTTTTGATTTCTTGATTTTCTTTTGTAGCATCTTGGTACATTTTGGACAGCCTATTTATCTCTTCGTTCATTTGTCTAAATTCCTTCCCATTTTCTTGCTGTTCTTTTCTTAGCTGTTGTAATTCGATTGTAGTTTGTGTTACTTGAGCTGTCAGATTTTGCATCATGCTTAATATTTGATCTATTTTTTCTTCGTTTTTAGGCTTAGTTTTAATTGGTGTCCTCTTTATTTTCTCATTTCTGCTGAAGACTTCATCATCTATCTCTCTTCCACGCTTCTTGCTAGTATCATCCGACACGTCATCGCTATCCATGATGTACGTATGTATTCCTGTCTATATTTCACACTTGAAATTCTGTCTCACACTATGTTATGTATTGTGAGATTCTGTGGGATAAATAATATTCAGTTTCCAGCACTGCGAAACTGAATTGTCCTAGATCCGGACCTGTATTTTATTTGATTCTAACCAGTAATTTATTTATTATATTTTCGTATATCACTTAACTTGTTTATCTGGTGTTATCGTTTTTTGCATTAATTAATGTGCTGGGAATCGTTATGTTTTATTTATACACTTTGGAATTACTTGCAGTTATAATTGTTTAATAAATATCAGAAAGTAGGTATTACCTGACTTCTTATGCACTTGAACTTGATCTTGCACGTGGATTGAACTCACTTTACAAATTAATTTGTGGGTTTTTACTAGGAAATTTTCGAATCATACTCAGATCGATTTGAAGCACAACTATCATTTTTCATGCCAGGATCGTTACAGTAACAAGCTAGAAGCTGTGACAAAACCAGTTCCTGTGAAATTATACCACATCTCTACAACTTATCCTTTATTTCAAAAATTGAATGTCACATAGTTTCACCCAACTTTACAATCGGGAATATTATGCGTTAACGAGATTTCTACTATTCTCTCACATTACCTATTAAACTATTGGTAATTACTAATAGAATCCTAATTGCAATTGCCACTCATTACTCAGTATTATCAAATATATTTAAATAATCATTATAGTTCTAGAATCACTTTATAATTTTTACTCCATCCAAATTAAAATATAACTTCTTTCTAATAATACAAAACTGAGTTTAGAAACAATTAATTGGTCTTAAATGGCGTCAGGGTTATTACCGGCAGACGGTTGCGATCGTCTGCTGATAAGCGGAATGTAATCATAGATTCATTTCCAAAATTCATCATTCGCCACAGTGGATCAGTTAAGACCCTACTGAAGACAATTTTACAAATCAAGTCTTAGTGCTTCATACAAATCGTAACGAAAACTTGATATAGGCGCAATGGCTGCCATCTTTCGAACAGAAGCTAAACTGTGGACGGTAGCTACCTACAATATTATTTCTGTTATAGCTGGCCATACACGGAATGTTGGAGATAATAGTGCACTACTATATCAATTCTTATTGAAATTTTATTAATTATACACAGGGTGCGCCATTAGTGTGACAAAGTTGGATATATCCGTTATTATAGAAGATATGGAATAAAGTTACATACGAAAATTGTAGACATCTGTAAACTTCACATTTCAAAATTATTTCCGTTTGTACTGGGTGTTCCCTATCATCAGGGTGAAACAAACATACCTTTTTTTAAATGAGACACCCTATATATTATTTCAGATTCAGATTGGGCTCACTTCCCCCATACTTACAATGTAGGGTTTCATATAAGTACATAGGGTATTTCAGAAGTTATACCCAATTGTACGTGAAAATCATTGTGAGTTCAATGTCTTGCATAGTTCAAAGGAAACAATTTGACATCTACATTTTGCAGACATAACATTTTGATATTGGTCTAGTTTCATGACACAGTGCCATTTTTGGATATTACAATATCTGAATACGGGGCGAGCCAAGAGTCGAACACATGATTTTCTCTATTTTTTCAAATAAATCACCCTGTACTTCATTTCAAAAAGTGAAAATACACCTTATAAACTTTCATTTTTATCAGGCATTCCTTATACCTAAAATCATTAATTTCTGAGATATTGTCAATTTAATAACAAAAAGGCTTTTAAAAAGCATTTAATTGTAACAATTGTAGCTATGGAATAATGACAAGTATTAATTAGTAGCATGCCATTCAACAAACTTTTGAAATTGTCTGAAAACTCATTTACTACTATTTGAAATGAAATTTCCTGTTGAAGAATTAACAGACATGGTTTGGGTATTGGGAGAATGTAGTAGGAATTGTTTATTATCAATAAGAATTTACCAAGAGCGATATCCTGCACGAAGACAACCCACAAAAAGAACGTTGGAAAGGTTGATGGATCGTTTCAATCGTACAGGTTCAGTACTTTATGAAAAATATGAAAGGACAAAATTTGCAGTTACTGAGGAAAATGAATTTAATTGTACGCTGGTAGTTGCGGACAATCCTCATGTTAGTACTCGTGAAATTTCGCTCCAACAGGATATCAGTGTAACATCCGTCCGAAGAATACTGCATAAAAACAAGATGCATCCATAAAGCATTCAGTTACGTCAAAAGTTACTCGACGATGACTTTCGTGAAGAGTTTCTTTTTCCGAGTGGGCTCAACAACAAATACATGATCAGATCGATTTCTTTGATTTTGTCCCTTTTGAAGATGAAGCAACGTTTCTTAAAAATGGTACCATGAATAGACATAATTTCCATTACTATTCCACAAATAATCCCTATCTTACACCAAATCAAAGTCAAACCAGGTGGTCTCTGAATTTTTGGGGTGGTATAATTGGAGACCACGTAATTGGACCACATTTTTTCGATAGAAGAGTGAATGGTCTAGTTTATTTAGACTTTCTAGAAAAAAATCATTTACCATTACTGTTGGAAAATGTTCCGCTCAACATTCGGCAAATAATGTAGATTTTACACGAACGAGATTCGGTACATCACACTGCTTCAATTCACAATCCTGTTAACATATGTTAGAGGCACGTTCATATTAAAAAACTGAAATCGAATTCGTACCTTCTACATTGGATCTATGATACATCTTCAAAGGGATTTTGAACATGGGTAAAACTTTATCATGTAAGTCGTCAAAGTGCATGGTATGAATAAAAGCTTTTTCCAACGGTGGTGTGTTTTTACATCTCCAGTACGTATTTGTTAAGCCTTCAGTAGCAATAATATAAAGACTATTTATCATATTTACCTTATGAGATCTTAGTTGTATTAAATATTTGTTAGCAAGATGTTGGCTCCTTAGTCCTTCATGCCAATTCTTTATGTTTTGCCAAAACAGCATTTATTGGTATCAATTTCATGCCAACACATGTTCTGAGATATTTATACTGTACAGACATAATCTAACTTTTAAATTAGCAATATAATTATTGGAGGAGATTTCAATGTAAATTTTATGAAACCTACTACTCAACTTTCGTTGTTGGAAGACTTATTGTATAGTTTTAATCTTGAAATATGCGTAAGAACTCCAACTAGAGTTACAAAAGACTCTGCAACTTGTATTGATAATGTATTTATTAGAACAGCAAATCAGTATAGTGTAAAAGTAGTTGACCTTTGTTTATCTGATCACTATGCTCAATTTATTGATTTCCACACTGGTAATGCAGCTCAAAAAAGCTGTAAACTACCTGTTATATTTTTCAAACGGTCATTTTCCGAAGACAACATAGAACAGTTTCATGATTTGCTGGGGGCTGAAGATTGGATTACTGTTGTTGGCCAGATCTGTCCCAATTTAGCTTATGATCAATTTGCAGAGATTGTTTTATCTTGTTTTGAAACTGCCTTTCCAAAAAAGCTAGTTACTCGAGGACCGAAAACTAAATACGAGTACAAAAAGTCTAATGGCTTTATGTTGAATGCTGATTTATTGGAATTAAGAAATAATGTGGCATTATATACTACTCTTGCTGAGCACGATAGGCAATATATTGAAATTAGTAAAGTGTTAAATAATACATATAGGCTTAGGTTGGAGCAGGCCTCTAAACAATTCTATGATAATCGAATTTTAAACTCGGAAAATTAGACTAAAGAAACCTGCGAAATAATTAGGGAATTGCAAAAAACTAACAAATCAAGTAGCCAACTTAAATTATATGATCAGGGTAACCAAATAAGTGATTCTGTTTTAGCAAATAAATTTAATATAAATTTTACTAAACCCCCTATTGATAGTTTAATTTGTGATGCAGAATTTGTCAATGAAAATATCTCTTCTAATACTAAAACCTTTTATATGGCTCCTGTTTCAGAGGAGGAGGTTTTAGAATTAATACTATCTTTAAAAAATACTATTGCAGTTGGTACTGATGGGTTAAATAATAAATTAATTAAAAAGTGTGCCATTCTATTGACAAAACCCATTGAGTTTCTTATTGAATTTGTCAACTGAGAGGGGAATCTTCCCTGAATCTTTAAAACTGGCTAGAGTAGTTCCCATTTACAAAAAAGGAGATCTTAATGATATTAATAACTATAGACCAATTAGTATTTTGTCTACTATCTCCAAAGTATATGAATTGAATATTATAAATCAATTATGCATTTTTTTTGCTAAATTTAAGCTATTATCGCCCTCGCAGCATGGTTATATTTCAAAAAAGGTACAGAGACTGCATTTATAGAGTTCCATAATAGAATTGTTAGATCTCTTGATATTAAAAAGCACGTAATGGGTTTATTTATTGATTTTTTCAAGCGCTTTTGACTGTGTGGACCACAAACTTTTACTGCTTAAACTGTCTAAATACGGGGTTAAGAGGTATACCACTCAATTTGTTGGAGTCATACTTGTCAAATAGAAAACAAATTATTCAAGTGAATAACATTCTTAGTTTGGAACTAGAGGTCTCACAAGGTGTTCCCCAGGGCTCGATTTTGGGTCCATTTTTATTTTTGGTTTTTGTTAATGACTTACTCACTACATTAAATGCTGTCTCTGGTATATATCCAACTTGTTATGCTGACGACATTAATATTATAATTATTGAAGATAATGAGGATGCTCTAAAAATATCAACAGAGAGAACATATGATCAAGTTGTGATGTGGTCAGAGAGGAATAACATAAAATTAAACAAAACTAAAACAAATACAGTGCTATTTAATAATCATGGACAATTTAGACAGAACCAATTGTTTGAAAACACTGATTTTCCTATTACATCTAAGGAAAATATTAAATTATTGGGTATCACTATCGACTATGGCATAACCTGGAATTCGCATATTGACAACTTGTGTAACAAATTAAGAAAAGCTGCTATAGCCTACAAATTTGGGGGACCTGTTCTACCAAACAAAGGGTATTTGTTCTTCAAAAGATCAAAAGTATGCTATCAGAATTATTGCAAAACTCTGAATAAGAGATTCTTGTAGGGAGTTTTTTAAAAAATACAAAATATTGACCCTGGCTGGTGTATATATATTGGAAGCATATACTATCATTAATGGGAATAGATCGATTTTTGTGGCCGAGTGTGCTTCTCGTCACTATAAAACAACAAATGAAAGTCAACTATTGGTGCCTAGACACCATACTGCACTTTTTGAAAAAAATCTAGAGTATGTGGGATGTAAATTTTACAACATCCTCCCAGAGGATATAAAAAACCGTAATTTCTACAATTTTAAAAATAAACTAAAGCAGTTTTTACTAGAAAAAAACTGCTACACCATAGAGGAGTTTTTTAATTGATAAATTGTCTTTCTGCTGTTACCTGCCATGAATCGGCCAAAAATTGTTTTGTTTTGTGGAACTGTTTTTATTATTTTTAACGGTTGTCTATATGATATAAACAATTATATATATATATATATATATATATATATATATATATATATGTATGTATATATATATATACATATATATATATATATATATATATATATATATATATATATATATATATATATATATATATATATATATATATATATGTGTGTGTGTGAATATGTATGTGTTTTGTGGTCTTTAGGTAGGTCATTTTATTATACATGTTTCACTATAACTGTTGTATAAGTTTTTGTACAATATTATTTTATGTGAAATGAATTACTTTCTTTCTTTCTTTCTATGGGCAACATGTGTGTAGTAAAATACATAATTTCTTATAATAGGTTTCTCCAGAGCTACAATGCAATCGTCATACGTGTCTTAGTTAGATTATATACAAATGGCGTACGCATACTGAATACATGAAAATTAATTTTGAAATCTTGAATAAATATTGACACAATACAGCTAAGTACAAATTCCTGTGGTATACCATGGTAAATGGATGGACCATGAAGTAATGAATAGACAATCACAATTTCAACCAAACTTTACCATAGGTAAACATATTTTGAAAGTTTAATATAAATTATTGAGAACCATATTTAATTTGGCAATATGATTTGTCAAAAGTTGTTGGTCTATCTATAAAATTAATTTTATATAATATAACCCCTACTGTAGACTCCTGTAAAAAAGACGACAGCATTCTATACATATACCTTTTTCGTCCAGGCTTGATAACCAGAAGATAGTTCTGCTTGTGATAAAATTTGAGCACCAGTAGATCCCGTAAATTGACCCAATTGTTGTTTACTTGTAGCCCAGGATTGCATCTGTAAAAGTTTTATATGGTATCTTCAAACAATAAATGCCTTTATTAACTAAGTAAAAATTCATTACATTGACATGATCAAGAAAATAAAGTTGATTGCATGGAGCTTCGTCAGATATAAACTGTCCTTTCCCAAGAACCAATTAATAAATATAAATAACTTTACAATAATGTTTATAAGTGTATAATTACAAAATTACACTCCTGCATCTTGCTAACTAATTTAACTATTCTAATCACTATAATATGTAACATGCCAATGGGCCTGTTACGTTTTTCGTCATATATCTTTTCTATCTCGTTAACATATTGTGGCTCAGTGGTTACTTCCGTCACATAGCTACTCCGAAAGCAAAAATAAAAATTAATTTGTTGATTCCACTTTCCCTTTGAGTATTTCCTGGTAGCGAAAGTTCATTCTCTGTTGCCACTTTCGAAGAAAAAATAACATTTATTAATTATTATAAAAATTCCACTGTGGTGATATTTCTTTATACTACTCGGCAACTGCTAAGATCACCCTGGGAAATCGTTACTATATTGCTAAGGTCACCTCTAGGATCACTCCAGGATTTCTCTCACGCAGTTACCGCTGACGCTAGGATACCGTGTTCCTATTTATCATCGCTTAGGGCTGCAACACCCCAGCTTTTATAAGATAAGTTACATTGTCTCTTATCTCCAGCTTATAAAAGTCTAGAGTTGTGTTTTTTTTTATATAACTGCGTTATATGAGTCCTGTATTTTAACACAACGTTAATGTGAGTTTGCTATATTTTTCTTATTGATTTCAGTAATTTACAGTAAATTGGGTGATCGTGTTCGTGGATAATTTATAATAATTTATTTAACGTTAATTTTTTACGTTTTGTTAAAAAGCTGGTGGCGTCCAATTTAATATTAATTGTTCACCCCATCCTAATGTTAGCAATAATTTAACTGAGAGTGAATACCGCTGTCTGAGGAGTAGTTTCCAGTCGGGGACTTTTGGGTTGCAAATTGGCGCCCACCGTGGGGTTTTTAGGTTTTATGATATTTTCTGTATATTTACGTTACTGAATTTGTTAACCTAAAGTATTACGTAGTTCTAATATTTTAAGGTAAATGTTTTAATAGACTTTTTCATTTTAATTTGTTCATATTTGACCTGTCTTATGTCATTATTTGATATTGTGAGATCAATAAAGTCTATTCTATCAGTAGCATTCACAAATGACACAAGTTTTGGAACCAACCATCGCCAACCACAATAAATGCAACCAGAATCAAGAACTGCACCTAAAAAAAGTGGCTCGGATGTCCTGAAATTAACAACAGGAGAAAAAAAAAGGATCAGTGAATACTGGCTGCAAAAACTACTAGAATCACAAAATAAATGTACTAATCTGTCCTATGAAAATTATCCAAAGAATGAAGATGACAAAAAATCTGTTTCAAAGTCACCATTAGTAAATATCTACAAAGTCAGTGCATACAAGGCTTACACAATTTGCTACAAAAGTGAGGTAAACAATAAAAACCACCGGACTCGAAACAATATAAGTACAAATCGAAGATGTTGATAACTTCGAATCACTTATCAAAGAGCTCGATAGCAGGTACCCAGAATACCACACATTTAGACCCAAAAGTGAGAAAACCATTCGGCTCGTCTTACGAGGATTACACCACGTAACATGTATCAAAACCTTGCAAAAGGGCCTGCTGGAATATCATCACGAAGTAGTAATCGTATAAAGTGTTTTCACGGAAAAAAAAAGAAAAACTTTTTTATTTTCAGTGTAAACGAAAAATGTTATTCTTGATAAAAGTCCTGCTTGTTCAAAAACCCCCTTAAGCCGAAATTAAAGTTTTTCAAAACTTGTTTCATTTTATATTCAATTTTATGTAAAACCTATGAATTTTGTACGGAAATATAAAAAAATCTAGTGAGTGACTTTTGCTATGTTCCTAAGTAACTGTCATTTTCGGTGAATAATTTTCAAATTGTCATTCTTTTTCAACAATGCTAACTCTCCAACAAAGAATGTATCTTATAAAGTGCTTGTTGTACCAATGTCTCCTGGCTGTCTGTGGTCAAGTCTCGCGGGCCAGTGGGATGAGGGGGTCTTAGCTTTACTGCTTGGACCAAGAGGAGACAACCTCATTAAAAATCTAAAGTCAAGGTGGGAAACCAGGCCGAAGAATGCGTGGCTATATAGAAGAATAGTCCTTACTGGTTTCGACCTTGGAGCACCGGGGGGAACTCCATTGTATTGAACCCCTTACCTCTGCATGCGGTGGACCGTAATGACCCTAGCTTCTCGTGGGACCATTTCTGGACAGAGAAAGTAAAACTTCCACCGGAAAAGTAGTGAAGAAAACCTCCACCTCTTCATCCGGGCACCTCACAGAGGGAAAAAAGGTCAAACGGCACAAAGGTCGTATGCCGTTAGACCTCCCAAAGCTGGGAGAACCGGGCGGCATAGACGACCCACTGAGAAAAGGCCTCAGTGGAGCAGGGGTGCCAATCAGGGAATATCCCCTGAAGAAGCCTGGAAGCAGGCTATTCAGTGTCCAACCCCCCCCCCCCCTGAAGGAACCACCAACGAGGAAGACAAAGCTTAAAAGAGGCCCGGAGCATATTACTCCTCCGCTGCGGCCTCTAAGCAAGAAATCAAAAACAGCTGCAACGGTAACCGAGCAAGCCACTGGTTACGCAGCAGCTGTGAAAACAGAGAGGGCTTTTAGGGTGGGAATAATGCCCAAGGATTATCCTGGGGTCATCCTGAAAGCAGAGCAGATCTCCACCCTAGAAGACACTCTGGTGGAAGAGCTGTGTCAGAGCAAAGAGAAGGGAATCCACTTCCGTTGTGGAATGATACTGGTGGACTGTGGGTCACAAGAATCGGCAGACTGGCTCATGAGGTCAGCGCCGAAATTAAACTCTTGGGAAAGACCCGAATTGGTGGCTCGAAGTGGAGACGACATCCCAAAGCTGGTCACCATAACGGTGTTCTTCCCAAGAAGCCAAGACATGAAACTGGAGAAGATCCTCCAACTTGTCGAGGTTTAGAACTCCAACCTCACTACTGGGGCTTGAAAGATCTTGAACTCAAAAAAGAGGGACAGGAACTATCCTCACGATCGGGATCGATCACCAATCTGGGGAGGCTCTGAAGGCAAGAAGGTTACGCGCTAAACTTCCGTTTTGGGCGTATCCCTGTCTCGGGGCTGGGAGAAAGAAAAATCCCGCGGAGGATCCAAAGGACATGGAGATACCCTTCACATCCGGAACCTCTGGAAAAGGGGAAAAAGGCGAAAGCTTGACCTTGGGTCAGCCCGAGATCTCCTCCAGCTCTGCTGGGATGACTGGGAATGCGGATACTGCCTCTGCATCCCGGGAAACTGGGCAGGGCAGCCTGAGGGTTCGAGAGTCTGACTCGAAATCAAGAAACCTGCTCGATTACCGAGGGAGATACTGCCATGGTGGTCGAGGAGGGTCAGGGAGAGAGAAAGGAGGGGGATGAATAGAGGCTGAGTAACTCGGCCTCTCTCGTCCATAATAATTCACCTTCACGTTCACGAATGTAGCTCAGATTAACCTGCATCACGGGACGGGAGCTTCAGCCGTGATTGCAAGGTTGTTCGCTAGACTACAACTGGATATTGTGCTGATCCAAGGAACTAGGGTTAACAAATCAAAGGTTTGGCATGTAAGGATTCTAAATTGATTTATGATAAAAGGCAAGTATCTCCGCGTGTCTGTGTAATCATAAGAAATAACATAAAGTATATTTGTGTTTCAGAATACGTGTCGCGGGACCTTGTTCCAATCATGGTTCACCTCAACATTGGGGGTATCGACCGAGACATCGTCATTATCTCTGCCTATTTCACTGGAGACGGGCCGATGACACCGCCAGAAGAGGTACAAGAGCTAGTGAGACTCTGCAATGGCAGACGGCTGCCAATTATGATTGGTTGTGATGCCAACGCACACAATACCGTGTGGGGTAGCACCAATAACAACGCAAAAGGTAAGTGTTTATTAGAATATCTCTTAGCAAATAACCTTGAGACCTTAAACGTGGGGACAACCCCCACTTTTGTCAAGAGAGTAAGAGAAGAAGTCCTGGACGTAACAATTGTTAATGTTGCTGCTAGGAAAAATGTAAAATATTGGAGAGTGATGAGCGAGCCACCACTTTCCGACCATAGGATCATCGAATTTAGGGTAGAGGGAAATACCACCTCGATTCCTACAATCCGAAATCCTAGAAATACTGATTGGTCTCTTTACAAGACCAATCTGAAGGACAATTTGGAACACGTCAAAGTGAATGGGGTAAATCGCCCGCACTACGACCTGAAACAAAGAGTCAAACAGATCAGTGAGGCAATAATGGAATTTTTTAATTTCAGTTGCCCACTCTCAAAAGCTCGTTCAGAAAAGGATGCTCCTTGGTGGAATGAGAACCTGTCAAACCTCAGAAAATAGGTCCGTCGGCTCTTTAATAGAGCCAAACGTGACGGTAATTGGCAGGGGTACACTGAGAAGCTTACTCAGTACAATAAAGAGATTAGGAAGGCCAAAAGGTTTAATTTTCAAGCCTTTTGCGAAAAGATCACTTCCACTCACACAGCGGCCAGACTACAAAAGGTCATGGCAAATGGGGGAACTAACCCCACAATGTCGCTGAAAAAGCCAGACGGATCATACACGGAAGGTGAAGAGGAGCGATCGATTCTTCTTCTTAGAATCCACTTCCCAGGTAGTGAACCAGCAACAAGCACCGAAATTGCAATGAACTACACCAAAAAATCCCGCAAGGAAGATTGGGACATTGCTAAGAAAATATTTACCAGACAACGGTTGGAATGGGCAATACGTACCTTTCAACCATATAAATCACCAGGAGTGGATGGAATATTTCCAACACTCCTACAGCACGGGATGGAGGAGATTTTTCCTCACCTGCTGAAGATTACAAGAAGCAGTTTAGCGGTGGGTCTAATACCTAGAAAATGGAGAAGGGCAAGGTTAACCTACATACCAAAAATAGGAAAAAAAGATGGGACTGATCCCCGATCTTTTAGACCCATCTGTCTAACATCGTTTCTACTCAAATCGATGGAGAAAGTAGTCGATAACTACATAAGAACAGAGAATCTGGAGAATATACCACTTCATAAATGTAATCCAGAGAACTCTGAACAACAAAGAAATCGCAATGTGCGCATTCCTGGATATATCAGGGGCCTTTGACAACCCAACTCATGTGTCTGTCAAAGAAGCACTAAAAACGCGAGGAGTGAATGAAACCATTGTAAAATGGATGTATGAGTTGTTGGCAACGAGGATATCTGAGACACAGGTGGGGAATCAAACCACCTCAGTTAAAGCCACTCGGGGGACACCTCAAGGGGGAGTGATATATCCCCTTCTATGGAGCCTCGTAGTAGATGAGTTGCTCTACAGGCTAACGGAGCTTGGCTTCCAATGTATAGGCTATGCTGATGACATAGTTCTAATAGTCAGAGGCAAGTTCGAGAGCATCTTGTGTGATTTATTACAAAGGGGCCTCAGAATAATTGAGCAATGGTGCTTGTCAGTGGGGCTAAACATTAACCCAAGCAAGACCATAGTAATTCCATTTACCCGGAAAAGAACACTTCCAGCCATGAAACCCATATCCATAAACGGGGAAATCATAGAATGGAAATCAGAGGTTAAATATCTAGGGATAACCCTAGACAGTAAGCTTCTGTGGAATAAGCATGTTGAAATAACTGCTAGTAAAGAGGTGGGGCTGTAACCCAAAAATACTGCGATGGATGTACGCCATGATTGTGAGACCAGCAATTACGTATGGGGCAACAGTTTGTCATACAAAAGAAAGTCAGTACAGCACGAGGAAGACCATCGACAAAGTTCAAAGGCTTGCCTGTGTGTGCATCACTGGAGCTACGAAAACGTGTCCAACTAGGGCACTTGAGATCATTACAGATCACACACCTCTACTTCTGGTGATAGAAAGATCTGCCCAAGAGGCAATTCTTAGAATATCTAAGGAAAGTTCAGGCGACGAGAGTTTTAAAAATCAGGGAGCTTGGTCCTCTCTGACAAGATACATCTCATCAGCGAATCTTCCCAGTGACGAAATGATCAGGAAAGTAAGCATCGAAAAGAATTTCACCACGATGTTAAATACGAGGAGAGACTGGGAAAGGGAATACACCACCCAAACTCTCAAAGAAAACACCATTAGATGGTATACGGATGGTTCAAAAACCACCATTGGAGCAGGCGCTGGAGTATTTGGGCCTGGCGCCAGATACTCCTTCCCGAGCGTCTTTCAGGCAGAAATACTTGCGATCGAAAGATGCGTGGAAATGAACCTACCAGAAATGTGACATATCGATCCATTCTGATAGTCAAGCAGCTATCAAAGCATTGAGCTCCCATGTCATTGTCTCAAAGTTGGCATGGGAGTGCCGAAGAAAGCTTGATGAATTAGGCAAGAGTAACAGGGTCTCTTTAGTCTGGATATCTGGCCACTCGGGAAATGAAGAGGCCAATACACTTGCCAGGAAAGGAGCACAAATGCCCTTTATTGGCCCGGAGCCTTTCTGTGGTGTAGCAAAATGCTCCTACAAGAAAGAGTTTCAGAAGAAAGAGGAAACCAAAAGAGAAGCACTCTGGCGGGTCATTAATCTAGGAAGTGATTGGATTCCGTAGTCTCAATCTGCCTAGTCTACTCAACGAATCATCCCTTTCGGCTGATTCCAAGGCCTCAATCTGCCTACTCCTTGGAATTTCAACGAAAAAGGAAATAATAAAATAAAAATGCTTACCATTTAAAACACTGTAAGCACTCTCACTACTGGTCGGCTTCATGCCAGTAGTGAGAGTGTTAGTGTGGTTGTTAACCTGATTCATATATTCCCTAATACTATTTATTAATGACTGTTTCTGGCAACTTTCTGAAAATTTCAAGGAGTACTACTAAAGAAAAATGGAGTTACCAATAAAACAAAATTAAAGTAATAGTAAATATGTTGAAACAAAAATACTTACTTCCCTATTAGATTTGTATATCAGAGTTAGAGCTTGTACATCATTGGGATTTTCTTGCAACTTTCTCATGGCTGAAAGTCTTTGTGATACAATAGATCCAATATCCACATTTTGCTGCAATGAAAATTTGTATTATACAAATTTTTGTTATCATTAGTGATTGCAACTACATAAATCAATTTAAAAAAAAATATATTCATAGAAGCCGCTTAGATAATCACGAACAAAAATCTGTGAATTTTGATTTGAATTGTTTTATTGGTTAAACTATGGCATTCAATCTATTAAAATTTATTAGCTTTCATTGTTGTTAAAGGTCACTTTGTTAAAAATGCTAAACAACTGTATAGACTTCAAGAGCGCTCCAACTATGTGGCGAATGTAGGCAAAAGCCATGGGCGGCAAAATCCAAGTGCAGCAATTCGCCTAAATAAAGGGTACTAACGACCTCTTCTTTTTAATGCCGCGCGTCGGCTTTAAATAATGATTAAAGCGGCGCGCAGACCTGAGCAGCGGCGGGCGCTGTGCGGTCAACCGCGGTACATGTAACTAAATGGAAGAGTGCAAACCTCCGCGATCTGGCAAACGCGCTCGCCTCTCTTTGCAGCGAATTACCGCGTACCGCTTTGCGGCCTGCGAACTAAGAAAAGAGAACGCTGCAAGCACCATTTGCCAGTCAGTTCGAGCGATATGAACATGTGCTCTACTGAAGAATTGATAGAAAAATTGCGTGAGCAATATATTTTATATGGTTTGTCTCACAGTGCATATAAAAACATTAAAAAGAAAGACAAAATATGGGATGAAATTGCAGTATCTCTTGGTGGAGTGACTGGTAAGTAAAAACACATATTAAAAAAATCAAAAAATGTACTTATCTTATTAGCATTTAAAAACGACATAAATTTTTCACGTATTTGTTGGTCTTCTTGCATCGTTTCGAATATCATGAAAAACTCCACGGACGGGTTCAGCATCTTGACATAAATTAGGTGTCTGGTCACAATTTTTTACGCGCAGATAATTGTGTAATGCACAAATAACTTTAACAATAACAACGGCTGTTTCAACTTTTACTTCAATAGGTCTCAAAAGCAATCGCCATCTATGAGATAATATTCCAAATGAATTTTCCACAACACGACGGACTCGGCACAATCTTTTGTTAAATTTTTCTTTTCTTTCATCACATCTAGAATGGCGATGAGGAAACGGTCGCATTAAAAATTCCTTGTCTTTTGGCACGTGAAAGGTTCTGTTACTTAGTCTTTGTCCAATGACAGATTCTTCAAAAAGCCCTCCGTCGCCGTTTCTGCCATATCCTCCAACATCTATACTAATACATTTGTAATCATAAGCAATGATTGCTAACAGAACAATAGAAAACTTTTGCAAATAACAGAAGTAATTGGAGCCAGTTTTGTCGGGACATTTGATTGTAATGCGTTTTCCATCGATGGTGCCCAAGCAGTTCGGAAAATGCCACTTTTGATAAAATAAATTAATACTGTTTTCCCATATTTCTTCTGTTGGTTCTGACATACATAAGGGTTGCATTCGATTCCAGATAGATGTGCAAATTTCCAAGACAATGGCACTAACTGTTCTAAATCCCATTCGAAAACTGTGACCGATAGTTTTAAACGAATCACCTGTCGCAAGATATCCTAAAAATAAAAGTTATATAAAAAGTATGTTATACTATAGTTATTAAAGTCAACCTCAGAAAATTCTATTTTTAATGCAGGAGATGAACTCAAAAAGAAATGGAAAAACTTACGAGATTCCTATGCAAAATTTTTGAGAAGCGAAAAAACAAAAACTGGATAAGCAACTAAAATGTTAGACCGTTATAAAACCTGGCCTTGGGCTCAACAAATGGATTTTTTACGACATTCTTTGTCATTTGCAAAAACTCAGTCCAATGTATCGTCAGTTTGCCAACCAGTATTCCCTCCCGCGGAAGAAATAATTGAACAGGACAATACTTCTAACCCAACAGTCGAAAAAAATTACACACCAGCGGACCAAGCATCAGCTGCCGCGAACAACGATTCAAACCTTGATCAAACTAATACAAGAAGCTAAAAATAAGGCTACAAAAACAATGAAAATGAAAATTAGGGAAAATAATGATTTGATAACCCCCCAGTTTTTAGAATTATTGAAAAGAGGAAAAGAATTATACAAACTAACAAAAAAATTCCCTCAAGATCAACTAATCTTAGGGGACTTCAGAAATGAAAAGAAGTAAGTTGAAAATGAAAAAAAATCTAAAAACTAACTTTTTCAGAAAAAAATGGAATGATGCTGATGGAAATCCAAAGAAACAATGGAATTTCATAAATAACCTAATAAAACATGATAAGAAACAAACTAGTGTAGATACAATAGAGGTAGATAAAACATTAATAACTGATAAATTAGAAATTGGAAACAAATTTAACGAATATTTCTCTGATATAGGTCAATCAATCGTCAAAAAAATCAATGCAAAACTTTTAAGTAACCCACTTTCACACTGATTCGAGGAAATCAATATAAAAAACTCCTTGTACCTATATGATACTAATATCAAAGAAGTAAGAGAAATTTTGAATGAAATGAATGAAAGCTCTGCTCCAGGTAATGATTAAATTTCTGTAAAAGATTTATTAAGAGTAAGGGAGGTAATAATACCAATTTAAGTCAACTTGGCTAATAAAATGTTTGAAACAGGGGAATTTCCGAAGAAGCTGAAAGTGGGTAAGGTTACCACTATCCATAAAACAGGGCCAAAAAACAATTTAGAAAACTATCGCCCAATTACGGTAGTTTGTGCATTGTCAAAATTTGTGGAAATTCTTTTCAAAAAACGTATCATGAACTTTCTTACTAGGTATGTTAAATTGGACAAGTATCAATATGGTTTTCAGAAACACTCGAACACCCAAAGCGATACAACAGACTTCCTGAACCATGTTGTATCCAACTTGGATGACAAAAAATTTGTCCTGACAATATTTATTGACTTACAAAAAGCATTCGATGTTGTGGATCATGTAATACTACTCGAGAAATTGTACCTATTAGGTATAAGAGGAAAAGTGCAAGTATATTAAAATCATATCTAAAGGATCGGCAACAGTATGTGTCTCTGCATAAAGTAAATAGTGAAATTGCAAATATAAACTGCGGAGTCCCACAAGGCTCAGTCCTTGGGCCACTATTATATTCACTAAATACCCTAAATCTGAAAAAGGCAAATCTTAAGGCTCGCTATTACATATTCGCAGATGATTCCATCCTAGTATATGAGGGATCTAGCTTGGGAGAACTGGAAGCCTTGGTAAATAGTGATCTACAAGTATATGGTAAATGGCTCCTAGGTAACAAGCTGCAAATAAATGTGAGTGAAACAGTGTATATGCTTTTCAAAAATAAAAATAAAGAAAGCTGGGACCCAGATATCAAAATTGGGGATCAGGCCATTCAAAAGGTCTATCATACCAAATATCTAGGATTGGAAATCGATGACAAACTAAATTGGCACAAAAATGCAGAGCACATGACAAAAAAAATTGTACCAATGATTGGAGCACTTTATAGATGTCAGAGCTACCTGAATCTACAGAATAAAATTATGATATAATGCTTATTTTCTTTCTATATTCCGATATCTGATAACAAACTGGGGGGTATGTACTCAGACATTATTTAAAAAAATCAAAACTCTGCATAATAAGGTAGTAAAAACTTTATTTGGCTATGATTACAGGGCTAATACAGAAATGATCTACGATCAAACTAAAACATTACCGCTGGAAAAAATTCTACAGATAGAACAATGTAAATTTATCTACAAAATAACAAAAAGTTAACAGAAATGCAACACAAAAATGAATATAATTAATGAAATGCATTCCTATGAAACTAGAAGTCAAGACCAAATTTATCTACCCCAGGTGAGAACGAAAATTGCTCTAAATAATCCCTTTTCTAAATGTCTTCAGACATCCAATCTTTTGCCAAACTATATAAAAAATAAAGATAGTTATTCCTCGTTCAAAGCAGAAATGATGCAATTTGTAAATGGTCATGAAACTTAAAATATATAGGTTCCGGTGCCAGCATTTATTGTTGATTAGGAACAATGCTTCACAAAAATTATGATTATATACATATATTATTTTGTTTTGTTGTTGTATGTATATGTATGTATGAAATTTTTTCGAGACTATTAATTGAGCTCGTCCTGAACATTGTAATTAGGTGTAAGTAGTTTTAAGAATCCTTTATAGTCTGAGCATGTGATGGGCTAAGAGATTAGTTTTTCATACATTGTACTGTGACTTTTTACACTTGTTGAAAAAAAAATTATTGATGAAAGTGAACTACAACGAAAGCAAAAGCGACGACCTCTTACTGAAAATGAGCAAGAGAAAAAAAAGAAGAAAAACTCGAACAATTCCCAATCGTCGGTAGAGCAAGTAATCTCTTATCTAGATAAAAACAAACATAACTCAACCAGTGATGACATTGACGACATATTTAAAGGGTATGTAAAAACCATCAAAAAGTTTTCGAGAAAAAGACAAACAGTTGTTAAAATTAAAATTTCTCAATTAATTATGGAAGAGGAACTGGCACAAATAGGAGAAGAAGAACATGTACATAACATAAATGTTACAAGATCTCTAAGCAGACCAGCCTCTGCACAGTCATCCCTTCCAGAATCAGGCTCTTTTACGCCATATGCTTACCATAGCTCATCACCTCATACTACTGAAACAAACACTTCATCGTCTTTTGATAGGCCAAAGCCTGCACAATCATTCATACCAGGGACCAACACTCAAACAGAACACCCATGGTCATATCCCATTCAAGAATCAAGATCTTCAACTCGATATGAAAATTTCGGATCTTCACTTGACAGCTTCCCAAACGACAATTGATGAAATACCTGAATTTTATTTTTCTAATAAAATATTGAAAAAAATATTTATAAAATGTTTTTAATTATTGACTTACTAAGTGTTACTGCTGCCGGTTCTATAGGTCTTCTGTAATATGTGAACTTCTTTGTTATATCTGATTTTATAAGATCCAATATTTCATCAAAATATTCCACACTCATTCTAAAGAAAATTAAAAATCGGTTTGTGTCCTTCCTTAGTTCCTGAAAAATTGCATGAAATTCCCCTTTACATTCTCGTTCTAAGTTGATATCATGAACTCAAATTTTTGGTTTTTTCCTGAAAATAAAAGATATACATAGTTCGTAGTAATTTGGGATAGAAAGATTTTATTTACCTCTGTGGTTCCTCAGCTTCGTCCACTAATAAGGTGATGAGTAACGCTGTTTCATCTACATTCATTGTGGTTAGAAAACTAATTTTAGAACATCGGACGCATTGAATTATGTACTAATATACTTTATCACAAACAACCTGATCTGTGCGTTTGGCACCCCCACTGTGACCACTAGCGCGCCCGCTCTGGTTCGCGGAGGTGAGTGTTCGCCTTGTGACCGCACAGCTGTCGCGCCCGCTGTCGCTCAGGTCTGCGCGCCGCTTAATGCGTAATTCTCTTTCGGTACTAGTTTGCTATTAGCGTTAGCGGCAAACTTAAAAAGTCCGAGTATCACAGGTGGCTTAGCGGTAACGGTAAGTATCAAAAACAAAGTGACAAAATATTCAGAAAAGTTTTTATTCGAGAAAGGCTTAAAAGTCGTCTGTCGGAATCCGCAAAAAATGAAAATTAATTTGTAAATTGGGTCATTCTAGTTTGTTCTGCAAATCAGATTAGTTGATTAGATAGTTAGTTAGTGAGGTAAATATTTGTAAGGGATAAGTAGTTAGGATTACAAGGAGAAGAAGGAACTGGAGCATAGGGTGGAGACGGCAAAAAGAGGGAAATGGGAAGAGCTACTGGGGAATTGGAAAACAATCCATGGGGAACGGCGTATGGGACAGCGGTGAAAAAGATGGGGGGAAATAGGAGGGAGGTGCTGGAGGAAGATTGGGAAAAGGAGGTTATAGGGAAGATGTTCACAGGGATAGAAGGGGGAGTGGAGGGAAGGATTCAGGAAGTCAAGGAAACTAGAGGTAGGGAAAAGGAGGGTGATTAGGTCGGTACAGAAATGGGAAGTAGAAGAGGAGGGGGGGGAGAAACATTAAAGTGAGGAAAGCACCAGGGACAAACGGCCTGAGAGGTGAAGTTTTTTTTTACTCACGAGGGGGTTAGGGTTCAGGTGCCCTAATGGTTGCCGCTCAGCCATTAATTGGCTTATTGTGCACCCCCACTCACATGTATTAAGCAGAGTCCCATCCTAAATTCTTAGCGAACATTGAGATTCATCGGACTATGTTTTCCTGCATTCCCTCCTGATTTGTGCCTAGTAAGATATCTAGACAAGAGTGTCGCCTTCTTCATAGGGCAGGGCAATCGAAGACCACGTGCTTTGCGGTTTCCTCTGCTTCTCCACACATCTTGCAATGGGGATTTGTTATTTCAATCCCCATTTTCACTAGGTGTGCGTTGAATATCCAGTGGCCAGTTATGAATCCTACCACTTTTCGCAGTTCTTTCCTACCCTGTCTAAAAGCATTTGCTGCATAGGAACTCGATGGTCCTTTTAGCATTCTTTTGGACTGAGCATGTTCCGTGATTTTGTTCTAGCGCTTTTGGTGTTCAAGCGACACCCAGTTGGAAACAGTTTTTCGTACGGCGCTGTATGAAACGCCGTATGTTGGTTCTTGTCCCATGAGGGTGAGATGAGCTCCTTTCTTGGCACACTTATCAGCTCCCTCATTTCCAGCTACCCCTGTATGGCTTGGCACCCAAGCCACACTCTATTGTCTTTTGCCAAGGTTTTCAAGGTATTGTGACAGTCCCACACTATCTTCGACGTATAGCTGTGGCTTGCTAAGGCCAAAAGGGCCGCCCGACTGTCCGTGTTCACATAGATGGTCTTTTTGTTATATTTCCTGTCTATGCATGTTCTGTCGCATTCGATTAGTGCAGCTATTTCTGCTTGAAATACGGTCGTCATTTTGCCAAGGCAGACACTTATGCTTTGCCTGGGTCTGACGCCGTAAACGCCTCCTCCTGTACCCGTTAGGGTCTTTGACCCGTCGGTGTACCAGGTGATACTGTTCAACATGCGTTGAGGTTTTCCCTGGGCCCCTTCGGATCTGCCATTCAAGTTGACTCGATATGGTATCTCAGTTTCCACGAACTCATGATGTCGTGTATTTTAGTATGTTTCATAGCATGTTGCTTGCACCAGTTGCCATTGCACTGCATTCTGTATGCAGCCATTTTAGCCTCCCCCTGTATATAAAGATCTAATGGTGGGATGTTTAGCAGTATTTCCAATGCTGCGGTTGGGGTGCCCTTCATGGCGCCTGTAATGCTCAGACACGCAGCTCGCTGCACTTTAGAAAGCGTTTTGGCGGCTGTGCTTTGCTGAACTTTAGGCCACCATGCGATCGCACCATACACCATCATTGGTCTGATTACTCTGGTGTACAACCAGTTTACCATTGTCGGAGTTAGGCCCCAGGTGCACCCGATTGCTCGTCTCATCGTCATTAGCGTAATCTGAGAACGGCTTGTGATGCTCGCTAGATGGCTGTTCCAGATTAGCTTGTCATCTAACCGGATTCCTAGATATTTTGCCTCCCTGGCAACCTTTATCTGATTACCGAAGAGTTTTGGCACACTAGTAATCTCTGCGATTCGCTGTTTTGTAAATGTTACCATGATGGTTTTCGAGGGATTGACAGACAATCCCTCCGCATCACACCATTTCTCCACTATGGATTTTGCCCTCTGCATTAGTTCCAGGCAGATGCCCACGTGTTTTCCCCGTATTAGAATGATGATGTCGTCAGCATATCCTTGAGCATACCACCCCTGCTCGTTTAGTGTGACAAGAAGGTCGTCGACTACCAGATTCCACAGCTTTGGTGACAGAAGGCCTCCCTGTGGACATCATCTTTCTGTCTTCACCTGAGTGGTGAAATTGGGAAGGGACTGTTAAATGAAAATGGGAAGAATTTCTGGGAATTATTTAACAGGGTGCTGAGGGAGGAAAAATTCCCGGAAAGATGGAAGGTGGTCAGAGTGATACTGGTGAGGAAGGCGGGTAAAGAGGGGAAGCGGGCGGGGGAATACAGGCCCATCAGCCTGCTGAGTGGTATGGGTAAATTGATGGAGGGGATAATAAAGGATTGAGTTGAAAGGATGTTGGTAGGAATGGGGGTTTGGGGAAAAACCAGCACGGGTTTATGAAGGGGAAATCATGTATCTCTGCGCTGGGCAGGGTGATGGCTTTGGTGGAAAGGGCTAGGGAGGGCAGTTGGAGGGACAAAAAATTGGCCCTACTCGTGTTCTTCGACGTCGGGAACGCGTTCAACAGCGTCAGTAAACGTGCGATGTTGAGCGCAAGTATTAGAAAATAAAATCTCTTTACAAATCATAAAGTAAATCCACTATAGAGAAAGCATATTTTTGAGCTGTAGATATATTCGATACATTTGCACCAGATACATTTTCAATGGAATTTAAAGATGGATTTATATTTGTTATTGCAGATGATGTAGGAATATACGGCAGCAAATCTGTATAAAGGGATTCTTCATTTTCCTCTAATGGTATATTGGCATCTAGTCACAGTGGTTCTACAGTGGATTTTAAAAGCTCAATCATGGTTTCATTTATACAGTTCTTAGTGTTGGAATGGGCAATAAGTACCTTTCAACCATATAAATCACCAGGAGTGGATAGAATATTTCCAGCACTCCTGCAGCAGTTGGTCTAATACCTAGAAAATGGAGAAGGGCAAGGATAACCTTCATACCAAACATAGGGAAAAAAGATGGGACTGATCCCCGATCTTTTCGACCCATCTGTCTAACATCGTTTCTACTCAAAACGATGAAGAAAGTAGTGGATAACTACATAAGAACAGAGAACCTGGAGAATATACCACTTCATAAATGTCAGCATGCCTACAGAGCGGGTCGATCAACTGAGGCGGCTCTGTATCAGCTGACCGAAGACATCCAGAGAACTCTGAACAACAAAGAAATCGCAATGTGCGCATTGCTGGATATATCTGGGGCCTTTGACAACACAACTCATGTGTTTGTCAAAGAAGCACTAAAAAGGCGAGGAGTAAATGAAACCATTGTAAAATGGATGTATAAGTTGTTGACGACGAGGATAGCTGAGACACAAAGTCACTCGGGGGACACCTCAAGAGGGAGTGACATCTCCCCTTCTATGGAACCTCGTAGTAGATGAGTTGCTCTACAGGCTAACGAGGCTTGGCTTCGAATGTATGGGTTATGCTGATGACATAGTTCTAATAGTCAGTGGCAAGTTCGAGAACACCTTGTGCGATTTATTACAAAAGGGCCTCATTGAGCAATGGTGCTTGTCAATGGGGCTAAACATAAACCCAAACAAGACCATAGTAATTCAATTTACCCGGAAAAGAACACTTCCAGCCATGAAACCTATATCCTTAAACGGGGAAATCATAGAATGGAAATCAGAAGTTAAATATCTAGGATAACCCTAGAAAGCAAGTCAGTACAGCACGAGGAAGACCCTCGACAAAGTTCATAGGCTTGTCTGTGTGTGCATCACTGGAGCTATGAGAACGTGTCCAACTAGGGCACTTGAGATCATTACAGATCTCACACCTCTACATCTGGTGACAGACAGATCTGCCCAAGAGGCAATTCTTAGAATATCTAAGGAAGGTTTAGGCAATGGAGTATTAAAAATCAGGGAGCTTGGTCCTCTCTAACAAAATGATCAAGAAAGTAAGTGTTCTAAAACTATATGCATAATTTTATAACTGATATAAGTCTAGTTAATTACTTCAACTACGCCTACGTCATCACATTTGGAAAAACCCATCTCCACGCTCATGCCACAGACGTACCCGTAGCAAGCGAAGTTCTCTCTTCTTTTCCTAACGAAATTCGTTACAACGTTCCACCAATCAGTGTGAAACGCGGGAACGTGCATTCCTCCTTCTTGAAAAATAATGTTCACCGGCAACGACCAGTGAGAGACCAAGAGTTGCACCGAAGGTGTCTATGGGAAAAATTGTTATCAGCCGGTAAAAAGGGTGTGGCTGCTCAGAAAGATTGTGCTACGAAAAGAAATGTGTATTTGTTTCTACAATAGTATAAGCCAAACAAATAAATGTATGTATTAGTGTAAAACCGTGCATTCCTCCTTCTTGAAAAATAATGTTCACCGGCAACGACCAGTGAGAGACCAAGAGTTGCACCGAAGGTGTCTATGGAAAAAATTGTTATCAGCCAGTAAAAAGGGTGTGGCAGCTCAGAAAGATTGTGCTACGAAAAGAAATGTGTATTTGTTTCTACAATAGTATAAGCCAAACAAATAATTGTATGTATTAGTGTAAAACCGTGCAGTCCTCCTTCTTGAAAAATAATGTTCACCAGCAACGACCAGTGAGAGACCAAGAGTTGCACCGAAGGTGTCTATGGGAAAAATTGTTATCAGCCGGTAAAAAGGGTGTGGCAGCTCAGAAAGATTGTGCTACGAAAAGAAATGTGTATTTGTTTCTACAATAGTATAAGCCAAACAAATAAATGTATGTATTAGTGTAAAACTTAAATTTGTACTTTATGAAATGTGTGCCTAAAGTGTTGGAACATAAATAAATCAATATTTACTATGCTAAACGAGTATCAAGTTCTTTTATTTGGGAGACTAGGGAAAAATCCGAAAACGTTACCAGCGACTTTAAAGTAACGATTACAGTTCATTTATTTAAACTCAGGTGGAAATAATACCCCCCGATCCAACAGTAAGTATTGAAAAGAATTTCACTACGAAGCTAAATAATAATAAACTCTCAAAAAAAACACCATTAGATGGTATACGGATGGTTCAAAAACCACCACTGGAGCAGGCACTGGAGTATTTGGGCCTGGCACCAGATACTCATTATCGTTAGGCTCCTTCCCAAGCGTCTTTCAGGCAGAAATACTTGCGATCAAAAGATGCGTGGAAATGAACCTACCAGAAATGTGACATATCGATCCATTCTGATAGTCAAGCAGCTATCAAAGCATTGAGCTCCCATGTTATTGACTCAAAGTTGGCATGGGAGTGCCGAAGAAAACTTGATGAATTAGGCAAGAATAACAGGGTCTCTCTAGTCTGGGTTCCTGGCCACTCGGGAAATGAAGAGGCCAATACACTTGCCAGGAAAGGAGTACAAACGCCCTTTATTGGCCCGGAGCCTTTCTGTGGTGTAGGAAAATGTTCCTATAAGAAAGAGTTTCGTAAGTAAGAGGAAACCGAAAGAGAATCACTCTGGCGGTGCCTTCTCCGGCTGGAACATTTGACACTGCTAGATCCAAAAAATATTTGGATCTCAGTAAGAATAAGCTAAATCTTTTCACGGGATTTCTTACAGGACACTGCCGCCTTAGGAAGCACCTAATGAGAATAGGTCTAGCAGAGATTGGCGAGTGTACATTCTGTGGGGAGGAGAATGAAACTCCGAATCACCTAGTTCTAGAATGGCTCGCCATTGCAAACCAACGCAAGAAATGCTTCGGACAAGAAACTTGTAAAAGTAAGGATGTAACCTCGTTGAAGCCGTCCCAAATGCTAGAGTTCGTTAGAACCCTGGAACTGGAAGGCGAGCTGTAGTAGTAGCGAGAACAGCTCTAATAGGAGGGGCACAATAAACCTTAGATTTCATAACCCCGTTAGAATCTAATCTAATCTAGTGTTAGTACTTTTCTGATAGAGAATAGAAATAGCAAATTAACTAAACAAATTTTTGTATAATATTTACATACCATTAAATCAGTGCAGCTTAATCTTTTATCACCTATTTCAGGTTTTCGGATTGCTATTCGAACAATATTAGATCCACTTCTATTTGTATCCATTGCATTAGTGAGTTTCTAAGTCACACTTTTAAAATTAAAAAAAAAATTATATCACACATTCAATAACCATAAAACTGCTGTTTCGAAGCTGGGATGATACTGATTATTTGGACAATAACTTTCTTCTTTGTAACGGATTTGTTCTTCAATTGAACTGAATCACAGAAATAAAATTATAAATTACGCCGACAGGCAATAAGGGTTAAGCGTCAATGTTCACTTAAATAAAAATAAGTCAAAAGATTCTAAGCGCTGAATTCTTTGTCATGGGAGTGAAGTCAAAAATGATAAATACCATTTCCTGAAGTTTTTTGAACATGTAAACAGGATAAGTAAATATTTTAGTATTAATACATCAAGGCAAAACAAGATATAATGGGCATGGTATAAATTCGAAATCATGTAAAACTCGCTAAAAACTCCAGTTTCTGATTTGAGATTTTATCTAACTACCAATATCATATTATTTATGTCGGTTAGTAAAAAAAACACCAATTATTCAAATCCCCGCCGAGATAAGCGACACAAAAGTCATCAAACAAGCACAAAACATATACCAATTGACGTAGAAAATTCAGGCGATTTCAATGTTATAAATAACTTGAATTTCAAAAAATTGTCACTTAACTCATTTTGTCCTTCAAGCATCGATATAGAAATACATTCAAAATAAAACTTTTGGTATTTTATTCAACATCTACCTATTTCGGTAACCACATATTCTACCCAAGGGCGGATTTAAGGGGGGGCACGTGGTGCGAACGTGGAAGCATCTCAAAATTTGCTGATGGTAATGGAGGGAAAATCAACAGATGTTATTGCCCAAATGGGATCCTAGGAAATGAAAACTGTTGAAGAGAATCGTAAAAAATTATGCCCATTATAAAAACAATAATATTATGTGGAAGGCAAAACATACTGTTAAGAGGTCACAGGGATGACGGTAGTTTAGAATCGGAAAGTTCTTGCGGACACGGAGAAGGAAACTTTAGAGCGTTGTTAAAATTCCGAAACGGATGCTGAAGATGAGATACTGCATGAACACGTAAAAACATGTGCTAAAAACGCTTCCTGCATTAGCAAGTCGACACAAAATAACTTAATTTAATGCTAGGGAATTAATAAGAAAGAAAATAGTGGACAAAATTAAAAAGTGTAACTTTTTTACCATTATAGCTAATGACGCCACAGATGTTTCTGTTTGTGAGCAACTAACCATTTGTATTCATTATTTCGATGTAGATACAAAGGAAATACAAAAAAAATTTTATAACGTTTGTCGAAGTTGTAAACTTACTGGTGAAAATATTGCTCACCATATTTTGAAGGCGTTGGGAAACCTTAACCTGGACATTACATTGTGTCCAGGTCAAGCATATGATGGAGGAGCCTACACTAATCTTACATTACAGCCTTTTTTCAGCAACTTTATTGCAGGCAATATACATTGCATGCAAAATTAAAAACTAGTCTTCTTACATTTGAGCCTATTTGTAGCAAATTTCCAAGATTTTTTTGGCAATCGACATTATCACATTAATTTTATGGTTGGAATGTAAAAATAAATTTAAACCTACAAAAAAAGGTGGAAACTCGCTTTGAAAATAATACTGAAAAACCATAAATTTTACTTCTGGCAATCACTACAAATGCTGTTTTTGCTAATTATATAAAAAGGCGTAATGAAAACAGGAGGAATAGATCTTGTTGGAACAAACCATGGTTAAATAAAACAATGGGAAACTTAAAAATAACAAACGAATTCAAAGATTGTAGTGACTTGAAAAGCTAGGTACGCGAGAATGGATGAGCACTCAATAAGTTGTTAGAAAAAATTGAGCATCGACTAAAGTAAACTAATATTGGACCAACACAATAATTATGTTGTCAAACTCTAAAATCACTATACATACGTAAAGTTGCGCATAAATAACCTTGAAAATTAGAACAATTGTTGCAGTGAAAATGGGCCGAATAGCATGCGCAATTATTATTCAAGAAAGGCCAGCAATTAAATTGCTAGCAATTTCTTTAAAAAGGCTGTAATGTATGATTAGTATGAGCGGTAAAATAAAAGGTGTTCAGGCACGCATATCCAGCATTCAGCCTTTAGCCTTTTTTATCCACTGTGCAAGCCAGCTACTCAACTTAGGTATTAGTACCGCCTGCACCGTACTCAGCATAAAAGCATAAGAAATGCCGTAGGGTTTATCTCAATTGTAGCTACTTTCTATCGGGACTCAACGAATACATCTCCTCAGAGAAGAAATGTAAGCTCATCTGCCAAAGGAAAAACAGAATATATTAAAAAAAAATGTGTGTGAGACCAGATGGGTGGAAAGACATGAAGCGTTTTTGATATGTTTGGACGTCTTGCCCTGTCTTCCTGAGATATTGCAAAAAATGACTGATCACGATCAAGGAAACAGAAGAAGTGCTACACCTCCATTTTTGTTGCTCCAATCTATAATGTCCTCGGAATTTCTCATAAGCTTGGCAATCATATCTGATACTTTAGGAATCAAGCTGCACTTATCCCGATCATTACAAGCTTTTGAAATTGATATAATTTCTGCAGTTCAGCTTATTAAGACGACCACAGCAGAGGCAACGTGAAACTTGCACGGACACATTCTAAAAACTTTTCAATCAGGCTGAGGCACTCGCAAATGGAACTGGTGCAGAAATCACAGTCCGCATAATCACCGGCTGTCAAACAAATCGGCCGAACATTCAGACTCAGTCAGTTGAAGGGTATTACCGACTTTCGGTATATATTCGTTTTCTAAATTATATGCTAAGTGAAATGTCATTCAGGTTCCCTAGCGCTTCCATGCATATAAACGGACAGTTGCAAAAGTTGCTGTCCCATAACTTCAGCGACGAAGATATAGAGGATGTTTTGCAGGGCGCTGAAGTATATAAACAAGACCTTCCTTGTTTCTAGCTTTAAAAGGAAAGCTGAAAATTTGGCAACAGATGAAAGAAAATATCCCAGTATCTCCAGCAGATGCCTACAAAAGAGCAACGGTGCTGCCAAATATTAGAACTCTTTGTCAATTGCTGGGCACGTTTCCAGTGATTACTGGGCACTGCCGAGCGATCTTTCTCCACCTTACACCGATTAAAGCCATATCTTTGGAACAGGATGACAGAAGAGTGTTTGAATGGATTGGCTTTAATGCATATCCATCAAGACGTTGCGGCAAAATTGGACGCTAATGAAATGCTGGACATCTTTAGCAGGGAACATTGATTCTACCCAGCTAAGTATCTCCTTTTTATAAAATACGTCGTCGAAAACCGTTACTCTCATACATTAAAAAATGTAGAATTAGGAATTAACGACTTCCATAGATTCTGTAATCGTTCAACTATCGACTACCTTGCCCGAATTCATTTCACTTTCGTATATCTTAAAAAAAACTACATAATATCTAGATCTACAGCAATTTCAAAACCATTCTGTTTGTTCTTTATTTAAAATAAAATTATCACGTATTAATCATTATACAGAAAATTGTATTGAATCAATTTTACCTGATTAATTTGTGATGGAAATACTTGAGGTCCCGGCGGTGCATTAGGTGGAGCCGGCACTGTCGGAGGATCTTGTGGTGGCAAAATTGGTAAAGGGGCGGCTGGAGCTTGAGCAGGCTCTTTAATAGGAGCTGAAACCAATTTCGCCAAAGGAGGAGCTTGTTCTAATGGTAAAGGAATGTTCATAGTATTGCTAATTATATTGGTAGCTGTAGGGATAATAACGGATCCAGTTGGCAAAACGTCAGCTTTTTTCACTGGGGGAGGTGACACTGGCATCCAATCCTCCCCTTTTCGGTGATGTTGTCCACTGCTAACTGGAAATTGTATTCTAAGTTCACTTGTACGTTCCAACGCTGATTTTACGGGTAAAGGAATTGAATTCTGCAACAAAAAATAAACAAAGTATTAATAAATATAAAACAAAGCCTTAACAGTAGAAAGAATTCACGGATATTTACTTGGTAAACACGTGTTTGAAAAGTGACGTTGTTTAGCGTGTAAATGCATTGTATCGTATTTTAATGAGTAGTAAAAGTATGTAACAGTGTACTCTAGAAGCCAAACAAGCAGAATTACAGGCTACGCAAAATAAGGAACTCTTAAGTAACCACAGACAAAATGGTCGCGTACAAGCTATAGATAAAAATAGTGCTACAGGTTCGAGTACGTGAATAAATAAAGACAAAAAGTTATCCAAGTGCGAATTTTGTGGTCTACAGTCTCATTCACGGGATAAGTGCCCGGCCAAACAATCTGCATGCTATAAATGCAAGGAGAAACGACACTGGGCTTCCGTCTGCAGGAAATTTAATCAGGTCAAGTTGATGAAAAACTAGATTTATAGAATAAATATAACACCGCTGACTATGATTCTAAGTTAAATAGAAAATTAGATTTTTTTATTAACAGCTTAAAAGACAAGTCGAATCGGCTCGGCGCCTTTAATGTAACGTCCGCAGTGTATCACAGGTTTTTTAAAATATAGGGCAAGTGCACGATCTGACACTTGACATTAATGACAGACGCCCTAGGGTAAAACATTTGTGGTTAGTTTCATTGTGGTATATGTGGTTTATAGTGTATTTAATCAATAAGAGAGGAAATTACGTTTTTTGAACAATAATAGTATTTTAATTATGCCTAGATTTTGTTCGGTAGTTAATTGTGGTAGTAATAACTCCAGGGATAAAATATCCTATCATAAATTTCCATCCATTTATGACAACAATGGTAGGGTTGATCTCTTGATTCAAGAGAGGAGAGAAAAATGGATAAAAGCACACTTTCTTGGAGGTAAAATTGTTTGTATTTTTGGTTCTTCTTTTCACTAATTTTGATAACCATTGTAGGAAAACCTAGCAAATTATCTGATCGAGAAAATGTAGACTGGGTTCCAAACACTTTCTTGGAGGTAAAATTGTTTGTATTTTTGGTTCTTCTTTTCACTAATTTTGATAACCATTGTAGGAAAACCTAGCAAATTATCTGATCGAGAAAATGTAGACTGGGTTCCAAACCAGAATATGGGGTATAAAAGTACCAATTTAACAACAAAAGAAAGGTTCAATCGTTTACAAAGAATAAAAAATCGTAATAAATTGAAGGTTGAAGTGCAGGTGAGTTTTGTATGATAACGGAGTAAGTAGGTTCAATGTATGTATGAAATATGTTAATTACAGGAAGAATTATCTATTGCTGAAATTGATAGTAATCGTGATAAAGATGAAGAACCCTCCATGCAGCTGCCTGTTGAAGAAATTGAAAACTAAGGTGAAATAGGTGGAGATTTGGCTCAAGATTTGATTTATGCAAATACACAGTTATATCAACTAAGAGATTCACTTCAAAAGTATAAATTTAGTCTTGATTCATTAAAAAATGATTCAGAAAAGGACACTCCCAAAAATTCATCCTTAAAAGGTTCTTCTACACCTCCACCCTTAAAAAATATTTCAAGAATCTCGTTTGTTAATGAGGATCTTGACAAAAATAGGAAAGGTAATATAGCATAGCACTCTACTCTCTTGATCTTATTTGAAGCTTTTTTACAGACTTACTTTCAACATCTGCTGTCCACAAAATTACTTCGGAGACTGTCAGGCCGATTCCTAGACCCACTATAAAAAAAACTAAGAACATGAAAGAAAAGAAAGGGAAGTCTAGAATTTTTACAGAGACACCTGAAAAGAATCGCTTGGAAGAAATCGAACGTGAGAGAGAAAGGCGTAAACGGATTAAAGAAGAGAGGAATAGAAAAAGAGTTCTCAAACAAGTATTTCCAGAACAGAAAGAATATTATGTTGCAACAAAGAAGAAAAGAAAGATAAGCACAAGTAGTTCAGATACTGACGAGTCGATTGAACTTGCATCGGACGATATGTCGGATGATTTTAGTGACATGGAGAGTGCCAACCTCCTTACAGATGATGATATAATTCAACAAGATGATTTTGTTTTGGTGAAATTTCCTTTAAAGACTAGCATATATTATTACATTGGAAGAGTCGTAGAAGTTATAAACTTGAATGAATTTGTAATAAAATTTTTGCGTCGTAAGACGCCAGGCTTCAAATTCTACTACCCCTTGGTCGAAGATACATCTACAGTTGACCGTTACGACTTAGTTCTAAAATTACCACAGCCCAACTCATCTAAGACTGCTCGGACTTCTTCCTTACTAACTTTCAATATTAACTTATCCATGTATAATATCAAATAAGTTGTATGTTTTGATTATACTTATGTTTCAATATTTTTCTCACTAGGTATTGTTACCAAAATAAAGAGTTACACTGATCTGTTGTATATCAACCAAATGCAAGCTGTTTTTAACTTTGATAATTTTTTTGAAAAAACTAATTTACCGATAATATTTCCTAGACAAAATGTAAGTAAAAGTATCAAATATTGCTATGCCGGGAAGAAATTACAATTATTTGACAACATTTTGTCAATATCTGCGATCTTTGGTGATTTGGTTTAATGTGCCCCCCTTTCCCCTACTGTAAAAAACAGCCATCCCCTGCCACGTATAAACGAATCACTGGACACCCTACCCGGCTGTCAGTGGCTTACCACATTAGACTTAAAGAGCGGATACTGGTAAGTTGAAGTTCATCCCGATGATAAAGTACTTCCATTTGGTCTATGCAATGCTCCAGCCACTTTTGAAAGACTTATGGAAATGGTGTTAAAAGGACTGACGTGGAAAACCTGTCTGTGTTATTTAGATGACATCATTATAATGGGAAAAACATTCGACGAACATCTAAACAATCTAGAAGAAGTAGAAGAAGTTTTTAGCTGACTGAAAAGTGCAAACTTAAACTTGAATTCCAAGAAATGCTCCTTATTTCAACGTGAAGTTTTATATTTGAGTCACGTTGTGTCCGGCAAAAATGTTGGCCAAACCTTTACACAGACTTACTGAAAACAACACATCATTCGATTGGGATCCAGAATGCCAAAATGTCTTTACTGAATAGAAAAAGAGGTTGTCTACTGCAACGGTTTTAGCGTACCCTAAAGAAGAAGATCAACTTATTCTCGACTGCGACGCTTCACAATATGGCATAGGAGCTATCCTTTCGCACCAACAAGATGGCGAAGAAAAAGTAATTGCTTATTTCAGTAAGACTTTGGGAAGGGCGGAGAAAAATAACTGCGTTACGAGAAAATAACTGTTAGCAATTGTAAAGGTTACTGAACACTTTCACACATACGTTTATGGCAGAATCTTCATCATCAGAAGCGACCATAAAGCACTACAGTGGCTAATGAATTTTAAAAATGCGGAAGGACAAATTGCAAGATGATTAGAAAGACTTCAGCAGTACAATTTTGAAATAGTTTATTGAAAAAGTCGCTATCACGGAAATGCGGATACCCTACCCAGAAGGCCATTGTTCGAATTTGATTTAATTACCAAATTATCCTGTGATTTTTATTTTCAACTTCCCCTGTATAACACAATTAAAATATTCTGCTCAAGACATATAACCTTTTCAGGCAACAAAAATCATCCTAACTGCAAATTTTCACTCGCTGTATCTGACCGTTACGTTTCAAATTCTATTATTTTTCTCCTTCCTCGTAACCACGTTAACCGATATATAAATATGTCAACTACATTACATTTTGTCTCATCATATTTAATTGTCGTACATAATGGTACTCATGTTATAAGAGCACCCGGCATTTGGTCCTGGTAAAAAACATGTGTAATTAGTGTTTTTAAATGAAACTCACGGTCTCTAGTTAATTCCACAATATAATACAAGTTATTGAAAATTCTAAAAAATTGTATTATATTGTGGAATTAACTAGAGACCGTAAGTTTCATTTAAAAACACTAATATGAGCATATTCCACGAAGTAAGGGTCGAGACAGTCAATTTCAACATGTGTAATTAATCATTAAACACTCATTACTCCAGCAGATTATGTGCTAAATAATCAAAATGTAACCCGTATGATCAAGTGAATTTCTTAATTGTCTACGCAAAAGAAAAAGTTATAAATTCCTGCAATATAGCAACATGCAAGTGAAATAAGTGTTTAATTTCTTCGAGAAAACGTTTAATCAAACATCCTACAACAGTGAATACAATATACAGTCCTTCGAGAAAAACATTTAACAATAAAAAACTTACCGTTCCATCTAATAACCTAAGTGAAAAAAGGGTTAATTAGAATAGCCATATACTCAACAACAATGCAGATATTGCCAAAGAATTGAGGAAAAGGAAAGTAATAATAACCAAATAAACAACGATAAAAAGATAGAATTGCTGCATGCAACAACAATAAGAAACGACTCGGACGAAAACATGTGGTCAGTAGAAAACCTACGAAATTTTCAAAAGAAACATGAAGACTTAAAAGTTGTCCGGACATGGCTACAAAATGGAGTTAGGCCCGATTGGCAAGAAGTGTCCAAGTATGGTTCAACGATCAAAAGATACCGGGCTCAATGGGATTCCCTTACTCTTCGCGATGGTGTACGCAATCGGACGTGGGAGAGTTCTGACGGTGTATCTACGATTCACCAACTTGTCTTGCCTAAATCACTTGTTCATAACATGATGGAAGAACTTCATAACAGTCGTTCAGGAGGACATTACGCAGTTGGGAAAACCTTAGCCAGAGTTCGTGAACGATTCTACTGGGTCAACTGTCGCCAAGACGTTACAGAATGGTGTAAGAAATGTGACTTATGCAGCGGAAAGAAAGGACCAAAAAGTAGAAATCGTGGAAAAATGGCTCAATATCTGTCCGGTGAACCATTTCAGAGAGTAGGTGTAGACATACTCGGGCCACTACCAAAAACAGAAAAAGGTAACAAGTACTTAACCTTTAGATACACATGCTTATCAAATCGACTTAGATGCCCAAGCGGGGTCTTTGAAGGACCTGTTAAAATCGCATTTTAACAGATGCGAAGGCCCCGTCAATATTTAAATAAAATCTAATGCTTAACTTCATGTAGCGAATAAACTCGGTTCCGTCCGTCGCTTGACCTCGTGTCCTCAGCGAATTCAGAGAAGAGGTCGGAAGTAGAGAGTATGTCTGACTTCCAAAAAGAATACACGTCCTCCGTAAAATTTTTGTATTTATTGTGCTTTTAATTAATTTGATGCTAAAAACCAAACTAATCACTTAGTGAATAGTGCAGTTGTAAACCTGGTGTAAGATCGAATTTAAATCTACTTCTAATATAATGATCCTAAATACAAAAACTTGGAATACTACCGGAAAATTTTGAATAATCCAAGCAATTCACCTGCTGTACCGCGGTGTTGCCAAATTATAACATGTGCGCGAGATAATCGTATAATTAACTCTAAAAGTTTAAATTGTTTATTAATTTATTTAATTATGTATATGTATTTCCACATCTACCTTCCAGTGTCGGTTTCATAATATTTGCTATTTATGGAAACTGAGCTGCGTGGGTTCTATTATTTAAAGAAATAAAGTGCTCTGTGATAAACATTATGAGCTATAGTTTTATTTCAGTTCCTTTGTCCGTGTTCTACACGGTGGTCCTTCGATTATTAAATTTCAAATTTCGATGAATACTATGAATATACTTGTTCCAGCAATTGCTCGATTTTTTTAATACTCAGTCCACTACTGCTCCAACTGTATCCTGTTTTATTCAGGACCCCATACAATTTTTAGAATAATTCAATCCTAAAGTTTAAAATAAAATTATTCTTAGAGATTTTGATGTTTTTATTGGAAATTAATATAATTTTCGTAATAATCAACATTTCAGAAAATCAGAAAAACTTTTAAACAACGTTATACTGAAAAATATTTGAAAAGTTTGAAAAAATTAAACTTATGAAATTCTTACACATATAAAATAATAAAAAATTTAATTTGATAAACATTTTAAGTAACAGATAGTCTCTGTCTTTCTTCTGCGATCTTCGCATACGTATTTTTTGCACTTTGAACATTTAATGTTTACTTTTCTATCGCTCTTTCGGGGACAATCAGAACATCTAGCTCGTTTCCTATGTTGGGGCAGAGTAGCAGTTTGATCATTGAGTTGCATATTTAGTCCACAATCTGATAAGGCTAACCTGATATCTGAATGATGATACTTGTAGTTTGCACGTCTTTCCATGTTTCGAGGTGCAAGATCATCTCCTAGTTGAAGCAAAAAAGATCATCGACGTGAACTGCTATTTTTCTTCCAGTCAGGATTATTTTCTATGAACACAGCAAAGGCATTCAACGCACATATATCTATTATATTTAAAAACAACCTGTATGGCCATCGAGCTGTTCTTCTTGTACAAGAATATTCCCTAATGAGTTTGTCAGCGTTGTCAACACCTCCTCTTGTGTTATTGTAGCTTAGAATCATTTGTGGTTTATTATTGTGCTCTGGGCAAACTTGAACATCATTATGTTGACTCTATAACAAATGCACCATTCTATTTTTCTTGGGTATATATGAAACCATTGATATATCTTTTGTAAAAGCAAATATTGATGATTCTACAGGTCTATTTTTTATATTCAATTGTGGTGGTGTATCAGTTTTATTTTTTCGAACAGTGCCCAGTAGCGTGAGGTTTTTGGTCAACAGATAATTAGCTAATGGAACGCTAGTAAAAAAGTTGTCAGTCGTTATACCTCTCCCAGTTCCATGAAATGGTTGAACCAAGTCCGACACAACACGGAATCCTTGATTTACCTCTGCTTTCGCTTCAGGGCCTTTTCCAGTGTGGACTTGTAGATTACACAAATATGACGTTTTTACATCTGCCCAAATTTGTATACCATATCTCCCAGGTTTTGATTTTATAAATTGTCTGAATGGACATTTTCCCTGGAAACACACTAACTGTTCATCAATGGTAATATATTCGTAAGGTTCAAACGCACGACGGCAGTTCTGCACAAATATGTCCCAAATCTGACTAATTGCTGCTAACTTGTCTTGTTGTTATCGTTGAAGTCTACTCGTTTTATCGTCAAATCGCAGGAATACGGATAGTTGCTCAAATCTGTTCCGAGACATTGCAGCAGTAAAAAATGATCGTCGTATAGAAGAGTCTGTAGTCCACATTTCTCTGGTAAGTTCTCTTCCGCATCTCAGTGCACCGCCTTTCACGAGAACTCCTAAAAAGCAGTCCAGTTCATCTAAATCAAGGGGCTTCAAATTCTTTATTTTTGTTGGGTTTTTTTCATTCCATACATCAAAATATCTAGAAGCTTCTTCATTTGTATGAATACAAATAATTCTTTTGATCTCTGGCGTAAGAAATAAATTGAAAACTTCCAAAATCGATTTAGCACTTTTACTATATTGCGTTGTACCAGGTCGTATATCTAAAATATTTCTTTTCCGCCGTTTGGTTTTATTGATAGGATGGCTACTCCATTCCAAACCAGATTTCGCAGTATATTGAGGACCTCTCAATTCAGTTATAGTTTCAGCTTCAGATAATTCTGCATCTCACTCCTGCTCGCTTTGTATTTCAATATTATCTTCCATTTCGGAAGTAGTTTCCACAAGAAAATTATCATCTTCTTCATCTTGCAAATTTTGACCCTCATATTCATTCTCTGAGTCTGAACTGATATGTTGTAATATATCTTGAAGTTCTTCTGCAGCCAAAGGATTATTTTTATTTTTGCGTTTCATTTTCACCATAAAGTACAGATATTATTTACAAAATTGCACATAAGAAACGTTACCTCTAAATGCCCAAACGGGGTCGTTGAAAGACCCCAAACAACTAATTACGTAATATCTCGACGTACACACATCAAAGAGCAACATCCAACTGACTAAACGTGAAGGAGATATTGACGAACGCATAGCTGACGCCAATGTTGCCAGATGTTTGTACAAAGTTAGATATTGCAGAAATTATGTCTCTGGGGTCCTTCAAAGACCCCGCTTGGGTATCTAAAGGTTAATTACTTTTCCAAGTGGCCGGAAGTAGTATCAATTCCTAACCAAGAGGCTGCAACTGTCGCCGAAGCATTTATGAATGATGTCATCGCAAGACACGGAGTACCATTGGAAGTACATTCCGATCAAGGAAGAAATTTTGAAACAGAATTGTGGACAGAATTAATGAAAATCCTCGGGATTAAGAAAACTCGAACTACACCAATGCATCCACAGTCTGATGGTTTAGTGGAACGTCATAACAGGGCAAGTTACCAATATCTATCGTTATTTGTCTCCCAAAACCAGCAAGATTGGGATGAACTGATTCCATTGTTCCTCTTATCTTATCGGAGCTCAGCATGAATCCACTGGCTATACACCTTCAATGTTGGTCACTGGTCGAGAAATGAAGCTTCATAGCGATATCCTCTTTGGAAAACCTTCTCCTTCGTCCCGAAAAGAAGACCAAAGCCTGCCTCTATATGTTGAAGACATTCAACAAAAGTTAGAAAAGACTCACGAGTTTGCATGGACGCTACTGAAACTAACCAGCGAAAAGATGAAGAGGCGGTTGGATACAAATCTTAAAGAAGAGATATTCAAGCAACGAAGTGACCAAGAGCTAAATCGGGTCTTCTGTATGCAACACAACCCCTCAAATGTATTCAACGTCACCCACGTGAATATTTTTTGTATTCCCTCGAATTTGCACTTGACGACCTCCCACATTTTAGTGTTTGTTCATATCAGTTCCACAAAAAAAAAACTGGATTTAAATAGAAACTTTTTCGGAAGTCCCCTCCGCACCCTTCATTATTGCAACATTGGAAAAAGTAGTTCGGCTTAAAATTTATTATTTGATCTGCGCCTCTAAATTATAGATGTTTATTGCAATTTCAAGTCCACAAATTGAGTAGGTTCAGTCTTCTCATATGCACATTCGTAATAGTAGCTACATTTAAACCTGAATAAAAATCTATTATTTTAATCAAATGATTTGACATCTGATTTTTTACACAACTCAGATGATATATTTTGGGTTTTTATTATATACAAAAGCTTTATAACATAGCTCATCTCGAAGCCTGTAAATTTTTGTATTTACACCCTCGTTCACAATAGTACCTACATACAATTGCTGCCAGTTCGCTATTATTTATGGCAAATGAGGATTTGGCTATCGCAGAAACCGCTGGCGAGTATTTCAACTACCCAATCAAATCCATAAGTGTTGGATAGTGTAACATAGCTTCTATTGGTGCACTTTTTTGTGCGTCGATACTGGTTCCAAGTAGCTTGTCCTTTTTCTATTTTTAAATGTCATATTTTTCCAATTTTCAACATGATGTTGCTGCTTGTATTTTTTTTCTGAAACTATTATGGGGAGGGGGGGGGCAAGTTTACTTTAAATAATGAGCTTTAACTAACTAGGGGAAGGAGGGATTTTGTTTTTGTTACTTATTTTTGGAGAATTTATTTCAATATTAAGGTAATAAGTATTTCTTTTATATACCAAGAATATTTTGTTATTATTGGTGGTGCATAAGGATGCATTATAGGAGTGGGATCCACTAACCTATACTTTTTTCGGAAATTGTCAACTTAACTGAGCTTCGGATTTTTCCTCAATCCAACGGTTGTATTGAGGTGGCTGTAAAAGTGGCAAAAAATGTAATTAAGAAAAATGACGATATATAGCAAACTTTGTTATCCTATAGAACTACCCCTTTAGAATGCGGCTTTTAGGCCGCGGAATTTTTATATGGTAGAAAAATTATGCCTTTTTTACCCATGTTACCAATCCAATTAAATTGTCAAGTAGATTTAAGTTCTCTGAAATAAAAAGAGTGTAGGTCTAAGGATACGAGTGCTAAACAGTTTAACCACACTCAGGGCAAAAAATTTGCAGGATTTGAAAATAGGATATGTCGGGGATAATAGAGTTTCCCGAAGAACCGCGTTCATATTTGATTTAAATCCAATTCTGGTCACATTTACCATCATAATAGACATTTAATACCCGCTCCTTATTATACCAAACCTAATCAGTTTACTCCGTCATTAGTCTCATCTGAACCAGTACAAACGAATTAAATTCTTCAGTTTTTGAAAGTAATAATACCAGAGATAGGGCTGGAGAAAATAGATGTACTTTCTCCCATTCATATGTTGAAAAAAAACTCAGCTGTTTATGAAAATGACTTAAACAAAAGTAATGTACCAGTGTCTCAATATTTGTCACGTAAATCTAAAGTGTGTGAGCCGCCAACTTCCAATGTGCATTTATCTCCAAAAACTCAATCTGTGCTTTCCGACACTCCAGTTTTACAAAGACCCAAAAGAAACATTAAAAAGCCCTCTTATCTGAGACACCATGTGGGTTAAAACTATGTGATTTCTTGTCTGATTAAAAATTGTAAAAGAGGGAGATGCTGTGTCGATAATAGTAGTTTTAAGTAATGTTAAAGCAGTACGGCAACGCCGCAGAGGGCAGTCAGCAGTCAAAATCTCGATGGCTGACGGCTGGGTATGTTTTTCACTGGTGCACTAAATAAACATAATAAATACTTATACAAACTCGTGATCTTTATTTGTAAGGACCCAAAAAGAACACTACCTATTTTCCTATAGAATCTACTGAGAAGTAAAAATTATTGCGAAACTGAAAACTAAAATTAAACTCTGTGTCTCATCATATTTTGGAGCCTTGAATCAACAGTTAAGAATTTAGAGATTAAACATTATTAATGAATCACCCTGTATACACAGATGCGGCTCTAGACTTTATAGCGCTCGAGTACGAGAAATATTTTGGCGATATGGTGTATACATATACACATGCATTACTGTCACAAAAAAGTGTCGAAGAGATTGTATAGAGCCGTTATTGCAAAGACGTTCCATAATCAAATATGAAAAATCGGTATTTTGTTTTTTTATGTCATTTGATTCAACTTCCAAGTATTTTAGGTTAGTGTTCTGCGCTTTATTTACCATTGAAAAGATAGGAATTACCATTTCTAACTTTTTTATATATTCTGTTCTGTTTTCATTATGCAACTTGAAATGAGACACTGATTCATTATTTTTATCAAGTAATCAACAAGTTTGAATCAAATAAATTACTAAATATATGTATTTCAAGTTTATTTAAAAAAGGAATAAAATTACAAAATGAAATTCGTAAAATCTATATTTAATCTAACATACCGATTTAAACCTCAACATTATTTCTATGTAAGTTGCTATTTTGATAAAAAAATATCATGGCATTCTTACATATATTTTGTTAACCAAAATTTTTCAGTCAAACTGACAACATAACAATAATGTCTACAAAAAATACGAGTTCAAAATCACTACCTAGTTCAATTCTACAAGAAACGCTAAATAGTGCCCTTTTATTAACAGAAATAGGTGTTGATTTAAGAGGATGTTATGTCTCGGGAAGCAAATGTTTAAGTCAACTTAAAAACATCATTACAACCACAGAAGGTGCTGTAGAGGCATTACAATTAACTGCTAAAAGTACTTTGGAGCATGCTCATAAAATTGTTGTTTCTATCAATAGTAGTAAACCGACCAAGGAAGGACAAGAATTGATAACAATCATAGGTAGACAATTATCAGAGTTAAATACAACAGGGAATCGAATGGTCGAAGATGCTCAACAGGTAACTCTTGTACATTAGTGTATTATTTGGAACATTTTTTGTTAAAATATACTTTAGGATTGTTAAAACTGTTACATAAAGGATTATTGAAATGTACAACTGATATTGAGATTAGTATGTAGGTTATTATTATACACGGCATCTCAACGAAAAGTACGCACCCGAAATAACTGCGGAGTTAATAACTTCTAAAAAAGTGGTGAAGTACGTCGACCATAATACTTGTATAGGTAACGTCACCCGTCTACCCTACACAGCTACAGCGCGCTTATTCAATAATAATCATCCAAATAAAAACATTGGCCGCATTCAGAGAACAAAAACAATGACTTAACGATGGGAAATCGGTCACGTGACGATAACCAATCTCGATAACTTTTTCTGAATACATATTCCATCGATCCCCACATCGAAGTTTGAAAATTTTGACGTGTGACGTTTTGAGGTTATGATAATGTTGTTGATTATCAATAATATTTATGTAAGTTAAGTGCAGTATCCCTAATTTGAATTATAAATATGGATGATATAATTGAACAGTTTTTTTGACGATGACGCACTAAACATAAACATAGTAGGAAATATCGTGAATAATCTTGCTCGACCATTACCTCTTTTGATAATAGAACCCAGGCTAATACAAGTGCGAAATGAGGATTATTTTGAACAAGTAATTCTGATTTATACGGACTCCCAATTTTTTGAACACTTTAGAATGCCCAGAGAATCGCAGAAGTAAGTTATTAAATGATTCTTAGACGTAAAACATAGGCTAGGAATTCAATGTTTGTAGGAATTAGCGAGAATTCTGTGGAACTTCCTTCCCAATCCCAGTTCATACATCGCTTCAAACTCCCCACACTAAAAAATGGCGTCCGATTGATCATTTTCCGATTACTCATCGTTCGGTTTGACACCGTTCAGCAGAAAATTTCTCATCGATTAGTCATCGATGAGCTTTTCTGAATGCGGCCAATGGTCATCAGTATGTTTCGAGGTTATGAATACATTTATGGAAACGAGTTCTGTGGAAAACAGACGTCAAAAACTCTACGACCAATTAGGAATGAATCAGTCGATGTGGCAGTTTTGAGTCACTTGCAGATGGATAAGTAATATCCAATCGATAAGGAAAGTAGTGTTCATCGAATATTTTTAAGTCCCACAAATTTCATCCATATATACGATTGGTACGATAATTAAACAAAGAGGATCACTGTCAATCTGCTGTACTATACACGTTTTTCAGATGAATGTAACTTTTATTTAAATGATAAGGTAAATAGACACAGTTACAGGTATTAGAGTGAAACTAATCCACATTTATTTGTTGAAATTCATGCCCAAAGACCTCATACTTTAAATGTTTGGGCTGGTTTTTGAGGGCCGTTCCTTATTCCTGTTAACCTAGATTGCGACAGTTATTTATATCTGTTGGAAAATTAAATCGATCCAATGATTCTTGAAGAAGACAACGACCTTTTGGAAGACGAACCGTTTTTTCAACAAGATGGTGCACCACCACATTTTGTTGTACCGGTCCGTAAATTTCTGAATAATCACTTTCCTGGTCGATGAATTAGAAGATGAGGACCTGTGGAGTGGCCAACCCGGTCACCCGATTTAAACTCATTAGAATTCTTTCTCTGTGGTCATTTGAAATCGAAGGTATTTGCAACACTACCTGAATCTCTAGAAGATTTACGTCAAAGAATCCTTCAAAAATACCGCCAAGCAAAGCATTTGAAAATATATTATACCATCGTCTGGAAGTCAACGGAGATTATTTTGAACAATACATACAATAATTTAAATTGTATCCTGTGTTTTTATTTTTTAAATCCAATATTATTTTTTCCACAAACTCATTGATAAATTTTATAATAAATTTTATACAATTGTAAAGACAATCAAAAGATCTTTTAAATGAGGTATCACTCGATCCCTCTTGCAATTTAATTTTTTTAATGTTGTGTAGGGTAGAGGAATTAGGTTACGAATAGAAGTATTATGGTAAAATTTATCCCCCTTATCTAAACAGTTATTTAGAGTGGGTACGTTTCGTTGGTGTATAGGTATACTTCACGAGACAGTGCATTATCGACTAATTTATTATATTATCAATTGAAAAACATGTTGTTTGCCACTTATTTTTTCAAAGAATAAAAAAATTACCCATTCACTAGTTAAATTCGAAAGATTGAGTGCCTAAATAAAGAAAAGATATATAAAGAGATCAAGGCTACTTGGAAGCTTACCCAATCTTATGAGAAAAGATAATGATCGCACCCCAGTATTAGAAGAGATTGTGCCTCATATAAAGTAGAAATGTCTTCATTTGAATCAGAGACAAACCACTAGAAAACAAATAGAAAGCTCCTAGCAGAGCTGGTACTATTAATCCTTTGATTGTAGGCATTCCCTCATAAAACACTAGATTGGGTCCTAAAATATATATTTCTTTGAAGATCAAAGTATTGCAACTAAAACTCCTATTATAAATTACTATTAAAACGATCAAACTCGTTATAACCAGGTTTAAGCACGGGTCATTGAACAATAACGCACCACGCAAATTTGAATTGTTTTAAAAATGCGTAGAACTCATCAATTCATTTCATAATATGTTGAAAACATCAAATACTTTGTATTCTCTCTCTCTTCTTGAAATAGTTATTGCTGAATAGAAACTATTACATATTTCTCAAGAAAGGAAAAAAATACTGCTACTAACCGTACAGAGTTGGTTATTTTGGAACTGAAAAAATAATTTAAAACAGCAACCACCATACATTTGATGATTTTCTGATAGTCTATTCACTTACGAATACAACAGCGAAAACTGGATGTCATCTTTTTTAATTTGGAAGTTTTTGGGGACATAGAACAAAATAAAAAATAAATTCAAAGATATATCGTCACCCGATTGTAAGAACTGGGTTTTGAGATATTGGCAAAAACAATTTTATCCATTTCTATTTAGCGAAATAATTTGGATGATAATAATTATAATGGAAAGTACTTGTTTTCCAGTCGTTTTTTACGGCCAGAAGGAAAAAGTTTGGTCTTCAAATTTTATTTTCAAAAAATCAAAGTTACCTACTTATTACAATGACAATTTTGTATTTATTTTCGATTAAAACTCAAAGTCAATATGTCACAGCATGTTTTATTATTTGCAAACAGCTACTAGTTTCGTCTTACATAAGGGCCATCTTCAGGCCGATAAAAAACTTTTCAATGGGCAACACACATGAATCCTCAAAAATGTTAAGTTTGTAAGTTAGTAGAAATAGATGAGAGAGGTTGGAAGATTGAAACTTGAAAAAACTTTTCTCTTCGCATTTTGAAGTTATAAATAAAAAAATTTAAATTGGATGTGACATCTAAGAAGTTAAGATTAAATGGATTATTGAATTGAACTCAAAGTGAGTAATCAACGATCGTGAAAGAAGGTAGTTTACTGGGGGAGGGGGGACGTCAAACACTGTCCACGGGTGTGAATGAGAAAACAAACTCGAGGTAAAGGGAGGAAATTTCTAATTTATAGGAACATCATTAGCCTCAATTCTTAGAACGAAGAGTATAATAACATCAACCTCAATTCCTAGAAGAAAGAGTCCAGAATGGTCAGCCCTTTATATCAAACTGAAATAGTATCTTTAAGTATAAAATAGGTAAATTAAAACACTTTATATTTGAAACCGAAGTATTGTCAAAATTGGCAACGAAAACGAAAACATTTTTTTTAAAACAAGAATACAAAGAAACAATCATACTTAAATCTTCTTCCTCGTCTGATTATTTTCTTCCATGCAGTAAGCTTGAGTAAACGTTGAAATAATCACGTACTAGGGTAGCTGGTTTCATGGAAAACAAAGACATTAGGTTTTTGTACTTAGCATCTGTTATAACAACTGCCGAATGCATTGAGTCGCACTCCATTTCACTATGACTAGGTATCAGAAACTTAAGGTGAATAACTTGAATATTTTGAACCACCTTAACAGCATGCATACACATCGCTTCGACATACTTGTTGAAGAAAGCAATACCTGCTGTAAATGAAAATTACAACTCTGAAGTTTATTGTCACTTGCAACTGGTAACTATTTGTCAATTTTTTTGACCTCTTGAGCTTATAATATCTTCATGATGGTTCTTATGATCGCTTACCATCTCCAAGCCTGGAACGACTACGCTACTGAAAGCCACGCGGATACGACATTGTTATTTCCTTGGTCTACGAAAGAACCAAAGTTAAAGTTGTCATTGAATATGTTTCGGTAAGTAGATAGTTTGGCTTCTATGTCTCTTCACCCCACAGACTACGTTCATCATAAAACACGTAAGCTTGCAAGATTCCTTGCAGACAGGCTTCATTTGAGCTGCTGGCTTAACTATTCCTTTTATTGACACATATTCTTGGCCTTTGTTTTCAGATATTTCTTGACCATTTTCTGGCTGTCTTTTCTTTCGTTGAGGTTAGTCGGTTTCTATCGATTGCTCTTGCATTCCTACCAATCCATCAATGACGTTTGAGGTATCGGAATCTGAAGTGCCGGGACTAGGATGATACTTATATTTATCTGCAGAAAAATCGCTATTGCCAGAATTACTACTATTGTTAGGCAGTAAGTAGCCGTGTGCGCTTGTGCTAAATAAACATTCCTGATGCTGAAAAATGAGGCATGCCAAAAGTAGACATGTGTAGTTAGACAGTTCTTACACTGCGCTTCAGCATTTGGAATTTGTAAGCCATCTACAGATACCTATTTACAACATGCACAGAAGATCGGTTAATTTTCTCATCTACTTTTAACAAAGAGCTATAGATGGGCTCTCACCTATTTGAATAAGATACCTAGTTTGTTCACTAAATTCTACAAAATATTTAAAATGTTATTGTAATAGATAACACAAAATATAAAAAAAATTAGTTACCTAGTTCTTACAATCAGCTGACGCTATTATTTTAATAATAAACAAATGATATAATTAAATGTTCAAACTGTCTTTCACCTTTTATTTGGTAACATCATTTTTTGATATGACATACCACTTTTCATCTGTTATTAATTCGGTACATACTATTTTGCAAAAGCTTTGAAAGAACCCTGTGGAGATAAGTGTACATTTTAGTGCAAATATAAAATAAATTAGGAGATCGACAAGATGTTTTGACGTCGTTTTGGACCTTGGGAGACAACTTGAGACAAAGACAATTTATGTGTTCTAACACCGAAATAATTGTTCCCAAATACTGTTATGTTAGAGGAGGTAGTCAGAGAAGACAAAATCGGGAATTCTACCTACCTGAAAATAAATAGATTCGAGTTTGCAAGAAATTCTTTATGGCAACTCTGGATGTGGGTGACACGATGATTAGGATGACATTTCAAAAATGAGACGATAAAAACATTGCCGACTGACCAACATGGAAAACACAAGAACGACAAACACTTATATCATGCCACAATAGATTCTCGCGAGTCACAGTGGAGGGCCTCATTGACCCACTCATTATAAACCTAGATCATGCCACAAAATATGGGGTTAGAAAGCACATTGAATTGATACCAACAGCCAACAGTGGAGTTCCACTATTTGAGAAAGCAGGGAGAAAGGCAGTTTATTGAAGGAAGCTCAACTTTTGCAACGTTGTACTGTGATTACAAGTAAGAATACGAATAAGCTAGCAAGGAGTTTGTTAAGAGCTGCATTTATGAACAATTTTTTAATTATGAATACAGCATTGGGTGGCATCAACCAAATAAAGACCAGTGTAGCACTTGCACCAAATATAAAAATTCCTCACCGGAAAAGAAACAAGAATTTCAAGAAGAATACTCCTTACATATGAAACTGAAAAATTTGTCGCGAGAGGAGAAGGAAAAAGATATTAAAGAGGAGGAAATAGTGAAGATAAAATGATAGACGTCTATCAGATTTAAAAGCGGTTCTTTCTATACCTGCATCTGATGTGTCTGATTTATATTATAAGAGTAAATTGATTACTTACAATTTAACTATATTTAATATTGTGAGCAAGGAAGGGTTTTGCTATATTTGGTCAGAAAATGTTGCATTGACACAAATACATATACAATTATACAAACAAATGAAAATACAAAATATAACTTCACTAATACAGCACTGTTCTTATGTACAATTTGGTGGATTTCAGTTATCACAATGTTGGTTCATTATAGTTTATGATATAGTATTGTGTCTTGAAGGAAGTCAATAACCCTTGAATGCTGTATAGGGAGACTAAGCATTTCCTGATGGTTACCACTAAATTGGTGTTTCAATCGCTTATTCTGGTATTGACAACATTCCATCAGAATGTGTTTAACCGTAAGAGGACTGGAGCAGTGCTGACACAGTGGTAGATCTTCAGATGCCACAAGGTGTCCAAGTGTGAGGCGTGTGTGTTCAATGCAAAGCCTTTTTATGAGAACTTTATCTTTTCTTTTTAGGTTTGTGATTGATTGTTGGTTAGATATCACTAAGCTTCAATCGGGATTTGCTCCAATGTTCTTGCCAAGATCTACGCATTCTACTCTTAAATAGAACCTTCAAATCTGCATGGAACTGGATTTTCTCATGTTTTAAGTTGGACGATGCTGCAGCTTGTTTTGCCGCTCGATCAGCTATTTCGTTGCCTGTAATGTCGATATGGGAGGGAACCCAGATTAGCGTGGTTGTAACTCCTTGGTGTGAGAGATTATTGAGAATTTTGTGTATAGATTGAACAATAGGATGCGTGGAGTATGTGCATTTAATGGAATGAATAGATGCTAGTGACTCCGTACATATGGCAGGGTGTTTGGAGTCACTTGTTAAAGAGGATAAAGCTTGCAATATAGCGATGAGTTCTCCTGTATGAACACTGGAATATGAAAGTAAAAGCTTCATTGTAACTGTTGCATCAGAAGCGGCAACCGAGTAACCAACTCCTTCATTACCTTTTGAGGCGTCGGTGTATAACACCTTGTCATATTTACGACTAATTACATCCAGAAAATATTTTCTCAGGAATACGTGAGATGTTTCGGACTTTGGATACTGGGCAAATTAATATTCCATGGTGCCGTGGGGGATGCGAGACTATGAGTTGTATGAGATAGATCAATATTGCCAAGTAAGGAGGTCAGAATTTCCACCAGGGACTTACGTTTTGGAGAGTCATTATGACTTATACGTTTAGATGTTAGCAACGGGTAGACTGGATTGTTGGGGTTAGTAGATACTTTAAGCGAGTATGTTAATAAGAGTAGTTTTCTTCTTAGCCCATTGGCTTCACAGCTAAGGCTTTCAGCTGGGCTAGATCTAAAACCACCAAAGGAAATTCGAAGACTAGTATTTTGTACAGAATGCAGGGTACTTAATGCTGATTTTGAAGCGGACATGTAAATATAACAACAGTAGGAACGGAGCGATAGACACTAAGAAATATTTCCTCTTCAGCTTCCCATTGGTGGTGTGATAGGCATTTTAAAATATTCAGTCTGCTCAATCAATTCTCTCTAATATCCCGAATATGTTGTTTCCAGCTAAGTTTGCTGTTAAAAGTCAGGCCCAGGATTTCCAGTTGATCGACTACTGGAATCTCGCCTTCATTCAATCTTATCAACAAATTTGAAGAGATGGTGGTTCTTCTACTGAATTTGATAACTCTGGACTTCGTTGCCGAAAAATGGAGATCCGTTTTGTCGGACCATTCTTGCAGTTGACCGACTGCTTCTTAAAATAATCTCGACGTAGTGGTAGTGTTCTTGCCATGACAAAATATAATTAAGTCGTCAGCATAAAAGGCAATTTTGACGGGAGATCGGATATTTGAGGAAATGTCATTTATGGCAATGCTGAATAGGGTGGGGCTCAGTACCGATCCTTGAGGAACACCATTGTATTGGAAGTTGATCCGTTTGCAGACACTTTAAACATACAATCACTCAAAAAGTTTTCAATAAAGGAATACATGTTATCTGGTATGTAACATCCACTAAGTTTATTGAGAATAACAGGTCGTGGTAGACAGTCAAAGGCATTTTGGATATCGAACACAGCAGCTACGACTTCTTGATTCTTGTTAAGTGCATTCGTAGCGCAAATCTGAATAAGAGCTAGATTATCACTTGTACTGCGTTGAGGTCTAAAATCTGATTGAGTAGCGGATAGAAGTTTATGTTTTTCAAGATACCAAATTAATTTTTTATTTATCATTTTTTCTAGTAGCTTACATACAGTATTAGTTAGTGAAATAGGGCGATAAGAATCGGCATCCGTCGGAGATCTGCCTTGCTTTTTACTTGGTAAGATGATTGATTCTCTCAATTGTTGAGGAAACTCTCTGTCAATGCAGATTTTGTTGTACAAACTCAATAATCTCTCAAGAGCATTTGTTGAAAAGTTTTTTAAGAATTGAAAAGGAATATTGTCAGGACCTGGAGCTGAATTCTTACATGACTAGAGGGAATACAGGAGTTCTTGGAGAAAGGAAGATCTAAAAAAGTCTGTCTTGTGTGAGTAGGGATTTGGATAGTGGTATTTATGGCGTATTCACTAGAGTGTTTATCTTTCTCCTAACAATGTTTTCGCTATCACCTTGATCTATTAGTGCTGAAATTTTTGTGAATGTTCTATTGCCTTTCATCCGTCTTATTTTTGTCCAGGCTTGGCTAGGTGGAGTTTCACATGTGATAGAAGAAACGTAATTTTCCCAAAAATCCTTCTTAGCTTGTTTTAGCGTTGTTCTTGCTTTAGCTCTTAGTTTTTTAAAGTTTGTGAGGCTGGTTGGTTTTTAAAGTCTTACTACATAGGAAAACGTGTTACATTCTATTCTGACAACTGTGCAGGACAGAATAAAAACAAATATACTGCCTCTTTGTAACTATATGCCATTTACAATCTAGGTGGTGTCCAGCATAACACACAAGTTTTTTATAACTGAACACACACAAAATGAGAGGGTGACTAAATGTACTCCTGTATAGAAGACGAGACAAAAGGGATTTTAAAAGGAAGTCCTATATTTATTCCTGCACAGTGGATACCGATTTTTCAATGAGGTAAAGAGAAGGGAAATGAGTTGAAAAATACGACCTACAGAAATTGAGCGATGATGTCGGAAATAGTTTCATTCTGGACAAGGAGAAGAACAAACTAAAGTGGACCGATATTAAAATATTGCAAGTCAAAGCACCCAGTGAGAATCAGGATCCGAAATCAATTTATTATAAATATGATTATAGATCTGAAGTACCCTATAAAGAATTCATTGTCAACAATGCAGTAATAAAGGCCTGGTGCTTGTGTTGATCGTTTTAAAGCCTTCCTTCTAATTGCCTTCCATGTAAAACAGGCCTTCCAAGAAGAATTGAAAGTTTCCCAAAAAAAGGAAGGTTTTATCAGTTTGTGTAATGAGAATCTCAATGAGAAACCTTATCGAAATGTTTACCTTGATTTAAGGAGCGAGAGATAACATTTTAACTATTATACTAATCATAATTATTTGCATTCTTCAATTATTTTCATTTAAATATCAAATAACTTCATTTAATTAATTTAGTTCGTTAGTGAATGATTAGTTTATTTAGTTAATAACATTTTTTTGTGAAAATAATTAAACTTAGAACAAAAATTGTACAAAATTCTGATATAACACCACCATACCACCAAATTTTCAGGATGGCATAATAAACAATTTGGTTTACAGCTTCTGACTATTTAAAAAAATCATATTACTGTACACCATTAGTTGATCAATTGATAGAACTATTTGGGTTTTAAACTTAATTGTCTGAAAGGTCGGTCTTAATTTTTTTCCACTATAATGAAAACTTTAGAATAATTTATAACAAAACTATACCGTTTTCAGTTATGTTAATATTCCATTGAGAGTGCGATATATTACTACTTATAAAATGAGAAATTTCATCAATTTTAAATATATCATAATAGATCTCAAAAAAAGACATTATTAAATTTGTGTAAATAATAATTTCAATGTGGTTAGCGGGCATCGATCTATTAAGGTCAGGTAAATATAACAAAAACACGTCCGCTGTAAACATATCACATTCACATGCTCAGGAAGGTCAATTGTATGGGCCACTGACTCATTAGTTCGAAGACTTCCTATAAATAGAAAGGTTCGACAATTTCAGGATGATTCATTATTATTATTTTGAATAGCACAATTGTATGTATTGTGTATGTATAATCTGTGTTAGTAGTTCATAATTATATTTTATCCCAGTGAGTTTTTAAATGATGTTATTTATTCAACCCTAAAGAATGGTTACGAGGTAAGTGTTTCTCAAAGATAAATGGTTTTATGGTTAAAGAAGTCTATACGAGGGGCACTTACTAGTAACCACCACATGGCGATCCTGTGAAACAAATGGTAATTGTAAAATGGTAATGGTAACTGGAAAGGTAAATATTCCTGCAAACAACATGGTAATGATAAATGGAAAATGGTAAATATTTCTGCAAACTACATGGTAATGGTAAATGGAAAATGGTAAATTTTCCTGCAAATTAAAAGTAATTCAAACAAGTGGAAGTATATGGTCTTTTATCTAAATTTGGAACCCTGGAGAAGCGAAACTATGGGTGGCTCACCTACTAAACAAGAGGTAAAAGAAACTGGTACCGTCAACAATACTTTTATGGTGTAACTAGACAGCTTTGTAACGCATATAATGGTTCTATTGTATATCACAACAGTAGCTTTTATTCTGAAATGCATATGGTCATTATGGAAAACGCATCGAAGAGCGTTGAAAAGAGACATCAACCGAGGCATTGCAGCGAAGCAGACATCAGGAACTTTGACTGTATAAAAATTGTAAGTACTTATGCACTCTATTTTTATGAACGAATGGTAAATCTCATAAATGTCAATAACGTGGGAAGATTTCGAAGATAAGTTGAGGGCAATTGTGGAAGAAATTAATAAACAAGGAAAAAAGGTTTTGAAAAAGGAAACTCCACATTGAAGTAATTAATAGTATAGTAATTCTTTATAATAATTTTGCTAAATTAATAGGTAAAAATTGGAGAAACATAAGTTTAGTACAACAAGAAAGTTGTAAAAATTATTCAGATAGGATTAGAGATAAAACTGCTAGGGCATTTCAAGCGTTGAATTGTATTATTAAAATACCTACCTCTATATTTGAGGAAATCGATACGGGTGTATTAAAAGCAATAAGCAAACAATTGAAAATGGCGACAAGTATGAATGATTGTTTTAATTTTGCGAGTAAAGTTTTACCAACTGAATTCAACGGAGAAGCAAGCAAGTTGCAATCGTTTTTGGACTCATTAGATTTGCTACAAATAAACGCGACAGGTAACGAAGAAAATGCGATTTTAATAATTAAGACACGATTAACTGGAAAAGCTAGAAGTTTGATCACGACGAAAAACTCTATTATAGAAATCAAGAATAGACTAAAATCAGGAATAAGAGGAGATAACCCAAGCCTTCCCTTAGCGAAACTTAATAAAGTAAGACAAAATGGGATGAACGTAACACAGTACGCGACGGAAATAGAAAAATTAGCAGAGAGACTACAGGCAGCATACGTGTCAGAAGGGATGCCAGAACGTTTAGCCGAAAAATATACCAAAGAAGCAACGATTAAGGCAGTAACTACGAATGCCACAACAGACGCAACAAAAACAGTCATAGCAGCGGGAAGTTTTGAAACCACGCAAGAAGTATTATCCAAGTTAATATCAGTAGAAGGCATAGTAAGCCAACAAGTTTTGCACATGAAGGATAATAGGAATTTCTTCAGGAAATCAAACTTTGACTTTAGGAACAATCATAGGAGGGGAAACAACAGAGGATTTTACAACGGTAACCCCCTCAGAAAGGATATTCAGACTGTTTAACCAAGAAAATGGCTACGGCAGATACGCATATTTCAATAAGGAGAGGAAATTCAATAGGAATGGCAATTACAATAACCGAATTAACAATAATGTGAGAAGATAGAAGATAAAATTGATGAAATGAGCAGACAAATAGCACAGTTAAAGAAAGAAAACTACGAATTAAAGATGGAAAATATGGAACTCAAAGAAAAAACACAATTTTTGCAAGGAAACATGACACAGACCCAGAAAAATTTTAGAGAGAATTTGATAATACATGGTATAGAAGAAGGTAACGAAGATGATGAGAAACAACTAGAAAATAAATTAGAAAATGTAATGAAAAAGGTTAATAACACAGTAGATGTCAAATAAGATATTTTGAAATGTAAAAGAATAGGAAATAAAAACAGCAACAAAAAGAGGCCAGTACTAATAATGATGAAAGATGTGAATAAGAAAGTAGAGACTTTGAACGGAACGAATAAATTAAAAGGAACAAAGATATATATTGATGAAGATTACCCAAAAGATATACTGGAACAGAGAAAACAACTCATAAGATATTTGAAACAGGCGAGAGAAAGTGGAGCTAAAGCTAAGATAATTGATAATACATTAATGATAAATGACAACGTATATAGTCTAAAAGAACTAGAAGAAAGGAAAAATCAATTAGAAATACATACAGGATGGAATAAATCAACATTTAAGGAAAATAACGAAACTAATCCGTAAACTTGAATAAAATTTTCAGCGATAAAAGTTTTAATTAACTAAGAGGTAAATAAATTGTCTAGGAAAAATGCGAAATTTGATTGATTTGGAAGAATACGATTTTGAAATACAGTATGTCAAAGGTGTAGCGAACTACGCAGATAGTATATCAAGAATATCCATAGAAGAACTCAAGGATTTATACATAAATAATTCACATGTCTTGGCAATCACAAGAGCACAAACGCGCACGGAGAACATTCAGTCAGGAAAAGATCTAAAGAATAGCGAAGAGACAAAGGAAGAAAGAATAGAAAAACCTTCAGTGATAAAAGTTTTAAATAATCTTGAGGCACGTAAATTACGAATTTTGCACTTTGAAAATAACTGTATCTCGTTAAGGATGAGCATTCGGATAAAAAATAAATTGAAATTTAGTGAAGCCTTATTTACCGGAATACACAACTTCGACCTAGGATGAACTTTGGAAAAGCTTGAGGAGCTATCGGTAAAATTTGAAGTAACAAAAACTAAAAATATATGCAAATGATGATATATTCAAAAAGTGCACAATAGAAGAATTTATAGAAAAATGCAATAAAAGGTTACAAAATATACAAGTATGTATATGCGATGTACCAAATACGGTACAGCAAAAAGAAGAGATCCAAAGGATTTTAGAAAGATATCACAATGATCCAATGTTTGGAGGACATGTAGGAAACAATAAGTTATTAAAGAAACTAAGAGCAAATTTTAGGTGGAAAAACATGGAGAAAGATGTAAGGAAGTATGTAAAGAATTGTCATGAATGCCAAATGAATAAAGCAAAACTTAGTCATAAGGAAAAATTCGTCATCACAGACACATCTATAAAACCGTTTGATATTATTTACATATACATAATAGGTCCTTTTGTAAAAAGTAACAACGGGAATCGTTATTGTATTACAATATTATGCGAACTAACCAAATACGCGGTCATGATACCGGTCAGGAACAAAGAGGCAACCACAATAGCAAAAGCTATATTTGACAATTTTATACCAAACTATGGATTGATGAAGGAGATAAGGACAGATCAATGAACGGAATGTAACAATGAGATAATGAAGAACTTAGCGGAACTTTTAAAAATAAAACATAATTTTTCAATGGCATACCACCATGAAGCAATAAGCAGTTGTGAAAGATTACATAGAACGTTTAATGGGTATATAAGAAACTTTATCAACGATTTTAGGGATAACTGGTGCGAATTTGTAAAAATGTTTGCATATTGTTATAATACAACACCAAACACGTATCACGGATACACTCCTTTTGAGTTATTATACGGGAGAAAACCCAACTTACCAGAATTCATAAATGTAGAAATAGAACCGTGTTACAATCTTGAAAGATACGATAAAGAGTTGAAATATAAGTTACAATACGCAAATGAAAGAGCCAAACAGTTTTTAATAAAAAATAAGATAATTAGAGTAAATAATAGTGAAAAGGAATCTTCACCCGTAAACTTTAGAGTAGGGGAATTAGTTATTCTAAGAAATGAGGAACGAAATAAGTTCGATCCACATTATTTAGGTCCGTTTAAAATAACGGAAGTAAAAGGCGTAAATTGCGAGATTACATCTCAAAACAATAAAATCACATAAAAATAAAAACATAAAAATCGATTGTATAAATACCATAACGAAAACATTTGTAAATAAAAGTGAAGCGTGATCATAAACAAACAAGTAGTGTTTAATAAACAAAACAATTAGTGAGAACTGTTAACGTTATAGGTAGTATCGAAAATTTATCAACGATAATTTTTTTCTTCCAAGAGGGGATGATGTGATGATCTTAAAAAAATACATTATCCGAAAAGACATTATTAAATTTGTGTAAATAATAATTTCAATGTGGTTAGCGGGCTTCGATCTATTAAGGTCAGGTAAATATAACAAAAGTACGACCGCTGTAACCATATCACATGCTCAGGAAGGTCAAGTGTACGGGCCAGTGACTTATTAGTTCGAAGACTTCCTATAAATAGAAAGGTTCGACAATTTCAGGATGAGTCATTATTATTATTTTGAATAGCACAAATGTATGTATTGTGTATGTATAATCTGTGTTAGTACAGTTCATAATTATATTTTATCCCAGTGAGTTTTAAACAATGTTATTTATTCAACCCTAAAGAATGGTTACGAGGTAAGTGTTTCTCAAAGATAAATGGTTTTATGGTTAAAGAAGTCTATACGAGGAGCACTTACTAAGTAACCACCACAGAATGTTGTTTTTATCTTTTCAAATATGTTATTTTTCACAGATTTAATTTTAGTTTTTTGTCTAGTTGAGGTAATTGTGCTATATTCTGAATTAATACTAATAAAACAAATCAGCAGTAGTGATTTTTATTTAAATGGTGGATTGCTTGTAAGTATTAAATAAACCGGATGAAATATATTTTTAGATGACAGAGAAAGTACGAATGATTGAAAGAAGATGTGACAGTCCTACTCCCAGTTGGTCTAATAAAAGTGTTAAATCGGATGTCAACGAAAAATATCCTGAAAATTTATCACGCGAATCATTAATTGATTTAAATTCCATTGCTAACTTGCCTCCTGTACCTGAAGACATCTTCACTAGTTTTTCGACTAAACCCATGAGGTCTTCAAGTTTATCATCACTAAAAAGTATGCGTAAGGTAAGTCTAAGCTACAAATCAAAAGGAGATAACAAACATATTTAAAAAAAATCCAAACTATCACTCAAAAGGTTTTGTCTAGCTTTTGCTTTTGCATCATTTTTATAGAAGTAATGGATAATACAACTGCAAAGAAGAATTGTCTTAACATTGATGACATCTTTGGTATTGCAAGACCTAAAAGAACTTATAACATGTAGAGAACCGACTCAAATGGCAACATAACTACGACTAATTGGATGAAAATTTCAGATTTTCGAGTAATTCACTAAATTATATTTTTCAACTTTCAACAGATGCTAAAAACATCTGTAATGCTTTTGGAAACGAAGACTGTTATTTTAAAAACGTACATTTTAAGACTTAACTCAAATAATAACATTTTGTTGCATGGAAGAATTACAATTCAAAAATTTGATACATGTTAATAACAGTAATATAATCTCAAGTAATTTGTTCTAGATGTACTACATACTTTCAAAATGATATATTATCTTGATTTATAGCAATCTAAGAAGCGTCTGAAGTCCTTATAGTTCTTCAAGTTTTATAAATACATAAATGATAAGTATGATATGATACTAATTTTTAAAGCCAGGGGCTGCCAACCTTTTAAATATATAATTTAAAAATCATATTGTAATGAAAATTTAGTTTTGGCTGAGCTTCAATATACTTGTAATTCTCTGTATTTCTGTAACTTTCAAAGAATTAAACATTTAGTCCGGGAAAGTAAGGAAATAAAAGTCAAAAGTTTCCATAATTGATTTTTCATTTTTAAATGAAAATATATTGACCCAGCATCACTCTCCTAGATTGTCTAATAATTTCCGCTGGTGCTTGCGACGCAGCTTGCAAGCACAGCTCAGACCACCTAAAATTCAAGTGATTTATGCTCGTGTCATTTCTGGATGTGTTCTTACAAAAAAATCGTAGAGATGAAAATTGAAGCAAATCTTATGCTCTTGAAGGTGACCGTAAATAGTTTTTTCAAAAAAAAATTTACGGATCTTAAATTTTCCAAAAATTGAAAAAATGTACGAAAATTATATTTTTGGTTGGTAATTATAAATAAAATATTAATATCGAGGTCAAAACATAGATAAACATAGATGGCAAACTTCTAAAAATTTACATTTTTTCAGATTTGGAAAATTCAAAATGGCGGCTGCGCAAATTGGAAACAAATTTTTTTTTCAATCGAGTCTAAATTTATGAACATTAACGATATTGAGAAACGGTTTGTTGCAATTGACAGAGTGAAAGTTATATTTTTATAAATAACAAACAAAATTTCAATTAATATTATGACAGTATCTAGCAGATTTTGAATTTGTTTATCTCAGCTTGTAAAAGTCGCATCTGAAAAATTTTTGTTTCAAAATACTCGTCTTTCAAAAACAAACATATTTATAACGTAAAATAGTTATTTGTTTTACTAGGCATAAAAGCACAAGATTTAATGCCGCGGCTGGTGTTTCATAGCCGAGCATAGCGAGGCTATGAAACCAGCCAAGGCATTAAATCTGCTTTTCTGCCGTGTGAAACATAATTTTTTCTTCAAATTTGTTCCAATTCCACGCAAAATCGACTTTTTCATATTTAAATTGCATTTCATTATCAATAACTAAATAAAGGTGGGAAGTGGACAGAGTTCAATTGTATTAAATAATTGTTCACAATTCACCATAAATATATCTAATAAATAAAAATGTCGTGTTGTAGTTTGTAGTTTTAATGCAATAAAACCAGTTTATTATCATCAGCATCATTTTGAGTTTTCTTAATGTCATTGTCAAGGTTGCCTAGCAACGAACTTTTTCTGCCTAGGCAGTAAAAGTGGACTTTTTCTGCCTAGGCATTAAAAGTACAACTTCTAAGCCTGCCAAGTGTCATTAAAAGGCCGCTTTTAATGTCATTTCGAGAAAAAGATATTTTTAAGAAATTTTTCAACGCCAAAATGAGAAAAAACTAGATGTAAAAATTTTTATTTTCGGTAAATGTTCTAAAAAATTATGTCAAAAATGTTTTTTGTTTATGTTATTTATAAAAATATAACTTTCACTCTGTCGATTGCAACAAACCGTTTCTCAATATCGTTAATGTTCATAAATTTAGACGCGATTGAAAAAAAGCTTTGATAGTTAACAGATTTTTCGACCTTACTTTCCCGGACTAATTTGGCAAAAATTAAAATTATAGCAAATATTAGTAATATGTATCAAAACCAATACAATTATTTTTCAGGTAAAAATGTTTTTACAAAAAGCCGAAAGTTCCGACGAAGATGATGTATCTGATGCAGAAGAACACGATTTTTCAAAAATACCGATAGGCGATGCGAAAAACACTTTGGACGACGGTGATGACGGAAAACAATTAACGCCTATAAGTAAGAAGCTATTGTGTGACATAACGGAAGAAACTAAAGTCGAAGACTAATAATAGTCATTGATGTGTTGAAATACTTATTTGTGAAGACTGATAAATTTAATAAAAATATGTCCCTAAATAGATATTAATTTTAAGAGCTCCCAAAAAAATTAATTAAGAAATACTTTCTTGTTAACTGATTTATGGAGAATAACTAAAAACGGTAGGAAGAACAACGTAGGAACAATAAAAAATAAAACTACCCATATTTAGTGTCAACTTTCTTTCTTCGTAGTAACGATATCGAAAAACTAACATGATATTTCAAAGATTAGTGTTAAACTACTAAAACAAAAAATGTCTGCTTTGCATAAACACCAGGCGCAAAGAAATCGATCCAAGCCATTTTATAGAGAAGAAACATTTTTGGAGATATCACTTTTAGAATCGGGCATAAATTTAAGAAAGAGTGTTAAGAGGGGCCTCCTCACAGGTATATAAACCTAAAAACCTACACAATACTAGTTACTAATTTAGTAATTATTTGGTTCAAAATATTTACGATAGATGTCGATAGTAGTACTGAATCGGCTTTTACTTATTCAACATATTTTCTCTCTCTGTCTTTCCACTCTTGACGGTTCAAAGAAACGCATCTCTGTTCGAATGTTTTGATTTATTGTGAGCACAGAAACCTGATCTCTGTTTTTTATGTTGCATCCAAACCACAGCACACCTGTGCATAGATAAGAGAATATTATATACACGGATCCAAACAAAATTTGTTGACATAATTTCCATTTAGTGTAGATTTTTGATTATTTAAGAGTTTCATAAATGTTTTTGAATGGAATAAATTGTTAAAAAGTACGTAATCGTATCGACCCGATATCAAAAATTATAGTTATGATAATGTAAATTATCCTGCAATCCGTATTTTTTAATTTTAAAAGCTATATTTGAGTTTATGTTTACTGGATTATTTGATTAATGTGAAAATATGAGATAAATAATACTGATGGTTTGTTCTAGTATCATCAAACCATCTTTTAACATTCTCTTGAAACCCTCTTTTAAAGATAATATGGGTTTTTAGCGAAAAGCGAAAAATGCTTAATTGAAGTGAAGTGACCTTTGAATTATCTGAATGAAGAAAAATTAAAACCGCTCTCAAAAGACAAGAATTGCATAATTCGTTTTGATGAATATATAATAGTGATAATTGAAAAATATAACTATTATCACCTGATACAAGGTGCATTACATATTGCATGAAAGGACATGTGCTATTTAATAATATGGATACCAAGTGACAGCATTGTGGGAATTGCTAGAAATTAAGAATGGAAGCAAAATATACATACTTTAAAATTTGTACCATTTATATTAACATAATAAAATGTTTTCATGATTACAAATTTTTGTTTGTTTCATGCTAAGAAAATTAAACTGCGGAAAAGTTGCAAATGTACATGATTTAAAATACGCCATTTAGTCTGAAAACACAGAACGTCGTGTCCCAACTTTGCCTCAATCTAATCATATTTGTATCAGTTTCAGAGTTTCTGTTGGTTGCTTTCAAATTTTATTTGACATGTTGGCTCTTTTTTCAACTACATGTGTAAATATATTCAATTTTATCTAGAAACGAATAATAAAAACAAAGAGTTTCCAAATTTATTATACAAATAAATATTTACTTGTAATACAATGCTTTATATTTAAGAGGCTTTATATTTAATAGAAAGAGGTAAGAGGTAGAAAGGTACAGTGAGGAATTTAAATTTAAAATAGCAAACGTTTAAAAAACTTACAAAGCAACTATAACAACTAATAAAAAATTTAAAGCTAAAGATCTGTAATGACAATTAGTAATAATGTATATATTGTGGGGAGATCGATATATACAGTACAAAATCAAACATACAATCAACATGTACAAGTTTGCTTCTACCTTGTTTGCAAAGATTGATCATATGTGTTGTGGAGATTGGAACTGAAACATTTTTCCTTCATTATACAAAAAAATAGTTGGTTCATTCTCTTTTTTCCATGACAGATACACATATGTGTGATCACCTGAATGGTAAATATTTTTTTTGTTTTTGTATAATACATTATTGGTTTCATTACTTTTCCATCCAACCCATCTAATATGTGAGAAAAGTATAGGTTTACCCAAAAAAAAAGTTAGAATTTTGGATTTTTTTGAGTTGTTTTTACGTTTTTCAGCAAGAACAACACAAAAAAATGGTTTTTAGGGAAAAAAACCTATCTGTATAACTCGATACAGCCCCCGAAGTGCAACAAGTAAACAAAATTAACTTTGTTTTACAATTTTTTTTTAATATCAACAACTAAGACTATTACTAAGTCATCCTTTAATAATAATTTAGTTTCTTATTTTCTTTGATTTTTTGAAATGTTTATATAATCAAACAATTAGCAAGGTAATTTCGACTGTTGGCTAGACAAAGTTTTAAAATATTTATGGTTCAAAGATTTTTAAAATATAATGTTACATACTTCATTCATTAATTTTATTCAACAATTACTATTACCTATGGTGCATAGGCTACGGCAAGCTAAAAAGTGGATAACCATCCTAATTTCTTATAAAATCTTTGGACAGGTTGTTAAGAGAAAAACAAATACACCTTGTCATTATCTTGTTAAAACTGTTCTTAGAAAGACTTATTGTATGACGGAGGTAATGGAGTATGGAACTCTTAAGGAAAAATGGCTAAGAGCATTTTTGAACAAGTACAAAATGTTGTGGTGGTTGATTCAGGATTGTGGGTAGATGTTCAACACGGTTTTCTAGGTGCTTCTCCCGATGGTAATAATATTCAACATAAAAAATAATTACCATGTGTTATAAATTCTTTTTGCATATTAAATGACATACATTTATTGATAAAATATTTTAGGGCTTGTAGGTGATGATGCACTACTTGAAATAAAATGCCTCCACTCTGCGTCAAAACTGAATTTACAAACAAATACAATAAGCGAAATAATTGACCTCATGAAGAACAAAATTTGTCTAGAAAAACACAACAATAAAATTCAACTTAAGCAGAATCACAATTACTATTATCAGGTATAAACATGATATATTTATTCCAAAGAACAAAAACTCAAAATCATTCTCACATAATATTTTTAATCACTTTGATGTATTTACCAACAATAAATAAGAATAACTTTAAAAAGTAGTTATTTGTGTAATAGGTGCAAAAGTGCATTTTTGTTGCAAGGAAGCATGAAGCACTAAACACAATCTTGTGGAGTAAATTTAAATAGCATTTACGAAGCACAAATTTACTTATTTAGCATGAAAATTACTTAATTATAATCACTTACAAATACAATACACACTAAACTATAAATTTGAGATATTTTTATGAACACAAAACATATGACAACAGCATTTGACCCATAGAGAAAGTTATATTACATATATGTATAAAATTATTATATACATATATGTAATATTATTTGTCTATGAATTGACCGTTGTCTTCTGTCATTGTTCTATACAGCGCCATGCATCAAGACGGTGGAGCGGTTGAACAGAAGTAAAAAGATGTTCGTTTTCAAAAATTTACACACTACAAATCTCAAAAAATACAATGATTTGAGATTTTATATTTTCAGAATCAGAATTCTCTAGGCTTCCTTTTGGGGATCAGGTTTTGGTGTCCAGATTGGTGACCACAAATTGTCAAAACTGTCAAAATCATACCATCACTTAATGGCTTATATCTTTTTTATAACAATATAAAACTCAACCAAAAAACCTGACCTAAATTTTGTTGCAAATCACGGGTGCCAACTGTTTTCAGGTTCCTAAAACGTGAGGCCCCTCTTAAATGTAAGTAAGAAACACGGTTTAAGCGAAAAAATTATGTATTTATAAAAACATATGGCATTATTCGAAAAATGAAAAGTACTTCGTTAATAAAAAAAACAGTTACAACAAAATGATGTTTATGTTATTTCCTCATCCAGCCCGTATAACAGCTTGAATATATCTCTGCATTGTGGTAATTAAATTTTGAACATCAAGTTGGTCCAAGACCGGATTTGCCTTAGGGCAATTGCCCTAGGACCCTGAAGGCCGCAGGGGCCCTACATCATAGGCAAGAAATTATTAAAATAAAGGTTAATTATGACTATTTAATTTTTTGCTTCGGCAATGGAACACTGGTCATTTTTTGTTGTTAAATGTATTATTTTCGTCAATCTATTATGTTTATGATACAATATATAACAATACCGCCAAAGTCAAAGGGACTGCTTGTATGATGATCCACTGGACTCGAGCGCATATGTTGAAATATTTGGTACACATATATTCTTTATTCGCACTTTGCTGTTTATGCTCTGCTGCTGTGAGTGCTTTGTTAAGAATATTAACTGTGATATTTATTTGAAGAGGCATCATGGCATCGAATATTTTCATAGGGACCGAGAAAGATGACGCTTGTGCCATCTGCCGTGAAAAAAAAAACAAAGTGATGTAAACACTACTAGTTTTGTATGATCGGCGTTTTTAAATGTTCATTTTTACTTTTCCGCCCAACCTTTCTATACGCGAGAAAAGTATTGGTTTACCCCAAAAAAAATTGGAATTTTGAAATTTTTTTGAGTTATTTTCACGTTTTCCATCAACAACACGAAAAAATGGTTTTTAGAAAAAAAATCCTGTGTGTATGTCGTCGTCGGCCACTTTTCCTTACATGTCTTGTTAGCACGATACAGCCTCCGGAGTGCAATAAGTCAGCAATTTTATGAGTGAATATTGTTAAGGACATGTCACAGATGAACCCTATTGATTTTCAGTTCACCAGAGCCAGTAGAACGGGTGCTATGGTACTTGAAGTATCACATTTTGTCATTTTTTGAGAAATGTCAGTTTGTTAGCACAATACAGCCTCCGGAGTATATACAAGTGACCAATTTTATGATTGGATATTATTCAGAGAGTCTCAAAGATGAACCCTATTGATATTCAGCTCACTAAAGCCACTACAACGGACCAAATTTTTGTCATTTTTGGAGAATTTTCAGTTTATTAGCACGATACAGCCTCCAGATAGTATACGATTGATCAATTTTATGATTTAATATTGTTCAAGGTTTCTCACAGATGTACCCTATTGATTTTCAGTTGACTAGACCGAGTACAGCGGGTCCTATAAATCCAGATATACTACGTTTTTGGTTATTTTTTGAGAAATTTTGGTTTGTTAGCACGATATATCCCACGAAGTGTAAACAAGTAACAATTTTATGATAGAATATTGTTCAGGGCCACAGATGCGGAAAAGTTAGTTTTAATGTTTAAAACCGTTTATTTGAAACTGATATTAAATGTTTGTGATGTCTTCATCAAAAGCATCTTTCTGTATTCATGGCTGTTCAAATATGCCGTATAAAAATACTACGCAGTTGAAATTTTATAGTTTCGCCGAAAGTTCATTGAACATTGCGTGGATAATCTTAAAACGTCAAAAATGGATAAATGCAGTAAAAACCCCTTATGTAAGTAAAATGTTCTAATTAAAAGATTTTATTAACTATTATTTTGTGTATAATCAGTATGATATTACAATTGGCAGCTATTAGAAAAGTTCTAAATTTTTTTACATAAATAAAAGATTATTATCAAGAGAATAAAATGTTTTCTGTACGATTTCATTGATTATATAAAATAAAAAGCTTGTTGTGTGTTTACTGACTTCAAAATATCATATAATAAGTTTAAATAATTAAATACTATTAAGAGAAAGGAAGTAAACATTTGTACAAAACGAATCACTTCAAGTTTTTTAATTACATTTCAGAAAACATCAGAAGGATTAGGAACCAAATAAAAATACTAGAATTTGCAGTGCTAATTTGGTCAATAATCAAAAATCAGATAATCCCCTACACCCATCTTACATACCAACAATTTTTCCTGGCAAAGAAAATGAAAATATCTATTCATTTTTTGCATTTTGTAGGTTATTTATTATACTGTTTACATCACAATGTTTTTCTTATTCAACACCAGGGCGCTCTACTTTCGACTCTATAGTTCGGTCTCGATCCCTATTGAAAGTTGAAATTTATATTTAAGGTAAGTGTAGCATGTACTTGTATATGAGTGAGTGTCGCATAAATAAGGGACAAACTAAATTTAACCCTTTTTTAAATTGCCAATTATCATTTCTGTAACTGAGCAATGCAATTTTTTTTTAGTTATGTCTAAGCGAATCTATGACAGTGGCGCTGAAAGCGAAAGGAGGCACAAGAGAAAGAATTTAAAAAGAAATAACTTATAGGTAAAGTTCCCAAATTAAACATACAGTATCCGCCAAAATAAACAGTACCGAAAATAAAAATAAAAATTAATTTTTAATTTCTGTAATGTAAGTGTTCAAAATGTTCACCATTTCGACGCAAACAAGCTTCATATCGATTTTGTAAGTCAATAAACATATTTATAAAAAGTGGTTGATGTAGCTGCCGAAAAATATTTTGTATTCTTTCCCGTAGTTCGGCAATATTCGCCGGCGGATTTTCCGAGTGAAATATCAGGACGTTCAAATCCAAGGAATCTTTTGTTTGTCGATTAATATAGCCGCTAAGATGAACGTGACTCTCGTCTGAAAACCATATGTTTTTCAAAAATTCGGGATCTTCGTAAATTAAACTCAACATGCGACCACAGTAAATTTCTTTTGCACGTTTGTCCGCATGAACGAAAATAATGTTCTACCAAAAAAACTTTTTCTTCCGTTGTTAGAACCATTTTTAAATCAAATTCAACTGCAGCATACTATTAATATATCAACTAATGACAATTAAGTCAAATATAACAAATCCATATTACATAAACAACTCCACAGCACTCTCTGTTTCGGTACTGTTTATTTTGGCGGATACCGTACTATGGGCATCGATGGTGACACAAAAACTAATATAGATAACGAAATAACCTTAATACCAGTGTTTTAAATGAAGCTCACGGTTTCTAGTTAATTCCACAATATAATAAAAGTTATTGAAAATTCTAAAAAATTGACAATTGTTTCGATAAATCAATATCATCGTCAGAATGACAGAAGTTACATTTCATTTGATGCCTACCTGATGTTTAGTAGTTATTTTTGGCTAGACCAAGAAGTGACCTAACTTGTGATTGACTTAATATATGGTAATAGAAAAAAGAAGAAGATGTGATATTACAAATATTTAAGCTTAGATATTATTAGCAGATTCCACGAAGTAAGGGTCGAGGCAGTTAATTTCATTAACTCTAATACCATTTATAACGTCCCCACAGAACGAAAATAAAAATATCCCTGATCTCGGATTTTTTTGCTTGGCTTTAAGGCATAGCACATGCAGCCATACACTAAGTAGATAAAATGTTTGGATGATCATGTAAAATTGATCTAAATATGTAAACTTGCAGACAATTTTAAAATTAAATATGACAATGTTTTGACGCATATCTAACAAGAATATGCAAAAAAAAATTTGTTTCCTTAACACAAAGGAATAAGTTACAAAGGTCACTCTCTTCTAGCCCAGGGGTCTGTCAGGTCATTTTTAAAACAACAACTACAAGGTAGAACACTGTAAGTAAGGTAAGGATAGACATTTAGGAATGCAAGATTATCTAATGACTACAATTTAATGTTTGTCTCAGTAACAAAACTCTTAAGGCAGTCGAATATATTTTTTTATTTGTAGATAATTGGTACATAATATTGTAAGATGTATCAACTTTTAAATTTAGAAGTTTTTGTATCAATTCTTCAGATTGATTTTTGTATCTATTGCAATTGAAGAATATGTGGTCTAAGTCGGACGTGACACTGTAGTACATAGTAGTACATAGGTTACTATCCAAGATATTGATTTTACGTAAATGTGCAGGATAGCTGGCATGTTCAAATTTCATATGACTGATGGTAGTTATGTATTTCCTTGGGCGCTGATAATCTTCGAACCAGCATCGTTTTTCAATTTTTGGCCCTAGCTGTGTGTAGCGAGTAGGTTTTGTGTTACAATATTCCCTGTATCGTTTATTCCAGCTTATGTACATATCTGTTCTGGTTGGGTTAATTATTTCGTCCAATGTTAGCCAGCAGGGCGTTGCTTCGCCTGTTATTATGCTTTGTTTTGCCAATTCGTCCACTTTTTCATTATATACAATTCCGGTGTGGGCTTTGACCCAAACAAAAATTATTCATTGATTTTTATTGAGTTCTGCCAGATTTATTTTAATTTTTGTTATATATGGATTATTATACTTTGAATTAATTTCTAAGTGCGATTTTAAACTATTTAGGATAGCAAGTGAATCAGTGAAAATTAAAGATTTTTCAATATTGTTTTGAATTGTATATTCTATTGCTTTTAATATAGCTATAGATTCTGCACTGAAAATGGATGTGTGTTTTTCTAGTTGGTAACAGTGTTGTATCTGTTGGGGTATTAAGATTGTGGCACCGGCCCCTTGATTATTTTTTGAAGCATCAGGATATATTGGCGTGTAGTTTTGATATGTACTTGTGATTTGTTTGGCTACTGCAATGTTTAGAGCTGTAACTTCAGAATATTCCGGGATTATTATTGTCACATCTAGTAGAAGTTCCATGAGATTTACAGAAATGCTGGAAGGATTGAAAACACTTGTGTTTCTATAAGCTTCACATAGAAGGTGTGAGCTTTTATGTTTCCAATATTTATATGTCAGGTCATGAATGTTTAAAACTGTTACCATAGTCATTAATGGGGAATTTTTAGTTTTGCATTTTAAGATGTTTTTCTCTGCTAACATTTGTCTCTGTAGTTCTGGGGGTGATTCTAACGTTTCTACTCGAAGTGGTTCGATGGGAGTTGATTTCACCGCTCCAAAGCACAACCTCAAAGCTTTATTTTGTAAGACATCTAGTTTCTGTAGCTCGTTCTGGCTTGCGCAGCCATATAATGTGCTGCCATAGTCTATAATTCACCTGGTAGAAAGTTAGTGCAGTATGAGGGTTTGCACCCCACCAGGTTTTCATTATAGATTTGAGAAAGTAAACCAACCACAAATACCAAATCAAAGATGGTTTCACCAAGAATCTAATAGACACTTCATAATTACAATCAATCGAGCTCGATCAAAGCATGTCTTATCACCAGAATATAAATTCAAACTAAACATGGTAAGACAACCCCTGTTGTTCCTGCAGCAATGTAGGAACTCTAGTTCATATCTTGTTGGATTGCCATATAAATGCTGTTGAAATCAATAACTTGTATAGTAGTTTAATTAAATATAAAATACCTCTACCAACAGATCTCAACTGCATGTTATTTTCTGAATATACTAACATATTGTACATACTCTATTAACGTATCAAAAAGTGTAAAATAAATTTGTAGCTATACTAATAAAAGATTGTAAGCAATCTTATATCAAGATGGAAAAAAAGAAGAAAGAAAAAGGAAAACAGAAAAAAGAGATAAAAAGTAAAAACATATTGTAAAAGATAACCACAAATATATTAACAAAAACAGCCTGGCTAATTGGCAATCGCCAAAGCGATAAACCTAGTTAAAAAAACGTTGGCTGTAATAAAATTACAATAACTGACTTCATAATTTGTGTAGAGAAAGAAAGTTTGATGCACAATGTGTATATGATAGAAAAGTATAAACAATTGTTATATTTCGCAGTCGTATTGTAAGTTGCAAAATAGAAGCAGTCACCTGCTTGACAGCACTGAAATCAGTGGGCCCCCGGTATGTAAATCCGGCACTAAGTTGGTCCAATTCGTCCTGGCCTGAAGCGCAGCACTAAGCTCAGCTAAGTTGCTTGCACGGGGTACCCGAACTCGAATCCGTCTTCCCAGTGTGTCCCATAGATTTTCGATTGGATTGAGGTCAGGACTGAAAGCTGGCGAATTCATACGGACAATCCCTCTTCTAAATATTCATTGACGATCCTAGCACGAGCCCTATGAATGGTGCAAAAGGTACCTCATGCTCATTTAAAATCATAACTGAGCCTCCTCAATAGCATATTATTTCATCAATATAGCATTGCGCAATTAGTTCTCCTTGTCTTTTGGTGACCTCAAACAAAACCAGGACTCATCAGAGAACAAAACGTTACTCCAATATGACTAATTCGTTTTCGTGTTCACTTGCAAAAGCAAGTTGAGCTCTGCAATGTTTCACGGATAGCAGTGGACATAGGGCTGGTCTTCTAGATGATAAATTAGCCTAATTTAGTCATCACGAACTGTCCACCTACTTACATCCACATTTCTCACTTCGTTCAGGCCATTTATCACCTCAACTGATGCCATCACGTGTGGATGTTGCTCTTCTACAGCCTGATCTTGGCTTACCGCTTAACCTCAATAAAGTAAATACTTGAAGTGGTTATAGCAAATTATTAAAGAAATCGTCGAATTAATAGAAATCAATTTAGAATTTGATAATAAAGTATTGACTACACTATCAACAGCGTCAGAATTTGAAGAAATTTCAAATGGTATGTACATTTTTGCCCTCTAGTGTAGTTGCCGGTTTAACTGAACTGTTGAATGGTTCTTTGAACAGCACAATGTATACCTAACACCACTGCTGCAAATATTGGCTACTAGCATCTTGCACTAAAGCCACAAATTTTGCAGCACCTGTTGGTGTTAAAACCATTTTAATGTAATTAAAAATTCTGAACTGAAAACGTTTTAATTTCAAATTGGTCTGGTTGTTAAAATCAACACGATAACGAATTAATTTATTGCTGCTTATCACACTTAAATTTTTGACAAAAACAAATTTCTATTATTTATAAGAAATGTCATAAAAAATGTTAAAATAATATATACAAATTAATAATTGTACTTATACGAGGGTTTCTTTAACCCCTTACTGCATCCAGTGTCAAATATGGCACACGCCAAATTTTATTTTTTTCTAAGTATTGACGTTACTCAGAACCTTATCTCAAATTGTGCTATATATGACACACTCGCTTATTGGTTTGTGGCGACGAGGTAGCCAATTCCTTCCAAAATAGACATACCCGATTTAGTTTCATTATGTCTGTTGGAGTACAGGTGTTGTTGTTATTTATTGAAAGTTCTGTTGTTGTTGTTGTATGGAATATTGGCTAAAATTTTACAAAACTAAAATAAGTGGTCGAAAGGTAAGAGTTTCTATTACAAGATCTTGAACATATAAACATATTCAACATATTGTTTGCTGAAAAAAAATGACTTTGTTTACATGTCCCATATTTGTCACAGGCCGAAGTAAGTGGAAAAATAAATAGGGCTCATTTTCATTTTCAGATGGATACAAAAACTTTTTATGGCTTGAAAGGGGCCATAATTCCGGTTACTGACGAAAACTTATCTGACGGCGATGAAAATGACTTAGAAATAAGACAAGAAGTTTTGTGCTATGAATCTGAGAGTGACACTGACTTCTCAGTGACAGGAGAAGTTATTAACGAAACTGATGACACTGATGATGATGTTCCTTTGGTTTCCCGTCTTGAGTCTGCTAGGGCTCAATATATCAAAAAGGCATCTCAGAACCAGAAAGAATATGAATCTTCAACACCTTCCACTTCGTTTGGCATTAATCACGGGGAAAAAAATCTGAAAAAGAGAAAATCAAATGGGAAGAAAAAAAACTGCCATTCCTTGAAGATGGCATCAAATTCAAAGGTTCTGAATCACTACCCAACAATATACAGGATCTTGATGGAATCATCCAATTCTTCAATTTTTTATTTACGGATGAAATTGTTACTTATATAACGGAACAATCGAATATTTTTGGTGTACAATGTAGGCCAGAAAAGCCACCTAATATCACGAAGGAAGAAATAAAAGTTTTTGTTGGCATATACATTTATATGTCAATTGTTCAATTGCCAGCTACTAGAAATTATTGGAACAGTTCTTTAGATATTCCTTCTGTTTCTAATGCTATGAGTTGCAATAGATTTGAACAAAATAGAAGGTTTCTCCATTTCAACGATAATATGAATCAACCAAGACTTGGAGAACCTAAATATGACAAACTTTATAAAATTCGACCTCTGTTGAACAAAATTAGGGAAAGACTTTTGCTTGTTCCAAAGGAATAACATATGGCTGTTGACGATCAAATAATCCTGACAAAAGCTAGGTCGAGTTTGAAACAATATAACCCAAAAAAGCCCCACAAGTGGGGCTACAAAGTGTTTGTTTTGAGTGGGGTGTCTGGGTTTAACTATGATTTCGATTTTTATAGTGGACCTACTGAACTAGAAGATGGCCTACCCAATTTAGACGCGAGTTCTAATGTAGTGGTAAAACTGTCATTGACTATTCCTAAAAATCAAAATTATAAACTTTTTTCGATAACTGGTTCACTAGTATTCCTCTTTTAGTATACCTATCAAAACAGGGTATTTTACCTCTTGGAACCGTAAGATCTAATCGAGTGCCAGATTTCCAGTTTCCTAAGAAAGCAGAAATGAAGAAGAAAGGTCGAGGTGCTGTCACAGAAAAAGTTGCCAACATTGATGGTGTAGATAATTCTGTAGTATCTTGGTACGATAATAAAATAGTGAATACCATATCAACTTATGTTGGAAGTCAGCCCATGTCCGACGTAAAACGGTTCTGTAGAAAAACAAAGTGCCATATAGAGATTCCCCGTCCAAAGGGTATTGGGATATACAATAACTATATCTCTTAGATTCAATATTGGGTTATTACAGAATCCAGATCAGGTTGAAGAAGTGGTATATGAGAGTATTTTACCATTTTATAGATATTTTGTGTGTCAATAGTTGGATTTTATGGCGACGCTCTCAAACAGACGATATGTACTTGCCTCTAGCAGAATTCAAACTGCCACTAGCAGAAATTCTAACCAGGGCTAATGTTCTACAAAAAAAGGGGAAGGTCAAGCAATGACTTACAAACTCAATTGCAATTAAAAAAGAAAAAATACCCATTTGCGCAAATACCAGCTCAAGAAATTAGAACTGATAACTTGGGTCACTTGCCGGAATGGTCTCCTACTGAGCGCCAACGCTGCAAGTATATAGACTGCAAGGGAAAATCACACAGTTATTGTGCAAAATGTATGGTTTTTTTGTGTCTTAATAAGGACCGTAACTGTTTTTATCGCTTTCATACTGAATAAGAAATATTTTTGATATTTTCATTACTAAAATTAAAATGTATATTTTTTATTATTAATGTTACCTAAAGTTGTTCCATATCTAGCACATGTCAAAATTTTTGAATATCAGAAAAAAAAACATGCCATAGAATTTTTTTAATATTTTTCCAGATCTTCTGAGGTCATAATACATTACATAAATTAAAATAATATTAATCAAAAAAATCATGCAGTAAGGGGTTAAATTTATATAACATATAACAAGTACTAAGTTTTAAAACTCACATTAAATGGGAAATATGTAATGGATCGAATTTTTTGCACCTGATTGTACAACATAGCACTTACCTTTATGTTCATAGTTATTGAAGTAGGCCGGTCCTTGATTTGGAAAGGATGATGGAATGGCTTATCTGCATCACTATCACTATCTTCTTTTTCAGAGAGACTAGATAATTCTCCAAGTTCTTCTTTTTTTGAAAGAGTCTTACAAAAATCAGTCAATTCTTCGATAGTTTTTCCACCAGATTTGATGGCTGCTATCACTTTCTCTTGCGCTTGTGGTCCCAATGTTAAAGCAGCTGGCAAACTGCCTGATTTCATCATAGTTATAGCATTTCTTCTGGCGATTTCTAAAAGTTTCTTTTTATCAAATTTAGAATTTCTATCATTTGAAGGTGATCTTCGGCTATCTCTAGAACTGTAACCTCGATATCTAAAAATATGAAATTATCAGGTAGAAATGTTGACTATTTAAACCTGAATTAAATTCATAATATCCTAATCATAAAGTATATTAGTCAATTGCTAAAATAGAAAGTGTACCAACTCTTAAATCTAGACTAATAAGTTTCGTTTATTTTCTATCTATTGAATCTGGCTCAAAAGACTATTTTTAAACCTAGGCATCCTCTTCTTTCGTCCATGTTTCTGTATTGTGGGGGAGTTGCATTCACCTCAGAACCGCAAACTCTTCATACCATACTACAATAAACTATAGTACCTACCGAATTATGTCAAAAAATATCAAAAACGAGTTATGTACATCGTTGGCTAGCATTTTTTACGCACCTACCAAAAAGACAGTCGTATCGATATAATCATTATTCAATAACAGATAGCGCGCTAAGCCAGTCCTGGTGAATGAATGCGTTCAAGGTCATACCACAAACACGACTCAATTTTAGTTGCGACTGGATCCAGGACATGGCAAAATCTGGTTTTCCTATATTGAAGGAAAATTTCTTACTCGGTGTATCCAAACTGATCACTTATTTGAAAAAGGATTTTAAGCGAAATGTACTCGGCAGAAAATGGTACGAAAATATTCTCAAGCGGCACCCGGAAATTAGTTTAAAAATACCACAAAATTTAACCAAAAACAGGTCATTAGTGAACGAGATCCAGTTGCAGAGATGGTTCAAAGAGATTTATGAGTACATTGATAATCAAAAGCTTACCCACATTTTGGAAGATCCAGCATGATTATTTAACCCAGATGAATCAGGCTTTTTTCTTAACCCAAAGGGGAACGAGGTGTTAACTACTGGAGGTGACAAAACTGTGTACACTACAGTCAACAGTAACGTAAAACAGTGCATAACAGTAACGTAAAACAGTGCATAACAGTCCTGGTTAACAGTAACGCTGCAGGAATTTTAGCATCTTCAACAATAATTTTCAAGTACAAACGAATTCTATCTGATCTGGCTTTAAGTATACCAAAACATTGGGGTGTTGGAGTATCTGACAGTGGGTGGATGACTACAGATACTTTTTTTTCCTACATGACTAATGTGTTTTATCCATGGGCTGTTAAAGAAAATATTCAATTCCCTATTGTATTCTTCGTCGATGTCTCACATTTATCCTACCATCTTAGTAAATTTTGTGCAGAAAAAAATATAATCTTGGTTTCACTTTTTCCGAATGCTACTCATTTGCTACAACCAATGGATGTGGCAGTTTTTCGAACCTTGAAGAATGGATGGAAAGAACAAGTTCATCACTGGAGGGTAGAATATCAAAATGAGCCTTTAAGAAAATGTGACTTTGCACCTTTATTAGATAAAGCTATAAAAAATCATATCATGTCGACTATCCTTCGGAACGGGTTTAAGAAATCTGGATTACACCCTTGGGTTCCTACAGTGGTCCAACATTTTTTTGCCAGTGGGCGAGAGGTCGCAAGAGAGAGTTCTTTAATATAACTAAAGATGCGGAGAGCCACCTAAGCTTTATTGAATCTTTTATAGAAATAGGGAACACTTGTCTTATTTCAAGAACATTTTGAAAATAATATCGAATTTTGGACAGGTCCGGAATATGACAAATCATTGTTTGAAATTTGGAGAAAAATTAAGGAAGCAAATTTTTAGTCAGTTATTAACGAAGTTGAAATTGTCTTTGAAAACAATTCAAATATTGTACTGGACATAATCGACATAGTGGACTCTGCGGAAAATATCACTGAAGCCACTATATCCCAAGAAGTTCACCCTAGTCCACAAAACAGTTCTGATGAACTTCAAGAGCAAAACGAACATTATCTTTCAGAATCAATGCATGTTAGCCCACAGAATAATTCCAATCAGCTTCAGGAGAATGCTGATGAACTTCAAGAGCAAAAGGAACCTTGTCTTTCCGAATCAGTGCATATTAGCCCACATAATAATTCCCATCAGCTTCAGAAGTCCAATCCTACAACTGATCCTAATGTTCCTAGCCCTTTTAAAAGAGTTCTTTTCTGGCCAGAGCCAAGAACAGAAACAAGTATGAAAAAGGAAGAAATCCCAAGTGTAGTCACAAGTGAACTTTGGCAAGAATATAATAGAAAAAAGATTGAGAAAAGGGAGAAACTTGAAAAAGAAAAAGAGGCAAGAAAAAGCGGAAACAATAATAAGTTGAAAAAGAAAAGATCAAAAACTCCAGGTTCTACTGATAATACATCATCAAATCAACTAAACAAGGAAAACGTTTCAAATAATGATATAGAGTCGTCTTCAGCGGGCATAGCAGAATTACAATTACCAGAAACTTCTGCCAGTGAAATAAATAAACCTACGTCTCAAGACTATGTAATAGTTAAGTATGGCAATAAGTATTTCCCAAGTCAAGTCAAAAATACATCTACAAAAAATAAACAAAAAGAATATCTTGTTAGTACAATGACTCCATCTGGACCATCAGGGTGGAAATGGCCGTAATTGGAAGATGAAATTTGGTATAATGAAGAAAATGTTATAGAAATAATATCTCCTCCGACAGTTACAAATGTTTTGTAAACGAACTTGAAAAATTTAACTAGGTAGTTAAATATTAATTATTGTTATATTTTTGTTATTGTCAAATGTAATATTGTTTCATTTATTTTAGTGATACTTCTGCATAAGTACATTATTTCGTTTTTCAGAATTTGTATTAATTTTTTATAAAGTGATTTTTGTAATTTACTTAACTGGTTTTTTAAGTCACGCATACTATACAGTTCGCCCAGGGAAAAAAACTGGCGTGAAACGCACACTATGAACAGCGTTTAATGAAAAAGAACCCTCTTTAATTGTTATCACGTTTTCTTTTTATTGAATACCATCCGCAGAGGGCATTTCACTCTGGTTCTCTGAGCGAACTGTAGATCATCTATAAAAGCAGCAAAGTTCAGACTTAGGCACATTGATATTTTTTATCGTCACCTTTGGAAGCAATTACATTTAGCTAATTTTTTATGATTTTCTTTGTAAGAATATATATTTAACATAAAATTTTGTTATTTTTGGAATTGCTTCAGTCTAAAGTTACATTTTGACATAACTTAATTTAAAAACTACATTAGCACTGAAAGTTGAACAATAATCTATATTTTATTTTGCTTAAATGGTCAGGCACCAGTACTGTTATCTTATTGTATATATCACTTACCTGTCCCTCATAAACCATTTTTCCTCATTGTCCCTGTCATCCCTCTTTTTATAAAAGTCATCATCATTATTGAATCTCCTTCTTCGATAATCCTCAAGATCTCTGCTATATTCATCTCTATATCTGTCCCTAGACCTGTGCCTTTCATGATGCCTCTCCCTATCATGTTCTCTACTATGTTCCCGACTTCGTCTATCACTTTTACCATTATAAAAATCTTTTTCTTTGTCCCTACTTCTACCACGATGTTCTTGACTTCTACTTCTACCACGATGTTCTTGACTTCTACTTCTACCACGATGTTCTTGACTTCTACTTCTATCCCTATGTTTATTTTTATCCCTGACATGCTTTGTAGATTTGTTCTTATCTTTATGTTTGCTCTCTGATTTTTCATCTAGTTTTAATTTCTTTTCCATGTCTTTAGATTCTCTACTTCTACTTCTCGATCTTTTCTTGGAATGAGATTTGTGCTTTTTTTTCTTTGTTCTACTATTATCTGAATCAGTTGCTTCACCTGTAAAATTATTTATTCAGGAGAAATATAATTTTTTTTAATAACAGTTGAGAATAAAAATGGAATGCAGAGCTTTTTTATACAAAATCCAATTTACAATTTAAAGAAACTGCCATAACAGTAAATAAAGAGATGTCTAATGTTCTCATTGCTTTATTTGTTGTTAAAATTAATTAACCACCAAAAAGAAAACGAAAATAAATGGTTTTAAAGATTAAAACTAAATTTTCCGCATTTATACACTCCAGAAGCTGTATGGTGCTAACAAACTGAATTTTCTTCAAAAATGTAGAATATTTGGATTTATTATACCGGCTCTGGAGAACTGAAAATCAATAGGGTTCATCTGTGAGACGCCCTAAGCAATATCCAATCATAAAATTGATCACTTGTATATACTCTGGCGGCTGTATGGTGCTAACAAACTGCAATTTTCCCAAAAATGTAGCATATCTGGATTAGGTCCAGTTGTACAGCTGAAAGTCAATAGGGTTCATTTCACAGATGCTCTTAACAATATCCAATCATAAAATTGGTCATGTGTATACACTCCAGAGACTGTGCTAACAAACCGAAATTTCTCCAAAAATGGCCAAAACTGTGATACTTCAAGTACCATAGCACCCGTTTTACTGGCTCTGGTGAGCTGGAAATCAAGAGGGGGTCATCTCCGAGATACCCTGAACAATGCCCAATCATAAAATTGGTAATTGTATGCACTTTGGGACACTGTATCATACTAACAACAACAATAATTACAAAAAGTGGTGAACGACGATGACAAACACACAGGATATTTTTCTAAAAACCCTTTTTTTGTGTTTTACTCACTGAGGAACGTAAAAATAACTCAAAAAAATCGAAAATTCCAAGTTTTTTTGGGGTAAACCAATACTTTTCTCTCATCGTAGATATGGTTGGCAGAAAAGTAATAGTAATATGTAAGTGAATTACCTAACATTTATCAATAGGTATTTAATTGAAGATCATTTCTTATACACAATTGTATAATAGTTAATATGTGACCTCCTTAAATAATTCATACTTTAAATAACACTGCATACCTTCTTCATGAACATCAACATTGTTCTTAATGTCGCTAATTGCAGAATAAAATAATGATTTATACTTTATATTTGGAATAACATTTTTCTTTGAACTATGTTTCGAGGTTTCTGCTTTATTTATATTTTCTTCCCCACTCTCTAGTTTAAGGCTTTTCTTTTCATCTTTGTCATTATCTTGACTTTGTCTATTTACTTTATCAAGTTCATCCTTTATCTTTTTTTCTGCCAGCTCCTTTTCTTGCTTTATAAGAATTTGTGCCAAATCTAACTTTTCATTAGTTTCATCGCTACTTGTTGAATTACTGCTAGAATATTTCTTTTTCTTCTCTCTTTTCTTATGTTTTTTTTCCTTGGATTTGTGCTTTTTTTTCTTTTTATGTTTTTTATTGGATTCAACTGACTTTTCTTTTTTAACTATAACTGGAGGTTTTGCATGGAAAGTACTGAAAAGTTCAGACAATATTTCCATTGAAGATTTCTGTGGAATATCTGGTTTATGCTCTTTTTCTTCTTTGATAATGCTGGACATTTTAATGAACTGAAATCAAAATGAAATATTTATAATATTTTATTAAATAACAATGTATTTGTTATCGAGAATTTAAAGTGTTTATTTAGTCATTCCCATGTATTTTTAAACCAATCATGTACATATAAAAACATAAAACTAAGAATAAAGAATTAATTTACCTACATGGGAAACTTAGTTTTAATAAAAATATAACTATACTGCCACACACAAAAATAACTTAATGTTCATAAATTAATAGAACAAGAAAGTTATTTGTAAGTGTAATTTGTTTGATGAAGCAAACATCGGCTATCACCACTTTTAATTAGAAAAATATAATGAAAGAGAAATTTTCAGCAAATTATTTAACAGCAACAAAAGTAAAAGTTTGCAAGAAAATGAAAAAGCTACTTACAAAAATAAATCTAGTGTTAGTAAGCGACCAAATATATTTTAGAACTGATATCTAATATTCCCTCTCAACTTTTGTTTTTAATTTTATAAACATCCAAGTAAAAACTTAACCAATAAGCAATGTCAAATGTCATACTGTCGCATAGAAAACGGACCCGTATTTTGTGTACTGTCACACACAACAATATACCATATATATACCATTGGTGGATATCAGCATAGAAAAATAAACTTATTATATTATTATTTGTCTATGGATATCAGACTAAAGCTTAGACTAGGAAAGAGAGGGGACTCGTAAAGGCTCGTTTTCAGAGACGCGAAATTCGCAATTTTTTAGCGAAACAAAATGGCGACGCTTATTTCGCAAGCACGATCGCCAAGTCTGTTTTCAGAGATTTGACGTTTAACTATATTTGACATAGAAATTTTTGTATGATTGTTTATTGTGTTAACAGTTGGCCATCATGAAATGTCAATCGTTATCAGTGTTGCCGATTGGCGGATAATTATCCGATTTGCGGATAATTTGAAGGGTTGCCGGATATTTTTCTCACCCTGTCGAAAATCGGATAATTAGGATCCGACTGAATGCTAAAATTACGAGCAATAGTTGGAAATGCAAGATTTCATTATAGACTTGACAGCAGCGATATTTCGTGTTGAAGGCGTTGAAACATAGGGTTGATATTCTGTGTAACGAAGATTTCTATTGTCGAATTTCCTTTATTCCATGAAAAGTACAATTCTGCAGTACATGATGAGTACATGTTATCCCATCGCAGTGTCTGTCACGCGAGAGATTCCGCTATTCACTATCAGATGTCGCGAGTAGAGCGGTTCTCCCCACATTGAAGTCCACTTTCATAATATTTACCTACGCAATTGATTATTGTTTTGGTTGTTTAATGTTTTGAAGTGAATAGTGAATATAAGTTTCAAAATAAGTTGTTCTAAATAAAAGCATTGCTGGTTGCTTAATTTGCACATCCTAAAGAAATAAAAACATGGACAAGTGGCTTATTGATTATAAGGTAAAACTTTAAAAGTTCGCAGACAACATAGAAGTATTAAAAAAAAATGGTATCAAGGGTTTTATAATATGCTAATATACTATTTTTTGTTGTGGATTTTAGAAAAAGGAAAAACGGATACCAGAAGTAATAATTAAGCCGTCTTCAGATGTTGTGATCGGGAAAGGAAAGCCAAAAGCAAATGATCAAGAGAAACCAGGTTGCAGTAACATTGCTACCACAACGTGTGATACACCTAGGGGTGACGATAAATGGAAGGAACCTTCGACGTCCTTTGCGACAGAGACAGAACAATCCTGTGGAAATGATTTTGTGAGTATTTTCTCATAAAGGTACAAATAATCTACTGTTTAATAAAACAAACAAATTTGGAATAGATAATTCAGTATTACATTCGATTATTTTAGGCTGCAATTTCTCAACCAGAAAAAAAACGAAAAAAATTGGAACTCCTGGAAAAAGGGAAAAGAAGACTGGCTTTGTACTTTCTTGGATCAATAATCCCAAATTCAAGGGTTGGTTGGAAAAGTCTTCAAAACCAGCAGGTCGAGGAACAGCGTTTTCCTTTTGTAACGTATGCAATATGGATGTGGTAGCTCATAAAACTGTCCTTATTAAACACTCGAATAGTGAAAAACACAAATTAAATTGGCAAAAAGTGTCAACTAGCACCAAGATAACAGAACTTTTCACAGAAAAGAGTGAAGACATTGCCGTAAGAATCGCGGAAATAAAACTTTGTGCCCTGTTAGCTACAAATCAATTACCTTTTTTGTTGATGGATACTTTGTGCCCACTTTTAAGAACTATTTTTCATGATTCAAAAATTGCACAAAAACTGAGTGTAAAAAGAACCAAGGCCACTGCTATTGTATGCAATAGTTTGGGAATCAATTTTCTAATAGATTTTCACAATAAATTAAGAGAGTCAGGATTCTTCTTCTCATTAATCATGGATGAGACGACAGATTTTTCTGTCAAAAAGCAGTGTGCTTTTTCAATCATATATTACGATAACAATGTAAATATGATTAAAACAAATTTTTTTGATCTGGTTGAAGCTAATGGTTCCACAGCTGTTGATTTATTCAACATTTTAAAAAATTGCTTGATATCGAAGAAAAATCCATTAAAAAATTTGGTAGGGTTTTCTTCGGATACCACTAATGTTATGGTCGGAGAGCACAATTCTGTTTTTGCTCTTCTGAAAAAAGAGTTGCCTCAAATAATATGTATCAGGTGCTCCTGTCATATGGCACATTTGGCAATTTCGAAAGCCTGTTTAAAACTACCAAGGCAGGTGGAAGACCTACTTCCTAATGTAGGCAGTCATTTTAACAGGAGCTCCTTGCGTAGAAAAAAATTTGAAGAGTTTCAACATTTTTTTCAAGTAGAAATACATAAAATACTCTCCCCAGCCGTAACAAGGTGGTTGTCGATAAAAGCATGTATTGACAGAGTGCTTGAACAATATGAGCCACTAAAACACTATTTAATGGAATCGGTGCTTGAGGACCCATCACACACAACTGACAGTATGTTAGAAGCAATGAAGAATCCATTTACCAGAGTTTATCTGGAATTCATGTCGTATTCTTTGGGGCTTATGACTGATTTTAACATGCTGTTTCAGTCTGAAAAGCCTTTGCTCTACAGAGTTAAGCCAGAAACGATAGTATTATTAGAAACGTTATATGCTAATTTTCTTGAGCTATCACATATAAAAAAAGCCAAAGATATTTTCAAACTGAATCATGAAAATCCGGATTTTTTCCTACCTTTAGAAAATATTTATTTGGGGATGGCAGCAACAGAATCCTTTGCAGACTTAAATAAAAATCCCAACATTCAAAGAAACGATATTGTTAAATTTTCAACGTCAATTTTATCGTTTTATACTGATCTTGCAAAAAATATAAAAGAAACATTCAATTTTAAAGAACCAATTTTCGATATTATAGATATATTAGATCCAAAAGTTGCACAATCTTTTAAGACAAAGTCTTTAAAACATATCATTGACTCATTTCCAGTTTTGAAAGACCACGTTGATCCTCAGGCTTTGGACAATGAGTGGAAAAAACATGCTTTATTACATTTTGAAGATCTCCACATACACATAAAAGATTGTGAGCAATATTGGTCAGAAATTTTTAACTTGAAAAATAATGCCGACGTTTTATTATTTCCTAATTTAAAAAAAACCTTATCATTACTGCTTGTCTTGCCATTTTCTAACGCGAGTGTTGAACGAATTTTCAGTAATGTTTTTAATATAAAAACAGACAAAAGAAACCTATTAAACACTTCTAGCTACTAAACAAGGAGTAGATAACAGTGGGGGTTGCGTTAAATTTCAACCAACAAAACAAATGTTGGAGTGTAAGATTTGGCAAGATAAGCAATAGTTGAAAGAAAAACATTTCAAGTTGGTAGGTGACTTAATATTATTTTTTCATTACAGTTACAGATGCTTTTTTAGTTTGAACACAAATAAGTATTTTAGGTAAAATGTTCCTTTTTTTCTATGAAAAAATAAATATAAAATAACAAATTAGGTACGTGTAACTTTCGTGTTTTGCTGTTATTATTTTTCAATGTATTTTAATCAAAGATTTTTTAGTTTTAATTGAAGTATATCAAGAAAATGTATCTTTTTTCTATTAAGGTATAAATATGAAATTACAAAATTGGTACACGTAAGTTTTTTGTTTCTTAAACCTTTTTTTTTGTATTTTAATGCTACCAAAGATTTTTTAGTTTGAATAGAAGTATTTTAGGTAAATGTAATTTTTTTCAATATTTTTTAGTGTATTCCAATGATACCAAAGATTTTTTAGTTTGAATAGAAATATTTTCGGTAAAATGTTCCTTTTTATATAAATAAATATGAAATAACTAATTTTTTTCATTATTTCTACAAAATAGCCATTCCTGCCTTCTATTTGGGTACGAAACCTGAATATATAGTAGTGATTTACTATTTTTGATTGTTTTCAACATATCGGATAATTTCGGACAAAATCGGATAATTTCGAGTTCAGAAGAGGATATTTTCATTCTCATCCATTGGCAACACTGATCGTTATGGTTGTTGTGCGTTCTAACCTCAGATTCATGCGATATTGAATCGTGATTGCATCTTTATTATTGTTTAGCGTGAAAACTTTGAAAAAAAAATGATTTGTGAAGAACGTGGACTAGAAAACACTGTTGATAACCTCTGTGAGCATTACACATTGGAGGATAATGAGCCGACAAGTTTGGAGGAAATTCTTATTTCATTAGTAGAAGCCAGACCTCTCCTTTGTGGGATACTCGTTTACCGATCCACGCTAGGTCTCGAACAATTAGGGATGATTTGTGGACAGAAATTCTGTCTACACTAGAAGGTAATTTTTTTAAATATTTAATTGTGGGTAATTGTATTGTTATAGTGAATATTTTTTTTATTTTTGAGGTGATTACTCTGTCATACAACTGCAAAAAAAATGGAAAAATTTAAGAGTTACCTATATAAGGGCGAAAAGTGAAGTAGATGTATATATTCCTAGTGGATCAGAAGCAAAGAAACGTAAGAAGCCCTGGAAATATTTTGAAATAATGAGTTTCTTATCTGAAACTGTTTCACCAAAAAGGTAAAGAAATATTGTTTCGTATTTAAATTTTATTAACAAATTATTGTTTCAGCACTACTTCAAATTTGAATTCACCATTAATATCATCAGACTCGGAGGTGAATCCTGGTAGTTCAAATAAAGGTATGTAAACATAAATTGATATTTAAATTTTATTTACATTCTTCTTTTATAGGTGAAAATAAAATAGAATCAGCCATTTTAGAAGCTATAAATAAATTACCTCCGCCACCCAAAACAAATGCAGAGCAAAAAATTAATCCAATCTGTACACAAATTTCAAAAATACTGGATGAGCTACTGAGCAGAAAAAGGGCACAATTGGAAATTGAGTTTTTAACTCTGGCATATGCAGTCCTGCATGAAGAATTGTAGTGAAATAATTGTAGCACTTTATTAAAAAATATATATTTATATGTGTACAAATCAAAATAAATAGTTATTTACTCCACTGATATGAAATAGCTCCCTCTGTCATAAAATAAGCTGCCAGTGAGTTTCTTATTAAATAAGCGTCTTTGGAAGAAAAGTTGCTACCGGAGCGAGGAACATCTGTAAGATTATCTGATGGTTCTATTCTCCACTGACCGTCAATTAAATTTCCATCTACATCTTCTGAATCTACAAAACTTGGTGGGCAATACTTATTGTTTGACAAATCTTTATTAGACATTAAAAAATTGTGCAAGCATATTGTTGCTTTAATAATATTTTCTGTGTCTCCAAACTTGCAATAATAGGTTTGCGATATATTCTCCAACGTGATGCTAGAATTCCAAAACAATTTTCAATAACACGTCTTCCTCTGCTTAATCTATAAAAAATTAATTTCTTTTACTCTCTCAAAACAAGAATGTAACTTCTAATAAAATATGTATATATTCACCTATAGTTATAAATCCTTTTTTCTTTAGATAAGTTTCTACCTGGATATGGTCTCATTAGATTATGACGCAATGGAAATGCCTCATCACCAACAATATAAAATGGTATATTATCCCCTGCAAATTCTATGGGTCTAGCTATAGGTACATCTAATGCATTATTAAAAAGTAACTGGCCAAATTTAGAATTACGCAGAATACCACCATCACTTTGTTTTCCTTTAGCACCAATATCCACAACAGTAAATTTATAGTCTGCATCGCAAAGTGCTCGTTAAACAAGACTATGACTATTTTTATAGTTATAAAATTCAGAGCCAGCTCGTGGTGGAGCCTAAAAAGACATAATTGTAGACATCTGCTACACATAAATAACAATTAAACTTACTTGAATAAGCACATGTTTGCCATCAATAGCACCTATGCAATTAGGAAGTTGCCAGTTTGTTTTAAAGCCTGCTGCAATATTCAGCCAATAATTTGTATCAGGTTTACGCAGATAAATATTATTCAAAACATTCCAGATTGCTTCACAAGTTTCATTTATTATTTTACTAACTGTTGTTTTTCCCAGTCTATATGCATAAGATATGGAAACCATACTATCCCCTGATGCTAAGTACCTGTTAAATTTTGAAATATTTAGCCTAAATGTAAACTAGAACTTGAGACAACTGCTTACCTTAAGGTACAGGACAATTTTTCTGCTGGAGATATGGGTTCTCTTGAATGAAACCTTTTTGTAATCCGAAAACTTATTGCTTCCAATAACTTATCGAAGAGTTCGGGGCTCATACTAAAGTAATTGAAATATTTTTCAGGATCGTTAAATCTCATCTCTTGAACGAGATTGTTGAAATCACCTTGTTTTTTCCTGTTTAAAAATATGTCTCGAACCCACATTTTTCGTTTGCGGTATTTTCGTTTAACTTTTTTAGAATTTTTTTTATTTATTAAATACATTATTTGCAAATAACGTAAATAATATCTATAATGCTCTGTATAATCTATTTCCACTTCCATATTTTTTGTTTTTAAAATTAGAAAAATACCGCAAACATAAACCTAACCATTAAAATTGAAAAGACATTTAAGTTAGGTGTCATAACAAAATTATAATCATAAAACAAAAAAAAAATTGTGTTCCGTGGTCATATTTAGCGATATTCGCAAAAAAGTTGAAATTAATTGAACTTTCAACGAAAATTCGCGTCGCCATTTTGTTTCGCTGAAAAATTGCGAATTTGGCGTCTCTGAAAACGAGCCTTAACGCTGTCAACTATTGTTATACCAATGCCCCCAAGTCATAAACTTCATTGTCGTTATATGATAGTTCTAAAGGACTAAAATTTTTATTTTATAAATTAATCTTTATACATGGGAAATTTAAAAATAAAACTATATTGATTTATTTAACTTATATCAAAATTGTAGGCATTAGTAATTATGATCTTTTGGAGTTAGGAATTCCGAGAAACTGAACAATAAATTCGTTAATTTGCAATGAAAAAGTTTCGTAATGTCTTTTCTACTAACATAATTGAATTTATGAAATACGTTTCAACTCACTAATGGAGTTTTATGATTAAAAGCTTATTTTTTAAGACATAAAGAAAAAAGTAGCTACCAAAAAAATAAGTTAGGGGTAACTTACCTATGAAACGAAATTTCAGGTTCTTTGTTACTGCTAGAGCTCTTACACAGGTAATCACAACAATTAAGCATCTTAACAAAATCAAAAGTCCACTTTAAAATCACTTTAATCGCTCAATAATCGCATATAATTCTCCGGTGTTCACTAGAGCGTTGACCACCAAAAAATGGCGTCGGCTTTGAAATATGCATCAAACCGTCACCACAGCTTGCATAGAGTTACGCGTCCCCTCTCTTTCCTAGTCCAAGGATTAAAGAATGCTTTTATTTACCTATTTTAACCTTGAGTATAAAGTCTGTGTATGTAATCAAGGCTATTAGGTACTGCTGTATCTACCATAGAGAAATAAACTTATTATATTATTATTTGGCTATGGCATCAACCATGGATAAATAATGATTTGTCTATGGCCTCAACCATGGATAAATAATGATTTGTCTATGGCATCAACCAAAGTTGCAAACCATTCCACCCCATAGAAATTATATAATTTCTATGGAGATGTCCTGGACAATATTCAATCATAAAATTTGTGACTCGTTACAGACTTGAGGCTGTATCGTGCTAAAAACTAACAAGACATGTTACGAAAAGTGGCCGACGACATACACATCGTGTTCTTGCTAAAAGACGAATTTTTTCTCAAAATTCCAACTTTTTTTGGGGTAAACCAATACATTTCTCGCATCTATGAGGTTGACGGAAAATTAAAAACTTGCGTAAAATGATTGCATTCGAAAATGTACGCCATAGATGTAATAAATTATCATATACGTAATAAATAATTTATATGTAAATTATTTTACCTACGACCACCCCTGTAAGTAGTCAAAACACACAGTCGGCAATCAATGTAAGACGTCTGTTACGCACGGTAAAACAACAGAATACTGGGCTGGTGTATTCTGTGGTAAAACAAAGCGCGCGGCTGTAAGGTAAATCGCACGGCTTCCATAGCAACCACTTAGCAACTGTCAATAGACAATAGACGTATTATAGCCATTTTATTCAAAATGTATTACTTAGATATTTGACGTTGAATTTTATTCTATATATAAATGGTAGATAACATTTATTAGATATGAGATTGCATTTAGTACTAAGAGTTATTTGGAATTATATGATAATTGGTTCCGTTTCATTCAATCCGTATCTTTTGGCTGTCTGAATGTATCTCATATTAGTATATTATACACCAAGCGACTAAAGTAGTCCATTTAATACCGCGGGTAATGTCACTTTAGTCGAGAGGTGAATACGCTATTTTATGCAATTCCGGTAATTCTACATACATATTTAATAAAAATATATACTACTTAGGACGGACTTTTACGAAACTTGGCTGGGCATCGAGGGTGAACTTCTAAGATGCTTGGCTGGGCATCGAGGAGCAACTTTTATATAACTTGGCTGAGCATCGAGGATGTACGTTTTTACTTGTGCTTTAAATACCTTAATAAGATTATAAACACAAGTACAAGCGGGTCGTAGGTTAAGTATGGTACGTAACACGTGTTGGAACGCATTTTACGCACTCGCAGCTACGCGGCTTCGTGCGTAACTTTTCCGTTCGTGCGTAAAATTCTTCTTACAACACATTTTTCGTAATTTACTATGATTTGTCTATGGTACAGACAGACTAATAAGCCCTGTGCACAAACTTGGGTTGGATATTCTGCTTGTCATTGTCATATAATAATATCAAATGTCAAAAAGTCTATTTTCGACGAGCAGGAGTAGAATATTTGGAGTGTCACATTTTTAAAGTAATTTTAAAGTGAATACATTTTGACCCTGTTAATAATTACAAAAATAAGTTGTTATTTATTTCGCTATTAAAACTGCAACTAAGTGTCAGTGATCAGTGAACTAATCTTTCTTTTAATAATCTGTATTTTTTCGTATAAAGATGGATTATGCGGAATTACAAAAACAAGCTGATAACATGGGGAAGAAATGGTACAGAAACGCTAAACAGAGGTAAGATTACGTCACTTAGTTATTTCAATATGTATTAAGGAATAATTTGTTAGAATGTAAAAACCTTCGTACATGTTCATAATCATCTATATATTTTTATTTACATGTTATTTCTGATAATTCAACCACAGATATGTGTATATCTTGAAAGTTATTTTAAGGAAGATATCACAAATCCTATATAAGAAGGCTAAACATTAGTATGCCTCCAGTCGAGTTCTGTTATCATATTTTTTTACAGTTGGGTCTTATTATAAGAAAGGTTTATACCAAGTCACAAGTTAGAGAAGCAAATACTTTTTGAAATATAAAATTTTCAAAATTAGTAAGATTGACTTCACGTGAAGGATGTTCGACTTTAGAGATGCATTAATTTAAAAAAACTTACTATCAGAAGGTAGAAGAGTTATCAGTTATCACAATAATAAAAAAAAGGAGTATTCACATATAATCTGGAAATTTCATTTCGAATTTTAAAAATGAGACATTTTTGGGCAACATTGCCAACAATTTTAATGTATAAAAAGATATACTTTATCATTGTATTCATTAGTTATGTAAATGATACGATTTTTTCTATCAAAATAATTAATTTTTGAAGAGTTGAAATTATATTGTTTATTTTAAACATTTCTCCCAACTCCTTTAAAAAATGACTATATTGCCACAATAAATATATACAGGGTGCCCCGGAACTAATGGGAAAAAGTCGGGAACGTATAGTATGAGCCAAAATAATGTTAGTTCTTCATATAAACATTTTTAATTCTCGTACTGTAGTGATCCAAAAATGTTGTAGGGATGACACATCATGTATGAAAATATCGAAAATGACTTTCCCACACCATAAGCGAACGAAAAGGTCCTCTTGTTGGAATTTCATACAGTATCTGAAAAAATATTCTTGGGTATAGACATAAATCTGTAAGCGTAACAAGGAACGCAGTTATATTATAATACCACATAATCGAAAGAGACGGAATGCTGTCCTTCCCTCTTGTTACCCCACTCAACTCAAAACGGCTGTGATCTGATTAATCAGGAATCTACAGAATTGTCAACTTGAATTCAAATCACTTCTAGTTTAAAAACGGTAGTCCCGTGTCTAATGTCTATGGCTTAGTTTACACCTGCATTTCGATCCCGTTTCATTCCTGAAGGAATTGAGATTTGTCTGATGTAAATGGGTATAATCACAATTGGAATCATTTCATGCCATTCCTACATTTTTAGATGGAGCGGAATAATTCACAACTGGAATAAGCTGATGTAAATGTGTGATTCGGGAATGAATTCAGTATTGCCAACAAGAAATGTAACATAAGTCTGATCAGCATAGAGTATTTGTAAAGTTAGGCTCTTTTTAGAACATTTTTAAGGATTTTAATTTATTAACAATAAGCAACATATCAAATACATGATGAGTAATAGTAGAGATCATTTGTTGAATTATAAATTTACAAAGGTGACTATCCTGTTTCTTGACTACTAAACTACTTAAATTCCAAACTGAATAATTCAAGTATAAATGTTGACTCAATTCACTCAACACAGGAGTGAAGTGGGATCGAAATGCTGGGTGTAAACTAAGTCAATAAGCTATTATTTGCGGGCCATGGTTGCGAAAACATTCAAAAATTAAATTACTGCTGAAACATGCCAACTATTTACACAACCGCAGAGAAAGTACAGATCGTTACATAGTACTTTGGGGGTAATTCTGTAAAAGATACTATAAATCTGTTTATAGTGTAGCATTTTAAATATAACGTACCCATTTTAGACACCTAAATAAAGAACGAGTTAACTAAAGATACACTTCTATGTTTTATTATATAAAGTTGGAGGTATTTACAACATATAACTGGTAATTAGGTCCAAAACTTTTATCTTCCATATCTTCGTGCATTTCAAAAGGATTATTAAAATTCCATAATCTTTTCAGATCTGTTTTAATTTCAAGAACCTGAACTTAAAAAAAAATTATTAGTCATAAGTAGCACGAATAAAATGTGTGCTTACCTCTTTAGATTTTCCTTTGTACGTATTAAATAATTGTATTTAACTAGTTGTTATTAAAAATATCAGCAAATGTCAGTGGTGGGAGACACATGTACAAGTAAATTCTTCTTTTTCTTTGTGTATTGGCTTGCAAACTTAATGTATTCGCCAGCGCGTTTCTTTGTATCACATGAGTCTTGCTCCTAGCAATGATGCAATACATACAAGTAAATTGAAGGTCAGTAGTAATTTCAAACTTAGCGACGTCGAGTCGAGTGGGGTTTTCTCCACCAGTTGAGTTATTTCTATGATGCGGTAGCTGGAATGTCAATCGGTTACAGGCGAGTCATAGAATTTGAGGATCGGTTGTCTATGTTCTTTCCGAGTTGACAGACTGTTGAAATTAAATCAAACTGGTTAGCTTTGGTTTTTTTTGAAAAATACTTTCTTTATAAAAATCCGACCATGGAGAAAGGAAGGATTTGTTGGATTTCTTTATTAAGCTTAGTTGCTTTGATTTTTTTAGTGTCCCCTTCGTTTCGACAGTGTAAGTTAGCCTAAGAATAATTAGTTTTGGTATCACAAGAGAACTTTTTAATAGGGATCACCTCCACGGCGAATATTGGCCCGCTGACGTGGCCAGCTTTATTTGAGGAGGGGCCATTTTGGACAACCGCCATTGCGGCAACTTTTGATAGTGAGTTTCATGCATCCAGATCGTGGACGGGAGGAAACGAAAGAGAATCCCTTCCACCAGGACAATAACCCTCCCGGTGTAGTTATGAAGGGATAACCCCCACAAAACTGTTAGACAAGCGCATTTAAAAAATATTCAGCTGTTATACAGGACCACGTGTGTCCGTTTTACTCACACACACCACTGCCAGATACTCATAGGATACAGGTTTCAGTTTTTTTGTGTAACATTTCTATATATATATATATCACATTTCAGTTATTTTGAACTTACATTAAAATGTATTATCTTGTACTATTGCAAATAGATGCATAGACAGGTTTGAAAAATAACTTTCAACCAGTAGGATACAGATTTCAGTATTTTTTTGTGTAACATTTCTATATATATATCATATTTCAGTTATTTTGAACTTACATTAAAATGTATTATCTTGTACTATTGCAAATTGATGCATAGACAGGTTTGAAAAATAACTTTCAACCACTAGGATACAGATTTCAGTCTTTTTTTTGTGTAACATTTCTATATATACAACATTTCAGTTATTTTGAACTTACATTAAAATGTATTTTCTTGCACTATTGCAAATCGATGCATAAATATATAAAATATAACTTAATAATTTGGGAACATTGTTAAATCTAAATTTAAATTTGGAATATCACATTCTATAAGTGGTTGACAGAAACACATTATAGCTGTAATTTGTAGAAACTACATTTTAACATGTGGTGATCAACTTTACTTAATTTCGAGTGTTCAAGTAGAAAATTTTAGTGGGTGAGTACCCTATTTCTGTTAAACTTTTATATTATCAACATCTTACATGTTGAGTGGGGTTGTCAATAGTATAATATTTTTGTTAAAATTGCTTATCATTTACATACTGCTAGTTGGGTGTGTTATCCACTAGTACATAATTTTTTATTGTCCAAATAAATGTAGTAGCAACAACTAATCCGTGTTTATTCTTATGGTCCACACTTTTAATATTTTCATAATCTTGTTAGTAAATTTTTAAGTTACCTTATCTTCATGTTTCTTTATTTTGGTGAGGTTTATAACTGTTGGTAAAAATAAAGTGGCGCTCGCGGGTAGACTATTTTCCTTTCAACATATTTTCAAGTACCAACATTCTCAGAGTAAGCAACAGTTCCCATGGCTTATGCTCGCCGACCAAAAGCTGCCGTTCGCACTTATGTAACAAACATTGGAGTTGCTACATAATATCAATAAAAATATATAAAAATCGTTACAATTGTGGCTTTTGGAGATATAGCTATAGAAGTGAACTGTTTTGGTTCATTATGATAATTTTAAAAAGAATTTAAGTTATCTAATAAACTGCAGTATTCTGCTTCACAATTTGTGTTAACTATCATTGTTACAAAAAATAAGCTTTCTTTTTATAGAAAATACTGTACTTTAAAAAGCTTGGGTATTATTACTGTTCCAGTGTTGAGCTGGTTAAAAGCATGATTTAAATTGATTGATTTTTACAATTAACGTCATGATTTAAAATCAATTTTTTTCTTTTTTATTCAGATCCAGATAACATAATATAAAAGTTTTCTCAAAAATCAAAAGAAGTATCTGCTTTTAGCAAAAACAACAAAAAAGGACTACATAATTCCAAATTCTTAAACTAAACGTAACACCTAAATTTTATTACTGTATATTTTCAGTATATTCATTTTCGTAATACAATTTAAACAAAAATACGAGTTTTCCTCCTTTTTCTATGCCTAATCTGTTTCTAATATCCGAGTGTACAAGACCAAAAGAGCTAAATACGTGTTCTACTGAAGCTGAAGAAGCAGTTGCACAGAAACTGTTTTATTATTGGCAACTGTTTCAAAATTTCCGGCTCATCATTTTGTGATAACCACCATTGTAGTCCGTTTACGTTTTTTTATTTTTTCGTCCGAAAACATAACTTGCTTAAATGGAGCACTGCGGGCATTTAACTTTATTACTAAAGGTAACAGTCCAGTGTTTTCATATAACTCATTAATTGTTTCTAAAGCTATATTCTTTTCTTCTGGTGTTAACTGGTATTTTCTTTTTTGTGGATTCAACATATACGCTATAAAATGATATGGCGTTAGTCCTTGCTCATATCGATTATCAAATTATTGTGATTTTTGTAATGGTAATTCCACAGATTCTTCAAAGATATATTGTTAATGTTTCCACTGCTCTACAGTATCTGCGATAGTAGAATTTTTCCTCTGCCCAGTATCAAGAGCAACTGATATAGGTTTTAAAATGTTTAAATAATCTTGCGCTACGTGTTTAATCGCAATATTTGAAACTTTTTGGTAAATAGTGGAATCAATCTCCTTTTTATTTTCTTCGCAGATTTTTAATATGATGTCCCACTGACTGACATACATCTCTAAGCAGTCGCCAAGGCTATTCCATCGCACATTGCTTGGAAGGACTATAGCCCTGCCTCCTGCTTGACTGAATTTAGCTCTAGCCAAATGGTTATTTCGAAAATACTTAACAATTTGAACCACATGTTCTTTATACGTCTTTAACTTGAAAGTCCCTGCAGAGCAGCCATAGGTTATAACTTTTGCGTTCGTTTTTTTCTTCTAATGTTTTTCTCATAAGTGTCATATTTGCGGCATTGTCTGTCACAAAAGATTTTACGGTACACTTGTATTTTAATTCCAATGAAGAAATCAGGTCACAAACTATTTGAGTTAAATATTCTGAAGTATGTGGATTTCCTGATGTGTCTATAGTTTTGTATAGGACGGCTTGTCCATCTTCAGTGGTTATCGTTGCACATATCACTGGTTTGTTGTGCACGTTTGACCACCCATCAATTGACATATTTACGAGAGGAGAAATATTTTCCATTTTCCTCTTCATAGATTTCGTCCAAAAGACTTGTTGCTACCGTTTTTTCTCGAGGGCAGTGTATAACCAGGCCTTAATAACTTAATGGCTTTTTTCACCTCTAAATTCTCAATACATCTGAAGAACGAATTAGTAGCAAAAATAGCCTTTGCCATTTGTTTGTCAATTTTATGTTTTTCAGCAGTTGAAGTCCGCATTACAAAACCACTCATGGTAGGCCGAGTTTCCATTGCTTTCTTTTTTTGGACTGGCTGTAAAGTTGTTGGACTTGTTGGTACTTTCGGAGGAGTTTTTCTAACATATGAACTATCTGTCATGAGTGAACTACAACTTGAGGCAGATGATGTGCTAGCAAAACTGTCAAGCGACATTCGACTCTCTGGAAAGAGAAAAAACATAATTGAAATTGATTAATTGATGATATAGTATTGAATTATTGATTTTAAAATAAAGTGAAAATGTTCAATAGAGATTTAATAGCAAATTTATTTTTTTAAGTTGAAAAAAATTAAAAATTAAGTATGTATAGAAGAGTAAAGATAATCTTCAATTAACCTGGGAAAGGTCGCGTTAAAAAAGTTACATCAAAGGACAGGTGTTAGATTTCACCTAACATTTAAAAACGATTCTATATGCCTAAAATCTATATCCTAAAATATCTATAAATGAATACTTAAAAATTATATTATCTTTGTTAAAAATATCTATCAAAAAAATGTTTAAATTATCTCAAAAATGTATCTTCTTCTTCTCATTGACTTTCAGACCTTAAGGTCCATAGTCTCCCTATTGGGATTCCTAGCCTCATTTTTATGGCAGCGGTGGCCTGCTGCTTGGCCGACCCTACTGCTTTAAATCAGTAGGGAGTTTGTGAATTCGGTGATTTAGTTTCTGCTCTGAAGTCTGTCCTTTGCTTCTTCTACTATTCTTTTCCGGCTTTTGCTTTGTTCCTCCAGTCATTAATTCCAATTTCTTTAAGATCTTCTTCTACACCATCCAACCATCTAGTTTTTGGTCGTCCCCTTGCTCTTCGTGCTTGTCTTTTAGTTTCCTGTATTTTCTTGACACACCTTTCATTACCTAGACGTTGTACATATCCTGCCCACCTTAATCGTTTACTTCTTATTTCATTTGTTATTATTGGGCTATTGAATTTTTAATTAACTTCGTAGTTTCTTAATATTCTCCATACTCCATTTTCATTAATTGGACCGTATATTCTCCGTAGTATTTTCATTTCCCAGATTTCTAATGTGTTTTCCTCTTTTTTGTTAAATTCCAGGTTTCTGCAGCGTAAAGTACGACTGGTCTAATTACTGTCTTGTATATTTTAATTTTTGTGTTTGTAGACAATATCTTTGATTTTAATGTGTCTTTTAATTCATAGAAACATTTGTTACCCTATTGTATTCTGTTATTTATCAAAAATGTATCTACTTATAATATAATACGTATATATTTAAAAAATATTTCAAAATATCTCAGAATATATAACTAAAAATTACACTGTTACTTAACTTATAATTAATATTTATGTCTCAAAACTTTCACTAAATTATCTCAAAAATAAAATATCAAGTGCTTGGAGAATCAACAAAAAAATGTTAAGCAAAATCTTAACCACGCGATCATTCCCGGGTTAATAATAAAAATCTTTATTAAATATAAATTAAATTTAATTAATGATTTAATTACCTGTGTTCCTCTCTTGATAATTACAAACATCGTGGCGTGCTTTAGGTCTTTGGACTAACCCTTGAATATCTTTCTTGCACTTTCTAGAAATAGCTCTACACCCCAATTTATTTGGATTTGTTGTCTTAATATAGAACTGCCATATTGAGTCCTCGTTTCTTCTACTCATTTTACTTTATTTATATGTTTTCACTTCACTTAACTGACCTAACTAGTGAAATGCGTGTAATTGTTGGGCAACGTCAATTTCTAGGTTGAGAAGGAAAACAAGCCTCGACAGGAATATTCTTGCAAAAAGTACAAGAAACGCAGTACTCGGCACTGTATAGTGAGTGTATAGGACAGAAGGAAAACAAATCGCGACAAGAATTTTCTTGCAAGAAGCGCAAATTGTATTATAATTTTTAGACTTATATATTAAAATAATTAACAATAATATCAAAGAATCAAAATGTTCAAATTTTATATTTAAATTTTAAAAATCAAATAAATCGAAATTTTTCTAAAAAAATCAATGGTTTTTGATTTTTTTAATAAAAATCAGATTTTGTCCAACCCTGTTACTAGTAATTATGCTTTCAACAGTGAAGGTTATATTACAGTATTTAAGTTTCCACAAAATGATGAGCTGAAGAACAAATGATTGAGAAGTATCCCACATGTAAAATGGGAACCAAGTCAAAGTTCCGTTGTGTATATTGTAATGTTTTTCTAATTTATTTAAAACGTAAACGGGCGGGATAAATTTTGAAAACACGGTATGGCTACTTACTAGTTTATTTAAACACTAACTCACTAACACTTAATTTATATATACTTAACTAATCACTTAAATTTAATTTATATGCACTCAAACTTGATTATTAATTTATATTAGCACTTTACTGTGTATTTTTGTTTATTTCTCGAGATCACTTTATCAACTAACTCATCCGCTGATCGGTCCTTTATTTATATGAAAGTCTTTTTTACTAGAAAAATCCGGACTGCGGCTTACACACACAAAACCAATTGGTTCTGGCCTTTTCTAGATAAGTCTGGTCACAAAAACAATGTTTACAGTTATATAAAAAACCTGCGTATCCGCCATAATTTTAACTTTTATACCTGGCTTAGACAGAGTCGTATTTAGGGACTATACCAGTGTGCTGTTTCGTAACATTACCCCCTCCTTAAATGGAGGTTCCTCCTGGAACTTTTGTGTAGCCGAGACTGGATGTTTGAATCGGCAATTGGCCCCATTTCTACACTTTCCGATCTTGTGGAAATAGCAGGGCACCGTCTTCATCGGATACTGATAACGGGGGTTGTAGCTGCAAATTAATATCTGGACACCGGTATCTTGAAAGATAATCTCTACCATGTTCCTGATGATTCGCCAATCCAACTGGTTACTCGCTATCTTAGGCATAGCCATTTTCTTGACGCTGGATTCCAACACATGGTCTCGGAGGTTTCGAAGTGCTTCCCACACATCGCGGTAGGTAGATCGATCTTGAAATTCATTTTTAGTTACCACGTAGAAGACGTACCGCGAATTATGTTTCAGTTTCAGTGTCTTGCCAGGGGCTGGAATCTGGTTTTCAAGTTTTTCTAATTGCCCGAACTTCTTTCGAACGACGGTTGCCAACCTTCGTGCGTTCTTGATACGGGCGGGGATGTTGTATGCCAGTGAATAATCTTCCGGGAGAGTGAACTAATCTTGTTGTTCTGAAGTGACTCCATATCTAACTTTCCCGGTTCCTCCATGCGCGCCCATAAATTCATCGAAGGTGGGGTCAGACACATCTCGAATAAGGTTTACTCCTTCCTCTATGTCATGGTCTCCTTCGAATGGCCCTAGTCGGTTTTGGTGAACTACTTTTGGTTTTCCATTGGGGATCTTGCTTATGCGATATAAAACATCATTGATCCTTTTCTTGATTAAGTATGGACCTTCCCAGGATTTTTGTAATTTTGGAGAAAATCCTTTTCTCCTCGTCGGGTTGTGTAACCATACTTTGTCCCCTTCTTTAAAACCGCCTTCTCTAGCCTGCGTATCGTACCGACTTTTCATTCTGTCGCTGGCATCTTGAAGATTTGTTCGAACTAATTCATGAATATCGTCCAGCCTTCTTCTCAATTGGATCACGTAGTCTTCACCTGCTAGATCTTCTCCAGGCCTACAGCCAAATTCCAGGTCACAAGGAAGCCTCATTTCACGTCCAAACAGGATTTTCGCCGGTGTTTCACCCGTGGACTCATTGACGGCAGATCGATAAGCCAATGAGAATAGGGAAAGATACTGGTCCTAATCTCTCTGATGGCTGGATACTACTTTGGACAGGTATAGTCCTGTTCATTCTCTCGACCATTCCATCTTACTGTGGATGTAATGCTGTTGTCCTGGTCTTCTTCATTCCCAGCTTGTCACAAATCTCCTGGAATAGATGGCTTTCAAAATTTCTTCCCTGGTCACTGTGGACTTCCAAGGGCACTCCATATCGGCTGATGAATTCTTTCATCAATACATCCGCGACAGTTGTGGCCTCTTGGTTCGGGATGGCGTAAATTTCCACCCACATTGTGAAATAATCCATTACAACCAGTATGTATTTGCTTCCAATTTCTGTCGTCGGAAATGGTCCAGCGATATCTAAAGCAATCCTTTCGAAGGGGCTTCCAACATTATATTGTTTCATAGGGGCTTTTCTCTTGCGATGTGGTCCATTACTCGTAGCACAAGTCGTACATTTCTTACACCAGTCCTTCACATCGTCGGAGCTGTTCATCCAATAAAACCTTTCGTGGACTCGCTGAAGGGGTTTCTTCACTCCCAGATGACCTCCCGATGGACTGTCATGTAACTTCTTCAGTACCTCAGCTACTCTTGTTCTCGGGATAACTAGCTGTCTCCTCATCTCGGAACCATTATCGTTTTCAAGGACTCTTTTCAACAGCCCTTCTTCCAGAACAAGAGAGTCCCACTGAGCCCAATACACCTTGAGTTTCGGTGAAAACTTTGACACTTCTTGCCAGATAGGTCGCCGATTTTCTTTCTTCCATTGCCGGATCATCTTCAGGTGAGGATCATTCTCCTGATCTTCTCTGATCCTGGTGGGTGACCATTCCTCGTTGACTACAGTAGTTCTTGAAACTGCAGCTTCCCTAGATTCCACCTTATTGCAGTGGGAGCAGTCTGTTGGGCACGGCCGTCTGGACAGGGAGTCGGCATTTCAGTGACTCACACCAGCTCGATGTTCGATGTTGAAATCATATTCTTGAATTGCATCAACCACTTAAGTGCTGCATGATCAGTCCGGATTAAAAACTTCCTACCATAGAGATACTGGTAAAAGTGTTCCACGGACTTCACTACTGCCAAAAGTTCTCTTCTTGAGACGCAGTAGTTTCGTTCTGGTTTGGAGAGGACTTTACTGAAATATCCCAGCACTCTTACTTGCCCTCCTTGGATCTGTGAGAGCACTCCACCAATTCCTACGTTGCTTGCGTCAGTGTCAAGAATAAAGTCTCCCTCTGGTAATGGATATCCTAATATCGGCGCCGAGGTTAAATGCCTCTTCAAGGTTTCAAAAGCCGTTTGACAGTCTTCGTCCCATTGGAAAGCTCTTGCTTCTTCAATGAGTCGCGTTAGAGGCTTGGCAATATCCAAACTTCCTGATAAATCTTCTATAATACGTGCAAAGTCCAAGGAAACTCCTAATTTGATGTTTGTCGGTTGGTTACGGCCATTGCTGAATGGAAGTAATTTTTTCTGGATCCACCGCCATTCCTTCATTGCTCACTATATGACCTAGATAGTTGACTCGGTTTTGGAACAGCTGACATTTCTTCGGGTTTAACATGAGCTGGGCAGCTTGGAGTCGTTTGAATACGTCTTCCAAATTCTTCAGATGTTCGTCAAATGTCTTCCCCGGTACTACGATGTCGTCCAAATAGACCAGGCATGTCTTCCAAGACAACCCTCTCAAGACATTTTCCATAAGTCTTTCAAATGTCGCAGGCGCATTACAGAGCCCGAATGGCATGACGTTGAATTGCCATAATCCAGATCCGGTGGTAAAAGCAGTCTTCTCTTTATCTTCTGGGTCCATTTCCACTTGCCAATAACCGGACTTCAGGTCCAAGGTGGAAAACAGTTTGCTGCCGGCCAAAGTGTCTAGCGTATCGTCAATTCGAGGCAGAGGATAGCTGTCTTTCTTCGTCACGTTGTTAAGCTGGCGATAATCCACGCAGAATCTCGTAGTTCCATCCTTTTTCTTGACGAGCACTACTGGAGACACCCATGGACTAGTAGATGGTTCTATTACTTTTTCTTCTGCCATCTTTCGAATTATTCTTTCAGCTTCCTCTCTCTTCGCTCGTGGAAGTCTTCGAGCTGATTGTCTAATTGGCTTAGCATTACCAGTATCGATTTTGTGTTTGACGGCTGATGTTCTGCCAGTCTTTTCTCCTTTTGGTACGAATAAGTCTCGATACTGCAAGAGAAACTCTCATTCTCTTTTTTTCAGCTCGATCCAGAGATTGGCCAGCTACTGATAACATTTGTTCGAATCTGGCATTAGAATTGTCAGTGGTCTTTGTTTGACGAACTATAGACGTCACTGGTACGCAGGATGCAATCTTGGTTTCCTTCTTGATTGTAATTGGGTAATCGTTCACGTTTATCACACGTACTGGGATGTCTTTCGCCGACGTGACCAATCCTTTTCCAATTAGTACTCCTTTGCCAACTTCTTCGTCGTGGTTCCTTGGCTCCATCATAACCGGTGTACCTTCCTCCATGATTCCCTGTAGCCGTGCTACTATCATGGTTTCGCTTCGTGCAGGTAGAACGGTATCTTCCTGTACAGCTGCCAACACCGCGCTGCCTTCATATGGATGCAGGAACACCTCCTCGGAACCCACTTTAATGGTTCTGTTTCTAAAGTCTAATTGGAAACCATGTACATTCATTACGTCCATTCCCAGAATCAGGTCTTCTTCAATGTCGGCTACGATTACCGTATGCGTGAACTTTTCTGCTCCAATTCCCAATTGGATTTGTGTCTCACCGTGAACGTTGTCACTCTCACCTGTGGCGGTCCGCAGTCGCAGTCTCGTTGGTAAAAGCTTCTTCTTGGAGTTTATTATTTCTGGTCGTATAATGGTCCTAGTTGCTCCAGTGTCGACCAGCAGAGCATATTTCTTGCCATTTACTTCGCCATCCACATATACACTGTCGTTGCGACATCTGAGAGAATCTATCAGTATGAGAGGGTCTTTGGAACGATCATGGGTCGGTGCTGCCCCCTCGTAGCCGACTCGTTCTAGTTTTCCTGTGACTGGGGTTCTTGGGGCGCTTACATGAACTACGTACATGCCCTAGCTCGCCACAATTCCAGCATCTGATCTTTCTCGGCTTCTTGTCCATCATATTTTTCATTAAACTGACGAACTGGTCAAATCTGTCTTCGTCACCTTCTTCTTGGATGGTCCTGATTTTGTTATATCCTGAAGCCTTCGTTGCTGCTGCATATTCAAGGGCAGCTGTCAATGCGTCGACTAATGTTTTCTGATGGGCTAAACGAAGCGTCCTCTGCATATCGGGGTCACGTAAACCATCAATAAAGGCCTGGATGCCCAGACATTCCATCATATTCTCTGGTGCTGATGGATAAGCAAATCGAACTAGTCGGGTAATGTCCACTTCATATTCTTGAAGGGATTCATCCCGTTTCTGCCTTCGGTTCTTCAGCTGAGATTGGTACAAATGTTCTAGATGTTCATAACCATATCGCATGTCCATCCTCTTCTTCAGCTGCTCGAAGTCATCCGTTTCTCCCAAAGGTATCGTCTGGAGCGCGATGGTTAAGTTCACTGCCTTCTCTCTATCGGACCAATTATTCACTCTAGCGGCTGCTTCAAATTGGTCCACGACATTTTTCCATCGAACGTTGGGGCCTTGACTCGGGTAAAACTGCCAATGTCTTCAAACTTAGATACTGTTTCTGGCGTGCAAGGTTTCGTTTGCTCGGTCTTCTTTTCGTCCTCTGGCGTGCCTCGCGTTCTTGAATCGGCAATCGTTTCCTCTAACTCCTTGCTTTTCTCGTCTATCGTTGTAATCTTATTCTCGATTTCAGATTTTAGAGACGAAATCTCATTTTCAACGTCAGCGGCAATGTCGTTTTTCATTAATAAGATATCGGCAGATATATCGTTCTTCAAAGTAGAAATTTTCTCGTCCATATTAACAGAAATGTCGTTCTTCATAGTAGGAATATCGTTCTTTATAGCCGAAATATCACTTTTCACATTCGTAGAAATCTTCTCTTCCATGCCAGAAATCTTCTCGTCCATGTTAGTCGAAATATCATTCTTCATAGTAGAAATCTTCTCATCCATGTTCTCTTCCATGGCAGAAATCTTCTAGTCCATGTTAGCAGAAATTGACGAGATTAAGGTGGAAGCCTCGTCATTAAAAAAAACTGTGTCTGGATCAAAGCCGTCATTTTCCAGTGCAACTTTAAGTCTTTCTACTAACTACTAAGTTTTCTTACCGGACGTTTTTAACTCACGATCTTCCAATTCTGCTCTTAATTCCGCCACTTTCAGACCACACAGTTTCATGGCCATTTTTACGTAGCAATTTATTTATATTACCCCACACCTGATACCAATGTAATGTTTTTCTAATATATTTAGAACGTAAACGGGTGGGATAAATTTTAAACACACGGTATGGCTACTTACTAGTTTATTTAAACACTAACACATAATTTATATATACTTAACTAATCACTTAAATTTAATTTATATGCACACAAACTTGATTATTAATTTATATTAGCACTTCGGTGTATTTTTGTTTATTTCTCGAGATCACTTTATCAACTAACTCATCCGCTGGTCGGTCCTTTATTTATATTTATTTTATATTTATATTTACTAGAAAAATCCGGACTGCCGCTTACACACACAAAAACAATTGGTTCTGGCCTTTTCTAGATAAGTCTGGTCACAAAAACAATGTTTACATAAGATAGTCGTAAACAGTTATATAAAAAACCTGCGTATCCGTCATAATTTTAACTTTTATACCTGGCTTAGACAGAGTCTGATTTAGGGACTATACCAGTGTGCTGTTTCGTAACAATATTAAACATTTCACCAAAGACCAAATTTCATTCACTGATGCGTATAAGAATTAGGACGGTGATCTGAAGACATTTACGAGGAAAAGACCTATATTAAAGGGAAATGTAATACCACAAATATTTCTTGGTCTCTCAAAATATCTTTCAGTGGAGAAGAATCCCGCCGCAAGAAGTAATCCTGAAATACAAGGAAAATGGAAGCTAGATAGACAGTAGGAATAACAAGTAGAATGGTTAAAAAATTATTTGATAAAGAATTTTACAAATTTTTTGAATAGTTTAAATCTAAATTGAGTGTTCAATTACAGGCAGCTATCAATTATTATGTAACATTAAGACAAATTTATGAATATAAAAGTACAATTAGATTTTAACGGGGTTACAGTGCACTGAAACCAAAGGTTTATTGTGCCCCCAAATAACAATTAGAATAAAAGGCATTTTAAATCTTCACTCTACACATTATGGATAAAAATGCAATACAATATTAATCATCTTGCACTGTTAAATTTTGTAAAGATGGCGAACAAGTAACCAAACATGAATTTGTAGTTTTTATTAATGATAACAGTTTACTAATAACATCTCAGCAAACATCAAATTCAGTAGTTCTGTAGTTCAGTATAGAGCTCGTTATGTAAGTGGCAAAGTTTCTAGAAAATTAAAATATCCAAATTGTATAAAATGGTGTGGTTAATGATCAAACAAACGACCATGAGGAAGATCAAAGTTGTTTTGAAATATTAAATAGAGGCGGATTAACTATTCCATCTGATTTTAGTATGCAAATCACTACATTAGTTCATGATATACTTAAAATTTTAATATTTGAGCAGTTTGAATCGAAATTTTTAAGGTGTAAAGTTCAAAAATTCATTTTACTTAGCTACATTAGCAAAGGAGTATGTTAATAAAAAAAGATGTTTCCTATTTTAGCGAATATTTTTATAAATAACAATTCAAAGACAATTCAAGATAAATTACAAGCTAGTAAGAAACATATAAATAATAATCATGAAACAAAATGTAAAAAAAAATCTTAAATTATAATAGTTCTACCCAGTTTAAAGATTGTAAATACTTACTTTTTATATTATTTTTAAGAATTCTGTTGTACCTACCTATATTATTGGATGTAGTTCAGTTCAGTTAAAAGTATAAGAAAGAAAAGGTGAAGTAATAATTATTTTAAGGTGGTGTCTGGTCAGCTATAGGGGAAGGTGAAGGCTGATTTTCTTCATATTTTATATTCCTATCAATAAATTACCTTTTGCAGTTTTATATAGTCTACCTATAAATATATCGACTTTTATTCGTTAATAATGTTTTATAGCTTGATTTATTTCATATTTCTCACCATTGTAACTATTTCGCAGGTGCGCTACGTTGCCACATCTAGGATTTTGGCCTTGTGTTAAAGGTGGTCATGATTGGATGTATACTTAAGGAAGTTCTAAAATTTTATACTACTGTTCCCTTTGATTAATATCAGATGGAAGGTTGAAAAATGTTTTGTTCTTAATCTCCAAATTGCGAAGGGGCCAAAAATATTTACTATTACAAGTATGATGAAATATGCATGGTGATGACATTTTAAAGGTTCTCTTACTTTTATTTACTTTATAAGAACAAAAATCCTAAATAAATTAAAATAATTCTACTCAACATTATCAGATGATAACCATATTTTTACCAATTTTTAATTTGGCACGATGACAAACACAAAACAGATTCACACCAATCAGTGTTAGATTTATTAACCTGTATTGGTGAGTCTCTGTGACATTGGTTTGTGGGTGTAGAGACGTTAGGTGTATCCCCTCTTCAAGCTACTCGGGGGGACTTCAACTACTTATGTACCAAGAACTGCAACACCAAGGAAATATTACAACTAATAAAAATGGATAAGATGTTAAAGCATAACGAAAAACTAACATTTGAAGAAAAAAATTATCTTAGAAAACAAAAAGATAGCCTTAAAGGAGAAGAAAAATGAATTATTATAAAAACAAAATAAGTTTCAGAGGTTAGAATTTTTTTTTCAAGTTATTATGTTTGCCTTTCCAAATTTGTTGGTTAATTTAGATCCCAAATGAGTTCCACTTTGTGCTAAGATATTTAAAACTCTTTGGAAAAAATTACATTTGATTTTAATTGGACTAAATTAGTTTTTGTTCAAATGTACCCCAGTCTCCCCTACTTCTAGTTCTTTGTCAGGTGTCAATGAATGTTTGGTGTCAAGTAGACGTTTTGCGCAGTGGGATTTATCTGGTTGTTTAAATCTGTATGCTCATAAGTGTTCACTGTATCTTATTTCAAAATTTCTAAAGGTTTGGCCCAAATAGGCAGCATTACATTCTGGACATTTAAGTTTATATATACCAGACTTTTTTAATGAGAATATTTTTGTTTTTACATTCAACAATTTTGTACTCACATTACTTTCTGTTTTAAAAGAAATTGTTGTATTTGTAGCTAAAGGTATCATCTTTGAAATATTATTACAAATATTACCTGCATCTGTGATGGTTGCTTTTTATTTCGTTGTTTTGTTCAGGAAATATTAGTTGTAATGCCACTTTTTCCTATTTTTTTATTAATTAATTTATTTATCATATGTAATGGATAACTGGATGTTGCTATTTGTTTAATTGTATTCATTTCTTTATTAAAATTACATTTGTTCATAGGAACTGAAAAAGCTCCTTGTATCATTGAATTAGATGCTGCTAATCTATGTGACATGGGATGATTGAAAGTATATGTAATAGTTACATCAGGGTGTGTTCTGTAAATTGAATAATCATTATTACTTCTTTGAATTCTTAAATCAAGAAAATCGATTGAGTTATTTTCTTTAGCTTCTAATGTAAATATAATTTTTGGTTGTAAATTATTAATACGGTTGAAATATACATCTAATTGTCGTTCACTACCTATAAAACAAGTTAATATGTCATCTACATATCTATACCAAAATAAAACATTTTTTGAAATACAGTGAAACCTGGTTAAGTGAGACATCAAGGGACCTGCAATGTCGTTTCACTTATAGATGTATTCCACTTACCCAGTGTCTCAGATATACAGGTATAAATAAATATCTGTCTCATTTACAGAGGGTTCCATTAATAGAGGTGAGAATACAGGTTATTTCAGTTATGTAAATGAGTTTTAATAAAAAAAATTAGTACTTAAAGGTAATCATACAAATGTAATCAACAAAAATATTCAAGCACGTTTTTACACGTAATATGTACGAATATGGAAACAGAATGTATCAATTATAAAAATCTGTCATTTTAGTTTGTCGTTTGGAAGTATCAGCCATCAGATGTTTTTCGATGTTATAAATTTTATCAAATATGCTTTGGTCACCAATTGATGACATTTCAAAATAACTGTGCAAAGTTTCTAGTGCTTTTCCTGCTTCGCGTTTAGAAATTTTTACTAAATTTACTTCCGCGCTCATTTCATCGTCTTCTTCATTTTCCAATGAAGAAGACGAGAAGGCATGAACAATGTCGCTTTCATTAAGTTCTCCTGAAACTATTAAACCGTCATCGACGTTTATAAAATCTTGGCTGTTGATTATTGTCGTTGCTGAAGGCTAAGTTCCAATCTTCAGGATCAGTTTCTAAATTTTCGTCCTCCTCTTGTAAGCTTTCAGCTACAGTTACTTCAGATTTAAATCCAGATTTTTTAAAGCAGTTTGCTATAGTAGTTTTGGTCACAGAAAACCAAGCTTTCCTAGCAAACCTCATCGCCTGAAGAACATCGATTTGTGCAACTTACTTGTCGTATTCGCAGGCAGATACACGAGTTTAATGTGGCTTAGCTCGGGCATATTATTGTGAGCAGTACAATTGTCCACAAACATTAAAATTTTTCGCTTCTGGGCTTTCATTTCTTGGTTTTAATTCTTCAACCAATCAGAAAAAATAGTGGATGTCATCCATGCCTTTTTATTATTTTGGTAATTCACATCGTGGAGACTTAGATTTTCCGATTAATAGGATAGGCAACTTTTCAGTTCCTGACATGTTAGCACCTAGAAGTATTGTAATGCGCTCTTTACTAAGTTTTCCGCCATGACAAGACTCACCTTTTAAGGTAAAAGTTTTATCGGGTAGACACTTATAAAATAAACCCGCTTCGTCTGCGTTAAAAATATCATCAGCAGAATAATTGCGTAATAGAACTGGTAGGTCTTCAATCCATTGGCTACATTTGTTAACATCAACAGCGTTATTTTCTCCACAAATTGCTTTGAAAACTATACCGTTTCTTTTCTTAAACCCTTCCATCCAACCATTGCTGCTACAAAAATTATGAATATCGAGCCTTCGCGCGAAATCTTGTGCCTTTTCTTTAATCATCGGTCCACTTACCGGAACGTTTTTGTTACGAAGTTGCTTGACCCATGATAGCAAACACTGTTCAAGTTCAGGAAATTCTGATAAACGTACACGTTTTAGTTTTCCTTGTCCTTCAGAACATTGTGATTCAATTTTATGTTTACTCTGAATTATTCTACAAAGAGTAGATTTTGGCACATTAAATTCGGTACAAACTTCTTCGCGTGTCTTCCCACTTTCATAAACGGATATTAACTTCAGTTTTTCACGTAATGATAACGATTGTAGCTTTCGTTTTGGCATTTTTCAAATAAACATCTGTATAATAGTAAAGCGAAACTAAAACTGAAGGTAATTGAAGCTCAAAATTACTTACGTACTTGGAATTACGTGTGGAATTTGTGGGTAGAATAAGAATGAGTAAACAAAAAATGTTATCTCAGTTACAGAGGCTTATGCATATAAAATTTACTCGCTGTCTCAGTTATAGAGGTAACTATGATGATAAATCGAAAGAACAAATCCCAGATATAGAGGCTTACCTCGTCCCACTAACAGAGGTAATTCAGTGCCAAAGTGTTGGGACCTCAGCATGAGTTCCAGTTATGGAGGTTTCTCACTTATTCAGGTCCCACTTATTCAGGTCCCACTTAACCAGGTTTCACTGTATTACTGTCAAAGATTTCTCTTCCTAGACTGTCCATAAAAATGTTTGCCAAAATTGGTGATATATGGCTTCCCATTGGTAAACCTTTTGAATATATATCTTATTGTCAAAAGTGAAATAATTCTGATTAATAGAAACATCAAATAAATTAAGTATATCACATAATATATGCAGGTAATATTTCTAATAATATTTAAAAAGCTAATATTTTTAGCTACATATACAACAATTTCTTTTAAAACAGAAAGTAATGTGAGTACAAAATTGTTAAATGTAAAAACAAAAATATCACCATTAAAAAAATCTGGCATATATAAACTTAAATGTCCAGAATGTAATGCTGTCTATTTGGATCAAACCCATAGAAATTTTGAAATCAGATACAGTGAACACTTACGAGCATACAGATTAAAACAACCAGATAAATCCCACTACTCAAAACATCTACTTGACACTAAACATTCATTGACTCATGACTCAGAACTAGAAGTACTGCATGTTTGTGATAAGAAACAAGAACTGGATTTTCTTGAAGAATTAGAAATTAGAAGGCACTTAAGAAACCCACGATATCAAGTTGTTAATGAACAGATATATCTAGGGTGTTCTCCACTTTTAAACTGTTTTCTTAAGTGATGATTGTAAAGATCAGCAGATATAGTTTCCCTTGTTTTCAATATCATTGCACTCTTATACTGATCTTAATTGGGAAAAAGATATTCAGGATATCCCCACAGGGCTAATAATATCTAAGCTTTAATATTTGTAATATCATACTTTTTTCTATTAACATATATTAAGTCAATCACAAGGTGTATTTTTAATATCGAAACAATTGTTAAATTTCTTTGAATTTTTAACGTTTTTTCAATATATTGTGGAATTATCTAGTAAGTTTCATTTAAAACAGTATATAAGTAGACTCCACGAAGTAAGGGTCGAAACAGTTAAATGTAATGGCCTCAATCAGTAAAAGACAGCTCAATAATTGTTAATTTTGACGCTTACTTGTCACTTGCCAGTTAACAGCGCCACTTAGAGCTGGAGGATCAACTATTTTAGAAAGAACCGTCATTCTCATTTAAGTTTCCAGGGTATGCACTAAACTAAACACAGTGACAGTGACAATTTATTATGTTTAGGTGATGATTAATTCGTCGTTTGATTACGGCAGTTGCCAGCATACTATAAAATGACGCTCATGTTTACGTGTTTGAAAACATTTTATGTATTTTAATGCCTAAAGCAATATTTTTCTCACAAATGAATTTGTATTTCAACCAATGCTGTTACAATACACTTAGCAAAACTATTCCATACGTTGTGGTGCGATGTTTGAAATCCAAATTAAGAAATATATTATAATTTTCTTCACTTACCGAAACGATAGTTTATACATCTGAAAAAAATATTTTATGCTTCATACAACTCAGCAAAAACGAAAAAAAATTGTACTCAAGTAAGTAAACAAAATCAAAGTCGGGAAAAATGCATTTGCTTTGTGTCCTATTAATATAACGCTAGTACTTAATGGGTTAAGTGTTACAGTAGTCTTTTGAGACATTAAAAGTTGATTTTTTAAATGAGTACACAGTAATTAATATGTTCGGTAGAGCTTATGACAATACATCGTTTCATATTTGAAGCACACATTTCTGTAGGAACAGTAAAAAATAAGTCTGTTAAGTAAACAGAGCGCTGTCCTGGAAATAGGTATATTATAAGTGAGGGAGGAGGGAGTAACAAAACTGCTTATTGGCCAGAAAAGTTTCCCCACTAGTTGCGCAATGTTCACATTGCTTCAAAGTGTTGCAATCTACTTACATACTTATTTATTCCACTTACGAAATCAAACGTTTTATTAATTAATTATATCTTATCAAATTTTTGACCCCTTCTCGATTGCCAAACGGAATGGTCATCTGATATTAGTTGCTAGTAATTCGGTGAAAGTGGTCAGGAAAACATTTAATATTTAATACGCTTGTCAAGGTTCCGTAAGGTAGCTTCCGATATATATTTTTTTAAAATGCCTGAAGTGTCTCAAGATGCCTTTGAGGTTAACCATCCTCTAGAACCTCTTTTAACACCTGAAATAATGCGGGCTAGGGCCAATACATTGACAATCGATGATCCCGTTAAAAGGGAAAGGTGTGAAAGTGATGTGGAAGATATCGACTACAAATATAATTCACCTTGTTTTACTGCAGGATTCAAAAGGGAGATAGGTCACAGGTAAATATATTAATCATGTGCGATTTTTAGTTTAGTATTGTAATGTTTTTCTAAATTCATAAAAGCACGTTTATTTAAAATTTGATTATTAGGTCGCCTCATTATGTTAACAGTAAAATGGATCAACAAACATTTCGTATGTATGAAATAAAATTAAAAATTTATATCGGTGACCTATTTTGAAATTGATGAATGCCGCAATTATATTCTGATTTCATCACAAATGTTATGTTCACGCTCGAAAAACCACGTTTCAGCAAAAATGTTCTTTTTGTAATAAAACATATTTAAAAATCTAGAAGAAATGTCAGTGTCAGTCACAGTTGTATACTTTACGTTAAAAAACACTGGTAAGAACAAAAAAGACATTTCAGACAAAGTGAAGGAAACATCTCTTATAGTCTGGTTCACAAGTCCCATTTTCCTCAGAACCTAAACCAGACCACCGAAAATTATGATTTTGGACTCGTTCGATTCGGAATGGCATCTAGAACATTTTATCAAAGTTGCAAGAGGGGCTGAAAAAATATGCAAAAGTTATAAACAATAAAGTGAAATAAAAAATAAGGGTTTGGGTTTTTTGAAATATTTCAAAAACTATTTGAGATAATCGAAATTTGAAAAAAGATCCTTACAGAGCAGGAAATTTCCTAAAAAAAAGTCCTACCTCCCGGAACTGTACCGACAATCCTCATAATTTTAATTTAGCGGCGACAATAACGGTAAAAACGCGTGGTTCGGCTGCCGCGCGCATCGCCACAATCTGACACATGAACTTAAAAAATTATTTTAACTGATTAAATATTAATATTAAGGAATAAAAAAATTTGGGTACTAAGTAGACATATGAATAAACAATAATCCGTAAAAAATTTGTTTATCACAGTTTTTTTTATTAATTATGCTTTTGTTAATTAGTTAATTTTCACCATTTTATTGTTAACATAAAAACGCTGATTATTTCATAACAAGAAATCTAGAATTTTTTTTGATTTTTTGGAGCTAATCTTAAAAGAGTTTAGAAGAGATCCCCGTTGGAAAAATTAAAAAAATTTGATTTTTAACTTTTTTATTAACAATGAAAGGATTTAAAAAATTAATTATATAAATAAAGCCATCAGGAATTTTTTTCCAATTATTGTTAATATTTTGTTTTCTTATTAATGAAAGCCATATGACAATAATTTTATTTTTATTTTTAACTAACATTATTTAAATAATTGTTATAAACAAATGCATTGTATGTGCAGTATTAAGAATAGACACAAGAAGGAGGCTCATTAGAATATAATTTACATTATCAGTCAACCTTCCAAAATTTCAAAATAGTCTTCGTAAGCATTTATGCTAATGAGTTTTCAATAATGGCTAATTACTTGAATAGAAGGTAATCAGGCGTATAATAAGAAAGTAACACAAAGAAAAAAAATTTAAATATTAATATTCATAATTTTTTAAATAATAAAGCTAAAGCTTTGTTTCAAAGCTCAATTTGTTCATTTATTAACGAAGAACAAAAAAGTCTTGAAATGTTCTTATCATATTTTCATTAGTTTATAAGATATTTGAATTGAAAAGTAAAAAAAGTAAAATTCGGGTGAATTTAATAAATAACAATAAAAAAAGTTAATAAACAATTGAGTTAGAGGTTCGTTCCAGAGCTCAATTTGTTTAATAATTATTAACGAACAAAAAAGTCTTGAAGTGTTTCTGTCGTATCTTTAATAGTTTATAAGTTATTTTAATAACAATAAGTAAAAACAGAAAGAAAACTACAAGTCCAAAAGTACAATATATTTAAAAATTATATATGGTTGTTTTTGTAATATTTTTTAGTATTTAAAAAAATATTTCGTATAAATGCATTGGTTTATAACAAATTATTTGTTTAATAAACAAATGAAAAATAAATAAAAAAAAATTTTTAGAATACGAAAGAACATAATAAATAATGATTTTTAAAAAAATAATGGTTCCTTAATAGTAATATTTAGTACCAAAAAAAATTGTTAATTAACAAGTGCGTTTTTTGTTAATAAAAAAATTTTTTTAAGAAACGATTCTTTTTAAAAAATCATTATTTTCATCAAGGATGAAATTCCAAAAAAAAGTTTTCAAAAATCTTATAAACAATGCATTTGTTTATAACAATTATTTAAATAATGTTAGTTAAAAATAAAAAATATATTGTCATATGGATTTCATCAATAAGAAAACATAATATTAACAATAATTGGAAAAAAAATTTCCTGATGGCTTTATTTATATAATTAATTTTTTAATGCCTTTCATTGTTAATAAAAAAGTGAAAAATCAAAATTTTTCAATTTTTCCAACGGAGATCTCTTCTAAGCCCTTTTAAGATTAGCTCCAAAAAAACAAAAAAAATCTAGATTTCTTGTTTGAAAATAATCAGCGTTTTTATGTTAACAATAAAGTGGTGAAAATTAACTAATTAACAAAAGCGTAATTAATAAAAAAATTGTGATAAAATTTTTTTTTCGGATTATTGTTTATTCATTTGTCTACTTAGTACCCAAATTTTTGTATTCCTTAATATTAATATTTGATCAGTTAAAATAATTTTTTCAGTTCATGTGTCAGATTGGGGCGATGCGCGCGGCAGCCGAACCACGCGTTTTTACCTTTATTTTCGCCGCTAAATTAAAATTATAAGGATTGTCGGTACAGTTCCGGGAGGTAGGACTTTTTTTTAGGAAATTTCCTGCTCTTTAAGGATCTTTTTTCAAATTTCGATTATCTCAAATAGTTTTTGAAATATCACAAAAAAACGAAACCCTTATTTTTTATTTCACTTTATTGTTTATAGCTTTTGCATTTCTTTTCAGCCCCTCTTGCAACTTTGGTAGAATATTCTAGATTCCATTCCGAATCGAATTAGACCAAAATCATAATTTTCGGTGGTCCGGTTTAGGTTCTGAGGAAAATGGGACTTGTGAACCAGACTATTAAGGACATGAAGACAATGTGCTCTTCTAAATTTAGCAGCTACAAGTTGTCACTACGTTAGTACACAATTCTTTACAATTTTATTGGCATGGTGGTGGGCAGTAGTGCAGTTTTTCAAACTATACTCTGTTTCCAAATGTGAGAGAGTGATACTCGTGTTAATATGTAAATTTGGACAGGACCTTTGAAATAGAGTGGATAATTTCTTTTTGGGAAATTGCTTCTATTTGAAGTAATCCACTATATGATGACGTTTTTTTGTAAGAAGTGGTATTTTTCGAATTTTCCAAAACTATAATAACATTTATTCTTCAACAACATTAGCGCACTGTATAATCTGTTTCTTGAATGTATTAGTTTTAGAAATCGGCTTTGAATAACTTCTACCTGGTTAATTCTCATATCAGTAGCAACTACCCCATGCCACTATTCCATATCTTAAATGGCTTTCAACTAACGAACGATATAATTGTTTGAGAGTTTGGAGCGGCAAATTTTTTTTAAATACCTAAATGTATACAAGATACTCTGAAATTGTTTAACGACATAGTGTATGTGGCAGTAGCATCTCAAATGGCAATCTATATAAATACCAAGGTATTTAATTTGTTTCATAGAGTGTATAACGTGGTTTGATTCGGACAGATAATTGAATTTATATGGCGGTAGTCCAATCACATTACAACTAAAAGGAAGATAAGACAAGTTTTCTCAAAGTTCAATGTTAGTAGCTTAGAATCTAACAATCTTTTTATATTTGAGAAGTCCTTTTCGGCTAATGTTTTCAGGTTGTCCCAATCAGCTCCTTCATTTTCGATATAGGTACTGTGTTCATGAATGGAGTTCACCACAGGAGAAAAATCGTTATCTTAGATCAGATCATACAAGGTAATAAATTAAATTTTTCAAGAGAGAAGTAGCATTATTTATGATTTGAAGCAAAATTTTTGTAAAAAAAATTGTTTGTAATTCAAAATAAAGCCCGAATACAAATTTTCTAATCAAAATATCAATGATTACACTTATTCTATTTTGTTGTGGGTAACAAAAATCACTATGCTTATTCTACTGACACAAATGTTTTTACTTCATTGCTGCCTTTACAATGATATCTGCCTCGAGTCTTATGACAGACTGTTTTTTTTAAATTTCAAAGAAAAAAAAACACTTTCAATGACTATCTTGGAAATAGGAAAATAGTATTAGCAATATTTTAAATAAAAATAAAATCGCAGCTGTGAAACCAAAATTGTTGACATTTCTCAATCAATGAAGTCCTGTCAGTATCTCGAAAGTTATAGAAGACTTTATTATCGATAATAGTTTTCCACACAAATCAAAATTAATTAAATATAATTTTAATTTATGGACAGTGCCAAAAAAATGCTTCAGACGCGATGCGTTTATATGGAGTACGTTTTCCGCACAGACCATTGTTTATATGCCAATTTAGGTAATTACAGAACTTTTAAAAAACCACATTTAACACGACGAAAAAGAGCCACAATGGATGAAAACATTACTGCAGTTACTGGTCTGAAGAGAAATCCTAAGTGGCTGAGACAAACCAGATTCCAGACTAGGTTTGGCGTAAGTGTTTCCTACGGAATTATAACCGGCTTTATTGTAACTTTTTTAAATGAAACTAACTGTGTCCAAATATGACAGAAATTACATTTCAGTTGATGCCTACCTGATGTTAATTAATTACTTTTGTTGGTTCACAACTGTATCACGAAAATTTACCTGGTACCAGGATCGTTACAGATTTACCAATCGAGTTGGATACGATGTGATTTCACCAAGATAGTGCAGGTCCACATATTCATAACATCGTCACTCATTATCTAAACCAAACATATTCAGAAAGATGGAATGGCAACATATGGGTACTCAGGTAGTATGGCTTACCAAGAACCATTAGAGGACATGGCCGACCTTTATATAAAAAGTATGCCAGTATTGCAGCTGTTGACCAACGTACTTTATTACAAGTTTGTAGAGGTGAACTGATCAGAAGATTTAACATGTGTATGAAGGAAAATGGCAACAATTTCGAACACTTCATACCATAAACTATTTTCCTATTTCGAATTTCTTTATTTTTAATTATAACAACTTTTTTTTATAAACATTTTGTTTTAAATAATAATAGCTATTTATGTAACAAGTACATAATCTAAGACGTTATTGGACGAGTTGCAGCTTATTGGCAGAGGGCGCTTGCGGGCGAGGCCAATAATAAAGACGAGAAAATTAAGTCTGATTATGTACGAGTAACATACTTAGCTTTATGTACGATTCAAAAAATGTCTAGGAAAATATATTTTATTTAGTGAAATTCGCAATAGAAAATATATAATGAGAATGAGCATTCTGCGTTGTTATAGATACGTAGATATGAAATTTGTAAATGTGTCAGAAAGCGTCGATTAAATAATTATTAATTGGTTCTGGTAGGTTAAAAATGGATCTACCAGAAGAAATGAAACTTTCAGACAACATAAGGCAAATAACATACGTTTGGTGTATTTCTGGTTTAAAATAAATCGTTATTTGGAAGTTTTAATTTTCAAATAATTTGACAAATTACTTTATCATTATGGACTAGTCCAATAAAATAACAGATTATGGATTCTCAACAGTGTCATAGATCAGCCTATTATGATCGAGTCGAACATAATAGTATATTAAGTACCAAGTGTCATAAAGGTTACTTTAATCACGAGTTTTACTGTGCACGAGTGGAGCGAAGCGGAACGAGTGCCTTGTGAAACGATTGACTAAAGACGTTTTTAACACGAGGTGCTTACTATACTTTTTCTTCGCCCGCAGGAAACAAAAAATTATATTATATTTGAATTATATTCATAACATGACGGACGATGGCTAACGGCTGACTGTCAAATCAAATGACACATAACAACAAAATTATCACGGAACATGAAATTTAACATACAAAAGATACACTTGATTTGACGGTTAAAAAACAAAAGATAAACGAGATGTGACTTTTCGCATTTTAAACACTAGTGTTTAATGAGTCGTTTTGTACATATCAAACCCGTGTTCAAAATGCGGTTTTAGTAACGGAAGTAGAAAAATAATATTACTTCTCTGGTGAAACATTTTCATGTTTTATTAATTTATTAATACCTTGTATGCACATCTAATCTAAGAACGATTTTTCTCCAATGGTGAACTCCATTCGTGGGTAGAACAAAATTTGCTTATATTTCCTACCAGGTGTGCTATATTTGAAAGATCCTGCTATCGAAACAAAATTCTTGAGCAAAGCGCAATCTACATATTGACATATTTAAAGACAATTTATATCCAAACCTGAAGCCCTCTTACAAATTGGCTTTTACAGAATTAAAATATCTCTATTACTTTCCAAAATATCCGGCCTGGGAATTTTATTAGAAACACGTGTGTATTTTTCAAAATAAACATATAGGTATATTTTTTTCGCCAAAAATCGTTTATTTTAGAAGTACCTAGGTAGTATACCGAAAGCAAATTAATTCTCTTAAGTTGAGAGTCGGATTCTACTGGAATCGACCTGTGATTCCGAGTATGCATTGGGTTTTCTCCAACGTAGTCGAATTTTGTTATAAACAATATATTTTTTACCCGCTAAAAATCGTTTCTTGTAGAAATCGCGAATCTACATCGAATATATCCAGTTTTCACATATGAACAATAGTTTATCACAATTGAAGTTTTGATATTAATAATACTTATTTTTTTTTTCACTGCAATTAGCTCATCAATATCAGTGGGGTTTGTATATTTAATGCAGCTTTCTAAAAGCATATAGACGCCTTGCAGTTTGTTATGTGTATCTCCATTGTCGGTATAAACCTACTTTTCTTTGGTAACAGAAATATCAGTCATAAACGTGGGCGACTTTGGATAAGTTGTAATTTTTCAAGTTCAAGAGTGAACTAATTATTGTAAATGAATTAGGTATTTATTCGTTTTTAATTAATCAAATACTATGATTAAACTACATTGATATAACCAAATATAAAATGAGTCGCTCAATGCTTCTTTGTTCATTACTAAATAGCGGAAGATGGAGTCCAATCGATGGGTATTTATCATTTTAAAAGTATTCATGTAGGATTTTTATATTCTTATCTTTACTTCATTCCCCCGCCGGTTAGAAAAAAACAAAACAAACAGTGACGGAGAATAACAGAAAGAATATGCTCTTTTTGCAGGTGCCGGCGCCGCCGTCTCGAGATAAAAACACAAAAATCTGTATAAAAAAAGGGTCTGCACAACATTTTTTTATAGTTGGTTTTATCTACCAAATTCCTTATTAATATTTAAGAAACACAAGCATGTTTGGTTATAGTTGTTCACTTTTTAGGTAGATACTGTTTAATGTATAAATAATACAGAAAATAGTTGAAAGTTAGTATGAATGAGAATAGTGTAGGTACAAAGAAATAGTCGGATTATAATAGTACATTGTTTAAATAATCGTGTATACAGGGTGTCCCAGGTAGCCTGTCGCACCCTTATAACTTGGTTATTTCAAATAATTCAAACCGCATTAAATGCCGCTGTCCATCTGCCATAAAAATGTCGTTTGTCAAAATAACGATAGTCAATCGTAGTATTCTCCAACGACAAGAACCCAGACCCAGACCTGATGGTTAATCCGGAGATTTACAACATTGTCAGAAGCTTAATTAAAACAAACTTCCAATTTTATTATATGTACCTATGTACAGACAATGTTTTTTTATTATAATTCATTAGTTATTACGTGAAAAACTATAAATCTATTGTTTAGTTACATTGTAAAGTGACGATATTCTCTTCTGTAAGCTACACATATGAAAAATGTAGCTATTTAAACAGTTATATTTTGGTGAAATCTGTATATTAGTCTAATATTAAATAGGTACGATCTGATAAACTTACAATGAAACGAACTTTATATCTAAATCAATGGAGAGGAGAGACGGAATTTTATTTTTCTGAAGGAATTTAATGGAATATTATATCTAACGGGGACACTTTAAGGGTATATTGAAAGAATCTAGATCAAAAATGAAATACATGTTTCCCATTGATTACGTAGGGTACCTAAAACAAAGAATTACGAGAAATAGTAGTTTGTACAACAAGTGCGCATATCGTCACTTTTCCCACGAGCGCAGAAGTTTGTACCGCCAATCCAGCGAGCGGAAAAGTGCTTTGCGTACGAGTTGTAGACAATATTTTTCTTAAAACACGTTCATTAATGAGAGAATAAAGTCACTTCTTACATTGTATTTAAACTTTGAACAGAATTTAAAAGCTGAATATTCAATTTAGTTGGACTTAGGTATGTTGGTAGTGTAACTTGAACAATCTTGAATTGTTATGCCTGGAGTATCTTTAATGAAAATAAGTTTTCATTAATTGTAATATTGGTGTCTGTCAACAAAATTCATTATAAAGGTTATGTTAGATTGTCCAAATAATTTTGATATTAACATTTCCGTGAGAAAAAATGACATTTTCGTGCGGAAAAGTGACATAGCGTGTACCCGCCTAAATTAATAATTTTCCAACGAATACCTATCAAAGCAATTAAATTAGAATTAAAGGCCAGCTTTGCGTATAAAAATTTGTGAAGCAAAGAGTAGTTTGCATAGTGGTTGTAGAAAAATAACTATTTCAATTAAATTTGGCACACTCGTGCACAAGCGTAACCTCAATTGGAGGAAAAAATAAATAGGAAGGTGGGTTTTGTGACGCCTTGTTTAAAAGGTATTTGAATTTTGTATCCAACAGTTTATATACTTTTCAGTACTCATAAATACTATTATTTTGCTAAATTTTAAGGTGTCGAATACTGAATCCGATAAAGAGCGTTAACACTGAAAAGAGATTTTGAATTAAAATTAATAATTAAAGTTACATTGAGGTAGTAATGAGGTATCGAAACAGCTGGTCTGTATCTGAACAGAAAATAATGAGGATGATGTTTCTAACACAAAACGTTGAAATTAAATATTAATAAAACGGGTAAACGGGTTTTATATCATTATTATTCTTTTTATTTTCTTAATTATTTTTAATAAAATTAAAGCACCACTTTATGTAGAAAATATTTTTGAAGTAGTATTACTATACAAGCTATTGTAAATTTCGATCGAGAATGCTCAAGAGGCCTTCGTAAAATAATGAAAAATAAGGTAGGGACTGCAACAGCTTAGCTTTAGAGATATAGAATAGTAAATTTGAAAAACATTTTTTCCACAAATATAATTGAAATGTGAATGAATGGAATACGTGATATTATTTTTAAATTTGGTAATGAATTTTATCAAAACATTATTTTCGGACAATTTGTGCAGTGGCGTGTAGAATTCCCGCCATTTATACATATTCTCCTGTTTATTTCCACGAAAGAAATTAACGACCTTTAGTTAAAATATACAAAAATAAACTGTTATTGAGTTAATTCGCCATGAATACAAGCTACAGGAAAAGTTGCTCTGAGTTGTCATAATACACCATTACCTAATCATAACAACTGAAGAAACAGTCGAACACACCGATGCGATATTAAAAAAACGAGTGACCTATATTTAAAATCTAATAGAACAACTGGCTATATTCAATAATAACAATTACCAAATTTTATACACAAATTTCATTGACTAGTGACCACAAATTTCTATACGTGTGTATTGTACTCGATTTTTCTGTGTCGGCGGTACTTACTTTGTTGATATATTTACAGGGTTTTTCGTAAGGAATGGTAAATATTTTAACCATAAGTTCGAGGCCTCAAAAATATTAATATTTTGCTGAATAACACTATGGCAAATGCTCTACTACTTACTGATATACAGGGAGTTAAAGTTAAAATTTATTATTAGTTTTTTTGAAATATTTGCGTTATTATTTAACGTATTAAATTGAAATTTAGTATTAATATATTTTAAGGCTAGTAAATCACAAATATCTTATCAATTTTGGGATTTGATAAAGAGGGCGTCCTTATAATGCAAAGAACGTATACTTTTGCATTTAAAATACCTATCCTAGACACAGTTTCTATTTAATTTACTTTACAATATTTCTTCATAGTAGGCATTGCAATCTGTGAAAAAATAATTTACGAATGTAAAATGATGTATCAAAATTGATAACACGTTTTTGATTTATCAAACCAAAATTATAATCATACGAAATTTCAACTCAATACGATAGGTAGGTGAGAATTGACCACCCCTTTATTTCAATATTGCATACAGATGCAAAAAAAAGTTTTATATAAAAGTTATAGGAGTATAAATTAATTTCAATAAAATATACTTTCACAGTAATATAAGGATGTATTTTTTAAATAGAACGCCCTGTATATTATGATATATTAGGATATGGCTTTTTTTCTCATACCAAAAAGTTATACTTTCATAGTTCTATCTTTTATACTTTCCAAACTAATGGACAGTAAATTTCTAAAGAACTTAAGTTAGTATTTAGCTAAAAGAAGTACCTAGTTGACTATATATGTCTTACTGCAATTGTTGATCTTATCACTCAAAATTAAAATCGAAAGTAACAAATACAACTTTCTTGTTAAAAATTGTATATTTTTCAAAAATGGATTATAAGGCTTCCGAAAAAGTAGAAATATTTTTTGTATATGTCAAAAATAACAGTAATAAGCGTGCTGCAAGTCGAGAATATCTACAGTTGTATCCAAATCGACCATCATATCTATGCCTACCATAACTATTTGAGAAAAAAACGTAGGGCCATAGTAAATGAAGAAGAACAGTTGAATATACTGTTACACTGGTAAAAAAAATAATACTTTCATTCAATTAATATTAAATTACATAAAAATTTACTATAGTTACTATAAAGTTCAAAAGCACTAAAAAATAATAACTATCGCCCTTACAAAATTTTACCAATACAGGAATTAAGTGAAGGATATAAGTGAGAACGATTGGAATTCTGTCAACAAATGATAAGAAATTGAGACGACAATGAAAATTACTTGGGCAGATGAATCAAGTTTCTCTACATCAGGTCTGTTTAACAGGAAAAATCGATGTTCTTTGGAACGAAAACTTTTTAGGAAATACAAAATTAAACAAATTAAAAAAATGGGTCGGAAATCTATTCATGTCTGGTGTGGAATTCTGCAGAGAGTGAAGTAGTTGGGCCAAATAGTGCCGATTTAACGCCTTTAAATGGCTTTTTATGGAGCTATAGAAGAAAAATTTGATTTCTTTATCAATAACAGTATTGCAATAATTAAAGAAAAAATTAAAGCAGAAATTGAACATCTCCATCATGGAAATAGAAATAGTAAAAATATTTTAAACTGTAAAGAAAGTTTAAGAAGAAGATATGAACTTTGTATTGAAAATAATGGCGGCACTTGCTTTAGTTTGCTTAGAATTTGTGAAATCATCAAATCGGTTTGGAATTCGTAATAAACACTCTATCTCTTTTTATGTTGTTTTATATTGTCGCACCCAGTCACCTATTTTTTTAGACATTTACAGTCTATTACTTTGGAAAGTATAAACGCTAAACCTATAAAAGCATATATTATTGTTACGAGAAAAAAAGGCCCTATCCGAATGTCATATATTACACTACTATTTAAAAAAATATATATTCTTATATTTATACCCCGTAATGCAAAAACGCTACTGGGGAGCAAAGTATATTTATATAATAATAATATATATAATTCATACTCCTACAACTTTTATATAAAACTTTTTTTGTATCTGTATGCATAAGAGAAATAATGGGATGGTCAAATTATAACCAATAACCCTGTACATCAGTATTACATAATATTTGACCCAGTATTATTTAGCAAAATACTAATATTTTGTGGTCCTGAATCTGTGGTAAATATATTTACCATTCTTTATTGATTGTAAAAGACTGAAACTCAAATATCAGAATTACGTCACACACGCGGTATAATAAAAGCAAAATTGACTAGATTTGAAAAGTTATTTAAACCTCAGTAAACAGAACTATAAAATTTCACAAATTGAAATACGATTAAAAAATATCCGGTTTATACATTTTGATAATTGACAGTCACAACTAAAATTTTTAGATAGCGATGAACACTAGGAAAGAGATAATGTAGAATCGATATTTTCACCCTTATTGCAGAGGCAAAAGAAATTATTCATGCATAAAAGAAAACTAGAAATATTAAAGATTAGAGGTATGCTATTGCCTATGCCTGTTTATAACCAAAGCTCGAATTCACAGTTACGAAGGTTGCCAGATATGGGTTTACCATCATTTTGCGGAACGTATGAAACATGGTTAGGATTTTTTGATGTTTTTAATTCTAATGTACACTAACGCAATGATACTTTTGAAATTCAAAAATTTATATATTTAAAAACCTGTTGTAAATACGATGCATTGCGCTTGATCAGCTCGTTATAAGTAACAAGTGTAAATTGTTCGATTGAACTTGATTTATACTAAAAAAGAGATATGAAAATAAAATAGCAATAAACTAGCAATTAATTATAGGGTGGGTCGCATTTGGGCGAAGTGACATCGGAATCATATGACGGGTTTTTCATATACAAGCCGAATCATTTGTGAGAAAAGCATCTTTCAATAAAATAATGATCAGTTATAATACCGTATACGTCGAAAAAAAGCAATGACTCGATTTAACATCTGTCCATCATCTAGAAGGCGATTCAATGGAGAAGTTATTTTTTCATGCATAGTATTTCTCAGAAATCATATTATACTTGTTACATTCGCAAAAGTCTCATTCCTAACTATATTCCTAGCTCATCTCACAATATCTCTAGGACTAACCAAATATATAAGATTCTTTGAATTTCTAATATGAGCTGGAAGTTCCCACTACCATTCTTTATATCTGAGCAAGAATTCTCCTAGTAGACAACAATATCCAAATTAGAATGTTGGTACCAAATTGAACAATGTCAATATATTAATGAGAAAAACTAGCCATATTACCATGGATAAAGAAATAAAACATGTTACGTAATTTACTGTGCTAGATTTGTGAACAGGAAATAAAATAAGATTTTGTATTTCCACTGTTTGTATAATAATTATTCGATTAATGACTGATATAAAACATGAGGTTCCATTCTGCTATCCGATAGAAAATATGCAATGAAGTGGAGCAATTTGATGATTTCAATTTCCCAATTTTCGTTAGTATTTATTTGCGGGAATGGAAACAATGAAAACTCTAGTGGATTTGCTGAATATGTTTCAATCGTGGAGTTTCCTCGTGTGATTCTCACACGTTTTCGATTTGATTTGTCTTGACTATTTTACTCGGATTAGTGGTTATTGTGCGATTCATGATGTTACTCCTGATGAGAACTATACTTTTTATCTGATACTATAACACTTGAAAAGAGGGTTCTTTTAATGTCAGAATTGATGATCAATTCATGAGAAATAGTTAAGCTATTATTCCGAAACCTGGCGAAAAAAATTGACAATTGTTTCGAAACCATAAAATATCCTCGTCCTACATAACATGCATAGATTCCACAAAGTAAGGGTTGAAACAGTAAATATAGCTACACCTGTTATGAATTGTATCAACTGTGATGATAGATGAAATGAATGTGAAATAATATGTGTGTTAATTTATTCTTGTTTCGCATTTTCACTCTATAAAACAACAAATTTGTTCAAGTCTCAAAATAGCATTAATTTTAAAAGAAAAGATTTTGAAAAGAATTTCATATGAATTTATCACACAAGGATGTGATGATAATACCACATCGGATAAATCAGTATAAAATCATAATTTTTGAGATACGGAGTACTGAAAAGTCAATATCCCTCATATTCAATACCCTGTATCTCGAAAACTAGTCATAAGGTCGTGCTGCGGCCATTAAAACATTTCTACAGAATGATAAATTCCACAAATCAAAAATTCAAGAAATTAGACGGAGCCCCTTTTTTCCACAAAAGGTGTGCCTCCTTTTCACTCTAACGTTATTCAAACAGCGGCTTTTACAAACGTGTTTTTATTACTTATAGCGATAGTATTTATTGAAGACGATTTGGGTAAGGTACGCGAATATGATAATAAAATATGATAACCAATTTTTCTTTGATAAATTTAATTTGAGTTAATGGGATAAATCAAGGTATTACTATTATTACCCATAAAACGAATGCAAAATTAGTCTGTTTTAACTCATTTCAAGTCAATCTACCGTTTTTATTTATTCCATTTATAAGTGACAACTGACCATGACTAGAATTTTCCAGGAACATTTTGAAATACCCCCAAAATTAGGACTTAGCTGATGAGAGATTTTACGTTCCAATAAATATTCAATTACTCATCGGCACAGGAATAGGTATTTTATGAATTATTGTGGAACAGAAAATAAAATTAGGAAAAAATATGCCAGTATTGGTTGAAACAAAACTTAGATGGAGAGGTTCATTAAATATAAATTATGGAAAAACGAATAAGCTCAAAAATCAAATTTGTTGTAATATAAGTCATGAAAATTCTAACGATAATTTAAATCAAACGTTCATGAAATTTTGGAAAATCAATGAATCGCCGAAAAATAAATTCCTATCACCGGAAGACAAATATTGTGAACCTTATTTTTTGGAAGCTACCACACGTGGCAGGAATAATACTTTTATTGTCAGATTACCGTTTAGGCAAAAAAAATTTGATTTACTGGGTGATTCTCAACATCTTTGTTTAAAACAATTTGTGGGCTCGAATATCGCTTAGCAGAAAATGAACATCTTAAACAACAATACGTATAATTTCTACGCAAATATTAGGTCAATGATTTTTGAGTGTAATCTTAACAATGAACAAAGAATAGGAATCAGAAAGAAAAATTGAAAAGATTGATTCTTGAACCTTATTTTGTTTATAATAAAGTGAAAAATAGCAATTTTTTCATTTTTCCAACGTGAATATCTTCTGAGACCTTTCAAAAATAGCTCTAAAAAAGGCAAATATCTCAGATTTGTTATATAATAATTATCGCGCTTGTAATATTCATGTTAAGTAGGAGAGAATTGTTAATTGACGAATGCATAATTAATAGAAAAATCGTGATAAAAATTGTTTACCACGGACCATTGTTCATTCATCTATTCAGTAGATGCCTGAATTTTCTCAGTTCTTAATTTTCATATTTAATAAATTTGAGAAAATTATAAAAATTGGTCCTACAGTTCCGGGAGGCAGGACTTTTTTAGGAAAGTACCCCGCACACCTTATATGGGAAAATGGCTCTCCGTCAAATTTCTTGAATTTTTGATTTGTTGTAGAATTGATCATTCTGGTAAAATGTTTCAATGGGCGCTACACGATCCTATGACTAGTTTTCGAGATACAGGGTGTTGAACATGGGGAATATTCACTTTTAATCACTCCGTATCTCCCAAGTTATGATTTAGTTCTGATTTATCTTTGGTGGTATTATCATCACATCCTTGTATGACAAATTCATGAGAAATTCATTTCCAAATCTTTTCGTATTACAAAGCAATTTCACTTGATAATAATGCTATTTTGTGCCTTTCATAATTTTGTTGTTTTATAAAGTGAAAATGCGAAAAAAGGTTGGAATATCACATAATATTATAAATGAATTTCATCTTTTATCACAGTTGATACAATTCATATAAGGTGATTCACGAATATAGAAAAATACCGAATTTTGGTTTTTCGGGCACCTTGTAGTAATAAACCCACCGAAAATGACAAAATACTCGTGAAAGATGTTGAATGATGTGTTTCATCGTATAAAGAGACGATTGATGTCAATTGGAGGAATTACGTATAGTTTATTAAATAAAAACCTCAAAATACTTGCATTCATATCGTACAAGTACGGAATCCCATGACGTGATTTTCATATACAAGGCGAACACTCTGTGAAAAAAGCTGAGATCTGTACATTTCCCCATTGCTATATTTTCACTCCAGTTTTCGGCGGGCTTGTATAGATCAGTAATAATACCGTACCATGGCGTACCGTATCCCTCGAAAAAAGGCCACGACTCGAATTAACATTTGCAGCATCTTCTAGAAGGCGATTCAATAGAGAAGTTATTTTTTCATGCTTAGTGTTTCTTAGAAGTCATATTATACTTGTTACATTCGCAGAAGCTCCTTATTTCGAATTTTCACTCTATAAAATAATAAAATTGTGAAAGTCTCAAAATAGCATTATTATCAGAGGAAATCGCCTTGTAATACAAAAAGCTTTGAAAATGAATTTGTCACACAAGAAAAATACCACATAGGATAAATCAGTATAAAATTGCAACCGGATCACAGCTACGATTTACCGTCGTGGATTCAGCAAGTATTATATGGAGGTCTTATTAAACCAACCGCAGAATGGTTAACAAAAGTTAAAAAATGGAATGTGTATTTCAAAAAATTCCATGGGGGGAACTCAAAAAAGGTCCCAACGTCGTAACACGATTGGCGAGAAAGATAAAGAAAAAAACGCTTCTTCCTTTTAGATTAATCATATCGTTCTCTAAATTAAGAACAATATAATTAGAATGAATTTCAAAAACCTTAAAAATAAAGAAACCCCTCCTTTGAAGAGAAATAAATCTACTACTATAAGTGGTTTGGATTCCTTTGGGAAAAAATTCGCAAATTAAATAAAATTGTTCATTAATAAATAATTTTCAATTAGTGACGTTATTTAATTTGACTTTTTGTCACATCCTTCCGTTAATCAAGATATTATCTAGAATTAACGTTTTAGTCTTCATTTCACAACGACACAATGCATTGCAGCATATTATTGTAATGGTTTATCGTGGAGTGAGGTCGCCTGTCTACGTCACCGGGTCACGTGATGCTGGCAAACAGATCTCCACTCATCGAACTATCCTGGGGTATTAAATTCGTTTTCAAAGCTAAAAACTTGCAGAGGTAGGTTATTATTGGACATTTTATCCAAAACAAAAAAATTTGTTTGAGAATGTGTGTTAAGCCACACAATGTAATTTGCACAATAAGACGTATTTAACAATACAATGTAATTTAAAAAATTCCAATACGTATTAAGCGTTATCATAGGTCGTATTCAACAACGAATTTAAAACAAAATTAGGATTGTTTTTATAAAAATCTGTTATATACAGCAAGCAAAACATTTCTAGAAAATATTTGTAATACTCACATTTCATTAATTAACTTAAAACACGTAAAACCAAATAAATCTGTAACCGCAGCTTTGTCCATAAGGAACCGTGGTATACATCCTATTGAAAATAAATAAATCTGCTCATTTTTGTAGGTCATATTAGAGGGCATCAAAAATAAATATTTGGCGTCACTGAGCTTTACAACATTTTAAAGTTAGGTGCGGCTGCTGCTTACAAATACTAGACAGCAAAATCTCATTTTTGTATGTTTTACCGACCGTATATTCTTCATTTAATCAAGTTTAGTCCATTTAATTCTGCTTTCCCTTCAGAACTATCTAAATGTAAAGTAAATCAGTATTTCACTTAATTTCATTTCTATTAAATGGGGAATCCCCTACTGACAAACGTGACAATGCTCTGTCTGACTCTGCTATTTAAAAAATTAATACTCATATTAGTTCGTTTCCGAAAAAGGAAGCCCATTATGGTAGTACCTGGAGTCCCATGTGAAAAAAATGTATGCTATGTTTTGCTCCGCAAATTTGCATTTACCTCGAAATGGTATAACCATCTCATCAACAGTCTATTTGTCTATTAGTCTTTGAAATACCGCTGATATAACTGCAGATGGATCATTAACTTTTCTTTCATTTCTTGTTTCTGCGTCATCAAATCTTAGACAGATAAGCAAAAACTCAAAACGTCTTTTTGGAAATTTGCAACGAAATACGTCCCTGCCTGTTCCATCAGTGGCAAATAGACAATCCATATTTTCATTTCCAGATTTGAAAACTGCAGTGTAAATAAGCAGACTCAAAAAACACTCGCATTTCAGCGTGATCTAATGGCCTAAGTGCTGGTTGTGATGGATCCTTATATTTATTTTCTGCTTCGGTAATTTTTTATTTGTATGAAAAATAATTTCATCCGAAAATAATAGACTGAACATTTCTACAGGGGCTGGACAATTTCCAAGATGTTTTGCAGCAGCTTTGAGTCCTGGCAGTGTAACAATAATATTATGTTGCCTTGTTCGCACGTTGCTAGGAGGCTCTTTTTTTGACCTAAAATCACAACATAAAAATAGTAAGCCAAATAAGAACAAGAAACAAAAACTATTTACCATGTAAACTTATTTTTCCTAGATAATATCCTTCGTTGTTTGTATTGACTTTTTCGTCACTTTCTGAGGTGATTTCTTCACTTTCAGTGTCGTGTTCACTTTCCAAGTAATCAGCGTCTTCTAAGTCGTCTTAGCTATCCAAATGAAGTTCATGAAAATCTGCTGGCTCATTCAAAATATTTCCTGTCCATTCTTGACATTTTGGGTCATCTGGATGCATTTTATCTTTGGCATCGTCCATAATTTATGGACGATGTCTTTGGGATATAATAATAAATCACAGCTCGTGCCACTGATATTCTCATGTTACTGTCATGGTGATACATAGAGAAATAAACATATTAAGAGAGTGTTCGTTCCCATATAAACAGCTGGCATCGCGTCGATCTCAGCGCACCCCTTGTGGGGAACAGAACTAATACTTACAGGCGGGATATTTAAATTTGGTAGTTTGGATTATGGGTAGGTAAATTTTACAGTTTGTCTTAAAATTGTTTATTATATAATTATTTCATTCCAAAAAAGTATATTTCATTTTTGTAATGAAATAATAATAAACAATTTTGAGACAAATAATTTAGGTAATAAATAATAAAACAGCACACATTTAAATTTTTTATTAACCTGTACATAATATAAAAACAAATTAATAAAATATGTGTTTACTATACATAGGTCTGTTATTTATACATGATATTACATTGATAATTTTAAAATTCTTATTCTAATAGTTAACGATAATATTAAAGTACAAAAACATCTGATTAAATTATCAGTTACAACAATCAAAAAATTTAAATTTTCAATAATATCTCCTATTAGTAAAACAATTATTCTAATATCACTTAACACCGTTTCCACACAATTTTATTTTCAAAGTTATTTTTCCTACCACACGCACTATAAATAGGCATTTATATGGCTGTACATTTTTCAAAAAAAATACTATTGCAGCCTCCGCCATCCCCATAGCTGCCCAGCTCTCACCTTTTTTTTTAACTTTTTTATTTCAGAAAACAAGAAACTTCACATTTACTTTCTTTAAATGAATTAAAAAGACAAAACATGTAAATCAGAGGAAACCTACAGTTGTATAAATACACAACATAAACTTAGCGAAAACTAAAAATGGCACATTAGCTTGAATATTAAATAATGTTTTAAATTGGTAACACAAAACATGATAAAACTATTATTATCTATATCATTAATTTACCATACAGTTACATATTATTTTTATTAATCACAAAATTACATATTTCTACTCAAATTACAGCATTATCCAATATTACATCAAATATTTTAATAAAAAGCATTTAAAAAGTAAATTCCCCTTTACATGAAGACAGGAACAGGTCTGAAACAAAAAAAAATTAAACGCAGTACACTGTTACCAAAAATAATTATTATTTTTGTTTGTTAGTCCCCTTACCATCATTATAATATTTTTTAATTAATAAGGGGACACAAACTTTTATGAGTTGAGAAAATACGTATGATTTATGTTCTCGACAAGTGAACCAATCAAAATTTATATAACTTTTTGCAAAGAGTTCGTTTGTCATTAGCCACATCCAAAGTCAATTGTTCTTTTAAAGCTATTTCATCAAATAAGAGGACACAATTTTTATCTGTCTGCTTCTTTTTGACAGCCCTTTCTTTAAGCCTATCAAAAATTGCTTTATTAATTCCAGTTTCAAATGGCACTGATCTTAGAAGTGACTGTAAAGTATATTTACTGGGCAAAGCTATAAAACGTTTTAAAAAACTATATGCTCGTGAAGCCGTTAAAGGTTAATTAAGACTTATTTTGCAAAGACGGTATAAATATCGAAAAAAATGTTCTTTAACGATCATTTTATGTCTGATTGCTCCATCTAAATGCTTTTCTAATGATTTGCTACACATAGTATGTTCCCTATTTATAAATATGGGGCTGTGGAAGAGGAAGGGGGGGTTGTTCGTTTTCTGCGGCCCTCTCTGTATATGAAGTGACTTAATATTTTCTCAAACTATACAATGAATGAGTCACATCTCAGGCGTTTCAATATATCTAACACAGTTATCGTTCCATGATGTTGCCATGTGCGCTCGGCATCATGTGTAACGTTTCAGGTTACCTAAAATGCAAGATAAATTCCAACTAATTTATTTATTTAAAATTAAGTAGTCAGGTACTATTCACATATCAAATATTCATGCTCGTCTCTTGAAATATTTTCTTTCAATTTTACGTAAGCTGGTCGTTGATAAGGTAAAATCAGCAGAATTCGTTTCGCCATTTCTGCAATATTAAATTGTTCCAAACTTATTTATTCACTTCAATTCACTGTTAAACAGTTTACCTCACACTTACCTCTTATGTACTCGAAAACTTCAGATCTTCTTCAATTATGAAATACAATCATTATTTTTAGTCTCTCGTATCATCTCCCCATATGTTCCACCGCAAAGATAAAACATATTTATGTTATTAATTGCCAACTAAATACTAATGATCCATTTTACTTAGAAATAGATAAAATACTCCTAAACGACTATATAAATGATCACAAAGAAAGGTCAAAAATACTTTATTCAACATTAAATCAACACTCGATAAAAGAAAAACGAGTTGTGTCGATAGATGGAAGGAATTATGTGACGAAGTGTGTCGGCTATAGGTTTGTTCTCACACGAGTTTCAAACCATCAGAAACAGTCAGGATTCTGCGCAATTCATTTCTCCGAGTTCATACATAAGTTTCTGATTGTTTGAAAACAGCTGGACGATGTTCACACAGGTTTGACTGATGATTTTGCAACTGTCCAATGTCCAGCTGTTTTCAAACAATCAGAAACTTATGTATAAACGCGGAGAAATGGATTGCGCAGAATCCTGACTGTTTCTGATGGTTTGAAACTCGTGTGAGAACAAACCTTATGATATCCCTTGAGTTGGGGATGGCGTTCATGAGAGTGAATGTGATGACTTCGATTAGGATTTTAGTGTCGGTAGAGAGTTCGAAGGGAACTGGTGGTTTTTCAAGTGAGACGGGGGCGGTCTCTTATGGGGTTTTGGGTATCATAAGCCTGTGAGGGCAGCGAGGGTGGAAGGCGGGGTGAGGACCACCGCAATTTGTGCATGTGGGAGTTCCGGACTTGGGCAATTTTCTGTTTGGCCGCAAGATCATTATACATTCAATTGTCCTATGGCATTTGAGCTAGGGAATCTGGAGTCGTAAGTACATTTTAATGGCATATAAGAAGTGGAAGGTATGGCAGATATTTTCACTTCGGAAGCTGTTGCTGTACTGTCAAGTGAACTTTTACTAGTAAAGAAACATTCAGTAGAAATACCTGATGAAGTATTGGTTTCTAAAAGTATATTGAAATATAGTATTTAATATAATATTATGATATTTAAGATTACCATTATCTCTTTTCATCTCATTGTAAATTGTTTTTGCATACTCTTCTCGGAGGGGCATGTCAGCAAAATAAATATACACTGTAATTTATTAATTGTTGATTCGGTACAAAATGTCACCTCGTAAATGCATGACGTGCGTATTTAGGTCCACCATCACTTTAAACATTTCACCATTATAGGATAATTCCATTTCAAACAAACAAAAACAAGTATACATTTTTTAATTTTAACAAAACAAAACTAACCTCAATAAATAAACAATCTTTATAAGATTGTTCATTGTCATTGCATATGATTGATGATTGTGCTTTCCCCTTCCAAATCTGCCAGATTTACCTAGTCTAAAGCCCGGTAGAACTGATGGATGTTCGATAGAACACCGCAATTTGTGCATGTGGGAGTTCCGGACTTGGGGCAATTTTCCGCAAGAAGGGCATATCGGTTTAGACCGACAAGATTCGGAGGAATGTCTGGTTTGGGTGCATCGACTGCAATATTTAGGGACAGCGGGGTGCGGATTGGAGTCGGATGGCTCGCACTGGTGTGGGAGACCATGAAATGAGAGACCGGAGGTAAGGGCCTGGTGGTAGTGGGTCTTGGAGGTGGTGACGATGCGAAACATAGATTTGGGCTTGTTGGTGGCCTTGGCGATGATTCGCCAAGTTTTGAGGAACGGAATGGGTTGACCTTGAAGAATTTCTTCGAATTCTTCGAGGCTGATCGTGGAGTCTACATTCCTGCAGGCGAAAGAGAAGGTGGGTATGAGGGTTTTGTTTGCGGGGCGGGGTGGTCGTTCGGTGGAGTTGAGGACGTTGATGGTGTTATTGGAATCACCAGTTGAATTGTGGATTCGTCTCAGAATCGTTGAGACTAACATAGGGGAGGAGGTTTTAAGAATCGCTGTTCTGTTGAAGTTGACTTTCAGATACAGGATTTGTCCGTTGAGGAGCTCGCGGGTGTTTAAGAGGGATTTTTGTGTGGAATATTGGGTTGGGAGATTTCGGAGGTTGAGGGTTTGTGTAGTGTTGTCGTTGGCGGTAGTTGTAGGGTTTGGTGTTGTAGGCCGGGATTTGGTCTTTCCGACGAGGGTGAATCCATCCTCGTCGGGGACGTGGGTTTGTCGTATGGCTGAAGGTGTAGGGGATTGGGATCTTACGGAGGAAGCGTAAGACCTGGTTGGGGATGTGTATGAAGTGCATGTGTGTTGTTCGGGTGTGTGTTTAGAGGAGGTTGGTTTTGATGAATTTTGAGGAGATGGTGTAGAGGAAGAGGGGTTTTTTTTGAAAGTGTGTGCTGAGGGTGTGTTGGATTTGGTGGATGTGAGAAGAGGGAATTCTTTCTCACAAAGGTTTGAGGTTTTTTGCTTTTTGGAAGAGTTAGTGATGGAGTCGTATAATTGGTATACTTCTGGAGAGAACATTGTGCGGTGGGGGTCGTCTGCGTCGATGATTTCTACAATTCCTTGATTGACTTCGGCTAAGAGGGCGGATGAGGGTTTTTTTGTAGCTCTGCGGCTGCGGCGGTGACTGGAGGACATTTTTAGGTTGTGAATGTGGTGTAGGATGGTGGGTGAAAGCTAACACCGATAGCGGACTCACTGCCGGAAGGAGTTGTCTCCCTAGTTAAAGGTTTCCTGACTTATTATCTTTCAGGAGTTTTATATTTACCTAGATGCTAAATGTCCTTCCCTCTTCGGTTGGTATGGCTTGCTTTTATTTTTGAATCTAAAATAAAACAAAGTTAAACACAGTGTTTTATTTTCATAAATAGGAATTTGTTTCGGTGGAAACAATTGACTACACTTCCTAGTGTGATACTTGAACTGTCGAACTGAAAAGTTCGGCAGAACATGGGGTTGGTTGATCTTCTAGTGCAGGCGTTCACGGTGCCGGTGAAGTCGGGGTGATTTTGTTTGAATCAGTGACCTATTCGTGCTATATCACCTTCCTCAGGCGATCAACTGCCCCTAATATAAATATTTTACTCCTAGCATCTTTAGGCTTGGGTTTTCCCTGAAAAACAGCGTTTCGAAATGATACGGGGTAGTAGATTTCGAGAAAGAAACTTGACTGACGTTGTTTTTGGTGTTATACAATTTGTGAACTATATGGAGTAAGACAACACCAGTTGTGAGACTGTGGTGTTTTTACTCTCTATGTGAATCGTGTGGGTTTGGAAATAAACAACCAGGTTATGCAATTAGCGATCCATGCAGAAGCCTACACCCACTATCTCGGATGCCTTCTGCGCTCTTTGCGCATTTGAGTTTGGTCCGAAGGTCTTGTGGCTCACAAAAGTTAGTTCGCTGAAATTTTATTGATGAAGTCTTTGATAGTGGGTATATTGGCCTTGTCATGTAACCAAGAGGTTTTTGGAAGTTTGGGATATACCATTATGATATATAGCCATTCTGAGACACTTGTTTTGTACCACCAGCAGGGAGATGAAATTATGTTTAGTGCTCGTGTAGTATATTGGTGTTGCGTATCTGAATATGGGTCTTATGAAATTAACTTATTGTGGAATTAACTAGAAACCGTGAGTTTCATTTAAAACACTAATGGGTCTTATGATTTATTTGTATATTAGAATTTTGTTTTGGATTGTGAGATTATTGCGTCTGATTATAAGTGGGTATAGTCTGCCCATTGCAATCTTAACTTTTTGTATTTATTGCGACATATTTGCTTTTGCATTTGTGTTACCTTGCATGGTATACGCTAAATATTTTAGGGTAGTGTTTGGGTAAGGTAGTGTCCGTCAGCGCACCAAAAATTGACACTTCAGTGTCCCTGATGCTGTACTTCCTACTTCCTGTATCCTCCAGTAATGCATGTTATGCCAATTGACCACCGTCACTGTGAAAAGTTGCCTCGTCTGTCCAAAGAATTTGCGACAAAAATTGAGGGTTTTCGTTATCTCCAAAAGCCAGTAACAATGAGCCTTCGATCAAAATTCGCTTCATTTAAGGCTTGGTACAAAAGTACTTGGTAAGGATGTAACCTAAAAACAATTGGTTTAGTCATAATGCTAGAGTAATTCTTATAAATTTTGAATTGATTTTGTTAAGTAGACTAGTTTATTAACATAAGTGTTAAATAGTTATATTGCACAATATTTAAAATTAGATATACATATTAATTTTTAAATATGCTATTCTGAATGCAGATACGTGGTATGACAGACAGAAATTATCGATTTATATTTTATAATCAAGTCATATGTTGACCCTTATCCTAAGGACAAATCATATGTAAATTGGCGGACAACCTATGTTTAATACGTTTGTTTGTAAATTAAGGAAGAGAAATATATGCTGTTTTTCTTCATCAAAAATTGCGGTTTAAAATTTGTTATAACTGCCAAACTCATCATTTTAAGACCCAAATGTGCTAGATTGATATAATCTGTTTTTCAAGAGTAATTTGTAAATAAAAAATATATAGTCTGAAATCATAATTTACTCTTGGACAAATATATTTTTGACACATCTCGGATATGACCGATAATTTTTGTGAATGGATTGTTTCATTTTAGGTTTCAAATCATGCAGAATTTTTTATGAGAAATGACTTTGTTTCATAAAACTTTTGATGATACTAAAACAAATCAAATAATCCAGTAAACATAACCTCAAACATAGCTTTTAAAATAAAAAAATACGGATTGCAGGATAATGTACATTATCATAACTATAATTTTTGATATCGGATAGATACGATTACTTACTTTTTAACAATTCCTTTCAAGAACACTTATGAAACGCTTAAATATTCAAAAATCTACACTCAAATGGAAATATATAAGCAAGTTTTGTTTGGATGCAACCTAAAAAACAGAGATAAGGTTTCTGTGCTCACAAAAAGTTGAAAGACCGAGAGAGAAAATATGTTAAAATAAGTAAAAGCCGATTCGGTACTACTATCGACATCTATCGTAAATATTTTGAACCAAATAATTACTAGATAAGTAACTAGTATTGTGTAGGTTTTTAGGTTTATGTGCCTGTGAGGAGGCCCCTCATAATAATAATTTTAGATTTGAACGTATCAGTAACGCCCCCTAGGGGTGAAATTTTGAGGTTGAAAATAATTTCCAGCAATTTCTTTTGGCCACTTTTACTATCATTACTCTTTCCCACAACCTGGGACAAAATACTTCTGAGATACAGCAGCCGGTTACCTCGTTTAATGGGCCACCCTTTACATTAACGTACAAAATGTGGGAATACTTTATTATTATCGATTATGGTATTTTCAGCAACAAGGTGGAGGGCTCTTGTATTAACCTTCATGGGACGGACATCAAAATTTTACGAAAAGGACTAACTGGGGTCCGAGAAGACCCCATGCGTTAAATTGCAGAAATGCTGTATTTTTCTTTAAATTAAATATATAGAAAAGAAGTTTTATTAAAGTTATACTATTAACCATTTATTAGTCAAAAATCATCACAAAAAAATACAAAATACCCTAATCACAATAATTAACATTTTTTACAATCTATCTCCGATTTTGAATGTTCTAGGCACACAAAGTTATTACACCTAATACATATTTTTCTGGATTTTCTGTCTTTTCCTCTTTGACACATATGGCAGCGCCCCCTGGTAATGTTTTGTTGTTCAACTCTATGTTCTATTGCATCCAGTAGTTCGGGAAAAACGTCTGTCATATGCCGTTTTCTATTCGTCTGAATGTATTTATTATTATATCGCCGGAAAACGTTTTCCTTTATGAGTTCTTTTCCTAGTCCCAAAATATACATTTTACGTTTATCCAAACTGTTTTTTCGCCAATCCGGGTTTTGCAGTAACCACAATTCATAAGCTTTTATTCCTGCGATATCTATAAGATGCGAAAATATTGCCATTGGCCAGCGGTTTGACTTTCTCTGCACTGTATATTCTTTGGCCAACTTATCTGAAGTGTCGACAGCACCTTTTGTTTTGTTGTAATGAAGAATATTTTCTGGTTTATAGTGCTGTTTTTCTCCAGCTACTTTCCTATCAGTATGCTCACTTGAAAGTAAGATGACAGCATGTTTTTGTTTTGGAACATAGGATACTTGTATGAATAAACTGCGGGAAGAAAAGAGCAAAGGACTGTATGGTGACGTAACAGTAGCCAGTTCATAATTATTCATACAAGTGATTGCGTTTAATCGAAGGACCACCCCTAAATAGGGGAAAATAAGGAATCAATAATAACAATAAATTATAACGGTTTACTATAAAATATATTTCAATGAATGAATTATTTAACAAATAGTTAAAAATAGTCACCAGCAAGGACACAAAAGATTTACAATAATGCAGGTAGGTATAATAGGAAAGGATAAGGCACTACTTAGTCATTACACAATTAATGTTGGCTATTTATTGAAAGGTGTTTACATTTTAAGTCGAATTTGTCTTATGGCGAGATTTGGCAACATTGACTTGAAACAAAGAGCAAAGATGGAACTTCTGTCCGTTGAAATTTTGAATTTATATTAATTTCTTGATTACTAAGTTCAAACACATCTTACCTTTTTCAAGATGCATTTATCAAAACTGCGTTAACTAACTATCATTTAACTTTTCGACGTTTGAGTATTGCCGCCTTTTTAGACGGGTAAACCAACCCACCTACTCACACAATGACTTTTTCACAAGTGAGGAGAAGCAGAGCGAGGAAAGAACAAATAAAAGGTGGGGAAAATTTCGAAGATGAGAATTAGCGGGAAGTTTGCAAAGAGAGCGCGCGAAATATATTTAATTTGAATTTTGTTTGATAATTAACACATTATGTTAAATCGATTTTAACATCCTGGGGGAGGGGGGGGGGTAGGTAGAAAAATGAATAGAACGCATAGATACATACTATGAATTGGAAGGAAGAGGAGCTAATTTTATGATAGGGCGGGAATATTCACCGTCCGCCATTCGAACCATGGCTGCTCTAAACTTACCATCGCGTCCAGGAATTAAATCAATAATACGGGCCAAAGGCCAATTGAGAGGAGGTCGATCCTCTGATAAGACTAAGACCAAATCTCCAATGGCTAAGTTCTTTTGAATTTTATGCCACATAGGGCGCTGCTGAAGCTGGTGTAAATAATCTGTAGACCACCGCTTCCAAAAAAGTTGCTGAATTTTGGAACACTGACTCCAAAATTTTAACCTGTTACTGGGAATTTCGGTAATATCCTTCTCAGGAAAGGTGGTAAGAGAACCACCAATTAAAAAATGACCAGGCGTCAAAGGAAGCAAATCATTTACATCATTAGAAATCGGATATAACGGGCGACTATTAAGAATAGCTTCAATTTGGATTAAAATTCTGGAAGTTTCTTCGTAGGTAAAAATGGAAGAGCCAAGCAGTCTGGTCAGATGTGACTTGGCGCTTTTGACTGCTGCTTCCCAAAGTCCACCCCAATGAGGGGATCGTGCGGGGATAAATTTCCAAGAGATTTCAGTTAAAGAAAGATGAGATGTAATACCTGCGAAAGTAGATTGGGATTTAAGGAATTCAGATAACTCTTTGAGTTGATTTCGGGCACCTACAAAATTAGTGCCGTTATCGCTATAAATTACTTGAGGGTTTCCTCTGCGGCCAATGAATCTCTTAAGAGTGGCAATAAAGGATTCGGTAGATAAACTAGTAACTAACTCTATGTGCACGGCCTTAGTGACCATACAAATGAATATGGCTATATATGCCTTAATTACAGGGGACTTTCGAAGCCGTGATGATAGCAAGGAAATAGGGCCAGCAAAATCCACTCCAACCCTTTGAAATGCTCGAGATGGACTTATTCTGTCAGCCGGCAAGGGGGCCATTATTTGGGAAGCAAATTTCGCTTTAAACCTAAAGCAAGTTATACATTTAGAAAGGACACGTTTAATGTATCGTAATCCACCCAGCGGCCAATATCGTAGTCGCAAATTCCCTAAGACATTTTGTGGTCCGCTGTGACCTAGTCTACGATGTTCCTTTTCTATTAAAAGGTTAACCAGCGTTTCATCTTTGGGTAACAGAATTGGAAATTTCTGATCATAGTTCAAATCTGAATTTTGCAACCTACCACCTACTCGCAATACTTTGTTTTTATCTAAGAAAATATTTAGAGGCAATAGAGATTTGTTTAATATGGGTTTATTAAGAAGAATTTCTTTATGAAAGTATTGATTTTGAATTTGTCGCATTATAAATGTATGAGAAGTATCAAGTTCTTCTACAGTTAGGGGGCCTGTTTGCTTGTTACTGTTCTTTTTACAATTATATCTACATCTAAAAATAAAAGCTACTACTCTTTGAACTTCAAGAAATTTAGGAAATTCCGAGAACCAAATCTTAAGGGGGATTGCTAGACGATTTAATGTGCCTCCACGTAGAACCTACACTATTCTGTTGAATAGTTAGGACTCGTCTTGACACGAATGGATTGAATTCGATTGCATTTCGTTTCACCCAACAAAGTGAAACGAGCGAATCTGACCACAGATTGAGGGAGTTGAATTTATAACAAGGAGACAAAATATTTACAATTTTTGCAAAAAGAGTTGACAATAGCACCATCGCACAATGTTCTAATTTTGGGACAGTAATTTTGTTTTTAATTGGATTAACTCTTGATTTGGAGGCAATAAGCATAGAGGAAATAGACTTATCAGAATAATAAGCTACTAAATATACACAACAACCATGCGCTAATAAGCTTGCGTCGCAGAAACCATGCAGTGCTACTTTCAGAATGTGTTTGTTTTCGACAAGAAGTCGAGGGATAGAGAACTCTGACAATTCATTAAGAATGGTTGTAAAGGAATGCCATTGATAATTGATAATTTAAGTTGCCAAAGAGATTGCATAATTAATTTTCCAAGAACAATAAGAAGATTGACTATACCAAGAGGATCAAACGTGCTAGCGATTATCGATAGAACTATTCTTTTAGTCACAATAGAAAATTTGGGCAAGGGAGAAGTACTGATTTGAAGAGAATCTATAGAAGAGTTCCATTTAAGGCCAAGAATTTTACATGGGCAATTTTCTAGATTTAAATCTAATTCTTCATTATTTTCGAGAGAGATTGAGTGAAGAAACTCAGTGGAATTAGAATGCCACTTGTGCAAGAAGAATCCATGTTTATTAAGAAGAGTATTTAGTTCGAGATAAAGGGTTTTCAAATTGTCAAAATGATTGACTCCACTTCGTCCATGTAAGTTTGAGATAAAATAGCTTGTTGAGCAAGAGGATAAGAAGGATTGTTTAGAGCTATATCTTTTAAGACCCTCGTAGCAAGATACGGGGCACAGTTTTGGCCAAAACTAAGTCTAGAGAGTTCTATACATTTAAAAGAGTCAGAAGGGTTATCACGCCAAAGTACATTTTGTAAGTGGCGTTGTGCGGGATTAATTTCTATCATACGGTACATTTTCTCGATGTCTGCGCAAAGGACAAAACGATAAGTTCTAAAACGAGAAATAATATCAAACAAATTATCTTGGACCTGATATCCTTTATGAGTGAGATCATTAAGTGAAACTCCATTATTACAGCGTGAAGAAAAATCAAAAACAATACGACATTTTGAAGAAACAGCAGAAGTGCGAATAACTGCCCGATGCGGCACAAAATATTTCAATTCATTAGAGAAATTAGAGTATAACGACAAAGGTACCACTTTAGCGTGGTCAAGAGAAATATAATCATATAAAACTTGTTTATATATTTTAAAATACTCATCGTTATTAGAAAATTTATTTTCTAGATGCAAAAAACGTCTTTTGGCGATAGATAGAGAATGACCTAGTTTTTTTTCATATATATTAGCAATCATGGGCATATCAACCTGATATCTGCCAGAGGGTAGAATTTTAGTGGTGTTCATGAAAATATGTTCAACTACTTCGTCTACGGCAGAAGAGCCTTTTGAGTCAGAAATTTCTTCCATGCACCAACATTTTTCAAGAGTATCTGTTTCAGGATCTGGATTACTTGAAACAGTCAAAAAGGAAAATGCTGAATTCGTTCGATTGCTTTTTTCTAAGTGACCTTCTGAGACGGGACCAGCTACTACATAACCCAAATGTGTGTTCACGAAGGTAGGCATATTTGTCCCCAAACTAATAACTTCATCCTTCAAAAGACTAAAATATATATCAGCGCCAATCAGGATATCAATTTCCCCTGGACTGAAAAACATGGGGTCTGCTAAATTTAATCTAACATGCGACGGGAAAGAAAATGTTTTAGGAGAGATGTTGGGGTAATAATCCAGCGATGTTATTATCTATAATACTACAGGTGATCCTGAATACTCGACATGAATCAATTAAAGAGGTGAAAGATATCTCAATCACATTTCTACTGTTTGTACATTTATTATTTCCCAAACCTGCAATATTTACTGTATAAGGACGAGAATGTATATTTAATTTTTCAGCAAAAGACTTCTTAATAATACTCATTTGGGAAGCAGAATCAAGATGAACGCGAGCAACAAGGGTTTTACCATTTTTACAGTGTACATTAACTAAAGCTGTGGGTAACAGTACCATTTTTTTAATTGAATGAGTTGTAGCAGAAGAAGACTGGGCAACTAAGACATTAGATTGGTTGTTAGTAGGTACTGGGGGTTCAACAGTAGTGATATTAGTATTAAAATGAGTGGTAGAATTTGCAGGGTTGTCATTATGGCTTCTCGGTACATTAGTTCTATTTACATAAGGCTGAGTTTCTGCGTCTCTGATGAGAAGGATTACGAGTAGGAGTATTAGATTCATTACTACGATTAATATAGCGTCCACCTTGACCATTTGAAATCTGTCTGGTATTTGGGGAATTATTCTCAAAATGTAATAGTGAATGATGTTGCTTTCCACAGCTCAGACACCTATGTAAAGACTTACAATCAGCAAATAAATGTTGGGAACTTGAACAATTTATACATAGCTTATTCGATTTAACAAACTTATGTCTGTTATTAGGAGACAAAGTTAAAAATTTATTGCATCTATATACATTATGTGTGCTCTCGGAACAAAATTTACAATTAGCTTTGTTTGCTAAATATGAGGAAGAAGTAGAGGCTTTATCATTAACAGTGGTATGCAAACTAATTTTAGCTTTTTCAGAAACACGTGACTCCTTTTTGGGGCATGATTCAAACAAATTTACACTTTCTAAAACAATATAGCGTTTTTTAACGAATTCAAAAAATAAATTGCAGGTTGCCAAATCCTCCGACTTTCGTTCAGATTCAAATTCTCTTTTAGAATGATAATCCAACTTTTGTTCTAAGAGGAAAACAATAAGAGATTCAAATTTCTCTTCCGGTTTAAGACCGATATTATTAATGAGATCTAGCGTTTTTCTAGCGGATATGTAAAAATCTTTCAAATTTGAGGCGTTACCCTTTGTCAATGATTTTTGTTCGATTAAAGATGAATACAAAGTATACAAAAGTCGAGATTTATTTTCATACGCATTTTTTAGAGTTTCAATAGCAATTGTTAAATTTTGATTAGTAACAGGAAGAGAAGCAACGAGATCTAATGCTTGATCTCTAAGTAGACTTTTTAAATAATATAGTTTTTCACTCTGTAGCTTATTATTATTATTTAAAACAAGAGCGGTGAATAAATCTATAAAGGAGGTCCATTCGGTACTATTTCTACCGAAAGGTTTTATATTAATTTTTGGAAGTGAAACATTTGAGTAGCCGGGAGAATGAGTAGCAGTACTAGTATTTTTACTATTCTCAACTAGAGATGCCAGTTTTGCTATACAAGATTCAAATCTGTCGGCAATATCATCTTCTGCTTGATCACTATCTGACATAACGTCATCTATACTAGTAGTCATACCAATAATTTCCAATTGATGTGATTTATAAATATCGTAATGATTAACCAAATTATCTAATTTAACTTTGAGAAGATATTGCTCTTCCTCTCCAGTTAGAGAGGCTACAAATTTTTCTATGCGAGTTAATTGCGATTTCGCACCAGTTCGTTTATTTTTTAACAAATTAAGAGGGTGAGCCATCTTAATAAAATCGCAAACAAATACTAATTAATTAATGTTTGAAACTCTATGCGTGCGCATGAAACGAAATTTTAACAAAATTATACAGATTTTACCATAGCGACAACTATAATAATAAGTAGGTACGCAGGTACAATAATTAAATCAATTTTGCAAATAGTATACAATATTAGCTTTAAAATAGAAAATATATACATATGTAAATCGCACACGAATTATTTGCTTAAACAGATATATGCCAATAATATTCAGATATCTGTATCAAATATAAACCCAGGTAGTATAACAAATATTTTTCAAATTAATCAACAAATTTATAGCTAGCAAATTAAGAATATTGTGGATTCCCACAACTAAATACAGATCTCCTGCAACAATTACACATTAACCTAAATAGATAATCCATAGAAAATCAAGAAAAATACCTATAAACAAATTAAACAAACCAAGTTACCATACAAAAACATGAAGAAATTTGTGTAGTTTTACACCAAATAAAATTAAACGTTTATGCTGTATTAGTGTCTATTCTATTCTTGAAGCATAATATATTTGTGTACAAAAAAGCACTGAAAAACATTCAAATATGTTCTGAAATAAAATCCAGTGATGAATTTCCATATAAAAACAATTGGTCGAGTCGAGTCTAGCAACCACACGTGTTCTTGTAGATTTTTTTCTAGTCGCCGTTAGCCGACGACTCAAAGAATTCAGTTCAAACCAAATATGCAAAATAAGAAACTGTCCACGGTTGCCAAATCAACTTAATATCGCTATGTCGCGGAACTTTTAATCACTAAGCACTTTCACAAGTAATTAAAAATTAAAGTTTCAGGTTATAGATCGCTATACCATAAGCAGCTTAAGTCTGTAATCTATGGGTTGAATAAATGTGTATTTTGACTAGCATTAAGGATACAAATGTACGGATGGATATGAACAAATCCAGTGTCATCTAATAGGGTATAAAATGCGGGTCAATCATATAATTTTGAGCAATATCTGGCTCTAAGGACCAACACTATGTATGAATAAACTGCGGGAAGAAAATTAAGAAAAGAGCAAAGGACTGTATGGTGACGTAACAGTAGCCAGTTCATAATTATTCATAAGTGATTGCGTTTAATCGAAGGACCACCCCTAAATAGGGGAAAAAAGGAATAAATTATAACGGTTTACTATAAAATATATTTCAATGAATGAATTATTTAACAAATAGTTAAAAATAGTCACCAGCAAGGACACAAAAGATTTACAATAATGCAGGTAGGTATAACAGGAAAGGATAAGGCACTACTTAGTCGTTACACAATTAATGTTGGCTATTTATTGAAAGGTGTTTACGTTTTAATTCGAATTTGTCTTATGGCGAGATTTGGCAACATTGACTTGAAACAAAGAGCAAAGATGGAACTTCTGTCCGTTGAAATTTTGAATTTATATTAATTTCTTGATTACTAAGTTCAAACACATCTTACCTTTTTCAAGATGCATTTATCAAAACTGCAATAACTAACTATCATTAAACTTTTGGACGTTTGAGTATTGCCGCCTTTTTAGACGGGTAAACCAACCCACCTACTCACACAATGACTTTTTCACAAGTGAGGAGAAGCAGAGCGAGGAAAGAACAAATAAAAGGTGTGGAAAATTTCGAAGATGAGAATTAGCGGGAAGTTTGCAAAGAGAGCGCGCGAAATATATTTAATTTGAATTTTGTTTGATAATTAACACATTATGTTAAATGGATTTTAACAATACTAGCGTTCTTTGATTTCTAAAAGCAAACATACTTGAAAACTCTTTCTTGTACGATGCCGGTAGAAGTTCCCTGGGAATAAATGATTTATTTTTCCGTAGGGTTCCACATAAAGTAATATTTTTTTTCCACAACTTGTCAGCAAGTTCTAAACTTGTAAAAAAGTTATCGGTCTTTATTCCAAATCCGCCTTCCAAATGGTCTGTCAAATCTAGAACAACCCTTTGACCTTAACCCTTTTCCGCTTTGTTACCTTGTTTTACTAAAAATTAATAGATACATAGGAATATAAAGTTTGCCTATATTGCTTTTCAAATAACTTACCCAAATAAACTTGCATGTTTGCAATATAAGAAGTGGTGCAGTCCACAAGAGCCCATATTTTGATTCCATATTTATCAGGTTTACTCTTCATATAGACTCGGAATGGTGCCTTACCCCTAAATGGTACAAGTTGCTCATCTACACATAGATGGTCGCCAGGATTAAGTGATTTTTTACAATTAGAAGTGAAAATATCGAATATATCTCTTATCGGAGCTAGCTTATCTACAAATTTCGTTCTTGTCTTGTTTGAAAATTATCAAAGCGTAAAAATGAAGTAATTTGTTTGAATCTGTCTCTTGACATTGCAGCAGGAATTATAGAACGACAGTAAGAAATATCTTGACACCAGAGCATATCGATAGCCTCTTTCGATCCGTGAAGTGCGCCAAGAATAAACAACAGTCCAATATAAGCTTCAATCTCTGTAGAATCAACAGGTACAAAAACTTTAATTTCATTCGGATTTTCTATATTCCATTTATCATAATATATTTGTGCCTTTCTGTTTGTTTCGGTTACTATTATGTTCAGAATATCCGGAGATAGGAAAAGAAGAAAAGCGTCTTTTATACTTGAGATATCAGAACTGTAATTTGTAAGGCCTAGAGAGCATATCTCCGAATATTAGCTTTTGAACGTCTAACTTTTGTGTTTCCTGGAATTTTTGACCACTCAGTTCCATCTTTAGATTTATATACTGGAATGCCCTGGCTGTTACTAACTGTTGGTTCCTCTGGGTTCGTTTTCTCTATACTTTGATCAACAACTATTACATCATTTTCTTCCTCTACTTCTGTGACAATGTCTTCATCTTCTAAGTCACTCGATGTTTCCTCATTGATAACACTATCAAACTCTGGATCATCACTTTCAAGTATACGTAACATCTCATCGTCAGTAAGCCCCTTGCCCCTTGCGATTGCTTCTAAATAAAAACTGACTCATTTTCAAAACGATGTACCCTACTCGCAATATCACAAGAGACTAACCACTAACCCGAATATTAAAGTCTAAAAATTATATCGCAGTGCGGGGAATCCCCCATTTGAACTGGTAATTTACATTTTACAATTATATGGGTAAATTCCCTGTGAGTAAACAAACGTTAAATGTATGGGATTCCCCGATTTTACTAACAGTTACCAGGATTATTTTATCGGACGTAAAAGGCTGACCGGGGTCTGAAGAGACCCCTGGAATATAAAACTATTTTTTGTTTATACCAGCCAATAAAAACTACTAAATACATCATATTCTATCAAAATAATTCATAAACTGCAGCTAGATGAAAGATCAATGTTTAAAAATTTGCGTTTGCAAAGATACAGCAAAAACATACGTCATGGGGTACAAACGGTAGTTTCAGGAAAAATTTCGCTATTTTATATTTTTCTGACACATTGCTTGTAAAACAAAACAAAAATACGTGCTTGTATGTACAGTTAAAATAAAGAAAAATAACCAACTTACCCTTCCTTTACAAAAGTTAGGGACTGCTGCAGCACCCCAGAAAATTAAAAAACCTCTTTGTATTATATTATGCCCCATAGAAAATAAAAATTGACACGTGTATCAGGAATTTTGCGATAAACCTTTATTTATAAGTTATAGAATTTGTTCCAGTTAAACTTTCCACTCTGTATTATCCCCATTCAACAACAAACACGTTACACTTACTCATCTACAAGTCTACAACGTTCAGTGTTCACCGTTCTGTGTAAGTAATAAGTAATAGTTCAGTGCGTCCAATCTTTCATTCGTACATGTATGTAATCGAGTAGTGCGCTTATCAAATCTTGTAAATTTTGATACTACGTACAAATTCGAGTGTGTTACTTGTAACTTTTTTTATGTTCAGTTCACGTTAGTGAAAATATGATAATTAATGGTGACTGTGGCCTTGACGATGCCAGGAACAAGTGAGTATTTATGTTTCATGATAACAGATTGTTTATATTTTAACATTGACGGGTACAAACGAAATTTCCGAGTAGGCTACCGTTTTTACATTTACATATTGCTTAGATCATATCGTTCATTGTCTATGATAACTTTATTATTAATCCAAGTATATCATGTTTTGTAACAAAAATATAATTCCATCCACAATATTATTCTTGATATCACTATAGTATTTAACATTATAGTAATAAATTCAAATTTCTTTCATTGCTTATCAAGCTCTATCAAAAACTATGTACGAAGATAAACTCAATAATTATAATATAATATATATAATTTTTTTAACTAACTATTTATTATAATTTCCAAACATAAATGGCAGTCATTAATTTTGCACACTCTTCTCGTAATATTCTAAATTTGGAACTCTCGGTAAAATCGATTTTAGATTCGAGATACCCGAGGTAAACATTTGAAACAAAATCTCCCAATCGTGTGGACCAGCGACTCTCAAACTTTTTTGGTGACCCTTTTGGAAAGCGAAATTCTTGACCAAACCCTACAATAAAACAATTTTTAAAAATGTACTACTTATTACTTACTTTACTTAGTAAATTACTATACCGGGTGGCCCACCACATTCACCTCGGTATTTCTACGAGAAATGAAGAGAGCTAGGGGAAAACATTTAGCACAGTCATATGTGGGTCCATGAGAAGCATATTCCAAAATTATTTTGAAATATATAGGGTGGTCCCCAAAAAAATAACATACCAAAGTTATATTTATTCTTATGGAACACCCCATATTTTTTCAAATTTTTAGATACTATAGACGAAATAAAGGTGAAATACTATTATATTTCCCATACTTAAAACTGACATTTTCTGAGAAATTTTGAGAAATTTGAAAATACAGACCTTAATTTGAAAATTGTTTTCACCCTGTAACGTATAACGAGCTGCTCGTGATTAAATGTACTGCTTAGCTCAAAGGTTAAAGTTAACTACTACATGAAATTTTTAATGCAATATTATACAGAGTGGCGAAAAAATTGCCTCAAAATTTGGACACACATTTAATCAAATAACTTCTTAAAGTTGAATGGAACCCCCGTATTTAGTGGCGTAATTTGACGCAGAATTAGATTCCCTTCAAAGCTATATTAGTGTTCCCTATACCTATCTCTTCCGCTTTTTACAAAAAAGGCGTTTTTATATTTTACTTATGAGTAATTTTTTTATATTAATAATGAAACACACTGTATTGTAATGAAAAGCTTAAAAAGCGTTTTAAATACCTTTTGATTAAGGAATACGTAGATTCGCTAGAAGCACAAGTTTAAATTTTTGGAAATACGGTGTATCTAAAGTAAAATGCAGGCAATTGTAAAAACTCAAATGTATTGCCATTTCTGAAATATTAAAGCATTCTTCAAAATAAGAAGATGCACGTGTCTTAATTATAGAGGCGAAATATGTTAAATTCGCTTCATATTGAAATAAATACCAAAATTACAATATGGGGTCAATAAAAATATACATTTACGATTTCCTATGAAACTTATTATACTATTTTTTCAATAATAGTAGGCTCTGGCCTAGATGGCGTTAATCATTATTATGAAACAAAAAGTATTTGACAGTGACAAAACTTGTTAATCAAACCATTATCATTGTTTTAACTAGTTTAAAATTATTGTCTTTTTGAAATATTGTAAAATGAGAACTTATCCTCAGGAAGAACGAATTGATATGATTTTGATAATCGGTGAGTGTGAAGAAAACTGTTTATTACCGTCAAGAGTATATGCCCAAAGGTATCCTAACAGGAGTCATCCTAACAAGCGTTCGTTGGAAAAGTTGTTGCAGCTTTTCCGAAGAACAGGCAGTGTATCTTATAATATGCAAGAACGGCAAAAACCAGTTACTGGAAATGAAGAAAATGAATATTTAGTGATGTTATCTCTAGTTGAACACCCTCACACAAGTCAGCGAAAAATATGTGAAACAACTGGAATAAGCAGACAGAGTATCCAAAGAATAATTAAAAAGTACAAATTCCACCCGTATCGCATTCAACTACATCAACAGCTTTTTGGAGAAGATTATGATCGACGACTGAATTTTTGTTTATGGGTTTTAGAAAAGTTTGGTGATGAAGAAAATTTTTTTGATTATGTGCTTTTTTCCGATGAGTCAACTTTTCATAACAACGGATTAGTTAACAGATATAACTTTCACTATTACAGTGACGAAAACCCTAATATTTTTAGAACCTTTGATCACCAGCACAGATGGTCTGTGTTTTTGATTATATTTCTAGCTGAACTTCGTCAACTGGCGTAGACATTCAACTAGGTAATTAATCTTAATTTGACAAAATTAATGTCGAAATTAATAATTTATTATATACAAATTTACAAAATGGTACAAAGTTGTGAATGGTGAACTTCGGTGGTTTCAGATCGGAAGACACTTTATGTTTCGATTTGATGAATATTAAACTAACTTTGTTATTGAGCGTCGAGCTCGATTCGATGAGTGTGTAAAACTCGCGTCGATGAGTGTAAAAAACTAACTTTGTTGTTGAGCGTTGAGCTCGATTCGATGAGTGTAAAACTAACTTTGTTGTTGAGCGTTGAGCTCGATTCGATGAGAGTGTAAAACTCGTGTCGATGAGTGTAAAACTTTGTTATCGAGAGTATTGAACTCGCTAAGATGAGTGTAAAAAACTAACTTTGTTGTTGAGCGTTGAGCTCGATTCGATGAGTGTGTAAAACTCGCGTCGATAAGTGTTCACGTTGTGAGACGTGTTAAATAGAAATCTGTGAGGGGCGTGTTTACACGTGGATTGGGTTGACAAGACGAAAATAAATATTTCCTATTGGCCAGTATAATTTGACTTGTCGGGTTCCTAGACAAGAATCAACTATGGGGCCGCCAATAAATAGTTAAATTTCTATTGAATACTCCAATAGCAATTGTAACCTTTTTACTCAGAAAGGTTATTCAAAAATGTCTTTCATATCTTCCGACCGTCGACCATAAAATTCATGCAAAAGTGACACTAAATTAAGGGTTTTTACAATACAAAATATAATAGGGTGAAACGTGACCTTTTCCTAACTTCTTAACTATAGGACAATGCGACAAGATGTCGACTTTCAAAAATGTGCTATTTCAATGCCCAAACAAAACTATTTACAATTATTGTTGCAAAACATGATATTTTAAAGGTATTTAACAAAAGTTGAAAATAAAATGAAACTATCCTTCGAGAATTTACAACAATATAAAAGATCTTATCAATTCTGAAACATATTTTTACAACGCTATTAACTAAAATGAATTTACGCATTAAATATATACAATGAAGAAAGGAAGCATACAAATATCTTACACATTTTAAAAGTATCGTAAACAATATAATTCAAGATTTTATAATAATATAATAATTTGCCTGTGCTGTTGAGAAGTATACCTATTAATATTCGTCAACGGATGTAGATGCAGCTAGATGGTGCTCATGCACACTTTGCTTGATGTGTAAGAAACGAGTTAGATCGACAATATCCAAATAGATGAATAGGACGAGGAGGTCCACAGAACTGGCCAGCCAGGTCTCCTGACCTTACAAGTCCCGACTATTTTTTTATGGGGATATATCAAAAATATTGTTAACGATACACCGCCAACGACACCTCAGGATATGAAAGTACGAATAAGAAATGCGTTTCATTCCATACCGCAAAATATGTTATCCAGAGTTCAGAACTCATTTCAAGAAAGAGTTCGCCTGTGCATCGAAAATCATGGACGCCATTTTGAGCATTTATTAAAATAATAAACTATTTAAGATTCTTAATTTTTCGATAAAATGACTTCAAAAATGCTTTTTTTGCTTTTCATTACAATACAGCGAGTTTCATTTGTAAGATACATAAAATACCTAAAGTAAAATATAAAAACGCCTTTTTTGTAAAAAGCAAAAGAGTTAGGTATAGGGAACCCTAACGTAGTTTTGAAAGAAATCTAATTCTGCGTCAAATTACGCCACTAAACTTCCCATTCAATTTTAAGAAGTTATTTGATTAAATGTGTGTCCAAATTTTGAGGCAATTTGTTTCGCCACTCTGTATAATATTGTAGTAGTTAACTTTAATCTTTGAGCTAAGCAGTACATTTAATCACGAGCCGCTCGTTATACGTTACAGGGTGAAAACAATTTTCAAATTATGGTCTGTATTCTGCATTTTTAAATTTCTCAGAAACGGTCAGTTTTAAGTATGGGAAATATAATCGTATTTCACATTTATTTTGTCTATAGTATCTAAAAATATAAAAAAATATAGGGTGTTCCATAAGAAAAAATATAACTTTGGTATGTTCTTTTTTGGGGGATCACCTTATATATTTCAAAATAATGTTGGAATATGCTCCTCATGGACCCACATATGACTGTGCTAAATGTTTTCCCCTAACTCTCTTCATTTCTCGTAGAAATACCGAGGCGAATGTGGTGGGCCACCCGGTATAACAAAAAATAATAATAGAAGGTATTAAAAAAGAAAAAATCTAACTAATTGGAAGTATGAAACTGTTTCTTATTTTTCATGAACTGGTTTATGTCAGGTTTAATAGAAGACAGTTGAAGTCTCACATCAGGTGTGGGATTCTAAGATAGTTATCGTAACGTTTGAGACGACAGTACGAATTCTAAGTAGTATTTGGTATCGTTTCGTGTCTCAAATTTTCGTAATTTCATCCGATAGGTGTAGATCTTAGAGTAATAATAAACATAGAGAGGGCTATTCATTCAAAACACGTTTATTTTTGCGGCCAACAATTCTAAACGCCAGTAGTGAAATAATGAATGAATTACAAAAAGTGGGGATGATGGTATTGTAGCTACATGGCCTTGGTAATTTCGGCAGCTTTTCTGACAAACTTGACACCGACGAACCATGATAATCCAAAAACATTAAATTAATTAACTTAAAAGTTTATTTTGTCACTAAAAGTTTTGAAAAACACATCAAAACGAAAGAACTAAATGTTTACTCTCTAGTCGTAATGGCGCTCGTATAAACAAACCACGTTTGACATTATTTACTACAATACTACGACCTATTCGAAATGATCGTCGATCACAGTCTGACGATATTTGCACCTCTCTTTATATGGTAATTAAACAAGGACAAAACTACTAAATATATTACTATTGACACATTAAACAGGTACTGAAATTTTGAGCAATGTTGTCACTTGTAGTTATAACCATAAAGGTATCTAAGAATACAACAAATACTTTTTTAAAATTTATATGATTTTATTAAATAAAATTCAAGTATTATTAATTAATTTTAAAAATAGCGACTCAAATGCATAAATTAGTATGAGTTTTTTTATTTGCATAACTTTTTAACGCATTTTCAATTAAACTTCTAATTTCATTTTTCCTGCAACTAAAGAGAGTTGCAAGTATGGCTAAGCAGTGGAAGTGTCCGCAAGTGAGCTTAGAATGTGACTCAATGTTTGGGGCTAGAAAAGATCAAAACAAACATATCTATGTTATTTGTTAATCTGAGGTGTAGATGTATCATTTACAGATTTCGATATATGTTTCTCATTCCAATAGTGAATGTTTCTCTTTTCAATGTGTCAAATTCCTAACCTTAAAACGAAATCGATTAAATTATAAATTATTTGTGTATTCAACAAATATGCTGCCCATAGTTCATCAAGGAATTATACGAAATCCACCACCTATAAGGCGATCAAGAAGACATAGATTCAAATTAAGGAATAGATATAGTCCATTCGATCTTCCTGAAAGAAGATTTATTGAATTGTATCGGTTGAAAAAACATTTGACAAAAAGATTGATAACCATATTAACCCCCCATTTGAGATCTCCACACATAAAAGGAGGTCTTACAATAGAAAGTAGGATATTTTGCGCTCTCCGTTTCTATGCCACAGAGACTTACCAGAGGGGTGTTGGTGAGGAAACTTATTGCAGTTTGGGTCAAACTGCAGTTCATTGAGCAGTATATGAAGTATCAACTAGTATAGTTGATATATAATGAAACATTTTTTTAAACTCTAAGAAAATTGACAATTGTTTCGATATAAATATCATCGTCAGAATGACAGAAGTTACATTTCATTTGATGCCTCTCTGATGTTTAATAATTATTTTGGCTAGACCAAGAAGTGACCTACCTAGTGATTGACTTAATATATGTTAATAGAAAGAAGAAGAATGATATTACAAATATTAAAGCTTAGATATTATTAGCCCTATGGATATATCCTGGATATATTTTTCCAATTAAGATCAGTATAACTGTGCAATGATATAGAAAACCAGGAAAACTATATCTGCTGATCTTTACAATTATTACTTAAGAAGACAGTTTAAAAGTGGAGAACTCCCTAGATTTATCTGTTCATTTTCAACTTGATATTGTTGGTTTCTTAAGTGTCTTCTAATTTCTAATTCTTCAAGGAAATCCAGTTCTTGTTTCTTATGACAAATATGAAGTACTTCTAGTTCTGTGTTAGGTGTCAATGAATGTTTGGTGTCAAGTAGATGTTTTGCATAGTGGGACTTATCTGGTTGTTTTAATCTATATGCTCGTAAATGTTCACTGTATCTGATCTCAAAATTTCTAAGGGTTTGACCCATTACATTCTGTACATTTAAGTTTATATATACTTGACTTCTTTAATGGGGATATTTTTGTTTTTACATTCAACAATTTTGTACTCGCATTACTTCCTGCTTTAAATGAAATTGTTGTATTTGTAGCTAAAAATATTATTTTTGAAATATTATTAGAAATATTACCTCCATATGTGATGGTTTTATAATTTTTTATTTCGTTAGTTTGTTCAGGAAATATTAGTTTTAATGCCACTTTTCCTCTTTTTTATTAATTAATTTATTTATCATATGTAATGGATAGCCGTGGATGTTGCTATTTGTTTAATTGTATTAATTACTCTATCAAAATTACATTTGTTCATAGGAACTGAAAATGCTCTATGTATCATTGAATTATATGCTGCCAATTTATGTGACATGGGGTGATTTGAACTATATGGAATGGTCACATCAGTGTGTGTTGGTTTTCTGTAAATTGAATAATCAAGTACATTATTAACTCTTTGAATTTTTAAATCAAGAAAATTAATTGAGTTATTTTCTTCAACTTATAATGTAAATTTAATTGTTGGGTGTAAACTATTAATGTGGTTGAAAAATATATCTAATTGTAGTTCACTACATATAAAACAAGCTAATATGTCATCTACATATCTATACCAAAATAAGACATTTTTTTTATTGATGCCTAATATTACCTATTTAAAACACGCCTCAGCGTGTTTAAATCGAACTTTCAAACACGCGCGTTTTTTAAAGTCCCTATGGTAACAACAACTCGAGAAACGTAATTATCAATGACAACTTTTTTATTAGTTTTTAAATTGTATACTTTCATTGTGAACCAATGTCTTATTTGGTTTTTTCTGCAAAATTTATTTATATATTCATATATACATCGTATCCTTTTAAATATAAATAAAGAAACTTTTTGATTATTGATCTGACAGCAGTACCTCGTAACGTCAAATAAAAATAAATACTATTTAGGATGGACTTTTACGAAACTTGGCTGGGCATCGAGGGCGGACTTTTATGAACTGAAATTTGGCTGGGCATCGAGGACGGACTTCCATTTTTTTGTAGTAATAATATAATAATATTTTATGATTTCAAAGTGCACCAATAAAAAAAAATAGCGTAAAGTATTCGTGGATAACTGGTCTTTCAAACACTTGCTCTATTTCGAGCACTCCGGCTGCGCCGTCGTGCTCGAAAAATCGCGCATGTTTGAAAGATCTTTATCCACTTATACTTTAATATACTATTTTGAAATATTACTGTCAAATATTTTTCTTTCTAGACTGTCCATAAACATGTTTGCCAAAATTGGTGATATTTGCAATGAACAACACAATCCTAGCATTACAATAATTTCCTGTCATTTAAAAAACAACATGTTCAACAATACATTTTCGATATCAATCGATCACTCTGATTATAATCAGTCAAAAATTATGATGCTATTAAAAAAAATCGTAAATCGGAAGCATGTGATTGGTCGAGAAATTTAAATAAACTACCGTTTGTCTATGGGTTATGTGATGTGAGTGATATTTTGCAATTGTATATTACATTTTTAGTTAACAGAACAGCTTCTATAAAATTAAACGTGATTAAACCAAATGAACTCGTGAAAAAACTGAAATACACGTGAAATGAACTGAAATAATGATGAGGTTATGTCACTATTGATTTGTAAAATGATATGAGAAATGACAATTTTTTTTATCGTTCAACAAACATCAATCCTTTTTCGATTTTGATTATAAGCAAAATCGGAATCAAGATCGAAGTGTTGAATAGCACTAATGATTATTATCAACATAAAAAAATGCCAAATTATAAGTAGTTACTGTAGATACTTAAATTGTCATAATTGGTAGACGCCATTCTGAAAAATGAGTTTCTTTCATTTTGCTACATCGATTTAAAAAAAATCATCAAAATCGGCCCAATAGAAGCCGAGATACAGCAACTTTTTGCGCCGCGCTGGATTTGAAGCGTCAATTTCAACTTTTCAAAATCGCGTAAAAAAATGATAAAAACTTGAAAATTGTTCATTATAACTATTGTGTATTATAGTTTAGAGGTCTAAGTAGTTGTAAAAAAATCGGCGCCTGTTACAACCAAAAATGTAAGACACGCTCAAATTACTCCGCGTTATAAAATAGTCCCATTTTAAATAATTATATTTTAAAGAAAAGCTGAATAATCCGCAAATTTTTTTATTGATATCATTATAAAATCGTGTATTTTACTATCAGAAACTCTAAAAATTCCAAAAAGGGGTGCCTTGCTAAAACGTTTTACTCCCGATGTTTCCTTGAATCCCGGCTATTTGACACCAAGCTGCTTCCTCAGCTTTAACCACTTCTACTACTCAATAAAATCTCTTCGTGCAATATCTGCGCTTAAGTTTTCCCACGTCCCCAACCATTCATTCATAAATTAGTTTTGTCATGAAGCTTTCATCAATTTGTAGGCCAAGTAGGGTGCGACGTAAGTCGAGAAGCGAAGAGGGGTTGAATGCTTGAGAAGAACCGTCACAGAATAGGGTATATTATCTGTTACGACGTCGTCTTTAGATAAAAAATATGACGATAACTGTTTACTACGTATACATCTACTACGATAAGGTTTCCTTGAATGAAAATAGACTTATCAAATGTAAAATACAGTTGCCTAGTATTCATTCGAATCTTGGACTTGCAGGATTTATTATAATGTAGTATGACCAGTATTGCGTTTATTTGGCAACAGGTAGATAGAATACTACTTTATTCTGCTCCCCCAGTAAAATGTGAAATGATGGCTTCATGAATACGAGCGTTGCCTTTTATGATACGGGATTTGTCAACCCTAGTGTTGGAATCTGGCAACTGACAGCTCTATCGTAAAGTTGGACATTTTTGAGGTTATTCATACTCAGAACGTTTTGACATACGAGCGCTATTTGTGTTGTTTACAGTAACTAAAGATTGATCTCGGCCCAAAAATTAATTAAATCGTGAACATTTTCGTGCGATTATTTTTTACAACTTTCGACGTGGATTAACTCAGCAACAGTGCATGGATGAACTTAATTCAATTTTTGGCGATAAAGCTCCACCAAGGACCAGTGTTTATCGATGGTATGGTGAATTCAATCGTGATCGTAGTTCACTCCAAGACGAATTTCGTGAAGGTCGTCCAAAATCAGTTGTTGTTCAGAAAACCATTAATGCTGTGCGCGAACTGATATTGTAAGATCGTCATGTCACCTATCGTGAGATTGAGTCAACCTTAGACATTAGTGGGACCAGCATACATTCAATATTGCATAAACATTTGACTGTCAACAAAATTTGTTCGCGTTGGATCCCACGCAATTTGTCAATCGCTCAAAAAAAGGCTCGTGTCGATTGGTCGAAAGATATGCTCAACAAATACGATCGCGGTGCCAGTCTATGACATCGTGGATTTACGCTTATGAGCCCAAAAATAAACAGCAGTCGATTGTATGGGTGTTTCAGATGAGCCAAATCCAACAAAAGTTGTTCGCGCACGAAGCACTTCCAAGCAAATGTTCGCCTGTTTGTTCGGAAAAACTGGAGATGTCGCAACCGTACCACTAGAACAACGAAGAACAGTCAATTCTGAGTGCTACGCAATCATTTGTTTGCCAGTTGTGTGGAAAACCAACCGCGACAATGCGAGCTCTCACACATCGGCTCAAACAACTGCATTTTTGAGCACCCAAAAGAACGATTTGATGAGTCATCCAATTGATAAAAACCTATTTAAGAAACTCTATGGGACAAGACAGGTTATGTAACTTGGCTATTCTGTCTATTGAAAATTCTATGGCCAGATCTTTAAACTTTGATGATGTTATAGACACTTTTGCGGAACAGAAAGCTCGAACGGGCCGACAGAAGAGATGGCCAGGCTCGGCTACGCCTCGCCTGGCCACTTCTGGAGGCCCGGAAAACCACTTTCGCGGCGTGGAACACACAATAGTTTTTATCCTACACATACAATTATTAAATTCTAAAATGTCAAAAAGGTAAATATTTTGATTGTACCGTTTAATGTTATGAGATGAACGAGTCATAGAAAATGGCAAATTAGTTGTTGAAACGTCGTTTATTTAGAATCAATTTCACCATTGCAAATCGTAAACGTACGCTTCTTATTAGTCTTGGTATCTGGGATATGTATTACTAATATATCGTCTTTATCTAATACGTCATCAGTTGACATTCGTGTCAACTCAATCGATCTGCACGCTCCAGCAATTCCTATTATAAGTACCACCTATAAGAACATTTGAATTAACCAATATTATTATATTAGCAGTATATATTACCTTGAACATTAAATAAATCTCAACGGGCGCTTCCAGCAAAAATTTGTTTATATCTTGCCTGTTAAATACATTTGATTTTTTAGGAACGTAACCTTTTGTTTCCTTTTTTAGAAATGCATATACTTTGGTATATGTTCGAATATCTATGTCATGTTTGGCCAATAGCGATGTTTTAATCATTGAAAAAATTGACCATAAAGTGGATGATTTGTATTTTGAAGACAACTCTGACATGTAACTTAAAATAACATTTTCACTGTATCTTTTAATGTTATGCAATGAACACCAATCCATAAAATGATATATTTGGTTATATTTTTTCTTCGATTTTTCAGGTAGTAGATTTGGGTTATCTCTTCCGGTGTAGAATATCCGTCAGATTCATCCATATTGTGTAATACACTGTTTTCTATTTTAGTTTTAATGACAAAGAAATAATAAAACCACAATTTGAAATTTAAAAGTGACAGCCGTCATTTCTAATAGGGTGCCATCTAGGTCATTTTTGGGAAGTTGTTTTCCCTGCCTAGCCATTCTATGCCATTTTTCTCGCCTAGCCGTGAAAATACCTACTCTCCCGTCCCGATAGAGTCACGAAAATTGGATTTCGAATAGTGTAGGATAAAATAAACGGTTTTAAGGATTAAACCTAACTTTTCCGCATATGTGGCCCTGAACAATATTCTATCATAAAATTGTTACTTGTATACACTTCGGGGGATGTATCGTGCTAACAAACCGAAATTTCTCCAAAAATAACCAAAAATTCAGTATATCTGGATTTATAGGACCCGCTGTACTCGCTCCAGTCAACTGAAAATCAATAGGGTACATCTATGAGACACCTTGAACAATATTCAATCATAAAATTGATCAATCGTATACTCTCTGGAGGCTGTTTCGTGCTAACAAACTGAAAATTCTCCAAAAATGACAAAAATTTGGTACTTCAAGTACCATAGAGTACCCGTTGTACTGGCTTTAGTGAGCTGAATATCAATAGAGTTCACCTTTAAGACGCCTTTAATAATATCCAATAATAAAATTGGTCACTTGTATATACTCCGGAGGCTGTATCGTGCTAACAAACTGAAACTTCTCCAAAAAAGACAAAAATATCGTACTTAAAGTACTGTCACACCTGTTGTATTGGCTCTGGTCAGCTGAAAATCAATAGGGTTCATTAGTGAGATGCCCTGAATAATATTCAATCATAAAATTGGTGACTTGTTGAACACCGGAGGCTGAATCGTGCTAACAAACTAATATTTCTCAAAAAATGACAAAATATCGTACTTCAAGTACCATAGCACCCGTTGTACTGGCTCTGGTTAGCTGAAAATCAATAGGGATCATCTGTGACATGTCCTTAACAATATTCAATCATAAAATTGCTGACTTATTGCACTCCGGAGACTGTATCGTGCTAACAAGACATGTAAGGAAAAGTGGCCGACGACGACATACACACAGGATTTTTTTTCTAAAAACCGTTTTTTCGTGTTGTTGTTGATAGAAAACGTAAAAATAACTCAAAAAAAAATTTTCTTAATAAATATCTTATTGAAATTAAATTGTTATTTTTATTTCAATGTAAATGTATGCACGTTTCCTCACGATGTTGTTCCTTCACCGAAAAGCTAGCGAATAGATAATGAATGCATTGAGATATTATGTTCTATGGATTAATGTGAAGACCATTTCCTCACGCCTAAGAGAGTAGGCCTATGGCCCTTAGTGGGACATATACAACGTGTAATTGAGTACGCTGAAAATGTCTAAGTTTATTAAAATTAAACTGAGTACAACATGACGATTTTTACTGATAGGGCCCCATCAAAAGAGTTTACCACGGGCCCCAGATGGTATAGTTACGCCACTGGTTCAACCCGTGAACTTAGTTCATTTCTTCTTAACTCTAACCACGGAAACCTTTCCGAACATTCAATTATTCCGTATAAAAATAGATTTATTGAAATTTTTTATGTATGCTTTTTCTAAATATGTATGTATAATCAATATTGTTTTTCAAGTGAGTTCTCCAACATTTATAAACTGATAGTAGACTGAAGTTGTTTTTAAAAAATCTCAATAAAGCTATTTTCTTTCATACCTAATAATTAATAATAATTAAAACGTGATGTTGCAAGCTTATTATAAACATCCATATCTTGAAAACCGCAAGTATTACGATATGTAAAGGTTATGGGTTTTTTACGTAAATATCATTGAGCAATACAATAAATTTCTTGAAAGGTATAAAAGGCCAGTGGCGTAAAAATAGGGGAAAAGTGACTAATTTTTCCAAAAACACTCCACTGGCCCAAGTAACGAAAATGTTTTTCACCCAAAATATGCGAATTTAAATGTAAAAACATTCTCTAAAGTTATGAAATAAAATCTTATTTTTTTCAACTTCAAAAAGTAAATGAAAGCGGGTTTATACAGACAAATAAAAATAAGAATTAAAATAAAAATAATCAATAAGTTGGTGTTTATATATATTGCATTTCAGAGTTTTTTATACTTGTTTTTTGTTGAGACGCCTGAAACAGCACAACGCAAAGATAAAAGCGAAAAACAACACTAAAAGCTTTAGGGTACTGTGAGCAGAGATAAGTAATCCCACTGTGACCGTACTCTACGCTAATTTCATCATCAGCTGTTCAATCGCGTCCAGAAGACAAAGGGATTATAACGAAAATGAATAGGCAGTTATTTTTCTTTTAAAATTTTTGAATATTTTGACCCTTAAAATGCCTAGTTTTTGTGATGTCCTTGATTGTGGAAGCCGTGGAATTAGGGATAAAATAAATTTTTATTTATTCATACCTTCAGTGTTAAAGAACAAACATAAACCAAAGTTCAATATTTTGGAAAAATACGGAAAAATTGGATTACAGCCCTAAATATAGAAGATTTGACTGAGATTAAATTAATGTTCGCTCGAATTTGCTGAAAACACTTTATAATAGGTGACATTGTTTATAAAAATTACAGAATTCCGAAGAATCATTATATTACTTTTATTTTAAAAGAACCTTCTGATATAAAAGATGTAGGTTACCCTGACTGGGTCCCTTCTGTTAATATGAGATATGCAAAAACATTTTACTGTGGTTGAATGTTTATTACAGAAAAAAAACTAGTAAGGTTTTAAAAATACTAGAAAGGTAAAGAAATGAGAAAAGAGTGTATTAGATAACAAATTGTTACAGGATCAAAATTTTGTTGTTCTACTCCTGGGGGTAATCATTGACCTTTTGCAACCTTATGAATACTCACTAATATCGTTGTTGCCACAGTAATACATAGAATACTGTATGCGGAATGGTTAATTGTGATAATAGCAAGTACTCATTAAGTTGCGAAGGAGTATATGGGCAGTTTATTTACATATTTTATAGGTGGTGATGTATTCAATATGTTTAGACTAATAATGATGTGGCTCAAGATATAACTGATAAGATCTGATCTTTTGTAACACTGTAAATTGTCATTGTTCTTCCCAAACTAACTTGCATATGGCAGAACTAAGCCTTCCTTTTTGTAGAACTCTGCACTTTAAAAGTTTGCAAATAAATATCAAAAACAATAATACCCATGTTTTATTTATTTTATTTCCCAAATATTGAAACATAGCATAAATAATGTATACATAACAAAATAAAACAAGTGTGAACTGAAACAAACACAAACTTATTTTAAACACAGCTTGGACAATACTGTGGGCTTCGTAGAATTGTAGAGGAACTTATGTCATTCTCGAACAGTCCATGTGTTACCATTCTATTTTCCAATTACCATTACCACTGACAGTCATTTGTCATCAATCGAATTACAAGTACAAAATCTTGAGGTAACATTCATATTTATTGTATAACACTACTTACTAAGCTACTCAGGCATAATGACATTTATGAAACAATAAACTTTTTTGAGATTCATAAGCCCAAAAATCTTCATTAAATAATACTCGCTCTATAGTTCTTTAGCACTCCAGATCACAAAACAATGTCTTAGTCACATCCATTTGTTGTTGAATTTGATAAAAATAAGCATAAATATGTGGTATCCAACAATCTTTAGTAAGGACAAGATTCAATCAGCTGTTTTCGTAGAGTGCCCTATTATCCAAAAGAGGTTAGGTGCATAGATAAATACTTTTAATACGGGGGTTAGGTGTTAGCTGGCATAAAACGTGGAGTCGCGGTGGTTGGCACATTTCAACATGCGCACTTCTGTTTTCATATCTTGTTTTATTTTTATTTGAGCTGTATAAACGCATACATCGTTACTCATAGGGTCAACTTTTATTTTTATTTTAAATCTTATTTTTATTTTCATTTGCATGTATTAACCCACTTAACATCCAAAAGAAGTTAGGTAACGGGTTACGTGCGAAGCGCCCGATTGACACATTTTAACATACGTACATCTGTTTTCAGATAAAAATAAAAGTTGGGCATCTCTTATTTTATTTGTATTTTTATATGAGCTGTATAAACGCATACGAGTACATTGTTACCCATAAGGTCAACTTTTATTTTTATTTTTGTCTGTATAAACCCGCTTTGAGTTGGAATTTTAAAACTCTCATGCATATATTAACATTTCAACTTTCTATTGGGATCCGAGATTAAGATCGCAGCGCCACCTAACTGTCAAGTCATAACTACTGTACGAGGGCGGATTGATATTGAAGCTACCTAAGTAGGAAAAAAACATTTTTTTTTCAAAAACCATTTATTTCTCAACATAGTCTCCTTTTAGCTCAATACGCTTAGTATGACGATTTTCCAACTTTTTTATACCATATGAATAATACGATTTTGGGAACCCCTCAAAATAAGCATTAGTTTCGGTAATCACTTCTTCGTTTGAGATGAATCTTTTTCCTGCGAGCAATTTTTTCAAGTTTGGATACAGGAAAAAGTCACTATGGGCTAAATCTGGACTACAAGGTGGATGATCAACCAATTCGAAGTGGATTTCTCGTAGTTTTAGCATCGTATCTAATGCTGTGTGAACCGGTGCGTTGCCTTGAAGAAAGAGCACTTTTTTCTTGTTTAAATGTGGTCGTTTTTCCTTGATTGCATCAACCAATTGATCCAATAATGCACGATAATACTCTCCTGAGATTGTGGATCTCTTTTCAAGATAATCGATGAGCAATATTCCGTGTGCATCCGAAAATACAGTGGACATAACCTTGCCAGCCGATTTCGCTGTCTTCGCCTTCTTCGGAGCACTTCCACCAGCTTCCACGCATTACTTCGATTGATTTTTGGTTTCAGGTGTGTAGTGGTGGACCCACGTTTCATCAACAGTTATACACCTACGCCAAAAATCAGCAGGATTATGCTTTATCATGTCCAAACACCGCTGTGAAGTCATCTGTCGAACTCGTTTTTGTTCAACACTGAGCAAACGCGGCACCCATCTTGCCGATAGCTTTTTCATATGCAAATGTTCATGCAAAATGTTGAACACACGTTCATATGATATGTTTACCATTTCAGCAATCTCACGTATTTTCACCCGGCGATCATTCATAACGATATCGAGGATTTTCTTGATATTTTCTTCAGTAACCACTTCTTTTGGCCTTCCTGTAGATGGTATTGTTCCAGTGCTTGTTCGGCCCCGCTTAAATTCAGCAATCCAATATTTTACCATATAATCTGACGGAGCAGATTCGCCGTAATGTTTATCAAGCTTTTCTTTTGTCTCTTTCAAACAATAGTGTTTGATCACTACACGAAACTCACTTTTTTCTATTTTCCAAGAAACACAAAAGTTGCTTACTTCAAACGACTACAACACATAAACTAATCGATGAATTTGTCTAAAATTTTAACAGCTGACGTTTGACAGATTGTAATTTCTAAGACAGAAAAAGTTTTTGTGTTTGTGCTGCCATCTAGCGCTAGGTAGCTTCAATATCAAACCGCCCTCGTAGATGTGATTAAAGTTGTTTGTTTATGTTATGTTAATGTGTGGTTTAGTGTTTTACACCTTTTTTGCATGATATTTTCTTTTACAAACAATTGAAATACTTCTCTTAGACAATTTCGAAGACAATGTTATTCATATTCAATTTAAATTTTTCTTAGTTTTGTTAAACGTACAGGTAATATGTTCTTTTTACTTTTCCGCCCAATCTATCTAATATGCGAGAAAAGTATTGGTTTACTCCAAAAAAAGTAGGAATTTAAAAAAAACTTGAATTATTTTTACGTTTTTCATCAATAACAACACGAAAAAACGGTTTTTAGAAATAAAATCCTGTGTATATGTCGTCGTCGGCCACTTTTCGTTACATGTCTTGTTAGCACGATACGGCATCCGGAGTGCAAAAAGTCATCAATTTTATTATTGAATATTGTTCAGGATATCTCACAGATGAGCCCTATTGATTTTCAACTCACCAGAGCCCGAGCAACAGGTGCTATAGTACTTTAAGTACGACATTTTTGTCATTTTTGGAGAAATTTCAGTTTGTTAGCACGATACAGCCTCCGGATATATACAAGTGACCAATTTTATGATTGAATATTATTCAGGACATCTCACAGAAGAACCATATTGATTTTCAACTCACAAGAGCCCGAACAACAGGTGCTATAGTACTTTTAAGTGTGACATTTTTGGAGAAATTTCAGTATGATACCACGATACAGCCTCCGGAGTGCAACAAGTCACCAATTTTATGATTGAATATTATTCATGACATGTCACAGATCAACCCTATTGATTTTCAATTCACCAGAGCCCGAACAACAGGTGCTATAGTACTTTAAATGTGACTTTTTGTCATTTTTGGAGAAATTTCAGTTTAATAGCACGATACAGCCTCCGGAGCATATAGAAGTGACCAATTTTTTGATTGGATATTATTTAGGGCGTCTCAAAGATGAACCCTATTGATATTCAGATCACTAAGAGCAGTACGAGTGCTACAGTACTTAGGTACCCAATTTTTGTCATTTTTTGGAGAATTTTCAGTTTATCAGCACGATACAGCCTCCAGAGTGTATATAAGTGACCAATTTTATGATTGAATATTGTTCAGGGCGTCTTATAGATGAACCTTACTAATTTTTAGCTCACCAGAGCTGGTACAACGGATGCTATGGTACTTGAAGTAACAAATTTTCGTCATTTTTGGGGAATTTTCAGTTTGTTAGCACGATACAGCCTGCAGAGTGTATACAAGTGAACAATTTTATGATTGAATATTGTTCAAGGTATCTCACAGATGTATCCTATTGATTTTCAGCTGACTAGAGCAAGTACAGCGGGTGCTATAAATCCAGATATACTACATTTTTTGTTATGTTTGGAGAAATTTCGGTTTGTTAGGACGATACATCCCCCGAAAAGTATACAAGTGACAATTTTATGATATAATATTGTTCAGGGCATCTCACAGATGCAGAAAAGTTAGTTTTAATATTTAAACCCGTTTATTTAAGTTTATACTAAAAAAATGTAGTACGACCAGTATTGCGTTTATTTGGCAACAGGTAGATAGAATACTACTTTAATCTGCTCCCCCACTAGAATGTGAAATGATGGCTTCTACAAAACTTGACCTTAATATGCCGTATGCTATCTCAGCTAATGATGCTTTCCCACCGAGTTACAACGTTATGAAGATATCCCTTAAAACATATAAGCAAAACAGAAAAAATATTTAATTCGTGGAAGAAGAATGGTTGAAAGTAGCTTCGGAATATTAGAGTTTTTTAACTGCAATTAATTTAACACCCGAGAAAGTTACGTGTATTACACTTGCGGCTTGTACATTGCATAATTTGTTAATTGAAAGAAGAAAGCACCTACGAGTATATACACGCCATGAAGTTGTTATTCGAAAAGAAGATCATCACCAATACCTCATCGTTCACACCGATGTTGCCCTTCAGGAAAGGTTGACATTGGGTTGAACCGTCATGGGCGTGAAATAAGAGATGCATTGAAATCGTACTATAACGGTTTGGAGAAAGTGCCATGGCAAGAAAATTATATTTAACTATTCTACTTACATTAATGTTTTCCGTTGCTTCGTCTGTTTCATTTGAAGTTTGCGATTGATCAAGTTGGATGTCGACATTTGATTGTGATTCATCAGCCTCTCTTGCTTTATCTAGAAACTTCAATTAAGGAAACCAGTAGACCTTAGGCCTATAAACATCGTCCTCTTCAGCTCCACTTTTAATGCGCCTGATAATCTAAAAAATTGAAAATAAAGCGCAGATTATTTCTTGATCAAATAAAATATATATATCCAGAAGCTAATTGCAGTTTTTATGAAATTTAGAGAATAATTTGTCACTTTTGATGTTTATCTTGAGTGAAATAGTAAGGACTGTGTATAGAATTTTAGACAGTAAAGTGAAACAGTTACTCTATTTTCAGATTAACAGCAAAAGTGATATAATACAAGTCACGCTTTACCTTCATTTTCTCCGATAAGTATTGGCTTCTTAACCCATTCTATTTTTTTTATATATTCTACCGTGCACTCCTTTCCAACTGCCCTTATTTCTTCGACAATCTTTTTCTATATGTCCAGTCTTTAGTTCCTGTTTTTATAATCGAGATGCTGATGGCTGTGCAACATTTCATATCTTTCGTATTTCAGATATTAATAATTTTGTTGACGCGGCGTACCAAACAAAATTATCTTGCGCCCTATTGTTTTGGAACTGTCAAACCTTTTATCAAATATAATAGCCTATTACTTTTTATAAAAGATCTTTTACAAAAGAAATATTTTATAAAATATGGTATATTACACTGTCAAATTTTTCATCAAAGATCTTTTATAAAAGATATTTGTCAAATATCTTTTACAGTCTAATACCGGCCTTATTTTTAAAAAGGAATATTGTATAGGTACTTATACTTTCAACGTGTAGATTGAAAATGAAGACGGGGTTAGGTAAAAACAGAAAAATTACTGCTCTAGACGAAATTATTTTATCAGGAGCGTAGTAATTACAGACGGTTTACAGTCGTAACTACAGAATATGTACAGTATTACTTTTCCGCCCAACCTTTCTATATGCGAGAAAAGTATTGGTTTACCCCAAAAAAAAGTTGGAAATTTGGATTTTTTTTGAGTTATTTACGTTTTTCAGCAAGAACAACACGAAAAAACGGTTTTTAGAAAAAAAATCCTGTGTGTATGTTGTCGTCGGCCACTTTTCCTTACATGCCTTGTTAGCACGATACAGCCTCCGGAGTGCAATAAGTCAGCAATTTTATGATTGAATATTGTTAAGGACATGTCACAGATGATCCCTATTGATTTTCAGCTTACCAGAGCCAATACAACAGGTGCTACAGTACTTTAAGTACGATATTTTTGGAGAGAAGTTTCAGTTTGTTAGCACGATACAGCCTCCGGAGTATATACAAGTGAACAATTTTATGATTGGATATTATTCAGAGCGTCTCAAAGATGAACCCTATTGATATTCAACTTAGTAAAGCCAGTACAACGGGTGCTATGGTACTTGATGTACCAAATTTTCCTCATTTTCGGAGAATTTTCAGTTTGTTAGCACGATACAGCCTCCAGAGAGTGTACGATTGATCAATTTTATGATTGAATGTTATTCAGGGCATCTCACTGATGAACCCTATTGAGTTTCAGCTCACCAGAGCCAATACAACAGGTGCTACAGTACTTTAAGTACGATATTTTTGTCATTTTTGGAGAAGTTTCAGTTTGTTAGCACGATACAGCCTCCAGAGTATATACAAGTAACCAATTTTATGATTGGATATTATTCAGAGCGTCTCAAAGATGAACCGTATTGAGTTTCAACTTAGTAAAGCCAGTACAACGGGTGCTATGGTACTTGAAGTACCAAATTTTCGTCATTTTTGGAGAATTTTCAGTTTGTTAGCACGATACAGCCGCCAGAGAGAATACGATTGATCAATTTTATGATTGAATATTGTTCAAGGTGTCTCACCCTGTATGTACCCTATTGATTTTCAGTTGACTAAAGCGAGTACAGCGGGTCCTATAAATCCAGATATACTGAATTTTTGGTTATTTTTGGAGAAATTTAGGTCTGTTAGCACGATACATCCCCCGAAGTGTATACAAGTATATAACAAGTTTATGATAAAATATTGTTCAGGGCCATATATGGATTAATCCTTAAAACCGTTTATGTAATTATTGAGTTTGCAATAATAAATTCAATATTCAATGTCAATATTGTCGATTTGTTTTTCATATTATAACCATTAGAATTATTCAATTTTCAACCTATTTTTAGAATCTTTATAATGATCGAGGTTATATTTGAAAAACAATTTAACATTTTATGCAACTATACTTCTTTGACAAGTTATGATACCCTGTTAAAGAAAATAGATGATACACTGAATATACTTGTTTATTTCTAACACATTGTCGCTTATGGATTCTTTCTTAAAACCCTATGCTACCAAAGAATATTCCTAGCACTGAATATTATAAATATAGCCGTACGTGCGCGCGCTGGTAATGTATTGTGGAGAACCCCGCCAACCAGTCTTTCCTCGGGGCCCCCCAAAGTTAACATTACTGCCCTGACTAAGACACAGAAATATTGACATCGAAGTAAAAATGAAAATATGTAAAGCCATAACAGTACCAATATTAACATACGGAAGTGAACACTGTACTTTAAAGAAATAAACGGTTTTAAGGATTAAAACTAACTTTTCCGCATCTGTGGCCCTGAACAATATTCTATCATAAAATTGTTACTTGTAAACACTTCGGGGGATGTATCGTGCTAACAAACCGAAATTTCTCCAAAAATAACCAAAAATTCAGTATATCTGGATTTATAGGACCCGCTGTACTCGCTCCAGTCAACTGAAAATCAATAGGGTACATCTGTGAGACACCTTGAATAATATTCAATCATAAAATTGATCAATCGTATACTCTCTGGAGGCTGTATCGTGCTAACAAACTGAAAATTCTCTAAAAATGACAAAAATTTGGTACTTCAAGTACCATAGAGTACCCGTTGTACTGGCTTTAGTGAGCTGAATATCAATAGAGTTCACCTTTAAGACGCCCTTAATAATATCCAATTATAAAATTGGTCACTTGTATATACTCCGGAGGCTGTATCGTGCTAACAAACTGAAACTTCTCCAAAAAAGACAAAAATATCGTACTTAAAGTACTGTAACACCTGTTGTATTGGCTCTGGTCAGCTGAAAATCAATAGGGTTCATCAGTGAGATGCCCTGAATAATATTCAATCATAAAATTGGTGACTTGTTGAACACCGGAGGCTGTATCGTGCTAACAAACTGATATTTCTCAAAAAATGACAAAATATCGTACTTCAAGTACCATAGCACCCGTTGCACTGGCTCTGGTGAGCTGAAAATCAATAGGGATCATCTGTGACATGTCCTTAACAATATTCAATCATAAAATTGCTGACTTATTGCACTCCGGAGACTGTATCGTGCTAACAAGACATGTAAGGAAAAGTGGCCGACGACAACGACGACGACATACACACAGGATTTTTTTTCTAAAAACCGTTTTCTCGTGTTGTTGTTGATGGAAAACGTAAAAATAACTCAAAAAAAAATTTCAAAATTCCAACTTTTTTTGGAGTAAACCAATACTTTTCTCGCATATAGAAAGGTTGGGCGGAAAAGTAAAAAGATGAAAGTAAAATATACGCCATGTAGATGAAGCATCTAAGGAAGATATCAGGGAAAACCAAATTCGATAGACTTAAAAATGAGGAAATCAGGAATATGACAAAAATGAGAAAGAAACAACTACATTGGTTTGGACATGTTATTAGAATGGAGACAGATAGGATAACAAAAAAAGTAATGGAAGCTGGAAACACAAAGAAAAAACGAAGAGGGAGACCCAGAAGAAAATGGATAGACCAAATAAGAGAAATACGAGGATATATTGAAAAATTCTTAACCTACTATAGAACCAAACAAAATGTCAATGTCAAAATATTTTATTACTCAACATATTCTCCTCTTAATTGGATACATTATATAACCTAACCTAACCAGACCTCCACAATTTTTATTATCTCCTCGTTGCAAGAAAATTTACGACCTTTTAACTTTCTTTTAAGTTGAGGAAAGAGATGATAGTCGGACGGAGCCAAATCTGGTGAATAAGGGGGGTGTAATTCAAACCCTAAATCACGAATTTTTTGGAATGCAACATGAGATTTGTGGGCAGGGGAGTTGTCCTGCAAAAACAAAACACCTTTGGATAGCTTTCCGCGTCTTTTCTGTTTAATTTTTTCCCGTAGAGTAGTCAGTAATGTCGAATAGTATTCTCCAGTTATTGTTCTACCCTTATCCAAAAAATCAATCATGATTACTCCATGGCAATCCCAAAAAACTGAAGCAAGAACTTTTCCAGCAGATTTTTGGATACGAAACTTTTTAGATCTTGGAGAACCAGAGTGTCGCCATTCCATCGATTGTTGCTTTGTTTCTGGATCGTAGAAATGTACCCAAGTCTCATCCATAGTAACAATTCGGTTTAAGAAGTCTACATCGAGCACAGATCGAACGCGATGCTTCTACCCTCGCGCGCTTTTGGTCAACATTCAAACATTTGGGGATCCATTTTGCAGCAATTTTTCTCATATGAAATATTCGTATGAAATATTCAGTGCTTCAGATATACATTTTAGCCCAATTCGACGGTCTGATATTTTCGGGGACTGACACAGAAACTGGCCTTCCCGATCGGGCATCATCTTCAATGGACAATTTACCTCTTTTGAAGTTTGCAGTCCAATTTTTCACGGTCGCATACGAAGGACATTGATCACCAAGGGTATTAAGCATATCTTCGTAAATCTGCTTACCTCTTAACCTTTTTAAATACAGGTACTTGATGATAGCTCGATACTCCAATTTTTCGATTTTCACAATTTCGGTGGACATCTTTTTTCTTTTAATTTACTGCGTAACTCTGGTTTACTTTTTTGACGTCAAACTTTACACTAGTGGTGAGCTAAACAGCGATATTTGCATAACGCCGTTATTGGCGATCGAAATAACGGCGATTTAAAAGAGTTATCGTGATCGCGACTTTTCGCACTAGGTCAAACGTTTTCATCATTTCGCGACTATACTCTCGCGTGATTCATTTTGCTGATGCATATTAATTTCACTTGCCTGCCTCCTATTGTACTGATCACAAACTGTAAAACTGGAGCTGCTGTCTAGGAAACTTAGTTTTTTTTATGAAAAAATAAAGTATAATACTTCTTTTAAATACACTTTCTCTTTGTTAACTATATGGATTGGCACGAAGAAATAATAACATGTATTTCAATTAATGAATGTTTTTTTTAAATCAAAATATAAAATGAAATAAAAACAAAATATTAATAATAAATTTTATAAAAACAAAAATATAATATATTAATAGAAACAAAGAAATTTTTGGCATTTAAAAAACAGTGGCCACCTATAAAAGACATTTATTTGCTATATTTGTAATTTGCTTTTAAAAATAATTACATATGAGTTTTCCTGTCACTTAAGCGTGTTCTACGTTCATTCAGGACTTGACTAGCTTTAGAAAACAACCTTTCAGAAGAAAATGAAGAAACTAGAGCACATAGTTTTTCTTGTGCAATTGCAGATAGATTTGGAAAATTAAATTTATTTCCCTGCCACCACTTTAGAGTATCAGAATTTCGTGGGTGAGGGGCGTGAAGATAGAGTCGAGAACGCTTGGTAAAATACGTTGCATTTTGCTCTATTTCACTGAACGCGATGGAAAGCGAGTAGCTGTGTTGCATGTTAGTTGAAGCGATTTCGCACATTCTTAAAAATCGCTGTTTCTGTCAATCGCCGTTATTTGTGATTTTAGTCAACTGTTGGTATCATCGATTTTTCAATAACGGCGATTAAATCACCGGTAGCGATATATCGCTCATCACTACTTTACACTAGCACTTCTAATAAGTTATTGTTCGTTGCTATGGCAACGCAATATTTTGTTTACGCATGGAACTGGTCTAGGCTAACAATCCATCCTCGTAGGTTTAACACGTTGAGTGCCACCGTGGAAGCGGAAAATTGGGTATATCAGGCCAAATCCATTTTTCATGTGTATGGCTTCAAATATGTATTTTATCGCATCAAAATGCAATGAAGAGTTGAAAAAACTAGATGTTGACATTTTCTGGATGAATCTTCTTCAGAGCCCGAGGATACCTCACCCCCAATAGGGGATCCTATATGGGGACCAGTGCGAGGCAATAACCTAAAACACTTTCCGTTGACGGAACCGAATCCTGGAGTAAAAGCAGAAATATATGAACGGTTCTACGATAAAACACCTTATGATTTTCACAAACTTATGGTAACTGATGACATCATAAGCCATATTGTTCTCGAGACAAATCGTTATGCAGAACAATGCAAGACACGAAATAATCTACCAAAGTCGAGAATAAAAACATGGGCCAATACCACATCAGACGAAATAGAGAGATTTTTTGGAATCATTATGTGGATGGGGTTGTTTCAGTTACCAAGTATCGAATCGTACTGGAGGACATCATTTTTGTACTCAAATAAGATCAAGTCATTGATGAGCAGAAATAGATTTCAACTATTACTGAAAATGATTCATTTCAACAATAACGAAGATGTAATAGAGAATCGACTTCATAAAATAAATCCGCTTATCCAAAAACTTATAGTTAGCTTTCAAGCTGCTATTATTCCTCAAGATGAGCTTTGCATCGATGAAACAATTGTCCCTTTCAGAGGGCGTTTGTCATTCAGACAATATATAAAAAACAAACGTCATAAATTTGGGATAAAGCTATTCAAGTTATGTGTCAATAAAGGATATACCTATAATCTTCGCGTATATTGCGGGACTGAAAAAACTGAAGGTCAACCAGTAGCGACTAGCGTAGTCCTTGCACTTATTACCAATTTGTTAGATAAAGGAAGAACCTTATATACTGACAATTATTACACAAGTGTTTCACTAGCACATACTCTATTAGACCGGAAAACACATTTAGTAGGGACATTACGTTCAAACAGGAAACTCAACCCCAAAGACGTTATCACTAAAAAGATACAGAAGAATGAAGTTGTCTCAGCCGAGAGCGACACAGGCGTGGTAGTACTAAAATCGAGAGATAGAAGAGACGTGTTAGTCCTCAGTACCAAACACACAGATGAACTTGTGACAGTGAGGCAAAGGGGTGGAGATGTACAGAAGCCGAAAGTAGTGAGCGACTACAACAAATGTAAATCGTTCATTGATCTCTCTGACCAAATGAAAGCCTATTCATCGTCCCTGAGAAGAGGCTTGAAATGGTACCGAAAATTGGCAGTGGAGCTGCTGATGGGAACGGCTTTGGTGAATGCATATATTTTGCATCAAGAGAATGCAAATGACAATATGCCAATAACAAAGTTCAAAGAAAGTATCATATCAGAAATGCCACATTTACCAACTGAGTCATTCGACACTCCAGCTCCAGCAGATGAACCTCCAGCCCAACATTATTTAGAAGAGAGTCAGGGTGCTAGCAGACAAAGAGAAAGATGTGTACGATGTTATAAGACAAAAACTGAAGAGGTCGGTAGAAAAGCTGCAGCTAATCAAGCCACACAAAGCAAATTCAGATGTGTTGCATGTAAAAAATATTATTGCTTATCGTGTTTTTTCGAAGTACACAAATGTTTTATGAAATGAAATACTTGTTACTACTATAACTAATTGTTATGTTCATTGGTTTCTCAGATTTATATATTCTTTTCCATAATTTAGTGTTTCTTGTTGTTCAATAAAAAAACATTTCGTATTTCATACCCACTAACTGAAAAAATCGTGTCCTGAAAAAACTAAGGATAAAATATACAGGCCAAATAAGCTTTTTGGTATGCCAGGCCGTAGTGCGATAGGCATGCAGCCAGCGTCGATACATGCGGCTGAAATAACAGAAATAGTTGTGTATCAGCCGCGGATACATACGGCGATGGAAGCACCGTATCTCGTGTATCCGTGTTGGATACATACGGCACTCAACGTGTTAAAAAAGGAAAAGACTATGGTCGAAATGAGAACAATGGCAAGAAATATGGAAAAAATGAGTACAAAAAGAACCAGAACCGGAATCCCAATCTTGAAAAGACAGGAGGAGATAATATGAATAATAATTTTTTAACAATTAGAATATTAGATAAACATAAATATTTCAATGTGTTTTTCGCTATTGTTTGAGCAAGATTATAACCTGCAACGTAGGTATATTTATTTTCTAGATGTCGAAAAAATTATACTTTTAATAAGGTATGTTCAAGTTAAACCTTTATTAATTACGTAGTATTTTTCCAATCTTATATGACCATAATTTAATGTTGACATTTTATATGTAAAGGAGATTGGAGTAATGATCTAAACGTTAAATAAATATTTTCAATTGTGACTGCTAATGAGAAATTTTAAACGAATTTTTGACACTAATCTACCCAAAGCATTGTCCGAAATAACACAAAATACTATGCCTCTATTTACTATTGATTAAATAGGACAAGTCGTTTTTGTCATAATCATAACCGTATTCGGACGAATCTATAAAGATATTTCATTCCTTCCTCATTATTTCCTTTCATGTATAAATGAGATGGCCTCATTTGAAGCTGAAGCCAGAATCCATATTTCTTGTTTTAATTTGGTAATGTTCCAAAAATAACCCTGTTTATATTTGTTTACAACCCACATACATACTCAAAAGTATGCGTTTGATTTCAAAAAATAAATTTTTGATATATACGAAAATAACTATTTTCTTATTAATGTATAGGTATAATATTAAAAATAATATTATGAAGGTCATTTATGCTAAACCATGTCGATACGTTTCTAATCGAAGATAAATGTGTTGATACTATGTGTTAAGTACTTGGACTTTCCATGATAATGGTCCCAATCGCGCACCATGCACTTTTTTTTGTAGAAAACTCATATTCAAATATTAACCAATAAAATTGTAGAATGAATTTTGTATAAATGAATAAAATACTGAGATTAAAACAGAAAAGCAATTTGATAGGGTTACCATATTTCTCTGTATCTGTATCCATTTCATAGCAATCAAATTAGCTATTTTAAAAAATAAATCAACTGTGAGAAAAGATGAGTTATTAGTTAAATGAAAAAATCAGGATTTATCATTTCTGCCAACAAAATTTAGCGTCCTGTTGAAAAGAAATATAAACGTCAAAATAGGACTTGACAGATAAAAGAAATTTTTGGAATTTTAAAAATGCAAGTAAAGGTATAAAAGGTATTTATTAGAAATATAAATAAAATTGTTTAGTAATTAGTTAGTAACAATTATATACAATGTGAAAATTAGTGAATAAGAGAAATGTAAAATAAAATTGTGGCTGGTAGCAACTGAAGTAGGCAAAATTTGAGAAGAATCCACGAGACGGATATAATTTTTGACAGTGATTGATGATTGAAAAAAGGAGACAGTTCCTTTTTGGTGAGAAAGATTATAGAAAAACTAAGAAAATAAATCGAATAGAAGAAAAGAAAACATGAATAAAAACCAAAACTATTATTAAACTAATCCAGGAAGATAATACAATAGAAAGGAAAGTTCTCACCGTAATTGAACTTAAAATTTAATTAGTGACACATAAAAATACTGCAAATGGAACGAAGTCGAAAATATAAAACTAAGTATAGTAAAATCTAGTATTTCTTTATTCTAAGATGCTAGCAGAGTAATAAAATTTTGGCTATATTCAAATTTCAAAATCAACCAAATTTCAATTTCACCGGCATCGATATTCCCAATTCTTGATAGTGTTTGAAACAAATAGACAATTCCATTTTTACAAACCGTCAGTGATAAACTATTTAAAATAAACGATTAAGTGCATATTAGTTGGTAATTTGACAATTAATAAAACAGAAAATGTCAGTTTTGAGTAGAATAAGGTTAAGTTAATTAAGTATTTCATAGTTAGATGACATTAGAATATAAAATAGAAATAAAATATAGTTAATTCCGGGTGGGATTTAAAAACATTGGGGTTTATTGAATTTGTATTAGGTAATAAGGAGTTTGATTTATGTTGGACTATTATTCTTTCTGATAAATACAAATTATCACGTTTATTTGCACATTTGTAGTTTCGTTGTTTATTTCACTAATTAATTTAGATAACAAATACGTCCAACGGAACCACCCTGAGAGAGATTATTGTGTTCTGATCGAACTGAGCTGTAAAAAGAAGAATATAGTAGGAGAGAAATACAGGTAACTGATAAAAATTGGCGCCCGGCATAACAAATTTCATTCTAAAATATACAAATTAAAATCTAATAAAAAATTAAATTCTCACAAATCATAACAATATATTTGTAACACCGTAATATTTTAACCAGCGTAAAAAATAAAAAAGTTATTATGCACAACAAATGAGTTTGTATTCAATCTCACAAACATTTAACAAGAAACATTACATTACATTTTGGTCCTATCGAGCTGCGGATGTTACAATAAACGAGAATTAAAAGTGTATCAAGCATTGACGTATAAAATTGGTATATAGTAATTCGTTTCCCATAATCAGAACAGAAGAGCAGGTGATAGCAACGATTCCAACGCCAAAATAAGGTCAGACTTTTCCATGTTTTTAAACTATTTCCTTTAAATAATTGGAGATTTATGCATGATTTGCTTCACATGCCAAAGTGTGACATTTTCCATTTCATTAGCAAATATCGAGCCAAAATAGCACAAAAATCAATAAAAATCATAAGAATCTGTTAACATACTAACATAAAATAAAAATAACTAAAGAACTTTTACATATTTCAGCATACATTCAACAGTTTCAGCATACTTTAATATGGCACATTTCATACAATTATTTCAAACAAAAAATCAATATTTGCATACTGTAAAAAGCATCGACTTAATTTCATTATTCAAATAAACTTTTAAAAATACACAATGCCAGATATATTAACAGATTCACAACAAAAGGAGCTAAATGATTTAAAGATAAATTTAAAACATTTACCGCAAAGAGAGGTGTAGTTAGAGGAAAACTAACTAGATTTGAAACGTCAATCCAAGCTTTTAATGACAACAAAATATCATTAGATCAATTAAAATTACGCGTAGATAATATCATTTCAGTTTTAAGAGAATTTGGGGAGCTACAAGATCAAATTGAAATACTAGCGTCATGTTATCCAGAAATGTTAAAACTTGAGGAACATCATGATGTGAGAATTCAATTTGAAAACGCATATTTTAGTCATCTCGCCACCGCACAAGGTGAAATAAAAAACGCCGAATCTTCATTCGCAGACATTTCCGAAAATAAACCCAACACTAAACAAAATATTAAATTACCTCAAATAGAATTACCAACTTTTTACGGAGATTATGATAAATGGGTTTCTTTTCGAGATATGTTCGATGCGCTAATAGACAAAAGTGATTTACCTGACATTGAGAAACACTATTATTTGTGCAGATCTGTTAAAGGCGAAGCCGCTGAGGTAATTGCATCCCTAGAGGTAACAAACGAAAACTACAAAATTGCTTGGGATTTATTAAAGCAACGATTTGAAAATAAAAAGGCAATTAATTATACATAAACATCTTAAATCTATTGTCGATTTTGAAATTATCAATAAAGAATCGTGTAATCGTCTAAAGGGGATTCTCGACACCTTTAACAAAAATTTACGAGCTCTAGAAGCACTTCAAGTCTCGACCCAAGATTGGGGTCCATTACTTAATTTCATTATTTTGAAAAAACTACCAGAATCTACTCAAAAAGAGTGGAAAAAATTCACAAAAAAATTAGATATGCCATCTGTTGAAGATTTAAAAACATTTTTAAATGAACGAATTCAATTCTTGGATGATTACGAAACAATAAATAAGTCATCATACCAATTGAAAAGCCCGTCTAAACATTCATTCCTAAACACAGACACAAATAAAAATCCAACTTATACATGCCCTATTTGCAAAAATTTTCATTACATATATCAATGTGAATCACTTCAAGCAATGTCTACAAAAACTAAATTTGAAACTTTACAAAACCTGAATATTTGTACTAACTGTCTAAGGTTTGGTCACAAGAATAATTCATGCAATTCTTCAGGTTGCAGAAAATGCAACAAAAAAGCAAGACAGCAATTTCAAAGGTTTCCATAATCAAGGGTCAAATGAAAAGGTTGCCTTGAGCTAGCGTTGACACATCTTCGGAATTTCACCAAATATCGAATATTCCAGAGAATACACAAAATAGTTCCTTTTCTGCAGTACTTGAAAATGTAGTCGAAAATATTGATCAAGTAATTTTGTCAACTGTTGTTTATATATATATATATATATATATATATATATATATATACATATATATATTGGATAAAGAGGGCAAACCTCATGAAGCTCGCGCGCTCCTATATATATATATATATATATATATATATATATATATATATATATATATTGGATAAAGAGGGCAAACCTCATGAAGCTCGCGCGCTCCTTGATTCAGGTTCACAAATTAATTTTATCTCTCAGAAGCTGAGTGATAAGCTGCAGCTACCAATTGAAGTTTCTGAACATTCCATATCTGGCATAAATCAAGTTAAAACCAATACTTTATCTAAAACAAATGCAGTTATTCAGTCCAAACGTACTTCTTATCGGTCAGCCCAACCTTTTTTCATTTTGCACAAAATTGCTGACACTCTTCCGTCGAACTTCATTAACATATCTCATTTAAAATTTCCTAACAATATCCAGCTGGCTGATCAGACATTTTACAAACCAGGTCCTGTTGATTTGCTTCTCGGTGCTTCTATCTTTTGGGATCTTTTATACCGTAATCAAATAAAACTTAACGCTCGATCTCCCATTTTACAAGAAACCCAACTTGGATGGGTTTTATCTGGCGTAATTACTCAACGTAAATCAAATCAATCACAATATTATTTTTCAAACATTGAACTACATAATCAGATGGAAGTTTTCTGGACCATAGAAGAACTCCTACCAAGCACACTTACTCCTGCATATTCTAAAGAAGAAAAAACATGCGAAGAGCATTTCATATCTACTCATACAAGAGAGCCCAGTGGAATGTTTCAAGTATCATTACCATTCAAGGAAAACCCAAATGTACTTGGTAAATCACGAGACTCTGCACTTCACCGATTGACATCAATGGAAAGAAAATTCTTTAAACTACCATACTTAAAAACTGAATACTGTAATTTTATGCAGGAATACATTGATCTGGATCACATGGAGATGGTGCCTGAAAAAGACGACAAAAAACGAACGCATTACTTACCTCATCACGCCGTTTTTAAAGAAGAAAGTACTACTACAAAAATAATATGTGTCTTTGACGGTAGCCACAAAACATCTACTAACCAATCTCTAAATGACATATTAATGGTTGGTCCGGTTATTCAAAGAGATCTTTTTGCCATATTGTTAGAGTTTCGGCAGCATCAGTATGTTTTGACGGCCGATATTGCAAAAATGTACAGGCAAATTAATATTAACCCTGAAAATCGCGACTTTCAACGAATACTATGGCGTTCCGATGTATCCGAACCCATAAAAGAATACAGACTTAAAACCGTCACATATGGTTCAGCTCCATCATCTTTTTTAGCAACACGTTGTCTTAAACAATTATCTTTGGAAAATCAGGAAAAGATGCCCGATGCTTCAAATGCCGTGCTAAATTGTTTCTACGTAGACGATCTGATATGCAGAGCATCCACTTTAGAAAAAACCATAAATTTGTGACCAGGGAAAACTTCCGTTGAGAAAATGGAGGTCAAATCATAATTCAATAATTACTTCTAACGCAGATGACCCATCTTTAAAAATTTTGGACACCAATGTTGATTCCAAAACTTTGGGAATATCTTGGCATTCTACAAAGGATGTTTTCTTTTACTCTTATAAAGATAAATATCTCAATTTTACTTCGTTCACGAAACATATGATACTTGCAACGATCTCCCAGATCTTTGATCCTATTGGCATGTTGGCTCACATAACAATCAGGGCCAAGATATTTATGCAAACTTTGTGGAAACTTGGAATTGGCTGGGACGAACACATACCGGACAATATTTCTCAAAAGTGGAAACATTTTCAATCACAACTCAAAGGCATAAACAAGCTGAAATTTCCAAGGTTTATTGCTTGTCCCAACACTGTCAATATACAGCTTCATGGTTTTGCAGATGCCAGTGAATTGGCATATGGTGGTGTTATATACCTCCGAACCACAAACTCAGAGAATAATCACTCTATAAGCTTAGTTTGTGCTAAAACCAATGTCAGCCCGATGAAAACTCAAACAATTCCTCGATTAGAGCTTTGTGCAGCCCTCTTGTTAGCCAAACTCTACCACTCTACAATAAATTCCCTTAGTAACCAAGTATTGTTTTATACTGACTCCGGCGTAGCACTTTGTTGGATAAAGGGTGAACCTAGCCAATGGAAAACATATCAGTCACATAGTATCTAAAATCCATGAAATCATGGATCCAGACTCATGGCGTCACATTTCGACACACAAGAATCCTGCAGATGTATTGTCTAGAGGATCTACCCCGGACCAATTAATACAAACACCCCTTTGGAAAAATTGTCCCTCATGGCTCTCTCTTAATGATGAATGGCCTTCCCATGAAATTCCATTAAATACAGAAATTCCGGAAAAAAGAAAAGAAAAACAAACGTGCCTGAAGGTTTCCGAAATCTCTGATTTTGACTTATTCAATAAATTTTCTTCCTTTGCAAAATTACAACGAATCACAGCATACATATTTCGATTTAAAACATTTCGAAGATCCAACCCAGTATTACCCTCTTTCGAGCTGTCCGAATTACAACATTCTTCTAACATGCTTGTCAAGCTAGCTCAATCGCAATGTTTCTTCGATGAAATCAAGGCCATCAATTTGTCAAAAACCATCTCTCTTAAAAGGAAAATTCGTTCCTTGAACCTGTTTCTTGATGAATTCCAATTGCTCAGGGTGGGCGGAAGAATTCAGAATGCAGCGGTTCCTTTTTCACAAAAGCATCCCCTTATTCTACCAAATAAACATCCACTCACTGATTTAATAATTTCCCATTTTCATAAAAAAATGCTACATGCAGGCCCTCAAGCTTTATTTGCCGCTATTAGAATAGAGTTTTGGTCCATACATGGCAAAGACAATGTAAAGAAAGTGTTACGAAAATGTACAATTTGTTTTAGGTGTAGCCCTCGTAGTATCGAAACCTTAATGGGAAAATTACCCCGCGAGAGAATTACCCCCTCTAGACCATTTTTAAACCGTGGAGTTGCTTATACTGACCCACTCACTATTAAAATGCATAACACGCGCACAAAATCATTTTTAAAATCATATCTTTGTGTTTTCGTTTGTCTCGCCTCAAAGGCAATACATATAGAAGTGGTAAGCGATCTCACGACTCCAGCATTTTTAAATGCCTTTAAGCGATTTGTTTCAAGAAGAGGCTTGGTCGCGAACATCTATTCTGACAACGCCACAAATTTTGTAGGAGCAAATAATGAGATCGGTAGTATTTACGATTTTTTGAAATCGACAAATAAAAAAATTTCCCAACGAATTGTTGAAATTAAAAATAACGTGGCATTTCATACCACCCCGTTCTTTCCACATGGGTGGAATTTGGGAAGCAGCAATAAAAAATATGAAGTATCACTTAAGACGCGTTATCGGAAATCAAATCCTTACTCTTGAGGAATTGCACACTTTGGTATGTCAGGTCTCATCTTTTGTAAATTCGCGTCCTATTTCTCCAATATCCGATAATCCCGATGACCTTTTACCATTAACCCCAGCTCATTTCCTCATTGGAGGCCCTTTTCATACTCTGCCAGAGCTTGACCTAACTAATCGAAACATTGGCAAACTAACAAGGTTCCATATGCTGTCAAATATGTTTCAAGATTTTTGGTCCAGGGGGACCACAGAATATCTTCATGGGATGCAGTCCCGAAACAAATGGTGGAGGAAGTCATCTGACATCGAAGTTAACCACTCGTCATCATTAAGGAAGACAACCTACATCCCCTTCAGTGGACCATGGGGCGCATAATTGACATTCATCCCGGTAGTGACGGTGTTGTAAGAATTGTTACATTGAAAACTGCAAACGGCACATTCAAACGCTCCATAGCTAAAATCTGTCCACTTCCCATTGAAAAGTGAAATATGTACATTGCTATTATTGCAGAACTTTCTTTAAATTACTATTGTTCATTTCTAATTTTTGAATACCTGTTAATTTACTTATTTGTTCATTTGTTTATTGAAACTATTCAACAGTTTCAAGGTGGGCGGTATGTTAAGTACTTGGACTTTCCATGATAATGTGCCTAATCGCGCAACATGGCACTTTTTTTGTAGAAAAATCATTTTTTCGAGAAGTTTATGAAAAACTGTCAACATACATGTCATATATATATATATATATATATATATATATATATATATATATATATATATATATATATATATATATTTGTAACACCGTAATATTTTAACCAGCGTAAAAAATAAATAAAAAAGCCATTATGCACAACAAATGAGTTTGGATTCAATCTCACAAACATTTAACAAGAAACATTACACTATGAAAGAAAAGAAAACAAACTCGTTTTTCGCGTTTTTCTACAAAATATGTAATTTTCAATTATCTACAACTTTCTCGATAAAACGAGTATTTAAGGCGCAAATCTAAAAAACATGTAGCAGTGCCCTACGCGGATTCAATGATAGAACGTCCAAGGGGCCTGTAGGCAGGACAATTTGTTCTGCCGGCAGGCCTGAAACCAAATGTGTGATTTTATTTATGATGCAGTTCTTCTAGAAGGACAAAAATGTCACCAACAGTAAGAGCGTAAAATTTTACCTAACCGATGTGCAGATTTCAACTCGGTTACAGTGGCGGCTCGTGTTTAATTTTGTAGGTGGGTCATCATTAAAATACAGAACGACACTGACCAGCCCCTCGGAGGCCTATTCGCCGTGGGCGGAATTTTTTCGAAAAACCACTCCCAAATTCTGCCCAGAAGTCGTTAAAATCGTTAAAAAAGCCAAATTTGTTGAGCTCTTTTCCAAAGCCAGAGAGGGAAATAATTTTTTGGGCCACTCTTGTTTTATATAAGAATAATGCTCTCTTAAAAAACAACCATATTTTATTCCTTTCTATACATATGTAATATGACAAACTTAAATTAAATGATAAATGATGTAGGGGAAGGTTGCCTATATTGGACCGATTTTTAGATTTCTTATTATAGTTTCTAATGGTAACATAAAATTATTCTTTTAACTATTTCGTAGGACCCTTTGGGATGTTGGCTGCTTGCAGGAATTTTTTCAGAATTTTGTTTTGAAATCTTTTATTTTTCATAACCGTTTTAAAAAACCTCTGCAAGTGGTTCAATTAAGGGAAATTGGTTTCCTTAATTGGACCTGCGGGTTCCAAAATTGGACCACATGATTTATTGCAATAAAAAATTTGTTTAACACGTAAGGTCATATAAAATTGTCCTAATTTAAAAAAAAAATATTTCAAAAAAAATAAGATTTATTCGAAAACTCTTCGAATTTTTTTTACTTTGTCAAAACTTAAAAAAATATTCATGTTAAAAAATAAAATAAACGACAAAAAAATTAAAAAACATGCATGCAAAAGACAACTTAAGTTTTAATCATGATTGGCTTAAACACAATCAAATAAACACGATATCAAAAAGCTTAAAACTGTCAGTCTAATCACCAGCGCAAAAATCACAAAGAAACTTTTCCTTTGAAGGCACATGGACACATGATTCATGTACCCAGTCTCTACACTTCAGACATTGGATCATGTCTTCAACGACACATTCTCTACAAAATCTGCAATACCACTCGCGTACATTTACTTTTGCCTTCTTAGTAGTACCAGAGAGAGAGAGAGAGAGAGAGAGAGAGAGAGAGAGAAGTTCGTGGATTTTTTTAAGTTGGGGCTTGTAGTGTTTTATTGGGTTGTTTTTGTTTGGAGTTTGGCCCTGTTATAGGATTTATTTCCTCTTCAGGGCTGGTTGGGGGTGTCTTTGTGGGTGGTATGTGTGCGCCTGTTGACTTGGCTTGTTTGAAGTAGGGCTGAAAATTCAGTTTTGGAAAAGTGTCTGGGAAGTTGAGAAAAAAAAGGTGTATATAAAATTGAAGTTATGTTTGGTTTTGTGGGTGAATTGTGTTTTTTGCTAGAGATCAACCGGAGAGAGAGGCAGAAACAATCAGCGTCGAAATTGGATGAACGTGGTTTTGAAGGTGTGTGGAATGGGAAATTTAGAAGTGTCTGGTAAAGATAGAAAATGAATAAGACGAACCACGTTGCGTTGCGGATAGTTAATAGAGGCGAGGTGGGTGATTGAATTGTTGGAAGATGAAATGTTTTTGGGGATTGGGTGTCTTCTATGTCATGAGAATTAGTAAGAAGCGTTGGGGATGGTTTTTGGAATTTTTTGAGTTTAATTTGAAATTTGTTGGAAATGTGACTAGGAGACATTGAAAGATGTGTGGATGATGTCGGGTGGTGGCGACTGGCTTTTCTCGAATTCGAGGTGAGGAATTTGTTGAAAAGGTGTGTTTATGTGCGGTGTGGTACCTTGAATGTGAAATTTTGAAAAATAATTTTTTTTTAATATTGAATAAAATTTTGTATTTATTTATTAAAATGTTGAAATTGAAGATTTTAAAATGATTGTTCAGAATATTGTAATGAGTAAGCTGGCACCGAAAAATAATAATAAATCTAAAAACTTCGTCGTACGTCGGCCCATTTGGCTAGCGAATGAATTCACTATGCTACAGGAAAAAACTTGAAAAAATTGCAGCACCAACGGGGTGGGTGGGGCTAGCAGATCAAACAGAATCGCTTTCGCTCCTGATAGGACTGAAAGCAAAGTGAGCACGCCTGCCTATATTTGTTATAGAGCAGTTGTGTCGATAGATGGAAGGTATTAAATGGCGAAGTGTGTCGGATATGACGTCCCTTGAGTTGGGGATGGCGTTCATGAGAGTGACGGTGAAAATTTCGATGAGGATTTTGGTGTCTGTTGAAAGATCATAGGGAGTTGGTGGCTTTTCAAGAGTGACTGGAGCGGTCTCTTGAGGGGTTTTGGGAGTCGATAGCCTGTGGGGGCAGCGAGGATGGAAGGCGGGGTGAGGACCACCGCAATTCGTGCATTTAGGGGTTTCGGACGTGGGGCAATTTTCGGTTCGGTGGCCAGTTTGGCCGCAGGAAGGGCATATCGGTTTAGACCGACAAGTATCAGAGGAGTGTCCGGTTTGTGTGCAACGACTGCAATATTTGGGGACTGGGGGCAGCGGATTGGTGTTGGATGGCTCGCACTGATGTGGGAGGCCATGAAATGTGATGCCGGAGGTGAGGACCTGGTGATAATGGTTTTCGGATGTGGTGACGATGCGGAACATCGATGGTGGTTTATGGTGGCCTTGGCGATGATTCGCCAAGTTTTGAGAAAAGAGATTTGTTGGTCGTGAAGAATTTCTTCGAATTCTTCGAGGCTGACCGAGGCGTCTACGTTTCTGCAAACGATAGTGTAGGTGGGAATGAGGGTTTTGTAGGCCGGACGGGGTGGACGTTCGGTGGAGTTAAGAACGTTTATGATGGTGTTGTTATCACCAGTGGAGTTGTGGATTTGTCTCAGAATAGTTGAGACTGACTTAGGTGAGGACATTTTGAGGAGGGCGGTTCAAATTTACTTTCAAATAGAGGATGTGGCCGTGTAGGAGTTCGAAAGTGTTAAGGAGAGTGTAGAGGGATTTTTGTGTGGCGTATTGTGTAGGGAGATTTCTGAGGTTGAGGGTTTGTGTAGGTGTGTAGGTGTGTTGTTGTTGGTGTGGGTTGTTGTAGGAATGTTGGTAGGTGTCGGTGTTGTAGGTCGAGATTTGGTTTTACCGACGAGGGTGAAGCCATCCTCGTCGGAGGCAGGTGGTTGTCGTGTGAGTGTAGGTGTAGGGGATTGGGATCTTACGGAGGAAGCGTAAGACCTTCTTGGGGATGAGTATGCGGTTTGTATGTGTTGTCGTGTGCTATCGTATGTTCAGGTAGTGCTGGATGTGACAGGTGAGAGAGGAGGGAATTCTTTGTCAAGGAGTCTCTGAGAGTCTTCAAGGAGTTGTCTGATTTCGTGGTCGGTTAGTCTGGAGGGTGTTTTTGCAGCTCCGCTGCTGCAACGTTGTCTGGAGGACATTTTAGGATTGAGTGTGTTAAGGGATGGGATGCCGGAGGGAGTTGCCTCCCCAGTTAAAGGTTTCCTGACTTATTAGCTTTCAGGAGTTTTATATTTACCTGGATGCTAAATGTCCTTCCCTCTTCGGATGGTGTGGTTTGCTTATGTGTTGGCTGGATGCTAAATGTCCTTCCCTCTTCGGATGGTGTGGCTTGCTTATGTGTTGGCTGAAATAAAAACAAGATTAACACTGTTTATTATTTTCATAAATAGAGGTTGTTTCGAGTGAAACAATTTACACTTCCAAGTGTATTGAATGAACTGTCGAACTGAAAAGTTCGGCAGAACATGGGGTTGGTTGTCTTCTGTTGGAGGCGTCCACGGTGCCGGCGAAATCGCGGTGAACAGGTTTGTATCAGTGACCCGTTCTTGCTGTATCACCTTCCTCAGGCGATGGACTGGCGCTACTGAGTAGTACCAGAATCTAGCTGAACTTTACGTTTTACAGTTTTCTTCTTATCTGGAGATGCCTGTTTAACAGCTAACTCATCTTTATATGCAGTAAGTATCTGTGCCTTCTGGGCCCCTCGAGATGTTTTCTTGGCTTGTTTTACAACTGGACTTCTTAGGACTTCTTCGATTAATACTGACACACTTTTGGAAGCAGAAGAGAGCCTTTCTTCAGGCTCTGACAGACGCTTAGGCTCCTTTGCTCCTAAACCGTCGGCATTAGGCGTCGACTTGATGGACCTCTTAGGTGCGAAAGTAGTTGCTGTGACTTGTAATTCTTTGTCAATGTCATTAGACGTAGGTTCACGCGAAGTCGATGCTTTAGCCATCGTCCATAAATTCCAAGAAGTCTGGTAATTTCTTTGATGTTCTTGCAAAGTGCCGCGTTTTTTGTCATCGGTCATAAATCATGCAGATAACAGTGTTATACGGGGGTCAGTCGGCACCGTGAACAATATGTTTACTCGGAAGTATGTCTACGAGGGTCAGGCGTTAAATATTGATTTATTTATGAATACATACATAGATACATGTTTGCATGAAAATACACATATTCGTATCATAATTTAACATAACATACTAAGTATAAAATAATTTGAAATTGCATAGATACGCAGCTAATAAGCTAAATATTATATATATATATATATATATATATATATATATATATATATATATATATATTAAATATTTACAAATTTTTTAAAATTTTCAATTTATTTATACATTGAGATTTTACATGTCTCTTTGCAAATTTTAATGTGTAGTAGATTCGAACTCTTGTATAAAATGAAAGTAAATATTCTTTTTGAAAATTGCTACATGGGTGGGTAAATCCTACATTTGAATATTCTTTCAAAAATATGTTTCCTACACCATCTTGTATACAGTAATTGTTAAAATTGGAAACAAATATATCCTCTAAACGTATTAGGTACTCTGAAAACTCATTTGGAGGGACTGTTACGCCACCAAATATATTTTTACTATTGTTGTAAGCTTTGAGCTTACAAAATGAAGTTGACTCGTCTCTTTCGGATACTGAACAATGTTGAGAACAAACATCACAAGAATATTTAAAGAGACATTTACGTAAAAAATATCCACCAACATAGACCAGTGCATTTCCTTCCTCTGATATTAGATTCCTATAATCTGTTGACTCTATTTTTATAACTGGTGAAATATTTTCGTAATTTTTTTTCCTGAAAACTCTCGATATTTTTGAACGAGTCCGATTTTATAGTGAGCAAAATATCGCTACTATCTTCCATACAATTACAGTTTTCTGTCTCGTGAAAATATCCTATAGCAAAAAGCTTTTTAAATGCTCTGGTAAACTGTATGGCAGTGGGATTTCTGGCGTTTCCACAAGCGTTTTCTGATTTGACCAAAGTAATTCTCGAGACAATCCTGATTAAGATTACTTGTTAATAAAAATCTGTAATTTTTACTTCTCAAAACTTTCCATAAATTTAAGACTGAGGAAATAGGAAGCCTCCAACCGAAAATAAATTTCATAGAATTTGTTACGTTCTTTCCCGTTTTATCTAAAACTTCCAAGTTAGAAAAAAGCTTGTCCATTCTGTTTAAAAATTCAAATTGCTCTGTAGTTCCCATAAAAGCATGGCATGTTTCCAAATTGCATGAATTCAATATATCAAACAATTTGTTCATTTCCTCAATAAAGTTAGCAGTTACTTTGGCTTCTTCCGGTATTTTCTCAAAATCAATATAAGTGTGCATAGCAACGGCCACAGAGTGACTAAATACTTGAGAGGCTAATTTAACCTTCATTTTTTTGAAATTATTTAGTTTTAAGTGTTCGTCACTTAGCCTAGGCGCCAACCTATACTGTTTTGCTTTATCAAGGGTATACATCGCTTCTAAATAATGTTTTTTTGTAACACCATCAACGAGATGAAAGTTATAAGAGAAAAAGTTATTCCTTGTTGATTTTAATAAATGTGAAACATCAAATAAATAAAAAATAATGGATTCGTCTACGAAAAAATATGGTTTTTCAAATCTTAATTTAATACATGTTTTAACTAATCTATAAAAATGTGGGCTCTGATTGGAAGTAACTGCGAGAACATTCAGCCCTATGCCCTTAAGTTTGCGAATAGTGTTGACAATGATATCTTCAACATTTACAGAATTTTTTGTTAAAAAATATGAAATAGGTTGTTTCCAGTTATCAGAGATCCTCTTACCATAGTCACTAATACCGAGGTAGCTATGTTGGTGGACCTTTTGTTTCCTAAATCTTCAAAGCCTACTACGTCTCTTGACACATTGTAAAATAAATTTGCTTTAATTGACATTTCGTCAATGCATAAAATACAATCTTTTGATTTCTCTGACATCAAAGGTACTCTCAATTCCAAAATTTTAAAAACGAATACATTAAATCCTGGGGACATTTTCCAGTGTTCAGTTACCTTTATTAGAGTAGACGGAGATGGCAGTCTTATAAATCTAGATAACTTCTTGTATGTCTTCGGTCCCAACAAAAATAAGCTGAAAGCAAACTGTTTAAATTCACTAGAGTACCTGGCTCCTTTGGGACTTTTGTCCAATAATAGCAGTTGATTTTTTATCAACATAGTGGTCTCCTGCGGGTAGTGCTCGTCCAGAAATTCTACAATATTTTCGCGAGTCACGATTTTGCTTCTCTTTGAAGATTTGAGATTGGTCTGCAGTTCTTTAATTTTTCTTTTTAGTCCTTGCTTTCTAGGACTATTACTTGATAATTCCAAAGAAGTCTGGCACGATGAATCTATTAACAAATTAACATATTTTAGAAGTTGATTTTTGAATAAATACGGATATGCAAAGTAATTTCGATTGAAAAATTAATTTGTCTGTTTTCAATTAATTTCATCTTACCTTCTACAAATTCGTGAGGGAACCCAGTTTGAACAGATTTATCATTGTACAAGGGTACAGCATCAATTTCCTTGTCGGTTGTTGATGTAGTACTGCTCAACCCTAAAATATTTATTCATTTTCATAGTTCATTCATATAAATTAGCAATTATGTTTATCTTTATAGCAAGCTTTAGCATTTACCTTGGTCAAATTCCTCGCCCATATCCGTTTGTGTATAAGCATCTAAGTTAGAAGAAGGCAATACGTTGGAAGGGTCCAAACTGTCATCTTTTTGTTCATTACCTGAATAGAACTTATTTAAAAAAATAATCGATGCTTGAAAAAATGACAAAATCTTACCGTCCAATTTTGTTAGTAACTTTGAGGGCACAGCAGTGTTTAATAAATGTTTTCCAGAGGAAGTAAACGATTTATCGTTAAAATGTGCTCTGCAAACTCGTATCCGATTGTAGGCTTCTTCTGGTGTTAATTTTGCGTATTTGTGTTCTCCAATAAAACCTAAAGCCTCCTTCCACTGCTGACACCTCCGAAATGTAATTCGGACATTATTTATAAAATAGTATCAAAGTCAAGTTATACGTAACGTACTTTCAAACATTTTATCCTATAAGTATAATTAAAGTATTTGTATAATACATTACCTTGAAGTATCTTTTGGACATCGAAAAAATGAAATATTTCCACGAATACTGGTACCACAACAGAGCAATAAGATCGGTCAGAAGCCATAATTACAATACTTAATGCTCAAAAAACGAAGTTCAAATAAAACGTTTATTTCGCGCACCCAGTAGAACTTATATCGACACTGCGAACTGTTCAAGTCGAGACACTCTGTTAAACTAGCTAGCCCACCCGGTGGGTGCTCGAGGCAAAGCGGCAGCGTAAGGGACACGCGAGGACAGGGGGGGACGATTTTAGTCACCGGCGAGAGTGAGCGGACTTATTGTAATTTATGGACGATGCTTTAGCCTCTGATGAAGTGGACGCACTTACTTCAGAATCATTGGCTTTGGGCTGTGCCGCAGACGAACAAGAGGATGCTTTGGCCTTTAAAGTAGATGCTTTCTCTTTCTTGATGACACTTAGACCAGAAGTCGACGCAACTACCTGAGATGTAGATTCAAATACGTTACGGTTCAAAGGGGCCACGTAGCGAGCCACGACAGCGACGATGAGCCCTAGGGGCTCATCGTCGCTGTCATCAGAATCTGATTCATCTTCAGAATGGTCACTTCTCTCAATGGGTTCATTTCTTATCAAGACATCCGCAGGAGCAAAATCTACGTCTGAGAAAACATTTCGATCAACGGGCCAAATTCCAGTTTTTCTGAAACCGTTCATAGCATTTGCCATAACCGCAGCTCTGGGATAGGCTTCCCCAAGAAGCTGTGCGACCTGGTATTGCGCGACAGCTAATCCTGGATGAGACCTTAGCCATTTTTCATTTGCCTCGGTGTAATACAATTCTAAGGGTTTAAAAGCCGCCACGTCTAATGGCTGAAGTCTGTGGGTGGTATGGCCAGGGAGTTGTAAGAGTGTGTGCTGTGACCGTCCAAAACAAGCAAAACCTTGCTGTTAACTGATGGATTTACACACTTTATAAAGTTTTTAAGCCAGCTCACAAATATGTTTGTGTTAATGTACCCAGTATCCGAGATTTCCACCAGACAATCGGGTGGAGCACTAAAACGTCGCTTTTTCTATCACTATTTTCAATATAACTCTGTACGTATGCAGTTTAGAGAAAAAATCATTACCTGTGAATTTGTTCGTTATGAAACTTTCTACAAGATAGAATTGGTTTAAAAGTCGATTTTATTATATTTTCGTTGCTAGATAGCAATAAATCGAAAAAAAGTGACGAGAATCGTGGTAATTTTGAGGCGCGTAACAACCAGGTAAGAAATTGCACAATTATACTATAAATAGAGATTTAAGTACTTTAGAGTATTACAAAATGAAATACCAAAACCCGATCCAAATTTATTTGTTGGTTTTGACGTGGTTGATTTGTTGATTTACCCGAGCAAAAAAAAACACTGTTTTTCCGCGTCAATGCTAGGAATAAAATTTTGCATTTTGATTAATGTCGATTTTTTTACACATTGTTGGGCCCGTTAGCTATCATATAGAATCGATATATGGTCGATTTTCTTTTTTTTTAACAACTTTTGGCGCGATTTTGAAAGTTTGTAAAATTTTTACTTAATTAACAAATTATTTCGGGAAGCGGTTTTACGCGTTGAAAAAAATCTTAAGGTACTAGAAGAAAGTTCTCGGAAAGACGCTTAATTAAAAGAAAATTGTTCTGATTGGTCGAATAAGTTCTGAGATATTAACTGTCAAAGTTGACAAAAGTTATCTGCAAAACTACGCATAGTGGAACAATAAGAAAAAAGAATTTGGTAGGTTTGTCCGAGTACTTTTCGTAGGCGTTTATATAAATAATATTGTACGTGTGCTTTTTGCGGGAAAATTCAATGAATGTTGGCGAGACACCCATCCGAGCGGCGAAACCGGAGGGGAGGGGATGAGCGGCGGAAATTGAAATCGAGTGTTCAAAACCAGCGCGGGCGCTTTAGTACGCGATATCTCGGCTTCTATTGTTTCGATTTTGATCATTTTTATTAATCCATATACCGAATCGAGAGGAACCTATCTCTCGATGTTTCATAGCAATATCATGAAAGATTACCGGCGTATTACTACTAATTAAAATTTCACAGTTTTGAACGTTTGTAATAATCCAGTAGAATCCAGTGACCGTCGTAATAATTTTAAAGGTCCTAAATGCATTTTATCTCTTTTGGATTATTTGGATTTTCGCAGCGTGCTGTCACCAGTGCCATAGGGCACAATAAAGCCAGGGATCCCTTGTGGGTAACCTCGGATGAGGTGGTTACCTGGCACGAGCGGAAGGGATTCGTGGGGCCTCTTGGGCTTATACGATGTGCCAAGCCTGAGTCCGAAGTTAGGTCGTGTCGACCAGTTCAATCCAGCTAGTTCGGGGGGGAGGGGTTTGTTGGTAAAGGAAACAGTCTGGGTGGATAATATGTACATATATATTACAATAAAACTAAATAAACAATACAATAACTTAACCCTGATTATGACATAAATAGACGGTTTTCGTGAATAACTATCTCTGTATAATATATTAGAAAATAACAAGTTTAGAATAAAACGTATTTCATGGTCTGAAAATAGTTTTCCCTGATAATGACATAAATAGACGGTTCTCGCAAATAACTATTTCTGTATAATATATTAGAAAATAATCAGGTTTAGAATAAAACGTATTTCATGGTCTGAAAATAGTTTCCACTGATTATGACATAAGTAGACGGTTTTCGTAAATAACTATCTCTGTATAATATATTAGAAAATAACAAGTTTGGAATAAAACGTATTTCATGGTCTGAAAATAGTTTTCCCTGATAATGACATAAATAGACGGTTTTAACAAATAAATATCTTTGTATAATATATTAGAAAATAACCCAGATAGCTCCCTTGCATAAAATCTTATGTTCCCAAAAAACAATAAACAATTTATGAATCGTACTCTTTACTAAATCTTGTAGTATGGGGCTCAAGTCTCAGTAGTGCACGAATATGATCAGGATGGATCGTCGGGCACCAAAAATTAAATCAATATCAATGTGCTTTTTGGTTAAAAAAGAAAATTACAGGTTCAAAAACTTACGGTTTGAAAATATCACAATCACAAAAAATAAATCACTGTTTACACACGGGCCGTCGTAAAAAGGGAGTTCCAGGCCACACGTTGCCCGTTAACTCACTGAGTTATTTCTCCTCCTCTCGTCCAAATTTTCTTCTATTTATTTCTAAAGATTTGGGACGAGGTTTGTTATTCAAAACATCAACTGTAGCTGTATTTATTTAATTACATTCACTTAATTTCAATTAATTTTTCTATGCTAAGTTGCAATATTTGTCTGTATTTTTTTGATAATCAAAACATCGGTGTGTTTTTGATTCAATTATTGTCGTCGACCTTGAGGATTGTGTAAATTGTTTAATTTTTTCTGCTCTAGGTCGTTTTTTATTTTTATTGAATTCGACTTATTTGATTTAAAGAAAATTATATGTATATAGGGTGTCCCTAAGTTGCCATATTTCGTGCTTATTACACGTTGTTGTATATTTAAACAAATGATAATATCGATGGTAGGAATGCGTTGTGCACCAATAGTTATCGTAAGTTTCAATAATTACGCAGCAATATAATGTTTGACAGAAATAAAAAAAAATTATTTAGTGATTAATATCGGTATGATAAAAAAATGCAGACATAACTAGATATTTAATATTTTCAAAAAGTATTTATTGTAATCTCATAAACATCGCATTTTTAAACATATTTAGTTTTTTTACAAGGCATTTCTTCGTTGTCGTCGGCGCTGATTACGCTTTCAAAAAACCGCTTCCCAAAATAATTTGTTAATTAAGTAAAAATGTTACAAACTTTCAAAATCGCGCCAAAAGTTGTTAAAAAAAGAAAATCGACCTTATATCGATTCTATATTATAGCTAACGGGCCCAACAATGTGTAAAAAAATCGACAGCAATCAAAATCCAAAATTTTGTTCCCCGCATTTACGCGGAAAAACAGCGTTTTCTTTGCTCGGTTAAATCAACTACGTCAAAACCGACAAATAAATTTGGATCGGGTTTTGGTATTTCATTTTGTAATACTCTAAAGTACTTAAATCTCTATTTATAGTATAATTGTGCAATTTCTTACCTGGTTGTTACGCGCCTCAAAATTACCACGATTTTCATCACTTTTTTTCCGATTTATTGCTATCTAGCAACGAAAATATAATAAATTCGACTTTTAAACCAATTCTTTCTTGTAGAAAATTTCATAACGAACAAGCTCACAAGTAATGATTTTTTCTCTAAACTGCATACGTACAGAGATATATTGAAAATAGTGATAGAAAAAGCGGCGTTTTCGTGCATTTTTGCAGTTCTCGATTTTTTTTGCAAATAGCACAACTTTCTGAGCTAGCGCATACTTTTAATATGATTGTATATATCATTTTCGATCAATCTTGAGAATATTCAAGTTACGTAATGACACAACCATATTTGGTAGGTTTTGAGTCTAATTCTCCTGGATTATTACGAATACTCTACCAAAAGAAAAAAGTCCATATATCAATTTCATTACTTCTAGCAATATAAATATTACGATTAATTAAATATATCGGAAAAAACTTTGAATAAAACCTTCTTTAAATTCTTGGGAAATAATGTAGGTGTACTTGCTGAGATTAAAGTTTGGTGTAGTTTATTTTTCATTTATTTATATGCCATAACCGTAGTCGGACGATGCAACCTTAAACCAAGTTTCTACTTCGTGTCAGTTTGCTGTTAACATTTTTGTACCATTAAATTATTCTGAAAATAGAAACAAATGATCGTGGAAAAAATTTATGCATCTTGGGAGTAGAGTTCATTAATTACTTACCTAAATAATGCCCTCACTTGCTCGTGCATAAACTTTAGCTTCGGGATTAAAATTGCATTTTGCTCCCTTGGTGCATAAATAACTATTATAATGCATAAATGTGTGTAATGTTTGTTTGCCTATATAAATGTTTGAATTATTTGAATTAATTGTTTAATAAATTATAATGAACAATATTGCTATTTATTAGTAACGGTGTCATTTTAAACATTTTTTAGTGGTTGGTTTTAATAAATAATATAGTACAGATAAATCGATTTAGTCAACATAATATAACACTTTTAAATCTGTCATTACTATGAAATTAATTAGAAACGTCAATTATTGTTATTTAAATGTCCGTGCTTAAAATTTATATTTTTATTGCGGCATAGATAAAGTATAGTACTTAACACGAGTTATAAGTATACTACGTACTCGTGGAATTACGCACTCGTACGTAATATACTACGTACAACTATTGATACGTACCTGGTATAGTATAAACGTTTGGACTTCGCCATGCAGAGGTGTTCGAACATTAAAGGTAATTTATTTACAAATCAAAAATGACTATCATCCTTGCAATTGAAAAAATGAAAGGTAAAGCAGGTTGATGCAACATTTACATTATAATTATACCCCCGATTCAGAAATTTGAGCTTTAGTTTATTGAAATAAATTATAATTTAAGATATTGTAGGTTGAAATGAACACAATATAAATTGGGTTTGTTCCAACAGTATCAATATTCGACATGTACGGAAGAAATTATATTTTTTTTGTTTTATGTCACACATTATACTTTTTCCCTATTCGCTATTCATTTAATTTTAATATTGATTTATTTTTGTTACAGAATATTCGTTAACCGCAGTCTTCATCTCGAAAACATCAAGTTCTATGGATTTGACATGGATTATACTTTAGCAGGTATGTACATAATGTGTTCAAATTTTTTTTCTCTTCAAAGTATTTTCATGTACTCTTTGAAATAGCCTTGATCTCTTCCTTTCATGTGGTGTCTTGTTAGTTTTGGAAAAAAAACAAAAAAGTCGCAAGGGCTAAGCTAACGAATCATGAACTGGTACATTATATATGTATGTATGTGTATATATATATATATATATATATATATATATATATATATAGAATATTTCATAAATTTCGGGTATAGCGGTCTGTAGGCAATTAAAACTGCAATTTTTCTAATATTCTCAATATTTCGCCATTGTTTAACAGCTTCTTCAGGAGAAATTCTACAATAATTAGTAATGTACATTTTAAAACCCATTAAAATTAACAATAAATAAAAACTTACAGAGAGCAACAGTTGTTTTGCCGATACGGGCACTAGCATCACATTACACACATTAAAAATAGATTAATATAAAATGTTTCTATACTGCTGTTTTTTATATATTATAGTAAAAAGTGATAAGAATTTAAAAGTTGTTAATATACAGAGTGACATGTTAAAAATAATTAAAAAGATTACAATAAATATTGCTCAAATTGTTAGTATCAAGTTTGTAGTTTAGGTTGTTTTCATGTTTCTTGATATAATACATTTCAAGGAATATCCTAGATCTGTAGTAGTAAAAAAAAAAAATTAAAAAAAAAACAACTACAGATCTAGGTTATTCCTTGAAATGTATTATATCAAGAAACATGAAAACAACCTAAACTACAAACTTGATACTAACAATTTGAGCAATATTTATTGTAATCTTTTTAATTATTTTTAACATGTCACTCTGTATATTAACAACTTTTAAATTCTTATCACTTTTTACTATAATATATAAAAAACAGCAGAATAGAAACATTTTATATTAATCTATTTTTAATGTGTGTAATGTGATGCTAGTGCCCGTATCGGCAAAACAACTGTTGCTCTCTGTAAGTTTTTATTTATTGTTAATTTTAATGGGTTTTAAAATGTACATTACTAATTATTGTAGAATTTCTCCTGAAGAAGCTGTTAAACAATGGCGAAATATTGAGAATATTAGAAAAATTGCAGTTTTAATTGCCTACAGACCGCTATACCCGAAATTTATGAAATATTCTATAATTAAGTAACGGTCGATAACTTAATAAATTTATATATATATATATATATATATATATATATATATATATATATATATATATACAGGGTGTCCCGGGACTAATGGGAAAAAAGTCAGGAGCTTATAATCTGAGCCAAAATAATGTTAGTACTTCATATAAACTTTTTCTATTCAGGCCCTCGTTTTCGAGTTATAGGCCTCCAAAGTTTTAATTTTGAATTTGATTTTTATTTTTTGTACTAGTTATTTGATCTTTATAAAATTCACGGCAAAGCTATAATGTACGTGTATGTTTATTTTGGTAAGGTAAACAGATTTACAGTAGTGCCTTGAAGCCAGGGACGGACTACTCGCAATGGTTAGTGATCCAAAAAATTTGCAGGGATGGCACACCCTGTATGAAATTATCGAAATTCACTTCCCCACACATTAAGCTAACGAAAATGTACTCTTGTTGGAACTCGATAAAATAAGCCGTTTGGCTAATATTTACAGTTTTATTAATGCGCTACGTACCAATTAACGCATTCACCATTTTTATAAGTACACAATGAGGTAAAACTAACTTATTAATACGATGTCCAAGATTTACCTTCAGTACTACAAAAAAATAATTTAACGATAGCAGAAGATAAAAAACATTAACGAGTTATTAATTGGAAAGTTGCTAAAAACTTTTTAAAAGTGTTTTTACCGTTTAGCAAGTAACCATAGGATTAGTTGTCAAACATTGTGTAGAATAGTTCGTAGTCAGTACTTGTCAATAATTGATAAGTCCTTAATTTAACAGTTACAATGGCAGAATTCACTTTTATTGAGTACGCAGATATGAATTTAATGTATGGACTGGTTTCTCGAAACTGTTTAGAGGCCAGACGGCTTTATGCAGAACATTTTGCAAACAGAGCATTGCCAGACAGACGAATGTTTGAGCGTATTGATCTCAGGTTACAAGAAACAGGTATGAATAAGTAAATGTAATTTTCCATGTATACAAAACAAAGTTTTAAATTTTAGGAAGTTTTTTCCCAAAAAAAAAGTTGAAGAAGGTCCAGTACGAAGCGTACGTACTGTGGCAGTTGAACAAGACTTGTTAAATGCAGTTGATAATGAATCATCAACGAGTTTACGAAAATTATCAAGAGAACATAACGTCTCGAAATCAGTTGTTCATCGCGCTCTAAAAGAACAGCTGTTATATCCTTTTCACATGACAAAAGTACAAAGTATGACAGTGGCTGATTATCCTTCACTTGAGTATAGCCAGTGGTTTCTGCGACAACAACAAGCAGACAATACATTTATTAGTAACGTTTTCTTTACGAACGAAACAGGTTTCACCAGAGATGGAGTCATAAATTCTCATAATATGCATTTATGGGATGATGTGAATCCACATGGCATTATCCAAACTAGGAGCCAGCATAGATTCATGGTTAATGTTTGGGCATGAATAGTTGGCAATCATTTGATAGGGCCATACTTTATTGACGATACTTTGACCGGTCAAAGATATTTGGAGTTTTTGCAAAATGAGTTATGGAACTTGTTTGATTATGTGCTACTACAAACTCGTAGGAATTTATGGTTCATGCATGATAGGGCCCCTCCTCATTTCAGTTTAGATGTACGACAGCATTTACACACAAGGTTTCCTAATAGATGGATTGGTCGTGGAGGCCCTTTTCAATGACCACCGCGATCAGGAGACGTTAATCCTATGGATTCCTTCCTCTAGGGTTATCTCAAAAGTAAGGTATACGCAACACCTGTGCAAACAGGGCAAGATTTAATAGACAGAATTGTGTTACACTGCAATGTTATTAGAAATAATGTGGGATTGCTTTTTCAAGTGCAAAGAAACAACCTTCGTAGACTTAGAATGTGCGTGGAAGTGGGAGGAGCTCATATTGAACATTTATTAGAAGAACGTTAGTTTTTGTTGTTGTTTAGGAATTAGTTTTAGTCCATTGTTTTATAACTTGTGTTTTTTGAGGTTTTCTTAATGGTTTAATAATGTTGTGTTCGTAATTTTGATTAAAAGCAACTAATTACGTTGTTTGCGTACCTATTTAATTCCCATTAAATAATTTCTTAATGTTTTTATCATCTGCTATCATCAAATTATTTTCTTGTAGTACATCGTATTAATAAGTTAGTTAGGTAAATTTGTACGTAGTGCATTAATAAAACTGTAAATATTAGCCAAACGGCTTATTTTATCGAATTCCAGCAAAAGTACCGTTTCGTTAGATTAATGTGTGGGGAAGTCAATTTCGATAATTTCATACAGGGTGTGCCATCCCTCCAAATTTTTTGGATCACTAACCATTGCGAGTGGTCCGTCCCTGGCTTCAAGGCACTACTGTAAATCGGTTTACCTTTCCAAAATAAACATACACGTACATTATAGGTTTGCCGTAAATTTTATAAAGATCAAATAACTAGTACAAAAAATAAAAATAAAAACCAAATTCAAAATTAAAACTTTGGAGGCCTATAACTCGAAAACGAGGGCCTGAATAGAAAAAGTTTATATGAAGTACTAACATTATTTTGGCTCAGATTATACGCTCCTGACTTTTTTCCCATTGGTCCCGGGACACCCTGTATATATTATATTTTATATTTATATATTTATTTTTTATTGTTGTTTTATGTAGATTAATAAAGAATGTTGTTCGGCTAGCTCAGGGTAAATGTATCATAGTTGGGCATGAGTAATCCTTAATCTCTTTGAGTTCAGGTCTAAAGTTTTTTTTATATGATTTATTATTTTGTTTTATATATTTTAATAAAGAATTATTTGTTTTTGTCTATTATTTAAAATAAAATTATACCTTGTATAAATTTATGTTGAGACGCCTATGTTATTGATTATATTCCTGTTTTTAATAGAGGGTATAGAAACAAAAATGTACACTATAATTATATATTGTCAAAACTACGTTGGAAATTGGAAGAGAAATACATACATGTATTAATATAAACAAATTTAAAATCAAAATAGTGGAACAAACAACTAAAATCTAATAATTCAACAAATAGGTACCTTGGCGCAAATTTATATTGTTTGAAATGGCCAAAATTTGAAATTTCAAATTGGTTAACACTAACCTTTCACTAACAATGATGTCTTCTGGCACCGACGATCACCAATATCCAATACCACCAACTCTCATATTAATATGTCAACTGCATTCACTCAACCTGAACTCCAGCTTGACAAAACTTCTCCAAGTAAGTCTTGAAATTCTTCACCGTGTCCCATTTAACGTTTCAATTAGCTTCTAAATCTTCTCAACATACTTCTTCAACTTTATTCAACTTTTTTTTGTTACTTTTCTTGAGTTTTATGAGAACTTTACTTCTATTTTATTATAATTTTAAAATTTTATTTTACTACGTCCTCTCTCCAAAATATCATATATGATACCTCCTCAAATAAACAACCCTCATTTCTCCTGTCCGTTGCTATGGACAAAACTCATCATCTCACTAGATTTTTTTAACATTAATTTAGAAATCAGAGGTTTTCATTTAATTTCATATTTTTCTTAACTATTTGATGATATTTAATGCTGTGTTTATTTCCAAAATAATTTAATTTATCTATTTAAAACTCCACTTTTCCAAAAATATCCCTATTTATAAAAAAAACCTCTGATTGTATAAAACTATTCCATTCTGAATGAAACAAATCTACAGTCTGATTACTCTGAAATACATATGCAATCCTTTTCCAATTATATTAGAATTCTTCCACAATTAGTGTTCATTATAAACGCGGACTGAAATTTCTATTTACAAAATTTCTTTATATGTTATTTTACATCCTCGCTTTATACGCTTGTCCGAATTATATAGTTCTATGACAATGAATCCTGTCGCGCACAACGAAATCTGTCGCTGATGTTTCATGTTTTGAAATTATTTTGACATTCCAATCTTGTTGACAGTTCTCAGTGTCATTATAATAGTAAACATCAAAAATAATGATTTTGGTTCTAATTCTTATTAAACATGATGTATTATAATAATATAAATACATTTATTTATTCTTTTAGGGGTTTAGATACGTTTAATGACATATATGCCAAATTTACAAATTATTATATTGTTTAAAGATGATTTTTATGGTCTGATATACAAGTTATGAGTGAATTATTTTAGGAAGCACTGACAATGGTAAATGTTTTGAATATTATTTTAGCATCTCTATATTTACATTAAACAAACGATATCATAGGTACATATTCAATATATAACTCATTTTAATTTCATTCATATCATGAAAAACAAATAATTCTCTATGTTTTGGCAACTTACAACCAAATTCACGCTTGAAAACCTCACACTCCAACACCTTCAAACCCTTATAGATGTTGTGATGAGTTCAATATATATATATATATATATATATATATATATATATATATATAGGGAGGAAGGTAGGTGTCATTCCATCACATTTCTTAAGCCACAAAACCCATTGACAATTTTCTCATTAGACAAGAAGCACATAGAAATAAGGGGAGTAATCACAGGTTAGGGGTAAAACTTTTACATATTGAAATTTCAAATAATCACTTTTTGGTAAACAAATTAGAAAACACACTTTCGACTTTAAGGAGGACATTGATCTCCACAACTACTGAATTTCTTTTTCTGAATTTTGAAAGTAGACAACAAGTCAAATATTAGAAACAAATCATAATCCAAGTATGATGAAAATATACGATATATTTACGGAAATTAAAAATACAATGATACCGACTCACGAATTTAACAGTAAGAATGCCAAAACTTCTCTGTTCACGTTTCTTTTTCTGGCGCTGCTCCGGACGATTCTGTAAATCACCGACGAGCGAACTCAGCAATTCTATTTAATGGTACCGCTATCAGTGGTGTCGATTACAGTCGGCCACGCTACTGGGTACACGCCCTCGTGTCTAGAAGTCACATAACAAACCTGTTGAAATATAATCTATTTTAATACTTAATCAAAATTTCAACTAGGACTCATTCATCATCCTTTCATTTTTTCGATTAGTTAGTAAGGGTTACAACTTTCACACTACAATCATTCATTACTTAGTCATTTATTGAAATCAGTAAAACAATGCTTTAACGCAACCCATTTCGTTAATGAATTTTGCAAAGCACGGCTTTTTGTAAACACTTCACCTTCACCTCTACATGATCCCTTGATCACATTTTTGTTTTATTTATCTATAGATACATTTCGTTTTATTTTTACTAGCCTTACTTGAAATTAGCTTGAAGCGTAAAATGACAATACATAATTAATTATACTACAACCTATCTGACTTATAAATATATTTTTTTTTCTTTTTTTTTGCCTTACAGTATACCTCGGGTCTATCGCGAATTAACCAAAGTTATACTGAAACACGAACCAACAACATGACATTGAAACTAATATTTACTTTAAAGAATAATTTGCAACAACAAAAAAAATAACATGATATGTATCATCACTTTTCTTCATTCTATTGTACTTTGTGCAGATCCTTCTTCGGATTCTGAGCTTACGTTCACACTATAAGGCTTTAATTTATCAAGGGATACCATTCCCTGATAATTCTTTTGCGATCTTGTTGATTCTATGTTATCTTCAATCATAAATCTATCATGATCTAAAACCTTTGTAATAACATACGGACCAGTATATTTTGGCAAGAGCTTTTTACCTTGACCATCATTTGAAGCTTGTATACTTCTTACTAAAACTTGATCGCCAGGACTAAACATATGTCTCTGAAAACGCCGTGCGTCGAATCTAGCTTTACTTTTACTCTGATTTCTATCAATAACTTGTTTTACAGATTGTCCAGTTTTCTGTAAGTCGCTATCGTACATTTGTTTTACTCCTTCATTAGCTAAAACAGCATTAGCTACACCTCGTGATGCATACCCAAAAAGTAATTCGTACGGAGACTTATGTGTAGTCGAATTTACACTCGTATTCATCCCCCATTTTACTTTTTGTATACTTTCATCCCATCTGTCCTCTTCGTCCGTTGAAGCTGACAGTGAGGCCAAAATGGTTCTATTGTACCTTTCGACTTGACCATTTGCTCTGGGAGTAGCAGTTGCATTCAACACATGTTTTATGTTTAGATTATGACAATACTCTTCAAACTTTTTGGCCGTGTAACAAGAGCCACGATCACTTATGATCCTTCTAGGTACTCCAAAGTTTGCAATAACTTCATCTAAAAAACTGATCACTGGACCAACTTTTGTTGATTGCACCGCTTTCATAAAGAGGAATTTCGTAAAAGCCTCGACAATTACAATTAGGTACATATTTTTCCTCTTTGATTTAACGAAGGGACCTAAATGGTTAATGTGGAGCGTATCGAAGGGCTCAGAAACTTTTTCTATAGGATGAAGGAAACCAGGTTGACGTCCACCTGATTGTTTATTGTACAGACAATCTAGGCAGCAAGATATGTATTTCTTTACATATCTACGCATGTTTGGAAACCAGTATAATTTAGAAACTGTAGACAACGTTTTGTCTACAGCCATATGGCCACCAGCATCGTAAAAATGCATAAGAATTTGCCTTCGAACGGCTTTTGGAACTACCCATTTAAGTCCACTTTCAGTTTTTCAATAAAGACGATTTTTGTCTTGACAATACTCTGTGTGAATTTTTCGATCTTCAGTATCTTCTGGAGGTTTATTTAGTGTATTTAAAATCAACTTGCAGCGTTCGTCAGTCAGTTGAGCAGTAAGAACCCAGTCTTCGTGATTAATATTCACAAGATTTGTAGCAATACTTTGATTGCCATCCAAAAAAATATCTTGACAAATAGGACTTCGACTGAGTGCGTCAACATGCGCCATTTTAACACCAGGACGATATTCTACTTCAAAAGTAAATTCCTGAATTGACAACCACCATCTGCCAATTCTGGGAATTAAATCTCTTTTGGTCAATGTCGTCCTAATGGCACTACAGTCAGTCACAACTTTAAATTTAATTCCAATTAAATAAACTCTAAAATGTTTCAGAGTGTTTACAACTGCTAGAGTTTCTAAGTCATATGAATGATAGCGTTGTTCTTCTTTTGTCGTTTGCCGCGAAAAATACATACAAGGTAGTAGGGAGTTATCCTGTTGTTTTTGTAGTATTATTCCTCCTACACCCCACTTTGAGGCATCGCAATGTACTTCGGTCGGTAATTCGGAGTCGTAAATAGCCAAAATCGGTCAAGATATAAGTTTTTTTTTAATGTATTGAAGGCAGCTTGCTGTTCGCTACTCCAGTTAAAAGTCGTACCTTTTTTAGTTAAGATCGTTAAAGGTCTTGCAATCGTAGCAAAATATTTTATGTATTTCCTAAAATAGCTGGACAAACCCAAAAATTGTCTGACGGTGTGAACATCGGTTGGTACAGGAAATTTTGATACAGAGTCTGTATTTATTTTTCCTGGTTGCACACCATCTTTGCTAATTACATGGCCTAAGTATTCAATTTTGGACATAAAAAATGGCATTTAGAGAGACGCAAAGTAAGACCGGAATATGACAAGGCCTTTAAAACGTCTTCGAGGTTATCAATGCCCTCTTGAAAACACTGAGCAGGTAAAAGCACATCATCCATATATGCTAAAGTTTTACCATACCTCATATTTCCCAGAACTTTATGAATAGTTTTCTGGAAAACCGCCGGTCCATTTGCAACACCAAAGGGCATTCGAACATATTCAAAATGGCCGTCTGAGGTCACAAAAGCAGTTTTAGGGATGGAATCAGGTTCCATCTCAATTTGATGATATCCACTTACTAAATCCAAGCTTGAAAAAAAGGCAGTTTCGAAGTTTTTCCAGAAAATCATCCACACGTGGAAGTGGAAATCTATCCTTGATAGTTTTTGCATTGAGCGATCGATAGTCAACACACATTCTGTACTCGCCATTCTTTTTCTTCACTAAAAGGATGGGACTGGCGTAGAGAGAATCAGATTCGCGAATTATTTTATTTTTTAGTAAATCATTTACAATTTCCCTGACAACTTTTCTTTCACTGTGTGCTAAACGATATGGTCTGTATACAACAGGCTTATCATCAGTAAGTTTAATAGACATTTTTAGGATGTCTGTTTTACCTAAATTTTTAGTACCATGTGCAAAACATGACTGGAATTTATTCAACAAATTTATCAAAATAGTTATCTGCTCTGAGGTCAGTTGATCATTATATGAAATGTCGTTAGCAGTTAACAGAGGCCGTTCCTCATTTATTTGACTTAACATAACGTTTATGTTGGTATCAACAATAATTTCTTCAAAACAGTTAACTGAGCGAACTAAAATTTGATTTTTCCTAACCTTGAGGTCCTTATTAGAAACATTAGCTAGCGTGATATAACCATCTTGTCCATTAGTTATGCATTCATCAACAAAGTATTCATTTGCTGGAATTGGTCGTAACCCACCTGGTATATAAACGTCAACACTCCCACCATGTGACGTCACAGCTATCAGTGCAATCGTTTTTGCTGGTATAATAGTATTTTCTTTAGCCCACAAGGGAATTTTTCTTACTGGAATATCTAAAGTTTTTGAGACATCATTTTGTTTTTGTTTTTGGAATAATGCGTACGTTTTTAGCGGACACAATCATCATTACTTCTGACTGGTTTAACAAACTCTGCCCAATTATGACAGATATAGATTGAATATTATCAGGGACTACAAGATAATCAGCACTGATATTTACCAAATCGATTTTCAAGGAAACTTTTCCCCCTCCAATCACCGGCACACTCGACCCACCATAGCCTGATACTGTTAAAGTGCTTGGTGTAAAGTCAAGTTTGGCTTTCTTTGCAAAACTTTCCCTAATTAACACGGAACCGCAACCTGTATCAACATAAGCACGGGTAGGTTCTTTATTTACTGTACAATCAAAAAAATAAGACTGATTAATTGGAAAATTTCCCTCCACTACATGATTTCAGTGTGAGACTTTCTACAATCGTTTGCAAAATGTCCCAAGCGTTTACAGTTTGTACATTCTACTTTTGCCTTTGGACAATTTGGTGAAATATGTCTCCTTTCATGACAATTGAAACATTTAATTTTCAAATTTAAGTTTTCGAAGTGAGGTTTTCGCTTTTGTGGCAGCTCTCCATGACGACGTTCATCATATCCCACCGCTGCTTGATTAGAAACAAATCATAATCCAAGTATGATGAAAATATACGATATTTAGTTTAAAACACATATTTACGGAAATTAAAAATACAATGATACCGACTCACGAATTTAACAGTAAGAATGCCAAAACTTCTTTGTTCACGTTTCTTTTTGTGGCGCTGCTCCGGACGATTCTGTAAATCACCGACGAGCGATCTCAGCAATTCTATTTAATGGTACCGCTATCAGTGTTGTCGATTACACAAATACAATAAAGTTTTTCATAGAGTAAAAATTAAAAATATTTCAAAGATCAATAAGTTAAAAGAAGTTCAAGTAAAGTTTTTGTTAAAATCTAATAGCAATTGGATAAAAAATATTTCAAATACGACCATCCCTGAGGATGTATCTCAATTTTTGGCACTTGGCCCTAAATTCAGTATAGAACTGATTATTTTGAAGGATATTTCTATTAAAAAAATTTTGGCAGATGTTGACTTCCTCACGTCCGCTATCACTGATTCATCACAGAGAAACATCACTATAGCTAGAGCTACTAAAATTATTATCAATTATATACATTAACCACACCAAAATTCGGTTTTTCGTGATCTTCTATCGAAATCGAAAAAGTTTCTTAAAGACAACCCCAACTTAATTCATACCCAATCAGATAAGGGAAATGTAACAGTTATCATGGATAGGGAACAGTACCCTGACCTTTCAAATGATATTATTCTTAACAACTCTTCATATGTTGAATTACCAAGAGATCCCACCTCTTCAATTCAAAGAAAGGAAAATTCTCTAATTAAATCTCTTTTTGACACAAAGCAAATCGATTTAACGATAAAAAAGAAACTCACAAGTTATAACGGTGTTTCACCAAAATTCTATGCGCTCCCCAAAGTACATAAACCTGTTTTAGCAGTAAGACCGATTGTCGCTTCAATAGGAGCACCCACTGAAAATATAGCACAGTTTCTGACGGGAATACTAACAGATGCATATGATATTAATAACGAATATTTCATTAAAGAGTCATTTGAAGTATCTGAGAAATTTAACAATCTCAGAATTCCTGATAATTTTGTACTTGCAAGTCTTGATGTTGTCTCACTGTTTAGTAATGTCTATTTAGACGCTTGTTTGAGACCAATTGATAAGAATTGGGTATCAGCAACCACTGTTCCATTCAGAAGGAGACGTTTTTACATTTAATATCTTTTCTCTTTGATAGTACATATTTTTCTTTTGATAACAAAATTTATAAACAAACTTTTGGTACACCTATGGGTGCATCAATTTCACCTATCCTAGCGACCTACGTCATGGACGATGTGCTGGATACTGTCATTCCAGTTTTATCTCTTACACCTTTTTTTGTTAAGAAATATGTTGATGATATCATATTAGCTTTACCTAGAGAAGGGTTGAGTGAAGTTCTGAATACATTCAATAGTTATGATCCTTATATCCAGTTCACAATTGAAAAGGAGGACATCGATAATTCCGTACCATTTCTCGATACTAAGTTTATTCGTACGACGGATAATACGATGGTCATAGATTGGTATAGGAAACCTTGCAGTTCAGGAAGATTTTTGAATTTTCATTCATTTCATATCACAAACACTCCATAAAGGTGAATCTGGTCAAGCAGATGAAAAATAGAGTAATTAGAATTTCACACCCAGACTTTCACAATAAAAATGTACATATCTTACAAACCTTATTCTTGGATAATTCTTATCCCAGACCGTTACTCAATAAGTTATTATTTAGCACTTCGGCTACCATTGATGTACGAACTATCGATAGCCATCCTAACATCACTCCAATGGAAGGAGTTTCTGGTGAGGACCCAATTCACCCAATTTTCACTTCTCTACCTTATATAAGAGACATTACACCTAGACTTTCCAGGTTATTCATGGATCTTAACAATTTCAAAATTGCAAATAAAACTATATTGACAATCAGATCAATTTATTCAAAGGTTAAAGACAAAAATCCTCTAACATCTTGTACAAATATTGTCTATAGTATTCCTTGTCGTGATTGTGATAAACACTATATCGGCCAGACTATGAGATCGCTTTCCAACCGTATAGTCTCACATAAGAGTTATTCCAGGTTACACCCTGAAAGGTGCGCCCTTGCAGAACATGTTAACACTTTGGACCATCGAATGGACTTTGAATCAGTGAGTGTGTTGGCTACTGAGTCACATAAAACTAAGAGAACCTTCTTAGAGATGGCCTTCATTTCGCAGTCAAATAATTGCATAAATAAAAAAACATATATCAATCATTTGAGTGAGATTTATTCCTTTTTACTGTCATTGGATAACAATCACAGACCACATAACATGAACACTTTCCAAGGTACACATAACAACAACACCTCATTACTAACATTCAATTAATTATCAGGGTGATGGTATGGGCAATTCCACTGTTGCTTAACGTATATTTTTATTATTATTATTATTGTTAATATTATTATTGTTGTTACCTTAATAATGCCTTTTTGCAATCAATATGTATACGAAAATACATCAACAATCAAATTGACTGTCTCGACCCTTACTTCGTGGAATATGCTCATATTAGTGTTTTTAAATGAAACTCACGGTCTCTAGTTAATTCCACAATATAATAAAAGTTATTGAAAATTCTAAAACAATTGTCAATTTTTTAGAATTTTCAATAACTTTTATTATATTGTGGAATTAACTAGAGACCGTGAGTTTCATTTAAAAACACATCAACAATCCATTTGTTTACATATTAGTTGTCATTCAATTCATCTTTTCCGAAATACATTGAGAGTCACGTTTAAAGGGAACTCTTCTTCTTGCTGTATATCACGGCATGAACCCTTCCCCCATAGCAGTTCTATTGGTGTTGGTAGATAGAACCAGCGCGCCGCTCTCACGTTTCGACAAATTGCTTAATGACGACTACCGTGAACTGTTTGTACCAGTGGATGTCAAGTGCCCGTTTCCATTTCAGTCTTGGAGGGAAGAATTCCTGCTTGGTAGCGTCCTTTTCGGTTGTGTGTGTTTAAAAATGATTTTACGATATTAATGTCGTGCAAGTTTTGTGTTTTTATTGTTTTTATTATTATATTATCCTATAACGGCCTCAATGTTGTTAATATTACTGCTAATTTGAATGTCAATTTTTCCCTAACTGATGCCATGTGATGAGTTCTTCAATCTTATGTAAAGGAAAATAATTTCACATTGGATGTAAGTACACTTTTGTCTCTTTATTGATGGAGTTGAGAATAATCCCATTTTTTCCTCTATTTGTAGCGTCCCTGATGATAAAAACCAATAAAGAATTCTCTTTTTCCCTGTTGCTGCATTCCCCAATATTTCTGAGTTTTAATATATATATATATATATATATATATATATATATATATATATATATATATATATTGAAAACATTTATCTCACAACAAATTAGTATTAAAAACGAAAAAATTCATGTTAAAGATTTTTTTTGACAATTTAGGGGACATTCGATATACTAGAAAGGTTTAATCTCAGTAACTATATTCATGGGATCATTTAATAAACAAATCTTGGAGTGTAGATATTACAAATGTTAGTATTTGGTTATTACAATTCTACGTTATCATATCAGAGGTGTATTCCAAAATTGTCATTTATCCAGTCAATAGACTGAATCTGAAAGTTATGTCGCATTGAAATGAAATAATAAAATGTTTAACAAATCATATTTTGCCATAAATAGAACAACTATTAAATAACAATGAATACTTGAATAAAATAAGACGTTATGAAAGATGAAATGGTTGGATAAGTGACAAGACGAGACTAAATCAAATAAATTTTTGACAACTGGAATATTTTAAAGGTGACAATTATATTAAAGCTTCTTTACCTCCAGAGCGTATTACAATGGTTCATCTGATTGGATATAATCGTAACGAGAAAAAAATATTTTTTTTGAGAATTGTCAGTGTCAAATAAATAAAAATTTTGGATGGGAAAATAATTTGAGATCGATACATAAAAAATTTGTTTCATGAAATATTACTGCTTACAATTAGAAAAAGATATAATTTAGACAATTGTGTAAAAAGTGAAAGAACTTACTGGTATCAGGAAATTATATAAAACGTTCCTGGTGTGAGAAATCCTGTGTTCTGGTGACAGCCGATTTGTATCCGGTTTGAAAGGAGACAAGATTTCTTTAGAATCAGCGAAGTATACCGAGGATTGGTAACAAAATTTTGATTATTATATCGAGATACAAAAGTTTAAAGGAAAACAAAGTCAATTGAATATGACACAAAAAGCATGCTAATTTTAACGTAAATCTTTTGATCATTGAGGAACTAAATTGAATTCCAACGAGTGCGTGTAAACTCCAAAACCTTTTCTATACTTGTATTTTTTTATATTTTCCATTCTATTCCGGGACTGTAGTTAAGATTTAGTTATAAGGTGTATAGTTAGTTGTAATTTGTATAGAAATAATAATCCTGGAGATTGTACTAGCAATTATTTGCAATTAACATTCGACATTTTCAATTTTTTTTTAAATGTCATGTGCACAATAAATTTTGGAAGTTGTTATTTAAATATTAAAGGATTTGCTATTTATTCTGATTTGAAGAAGAATTTCATTCACTAAATTTAAAAATAATAATAAAATTGGTGCCCGAAGGAACTCACCTGTAATAAGATCTCAGGTCGTGGCAAATAAAAGATAAATTAAACTTCAGAAGAATAAAATTTATTAAGTGATTCACATTAATATAATCATCTCAATATATATATATATATATATATATATATATATATATATATATATATATATATATATATATTGAACCACATATCTTATATCTTAAAGCACATCAGCTGATTGAGAATGTTTAGTTTAGTATTTAAAGTAAATTGAAACTATGTTAATGCAGGAACACATTAAAAAAAACCACAATCAGAATTAAAATTCATATAAAGTCATATTATAAAATCATTTGTTTAATATAATTAAAAGAGTAACAATAAATATAGAGAAATTACCTTAATAATTTTCTTAAAATATGAAAACGCCTAACAAGTATTGAAGAAAACATTAAATCTGCCTAATATGGATATGTGTTTGTCACTAAGGAATCAGCTGTTTATCTGAAAATAAACAAGCTTTAGTTATCTAATTTAATATAACTATCAGTTGAATAGTAATAATAAAAATAATATTCATATTTGTTATAAAGAATTAGTTAAGTTAAAAATATAAATACACGATGACATAAATCTAATGATATGTCAAAATTTGGTATCAATTTTGTAGAATAACAAAAAAGGAAATGAATCATAAGATGGTGATAGATATATGTCAATATTTGGAACTATAAAATTTGGACAGTATTAAATAACGAAATCAAGATATACAGAGTGGCCAAAAAGTCTGGAAACGGCCAATTATCTCGTAAACTGCTAGTCCTAATTGTACAAAATTTGGGGTACACCTATTTTGCGATACGGAGATTCCAGATTTAATATTTGCAATGTTGCCAGATTTCCTGTTTCTCTTATATTATTAGTAACTTTGGTTTTTCAAATGCATCACCCTGTATATTCAGTCGTTTTTGGAGCCTCCTATTCAATACGAGTTCAACCATATGTAACACTTATGATTTTCTGTAGTCTGGAAGGTCTTAAATACATAAAACAGTAAAAAATATGTAGATTTGAAGTAATTTAAATGTAGAATGCTGTGATTTTGACATTTGTCCACCATTTACATTATTAACTAAAACTGACAGTAGTTTGATGTGTTTTGAAAAGTTCTGCAAGGTAAATTGCTTCTCTAAAATGGCTCTTAACGAAAAAGAACGGATTACTATTCTAATGATGAGAGGGTACGGCGACAGAAAAAGATCTTATTGTGAAGTAGCCAACTTGTTCAACGATACTTTCCCAAACCGCTCTCCTATTCATAAAGCGACGGTACAAAAAACTGTAAAGCGGTTTGAGGAATCTGGAGGAGTAAAAGACAGATACCGATCAGGTAGACCCAAAACAGTTATGAATGACAACAAAACTTTAGATATAATGCAGAGTTTTGTTGAAGATCCACATACATCCTCACGCAGGGTTGCACAAGTACATGATGTAGGTCGTTCTTCAGTCTTACGTATACTACATAAGACTAAATTTAAACCATACAAAATTCAGTTATTGCAAGAATTAAGTGAAGATGACTTCGATCGTAGATTAGAGTTTACTGAGGTAATGATGGATAAAATTGAAAATGATGAAAATTTTGTTAACAGAATATGTTTTTCCGATGAAGCAACCTTTACACTTTGTGGCTGTGTAAATCGACACAATTTAAGGTACTGGAGTGACGTAAATCCCCACTGGATGCGTGAGAACCATACTCAAAGACCACAAAAATTAAATGTATGGTCAGGTATAGTAGGTACTCAGTTAATTGGGCCATTTTTTATCGAAGGAAATTTAACGTCAGATAAATATGAACTTCTACTTAGAAATGAAATTGTACCTACACTGAGAAACTTGTTTGGAGCCAATTTTAATAATATATGGCTTCAGCAAGATGGAGCTCCAGCTCATTTTGGTGTAAATGTCCGGCGTTATTTAGATGGGATATTTCCCGGACGATGGATTGGTAGACGAGGTAGAATTGAATGGCATCCACGTTCACCTGATTTCAATCCTAAAGATTATTTTTATTGGGGATACTTGAAAAATTCAGTTTACAAAACTAAACCAGCAAGTCTTGCAGATCTAAGGCAACGAATTATCGATTAATCTCGATTAATTTCTAGACAATCATGGAGAAATGTGGTAGATGCATTCTACCATCGATTAGGGTACTGTCAACTCACAAATGGAGCACATTTTGAACACTTGATAAAGTAACCATTGAGTTAAAAATGTTGCAATATTTCAATTGTTACGGTTTAATGTAGTTGAAAATAGTTTGTATTAAAACATTTAATAAGACAATTAGGCGTTGCCAGACTTGTGTTTTATTTATTTAAGACCTTCCAGACTACATAAAATCATAAGTGTTACATATGATTGAACTCGTATTGAATAGGAGATTCCAAAAATGATTGAATATACAGGGTGATGCATTTGAAAAACCAAAGTTACTAATAATATAAGAGAAACGGGAAATCTGGCAACATTGCAAATATTAAATCTGGAATCTCCGTATCGCAAAATAGGTGTACCCCAAATTTTGTACAATTAGGACTAGCAGTTTACGAGATAATTGGCCGTTTCCAGACTTTTGGGCCACTCTGTATATATCAGATAAAAGGATTTATGTTATAAACTTAAATATTATTTCAAAGTTTTCACATGTAGAAAAACAAAAATTTACATTGCAATATCAAAATATTAACCATGAATTTCACCAATTGTTAAAAGACTTATTGTATTGAAATTAGTTTATATTAAAGAAAAAACAGAATTCACAATCATATGTTTTTTCAAAACTTTCATAAAGTGCAATAAACGTGAATAGAACTCTATAGCTCAAGAAAGATAAGCATTGGTTGTAATATGACAGGACAATGTGGTTAAATTATAAGGAAACAAAACTTTGTTTGGAACAGTGAGCTGGGAAACAATAGTTTATTTATTAAAAAATTGACGATCGAGGGGAAGCGTTGGTAGATTGAGTTTGTCGTCGTAGGAGAGGAAATGAGGATGTAAGTTTTGCAACAAATTTTAAGCTAAATCGCAACAAAAACGTTGAAAGTTAAAAATTCATAAGCTATATTAAACAACAAACACTTACGTATATGGATATCCAGTTATTCCTGAGAATACCCAATATTCTTCCAGAAAATATGCAGCGTGGACTTCAATAGGCGTATTCCTGTTACCAGATGTGGTAAATTCCAGAATCTAGACTTCAGGTCAGTGTTTTTTAATATTATTGGCCAATAATAACAAACTAATTTAAATTCAGTGACTATTTCCATCTGTAAAATAATTCTTGCGTCTATATGATCGATCAAACTAAAAGAAAAAGACTTTTATGTAGCTATTCATTAGATATAAATTTGAGATTATTAAAAAAACCCACATGAACGTTCTTAATTTTGTAATAAAATAATGGTAGTACTTTATGAATAATAGTATAAGAAATTTGCATTTTATGTAGATATAATATTTCCAAAGATATATGTAGTTGGTATATAATTTCTTCTGAACATTTAATAATCTGTATGTCTAATTTCACACATAAATTCTTTTATCATACTTTCCATCACCATTCTATGATGAATAGAGTATCCATACAATTGGTAAGCGTCTGATAGAAACGTTCGGTTTCATTCGTATCATTCCGTTTCTATTTGAGCATGCGCATAGAATGTTAGATGGTATAATTTATGACTGTGGTTTAATAATACCATATGCGTATCTATTATATATATATATATATATATATATATATATATATATTGAAATTAATTTTTTCTTAAAAAATCAAATTATTTAGAATCAATACAACACCAATCAACTCACTCTTTTCTCAGGGAGGGATCAAAGATTTCAACTAATAATTCAAATTTGTAAATTTCCAAATAATTTTCTAAATTACGTATCACACTATTCAAATCTACAGTAACTGTTTATCCAATACACTATAAGACAATTCAAACTATCTTATGACATATATGAATTTACTGTCAGGAGATTAACTAAATGTCACTTATTATACTAAATTTTCTATAGTATAAAAATTATCAAATATAATGAAAATGGATATGAAAAGAGAGCCAAAAAGATTTGGGATTCAAATTTATATATTATATTATCAAAATAACACTTACAAAAATTAAAACTGATCAAAAATATCATAAACGCATAAACACAGATAGAATTTTCTATCAAACCTTAATATTAAAAACCATCTATATTAGAAATTTCCGACCTAAATAATTTAACCGAAAGTTCAAAATGTCTAAATTTATACTTGATATCTGTCAATGTAAATTTTCTTGTAAATTGTCTGTTCCCAAAATTGTCTGCACTTGACGTAGAATTTTATATAAGTAACGTTACTATAATTTAATCATAAGATGCATCTATTTTCGAAATAATTTTGATCAAAGGCCTATTAATTCTCGAGAATAATATATAATATGGACTGGACTCACCAAACAGGATACTAGAAGATATCGTACGTATTTTTAGAATTTCCGGAACAAACGTTTCCAAATCAATAATTTAGAAAACGCGAAAACCACTTGCACTTTAGCGGTAATTCTTTGTGAATGGTACACGCACTGGCTTTACAAAAGGCAAGATATGTTGAACTGATAACGATTATATAAATTCCCTAATATTCAAAATTAAATTTGAGACAACTCTTATTATGATGTTGTCTCATGGGGATCTCAAATTCAACTAACTAAAATGTTTCAATAAATAATTCTCTTCTCCTTTGGTTACCTAGAATTCTTTTTTTTAAAAAAATTACAAATTTACGTTTTTATATACCAAGAGAGATTTTCATTATTTTATTTATAAGTGCCATTTGCTAATAGAGACATCTGTATTCTGCTTTTTCAAATCGTTTTAAAATCTATCTGTCATTAAGTCTATTCTGCAGTAATGTCATATGAAATTGAAATGTCAAATTTTATTAATATATTGAACCTTTCAAATTATTACTAATACAGTGTGTATTACTAGTATTACATCTAAATATGCATATTTTCTTTATTTCAATGTTTTCTATAGAATTTAGATAGAGGATATGTATTAATATATATATATATATATATATATATATATATATATATACAGTTCATTCATTTAAATTTTAAAATTATTTATTTAATTATTTTGTACAATACTTCTGCTATACCCAGTATTGTGTATGAAATCAATATTTATGAAGAACCCAGTATATGTCAAATTTGGCATCATTTAATTACCGACATTTACATAAAATGTATACAATAATATATAAATTAGGTCACAATTTAAAGAAACATTCAAAATGAAGGAAAGATCCGGAATTGTAAATAATTTAGAATTGTACGAGTTAGCTGTTATCATCTAGTACTGCTGAGTCCGATCCAGAATTATTATTTGATTGAAACATTCAGGCCTTAAAACAAATTAAACTATAGATGCATCTAAATTTAACAATCCGTATAGAATAATAAATATTTTGAAGAAATAATAAAAAAACATTTCGGATATTTGACAAGTCAAGCGATTGTTTGAAGAAATATAAAACTTTTGGTATTAGGTGTTATAGTTTGTAGGTTGTTTAATTTAATTTATATTTGGGAACATTTTGTTCTTTGTCGTAAAAAAGGAAAACTAATTGATTTGATAATTGTATATACTCTCGTTAAATTGTTACTTACATTGGAAACATTTAAACTATTTAAAATGTTTGTAGAAATTAAATATATTTATCATTTATCAAAATTAGAAATTTTATTTTAAAAAGTGACAATTTGTGGATTATTGTTGACAAACAAGTCATTTATACATTTTGAAAATAAAAAAGTATTTGAATGGTCTTTATAATCTCGAATTTACAGCCATAAAATAATACAGAGTCAAGGGTAAAGAACTAAATTAATAATTAACAGTTAAGTTGGACAATAAATTGAAATTAAATTAAAATTTATATAAGTTTTTTATTTCTAATAGCAAATTGAACTCACCCTGACAAAAGAGTGATAATAATAATTCGAAACTAAACTCATCTTTCAATATTATAAAATTTTGATAGCCGGGAATCATTTGACAACTGTCAGTTTTTGAATAATTCAAAATACATGTAATTAAGTTGCATTTTGTAACACAATAAAATATACAGATAAAGAAACTAAGATCAATTTTTTTTATGTATAACAGAAATATGAACATATCTGTCAATTGTAGTTTAATTTTTAGCAAGCAATTTTATATAATGTAAGAAGATGAAATTATTTTAATAAAGTTTTATAATACTAAATGTGGATAAAAAACATATAAAGCCATGTTGTAATAATAATTAAAACAAAATATTTCTTATATTGATAAGAGAGTTTGACTGTACCTTTTTATACCATCAGTTTAATGAATGAATTCCTACGAATTGTGGATTTGATAAGCGAATCCTTGAAATAGATCAATGATTTTATGCTAAATGTTCATGACTGGATTTTACTTGATGATTGTATGAAAATAAATTTTTTATAGATGGTACATACCACATTGATTTGCAATAACGTTGGAGAGATTAAGTACTAGCCTGTTAACACTAAATCCACACACACACATTTAGTGTATAGTATAGTGTGTATAGTATTTCTAAATAGTTCATTATTATTGCTAAACATTGTCCTTTTAATTATTTCAACTTTTAAAAGTCCTGTGATTGGTTGTAACTTATTTTCTAATTATACATATCACATATGTAATTACTCTATTTTATTTTATTTGTTGTTCATTAATTTATTAACCATAATATCTTAATAGTTTTCAAAATTTTATTTATATATTCATCATGTATTCTATTATATCTGTTGGTACGCATGTCAACATAACACAACATTTCCGGTTCTTTAACATTTTCTTATTTAGGAAATAGATCTTTATAACTTAATATGTATTAGATGTAAATAATATTGAATCTTATATTACTGAATTCACAATTGTTTTCTTTATTCAAGTTTAAATTGTTTTCATATGATATGATAGCTTTTGTTGATGTTTCAATTTATTATTCTGTCCTTCATGTTACTATTACATTTTGGCCATGTCTAAAGTTATTGCGTTAAGTTAATTGATTTCATTTTCATTTATATTTTTGTTATGTCTGAGGTTACGTATTGCGTTGAGTTAACTTATTGATTATTTTGTTCTTATTATGATTATAACATGACTATATGTTTTTTATATATTTACATTTAGTATTATACAACTTTATTAAAATAACTTGATCTTCTAAATTACTTAAAGTTGATAAAATTAAACTACTATTGGCAGATATAAAATGTTACTATTATATACAATAAATTTGATATTATTTTCTTTATCACCACATTTTCTTTGTGTTTGTCTCCATTCATTCTACAACAATATATATATATATATATATATATATATATATATATATATATATATATATATATATATATATTAGTGTATAATAATAAATAATTTAATTTAATGCACTAGCGATGGGATGCCATTTATTGTATTTTTTTATAATTACGTTAATTTATTTTATTTAATTGTTTATGGGCGCCAGAATTGGTTCGCTTACCACGAACTACAATTCAAAAATAATATATGTAAATTAAAGATATTCTAAATTTGTTTTATCTTTTTATCACTGTATCTCAGGGATGAGATTCGGCACTTGACGATTGTCAGCAACAGGAAACTATAGGTAAGATATCAAAGAAACGCAAGACGAACATAGACAAACGATTTTTAATTAAATATAAACGATGAAAGAATGAAATATTTTATCAATCAATAAATTGGCGATACATCTTAAAATTCAAAGGAATGCTATTAGCGCAAATCTTCTGATATACGATTTTCTGAGTTATGATATTATTTATCTCAAACGCAAGTAAATTTCGCTCAATTATTTTAATCCTATATGTTCTGAATGTACATCCACAACGTTCAATCCCAACTGTCGTTATTACTAATACGATCGTCGTGTGGTGTGTTACTCTGTGGTTGACATAATTTAGTTTACAAAATGAAGATAAATGTGTGGCGTGTTTGGAATATATTATTTATTTATTTGATGAATTTAGTAAGTATTTATTTTTAATATGAATTTAGTGTTTCATGTCCGATATATATAAGTAGTGGAGATTGAATGTTTAAAGCTAATGTTTAACTATTAAATTGATACCAAAAATATAACCTAACATATAAATATATCTGAATGTTTTTTATAGAGGAAATTCAATATATACACGAGGAATAAAGTTCGTAATTGGTTCTTCTTGACCCAGAGTGTGATGCACTGTAGAAAACGATCGCCTATGATCGAATAAGCGAAACTCAGGATGTGGAAATGATGAGATGTGAAATTATTTCATCAATAGAAATATCTTATCAATATGAAAATATATGGATAGTCGTCGAAATTATATTTAATAAGGTAATGTTCAATCTTACCAATATCTAGACGATATCACAATTTTATCACTTATTTATTAACGTACGAATGATATTTTTAGTTAGTTCACTTTTCAATATTGTACTAAACACTAGTTAACTTTATTTTAGGTTTTTGTTTAAATTATATCAAGTTTTAAAATTTTGGAGAAGAGAAATTTAAACACGTCCTCCATCTAATTAATTCACACGGCGTCTCTCAAGCTCAAAATCAACAACATTCAAATGTTTTTATTATTGTTTTTCATTATTCATTTGTCCATAAACAAACATTGTTTTTGTCGAATCATAATACCTTTTCTTGCGTTATTGTAGACAAATTCACTGTGTTTCTATGCACTTCTATATTCACTCCGAATTACACTACCCGAACTATTAACAGAACGTTGGTTTCCGCGTTGATATTTCGACCTTGACGTTTCATACAAATAATTGAAAAGTTTATGCAATATACGGGGTTTCTGAAAGTGTTTAATAAAATATAAAATTATAACAGTTGAATTTTGGTTTCAAATTCATGTGATCCTATATACAGTGATCATCATAATTATGTACAAAATTATATTTGACGTAATTTACTTGTCGTTATTGTATCTTCTGTACTTTGAAATATACTTTAAAGAAAAATAGTTACTAAATTTATAACGAGGAAAACCTACAAACCCTCACAGTGCTCGTTATAGGTATGCGGGTTGTCTCACGTGGTACAACACGTGCTCGCCAGTCGACTAGCTTCGAGTCGAAGAAGGGGTGGATTCTTCAAATGATTATTAAGTATACAAAAGGGCGCCAGAGAAGTTTTGGCAAGCACCCAAGACTTCCTAAGTTAGCCCACAACTCCTCAGTGGGTTAACAACACACACTACACACTCCAAAGGTTAAACTGATAGGTAGATTATCATAAGTAAATAAAAGTCCGCAAGTACACCCTGATTGAAATTTTAATTAGTCTTGGTGGACCAAAGGTCTCTTTTCAAAATATTTGTTACAATGTCACTACAACAATATCGCAAATAATGCCTGAGCTCAGCTGAAGGCTGTAAACACAGGATGTAGATGGGCTGAAGGCCGAAATCTACATAAATCCAAAGAAAATTCCTAACTAACTTATCGGTTACAAACAATTAAGTAACTGTCGAGCAGATTCTATAGTTCTAGGGAAACGACCAAATAGTTCATGTACAATATCTCAAAAATACCACGATAATTTATGTATCAAAAATCAACAATGTACAATTACACCCTTCCGCAAATTATACCAATATCAATATAAATTGTTGCATAAACCTAAAATTTAAATAGCAATCGCGTTTAGCGTTGCTAGCGAAAATACAATTCAAAATTATGAACTGTGCAAGTTATATTCACAAAATTTGTCAGAAATAGGCAAAAAAAATAAAACCACTAAATAACGCAATACCAGGTACGTACCGTAGTGTCTTAGCGTATTTTCAAACTATGAGCAAAGATTTCAAATTTTTAAATACAAAGTACCAGTGTAAGCAAGATTATAATAATTGTCGCAAAAAGAAATAAAACTTTAAATGTAAAAAGGTAATATGTGAAGCATAAAGGTGAATTTACTAATGAAAATGATGAATAAAAAGGAAAACTATTCACTTATCCTTTTCCGGAACCAGAACAGGAACTGATGTTGCTCCAGACTAATCCAGTCCTCCTGGAATCTGGTCTCACTGACCCATTAAATTCCAATCAGTGAGTCACAAACAAAAAACCCCCCTAAAATAGAGAAACGAATTAGCCTCTACATAGGGTTTACATTTTACCCCGGTCAAATTTTCGACGTACCCCCGTAATATCCCATCATACTGACTATATTAACAATACCCGAAATTCGCAAATAATTATACCTCATGACTTTTAACTGTATAAAAGCCACCTACTCTGAGAATAAAAACTATATGACTGGTTTTTTTCCGCTTAGCAAAAAAAACTACGATACCAATAAAAACCCATAATATAAAAACTACGTCATTGGACACATCCCTGAATATTTATACAACCCCCGTGATATATTCTTATTTCAACAAAATATAAAGCAATGAAGAATATGAATTAATAAGAATTTATGAAATACAACGAAACTAACCCGCGAAATCCAGATTACATTCTCCAATAAATTACGAATCAAAGCAAAATTTCTACGTTAAATTACCTACAAAACTGTTAATTCCGAGAAAGTATTTTTCAACCATTTACCTTGTTAATGAATCCAATGCCGTCTACGGAAATTTACCACCAATATACAATTCCTGTAAATCCTTAAGGAACCCACAGTCATCGACCGTTTTTGGTTCAATAACTTATCGGGCCAAAGCTACCAGCTGTTGGTTCCAGCCGTATTTTTCTTTCCCTACGACGAAATTGTCGGTTTTTCTTATCGACTTCTAATGGCTCCCAGAGCACATGCAAAAATTTTTAAAGTTAATCAAGTGTGTGTACACTTCGACGGCAAATGGAGGACTGAAATTTTTAACTTTGTACCGACAGCGCTGTGACTTCTCTCAGTCGACAGGTTAGCCAAATTAAGTCTCCGACGGCTCGGCAAATTTTCGCGTTACAAATTAAATAGCAATCTCTGGAATCAATTTATCAATTGCATACTATTCATAAATATTTCTCGACATGTTTAAATTATGTCCTTATGGATTATTTCCTTTTATTGAATTTTTATTACTACTGCTACTAAGATTCACATTATCTGAGTGATGCTAATGATTTAATTTAACTTGATAGATATTTTTCACTTTAACATTGCCCCATTATTCTATAAACTTTAACTCTTTCATTATGCTGTTGTAGGTTTGTACAAAAAATTTGGTCCAAATGCGTAAAAATATAAAAAAGATATGTCGGAAAAAGTCTGAAAATGGGGACCAAGTTTTACGGTAGGAAATGGCATTTAGAGTTCAGTCTCGTAGAAACAGATTGATTGAATTTGACATTTTCTGAACCTGCTGATGATAAATAAAATAAACGAACGAGAATAAGGCAAAACCTGAAACATGCCCTCGCGTATAAATATAAAATTGTTGTTGTACGTACTGAGAAATTACCCTGTTTATAATAATAAATACTGTCATGCTTATTTATTATATTTTCTTTTTCAGAATATAAATCTCCCGAATATGAAAAGTTGGGTTTTGATTTGGTCAAAGAACACATGGTATCAATAGGTTATCCACTAGAAATTTTACAATTCGAATATGATCCCACATTTGCAGTTAGGTATGTACAGTTAAATATTTAACAAACATTTCTCATTATTATCAAGCACAAGCTATTGCATGGGTGATTGAAATTGGCATATGTTCAGAATTGCCGTCTTCTGTAAATCAATACACAGGGTGAGTTTTTAGTGTGACAACGATCGATAACTCCGTTATTATGGAAATTATCCAAAAAAGTTATTGACAAAAATTGTAGGGAACTATGTGTCCCTTACTTGGAAAATATGCCGATATCTACAGGGTTGCTCATAGCTGCGTGACAAAGCAAACAAACGTTTTTTAAATGCCCTGTATATTGTCTCCCATTTAGATTTCTCCTATAATTCTCGTTCTTACATTAACCAGTTTTACCAAATTATATAGGATATTTAAAAAGATATATCCATTTTTATATCGAAATCGCTACGAATATTGTCTAGTTCTCACACTAATTGTAACAGAAATTATCGACGAATGTTTGTATATTGGGTGAACTAAAAAGTAAACTTATCATAGTAGATATACTAAGTTGGTCCAGACTCATCGCTGGCTCACTTTTTCCAATTTTTGCCACTAGATGGCGCTGGTCGTTGGCGGGTGATTCAAATGAAGCGCTGGCGTCGTCACTACGACGTTCAATTAATATACAGGGTGTCGACGATGTCAAAAAGGCACTCTGCTATTATTGGTTGGATTTTCATCGATCAAACGGCATTTTGATAGGTATGTCACTACGACGTTCAACATACAGGGTGTCGACATAAAGATGTCAAAAAGGCACCCTGCTATTATTTGGCGGATATTCATCGATCAAACGGCATTATGATAGGTACGTCACTACGACGTTCAATATACAGGGTGTCGACATAAAGATGTCAAAAAGGCACTCTGCTATTATATTATTGGTCGGATATTTATCGATCAAACGGCATTATGATAGGTACGTCACTACGACGTTCAATATACATGGTGTCGACATAAATATGCCATATGGACACTCTGCTATTATTGGTCGGATATTCATCGATCAAACGACATTATGATAGGTACGTCACTACGACGTTCAATCAATATACAGGGTGTCGACATAAAGATGTCAAAAGGGCACTCTGCTATTATTGGTCGGATTTTCATCGAACAATGGGTCACTACGACGTTCAATATACAGGGTGTCGACATAAAGATGTCAAAAAGGCACTCTGCTATTATTGGTTGGATTTTCATCGAACAATAGGTCACTACGACGTTCGATTAATATATAGGGTGTCGACATGAAGATGTCAAAAAGGCACTCTGCTATTATTCAAGAAGACCATCATCTTTACAAACAGATATTGGAACTGACATGTGTACATAGGGAGTTCTGAGTACAGTTAAGACATCAAGCTAACAAAACCAGAATATAATAGTAAAACCATTATGTTTCTACAACAAACAGAGAAAACTTTCCACGTAACGTTAGACGTTACACGTGACGTTAGACACGTGACGTCTGACGTTACACGCGACGTCTGACGTTAGACACGTGACGTTTGACGTTACACACGACGTTTGACATGACGAGAAAAATAACACACGTGACGTTACACGTGAAGTTTGACATTACGAAAAAAATCCAAAGCGACGTTTCGATGATCATCATCATGTCTAACGAGGAATCGTCCTATCTGAGCGTGCGTGAGCTCGTTGGAAAGACCTTAGCGTTTACATTATGAGAAAAATTATGAAGAAATTATTATTGTATAAACTGTAAAGCATAAAAAAGAATATTGAGGTGCTTTAATAGAATTTATTTGCAATAAAAAAATTACGAGGGTAATATTATATTCGAAAACCAGCGTCGGAGATGTTCCACGTTTCTTTGGGTGCACGAATACAGTCCAGTGGTGTGGCAGGGATTTGGATATTGGTGAAAATTTCCCGTACCACAAAGCGTTTCATCAAACTTGCAGGTATACATTATGATTGGGAATACAACAAAAATGTGACATTTCTTAATTAAAAATTCAGCTTTCGGAAATTATTTCATTTATTTTGTTCACGCCCAAAGAACTTACCATTGAGATTGGCTTTAAGCAAAGTCATTACATATTTATGCTTCCACAACCGTTTGCTACATTGAGTAATCAGGATAAGAAAACTACTGTTTACTTGGAGAAGAAGGTGCACGGTATCCGATACTCTGCAGGACACGTAGAATATTCCAAATTAAATGAAATATTTTCCGAAAAATTGTTATATGCTGCTGACTATATCTACCTTCGTGGTCATCAAAAACCTGAATTTTTAATTAAGAAATGTCACATTTTTGGTGTATTCCCAATCATAGTGGATACCTGCAAGTTTGATGGAACGCTTTGTGGTACGGGAAACTTTCACCAAGATTCGAATCCCTGCCACACCACTGGACGCTGGTTTTCGAATATAATATTACCCGTGTACTTTTTTTTATTGCAAATAAATAATGTTAAAAATTATGTGAATTCTATTAAAGCACCTCAATATTCTTTTTCATGCTTTACAGTTTATATAATAATAATTTCTTCATTATTTTTCTCAAAATGTAAACGCTAAGGTCTTTCCAACGAGCTCACGCACGCTCAGATAGGACGATTCCTCGTTAGACATGATGATGATCATCGAAACGTCGCTTTAGACTTTTTTCGTAATATCAAACTTCACTTCACGTGTAACGTCGAACGTCACGTGTATTATTTTCTCGTCATGTCAAACGTCGCGTGTAACGCTACGTGTAAAGTTTTCTGTTTGTTACAGAAACATAATGGTTTTATTATTATATTCTGGTTTTATTAGCTTGATGTCTTAACTGTCCTCAGGACTACCTATGTACACATGTCAGTTCCAATATCTGTTTGTAAAGATGATGGTCTTCTTGAATAATAGCAAAGTGCCTTTTTGACATGTTTATGCCGGCACCCTATATATTAATCGAACGTCGTAGTGACTTATTGTTCGATGAAAATCCAACCAATAATAGCAGAGTGCCTTTTTGGCATCTTTATGTCGACACCCTGTATATTGAACGTCGTGGTGACCTATTGTTCGATGAAGATCCGACCAATAATAGCAGAATGCCCTTATGGCATCTTTATGTCACACCCTGTATATAAAAATAATCAATCATAAATCCGTTTGTTCGATGAAAATCCGACCAATAATAGCAGAGTGCCTTTTTGACATCTTTATGTCGACACCCTGTATATTGATTGAACGTCGTAGTGACGTACCTATCATAATGTCGTTTGATCGATGAATATCCGACCAATAATAGCAGTGTCCATATGGCATCTTTATGTCGACACCATGTATATTGAACATACGTAGTGACGTACCTATCATAATGCCGTTTGATCGATGAGTATCCGACCAATAATAGCAGAGTGTCTTTTTGACATCTTTATGTCGACACCCTGTATATTGAACGTCGTAGTGAGGTACCTATCATAATGCCGTTTGATCGATGAAAATCTAACCAATAATAGCAGAGTGCCTTTTTGACATCTTTATGTCGACACCCTGTATATTGATTGAACGTCGTAGTGACGTACCTATCATAATGCCGTTTGATCGATGAATATCCGACCAATAATTGCAGAGTGTCCATATGGCATCTTTGTGTCGACACTATGTATATTGAACGGACGTAGTGACGTACCTATCATAATGCCGTTTGATCGATGAATATCCGACCAATAATAGCAGAGTGTCTTTTTGACATATTTATGTCGACACCCTGTATATTGAACGTCGTAGTGACGTACCTATCATAATGCCGTTTGATCGATGAATATCCGACCAATAATAGCAGAGTGCCTTTTTGACATCTTTATGTCGACACCCTGTATATTGAACGTCGTAGTGACGTACCTATCATAATGCCGTTTGATCCATGAAAATCCAACCAATAATAGCAGAGTGCCTGTTTGACATCGTCGACAACCTGTATATTGATTGAACGTCTTAGTGACGACGCCAGCGCCTCATTTGAATCACCCGCCAACGACCAGCGCCATCTAGTGGCGAAAGTTGGAAACAGTGAGCCAGCGATGAGCCAGGACCAACTTAGTATATCTGTTACTTATGATTTTGCTAATTTTTTTAAATGCTTTGTCCCATATTTTTTTATTTGCATTTGGTGTGTCCTCTCATTTTGTAAAGCATTCCCTATACGTAAATTCATAACTTTCTGAAAATTTTTAGTTTCTTCAATTTTTTGTAATATTTCGTAAATATAAACAAATATTATTATTTAATAAACATATATCATAATAATATTCCATGAAAATAATTTTAAACTAAATGTTCGAAGTGTTCCTACAACGTCTATGCAAGTTTGTACGTCAATTCTATTCTTCTCTTTTCCTATCTTTCATTTAATTTGATGTTGCATGTTCTTTGTACATCCGGTTTTTTATATAGCCCCACATAAAAAATACATTTTTGATAATCTCGGTGATCGAGTTGCAGTTCGTCCTCCACTGCCTATCTACCTTCCAGGATAATTATTAGCTAAGTGGTTGTGAATAAGGGCCATGTGACAAACTGGAGCACCGTCGTGTAAAAACCACATTCTTTGCCGAATATTAAGTTGAACATTTTGAATTTGAAGTAATAGTGGCAAATGATTCCTAATAAAATCAAAACATACAGGACAATTCACGCCATCGTCAAAGAAATGTGACCCAATTATGTGGTCTCCGCTTCAAACATTTATAGACCACCTATTTTGACTATTAGTTTTTACAATGCACATGCACTGCGAGGATAATCATAATCTCTCAATTCTTGGTGTAATTGAATATGGTACGATGCATTTTATATTTTGTAAGGCATTTACGACCGATTTCTCACTAACGTCTTCTTCACGAGTACCAATGTGGGGATTCTCTGTAACGGTTATACCCTGTTTTTAAACTAGGAGGCCATTTTAAGAAATCTGAATCACACCACTAGAAATCACTACAAAAGTTACTAGATTGAGAGCGATGACATAAAGTACTAGTCATACTATAATTGTACAGTCTGGAAATAATAAACCCGAAACTAAATAATAATTGAGCTAATAGACATATGGTTAAAGGGAGTAAGCATATTATTGAAAACGAAATAAAAAATACAACGAATTGTAACGTTAAATCTATAAAGAATTTCAAGGTGGGCGACTACTCTTGTAAGAAGGTTAATAACAGTTGTCAAATTTAGTGGCACGTGAAGTTTTAAGTTTCAAAAAGTTTTGTATTATTAACAAAAAATGGTAAGATCTGAGTCGTTCCTGATCAAACGTAGACTATAGAGATTGAAAGAACCACAATAGACGAAAACAGACTTATTAAAAGAGCAGAGAAACAAAAATTAAGCTATATGAGAAATGAAGAACGCTAAATAAAAAATGTGTTTCAAATTATAAGTACAAGTATTTGTTTGATTTGAATCAAATATTTTTTTGTTCAAGAATTAAATCATCAAAAATATCTGTATGTGATACACTTTAGCAGAATAATCTATTTGTCAACACTTCTTCCGTAGATTTCTTACTTGGAATATTTCATAGCAACATCAGGTACCTATACTGAACAGGAAATTTTCAAATGGTATGAAAAAAGAGCTAACTTATTATCGTTAATCCTCACACGGAAAACAGTAATTTCCGTACTCAGAAATCAGATTTGGTATAAAACATATCTTAGTCATTGAACTACTTGCATATTTTTTTAGTAAACACTGTTTGTAACAAATAAATATTTTACAGTAGGTATATCTGAACTATGAATTAAATTACATCGTCTATTAGTTATTACCTCAAGAAACACTAAATAAATTTACATAAAATATAAATAATTATGCTCTCAGAAACTGCCCCACTGGCATCACAGGAGAAAGAAACGATTATTGGTTGTATAAGATCATCCATAATTCTATCTAACTTGAGCATTTTATCATCTTCTTTTTACAGTAAGTAGAAAATTATTTATGATAAGTTTATATTAATTCATTTATTTATACTCCTATAAACACACAGAGCTGGACAAACTAGTGGAGTATAACTGCTAACTACTTAATTAAAAAAAGTATTAGCAATGAGTAGTTAACTACTATTTTTGTCAACTTTCTGTGAAATAAAATATTTGAGTATAATTACTGTGACTGTTAGAACAAAAGTAATTAAAATATTTTTAAAGGAAACGTAGTAACTACTGCCCAGCACTGTAAATACAAGGTACCAAGTAATAACATATAAGAGTGCTAAACAGAACAAAAGAAAACAAAATGTGCTTAATATTGAAATAATAACCAAAAAATGAATGAATGTTCAAATTTTGGAGTTTTTTTTTAATTAATGGTTTTTTTGATTTCTGAATTATTTCTTGACATAGGTTTTTTTATTTTATGGTTTTATTGGATTTTTGGTTACCACTAGACCAAATACTTAGGCGTGATGGCTCAACAAAAGTTAATACTGACTTTCCCATAAATTGCCATACCATGGGCTATATATAAAAATCGTTTCTTAAGGAGTAAACTCAAAAGATAAGTACTTAGTGGAAAAATGGTGCTTTTGCTAATTGTAAACCATTCATTTTTACTTTGTAAATACCTTTAATTGAATGTATTGGAATAAACTTTGGCATTCAATAAAATTATCAATTTTTACAACTTACTGATCGATTAAAATAATTGAAAAAAATATAATAAACAAGATTGTCAATTTTGCATATATACGATTATGAACATTTACATATTTATTAATTTATTTCTTAAAACGTTAGAAAAATGAAAGGACTTTATGCCGATTAATGGTTTTTTCGCTTCGCAACACATTTAGTGAAGGAGACAAGGACTCAATACCTTCCATCCCATAGCTGGTGGTAGGTACAAATAAAATTGAAATTATGTTCAATGATGATAATTAGACAATTAGAATCAGGACACAACAGTTCCGAAAATTGCCAGCTAGTCATGAACGAATTGTTTCCATTAATTTCATATCATCCGTTGTGCACGGTTTTGCACTTTTCCTTCCTTTTTACTTTAAATCTTATCCCCTACGACTATTTCAATTAGAAATGTATATGTATCCATTTTTCTAACACTTCTGCATCTCTGGAACTTATATGATATATAATTTTCCTAAAAAATTAAATAGGTTTTCAATGCAGATTAAATTATTTCTATTGTGTTAGATCCACTTTTTTTCTAACTTCAATTGATTTAAGACCTATACTGTCGTGAGCAGCGTTAACCAAATTAAGATTTTTAGTAACAAACAAAAATTATGGAGTACTCTACAATCTTTTATCTTTTGTAATAAATGAGGGATGTCCAACGATGAACGATGTTCACCGGTTTGACCACAGCTTAGAAAACAGAAAACTAACTGTCACACTCACTGTGGTTTGACATTTAGTCATTCAGACTTGATTCATAAACGTAGAACCGGCAACGTTGGTATGCATTCCTGCAATTACCTCCTCCTGTATTATTAAGTGAAGAGATTTTGTGACCCTCAACAGACAGGCAACTACCATCTACCAAAAATAATAAATTTGGAGACAGACTTGATGTCCATCTGATGAGGGCGCCGAAATCTATAAAAACATTGGAATGCGTCAGACACGCGAACGTAATGAAAATAAATTGAAGGCCAAAAAACAGGGCTCTAGGAGGAAATATAATTGATAAGAATTCGAATAAATGATAGATGAAGCGTATGAATGGAAGGATGAAAGATGGTAAGAATTAAAACAAACGAAAAAGTAAAAACTTAAGTATGTGGAAGATAATAAAAAATGGACAATTACGATGTGATTGCTGATGTAGTAGCTTTGGGCGAAATGCGACAGACATAGAGATGTAATAGTTAAGATGATACTGAAGCGTGTTAATTTACAGGGAGATATGACATTCAGATAAAAGGTAATCAAAGGAAAAGGCTATATTAACTTGTTTAGTCGAAATAATTGTGGAAACAAAACGCTGAGGAGTTTACAGATGTTAAAAACTTTTAATGCCAAGGATTTTTTATACGTTCAAACACGCGTCTAGCACACCCCATTGCATTCTGAAATGTGAAATGTAATGAAAACCCAAAGTTACTGCATAAATTATGTGAAAGTTGATATTATATTTAGTCTATTTATTTTTAACCTTTTTTCCAAAAAAAAAGTTCGAAAAAAGGTGTGGTGAAATATTTATAAACAACCTATCGTCTCTGCATTATAATTAACAATATATAAGATTTCAGCTGATCAATCGATTTACTAGAGAGGCATTTTACAGTTCCTAAGTAATAAATTAAATAAGTGATTGTTATCAGACTCATTCCTCACGCTTTCAGTATTCTATTACCACTGATATCGAACCGAGATATATGTCTAGGCTTAGTTTTCCCATATAGACACCATATTCGATAAAATAGGTATATTAAAGAGTTAATCATGCACAAAAGAGGGAGGACCGTCATTAAATTATCTATTATTATTATCTAAAATATTGATAATTTACTATTTTAATAAAAATAATAATGAAAGGGAAATGGTGTCAAGTTCAACTTCGTTACAAAATTGTGCTTTAAGCATGTATACACAAAATATTAAATTTGAAGTTTAACTATTCAAATTAAAGTATGTTGAAGAATAAATAAGTACTATTTGGATTACATCAAAAACTTGGGTTTAAAAACAGGTTTGAGAGAAATAATAATTTTAGTATATGTTTTGTGTAACCTTTAATGGATCAGAGTGGAGATGGGACGCGAAAAATTGAAAAAAAGTAAGTAAACCAGCAAGAAACTAAGAATCATTACGAATAGAGAGAATATGGAGACGATAAAAACTACGAAAACGGATTAAGAGATGGCGTGCAAAAATCAAACAAACTATCAAGAATACGAAACGACAGAGAACGAATGAAGTTTGGTACGTGGAATGTTCTGGGAATAGCTTCAACGTGTGGTGAAGGTGGCTCAACACCTTTACTGGTGGAGGGAATAGCTATAACATAAAATAAAACCTAGATTATTTTTTCAATGGGTACATTTTAAAATGTTCAAAATTATTGCATGCTATATTGAATGAAATTAATTGTCTTGACCCGTACTCCGTGGAATCTATTTATATTACTGTTTTAAATGAAACTTACTGTTTCTAGATAATTAATACAATTTATTGTAAAAATGTTAAAAATTCTAAGAAATTGACAATTGTTTTGATATTAAATATCATCATCAGAATGACATAAGTTACATTTCATTTGATACCTACCTGATGTTTAACAATTATTTTTGGCTAAACCAAGAAGTGACCTACCTTGTGATCGACTACAAGAAGTATGATATTATATTAACATATAATAAGTCACTTCTTGGTCTAGCCAAAAATAATGATTAAACATCAGGTAGGCATCAAATGAAATGTAACTTCTGTCATTCTGATGATAATATTTAATATCGAAACAATTGTCAATATCTTAGAATTTTTAACATTTTTTCAATATATTGTGGAATTATCTAGAAACAGTTTGTTTCATTTAAAACTGCTATATTGAATACAATAAAACTTATCTTCAATTTCTGTTAATTTCCTCTCATATTTTCTGGTGGGTATTTCAACTTTTCCAACTGGAGAATAATATGTATGGCTGGAAGGCATTATTTTCCGTTCATTCATAAAAGAAAATGTAGGATAATATTACGTTACTGAAGTACTTGAAAATAGATATCGGCATTGTGGAAGTTACGTCAAGATAATAAAACGGAAAATAATTTTATCTAGGTTAAAGCGTGCACGCCGAATTTCTTAAGGATTATTATATAAAACAGAATAAACATTAATATTCTCTATAGAACAGATAATATTCTCTATAGAACAGATAATATTACGAATAAAAAACTAGTTAGCATAATAGAATTGTCTTAACACGGTAGTGTTCTTATTATCATTAAAAAAGTTGACGTGAAACTAAATTCGTCCTATACCTTCGGCAAAGGAAGGGTGCGATTTACTCCAGGTAGAGAGGTATAAAATAATTATTAACGATACCTGAGTCCAGCAGTTACAAGCCAATTACGACAATACTATTCAGGTGATCAGCTTGGGTGATGACACTTGCATAAACGCCGGAGGCGTGGTTTCTCGATGCGGTCAATTTAATTTCTTAGGACAATACTTGTAATAAGTAATCTACTCTCACCGCGTGATGGAACAAATCACAGACACTCGGTATTCTTCGGGAACTTAATCTCTGTAGTAGCATAATACACAGATACTCCGGTAATTTTAATTCGCCGACTAAGCACAGGGAATATCGATACTTTGGTACGATACGGTACGAAATCTTAATCTCAATAACGATGAATACAACACGTAGAGTTGACACTCTCGGAACTTTACAACTGCCTCAGTCAAGTATTCGTCGCAGACTGACTCTCGTCACGAGATTTTGGGGATATGTAGCCTTTTTCTGAAATTTTTTTCCCTAAAAATAACGGTGAAGCTAGTTCTAAAAAAACCATATAAAACGAATCGAAGCCATAAATTCATCAATTACGATGTCTACCCAGAATTTCGTAAAAAGTACGTTTTTGTCAGAGGCGACACTAAAAACTATTGTTTGCACATCGCACATTTTTTTAGAGGCGATATTAAAAACTATTGTATATTTTCAGTTATTATTTAATTGAATTGAAAATCAAGATTGAAGCGTAACAAACCTTTTCGGAGTTCAGAGATATATTGTTCCTCAATTTTAGTGTTCATTGGCCATAAAGAACGATATCCTTCGCTTCGACGAAAATATTGTTGCGCTAGGGCCGTACTGACATAGAAATTATTCGATTTCGTAGGGCGAAATATAGGAAAAATAAAAACGTTACAGTATAAGAATCTTCAAAGTAATAAGTAAGTAAGTAAACGAATATGATGATAAATTAACTCAATTAAATAATAAACTGAGTCAGTTCGATGCAGACCGAATTCACTGACAACATCGGAAATGAGGCGGTAGATCGCATAGTGTGAGCCAAAAATCAGAGGCGTACCTGAACCCTCCTCTGGGGATGCTCAACTTAGAAAGGATGATGACAAGAATAAAATTAAGCTTGTCTTGGATACTGTCGTATGTCATGAAACCCCCATTACCTTTTACAGCGTTGGCAAAACCAACCAGAAGTTGCCTCGCATGATCAAAGTAGTAATGCCTTCAGAACACCATGCTAAAAACATATTGAGAAATAAATCCAAACTTCTCGAGGAGAAGCGTACTGAAAAATTTTCTATAATAGATGACAAGACGCCCACACAACAACAACGATTAAGAGAACTTCGAAGTGAACTAGATACCCGTAAAAATAATGGCGAACATGATCTGACAATCAGGTACACCAACGGCATCCCAAAAATCTCGAAATTTCGTTCATAACTTTTCTACCCGCAAATTCAATGACTGGCTCTTTTTATACACAAATTTAAACTCACTTCACGCTAAACTTGGCGAATTCACATGCACAGTGCAACTTCTTAAACCACAAATTATTTTTATTACCGAAACCTGGCTTAAACCTGCAACTCCAGACTCCTTAATTAACATTACTGGCTATACAATTTATCGTCAAGATAGAGAAAATCGTGTCGGTGGAGATGTATGCATTTATTTATCCGACGATATTACCGCAAATTTTTCTACTAAAATTAAACTATTAGACATACCTGGGATAGATAGTATACACGTAAATATTGCTAAAAATTTATTTTCTCTTAACCTGGTATGTATATATCGTACCCCTGATACACAACTTGCTATGGACAACATATTGTTTGAAAAACTCGAAGAGTTATCACTTCTTGATAATCTCATCATTGCTGGAGATTTTAACTTCCCAGAAATATCCTGGCCGATAACCTCATTGTCAAATGTTGTAAATTCACACAACGTATTTAAAAACTTTGTTGCAAATTCGAACCTCATTCAACTTATTACAGAACCCACAAGATTCAGAATTAATAATCAACCTTCCATTCTAGATCTCATACTCACCAATGATGAACAGCTAATCTCATCTCTCGAAATAGACTCTCCTGTTGGAAAATCAGACCATGCAGTCATAACTGTCCTGTATTATCCATATGTTCTGGCTGTTTGAATAACGTTGTCCCTAACATGTAGTTGTAACTCCTAGCATCTTTCGGCTGAGGTATCCCTGAAAAACAGGGTTTCAAAATTGATTCGGGGGAATTAGATTTCGAGAGGGCAACATGGCAGACGTTGTTTTTAAATTGTTGTAGTTTATTTGGGATAAAGTTTGTTTTGCATAAGGGGTGCTGCAGCACAGTTGCCTGTGCTGATGCTACCCCCTATGATGAAAATGGGTTCAGAGTTTTAAATAACCAAGTTATGGGATTAGCGATCAATGCAGAACCCTAAAGAACGTCTCGATTAAAAAGAATATATCGGATTTCTGCATGTCGAGAAAATGTCTGATTAAGTGGAGTTTATTAAGTACTCCTTGTACATTACAGAAAATTATTTTCAGATTGAATCTTTTTTGAATTACTGTTTTTCCACCTACTGTCATAGCTGTCAATGTTAGTTACAAAGTTATTGTATATTGTGAACTTTTCTATTTTGTTAGTAGCTTTCCGCATCTCTTGTCAAAGATCTTGTAGCACTCTGGCGAGTTCGTCGAGGTTGACAAGACACCTTAATTCTCTGAACATGCTATTGACTTTTGAAATTTGGTTGATGTCGCTGTTTGTGTTTGAAGATTGGTTTGGTGTTTTCTTCGCTTGAGGGTGAGGGTGGGACTGTTGTGGGGTTGCATGGGAAGTATTTTTGGTGGGGAGGCTGGGAAAACCTGCATTATTGTTTGTCTGTTTATTCCAAGGATTTGTTGGCGGTAAGTGAGCGGGGGTGTATTTTGTAGCGGTAGGTTTGATTTTTTGGGATTGAGTTCTTCTATCTTCCATCTATATTTTTCTTTTGATGAACTCTGGACAGACTTCCGCGTTGGCGGGATGATCTCCATTACAGTTAGCGCATCTCGTTGGGGTGGTTCTCTCCTTTGTGCATTCGAGAGTAAGGTGTGTTCCTGCGCATTTGAGGCAACTGGGAGCACGGCCACAATTTGAAGTAGCGTGGCCCCACAGTTGGCAAATGTGGCTTGCTTTGCCTTCTGTGCTCCCATTGCACTCGGATATATTCAATCATTTTTACGTTTTTATTCAAGAAATCTAATGTAATTTTTGAATTTGTTACTACAAGGTAGAGCGGCCTTCCCTTCCTAGTCATTCTATATACGTCTTTTGTATCAATTTTGTAGGTGTTTTGCACCTCTTCCTTGATGTCTGCTATTTGAAGTCCCTCTGCCAAGCCTTTAAGGACGAATGCATGCGACTTCTCTTCCCTTCTCGAATAGGTGTGATAGGGTACCTTTTCTCGTCTTAGAACGGTTTTTAGCGTTTCGAAATCCTCTACGGTCTTAGTAAATACGATAGAGGAGTTGTTTGTATACTTAATTTCAAATGGTTTTCGAATCTCTAATTTTGAAACCACATCTCTGTGGGCAGAGACGTTACCTTCTATCACTATAGGCGGACACGTGTTATTTTCTTTTTCGCAGTTGTTGGTTTGTTTCTTTCTAACTTTGGTTTGTCAATAGTTTCCTCGTTTGAGCTGAGGTCAGTGGCTTTTAGTTTTCTGAAATGAAATTTCTTTCGTTTTTTCTGATTGTTGTTTGTTGTTGATACTTCATCTTCAGAAGCGTCTGATAGTGAGTCAAATCTGTTTTGTGTGTCGATTGTTTGTGGTTTTTTGGTTTTGTTTAAAATATTATTGAACGATGTGACTTTTTTCGGTTTTTCGAATCCTGGCGGTGTAATTTCTCCGGTTTCCATGTGTGTGGGTTGAGATATAATTTGTATTGCATTTATGTCTTCATTTTGTTTTCTTATTCTCGTTAGACACCGTATTTAGCTGTCTAGCGATTATTGGAGCTTTTTTGCTTGTTAATTTTGTATATTGAGATACAAAATTATCGGTAGGTTGATTTTTGCTGATTTCTGCGTTTTCCACTTCTTGCGCCCATGACATATTTGCAGTGTGGATTTGAACATTTGTTGTAATCTCAGTAGCCCGCTGGTTGTTTTCGGATTCATCAGATTTATTTACACTGATATTTGTACCTATTGTGTCTTCCTCCGTTTGTTTTGTGTTTTTCTCATTATTAATGTTAGATTTATCCGGCGTCGAGGTGAAATTGGTGTTATTGCCGCGACAGATCGGAAAGGATAATTCTGAGTTATTTGTTTTTGAATTTGAAAATTCGTTTTCTAAAGTGTCGTTTTTGTTATTTATATTCAGTTATCCTGGCTTATTTGCTGAAGTACTATCTATACGTGTAGTTATGTCTGGTTCGATGCACTTTTCTTCTGTTTCTATACAGTTTTCCGTAGCTTCTGTACATTTTTTATTTCGTTCTAAATCCTTTTTTTTGTTCTAGACACTTTTTGGTTGTGTTTTGTTGATTTATTAGTTCAATACTTTTGGATAATATGTCGACGTCTAGAGTTTATAGACACTGTTTAGGAATATTTATTATTTTATCTGAAATATTTTCTTGACTGTGTGTGATTTTGGTTATATTAGGTGCGTTCTTTTTGACTGAGATCTCAGTTAATCTCAGCTCACATCAGTAATGTGAGCGTTCTTTTTGTTTTACTCACTTTAAGTGAGCTGAGATTTTTCCTCCCCCTTCACCGATGCTGAATGTGTTGTAAGGGGGTATCAGTTGGAATTGAGTCGGAAATAAAGTGGAGGGGATGAAGACATATTTGATTTGCTTGGTTTATATGTAGTTTTAACAAAGGTTATCTAAGGTTTTAACCATTGACATGTAAGTAATAAACACACATAATCTATTTTTCTTTTATTACAAATTATGGATACATTAATTAACATTATTAGATGCTGATACGAATCTGTCGTATAGTTTAAATCTATCGACAGATCGCGCGCTTCAATTGAGATGTCGTTCCTTTTGGTGCTTACTCACATCACTTTATCTCAGATCACCTTAACTGAAGTGATCTGAGATCTCAGTCAAAAAGAACGCACCAAATGTCATCAATCAGTGAATCTTCGTCGATGTATACTATTTTCAAATAGTCTTAGTTCTTAGACTTTAATTGTTGAGTTTTATTTTTAATTCTCTCTCTTTCGTTAGAAAACTCTCCTAATATCTGAGAATTTGTTTTTAAAGAAATAGATAGTGTTTAAGGTTATCATGAACTGTGGTTTGATTATTTTCCCTATCGCTTTTTTCACTAATTAATTTTTATTTTATTTTTGATCAACTTTTTATTCTGTTTTTTGTTACTGTTTTTTAACGTACCTTTAAGTTTAGTTCTAGGGGAGGTTTTCACAGTCACAGCCGGCTTTTTACGCACATAGTTTTATCACAAGTTAAGTTATCACTGTCGAAAAGTTCAGGTTTCAAATTTTGAAGTTTTTGAATTTTCTCTCTTAATCTTCGGGTATATTCCGTTTGATACGGAGTACCCGTGATTGGGGGAGAGGGTAGCAAGGAGGGATCAATGAGTTAACTCTATTGATACCTTACGAACAAACACTTTCGATTTTATAGTTATTTAAAAAAAATTATAACTTTATAATTCCAATTGATAAAAATTCAACTCGTTCATTTGAATATTAGCATGGAAGTCTGATTCGTCGCAGAATTTAGTCCTCTGCATTATTGAATGGAACGGCATTTTCCCTCCGACACACCATTTTACAGCTACAAGCCACAAACTAAAAAAATTTGGCGGTTTTTTGGTTATCAAAAGTTAAGCTCACCTACTTGGATGATGCAAACTTATATTACAAGCATTTAGGGCCGAATAAAGGTATTAAAATGATTTCCAGCTTGCTGGAAATTAATTCCTCAAAATATATTAATTTGATTGGCCTATTATAAGAAAAAAAAATATAGGATTCTAAGAGACTTTTTGGTCATTCCAATAACATAAAATAATTTTCACCGTGTTTTACTATTTGGTGGATGATGAATTTTTGGATAATGTGAATACAGATTATATTCTTTACATTTGAATCTTTGTATTAAAATAATTAATGTAATGTTATGAAATTTTTTATATTCCAGAGGGTTATGGTTTGACTCGCTGTATGGTAACTTATTAAAAGTAGATGCATACGGAAATATTTTAGTTTGTGTACACGGATTCGAATTTATAAAACAGTAAGTTTTTTCTCACTATTTAATCCATGTACTTAATTTACTATTTAATTTTCAGTTCACGTGTTTACGAATTGTATCCTAACAAATTTTTAACTTTGGATGAATCTAGAGTATACGTACTGAATACATTATTTAATTTACCAGAGACTTATTTATTGGCATGCCTGGTAGATTTTTTCACTAATTGCAAAGATTATACGAAAATCGAAACAGGAGTGAAGTGCGGGGAACTTCTTATGTCGTACAAATCTATATTTCAGGTAAGTTTCTTCAATAACCTACTTTGTTTGTCAACAAATATACAGGGTGTTTTTAAATTCATGCGAAGAAATTCAGAAGGTGAAAGCCCGTATTAAATTAAGGTGTATAAAATACAAACCCAACCATTTTGTTTTCAAGAATTCTACACCTTTGACAGTTTTTATGCTTGATGTTTTTGTTCATTTTCTTTCGTTGACCTTGTTTTACAACAACCTTTGATTCTTCCTATCAAAAACTCCTATCGTAGAAAAGGATGATTCATCACCTTTCAGTGAAAAAATCGGAATATTTAGCCACCTTTTGAATGGTTTCTTAAAATTTCAGCCTCTTCCGTTTATGACCTGTATAAAACCGTTGATTGATAATTTTGGGAAGATACGCAAACCCCTTAAGAGGCCTGAATACAACCGCTATTTTAGAAAATATGGGATTACGACAACTGACTTTGATAATAGTCGCGTCAACGCCTGCGGAAATAGGGATGAACCTGGGAAAGTGGTGCGACAGGACGGATCGGGATGCGGTTTTCTGCATTCTCTTCCAAAAACGATTATCACGAAATGTGGGGCGGTAGATTTTCCCTCCCACCGAAAATTGCATTGCTGCAGGCCAAAGTGCACGCGAAAAATGCATTATCTGGGAGGCCTTTTGGAAGATTTTCAAATTTGATAAATAAGGGTCAGAACTGGCCCGGATAGGGTACTGGGGGGTTTTCGAGGCCGCTGATCACGAATATAATGTTCAAATTGACCTCCGAACACCTGGTGCACCACAACCTGACCCTAAACGTCATCTCCGGGGGCTTTCCTGACACAATCAAAGAAGGTCAACCAAAAATCATTTTGGGGGTTTTTTGGCCTGCTGAATCCAAATCTGGCATCGGCGAACGCCCCACTGGCACCTGATGCACCGAAACGCGGGCTAGAACCTCATCACCGAGAGTTTTCTTGAGAAGAGTACCAAAAACCACCCGAAAATCATAAGAGGGCAGTTGTGTGGGGCGGTGGTCCCGAATTTCACGCCGGAAACAACCCCCCGAACACCTGGTGCACCACAATGTACGTATTTTTAATATATAAACAAACTGAGCTGAAATCATTAAAATCATTAATATTATAAAAAATTATTAAAATTATACCAATAGAGAGCAAACAAGTCTACATATACAAAAATGTTAATAAAAATATCCAAACAAATATCTACAAGATATTGATAAAAACTGTACGAAATTATTTTGTATAAACAACATCGAGAAGTTATAATTAATGAAAATTTCAAAATATCTTTTGTATTAAATTCATGTGCATTAATTAAATAAATAAATCAATCAATCAAAAAACCAATCTCTCTCTCTCTCACTCACACTCTCATAGCTTTAGTATTCCACAATTAAGACTTACGGATTTACAAGTTTTTAGCTGGTTATTTTATAAGAAATGGATATTTTGTCCGCTACTATATGTATGTTATTGTGCAGTCAAATACTCTTGTTCCAGGATACTTGATATTTTCAGCTTATACTTCTCTCTATTCAGAATGTTTCCAAATATTTATTCTGGAATCATTACAGGTTATAAACGTTAAACTATATCCAATTAATTAAACCAAATTTCCAGTAAATTGTAAAAGTTATGTTTCTATGATGAAACCTCCACTGATGAATTACCTCTCTAATCAAGAGATATGCAGAACTGCGAGTTATCGTTGACTGAGATATAGATGATTAATAAATAAGCATTCACAGATATGCACGAAAAATATCCCTCACTGATATGCACAAAAAATATCACTCACAGAACTATTTGTTATTATTAAATATATCTCGTGGTAACATAAAGGCTCCAAAAATGAACACGTGTTTCTCCTGACTGTGGATGCCGGCAGCTGCTCGATCTACGCTTCGTGAGAAAGTGAAAGGCCCGCTCGGCATGCTTAGGAGATCTGGGGGGAAATTATTCTCGTTGTTCCTGCAGCACTGGAACAACTTTTTCGAGGGCCCTAAGCGAGAGTTACACATTAACAAATGTGTCAAATTATGAGACGGGTTTTGGTGAGTTTGTTGGGGTCGTATCTGTACAACTCTCGGAGATGACGTTCAAGCCCAGGTCGATGCCAGATTTGGATTAAGCGGGCCAAAAAAATCCCCAAATTAATTTTTGGTTGACTTCTTTTATTTTGTCAGAAAAACCCCCGGATATGACGTTTAGGGTCAGGTTGTGGGGCACCAGGTGTTCGGGGGGTTGTCTCCGACGTGAAATTCGGGACTACCGCCCCACACAACTGCCCTCATATGATTTTCGGGTGGTTTTTGGCACTCTTCTCAAGAAAACTCTCGGAGATGACGTTCTAGCCCGGGTTTCGGTGCACCAGGTGCCAGTGGGGTGCTCGCCGATGCCAGATTTGGATTCAGAGGGCCAAAAAAAAACCCCAAAATAATTTTTTGTTGACCTTCTTTGATTGTGTCAGGAAAACCCCCGGAGATGACGTTTAGGGTCAGGTTCTGGTGCACCAGGTATTCGGAGGTCAATTTGAACATTATATTCGTGATCAGCGGCCTCGAAAACCCCCGAGTACCCTATCCGGGCCGGTTCTGACCCTTCTTTATCAAATTTGAAAATCTTCCAAAAGGCCTCCCAGATAATGCATTTTTCGCGAGCACTTTGGCCTGCAGCAATGCAATTTTCGGTGGGAGGGAAAATCTATCGCCCCACATTTCGTGATAATCGTTTTTGGAAGAGAATGCAGAAAACCGCATCCCGATCCGTCCTGTCGCACCACTTTCCCAACAGTTCGCAGGCGTTGATGCGACTATAAATGAAATTAGTTCTAGTCCTTATAATTCTGCGTGTAGGAACTTCAAACATAGGTAGCTGGCTAGTATGACATAATGACATATTTTGTTAAATGGATTATTATGAAATAATTTTGAATGCTTTTCATAAAAATGTCTAGATTTCTCTAAAATCCAAACCGCAAATATAATTTTACTTCATTGGTAAGTGCTGTCATCTATTTTAGATTACCACATCTGCCAACGGTGTAAATATTTCGTGCTTAACAACTTTGACCTTGGTCTGACGAGAGGGTAGAATGTGGCTATCCAACGACATATCACATTCGGAAACTAGACTGTTTAAAAAATTTTAACTACACGTTCACTTTTAAAAGTATAATTTTATTTATTTTATTGTGACTAGGAAATCCAACTTGTTTCTTAAGTAGTAAATTGAATGGATTTTAAAATGCTTTGAATAGAGAGTTGAATTCGATTTAGTCCCTTAACGTTTGATTAGGTGTTTATTTTAGTTCAAATCTTCTAATGATCCAATTTCTTGCAAATATAACACTGACAATCCATTTTACTTTTCCGTCCAACCTATCTAATATGCGAGAAAAGTAATGGTTTACCCCCAAAAAGTTGGAATTTTGAAAAAAATATTTTTACGTTTTTCATCATTAACAATAAGAAAAAACGATTTTAAAAAAATCCTGTGTGTATGTCGTCGTCGTCCACTTTTCATAACATGTCTTGTTATCACGATACAGCCTCCGGAGTGCAAGAAGTCACCAATTTTATGATTGAATATGGTTCAGGACATCTCACAGATTTTTTTTTTTTTATTATGTATATATTTTATTAGCAATCAAAACTTGAAAAGTTCTATAAGCTAACTGGTTGGCTTGAGGGCGGTTGGCTCCTGCTGGCGTGGTGAGACCTTCTCCAGTGATGGGGTCTCTTCAACCATCTTTCAGGTCAGTTGTCCAGTTCCTTTTGAGTCTTCGGTTAAGTTGAGGTTCTAGGAGTGGATGGAGTATTGGATTAACATGTAGTTCTAGTCTACTGCAGTGTTTTGTGCTTTGTTTTGCAATTTCATCTCGTATATAGGGGATTTTTAAGTCTTCATGAAGAGTTTGATTCGTCACGTACCAGGGTGCATTTGTTATTATACGTAAAATTTTAGATTGACTTCTTTGGATGATGTTTATATTTGATTTGCTCGCACATCCCCAGAGTTGAATACCATACATCCATATTGGTTTTATAATTGTTTTGTATATAAGTAATTTGTTTTCCAAAGCCAGTTTCGATTTTTTACCAATTAGCCAATATAAGTCTTTTATTCTTAAGTCGATCTGCTTACGCTTCTTACGTATGTGTTCATTCCATGTAAGTCTTGAGTCGAGATGAATTCCAAGATATTTAGTGCTGGAAGTTTGTGGTATTTGAGTGTTGTTGAGAGAAACTGGAGGACACTGGTCTCTTCTTAGGGTAAAAGTCACTTGGACGGATTTAGACTCGTTCGTTTTAATTTTCCACTTATTTACCCATGTTTGTATGTCATTTAGTTGCCTTTGTAGAATGATGGACGCTGTTACTGGATTTTCGTGAGTTGCAAGTATGACGGTATCGTCGGCAAAGGTGCCCGTGATAGTGTCATTGCTTGTTGGAAGGTCTGCTGTGAATAGTACGTACAATAACGGTCCGAGAACACTTCCTTGAGGGACTCCTGATTTTATTGGATAGTTGTTTGACGTACTTTCGTTGACTCTTGTTCTAAATTCTCTGTCACTCAGGTAGGATCTTAATAGTTTGTAGTAGGAGATTGGAATATATTTCTTGATTTTATAAATTAATCCCGTGTGCCAGACCTTGTCAAAGGCTTGGCTGACATCCAGGAAAGCCGAAGTGCAGTACTGTTTGAGTTCCATGGCTAGATTAATACAGTGAACCACTCTATGCACTTGCTGTACTGTAGAATGCTCTTTGCGGAAACCAAATTGGTGGAGTGGTATCCATTCTTCTGTTTCTGGGTCAGATTCGATCCTTTGTAGCAATAGTCTTTCGAGAATTTTAGACACCACAGGTAACGGCTTATGGGCCTGTATGATGAGACTTCGTTTGGGTTTTTCCCTTGTTTTGGAATTAGTATAATTTCTGCGGTTTTTAGCAGTTTTGGCCAATAATTTAAGCGTATGATGGCATTAAATATGAGAGTAATGTACACAATTCCTTTTCTAGGGAGTTCCTTAATCATTGTTGGGGTTAATTTGTCTATACCCGGTGCTTTTCTTGTATTTAAGTATTTGATTTCTCGTTGGACTTCATTCACAGTTAGTGGTCTTATTGGTGGTATATGCATTGGAATGTTATTTATGTCTCTTTCCAATTCGTTATCTGGTTGATCATCGTTTGGAGTAAATACCTGTGCTAGATGTTCGGCAAATAATTGAGTTTTTTCATCGTCGTCTCTGGCCCATTGTAAATTCATGCCACGTTCGTCTCTGATAGGGGGTACATGCGTTTTGGGTTTTTTGGAATTTTTGATAGGTTTCCATATTGAATTATCATACCGATTGAGATTAGTTATATAGTGTGTGAATGAACTTTCTTGTGCCTCTTTTAGCTTGGTTTTCAGCTGATTACTTAACCTGTTTAGTGTGGTCTTGTCTGCTGGTGCGTGAGTTTGATGCCATCTTTTTCTGGCTTTTCTTTTCTGTGCTATCAGCTTTTTAATTTCAACTGGAATGTTGTGCGTTTCATTACCTGCTTTTGTCACTGGTGTGGCATTTTGTGCAGCAGTTTTAAGTTTATTGTTCAGCATTGTTAGTGTTTCATTTATATTATCAGTTGATTTGAGGCTTACGTGTAGGTTTATTTCCTCTTCTAGCTCGGTACGATATTTTTCCCAGTTTGTTTTGTTGTTGTGCAGCTTTGGTGTGACCTTTTTGTAGACTACAAAGCAACTTATGGTGGCTATGATTGGAGAATGATCAGACGAGAGATCATGGCTTGGAGTAATATCCATATAGGCAGGGGATATTCCATTGGTGATGAATAGATCCAACAGGTCGGGTATTTTATTTGGGTCAGTCGGCCAATAGGTAGGAGTCCCAGTTGACAAAGCGTGATAATTGTTTTCTTGAATAAGACTCATTAATTCCTTCCCTTTAGTTGTAGTAAGACGTGATCCGTATAATATATGCTTACTGTTGTAATCTCCTCCTGCAATGAATTTGTTGCCCAGAGTTTCAAAGAAGTCCTTGAAGTTTTCTTTCTTCAGGTTGTACCGAGGTGGGCAGTAAACTGCTGCAACTGCTAGGTCATAAGTTCTCATGTATACTTTTATAATTGTAGCTTGTAGAGAATGTTGTACATATTTTGGTAGTTCTACATGTTTTATCGTATTTTTTATTATAATAGCCGTTCCAGCGTGGGCAGTGTTGTCTGGATGGTTTGTGAAGTAAGTTGTATAACTTGGTATTTTAAAGTAAGACCGATCTGTGAAATGACTTTCACTTATTAAAAGGATATCTATATCGTTATGTTGCATAAACAGTTCAACTTCGTTTTTATGTTGCAGGAGCCCATTGGCATTCCATTCTGCAATCTTGATGGAACTATTGAATTTTACTTATTAAGGTCGTTAGCATGTTTAAAACCATGCTATTTTGTTGAATTAGCTGTTGAAACATATTTTTGAATTCTTCTAAGAATTTGTTCATTATTTGATTAATATCTGTTTGTTGTTCGCTACCATTTTTTAATGCATTTGCATAAGTCTTGTGATTTTGATGTGGGTGTTGGATGTGAGGCACCGTTGTTGGAATTTGGTTAATTGCGCTGTTTGTTTTGTTACTTGAATTTTGTTGGATATTCATTCGGTTGTTTGTGTTGTTTGATCTTGTTAGATTGTGATAAAATTCACATCCCTTATAATTGGCTGGATGAGGACCATCGCATAAGGCACATCTAGCTGGAACATCTTTACTTTTAGTGCAGGTTGTAGTATTGTGACTTCCACCGCATTTGACACATACATACGGCCTGTTACAGTATGATCTAGAATGTCCATATTGCTGGCATCTCATACATTGTGTGATACCTTTTGTTTTCTTTGGTGGTTCTACAAGTATTGCTCTGTTTTGAAGATTTTTCAGTTTATAAATGTCTTTGTTGTTATTCGCCGGTTCTAGGTCGACAAAAAAGAGATTTAATGGTTCTTTGGTTATTCGACTCTTGCAATTCATCACATTTCTAACCGTATGTCCGTTTGCTGCTAACTCAGTTTTGATTTCATCTATGTCAGTTGTGTGGTGCAAATATTTTATCACAATTCTATACGCACGTTCATCCTTGGGCTGGTAGGTGTGATGTATGACGTTGTTGTCTCTCATTAATTTTATTATCTTCCTGTAAGTATCTGGTGTGTCACTTATTATTTTAACTGTGTTGTCTGCTATCAATGTTTTTGTAATGTATTGTTTTCTTTCCACTACTGTATTAATTTTGGCTTCCATTTCTTTGCAGTTGATTACCCCATAGATAAATATTGGAGGAGGTCTTGGTGTTACGTTTTCTTCTGTGTTTTTGTCTCGACTGCCATCTGCATTATTGATTGTGTCACTGGTTTCGTCACCGGGTTCATTTGCTAACGGACTGAACTTATTATTTGTAGTAGTTTCAGGATGTCTACTGTCTTTGTTAATTTTTCTTTTTTTAACTCTTTTCTTTATCTCCTGCCAGGGATTTTCATTTGTGATATTATTTTGCTCGCTCTCCTCAAAACCAGGGAATTCTTCATCGCTAGTAGATGTCATTCTATACAGGTATTGACTACTGCTTGGTATGTGCTGTGTAGCATTTGCTTGATTACTAGGATACTGGGGTTGTAAAGCATACATACTAGTGCCATATGAATTTGGTTGAGTAAAAGTTTGAATTTGTTGTGGTATTTGTGTGTTATAAAATGGGACAGCCTGTATAGCACTGTTTGTAGGAATTATTTGTTGACTGTTAATTACTCCTGGCCCATTAAAGGCAGGTATTGAGTTCATATTATTAATTAATTAGTTGTTCAGTTTTTATCACTCACTGTTGATTTATTTTTAATGATTCACTGTTTTTGTTGGTTTTTGTGTTTATGTTTATCGTAGCGCAGTTGATAAGAGAAGTAAAAGTACGTCTTTACACTACGAAACTCAAATGAATACTATCTCACAGATGAACCCTATTGATTTTCAGCGCTCCAGGACCAATACAACGGGTGCTATGGTACTTGAAGTATAGTCCAGGAGGAATCGGCGCATGAGTACCGAAAACTATTCCACCTCAATTTTTTTATGCGACCCTCTTTGAATAGCCCTACTGATGATATAAATGCATGTTGCCATGGGGCAACCTAGTGCCATATTGTTTACACCGAAATTGTTTAAACAATTGGAAGAAATTGTTATTTTTCAACCGGACAAATTTTTTTTATATTTTTCATTGAAATACAAATAAAAAAGGTCCTATGACTTTTCACGATAAAGTTCATATTTTTAGAGATATGAATTTTTAAAGATTCGAAAAATCTCAAATTTGGGTACTTTTGACCCATGAAAAATATATTAAAAAAATATAATAAAATATAAATAATAATTTTTTTTAAATTCTTTATACAATAGTTAATAATATTCTTAATAGAGATTCAAGAAAATTTCATTGTTTATACCTGTTTTTTAATTGTTAATTTCGCGCGCTCACAAGTATGCGTCGCTACCTTTAAGTATCGCCGTCTCTCTCTGACTCTTGCGCTGCATCGACCTCTCTGTGTCCTGAATCATTATTTATCATTTATCTAAGAAACCATTAATTTCATCAAGATTGACTGTCTCGACCCTTACTTCGTGGAATATGCTCATATTAGTGTTTTTAAATGAAACTCAAGGTCTCTAGTTAATTCCACAATATAATACAAGTTATTGAAAATTCTAAAAAATTGACAATTGTTTCGATAATATTGATTTATCGAAACAATTGTCAATTTTTTAGAATTTTCAATAACTTGTATTATATTGTGGAATTAACTAGAGACCTTGAGTTTCATTTAAAAACACTAATTCATCAAGATTGGTAAAGAGAGCAATGTTATTAATAATTAAATTGTCTACAATTTGTTTTTAACAAAAGTAATTTAAGTATGAATCGGAACATGTAATTAAAATTACTTTTTTGTTATTATCATAGTAATTTATGCATTCTTATCAACAATAATAAGATATAATGGTATTTGAAAAATTTTTGGAATCACAATTATATATAAATAATAAGCTTTTGCTCATAACATACATTTGGATAAATGCATTGAATCCGGAATATAAAACATTAGATTTTACGAATTTCGCATACAAACTAGAAAATGATACTTTGCTAATACCTTTATTTATAAACAAAACCCCATTTTCAACTGATCAAAATCTAATGTTTATACAATAGTTAATAATATTCTTAATAGAGACTTTTGTTTATACCTGTTTTTTAATTGTTAATTTCGCGCGCTCACAAGTATGCGTCGCTACCTTTAAGTATCGCCGTCTCTCTCTGACTCATGCGCTGCATACGGTCTCTCTGCGTCCTGAATCATTATTAATCATTTATCTAAAAAACCATTAACTTTATCAAGATTGGTAAAGAGAGCAATGTTATTAATAATTAAATTGTCTACAATTTGTTTTTAACAAAAGTAATTTAAGTATGAATCGGAACATGTAATTAAAATTACTTTTTTGTTGTTATCATAGTGATTTATGCATTTTTATTAACAATAATAAGATATAATAGTATTTGAAAAATTTTTGGAATCACAATTATATATAAATAATAAGCTTTTGCTTAAACATACATTTGGAAAAATGCATTGAATCCGGAATATAAAACATTAGATTTTGATCAGTTGGAAATGGGGTTTTGTTTATACATAAAGGTATTAGCAAAGTATCATGCGCATGAGTCAGAGAGAGACGGCGATACTTGAAGGTAGCGACGCATACTTGTAAGCGCGCGAAATTAACAATTAAAAAACAGGTATAAACAATGAAATTTTCTTAAATCTCTATTAAGAATATTATTAACTATTGTATAAAGAATTTAAAAAAAATATTATTTATATTTTATTTAATTTTTTTAATATATTTTTCATGGGCCAAAAGTACTCAAATTTGAGATTTTTCGAACCTTTAAAAATTCATATCTCTAAAAATATTAACTTTATCGTGAAAAGTCATAGGATTTTTTTATTTGTATTTCAATAAAGAATATAAAAAAAATTTGTCCGATTGAAAAATAAGAATTCCTTCCAATTGTTTAAACAATTTCGGTTTAAACAAAATGGCACTAGGTTGTCCCATGGCAACATGCATTTATATCATCAGTGGGGTAATTCAAAGAGGATCGCATAAAAAAATTGAGGTGGAATAGTTTTCGGTACTCATGCGCCGATTCCTCCTGGACTAGTAAGAAATTTTTGTCATTTATTGAGAAATTATAGTTTGTTAGCACGATACAGCCTCCGAATGCAACATGTCACCAATTTTATGATTGAATTTTATTCAGGACATCTCACAGATAAACCCTATTGATATTCAGCTCACCAGAGCCAGTACAACAGGTGCTATAGTACTTTAAGTACGACATTTTGTCATTTTTGGAGAAAATTCAGTTTGTTAGCACGATACAGCCTCCGGAGTATATACAAGTGACCGATTTTATGATTGAATATTATTCAAAGCGTCTCAAACATGAACCTTATTAATATTCAGCTCACTAAAGTCAGTACAACGGGTGCTACGGTACTTGAAATACCAAATTTTTCTCATTTTTGGAAAAATTTCAGTTTGTTAGCACGATACAGCCTCCAGAGTGTATACAAGTGACCAATTTTATAATTGAATATTATTCAGGGCGTCTTAAAGATGAACCTTCTTAATTCTTGTCTGACCAGAGCTAGTACAACGGGTGCTACGGTACTTGAAATACCAAATTTTTCTCATTTTTGTAAAATTTTCAGTTTGTTAGCACGATACAGCCTCCAGAGTGTATACAAGTGACCAATTTTATAATTGAATATTATTCAGGGCGTCTTAAAGATGAACCTTCTTAACTCTTAGCTCACCAGAGCTAGTACAACGGGTGCTACGGTACCTGAACTGCCACATTTTTGGTAATTTTTGGAGAAATTTCGGGCTGTTAGCATGATACAGCCTACGGAGTGTATACAAGTGACCAATTTTATAATTGGATATTTTTCAAGGTGTCTCACAGATGTACCCTATTGATTTTCAGTTGACTAGAGTGAGTACAGCGGGTCCTATAAATCCAGATATACTACATTTTTGGAGAAATTTCGGTTTGTTAGCACGATACATTCCCCGAAGTGTAAACAAGTGACACTTTTATGATAGAATATTGTTCAGGGCATCACACGGATGCGGAAAAGTTAGTTTTAATCTTTAAAACCTTTTATTTTTGAGTTATAATACACTTACTGCTTAAATTCCAAAATAATCACTTATAAACAATCAATTTCACGATCTTCTGTAATGCGATGATTTGTTATGATACGTTTTGTAAATGGATCAGGTCCTACAGCGTTGCCACGTAGAGCAGAATAACTATTGTTAATAACACGTAGGTACATCGACAACTTGAATTGCAAGAAAATTGTGCTGTATGTCCTCAATTGTCATCTTTCAATAATAGCATATGCCTCATGACCATTATTTTTTTGCAAATCAATGCTATTTTTCATTTTGTATATACATTTATTATATATTTTTCGACCAGTTTTCAGAAATAATCACATTTTGACAATGGCGCACGGTGACTGGTAGCGTGTAGTCGCTCATTCCGTTATTGCTTTTGCAATGAGCTTCAGTTTCAGATTAACGCATAGTGTTTGTTTTGATTTTTTGATGCCTCAAATATCGAGTCAGATTCTAAGCTCACTTGCGGACACTTCCACCGCTTTGCCATATTTACAAATTCTCTTTAGTTGCAGGAAAAATGAAATGAGAAATTTAATTCAAAATTCGTAAAAAGTTATGTAAACAAAAAAAATCATACTAATTTATGCATTTAAGCCGCTGCTTTTAAAAATAATTTAATAAAGGCATATTCTTATATATATATATATATATATATATATATATATATATATATATATATATATATGTTATATTCACAAATTCACGTTAAACTTTTTAAAAACAATTTTTATTGAGTTACACAGTTTTATGTTATATAAAAAAGAAGTAATAGGTTGAAATTATAATTGTAACTAACTATTTTACATAAAGTCAAAGAATTTATAGAATTTGTTAAATCAACGTCAGCGTTTATTTTCATGGAGAATTCGATGTAGCGTCGCTCCTATGAAAGTGCAGAAATCATTATTTTTCTGTAACATAATATTTGTGTTACTTAATGTGTTTATTTTATAAAAACGCAACGTAGCATCGTTCTCATGAAAATACGGAAATCGTAATCTGATTGTTTGACATTGCGTAACATTACTTAAACATAAGCGTTTTTTCGTATATAACAACTCCCCCCTTAATTAAAATTGTTGTTTAATAAACAACAATTTTGAGAATAAAAACCAAAATACATAAAATATAAAATAGACAATACAATATATACAGAGATTTCAAGATTAAAAGGAAAATACGCAAAATACAAAAATAAAAATATAAAGGTATACATTAACCATGAAATTGTCAATTTTCGATTTCCACTTCCTCAGAGGCTTCGGTGTCAAGTTTAGGTCTTCTTTTTGGCAGAATGTTATGAATTTTGATAAAAACATCATTTGGTTGGTCCGGAACAGGCTTTCCTGGCGATTTGTTGAATTTAATATTTCTACACTTATAACAGGTGTAGAGGACGATCAAGGCAACGATGAGTGAGATCGTAGTATATGTGAACCACGAAATATTTTTCTCAACAAACGGTTTGTTTATGAGTTCATCCAAACTTTTTGAGTATTGGTCCAGTTTGTGTTTTGTCACTTGCAGATCATTCAAGTCAATGTTATTAAGATCTAGTGGTTCTATTTTGGGTACTTCTACTTTGTTTGGAATGTCTAGGCAACAGTTGTAATCAACCATTACGGGATGAAGTACATGAGGAAGGTTTATAGTTTTTCTGGTACTAGCTTGTATTTTAGTAATGCCAACAAAAGCGGAGCATCCTGAGTATAGCTGTAAAATAGAATTTTCATTTACGGTTAATGTTTTCGTTTTTGTGCCTGGAAGACTTATGGTCACGTGTACCGGTTCGGCAATCGACACTAGCCACACGTTTTCTTCGAGTTTTTGCACATTATAACCTTGTCCGTTGACTACCGCACTTTTACAATTCGCAGGAAATGTCTTATATTGTCTTAACAAACGGGCTTCACATATCGCGTTATCGTCTATAGGGTACGCGTAAACATCGCGACACAACTTTTGAAGCGTAGATAACTGTTTACACTTTTGTAAATCGTGGATTGGAATGTAGGATAAAGAATCATCATCTCGCGCTAAATATTTTTGTGAAAATGATAAAATGTGGTGAAATCAAGTTCTATTATCATAAATTGGTATTGGGTATAGGTGGAATAAAGTAAATACTTGTGGTTCAATCAAAGGTATTTTAAGAACGAAAACAAGATCTGAATTTGTTTGATATGCTTCGAGATCGATTATTTCCAAATACTGTGAAATTTCAGAATATTTTATTGGTAGCGGTAAACCTTTTCTTACTGTATTTTCTGATATTTTCTTAAGGGCAGTGATCAAATTTTCTGGTTCAATAATAGAAGTATGAATTATTTGAAGCTGTGCAAAAGTGATAGAGTTTAGAATATCATTAATAGTATTTTAAAGATACGAATAACTCTCCATTAGTTGTTCGCAAATTTCAAAGAAATTTAATTTGGCTTCGATAAGCGCAATTTCGTTTGTTGATTGTCGAATGGTGGTTTCAATTTTTTCTATATCTGAGTTAAATATTTTCTCATTTAATTTTAATTGTCCTATAGTACTGTTGAGATTTGTTATGACTGAGCTTGTGATTGACATTTGATTTTTTAATAAGTTTTCTATCTGGTTTTGATCAGTTTTTAATTTATTAATGCAGTCCATATAATATTCACCGTCAGACGCATCGAGATTTCCGGTTATTGATTTAAATATGGTGCCAATACCATTAATTAACCCTCGTTTTTGTCTTTTAACATCGAAAGATATTTCACTAAATTTATCGCCAATAGATTTTGTAATTTGTTGCAATAATGCCAAATGTGATTTTACTTCGGATCGGAAGGACTTCATACTGGAGTAGTTTGAAGTAAAGGTATTTTGAATTGTGTCAAGAATTCTATTATTTCTTTCAAAAGTTTGTTTAAAAGCTGATATATTTTTATGCACTTATAAAGTCCATTCGTCGTTCGAAACCATTATTTTGGTTTCGTCGTGGTAGTAGATTCCAACTGTATTGTTTATGGGTTCGATTTTATATTGACATGTTGCTGTTCCGATCAGCAGCAGAAACCTGAAAATAAGTTAATTTTCAACATAGGGTTTCATAAGATCAAAATTTATTTTTGATTTGTTATTTGTTTCTAAATTTAATACTGTTGCGGAATTTCTGTGTATCTCTAGTATTTCAAAAGGGCCATTAAACTTATTTTCTAACTTGTTTTTTATTTGAGTTTCTTTTACGTAAACTTTGTCACCTACTTCATAATTTGGTTTGTTTTCAGAGACATGTTTGTCAAATCGATCTTTAGCTTTTTCTTTTTGCTTCATGGTTTTTTCTCTCGCTATTTTATAATAATAGGATATGCGGTTATTTAGATCTCTAATATATTTAGTAATTAATTCTTGTTCATTGTATAATTTTTCGGGAGGTCTACTGGACGTGTGTCCAAATACAAGTTCGTATGGTGTGAATCCGTGTGTTTTGTTTATAGAGTTATTATAAGCGATAATAGCAAATGGTAAAATACTGAAGGGGTGTTAATTGGGGTGGTCTGCTAAATGTAATCGAATCATTTCTAACAGAGTAGCATGTAATCTTTCTAGAGATCCGTTACTTTGCGGATGACCGACACTTGAATATGTTAACTTAATATCGAACATATTACAAAGGTCTTTCATTAACGCATTATTGAATTCGCGACCGGCATCGCAATGAATGCGAAGTGGTGCACCAAAATGCTGAAAATAAGCTAATAATGAAGTGACAACGGATTTGGCACTTTTATCTTCAAGCGGATATGCTTGAGAAAATTTTGTTAGTTCGTCTCTTATTGTAAGAGCGTAATTCTTTTGAGGTACCTCTAAAATATCAATATTAATACGTTCAAAAGGTGTTTTAGGCGTTTCAGTTATAACGAGGGGACTGTCCAAATTTTTGCGACATATTTTTGTCTCTTGGCATGCCCGGCATGACTTAATATAATTTTCGACATCTCGATTGAGCCCGGCCCAATTATATTTTTGTCGTATTCGCCTAATAGTTTCATTAATTCCGCGGTGAAGGTGGCTTTTGCCATTATGGAATTGATCTAAGATAATAGGTATTTGATTTTGTTCTGGCTCTTTAGTAATATTTTGACAAATAGTGAATTTTACGTCAACTTCCGAAAGTAGAAATGATAGTGTTTCTAGTATTGGTAGGTCAGGATTATTTTCGATAAAATATTTTTCTGAAGGTTTAAATAAATCTCGATTTCTGTAAATTGCAGCAAATAAGTATTCACTAATACTGTCTGGATCCCATGGTATAGCAATAATAAGGTATTTTCTATTTTTGACAGTTTTACTGCTAAGTACATTAATTTTTGCATAAGAAAAGTCGGGGTTTTCCTCAAATATATCGTCAATTATTTTTTCATGAAAATCTTGTAAATTGTTTTGTTGAAAGAAGGTTAAAATGTTTTTATTTTGTTTGTCTAGTAGATGATTATTGGAATATTCTATTTTAGAATAGTCAATCAGTGATTTTGTTTTATAAAGTTCCTCAAAAGACAAAAATTCTTCTGCAGCGGCATCCCAGTCAATTTCAGGTTTATTTTCAGTTTGTTGGGATGGCCCTGCATCAAGAGCGGGATAAATTGGGTAAGGTAAATATTTAAAGTTTCCTAATTTTGAGCGAAATGAATCAAAGTCATTTATGTGGTTAATTTTTATTCGAGAAAGGGCATCGGCATTTTTATTGGATTTGCCAGATTTGAATTCAATTTGATAGTCGTATTCCTCTAATTTGAGGCGCCATCGTGCTAGACGACTACCGGGGTCTTTTATAGAGAATAACCAAGTAAGTGGACGGTGGTCAGTTATAAGGGTAAATTTTCGGCCATATAAATAGGGTCTAAAGTGTTTAACTGCCCACACAATTGCCAAAAGTTCTCTCTCTATCGTAGAGTATTTGGTTTCTGCTTTGCACAATGTCCTAGACGCATAGGCTATCGGTAAATCCTTACCTATTGGGCCTTGTGACAAAACCGCACCGATTGCGAATGCGCTAGCATCGGTAGTTAAAAGAAATCGTTCTTCAAAGTTTGGGTATATCAATATCGGAGTAGAAGTAAGAGCATTTTTTAATTCTTGGAATGACTTTTGACATTCGGAGTCAAAATTAAATGGGACATCTTTTTGTAAAAGTTTTGTCATTGGTTTGGAAATTTTAGCGAAGTTCGGTATAAATCTTCTGTAGTAACCAGCGAGTCCCAAAAAGGATTTTATTTCCTTTTGGTTCGTAGGTTGAGGAAATTTTTGGACGCATTCAATTTTTGCCGGAAATGGCTTAACGCCATCTTCCGTGATTAAATGTCCAAGGTAGGCGACTTCTTTTCTCAAGAATTCGCACTTGTCTGGCTGAAGTTTTAAGTTAGCTTTTTGAAGTCTCTTGAATACTTCTGTTAAGCGGGTAATATGTTCTTGAATTGTCGGTGAATAGACGATGATGTCGTCCATATAGACAAGACATCGCTCGTTTTGAATTCCAGCAAGGACATTGTCCATGACCCTCTGGAATGTTGAAGGTGCATTTTTTAGACCGTACGGCATTCTGAGGAATTCGAAATGTCCGTTTTCAACTGTGAAGGCGGTCTTTGGTATATCTTCAGGCATTATTTCAATTTGATGAAAGCCTGATGCAAGATCTAGTGTCGTGAAATATTGACACTTACCAAGCTGGTCCAATAAATCTCCAATGTTTGGTAACGGGTATTTGTCGTCTACAGTAACCTCGTTCAGTTTTCTGTAGTCTACGACAACACGCCATTTTTGTTTACCTGATGCGTCGAGCTTCTTGGGCACAATCCACACGGGCGACGACCATGGAGAATTGCTGGGTTGTATAATGTTTTGTGAAAGCATTTTATTGATCTGATCTTTCACCTCTTGTTTATGAATTTGGGGATAGCGATATGATTTTACATAAGTGGGCTTAGAATTTTGCGTATCTATGGAATGTTTTATTTCGTTGGTGAAAGTAAGTATGTCTCCTTCTAAATAAAAAATGTCAGAAAAATCATGACAAAGTTGGGAAATTAAGTCTCGTTCTTCTTCATTAAGATGATCAAGTCTTAGCGCTAAAAGCTCTGAGGTCATACACCTGTGAGTCTAAGCTAACTTGGGACTGTAAACAATCCCTGAGACAACTGGCAGCAAACAATCAGGTCACCCTGATGTGGGTGCCAGGTCACAGAGGAATTAAGGGCAACGAAGAAGCAGATTGCCTTGCCAAAGAAGGGGCAAATACACAATTTCCCGGCCCAGAACCCTTCTGTGGACTCTCCAAAGCCCACTTAAAAGAGGAGTTCCGACGCTGGGAAACCGATGAAATGAAATCTCACTGGAATAAAGTGCCAGGACAAAGACAAGCGAAAAGACTAGTGTGCCTATCGCCTAAGAAAGCTAAACAGCTTCTCGAGTTGGACAAGAAAGACTTGAAGATGGTAACGGGACTCCTCACTGGACACTGCCCTCTGGGGTATCACCTCAAAAAGATGGGCAAATCAGAGAGTGACAGTTGCCGCTACTGCGAGAACTTCGCGGAAACTGCAGAACATTTGCTTTGCGAATGCCCAGCGCTTTTCTGCAAGAGGCTTAAGTTCCTGGAAGGGGCCTTTTTAACGCCCTCCGACATCAGGAACTTAGCTCCCAGGAAACTCATAAACTTCACAAGAAGTCTCGGTATCCCGGGCCTCGAATAGATCAAGGGTCACGCACAAAAGAACTTATAGGTCGAAGTGCTTGTGAGGCTGTACAGCCTGTACGACCCCCCTACAATCTACAATCTACAATCTAGTTGATTTTTTAATTCCGATGTTCTATCGGTGCACATTTCTTGGGTGGTTAGTTGAATATTATTTACATTATTTATTTCATATGGTTCTAAGTTAAGTTTTGAAAATGTTACAGTTTTAGGTATACAATTAACATTTAATACTGAAACAAAAAATTCTCCTTTTTCATTTATTTTAACTAATGCGTTTGGTAGTTTAACTTTCTCTACTTCTTGACCTACCAGTATAGCATCAGTATTAACTAAATCGCATTTTAGTTTAAATATTTGTTCAGTCCTAGGTTCAATGGAAATTGTATTTTTGTAAATTTGTGGAAATTGGTTTTCGATTGAAATATTGGTAGTTTCATTATCTGTTACTTTAAATAATGGTACAATTTTGAAATCAGTAATAAGTTGTTTATTTTTTAGATCAACTATACAATTATAATGTTCTAAAAAATCCATGCCTAATAATCCATCAAAATCAATATCTAAATTACAAATGAATACTCTGTGTGGATCGTTAGGTTTAAATGGAATAAGGGTTGATTCGTTAACTCTTATTTTTTGGTTCGTTATACCTTGAATAATTACATTTTCAGGGGATCGATTTCTATAATTTTCGCAAGTTTTGGGTTTGAAAATTGATAATCCAGCACCTGTATCAATTAGAATTTTATAAGTGTTTGTTCTGTCTTTAATATAGTATAAGTTTTTAGAATTTACCGGTAAGGTATTTTTTACATGAACATCTGTTCGAGGCAGTCCGATTCTGGACTGTTCAAACTCATGGTTTGAATTTGTGAACTGAGGTCTGGGATCGACAAATTTGAAGTTTGGTCGCTTCGCGGATCTGGGGGTTTCGTTTGTAAAGGGCCTTGTCGAAAATCCTGATAATAATCATAATTTGGATTTAGGAGGTTGTCAGAATCAAAGTTATAACATTTTCATTATTATAATTAAAATTGTCTTGTTCGATATGGCTATAATCGAAAGTTTCGTCTTCATTCGTATTGCAAACTGGTATACCATTATCAGAGTTAGGATCACTATCAGCAGTATAATAGTTCTCCTCTATTTCACTATTAACAGTATAATAGTCAGGAGCACTGGGGTTAATTTCTTGGTAATATTCTTGATAATCAAGTGAATTATCGGAGTATTGTTCTTGATTTTGATAATAATTTTGACTATCATCTGTATAATAGTCATAACTGTTATGAGAGTGTTTGTTAAAATCACGATTTCGATTGAAATGAAAAGTTCTTTGTTGATTAAAATTTGTATTGGGTCGATTTCCCGGTGGTCCTTGAGGTCTAAAACTTGGATTTGGTCTAATTACAGATGGGCGATTTTGATTTTGTTGGTTATTTTGAAATTGTGGCCTTTGTTGAAAATTTTGGCCTGTTTGGTTATGTGAATTAGGAGTTTGATTTGGTCTAAAGGAACCCTGAGCTAAATTTTGAGATTGTCTTTGACGTGTGAGACACTCATTTATAGTATGTCCTATTCTGTGACAAAAATTACATTGTTTTGGTGAATTTTGGCTAAATCTACGAGTAGGTATATTATTTGTATTACGATTAGTCTGAGGTTTGTGGTTTTCATAGTAAGTTAATTGAAGTTCTCTCCTGATTCGTGAAATAGCTGATAAAACACTTATTGGATTACTAGCTCTAACAATTTGACCGATTTTTGGATCTAGACCGGTTAATAAAGTATTTAAAGTTAATGATTCTATAAGACGTGTTTGTGCTACTTTTTGATCTATTGTTAAATGCTGTTGTTTACTTATAGCTGAATACATTTTTGCTTCCAGAGTTTGTAATCTCGAAACAAAAATTAAAGGCGATTCGTTTGGTAGTTGTTTCATTCTTTGAAGGTCTTGAATCAATGAATTTAAGTCGCGAGAATCTCCAAAGTGAGTATTTAATAAAGTTTTAATTTCTTCCCAATTTGAAGGGTCGCGTGAATTAACTAATTCAGCGGCTCTTCCTTTAAGTTTGTTTTTAATATGAAGAGTTAAAAGTACTTTTTGGTCGTTGCCGGCCATTCTGTAAGCTGTTTTACAAGCATTTATAAAAGTATTTAAGAAAATTTGATTACCGTCATATTCCGGAATTATTGAAAATATTTCGGATAATCTGTAAGGCTCTAGATTCGACGCTTGATCGGTTTGAGCAACTGGAGTATTAGTATTGGCATTAGCGTTTGTTGCACTACGTGTTTCAGGCATTTTGCTTTATATTAAAATGATTGTATTCAAAATAAAAGTAAATTATGACAATAGAACTTGGTAAAAATAAAAAATAAATTGCAAAATATTAAATAAAAATAAAACGAGATGATTCTTACGTAAATATTTTCATTCCTTCCTTGGCAGCTGAAATCCTTATCCGTGAGCTTTGCTACACCTGGTTAGCAGTTTGCGTGTTCCTGGTGCCGGAGAGACCGTCTGCTTCTTGAAGATCTGGAGCTGGTACTTGAAAATTCCTTAAAGGTTTAGGAACCACCACACTTAGTTAGGCAATCCTTGTTCTAAATGTGTTTAGGAATCCTACTGACTGCGCCACTGTTATATTCACAAATTCACGTTAAACTTTTTAAAAACAATTTTTATTGAGTTACACAGTTTTATGTTATATAAAAAAGAAGTAATAGGTTGAAATTATAATTGTAACTAACTATTTTACATAAAGTCAAAGAATTTATAGAATTTGTTAAATCAACGTCAGCGTTTATTTTCATGGAGAATTCGATGTAGCGTCGCTCCTATGAAAGTGCAGAAATCATTATTTTTCTGTAACATAATATTTGTGTTACTTAATGTGTTTATTTTATAAAAACGCAACGTAGCATCGTTCTTATGAAAATACGGAAATCGTAATCTGATTGTTTGACATTGCGTAACATTACTTAAACATAAGCGTTTTTTCGTATATAACATATATATATATATATATATATATATATATATATATATATATATATATATATTCTTATATACATTTTAAACAAGCATTTCTTGTAACCATAGAGGTATCTATGGTTGTAACTAAAAGTGGCAACATTGCTCAAAATTTCAGTACCTGCTTTAAGTGCTTAGGGTAACATATGTAGTAGTTGTGTCCTTGTTTAATTGCCATATAAAGAGAGATGCAAATATCGTCAGAGCGTCCCCGTCGATAATTTCGAATGCTCTGTAGTAATCGTACTAAATAATGCCAAACGTGGTGGTGGTTTGTTTATACGAACGCCTTTACGAGTAGCGAGAAAAAATTTAGTTCTTTCGTTCAAGACTTTTAGTGACAAAATAATGTTAAGGTTTCGTTTAATTTCTCTATGGTTTAGTGTAAGTAGTGATTAGAAAATAAAAAAGAAGAATAATATATGTCAATGGTGTGTCGGAGAATTAAAATGTTCTAGAAAATGTATTATTAATAATGTAAATTAAGAAGAGTTTTCTACTCACTTTTCAAAAATAAATGTAACAAATAAAAAGGTAATGAATCTAATGTTTTTGGATTATCATGGTTCGTCAGTGCCAAGTTTATCACAAAAACGGCCAAAATTACCAAGGTCATATCACAATACCATGTCCACTTTTTGTAATTCCTTCATTATTTTACTACTGGAGCTTAGGCTAGTTGGCCGCAGAAATAAACGTATTTATGAGTGAATTGCCCTCTCTATTGTATAGTATTACTAACTCTAAGGCTTCAGTACTTCATGTCTACGTCATTGTGTCAAGTCCTCTTTGATGACTATTATAACGGCACCCGTTCCTCCTTTTTTGGGACCCAGGTATCACTAAATAATAAAGTTGGAACCGTAATTTTCAGATCTTCCGGATTTGTAGTGCCTATAGGTATGGTGCTATGGTGGGTCCGAAATATGTTTCCAATACCCCCACTACCCCTTCCCCGCAAGTGGCCCTGAATTAGACATGGATGATTAACCTCAAAATTGCTTTGTGGTTCCAATTTTTGGTAGAATTCTGTCGAACTAAATATTTCAATCAATAAAGAAAAATGGAAATTAAGAGAAAATAACTAAAGTCAACAAAAAACGTAAATTTAAAAAATTTCACAATATTATAAATGAAAACTACAAAATTATCGATAGTTTGATAGTTTTCGTTTAATATAGTGTGGAGTTTTTTCATTTACATTTTTTGTTAATTAAACTTATTAATAGATTTCACAAAGTAGGGAATTCTAGAATAAAAGTGGTAAGGTTATTACTGACTTACCAAATCTTTTAATAAATAAATATAATAAAAATACAAGCAATAAAATAAAATATGTTTAATAATGAACGTATTATCAAAGACAAAAACTAACATTAAACAAATCAACATATTGTGAAATGAAACTAGGCAGATTCAAATTCTTGTTCATTTTCTTCATCTGATTCAACATCAGTGTCACTCTGTTCACTAATAAAATTTATAACTATCGGACTAATTTCTGGACGATCAAATATTCTTTCCCTCTCATACCATTTAAATATCTCTCTTTCAGTATGTTGTATAGAATTTTTCCACATATTAGGAGTTATCATGTGCAGTGCCTCGTGCCACATGTTCAGGCAGTTATTCGCACTGTTACCATCCCTACCAGTATGCTTATTGTAGTAATTTTTTGCTATGCCCCAAATTAATTTGATAGAGTTGAATATGCAATGGTAAGGAGGAAGACGTAAAACTTTGTGTCCATACTGTTCTGCCATATCGTCCACTATATACTTGATTGGTGGCTTATTTCTAAAAAAAAACAAAAAAAATGTTTAAAATAAATGGCAATAAGTAAGAATATATCTGTATATTTACTGAGAAACGATTTGCAACAGTTCTGTTTTGAACATCATGTGAGAATAGGGAATGTTTTTTTCTGTCAACCATTCCTGAATAGCACATTTTGACCATCCTGTATTTGGAGTTTTATGCAATAACATGCTGTGGTAAGGTGCATTATCAAGTATAATTAGAGAAAGATTCTCTAAATTTTGCAGCAACTGATATTCAAACCATTTCAAGAAATGTGCCTGGTTCATTTCCCCATGATAATCATTAAGTTGGGATTTTGAACAAAATATTGCTTCAGCACCTTCAATAAATCCGTTTTCATTTCCAGCATGGAGTATAATATATCTGTAATAATATTATTTAGATAATGTTTAAGTAACCACTTATGTTTTGCAATACAACAAACCTTTTGCCATCCGTTTTAGTGGTTTTAACACTCTTGATATTTTCATTTTGCCATGAATGACCTATGATGCCATTTTGAAATATCCAGGTTTCATCGATGAACACAAATTGGTATATACCTTCGTCCTTTGCTTGTTTTTAATATCTTAAGAATTCTACTCTTTTCAAAACAACATTAGGTAATTCCATAAGTCCTCGTCGTGGATTATCCTTCATCCGCTTAAAGTTCTTTGAGCAATCTATTTAAAGAAGTGGTACTACCATTAAATAGTTCTTTTTCTCTTAGTTGGGACCACAATGATTGAATCGTTATGTGCTGTTCTAAAAGCATACAGAAATAAAAATATGTTAAATATACAATTGTAATTATACTTACTTCTCTGGTACATGTTGTAAATGGTATCACGAATAGAGCTTGTATTTAAAGTTTCTGTATTTGTTACTCGTTTATGAGCGCAACGTTTTTTCTTTGGTGACTCAAACTCTTCAACTTTTTTCTTTGTTTGACAAATTTAGCTTACTGTTCTTACACTGATTTTTAAAGCAGCAGCTACACGCTAAAATAATAGAAATTTTCATAAAGTAAAGTAAGGATATTTTATTCACGTATTACCTACCTCTTGTACAGCATTTAAGGGCAACAAAGGACCATTATTATTCCTTTCTTGTTCAAAATAATTTACTAATTAAGCCACACGTTCTTTGCATCGGCTATTCAGCTGTTTGGGCATTTTAACAATCACAGAAGAAAATGCTTTGTTGTTTTGAAAACAAAAACAGTTTTGATTATAAATATTTCTCACAAGAAAATTTTATAAAGCACGTAACTATAACCTCAAAAATCGATGACAATACACGAGACACGAGTAGAAAAGTCACAAACAACGCGGCAACATGACATTATTTCTGGCAGTGACTATTTTACCGTCAATAATTGGAGGCTTCTTTATGAAAATTTTAACACAAATGTTTACATCGAGGGACGTCTAAACCCAATAAAGCTATATTGCTTATACATTATTTTGGTACAAAAGTTTTTTTATTGATTGGGTTACCTTTAGAACCGATTAATTAACAAATTTAAGTATATGCACTTTTCGATAGAAATGTAGCCACACATGCGATAGAAATACGCCCTTGGTGACGTAAACCCAACATTTGGTTTTTACTATATATAAATATGTCTAATTTTTTTGTGGGATACTTTTAGTGGACTGTCATAATCCGCAATCAGGTATGCGCCACCTCTCGAATCTACCCCTCCCCCCCCCCCCAAACATTTGGCGGGGTAAACCATGATACAATAAAATAGAAGATATGATTTCGGGCATGCTGGTCCCTCCGCTCTGACGTCACGACGAGAGTGAACGCCTTGAATTAGTTTGCAGTTTACATTATTGGATATGTTTATGTCGGTTAATTTTACATTTCTTTGTTGAAAATTAGCAAAAATTAGTCAAAATGAGATGTGTAGTGTATGGTTGTGATTCAGACAATCACGTGAAAGGCTTTGCACACGATGTCAGCTTTTTTACCTTTCCAAAAGACAAAAAAATGATACGGGAGTGGATCCGTTTGTCTAAACGCAAAGAGAAATTTAATACCATAGAATATTAGACCATATAATTATGCTGAAATTGAAAAACAAATGTCACTAGCTCCTCTTGGTAATCGTAGAGATATGCTGGGGGCTATATTTATATTTAAACTCCTAAATGGGCAGGTTGATTCTGCGTATCTTTTGAGTCGTATGGGGATTAGCATTCCTTGTCAGGGTCTTCGCCATCAAGTTACCTTTCATAGAACAACATATGGTGCTATGAGTCCTATACATAGATATCTGTGCTTTTTGAATAGCTTTAATTTTGATAATTTCAATACGTTTTTGGGCCAGTTATGTTTTTAATTTATATTAAGTATTGTTTATTACCTGTAGCTACATGGAAAGTGTTATGTTGCTACATACCAACGGCCGTAGCAATATAAATTTCTAATGAACACAAATTAATTAATGATAACTGGACTTTTAAGAAAGAAAACTATATCTTTTATTACGTTTCAGCTATGCATTTACTTATCCATTTATTTACTCTATTATCATTATTCTATTATTTTTTTTTATTTATTTATTATTATTAACTTTATGGAGAGAGTCAACCTGTACCCAGTCAGAAACGACTAAATAATTACAATAATCTCACCTTAACCACAATCCGCTCTGCAGCAGAGCCTACTAGATGACGGGACGACTAGACCTCCGATGCGTCTTACAAAACTCTTCTAGGGTTTGGTACCCACAAGTCTACCGCATGACTTACCTCAAAGTGTACTAAATAATTTGATATTCTCTTACCCTAGATGTAAATAATGATAGCTTCAAAAAAATCAGAGACAAAGAGTTCAGGTGACCCACTGGCGTTTATTCTATGATAAAAATATTTAGTTTCAGATTCAATTTAAAATTACAATGGCGCACAATGAAGTACAGCTGTCCGAAAGAATAGCCAGCAAACAATAGGTTTCGTTGAACCTTAATAAATTTCATTTAACCTTAATAAATTCCATATCAACAACTTTAAATAAGAACTCGAAGCAATTGCTTAAAGCGTACAAATATATTAAGTAAACCCTATTATAATTTAAAGTTTAAAAAAAGCATCCTCAATGGATTACAAATTTTTTTTGTTGTGGTAAACTCCAAGATTAATTTATTTTATTTATTAACAATAAAGGATTGTTTTAATTATCAAATTCATTTTTGTTATCTTTAAAAGTATTATTTTAAAAGAAGAAAAATGTAGATATAAAAATAAAAGTAACACTAATCAGATAAGACCAAAAAAAGCTTTGTCTACATGTACAAAAACGTGTTTTCACGAGGCTGGCAGCAATCAACTGGATACTATGGAAAATAACTTTCACCCTGTGGTGACAAATACATCAGACTAAGAAAGTAGCCACTGCATTAAATAATATTTCTAGATCTCCGATCGCGAACACCATACCATCAAAGATATTTTTATACAGCTTACCCCGACTTCCTAATTTGTTTTAAAGTTGATTCCGGAGAACTATCTGAATATCTGGTTTTCCAATGGAAATGGGGAATTTCCAATTAAAACGTGCCAAAAAAATCTAAAATAAAACCATGAAAGATGTAGGTTCGCAAGAGAAATATTATCGAAAAGACTTACCTCGAAAAATCGAGATTTTTTTAAAATGGCGTCTCTACCACTAAATCTCAAATCCTAATAATTATACGTGATGAACGATTGAACAACTCCAATCCTCCAAACAACAGGTGTGCTTAAAATCCCGCTTAATACGGATCCTCCTTTAAACCTATCCACAGGCTACGGAGACAACTTGCTACCACAGGGGCACAGCAAAAGCAACAATACTAATAATGGCGTCTACCTATTCTTCAACAACTGCTTCAAGAGGTTCTACAGGGCGGAAGCCCCACTCCTTCCGAAAATTATCATTACCAAAATTGCCACTTTAGAAATTCAAAATAATTTCAGAACTCAATAAACAATGTAGGCGAAATACTACAGAGACGAACTCACCCATCTTCACTGCCAAACTTCCACTTCTCAGCAAGTATCCAAGATAAAGAGACATGCCCACCGACTCTCAAACACATCCCCTCATTTTAGAAAATTAAAATCCTCTATCGTGCTATTCAGCATCCAGTTAAAACCCTAAATGATAATGATATTGATAGCCGAAAAGTTAAGTACAGAACTGACTATAAAATTTAACCATCAGGTTTGTCCATCTAATCGCCAACAACTGATAAAGCGATTTGCAAATAAATATCCTAAAAGTAAGCAACCCAATATACATTAATTTTACAATTATTTGGGATATAAATCCAATTAAGTTAGATATAAGAAAATGATTTAGTGAATTTTAATATGTGAATTTTGAATTTCAATTAATTATAAGAAAATGATTTAGTGAATTTTAATACCGTAACAATGTATTTCAAATTAATTGGTTATGCTGTATCATTCTTTATACCTGTCCTTATTGTATTATTTATTGTTGTATTGTAACAGTTAGAGGGGTTTTCCCGTAATAAATAAATAAATAAATCTTTTCTTAAATCCTAGTTGACAAATAATATTTTTAAATCTTAATTTGATATTTTGTTATTACCAATAACAATTTCATTATTATTATTATTTTGAAGAATGCTCCACAGTGCCTGAGTTTATTGTTGTTCTGTAGTATACTTATTTTGGAATAAACAACCCATTAAGTATTAAAATTTGCTAATTGTTTGATTCCTTATATTTATTTACAAATTTAAATGTTTATAAAATCATGTCAAAAAATCCAAAAAGTATAATAATATATTTTTTTTGTGTATCAGTACAGTAATTATTTACTTTAGGAAGTGAGCTAACAGATTTCAATCAGATCTTAGAATTATTGTTTTGCTCTGGTAGGCTCTCCGATTCCATATAACACTTTTCATATCTCATTCAACCTGTACCATCCTCATTTTCCTCCAAAATGCATAAGCAACGCATCATACGCAAGTTCTATTACATCAAAAAATGCATTAGCCCGCGCTCACGGTTTTAAATTGTACTCTTTGCGTGACGTCATGCGCGCGGCGAACGATATTTCGAACGGCTAGAGATCATATCTTCTATTTTGTTGTATCATGGGGGTCAACTATGTACCTACCAGAACCGGATCTAAAAAGGTAAATTTTCAAAATCCATCGATTTCTACAAATTTTGGTACGACGGAGTAAAATTGGCACAGAAAAACGGTCCAGTACTAAACATTTTTCAAAATGAATTTTATGTGGTAAAACGTAACTTAAAAATTTTTTCAGGGCTGTCTAAAGGGGGTAATTAAATTTTATCCTGCGATTTGGATGAAAATGTAGGGAACGTGAAATTAAATGGTGATATCAGTTTCATTATCAGACCTATCTGACAGGCCCAAAAAAAGAAAAGCTTCAAAAATCGTACTATTTGCGAGTCTTGAAAATAGATTACCTACGATTTTGACAAAAATCTGTAATTAGTGGTTTTAGACAATGAAGAATTCAATGCGACCATAAATTTTTTTAAAAAAATTTTTTTCATGCTTGAAAATTTTTTAATTGCATCAATAAAACAATTTTAAATACTTCGCCATCTATATCTACCATCAATATATCCAATTAGCAGTCGCAATATTATATTATATATGTTTTTTAGGATGTTAGGAATGCAGTAGACTATGTTCATTTACAAGGTGATCTTAAAAATAGGACAATCGAAAATTTAGACAAGTATGTGAAAAAAGATGAGCGTCTTCCAATGTTTTTGAGTAGATTAAGAGAAAGTGGCGCTAAAACGTTTTTGTTGACAAATAGTGATTACATGTATACTGATAAAATTATGACTTATCTTTTCGACTATCCCCATGGACCAAGGGTAAGTAATTATGTTTATATTGTTGAAGTAAAATACATGTTGTACTACTATACTGCCCTGCTAAGACGGGAGGTCGTATCTGCAAAAATGTAATTAGCGGGAAAAGCAAATTTGTGAAACACATAATTGTAGGGACCTGATTTCGCTCCCGCTTATAATAGGAACTGTGTTTAATCTCCATTAAGAACCTCAGTTTTGTGAGTTATAATCTAATTGAGATATTTGAATATATGTAGATACGACTGATTGATCAACTTGCATCTTGTGTCCAGGAATCACGTTGTTTATTCAAGTTTAATTAGTAGTAATATTAGAGAACACGGCCAGTTCACTCACACATAAGACAGAAATATAAATAATCTCACACTCTTGGACTCAGTACATTACTTGAGATGACCAAATGTTGTAACTGAAGCTCGAATTGCAAGTTCGACAAAAGGTCATAGGAATATTGAAATACCTAAATCTGACTTTGCAAACTCTCTGTGTTTATAGTTACAACACCACAACGCTCAATTTGTTGGATCTATGGGACAGACATCACTTTTAGATTTTGTAGGATGATAGAGTAAGTTGAAGCATGCTGGATTTGTAAAAAAACTGAAAATCGCGCACTTAGCAGGGCAGTATATACATCTCTTAGTTTCTAAGTAACTATCTCAAAATAATATTTTATAATAAACAATAAAGAACTTCGTTAAAATATTTCTGCAACTCTCTATATAGTATAGTTCACACAAAATATGAAGTTAGAGTTTTTAATCTATATTTTTTTATAATTTCACATGTTATAGTATTTTTCACCTTTTTCTTCAACTTCGGTAGATTTTTCTGTAGGGGATGAGATATTTTTGTTGATATTAGAAAAACTGGCCCAATTATTTGTTAATACTCAAAACATAATCCAAAATAATATATTATTGTTCATTTAGCCTGAGGATCCTCATAGAAACTGGATAACTTACTTTGACATAGTAGTCTGTGATGCTCGCAAGCCGCTCTTCTTCGGCGAAGGTACAATTCTTCGTCAAGTAGACACTACAACGGGAGGTCTTCGTGTTGGTGTACACACTGGACCCCTAGTATCCAATCATGTTTATTCTGGAGGATCGTGTGATGTTTTTACAAAATTCATAGGTGCTAAAGGGAAAGATGTGTTATATGTTGGTGATCACATTTTCGGAGATATTCTAAAAAGTAAGAAGATTAGGGGATGGCGTACGTTCCTTATTGTACCAGAATTAGTTCGAGAGTTACACGTGTGGACTGATAAATGTCAACTATTTGAAGAATTGCAAGGGTTAGATATAAAATTAGGAGAAATGTACAAGTAAGTAAATTATTTTGAAGCTATGTTTGTGGAGAGTGTTTTAATAGGAACTCATAATATTAATATTTATAAGTTAGCGAAATCATCTATCAAATAATAAGTATATGATTTCCACCATAAAGCTTGGTACTGGAAGCTAATTTCTAAAGGATATAATATCCAACATAACTAACTATCTGCAAGCCTATCCATGATAATTATACTGGTTATAAGCAAGGAAACAGTGTAGGCATACAAAAAAAACTTGCACTGGCTAATCTTAGCTCCATATTTAAAAACAGCCCTAACTATGAAAAAGCTTAAATTTTTATAGTTTATTTAAAGATGTATAAAATATTTTTTTATATAAACAAAAAAAATCAGTAACGCGCCTTTTGATAATCAATGAAACAAGCATACACCTCACAATTCATATCCCTGCAACGCTGGAAAAGCTCCTGTACTCTGAAAATGACCTCTCTTGTTCCAAGTGCCTTCACCAAACCAAACTGTTTTGGCGATATCTGTTCTTCACATAGTTTGTACAGTCTCTGATGTATGGCTTTAAAAAATATAAGGCTTATTGTTCTGTAGTCACTGCACTTTTTGGCCCCCCACTTCTTTGGGAGAACCATAAACTCCGATCTCAATCATTCTTTTCGTATTTTTTCCCAGTGTTGTATATTTCATTGAATATGATAGTTAGCTCTTTTTTCCTCATCAAAAAGTTTGATAACCTCTGACTGCACCTCATCTGGGCCAGCCTCTTTTCCATCCTTGAGGGTCAGTAATGCTGCCTCAACTTCGTCCCTGTTAGGACCTTTGTTGTTCTGTTTTTGTGCCTGAGAACAATTCTTTCACGTAATCTTTCCATGTTGATTTTATTTGTTTGATGCCTACAATTATTTCGCTTTGTTCATTTTCCATTTTTCCTATTTATTTCTTCTTGAATCTTCCTGTTATTTCCTTTTTTTATATACACCTAATGCGTAGTGCTTTGATTGTGCTCTTTGCACTTGTCTTTGAGTTCTTGTTCTTTTGCTTCTCTGATTTTTCTCCTAATCTGGTTGTTGATGGATCTATATCTGTTACTGTCATTATTTATTTTGGTCTTCCATCTTTCTTTCATTACTTTCAGTGTCTCTTCAGTCATCCAGGGTTTCCTCTTGTCTATATTTGCTGTTAGTATATCTTTCTTTATTGTTTTTATGACTTTGACTATTTTCTCTACTTTTCCTCGACTTCTGAGCTGATTTTTACCTCCAGTGAGGCATTACTTATTAGGTTCATGGCCTTAGTTCTTACCTCTGGTTTATTGATCTTTCTTCTGTCGTAAGTGATTGTCCTTTGTTTTACTTTCAGTTTCTTCCATTGTACCCTAAATTCTGCTACCAATAAATTGTGATCAGAGTGCATGTCAGCTCCTAGATAAGTTTTGGCCATTTTACAGCTGTTTCTATATCTTTGATTAACCATTATGTAGTTGATTTGGTTTCGTATGATTGTATCATCTTTTGGGACTTTCCAGGTATATAATCTGCACGCAGGCATTTCAAAAAATGTGTTCATTATAACCAAATCGTTTTCTCCTGCAAAAGTACAGAGTTTTTCTCCACACGTATTTCTTACTCCAAGCCCATGGTGGTCCAATATGGTTTCCTGATCTTCCTCTTCCCACTTTTGCATTAAAATCACCTATCATTATAAGTAGTTCTTTTTTAGGGATTTTTCTGATAAGGGTGCATAATTTTGTGTAAAAATTATTTATATCTTCTCCTTCATGCTCATTTGTGGGTGCATACACCTGTATGATGTTGACGTTTGTTGGAATTGCTTTTGTTTGTACTAGCATTATTCTTTCATTGGTGGGCACAAAGTTTGTGACATTTTGTGCAATTGACTTGTGCAGTATGGGTCCTACTCCATATTCGGCGAGACATCCCGAGTAGTCTATTCTATGTTCTTCAATATCACAGTAATTTGCATCTGGCCATTTCGTTTCACTTGTTACCAAAATTGTGATTTTCAGTTGCTCCATATCTTTGATGGTGTTTTGTATTTTACCTATTTGGGCCATGGTTCTCACATTCCAGTTTTTGTGTCTTCACATCCTCACTCCAGAATCATTATTTAGTTTGAACATTGCCATGTGAATGAATACTGGGATTGCTTTGTAAGCCTTTAATGCAGTGGTTACCCGTGATGCTTTCTTCATCCCAATGCCGTTGACTAATTGTTTTAGTTCATCCGTCTTTGGGGTTAATTTCTCAATCCCAGGACAATGAGTTGCCCTGCCACATGTCAGTTCTTCCACCCAAAGCTGTTGAGTGACAATTGGAGATTACTTATACCAGTAATCACTTGGTCGATAGAGCCTCGTTGGTTATCTGGCAGGTGCAGATGCAGGTAAGGTTATCAGTCGGGGCCGTCTGCTTTCTTTGTTTATTACTGTCACCCCATACACCTCCCATACAAAATGTTAATTTTCAAATGGCCGAAAAAATAGGAACGTCTTAACCTATCATGATGGAATTCTGTCGTTACCTCGGGGCGCTAAAGTTCAGATACAGGTAGCCTCATTTTAGGTAGTTTGTATATATATTTGTGGCCATTTCGTAATGGCTCTAACGATTTTGATGGAACGTTGCAGGATGATAGAGCTCGAAAAGTTATTACGATCGCATCATACCACGATCCCTAAAAAATCCTAATGGCCATCTATAGCAAAATTGGGTATTTTCAGTATTTTCCAATTTATACCGTTTTGACTTGGATAGAAAAAAACAATCTAAATGTATTTTGTAGTTCTATTCCAGACCTTTCCATCAGTACCTATATCATATTTGAGATATTTGGTGTACCCTTGTGGAGTTACAGCCAAAATAAGTGGTCCAGCCTCTGATTTTTTTTTCGTTTTTTCAAGATTTATCCAATTTATACTGTTTTTGACCCCAGATCAAAAAAAATTTATGAAAAAAGATTTTCTTAAATACTGCATACATATCGATGGCTTATTTGCAATAGGACATAACCCCAAATAGTAAATTTTTCAGGAGGCTGCAAAAACATAATAGGACAAACAAAAACATAAGAACATTATAATTTTTGGTCTAAGGAGATAAACGACACTTTGCTACGTTCGAAAATGTAATTTGTGATTATTAATTATTTTCAAATTAAAAGGGTGATAGCAAAAAACATATAATCGTTTTTTTATTAATAAATTTAATTACAAACGTCTATTTAAAGAATAAAAAAAAGAAATTAAAATACAAAAAAAGTACAAGAGCAAAAAATTATTCTGAATAATATGAAAGAGAATCATAAAATAAATGAATGTCAGGTGTGAGATGATCTTTTAATTGTTGCAAATGTAACCATTTGGAATGTTGTATCTTTAGCCTCACTTGTAATAATCTTTGATATGAAACTCTTTAACATTAGTTTGTTTTGGTCTCTGCAGTAATTCTTTATAGCTATCATTAAAATCAATTTTATAAAATATCTTGCCCTCTGGCGTATATTTTAGGGCTCTAAGATCTGTAACCGTTGGCTTATTTTTTTTATTTCTTCTTGGCCTAATACCGTTATAAATTAATGTAGATTCATCATCAAAGTTAAGAAACTGATCATGTGTCAGGTAACAGACGTCAAAAGGTGTTTTGTTCGAGCTTCATGAATGACAGAAATATAATCACTGGGAAGCTGTATTATTCTATGTTTTAACTTATTTTTCAATTAAAGCATGAGCAGAGTCACACTCCATTTGAGTGAATATATAGTTGGTTTTTTTGTCATTTTGGGGTCAATTTTCTTAGCTTATCGATACCCCTCCATTTATTTATTTCAGGTAAGAGACCCCTGAGATATTTCGCCGTTTCCTTGCTTTTGTTACACGGTGTAGATATAATTGCTTAAAATAAAAATAAGCTTACCCGCTGGAATTCGGAAGAAATCGTTTATTTTGTAATCTCTGAAATACATTTTACATACCTAAATATTACAGATTATAGTAAGTTTTATCTCCCACTACAACATGCCCTTTTGAAGATTCTTTGTTGGATGTATCGTCCAATTTCTGTAGCTTGGCGGAGAAATATTGTTGTTGGAGACGAGCAACTTTTGTTGCTCAATTAAAACTAATTGTTGAAGCTGGGTTGTCTTTAACTGCCTCGTCTCATCAGACTCTTCTGGTTTTCCACAAACAGATGTATGCTTCGGAGGTAATTTTTTTGGAGCAACCTCTTCAACTGATATGTACGATCACTTTTTGTTCTCTTTCACTCCAAACAGTCATCTGATGGGCATCACTTTCCGTTATAATATCATTACTTGAGGTAGGTAAGGAAGCTTGAGTGGGCACACTAATTGCAAGAGCCCCTAATAAAAATATATATAGTAAGTACGGACTAATGGTGGACATGAATGTATTTCTTACCTGGGACCCGACTAGTACGGGATTTATGTCTGCATCCATGACCTTAACATCACTTTCTCCCAGGACATAAAGGCGAATGTGCATGTTTCCTGTTTTATTTTTATCTGTTTTTTTTTCAATCGTGTTTTCATATTGTTCACTTTTTTCAAGAAAGCTTTTACATCCATCTCTTCGCCAAACAGAGTCACATATTCTTTAACGATTTCAGTTTATGCAGCAGCTTTCTTCTTTTTCATCGCTGGAACTTGAGATTTTTTGTGAATCTCCAGAAATGCTTGGATTTTTTCAGAAATAAACACCATCTCAGTAGTCATATCTTCACTACCTTCCCCTTCACTATGTGTGTCAGACATTTTACGTATGTTAAATTTTAATAATTCACAAATAAGTCAGAAGGATCAAACACTTCATTTTACTTGCGGACACTTTTTAAGTATAAAACAAATAAAATAAACTGCCGTGGCAGAACAAGTTGATTAAATATTGCAAGTTTCAACAAGTTTGTAATCGCTAACGGCAAATCTCTGTACCTATTACTTTATTTATCAGAAGCATTTCCTTGCAAGGAAAAGGTAGAGATTATGAATAAGAATTAGAGCAAAACCTTTTACTTCTACCATTTACTTGAAAGTAAATGCTTAATTTTTATAAATACGGTCTAGTTTCATTTATAACAATAATATTAAGTAATTGTCACACATATACAGTAAGACAACTATTTATTCCTATATTTATTCAATTTTCAGGAACTTAGACAGTAGTACAAAAGAGAAACCGGATATTTCGAAAGTTAGGGCCGCTATTCGGGATGTCACTCATAAAATGGACATGTCCTATGGAATGATGGGTAGCTTGTTCAGATCGGGATCAAGACAAACATTTTTCTCGTCTCAGGTACATATACAATATTTTGATTCAACTGTATCAGTTAGTTTAGTGTATCTATTATTCAAATAAACTAAACAACATAACAAGCTTTGTTTAATAAATATGGCCACGATTTTTTAAAATTATTGTTCCAATAATTATAATAATCCACTTTGTATAGTTCTTTACAGTCATATATAATGATAAAATAAATCATTCATTTGGATTTTTAAATGCAGTCTGCAACTGTCCTGTTACCATTAGGCACAAACTGATAAGACTGTCAACTCTACAATGGTGTCGGGCGGAGATTATATACTAAAAGAAATGTTAAATGCCCCCATTGAACTAACTAAAACTATACAGTTTCTTAAAGAAATTAACATTTTTTCTAAATTATGATAATAAGTAATGGACTGTGCCAAATGCTATAGTTGTCGAGGCACTTATATTTGAATTATAAAAAATGCAGTCCAATGACGTTACATGTATATTCATAAATTTGAAAATATAGAAATGATCATTTTATTATTCAAATAAAGGAGGACTAAGATGACTTAAATTGTTGGCCCAGCATTTGTCAATTTATCGAGTATTGTCCTCGTAAAAATTATAATCCCACTCAATTTTGATTTGGTTGTGTCACCTTCAAAGAATTGTCCATTCCAGTTCCTAATTTAATTATTTTATGTACCGTTGTAAATTTGAATTTCATTATTTAGAGAATATTCCCAACAACAGCGTTATCAGATTACATATAGCTGGTTCACCGAGTTTAATTTTTTAAATGTGATTGTTTTCCAGCCACATTGAAATGTGAACTAAAATTTTTCTATTTTCTCTTAAAATCTTCCCATTTTCTTGGGCAACATAAGCTCATGAGATTTAACAATGTCATTGTGTCGTTACATTGATATATACATTTTTTATAGGTTGTAAGGTACGCAGATTTATATGCAGCTACTCATCTGAATTTGCTGTATTACCCGTTCTCATACATGTTTAGAGCACCAGCCATGTTGTTACCTCATGAATCAACAGTCGCTCATGAACAACATTTCGTAATGGAAATTGCCAAAGAACAAAGGATGATAAATTCAGAAGTAACAATAGAGAGTAAAGATAATAGGGTAGGTATGCAGTTTCTAGTATCAGCTTTGGTCAGAAAAGTGAATTAAAAAAAATACAAGGTTCAATAAAAGAAAACTTCCAGTATAAAATGATCAAAAAAACAGGTATATGTATATATTTGTTTATAAAAAAAGAATACGGAAATAATTGATTTTATCCCAAATATTTACGGTGGTTACTATACTCGATAGTCGAAATTGTGTAAAGTGAGTCAGAGCTATCTAATCAACACTTTGGTTAAAGCGCAGTTGCCATATGTATTCTAGAGAGAAATGCTGTATTTTATAAATACACTTCAAATCCATTGTGTCAATATTTCAGGTACAAAAGATGCAATGTAATTAAGTCAATACCAATTTAATATATTTATTTCAAATTTCAAGCAGACTAATAATAATTAGTTTACTTGAAATGTGAAATAAAGTGTTTATGTATATTTCTTGAACGCAAAGTTTGTTGTGAAAAACTCGCCGATTTGACAATGTTGGAGAGTCGCTTCAATGTTCCGGCTTTGAGAACGAGATAGATAGATCGAGCTACGCGAATGAGACAGTGATAGTAAACAGTTATGTGAGGTGTTTATTCTCTTCATGAACGTAACATCAGTATTTGTGTTGTGGTTTTGTGTGATAAATCGGTTATTATTGGTATTTATTGTAATATTTATATCAGTATATTTAGTGACAATAATGGCGGAGTGTAGCGGTGTTGGCGATAAAAAACGGCGTCGTAACAATTTAATTCGGGAAGAAAAAGTCCTCATATTAAATGTGTACGAAGGACTGCGTGCCATGGACAAACAGTTGGGTGTTAGTGACGCTGTGATTAAGTGCAGTTATTTAACTAAAGTTTCTGAGAGTACTATATACAATATTCTAAAGAAATCGCGGGACGGATCTTTGACAAGAGAACGAGGTGAAAACTGTAAACCGGAAAGTAGGGGAAGAAAGAAAATTGTTTTGGACGACCAAACACGGAATGCTATACGTAGGGAAATACATTCTTTTTATTTTAGGAATGAAATCCCCTCGGTAGCTAAATTGAGCAAGGTAATAGAAGCTGATGATACTTTACCAAACATCAGTGATAAAGTTTTGAGACGAACTTTAAAATTAATGAATTTTCGTTACCAAACAAGAAGTAGAAACAGTGCCTTAATTGAACGAAATGACATTGTGGAATGGAGGAGAAATTATTTAAAACAGATACGACAGTTTCGTAACGAAGGACGGCACATATATTATCTTGACGAAACATGGTTAAATGAAGGCCACACTGTGTCAAAAGTGTGGCAAGACATGAATATACGAAGCAATCGACAAGCCTTTATGGAGGGTTTCTCTTCAGGTTTAAAAGCTCCCTCTGGGAAAGGACGTCGACTGATTATCACTCACATTGGCAGCGAGGGAGGATTTGTAGAAGGTGGATTACTAAGTTTTCAGTCCAAAAAAACTGTCGATTACCATGAAGAGATGGATGGTAACCGGTTTGAAACATGGTTTAGATCAATTTTAACAAAGGTAACTCCTGGTTCAGTGATAGTTATGGATAATGCTTCATACCACTCTCGTCGACTGGAGCAAATACCTACTTCAGCTAGCCGCAAGAGGGTTATAATTGATTGGTTAGAGAGTAAAAGCATTCCGCACAACGAGGCAATGCTAAAAGTTGAATTATTATCTCTCGTACGGAAACATAAAAGCAGTTATATTAAGTACGTTGTCGATGAAATGGCGAAAGATTTCAACGTCTCAGTTGTTAGACTTCCTCCCTACCACTGTGAGTTAAACCCCATCGAGCTGGTTTGGGCCCAAGTGAAAAATTATGTTGCGAGAAAAAACAGTACATTCAAAATGGCTGACGTTGAGAAACTGTTTGACGAGGCGCTGCATACCGTTACTGCTGAGAGTTGGCGTAAATGTATTCAACACGTATTAAAAGAAGAAATAAAGTTTTGGGATTTAGACATACGTGTAGAAGTAATGACGGAACCACTCATTATCGATATAGGAGGAGAAAGCGATGATTCTGAGGAGTCGTCAGGGAGTGATACCGCTTCCAGTTAGTCAGGCATTTTACAAGTGACCTCGCAACATACCTATACTTATTGGTAATTTATTTTGGTCTTGACAAACAACTTTTTTTTAGTTTTAGTAGTAGTAAGTTGGAATTGACTTTTAAACATTTTTTTATTTTGTTTTAACTTACTTATGAACAACTTGTGATAAGTTATTATTTCAAATGTTAAAAATTGAAATTCCAGATATTTCAGTATTCGCACTCTTAAACTATGATACGCTCATGGAGTTCACTTTAAATCGGTAGATAACCGATGACGTCACTTTACACAATTTCGACTATCGAGTATAGTAGCTGAATTTCCTCGAAGTCACGATTTCTTAAAAATCAGAACAGCACAGGTTCGGTGGAGAAAACCAAAGTTTCACCCCAAAAAAAAGATCCCAGTCTTCAAGGCCCAAAGAATCAACTCCCAACCAAAAATAAAAATCCCCCAAATTTTCGAGATCGTAGGCTGAAATTGTCCGAACTCGGAAGTACACAAATCCATTTCATGGCACCATTAGTTGGATGCTTCACGAGACAAACCATCAATCAATCTATCGAATACCTATGCCTATCAGAAGCAGACATGCCAGAAAGTGAACAGCTTAAGTGTTACAACAAAATGGCCTCTGGTAGGTATATGCAGATTGACACCTCCTCCGAGCAATTTTGAGATAAATCTTTGGTTGTAACCGATTTGATCAAGGAAATATTTCATTTCTTTCAAAGTTCTTAGCAATGTAAATTGTTGAATAATGTCAATTCTACTAGAATTTGGTTTTATCCCAGAAATAGAGACTGCATGTCCCAGGGATGTGACATGTTTTGTTGAGAAATTCTGATTTATGTAACTGAATTTTCGAGTTATATTTCCTATCATTCACTAAACTTCTATTTTATCCCACCACTCAATGCAAGTCCGATTTCTCTTACATGTACTACCTGCAAATTAATAGAAAAGATGATAAACAGACGACTCATATGGTTTATCGAAAAACACCAAATCTTGCCAAAAGAACAATCCGGTTTCAGTCGTCACCGTTCCACAAGAGATAAGCTCGCAATCTTACAAACCCACATTTCCGATGCTATAAATCGTAAACAAGAGATGGTAGCCTCTGTCTTTGATATTGAAGCTGCATTTTGACACCTTACCAATGCAGATTATTATTGATAAACTTTCATTTTATGGCCTCAATGGTAACATTTTCTCATTTATCAGACACTTTCTTAGTGATACATCCTTTAGGGGCTCAGTAATTGGCTCCCTATCATTAACTCATGTCCAACAAGATGGTGTGCTCCAAAGCTCTTTTCTTAGCACTACATTATTCATTCTAAATATTAGTCATTTATGTAATAATCTTCCCTCCCCTGTCAAATTATAACGAGAAAACGCTTAGTGCTCGCTATAGATGTGCGGGTTGTCTCACGTGGTACAACCCGTGCTCGCCAGTCGACTAGCTTAGAGTCGAAGAAGGGGTGGACTCTTCAAAAAAAAATTAATAAGTTTTCAAAAGGGGCGCCAGAGAAGTTTTGGCAAGCACCCAAGACTTCTTAAGTTAGCCCAAAACTCCTCAGTGGGTTAACAACACTAACTACACATTCCAAAAGTTAAACTGATAGGTAAGTTATTATAAAAAAAATAAAAGTTAGCAAGTATCCCCTGATTGAAGTTTTAAATTATTCACTTTGGACCATAGGCCTCTTTTCAAAGTATTTATTACAAGTTTACAACAAAATGTTCCAAATAATATCTGAACTCAGCTGAAGGCTGTAGACTCAGAATGTAGTTAGGTTGAAGGCCGGAATCTACATAAAAACTCGCAAACTAAATCAGTTACAGCGAAGTCACAGTTTAAATAAATAACTGACAAGCAGGTTCTATAAACTCTGAGCAAAGCTGAAGGCTTCAAACTCAGGGTGCAGAAGAGCTGAGGGTCCGAAACTACATCGATGTCTCAAATTTACAATTATAGGGAAACGACCAAATGGTTCATGTACAATTTCTCAAAATACAATGAAGAATATAATGCCAAAATTACCAATGTCACAGTTACATGGGTTCACACTTCCGCAATTTATACGAATATAAATATAAATGAATGCATAGGCATAAAATTTAAATAGCAAACGAGCTTAGCGTTGCAAAAAAAATATAAATCGAAATTAAGTACGGCGCAAAATTATTTACATAAAATCGTCAGAGTTCGAAAACTTGACTAAATAACGCAGCACCCAGGTACGTACCGTGGTATCCTAGCGTTCAGAGCCAACAGCCCAATATTTTAAATTATGAAGCAAATTATTACAATTTTAAATACAAGTGAAAAATGAAATTATACTAATTGCCGCAAAAAAAAGAGAAAAATAAAAACCTCACATAAAAAAAATTGTGAAATGTGACGGATAAGGTGAATGTACAAATGTATGAAAAAATAAAAAGGAAAACTGTTCACTTATCCTTCTTCCAGACCCCAGAACAGCAACTGAAGTCGCTCCAGAATATTCCAGCTCTCCTGGAACTGGTCTCACTGACTCCGCAAGCTTCAATCAGCGAATTAAAATCCAAATAAAAAAACCCTCCTAAAATAGAGAAACGAATTAGCCTCTACATATATCCCATTATACTGACTATATTATCATCACCCGAAATTCGCAAATAATCATACATCCTGACTTTTAACTGTATAAAAGCCGTTTGCACTGATAATAAAAACTATATGACTGGTTTTTTTCCGCTTAGCAAAAAAAACTACGATATCAAAATAACCCATAATATAAAAACTACGTCGCTGGACACATCCCTGAATAATATTCAGCCCCCGTGATATATTCTTATTTCAAAAAAAAATGTACAAAGCAATAACGAAAGTGAACTGATAAGAATTTGTGAAAAAACTATTTCATTAAATCCAGGTTACATACTTCAATAAACTACGATTCAAGCTATAGAACTGTTAATTTCGAGAAAGTATTTTCAACCGTTTACCTTAATAATGAGTCCTACTAACAAGCCGTCTACAGAAATTTTCCACGTGGTTTCCTCAATTCTACCGGTATCCTTTGGTCATCGACACTCGCCGGTTCCGTAGATTATCGGGTCAGACCTGTCTCCTGTTATATCGATCGATATTTTCTTCCCCTGGATAGAATTTATCAGGATTTTGTGAAATAATGTTATGGCTCCCAGAGCACATGCAAAATCTATCACTTGAAATGCGTGTGTGTTTACTCGTTAACGGCACAAGGAGAACTAAATTCTCACGATCAGTGCACGATCTGAATTCCCTCCGTCGACAGGCTTGCCAATATTAAATCTCCGACAGCTCGGCGAATATTCGCGTTACAAAATCTGCTGCATATGCAGACGACCTTGTTATCTACTGTCACGGCGCCTCGATACCTACTACATCCAAACTCCTCCAATCTGCTGTAAACCTATTACATAGTCGAATATCTTCACTTGGCCTTTCCCTCTCCCCTACTAAATCAAAGCTCATAAGATTCAGCAGAAAAGCCCCATCCCCTCACCCTGAAATTTTACTGATCAACCACCTTCCCAGTCGTCGAACACTGGAAAATTCTGGGAGTTACATTCGACTCCCGACTTTCTTGGAATCACTATATCCGAGAAACCAGACGATGCTGCCTAAAACTCTTAAATATCATCAAAAAACTCCTATCAGTGATGAGCTAGTGAATATACCCTCCTGAAAGTATACAGGGCTTTCTTTCGATCCAAACTAGATTATGGCAGTATCGCATATATGTTAACATCCAAAAACGTCCCGAAAACCCTGAACTCTGTACACAATACTGCCATCCAACTTTGTTTAGGCGCATTTTTCTCTAGTCCAGCTGTGAGCCTGGGCATTGAAGCCAATTAACCTCCACTCTGGCTCAGATGTCAACATCTCCCTTTTTATGCAGCCACGACCTCATCCAACCCGTATAATCCAGTTTCCTCTTTAATAACCAGAATACCTCACATTCTTAGCTCCCCACCATCCAACCTGCGCATACGTACCATACCCCTCCTTCTTCAAAAATTAATACCTCACACTGAATTATCCCTAACCAGGCCCTATCCCTAACCAGGCCCTATCCCTATCCCACGTAACTCATCCTGGACCAAAACACTCCGAAGATGTAACATCTCACTCACCATGTTCAGCAAGGAAGAAACCAGTCACGAACTCATAAGGAAATCCTTCTTACAAATAATAATTTTGAAGAAATACGACCGGATCCTCTTCACTGACGCCTCAAATAACGAGACTGGTGTCGGGTGTTACCTCTACGCAAACAGCCGTGGAACCCCAGCCTCTTGTAGCGTTCACACTGGTGAACTATGCGCAATTTTAAAAGCCTTTAATCTCTGCGTAATCCCCATCAACTTTTGTTATTTTGCACAGACTCTCTCTCATCTATTCAATCCATCAACAATTAATTCACAAATCATCCCCTCGTTCGACGCATCCACGACACCTATCAAACCCTTATTTCTCATGATGTAACTATCACTGTTATATGGATTCCCTCACACATTGTTATAACTGATAATGAAATCCCTGATCACCTTGCTAAAGAAGCTGCCTCATCCACCACTACACATATTATTCTGCAAATTTCTAGAGACCTAAAATTCGCTATAAAAAAACATACGGAAGAAATGGCTAAACCACTGGAACCATTCCGCAACATTCTTAAGAAAAATACATCCGAATCTAGAACAGTTTGACATCCCCGATCTACGGAAAAACGAGAAAGTCGTCACAAGAAGACTGCCTATTGGTCACACCCTCAGATTAACAAATAAAATAGATATGTTTATTTTGACTTTTTCTTGCCCCAAACATAGAGTCACATTCTAAGCTCACTTGTGGACACTTCCACTGCTTTGCCATATTTACAAATTCTCTTTAGTTGCAGGAAAAATGAAATTAGAAGTTTGATTGAAAATTTGTTAAAAAGCTATGCAAATAAAAAAAGTCATTATGCATTTGAGTCACTGCTTTTAAAATTAATTAATAATACTCGAATTTTATTTAATAAAGGCATATTTCTATATAAATTTTAAACAAGTATTTGTTATAACCTTAGATACCTTTATGGTTATAACTAAAAGTTGCAACATTGCTCAAAATTTCAGTACCTGTTTAATGTGTCAATAGTAATCTATTTAGTAGTTTTGTCCTTGTTTAATTGCCACATAAAGAGAGATGCAAATATCGTCGGAGTGTGCTCGACGATAATTTCCGCCGTAGTATTATAGTAAATAATGTCAAACGTGGTTTGTTTATACGAGCGCCATTACGACTATAGAGTAAACATTTAGTTCTGTCGTTTTGATGAGTTTTTCAAAACTTTTAGCAACAAAATAAACCTTTAAGTTGATTAATTAAATGTTTTTGGATTATCATGGTTCGTCGGTGCCAAGGTTTGTTAGAAAAACGGCAGAAATTACCAAGGCTATGTGTCTACAATACCATCCCCACTTTTTGAAATTCATTCATTATTTTACTACTGGCGTTTAGGATTGTTGGCCTCAAAAATAAACGTGTTTATGAATGAAATGCTCTCTCTATTGTATATTATTACTCTAAGGTCACACCCGACTTACTCATGTCTACCTTATGACCTCTTCCCCCCAGCCAAACTGCCAATCTCTACTTGACATTCAACACATTCTTGTAGATTGTCCCTACTATACTAAAAGACATCATCAGCTTTGAATGAAAACCAACATTAAGGATATCCTATCTAGTACACACCAAATCACCATAGCCATCCAGTTTATAAAAGAAGAGAACCTTCTGAATACAATTTAAAGACTTACAGTTCATTATTGTTTGTAATTATTTCCACGTTATATATTTATAATCTATTGTAAATCACTGTACCTTGTACTAATGGCCATAGCTGTCTCAAGCACGTTAAATTGAATAAAAAAATCCATTAATATCGTATTGATCAAGTAATTAGTTTATATTTTATTCCAGTCTTTAGAGCGATCCCTAAGCATAATCCCACATGTACGACCAGCAACGCCACAAACGTTAACGCATACCCACGACGAAGATTTTTCTGATGACGACAGCGACGAAAGGGGTTCGAAGAGTGAACATTGTGACGATCATCATCGAAAAGTTGAGATCGATTCCAGTGCAGAGTAGGTTGTAACTAATGGTCATTTCCTATACTTGCCTTCATGCTAAAAATTCATCGTGAGTTATATAGAAAACTATTTTTATGACCAATACACAGAAACTCCAAAGTTAAAACAGAAATCATATTTGTAGTAATAATTTTATTTCATTCTAAACAAAATATTACAAACTAAAATAAACTATGCAGAGTTAAACAACATGTAATCCGTGTTGGTTCTTATTCATCGTTTGACCGTACTACTATGTATAGAATGAGACTGTATCACTACCGGTGTGGCTTAAGGAGGTTCGAGTGGTGCCATCCTATCAGTAATAGCGGCCACTCAGACGGTGGGCTGGGCCTCGACATGAAGGCGGGGCTGTAGATATAGTTGCATAACCTAGTAGTCATCGTTCTGCTACAACTTCCCCCTCTAGCTTCGGGATCGCCCCAATCAAAAGCTAGCACACCAAGCAGGATGATTGAGGTTGTTGTTTCTTGGGTCTACCTCGTAATCCTTTCTTCCTTAGGGGTGGATTGACAGGTGATGCTACTTCCTCCGTAGTCATTGATGGAACTAATTTCCGGGGTCTTCCGCGTCTTCTCATGGCTCTTACAGGTGCGGGGGTCACACCATCATTCTCATCTCCTTGGTACAGGGAAATAGTGGACGACTGATGGACATGTAAATGTACAGTAGGGTTCTCAAGGTCAGCAAACTCGTAACTAGTAGGACCATGTTTGCGGATGATAACGTAAGGTCCATCACGCTGAGGTGCAAGCTTTGATGAGTAACCTTTAGCAGCGCTACTAAGGGTGTGGGTGTTCGCCCAAACTTTGTCTCCTGGACTATAGCAAGGATCGTTTCGTCGATGCTGATTGATTCGGGCTTGATTCTGGTCTTGGAGCAGCTCAGTGGCTTCTTTTGCTATTTTTAGGGTTTCCGCAAGCTAGAGCAATTTCGGACTTATTTCAGCTACAAAATTTTCTGACTACAATATCACTAAAGTCGTCTGCGATAACTTGTATGGTTCTTAACTCACGTCCAAATATTAGGTAAGCAGCCGTGTGCCCGGTGCTATCACACCGAGCGCTATTCATTGCAAATCTAATGGCGGCCAAATGTTTGGACCATTATTGATGGTTATTCCCAATTAGGATACCAAGTTGCATTTTTAGATCTCGGTTTTTACGTTCCACCGGATTTGCTTCAGGGTGATAAATCGGTACAAATGCCTGCTTGATGGCTAGGCAGTAAGTGAGCTTCTGCATGATAACCAATATAAACTGAGTCCCATTATCGTTAATGATTCTTTGCGGCAGTCATTATCGCAAAATTACTTCATCTAATAGGTTATGGGCGCAAGTCTCTGCCGTAGTTTCGGTCAGAGCAAATAATTCAACCCAGCAACTGGCAACATCTTCGATGATGAAAATCCATCTCTCTCCGTCTTCGGTGGCCGGCAATGGGCCGAAGAGATCTATGGCTAGCACCTTGAATCTCTGGTTAGTTGCGGTTGTTTGAAGTAAATCAGCTGGCTTTAGATTGGAGATTTTGTAACGTAGGCAATATCACGCCGCATTCCTATCCAGTAATACCTTTTCGAAATACGGTTGATAGTCTTGTCGACGCTGTAATGTCCAGCAGTTCGGGAATCATGGTAGGCGTGGAGGATATTCTTTTTTTCGCTCTCTGGTACCACCATTCAGGCATTTTCGTCATCCTGTTCTTATCGTATCGTAAGAGTACTCCTTTATTCATAAAATAACCTCGCTGAAACAATTTCTGAGTATCCTCAGATGACGAAAGTTCAAGAGAGTCTATTATTTGTTTGAGATTGCTGTCAAGTAGCTGTTTAGCTCGCATCTCCTTTTCACTATTGCAGGACAACTCAACTTCCACCTGGCAGATACATAGTTGAGGATCCCAGTGGTTAGCACGTGGTGGCTGAGATAATAAATCTGCTACTATATTGGTTCTACCTTTAAATTATAAGGTTGAAATTGGAGTGTAAGACGTCCAGTAGGCGTTTTCAATCCTAATAAACACCTCAACGGCTGGTGGTCAGTAATGATAATTGTTTCGGAATTTTCGATATAGCCTAGAAATTTCGAAATAGCCCAAACAATTGCTAAGGCTTCTCGTTCCGTAGTCGTATAGTTTCTCTCTGCACTCGTTAATAAGCGACTCGCATACTCAATGGGGTGTTCAGTTGCTCCCTCCCCCTTGACGAAAACTGCACCAATGGCATAGCTACTATCGTCGGATTTAATAGTGAAAGGTTCACTCTCATCTGCTTGTTTGAGGATTGAAGCAGTTATCAGACAGTTCTTTAATTTGTCATACGCATCTTGCTCAGTTGTTCCCCATTTCCACGGAGTATTCTTCAGAGTCAAATTTGTCAGGGGTTTTGCAATGCTGGCAAAATTTGCAATAAATCGGCGATACCATGAACAAGTTTAGATGAATCGTAGGAGATCCTTTACATGGATAGGCACAGGTAAATCGACAATTGCTTGGATTATAAGAATACAATGGTAGAACAAGCAAAACGGCGTTTCGCTCGATTAATACGGAGTTGGAAACCATGTAAACGTCGGAAGACTCTTTCCAAGTCCTTCGAGTGGTCTTCAAACGTTGATGAACGAATAACCAAGTCATTTAAATATACTAGAAGTGCTATATGGCTGAGACCAATTTTAAACCTGTCCTTTAACCTCTGAAAGGTTGACGGAGCATTTCTTAGACCAAATGGAATTCGCACAAAGCAGTAAACTCCAAAAGGTGTATTAAACCTTATCTTCTTCATGCATTTTTATTTGCCAGTAACCAGATTTGAGATCCAAAGTAGTCATATAAGGTTTGCTCTTTGCTGTGTGTAGCAAATCGTCGATACGAGGAAGTGGGTATCGATCTGATATTGTAATGGAATTTAATCGGCGATCAGGGTGGGAAAAAACCTAAGAACCAAAGATATATATTTGGGTTATTAGGTTTTTAGGAGTTTTAAGGTTTTTTATGGGTTTTTACGTTTAAAAAAATCACATTTTAAGCAAAACATTGATATTATATATGTAAATCAACAAGAATTGGTGAATCCCCGGCTCTGCAGCATCCTCTAACTGTGTGTCTGTACCTTTAATATTTATGATTTGAATGAAATTTAAACTAGGAAGAAAAGCTTTCTTTTTGGGTGGGTAATTTTAGATTTTAGTAAGATGGCTGTAACAGGTAGGTTTTATTCAGTATCTTAAAAGAAAATAGAGAAAAACCTACAATGGCCATATTTTAATAAGTAGGTTTGTTAAAAAAACCTAGGTTCAAAAAAACCTGTAGTTGCCAACCCTGTCGGCGATAATCGACGTAGACCCTAACATCGCCATCTTTCTTTGGTACATACGACGGGGTTTCACTTTTCTCGATTATTCCATTAGCCAACATCTCGTCGAGTGTGTCGCGTAAAATGGTTTGCTTGATGTCATTAAGACGACAAGGGGCACTAGAAATTGGTCCACTAGTGCCTGTGTCTATTCGTTGCTCCGCCCACGTGGTAGGAGGACCATGCTCCTTAAATAAATTTGGAAATTCCCGAAGTATTACATTCAGTTGTTTTCGATCAGTCGGGCATAGCGTTGCGGCTTCGTTTGGTTGCAGGGGACATCGAAACTAAATAACTCAAGGATTTTTCGCTTGGTGCCGAGTAAGTGAGAGGGAGGCTGTCACGGAAAATTTCATCTATGTCCTCCGGTGCATACACATTACTCGAATGCTTATTTTTTTTAATGTTTGGGATTCTGGTGTCTGGAGCTTCCCATAACTCATCCCGTAAGGGTGACGTGAAAAACTATAATAATTGAGATGAAACATCATCATACTCATCAACGTCCGTGATGTTAAGTTGGATTCTAGGATCTGGTACATTAGCTGGTTCGTTTTCGATATTTACAGATTTCTTCAGCTTTTTCGATTCTACTGATCGATTCCGAGGTCTTTGTATTATCACTTGGTACTGTGGTTGAAGCTCGAAGAGTTGGTCTGAGTAGTACCAGCACCGTTGTCCTGTCTAACACGATGCTATCTTTTTATAGGAAATCAAGCTAATAAGGTTCTGTTGTCCACGGCGTTAAGCAGCACGGCGTAGTTGATATTTTGAGTTCTACTGCGTAACTCTATAGTAGTAAATGTTGTCAGTAACGCTGCTTTTGATGTCCATCAGCGAGTGTGACACGAGCTGTGGTTTTGGTGAATGCTGCTGTATCTATATGTGCTTGGCCCTTAATACCACATATTCTTGCGGGAACTTTTGGGGCTTCAGGTGTAGATCTTAAAAGCATATTTATCGAATAGAAGAGGACAGCTTGGGCATCGACAACTTTGGAGACATTAGTGCAATTGGGACAATTTCTGCAGAAGTATCCTCTGCCACATCCGTAGCAGTGTTGGTTTTGGTAGTGGTTGATTGTGTAGGCTCCTTATACACTATTTGAAAATTATTTAGAGTAAATAATTACTTTTCCATTTTTAAATTGAAATAATTCAATCAGAAAATATTTTTATGTTTTTTTTAGGATATGATATTTAAAAATTATTTCTTGGTTTACTTGTATTTTGTATGATTTAGAAGAGAAATTTATGAAATATTTAAAATTTAAAAAATATTTATGCATACAATTTATGGAATTCTGTCTCTTAAAATTCAGAAAAAGGACAGTCGATTAATTTGATAAAAGTAATATTTTGTATATATCTGTTGGTATAAAAAAAAGCAGGAGTTGATTCAAAATTTTCATATAGGTGCTGTAACTCAATTCTACCTTCCTGTTTGGTTACAGGAAAATGCAGTTGCTGTGATTGCTGGAAACTGGAAACAACATGTTCAAACGAATCTGATACGCACTGACAAGTTTTTTAACAAAAAGTTGTTATCAGTTGAAACGTTTTAAGAGATAATATGGATTTTAATGTGTACATTGTAAGAATAATTTGCTTTTCTTAAGTGAAAATCAAATCATTTTTGTCGCAAATATTTCACACAAAACTAATTAAAGAAATATTAATAAAAGTATGATTAATTTAATTTTACACCACAAAAATTTATACAGAGAATGTTGTAACGTATATTTTAACTTATATATACATATGAATGCTTTTTTTTCTTAAAAATTAAATTTAGTAAGCAGTTATTTTTTGATATTCCACTTGTGATAGTTATGCTATTTTCTTATATTTTTCTCTCAAAGCTTTTCAACTAATAATGTTGAAACCACTAGTCAATTGCACAATGATTATTGTAATATAACTGTTAATTTTATACTAATTTTGTAAAACTTTGCTCATAAGATTTTAAAAAAAGATCATGTGATGTTTTTAATAAGTAACTTCTGGGTAGTAACTTGAAAATTGCATTATTTAGCAATAACTAGATTGGTTGTTTACTATACTTATTTATTTTATGTGTTTTTCAATATTGAAATGTTATAATGTAAATATTAAAGTATACAATAAAACTGTTACACGAAATTGTATTTTACTTTCCTGAAAAGATAAAAGCTCAACAAATATCAAGAAGAGTTAGTTGTAACCTATTTTAATAAACAATAACCTCTAAAATTTGAAGTTTGTACTACTTGAGTGCTCCGCGCACAAAAATTTTTGCAAATAGAATATTCTGTAACTCAAGGTTGTTTGAAAAACTATTATATAAAAAAACGGTAGGATGAAAAAGAAAAAAAGTATTAATAAATGACTTAAATCAAAAGCCTATAAAAAACTTGTACTATTTTCAAAATATTAACTGTGCCAATTATAACTTTATTAGAAAGAGACACAAACAAGAAGTTCAATTAGTTATTTATTATTATTAGTCATTTAAATGCACTGAAGAACAATTTAGTGAATTTGATGGATGATGCATAAATATCCACAATCTTTATATTATAATGTAATAATTTAACTGGTGCCCGTCCATATACTAGTGTTTTATAAGTCACGCCATAAAAAACTCAAACTGCACCATTTTTCAAGAATGGATTCCATAAACAATATAAAATATTGCCTGTATTCCGAAATATACATCAGTGTAGTGGTCAGTAGACACCATGATTCTGACGCCATATTGAACTGGTGTGCTGCTATATTGTACTGGCGAGAAAGTGGAAAGTAGTATAGATTAACACCTTCAGACCTGATGCCCATTACAGTGTACATTGATTTCATTTTTTATTTGCCTATATTCCATTTTTTCGCGATTCAAACCCGATGCACATAGGGGAAGGTGTCCTACAATGACATATTTTTTATAAAAAAAATCATAATTTTTTTGTACTGCTTTATTTTGAAAATATTTTCACAGAAGGGCAAATAAAAATGAATAATCCTTGAATATCCTAAAGAAAAACATAATATAATGAAAAATTAATGGAACAGAGACCGAAACTCTGTCATTTTAGACACTGGGGGTGTCCCACATAGTATCAAAATATTAGTAAAAATGAATTGCACAAGTCACAAATAAATTTCTTTGATTTTGGAGTTAAATCTGTACACTCCAAATAAGCCCACAACTGACACAGTTTCTTTAGATTTTGATGCCCTAATTAACCCATTGCAATAAATGCAAGACGCATCATCTTCATAATCAGTTTTTAGAAAGGGTTCACTTTCTTCATCTGTCTCATCGTCAATTATTGCCTTGGGACTATTTTTTGTAGATTGATCACGCAAATTCATATGTAATTTAGAACAATGTGCTTCTGACATGTTTTGTTCTTTAGAGTTGTCACAGGAAATCTTCTTTTTAATTTTCCGTGCGTCAATTTTTTATTTGCTTGCTCTTCGTTTTTATATTTCAATTACTCAAGATTCGGAGAACATGTTAGGACTGCGCACTTTTTTGTTACATTTCTTTTCTTTGATTGGTATATTGCTTTTGGAAGTGGGGATATTTCTAAAAATTTCACCTTTCCGACTACTGTCTTGTTTTCTTCATTACTATAGATTGGAAGTTCAGAAACGTCATCTGGTTGATTTTCTTTTTATGTTTGATTGTCATTGTGAAGCTGCTCCCCCAACGGATTTGGTGTTTCAGCCTTAGTATCTTCTAGTGCAATATCAGTTGGTACAAAAAGGTAACCGGGAAAAATGTTGGAATTAAATGGACTGATTCCTGTTTTACCAAATCCGCTCAATGCATTTTGGATTGTGGATGCTTTACCATACGCTTCAGAAAAGTCACTCACTTGGTAAGCTGTAATAACACGACCTGGATTATTTTTCATCCAAGTGGTACAAGCCTGATTGTAATACGCCTTTAGGGGTCCATAAAAACTCACAATCAAGCTGCTGCATACAGTAGATGCAGTGAGCTGGGAAGCACATGAGAATGATGTTATTCTCTCTACAAAACGACACAGCTGCTAAGGAAGTATGGCTTACATGACCATCAAGCAGAAGGAGTACTTTATTCTCCGGAGAGGGATCAGCATGTTTGCAAAAATGTTTCAGCCATTGAAAGAAGAGTTCTGAGTTCAACCAACCAGACTCTTGGCACAAACGTAAACGTTCAGGAGATGTTTTATCAAAAAGTTCATATTTGTTTTTTCTTGAAAAGATCAAGGCTGGACTCATGCAGCAAACAACAGTTACGTGCTGGTCTCTTTCTGCGCTTGTCAGGGATCCTACTTGTTTGCGCCAATATTTTCGGAGGTTTCTGGACAGTAGACAGTCCACTTTCAACCATATTGTAAATCTTCTCAACAGTGATATATTTCTCAAAAAATTTGGAAACTTGAGACTTGTTAAAAGCTCGTGCCCTGGCTGCTAAAGTGGGTTCTGGCCGTCGTAGAGATATGTCGGTATTTCTTTTGCGAAATCCTCTAAGCCAGTCTTTTCCTGCGATTCCTTTTTCACGGTTAAATCTATTATCTAGTTTTCTTTTTCCGCAAACACATAAGCTAATTGTCTCACTTCGGTTGTGGTTAAACCAAACAGTCTAGATTCTAGATATTTTAGGTGTTTTACCAACTCTTTCTCTGTTTGGGAATCAAAAGTTATTGAAAATCGGCCCAGACTTTTCTCCACACATTTAACTCTTTTATTCTTATTAGCAGCTCTACGTCTAAGTGTTGCTTGGGGAACGTTATACACTTTAGATGCTTTTAGCCATCCCATTCTCTTGAACATCTTTTACAGCTTGCTGCATATATGCTTCATCCCAGGTCTGTCTATTAGTCTTTCTGACGTACCTTTCAACCATGGCATCTGTAAAAAAAATTAAAAATCGAATTACAGTTAATATAATTCATTGTACCAAAAAGAGTACAAATTGAACGATGCGTCGTATAAAACGACATACTATGTCATTTTAACAACAACCGCAATATGTTATTTTAAAGGCAACGTTACATTTTCAATATAGGTATAGATTATTATTGATAACGTTAAAGTTACTATTAAAAAACCTACTTATCAATCAATTGTTCACTATTCACATATAACAATTAATGCCAATACATTATTTCATACCACGAAGAATGATATAAAAACAGCAATGTAAAATCCACGCATTCAAAACTTTCTTGCCACTGAAACATAACCTACACAATAAAACCGTTAAGTAAACCTGGAGAGATCTGTAAACTTATAGCGTATTTTAATAGTGTTTGTTACTTAGTACAGTTACCGAATAAGAGATGTCGCTTCTTGTTTCCTATATAGAGCAAATGTATCATTTTAGCAGCTGTCATTTTAGGATACTTTCCCCTACTAATGTTTGTTTATTTAACTAGAAAATGTAGGGTCCGGGAAATTGCCACTCCGGTTTTAATTACACAAACACTATTGATTTATTATTTTTAACATATATCTTAAGATGTAGTCCGACCTGGTTACATAATGATATCTTAATCAATTTTGACAATACCATTCGTCATTCATTAGAGTCAATAATTAACATTAAATTAGAGGACCTTTCTTGGAAACAAGCTTCACTACCTGTTTCATATGGTGGTTTAGGAATTCGCTCAATCGTTTCAGTAGCTCTTCTTTTTTGTCATCATTAAATTGTTCTAAAAATTTCATTAATTAAGGTAAATGTCCAGCAGTACAATTCTACATTTTGTAGTATATAGACGTGTTTTACGGAGTGCGATAAAAAGTAGTCTTGAACAATAGACCCAATTTACATTTAAAATAAATAAGTTGAAGTAATTTTAGTTAGTGAATAAAAATAATGAGTAACCAGTCGGACGGAGATCCCCCCGATCCTGGAATTCAGGACGCATTTTCAGGTTTTGGTCAAAATGAACAACAAAATAATGATGCTATGGATATTGATAATTCTTCGAACGGTAATGTAAAAAAAAATAACTCAACTTTGAACAAAGTAAGTAATGATCAAATTAGTACATTTTTTGAAAGTATTACAAAACATCCAAATGATAATAAAAACAAAGTAAACAAAAGCAAAAAACCCAACCATGAAACTAATTCCAATACAATAATTAGTAAGACACAAAAAAGAGAAATATACTTATTTAAATCTACAGACACAGGCCCGTATTCATTATATATTGAAAACATTTCAGAAAATTTCACTGGAAAATTAAGTGCTATGAAAATTGGAGAAATAATTTACAAATATCACAAAGAAATTAACAACCAAATAAAGTCAATAGAATCCATAGGTAAAAATAGAATCAGAATAAATTGTAAAGATTTTAACAGTGCAAATACACTAGTAAAATCTTCAGAACTGCCAAAGAGCAATTTAGTTGCGTACATCCCAAGATTCATGTTGCACAGAAGAGGCCTAATTAGACAAGTTGAACTAGAATATTCAGATAAATACATTCAAAATAATATCAAAGAACACGATTTGCATTGTAGGTTCAAAGTAGAATCAACAAAAAGGTTATCCAGAAAAGTGATATTGCCGGATCAAACTGTCAAGTATGTCCCAACTGGAACGATACTAGTCACATTTAAATCGCAAACTCTTTCTAAATATATCGAAATTAATCACGTAATATGTGAAGTTGAAGCATATGTAGAGAAAGTGGTTTTGTGTTATAATTGTTTTAGATATGGTCATTTGGGTAAACACTGTAAAGGATCGACGAGATGTTTAAAGTGTAAAGGTAATCATCCTACAGATAGTTGCACAGAAATAATAACCCCTAAATGTTTCCACTGTCACGGGACACACTATACCAATGTTACTAACGAATGTCCCGAATTCAAACGACAAAAAGAAATTAAAAAATTAATGTCTGAAAAAAATGTTCATACAAAGATGCTGACAATCAAAATCCAAAAAGAACATTTGCAACAGTTACATCGACTGAGCCATCTCCTCCAAAAAGGTCATCCTATTATACTCAAACAATAATAAAAACTCCCAAAAGAATCAGACCCAGTTCACCAAATCTCACATTAGAAGCACATAATAAAATTATAGCTCCATGCAATCTACCCTCCACTTCTGGGGGAATCTCCCAATCAACTACATATTGTTCTAATTTCAGATCACGACATCAAGAAATGGATGAAGAAGTAAAGGAATTAATAAATACACCACAATTCTTGGAAATAATCAAAACAATAGCTGAAAAACTTAAAGACAAAAATACATACGATATACAAGAATTAGATTTGTTTAGTATACTCAAAAACGAAAAAGAACGAAACTATAATGGGCCTTTCAATGGCAGAACTTAAGATCTGCCAATGGAATTGCAGATCTGCAATTTCTAATAAAGAGAATTTATTAACCCTTTTGAGTGAGACTAATGCAGACATAGCATTACTATCAGAAACTTGGTTTAGACCAGGGGTCTTTGTCAATTTTCCCTTTTATAATATCCTTCGTTCCGACCGTCTAGACGGAAGGGGTGGGGTAGCTATACTAATAAAAAAAAATATAAAATTTAGAGAAGTATTTTTACCTGTTTTTCCTGATATACCAAATAAATGTGTAACTATTAGTTGTGATTCATATAATATTACTTTTGTATCCTTGTATATAAAACCTGCTACATATATTGATGTAAATGTATGGAATTCCTTTTTTTCATCTATACCTTCTCCGTTTGTTATTGGAGGGGACTTTAACTCTCATAACCAGGCGTGGGGATGTGAGTGGAATGACATTTATGGGAACACACTTTTAAGCTGTTTAGAAGACAACAATCTCATCTGTCTAAATGATGGATCTTCCACTTTAATCCAATACAATCTACACTCAAGAGTCAGTGCCATTGACTTAACAGTTACTAGTCCACATATATCACACTTATTCCAATGGAAAACACATGATGATCCTTGTGGTTCTGATCATTTACCAATTATAATTGACTGCTTCATTAAGCCAAATAGTTTCAGTTTCAACAACAGCAGAAAATGGAAGATATTAAAAACAGACTGGAGTAAATATACAGAAACCAGTGAAGAAATATTCTCAATCATCAAGGAGGAACCAACATATGAAGACGTAGTTAATTCTATCAATAAAATAGCATCAACAACGATACCGCAACAAACAGTCAAAACAATCAAATCAAGAGGAAAGCAGTGGTGGAATGACGAATGTGAAGAAGCAGTCCAGAAAAGGAAACTCGCGTATAACAAATATAGAGAGAATCCTAACCTTGAAAATATATTGGAATTCAAACTCAGTGATGCTATGGTTAAAAAAATAACAAAAGCAACAAAAAGACAATCTTGGAAGAATTACTGCAACTCTATGAATAGCAGTACACCTATTAAAGAAGTGTGGCAGCGAATAAATAGATATAGAGGTAGAAGGCAGGAAAATTATCAAACTATTGACTTAGATGATGAGTGGATTCCCAAGTTTCATAGTAAACTGGCTCCAGATTGGGTACCACAAAAGGAAGCTGATATGGAATTACCTGAAGCACCAAATGATTTTCTGCATAGACCATTCACGATAAACGAACTACTTATAGCTCTTAAGATTAGTAACAACTCGTCTCCGGGAAAAGACCAAATACACTACCCAATGTTAGCTAATCTGAGCAGAAACTCTCAAGAACAAATCCTCAGGCAGTTTAATAATATTTGGACCCACCAATCTCCAATACCTCAAGACTGGAAAGATTACATAATAATACCAATATTAAAAAAGGACAAACCACCTGATAATTACCAATCATATAGACCCATATCGTTAGCATCTTGTGTTTTGAAGACATATGAACGGCTAATAAAAAATCGCTTAGAATTTTGGTTAGAAAAAAATCAATTATTACCTAAATCACAATATGGTTTCAGACGGGAACGATCTACACAAGAAAGTTTAACCAATTTGATCACTGATATACAAATAGCTTTCACTAAAAACAACTCAATTTCTGCTATTTTTCTAGACATTGAAGGAGCATACGACAATGTAAACCTGGATATCTTATATACAAAAATGATGGCTCTCGGCATACCAAAGACAATTATAATAAATATTTTAAAGATATATTCAACACGTCGGCTATATATCAGAACGAGTAGAGGCCTCACTGACATGCGACAGACACAGATAGGTCTACCCCAAGGAAGCATCTTAAGCCCACTCCTTTATATAATATACACACAGGAATTAGAAAATTTATTAACAACAGACACTAAAATACTACAATTTGCTGACGATATATGTGTCTATGCAGAATGAAAACAAATAGACAACTGTAATAACACCCTTTCACAGAGTATTGCAATTATTAAAAAATGGACCGAGGAACTTGGCTTAAAAATATCAGAACAGAAATCCAACGTTTGTACTTTTACAAGAAAAAGGTACAATCCACCACGTTACATTAAACTGTCATCGTTCAATATTAAATATGAAACAAATGTCAAATTCCTGGGTATATATCTGGATATGAAGCTTAACTGGAAAAAACACATTAACTACATCACAACAAGGGCAGCAAGTGCAATTAACATATTAAAGTCAATACGTGGGCAAAAATGGGGAGCAGACCCTAATATAACAATTTTACTTTATAGATCGTTAATAAGATCAATATTAGACTATGGCTCATTATTCTATCATAACATCGCCAAAACCCAACTAGAAAAAATTGAAAAAATAAAAAATAGAAGTATTCGCATTTGCGGTGGATATCTGAACAGTACACCAATAAATATACTTGAGGCTGAATTTCGAGAACCACCAATGGAAATAAGAAGGGTTTTACTGGCAGGAAAATTTACATTAAAACTTATAGCTAAAAATAATGGAATATCAGAGAAATTGCAAATTTTATCTCAGTTATGCACTAGTCACAAATACTGGACTCACAAGAAAAAACCACTATTGATAGAATCATATAATCAATTCAAGGAATATAAACAAACCATACATCAAACAGAAAGCTTTGCAAGTCACATAACACAATATGAAATATTTGATAACCCTCCAATCATTGTCATAGAAAAACCACAAAATGACCAGAATATACACATAATAAATCAGGAGATAAATTGTAAATGGACAAATTATGAACAAATATACACAGATGGATCAGTCAGTCAAGGTAATACTGGATGCGCTGTATATTACAAAAACATAAATAGAAATGAGGCATTCAAACTACCAGAGCACTCTTCAATATTCACAGCGGAACTCACTGCAATAAGAGAAGCATTAAAAATGTGCCTAAACTCATGTAAGACTAACTTCGTCATTTTCACTGCTAGCAAAAGCTCACTGGAAAAAATAAAAACCACAACAATTACATCAGTTAAAAATCACATAATAATTGATATACTGACTCTTCACAGTCAGATAAAACTTGACAATAAACATATTTCTTTAGTATGGATTAAAGCACATGTAGGTATTACGGGCAATGAAAAAGTAGATCTGTTAGCAAAATCTGCTGCAGAAAACGGACAAAAACTAGTAGGATTTAAAAACCCATTTACAGACTATTTTTCGATATTCAGAAAACAAACAAAAGAAAAATGGAACATAATTTTCCAAGAAAGCATCAAAGGTCGCTTTTATAAAACAATACAACCAAATATCCCAAATGAAGTATGGTTTAAAACATACCAAAACAGGAAAATCATTACCAATATAAACAGAATGAGGAGCAACCATGCCATGTATCCTGAGTATCAATTTAAAATTGGACTAGTAAATAGTCCAGACTGTACATGTGGTAGCATAGGAAATCTAAAACATGTCATCCTAGAGTGTCGCAACAATACCTTACAGATCAACAAGCTCTTTCATCAGCTAGTCCAAAAAAAAATCCCATTACCCATTAATCTGGAATATCTACTAAGCAATCAGGACTGTTTCACTGCATTACATCAATATATAAATGACGCGGGTATAAAATTGTAAATATAGAATAAGTCTGTGTTTCCCACTCTTATGTTTACCCATCCAAGGATTAACACCTGTGTAAGTCTACACATGTCCGGAAGGTTCTCCGGCAATTAAATTTTCCTAACAAGTGTCCCTGTCTCAAAAAAAAATAATATAAAAAAAATCAAAAGAAGATTAAAAATAACAAAAAATTATTTAAAAAAAAAGAAAAAAAAAATATTAAATGAAAAAAAAAAGCTATAGAAGCATCTAACACATTGAAAGTGCCTATGTATTTGAAAAAAAAATAATGAATTAAAAAAATATTAAAAAAAAGAAAAAAAAATATTAAAAAAAAGAAAAAAAATATTAAATTAAAAAAAAGGCTTTAGAAGCATCTAACACATTGAAAGTGCCTATGTATTTGAAAAAAAAATAATGAATAAAAAAAAATATTAAAAAAAAAATTCCAGAAAAAAGTTGAAAAAAAATTATAACAGAAAAACAGTTAATCAATTCATATAGTTTATTCTTACATACTGGGAAAATTGACAAACCATAAGCTAATAAAGACTACCTTGAGTATACTGTACAAGATACGAAGTTTTGGCCAGTTGGCGGTAGCCAGTGCCATTAAATGAGTTAAAAAAAAAGGTAAATGTCCCAATTATCGACACCTTAAGAGGTTTTTGCTAAATCACATGGTAATAAAAGTTTTAATATTAGAGTTATGACTTTAAAAAGTTGACTGTGTATTGTTATAATGTTGATTAATACTGTACAATGTTTATAATTCAAGTAGCAATACATACATTTTTATAAAAAAAAAATAGTTGAGAAGTTCCATTTGACTCAATTACCGACGTGGGGAAATTTGTCTTGTACCAAATATCGACACACGTGAGTACGTAATACTGACACTTACGAAAGTGGTTTTGAAGTACTTACTCAAGGAAGTAAGTAACTTGCAATTGACTTAAATAAGTAATAATGAGTTACTTACAAACACAAAATAATCTCATAGTTACAACATATTTATTAAAAGAACATAACACAATAAACAAAACAGTTGAATGATGAGTAGTTAGAATATAGGAATTCAAATAACCACTGAACCAGAAATCTCCAGTACACAGTAAAGCCCGCGTTTATTATTTATTTTTGGTTCCGTAATTTTTTTAAGAACCTCGTCCACATTATACCAAAGAATGTCAACCCTTCGGGGCCATTTCCAATTGAGTCCATTCTTCTCCATGTGTGAGACTTCGTATTCGAACTCTTCATTTTCTTCATAACCACGTTTCCCGATAATTTTCCCTGGTAGTGCTTGGCCGTTATAATTCACTATAACATAGTCATTAATATGTAACTCTTCTGTATTCTTACATTCTAATGCTTTTTTTAATTCTTCACTATTTTTAATGATGTTTTGGATGGAGGAAGGTATATTGTCTATGTTATCATTTTTTTCTTTAGTCTTATCTGTAACTAATTTATTTTTATCTCTACTTGAGGCTTTTTTCATTTTTTTATTCTGCAACTCTTCCTTTCAGCTCTTTTCTCCTTCCGCTTTTGTTTGTTTTCTTCTTTTTTCTGTAGTTCAATGTTTTTTTTTCGCTTCTTTTCGTTGAACATATTCCAGCCATTCTTTGGAAGATGCCACTGCCGGAACTTTTTCAACAATTTTTCTTTTCGTTGTATTTGTTTTTGGTGTCTGCCAGAATAGAGTTTTTTTAAATGGTGATGGTATATCGAGTGGTACATTGTCTTCAACATTTGCAGATACATTGGGAGATATATTATCCTGATCATTTAATTTTAAACTCTCTTTTTCAGATTCGAGTTCCTTGTTTCTTGTTTCATTTTCAATTAATTTTAGTTGTAGTGCTTCATTATCTAGTATATTTATGTCTTATAAGTCTTTATTTTCATTAAGAGACTCATTTATCATTTCTTCGGCATTTTCAATATTATTTAAGGACAAATAGGTATCTACAATGATTGTATTAGTCAACGATTCGTCTCTTTGCTTCATATTTACATCGTTCGGGGATTCATCACATTCATTAGTAAGGTGTAATTCAGTGCTATCTACATTATTTGGTAGATCATCAGTCTCATTATTATTTACATGGTTTAAAGGAATGTCAATAATTGTTTTAATATTATATATCTCCTTCTGCATCTGAAAGTCGTTACCATTTGTTTCTGGCACATTTATAACTATTGGCAATTGCAAATTTTCACCATCTAGTAGTCCTGTAATTTCAAGTTCATCACCTGTAACATTTTCATCTAACTGTATATGTGATTCATTAATTGTATAATGATCTTCATCTACTGCCAAGTTGTCACTACAAAATAGTTGTACGTCTTGATATTCTGGCAATGAAGGATCAGCAGACATGTTTGTTGTTGATTGTTTGTTATTTAGAGAACGCCACAAATAGTACAGGCTTGTATCTTCAATCGCGCCTTTCCAGGTTTCTCCGGAAGCCTGGAACAAATCTAATTTTTCTGGAATTTTTTTTTCCAATAAATCTAAAAACAGCCTATGGTCAGGTTCTTCATCAATTATTTCGTTACTTTTGGGTGTATTTTTGAAATATTTTTGAAAATTAATATTGTCAGGCATAAATGGCATTAGACCACATGGTCTAAATCCATTTTTAATTATATCCGGAAAGTTTTTCATTTTATCCATTGTTATTTTCAAAATAGGAGCAAAATCATCCCTAGCTAATTTTTTCCCGTTTTTTGCATTCGGAAAACTGCCACATCAAGTGGCTGTAAGATATGGGTGGCATTGGCTATAAAGGAGATTAATATTATCCCATTCTTGCTGCAAAAATCGCTAACGGCCATGGTTAAATGAGATATATGTCCATCGACGAAAAGGATGACTGGCAATTCTATGTTATTAGTGATCAACCATGGATGAAAAACATTGGCGATATATTCATAAAATGTTTCACCTGTCATCCATCCATTCTCAGACCGCCCTACACCACATTGTTGTGGAATCTTGTCGATGGCAGCTTTTGGTACCCTTTTCTAGCTATATACAATCATAGGTGGAGGAATTTCTCCTGATGCGCTGCATATGATTAACGTTGTGAGGCATTCCTTTTCGTCATTGTTAATGAATGAATAAACAGCTTTTTCGCCCTTCTTAACTAAAACCTTATCATTCTTGGGGCTTACAAAAAAGGCACTTTCATCGCAGTTGTATATCCGAGAGGGGTGAGATGTTATATAAAAATTGGCAGTATCAGATAAAGATTTTCTGACTTCTTCGAACCAACGGCGGATTTTGTTTTCAGTTACACTGGCCCGAGCATTGGTTAGATTTTGGGAAACTCTTTGTGAAAGTTCTGGATGCCTTTTCATAAAAGCTTCGTACCAGTGGCGACCTGGTCTTCCGTTAGTGAAATTATTTGCTCTATTTAGGTTTTTAAAGAGTAATTGTACACTGTCTATAAGCTGCAGTTTTGTTGCAGGAAAATCACAACTGGCAATGTGAAACATCCATTTCACCAATAACTGTTTTTCACCACTAGTTAGGGTTGTATCAGGGCCAATTTTCCTTTGAATTGGCACTTTTCCTATTATGGTAGTTCTTGGAACTTTGAAAACTTTACTAGCCTGAGCAGTATGCATTCCATTTTTAACAGCATTGACAGCTTGTTCCATGTCTTCAACCGAATATTGGAATCTCTTAGCATTGCTCATCTTATATTTCTACTGAAAAAAAAGTACCAGTTATTGACTTGGTACCAAACACCGACACACATATACATCAACTGCGCGTTTTTACTATAAGCGGAAAATTGGGTGTCGATAACTGGTACAGTGGTAATTCAATATAATTTCTTTTAAATTCTGCAGATAGAATAAGACTAATTTCTATCTACATTTAAATATTCATGGTGAGAGAGAAAGCTACATTGTCCCATTTATCGACACCTATGTCGATAAATAATACAAAGTCTAAAAATGGATGTACCAGTTATCGACAGTACAGAATAATAAATTTTTACACATTTTATGCCAAAAAACTGACAAAATACACAAATTTTAGACTCTACATATATATTAACAATTATATCCATTGAGTAACTGAAATATGTTAAACTGAAACTACCATAATCAACTTACTTGTTTCTTAGCACTTTCAACAAGGATCTGCATCAGTTCACATGTGGCGACAGAATGACGGAATTGAAATATTGGCAGAATTAATATTTTCTGCATTACCGGCCAAAGCTTTTTAGGTAAAGAAGGAAAAACCTACTTATTACTTATAATGATACGACAATAGATGTAGCGAGCATCCGATTCTTATTATTTTGATTTTTAGTGCACAAAGGTCGATGATTGGGACAGTGTCGATAATTGGGACTTTTACCTTACATTCTGCCTATATTTTCCCTTTATTATTGAAGGCAGAAATTATTTGGTCATTAAAGTCTAACAAAGTTGTACCCGATGAATATAAATCCTTTCAAAAATCCTGGGATTCACATTTATTGAACATTGAAAAAGAAAATCTGCTTCAGAAAGCTATCAATTTACCAGACAAGGCTCGTTTGAATGCAGCATTTTCAAAGGAATCAGGAGCATGGTTGAACGCTATACCGTCGGCCCCATTAGGTACGCTTTGACGAAAGTTTCCGTATTTCTATTGGTTTCCGTTTAGGTTGTCAAATTTGTGTAAAAGTAAAACATCGCTGTCATTGTGGAGCTGATGTTGATGAATATGGTAGACACGGCCTAGGCTGCAAATTAAGTGCCGGCCGTTTTACACGTCATTCTGCAGTTAATAACCTAATCAAACGAGGCCTGTCATCTGCAAAGATTCCCTGTTCGTTGGAACCGTTAGGTACTTGCAGCGACGACGGTAAACGGCTAGATGGTGTGACTCTCATTCCATGGCAACGCGGCAGACCAGTTATATGGGATTTCACTTGCACTGACACTTGAGCTCCGTCCCATGTCCGATCTACATCTACTTCCTCGGGCGCTGCAGCTTTACAAGGCAAAACTTTTAAAATCAATAAATACAAAAATTTAGAGAATATTTACATTTTTATTCCTGTAGCAATTGAAACCTCTGGTGTTTTCGGTCATGAAGCTTTAAAATTCATTAAAGAAATCGGTCAAAAATATCAGTAGAAACCAATGATTCAAGAGCAACTTTGTTCTTTATACAACAAATAAGTGTTGCAATTCAAAGAGGAAACGCTTCATCTTTTCTCGGTACGTTTCCCAGTTCTAAGCCTATAGAAGAACTTTTTATGAAACCTAATCATAAGAAACCATTTTCAAACTTTCTCACATTACAGACCGTAAAACATGTGATCTTTCCTTTTTCCGAAATTCTTATTTAACATCTTCATTCTCTTCTTCAGAATGTGTGCCTTCTGATAATACATGCGTCGACAATTTTATAAATTATGCCTCCAGCAAGCTTTTGGGCCTCAGTATACTAAAAAATATAGATAACCACCAGCCAGATGATACATAAGTGATATTAACATAAACATATCTAGCATAAAAGGAACACTAATTAAAGCATTTGCTGAAGTTATTCAAGAGCTTTGGTCTGAAGACGGTTCAGACAAAGGGGTTAATACAGTATCATTGGAAAGTCAGATCCAGCAACTTACTTCAAGGTTCATGGGATACACTCAACATGATGCACAGGAGTTTCTTCGTTACCTATTAGCAGGTTTTCACGAAGATGTCAACAAGTTATATGAAAAACCAAGCCCATATTAACAGAAATTGATGACAAACTTAGTGATATCGAGAAAGCACAAGAATCTTGGTTGATATATCCGAGAATGGACAACTCCAAGATTGTGGATAACTTTGTCAGTCAATTAAAATCAACAATCAAGTGCACACACTGTGGTCACTGTTCAGTTACCTACGATCCTTTTGGGATTTATCCCTTTCGGTACCCCAAAGAACAGGTCAATTACGACTTTCACAATGTTTAGGTTCGTTTACAAGAGAAGAAACACTTGACGATGATGAGAAACCAACTTGTTCGAAATGTAAGGAACGAAGACGATGCACTAAATAATTCTCAATTCATAAATTTCCGAAAATATTGGTTATTCACCTGAAGCGCTTTTCACAAAAAGAAAGATTTAGTGGAAAACTTAATGTTGCAATAGATTTTCCAATAGAAGGACTTTATATGAGCCATTACGCCGCTGATAATGTGGCACCTTGTATGTACAACCTCTACGCTATATCAAATTACTGCGGAACCACGTATAATGGTCACTACACAGCATTTTGCCGATATCACTACACGGGACAGTGGCACGAATATAACGATTCAAGAGTGCTATTAATATCGTGGAAATCTTTAGTCAGTGGAGAAGCATATGTTCTCTTCTATGAACAAGATGACACAAAATCCCACCTTTAAGTTTAATAATTTTTTTTATTAGTTTTTAAATTGAATATTTTCATTGTGAACCAATGTCTTATTTGGTTTTTTCTGCAAAATTTATTTATATATTCATATATACATTGTATCCTTTTAAATATATATTTATTTTCTTACTAAAAAATATATAAAACGTGTTCTACATGTTTATCAGTTTACTGTCACAGCTACAACTCCCCTCTAACACAGAACGTTAATAGAGAGGGGTTGACAAAAAGAGATGGGTATATAATATCCCCACAAAAATATTTCATATGGCGCCATCTAACGAAAAAATCGACAAATCACGGCCAGTTATCTGTTTAGTGTTTTTTTGTGTTTAATGTCTTTTATTTGTATCCAGGTATATCTGTTTCGGTCAAATATAATCTAAAATTATTCTGAAAGTATTAGAATTTAAAATATTGAATTGGTTTTGTATTTATAATGCTGCAAAATCCTTTATACATTGATATGTACAACACGTCTCAATTGTTATTTTCGCGTGTACATTCAGATGTACATTTGGTACCAACTGCTTTACGGAAAAAAATCTAGAATGGATAAAAAGGAACACAGTATAATTTAAATATCGCTCAACTTGTTCAAGATCTTATTGACATGATTTAAAATATTGACATTTCCGACGTTGAATACACTCATGTTGAGAGCGGAGATGAAAACGAATCAGAAGAAGATGGCGAAATAGTGTAATATCGTGGCATTCCAACATCTTTTCGGGCTGGTGGCGATATTATTAACCGAGCACAAACTGAAGCATTGGAGAATAAAGTGAATGCAGAGCATTTAAGTGTCGAAGCCTCTATTGGCTTTTATAGGTGTGAAGCTATCTAGATAATAGCACCATTCTAGATATATTGTCTTCTTTTTCTTTTGAGTTTCTCTCAATTTTTTTGAGAAATAAGTTACAGGTTTACTGACTCCGTTTTCATCTTCTTGTTTTAACATGGCTCCCACTTCTTTAATACTAGCTCTGTGTAAATTTTTATCTGTTGTTCAGGATCAAATATTTTTAGAAATGGTTGCAACTATAGTAACTCTTTCATTTTATCAAATGTTTCCTGTGGACTATATAAATTATACATATTTCCGTAATAAATTGTGTAACGGGTCTAGGATGATTGCAATGTGTGGTACAAAGTTATTATGAAAATTTAGTTTTCCGAGGAATTAGCGTATTTTTTTGTTTCTGGAACTGAAAAGTTTTGAACAGCGGTTAAACAATCTTTGTGATGTCTAAAATTGAATAGATGAGGCTTTTACTTGATGAAGATCCATACTGAACGATGAAAATAGAACAATTTAATTTGTTTAAAACTTCATTTATTTGCACTAATGTTCAATTTAAACTGGTTGACGCGCTTCACTAACACAGTAGTTTTGAGAAAGCTAGCTAGTGAAACGCGTTCAATGGTGTAGAGCTCTCGGGTCTAGCATACTTCCATATATGATAAAAAATCTTTTTCACGGGAATGTATTGATGGATGATTATCTTACATTTTAACCTAAATCAGTCATCCCCCCCCCTAAGGGCGGGGGGGGGGGGGTGATTTTGTAAAATAGTCATACAAATAAATTTTTGAATTTGGAATAAAATTCTACGTAATTTTTTACGTATACACCCAAAATTTCATTTTGATAACTTGTTTTTTTATAAAGTTATGCAAAAAAAATATTATCAAAAAATTGATTATTCAATGGTGTAGAGCTCTCGGGTCTAGCATACTTCCATATATGATAAAAAAAAATTTCACGGGAATGTATTGATGGATGATTATCTTTCATTTTAACCTAAATCAGTCATCCCCCACCCACCCCCTAAGGGCGGGGGGGGGGGTGACTTTGTAAAATAGTCGTAAAAATAAATTTCTGAGTTTGTAATCAAATTCTACGTGATTTTTTACGTATACACCCAAAATTTCATTTTGATAACTTGTTTTTTTATAAAGTTATGCAGTACTTCATACTTCCAATTTTGATAGAAAAAAACTTTTCGCGGGAATTTTAACCTAAATCAGTCATCCCCCACCCACCCCCTGAGGGGTGGTGACTTGAGAAAAATTTCAAGTTTAAGATAAAATTATGTAAATTTAGGGCCGTACATAAAAAAAATGAAGGAAAACGATGACGTCGTTGGAATTTTATTTTTTCCAAAAATAATGGTAGCCACCCTCCACAAAAACCAACCCCGAAAGGGAATTTTTTATTTAGTGTATTTTTTTGAGATTTCACGCATCGTATATGCCCTATCCCGAAAATTAAGTCTCCATGTCTTCCCGTTTTTTATATAACAGAGTGACCCAAGATCCAGAATCATCACATTTTCTCTGAAATTTTGTCAAAGTCCATACTTGAGAAAAATTTCAAGTTTAAGATTAAATTATGAAAATTTAGGGCCGTACATGAAAAAATTCAAGGAAAACGATGACGTCGTTCGAATTTTATTTTTTTCAAAAATAAGGGTAGCCACCTCCAAAAAAAACCACCCCGTAAAGGGATTTTTTTATTTAGTGTATTTTATAAAGATTTCACGCATCGTATATGCCCTATCCCGAAAATGAAGTCTCCATGTCTTCCCGTTTCTTATATAACAGAGTGACCAAAGATCCAGAATCATCGCATTTTCTCTGAAATTTTGTCAAAGTCCATACTTGAGAAATATTTCAAGTTTAAGATAAAATTATGAAAATTTAGGGCCGTACATGAAAAAATTCAAGGAAAACGATTACGTCGTTGGAATTTCATTTTTTTCAAAAATAAGGGTAGCCACCTCCAAAAAAACCACCCCCGAAAGGGAATTTTTTATTTAGTGTATTTTTTTGAGATTCCACGCATCGTATATGCCCTATCCCGAAAATGAAGTTTCCATGTCTTCCCGTTTCTTATATAACAGAGTGACCCAAGATCATGAATCATCGCATTTTCTCTGAAATTTTGTCAAAGTCCAAACTTGAGAAAAATTTCAAGTTTACCACCCATTCCGGGGTGGATTTTTTGGGGGGTGGCTACCCTTATATTTGGAAAAAATGAATTCCAAAGACGTCATCGTTTTCCTTGATTTTTTTTACGTACATAATTTTATCTTAAACTTGAAATTTTTCTCAAGTATGTACTTTGACAAAATTTCAGAGAAAATGCGATGATTCTGGATCTTGGGTCACTCTGTTATATAAGAAACGGGAAGACATGGAGACTTCATTTTCGGGATAGGGCATATATACGATCCGTGAAATCTTAAAAAAATAAACTAAATAAAAAAATCCCTTTCGGGGCGGGTGTTTTTTTTGGGGGGTGGCTACACTTATTTTCGGAAAAATTAAAATTCCAACGATGTCATCGTTTTCCTTGAGTTTTTTATGTACGGCCCTAAATTTACATAATTTTATCTTAAACTTGAAATTTTTCTCCAATCACCGCCCCTCAGGGGGTGGGTCGGGGACGACTGATTTAGGTTAAAATTAAATCAACAAATTCCCGCGAAAAATTTTTTTCCATCAAATATGGAAGTATGTTAGATCCGAGAGCTCTACACCATCGAATAATCAATTTTTTGATAACATTTTTTTGCATAAATTTATAAAAAAACAGGTTATGAAAATGAAATTTTTGGTGTATTCGTAAAAAATTCCGTAGTTTGATTCCAAATTCAAAAATTTATTTTTACGACTATTTTACAAAGTCACCCCCACCCCCGCTCTTAGGGGGTGGGTGGGGGATGACTGATTTAGGTTAAAATGAAAGATGATCATCTATCAATACATTCCCGTGAAAACATTTGTTTCGTCAGATATGGAAATATGCTAGACCCGAGAGCTCTACACCATTGAATAATCAATGTTTTGATAACATTTTTTTGCATAACTTTATAAAAAAACAAGTAATCAAAATGAAATTTTGGTTGTGTGCGTAAAAAATTACGTAGAATTTGATTCCAAATTCAAAAATTTATTTTTACGACTATTTTACTAAGTCACACCCACCCCCGCCCTTAGTGGAGGATGACTGATTTAGGTTAAAATGAAAGATAATCATCCATCAATACATTCCCGTGAAAAAAATTTTTTTATCAGATATGGAAATATGCTAGACCCAAGAGCCCTACTCTAACCCTATAAAATTTACTGCAAAATTGGAGAGTTTGTATTTTTCTTATTATGTTACTCAATATTCTTTCAGAAATAGCTGGAGCAGTCTTTAAATAGATTGGAAATGGCCTTCTTGCGTGACAAATATCCAGTTTTGTATCTGTCTTGAATTTTCAAAGGAATGATCAAAATGCCGAATTTGTGTCAAAAGTAGAAAAATATTTACAGTTACAGTTTTTACCATTAAAGCCGGTGTCCCATGCATCCGATTTCCGACGTCAGACATCTCAAAAATCTTTCGTTCTGACATATTTTTATACGATAATATTTTACTTGCCCCATCAGTACGTGAATTCGGATCCGATGAAAGAAAATTAATGTCAATATTATCTACTGTTTAATATTTATCACAAAATCTTAAATCACATCACAATATTTCTAGAAGTTACTGCTAATCCCACTACTTTATCGGTATTGAAATGCGCGAAGAAAAAAGTTATGTAAGGTTAGAAAACCATATAAAATCTTGCCAAATGGGAACAAGATAAAATTAATATAATTTTGAACGACGTCCGACAAAATGTTAAAAATTTTCGGATGAAAATTGACGCAAAAATATTTTAACCAATAGGAGCACTTTCGGATCATCGGAAGCATGGGACACAGGCTTTAAGAGGGGCCTCACGTTTTAGGAACCTGAAAACAGTTGGCACCCGTGATTTGCAACAAAATTTAGGTCATTTTGTAAACAACAAATCTAAAGAACGCAAAGAAAATAAGTGTTGAAATTTTAACACAATATAACTTGGACCTTTGTCTTGGGGATCAGGTATTTTGGTTGAGTTTTATATTGTTATAAAAAAGATATAAGCCATTAAGTGATGGTGTGATTTTGACAGTTTTGACAATTTGTGGTCACCAATCTGGACACCAAAACCTGATCCCCAAAAGGAAGCCTAGAGAATTCGATTCTGAAAATATGAAATCTCAAATCATTGTATTTTTTGAGATTTGTTGCACGGAAAATTTTGCAAACGAACATCTTTTTACTTTAGTTCAACCGCTCCACCGTCGTGATGCGTGGCGCTGTATAGAACAATATAGAACTATGACAGAAGACGAAAGTCAATTCAAAGACAAATAATATTATAACTTTCTCTATGGGTCAAATGCTGTTGTCATATGTTTTGTGTTCATAAAAATATCCCAAATTTATAGTTTAGTGTGTATTGTATTTGTAAGTGATTATAATTAAATAATTTTCATGCTAAATAAGTGAATTTGTGCTTCGTAAATACTATTTATATTTACTCTAAAAGATTGTGTTCACTGTAGCCCAGACAAAAAATAATCCACACATATTTTTAGCTGTTGCTAGTGATTCGGCAAGTGCATTATATTTATTGATCCGCATACCAGGGCCTTTTGGTTCCTCCAAGAACCGTACACTGCCACAGCCTTCTGAGTTAGTGAAAAAAACTACATTGGTAATAGTACTCATTTAACAAAATAGACATTTCTTATTCTCTTCAAAAAGTAACACAATATGTAATCTCTTATTTTCGAAATGCAGGAATAAAAATGTTATATATTTTTTATCTTCAATTTTTCCAGGTTATGTATTGAAATGTTAATACTTTTTGCATTTTCCGCCAGTTTGTAATAAACGGACATGCCTGTTTTTCCATTGACTCTTCTCAATTATTCAAGTAAATGATAGCAAAAGTGTTTTCTTTTATTGAAAACAAAATCAAATCAATTATGCAATATGTTTGTTTAATACCCCTCTTAATAATTCAAATGAATAATAGCAAAGAAATGCCAATTAATTAGGTAAACTATAAAAATGTTTATTATAGCAATAAACAGACATGTCCGCTTTTTCATTGACCCTTATTAATTATTCAAAAAAATTAAAGGACAAATTGGTGTATGTTTTTATTGAAAAGAAACAAATAAAAAACATTTTATAAAAATATCAATAAAATTATTATTACAAATTTAGTGTATTTGTCTTCATATTTATTAATACATGGCAACTGAAGTTCATCTTCTTCTCTACCATTTCTCCTCATAACAAAAAGAAAATAAAAAGTTTATAAAAATATCCATTTTTTACGATTCTATACTCACAAAGGGGTGGTGACCCCTCATCCACATTATTGAAGTCTGGATCCACTTAGTTACAAAGACTGAAAAAGTATACTTTAAATATTTTCTTTAAATAAATAATATTTTTACTTACAAAATTATTTTTCCCCCAATTCAGCAGAAGTATACAAGTAATCCATTTTATCTTGGAATCCATATTACAAATTTGATATACGTAAGTACTGAATACATTTTCTTTATTTTTATGCATACATGGCAACTGAGCTGCATCTTCTATTTTCTTAATCCTCAGACAAAAAAAAAACAAAAAGTTTATAAACTATCCCTTACAATTACATCAGGCTACATTTCAGTTTTTACTTACTGATTAGCTATAGTGAGTATGTTATATGAAAATTATTTGGACCTGTGCGGGCTGTTACATCAGGTTTCTTTTTAGTGAAATTGTCAGTTCTGAAAATGAATAGAAATTTGATTTTTGTAAAGGAGTCTTGTTAGTGTTTTTACTTACAGAATGGTATAAGGAAACTCTGTTTTATGAAATATTAATGGATCTGCGGGGCAGTTACATCGGGATTAGTTTTAGTTACATAATCAGAACTGTAAATGAAATAAGAAAATTAGATGATTCTTCTAAGTAGGTTTTGCCATTTTTTTACTTACAGTATAGTTGTAGCGAAAACTGCTATATGAAAATTATTTGGACCTGTGCGGGCTGTTACATCAGGTTCCGTTTTAATGAAATTGTCAGTTCTGAAAATGAATAGAAATTTGATTTTTGTAAAGAAGTCTTGTTAGTGTTTTTACTTACAGAATGGTATAAGGAAACTCTGTTTTATGAAATATTAATGGATCTGCGGGGCAGTTACATCGGGATTAGTTTTAGTTACATAATCAGAACTGTAAATGAAATAAGAAAATTAGATGATTCTTCTAAGTAGGTTTTGCCATTTTTTTACTTACAGTATAGTTGTAGCGAAAACTGCTATATGAAAATTATTTGGACCTGTGCGGGCTGTTACATCAGGTTCCGTTTTAATGAAATTGTCAGTTCTGAAAATGAATAGAAATTTGATTTTTGTAAAGAAGTCTTGTTAGTGTTTTTACTTACAGAATGGTATAAGGAAACTCTGTTTTATGAAATATTAATGGATCTGCGGGGCAGTTACATCGGGATTAGTTTTAGTTACATAATCAGAACTGTAAATGAAATAAGAAAATTAGATGATTCTTCTAAGTAGGTTTTGCCATTTTTTTACTTACAGTATAGTTGTAGCGAAAACTGCTATATTAAAATTATTTGGACCTGTGCAGACAGTTACATCAGGTTCCTTTTTAGTGAAATTGTCAGTTCTGAAAATGAGTAGAAATTTGATTTTTGTAAATAAGTCTTGTTAGTGTTTTTACTTACGGAATGGTATAAGGAAACTCTGTTTTATGAAATATTAATGGATCTGTGGGGCAGTTACATCGGGATTAGTTTTAGTTACATAATCAGAACTGTAAATGAAATAAGAAAATTAGATGATTCTTCTAAGTAGGTTTTGCCATTTTTTTACTTACAGTATAGTTGTAGCGAAAACTGCTATATGAAAATTATTTGGACCTGTGCGTTACATCAGGTTCCGTTTTAATGAAATTGTCAGTTCTGAAAATGAATAGAAATTTGATTTTTATAAAGAAGTCTTGTTAGTGTTTTTACTTACAGAATGGTATAAGGAAACTCTGTTTTATGAAATATTAATTGATCTGCGGGGCAGTTACATCGGGATTAGTTTTAGTTACATAATCAGAACTGTAAATGAAATAAGAAAATTAGATGATTCTTCTAAGTAGGTTTTGCCATTTTTTTACTTACAGTATAGTTGTAGCGAAAACTGCTATATTAAAATTATTTGGACCTGTGCAGACAGTTACATCAGGTTCCTTTTTAGTGAAATTGTCAGTTCTGAAAATGAATAGAAATTTGATTTTTGTAAATAAGTCTTGTTAGTGTTTTTACTTACGGAATGGTATAAGGAAACTGTTTTATGAAATATTAATGGATCTGTGGGGCAGTTACATCGGGATTAGTTTTAGTTACATAATCAGAACTGTAAATGAAATAAGAAAATTAGATGATTCTTCTAAGTAGGTTTTGCCATTTTTTTACTTACAGTATAGTTGTAGCGAAAACTGCTATATGAAAATTATTTGGACCTGTGCGGGCTGTTACATCAGGTTCCGTTTTAATGAAATTGTCAGTTCTGAAAATGAATAGAAATTTGATTTTTGTAAAGAAGTCTTGTTAGTGTTTTTACTTACAGAATGATTGTCCTCTTCTACAGCATCCTGTAGTTGAACGTCCTTTTCTCTGGCACCCTGCAGTTCATTGTTCTCTTCTCCGACACTATGTAGTCCAATGTCCTCTTCTCTGAACTCTTCTTGAAATTTCCCTACTTTGATCTCCTGTAAGTCTTCTTCTAGGGGTTTTGTCTTTTCTTTTGGCCTAAATAATGAAAATAATTTATTTTATTCTCTCGTTATAAACAGCTTGCCTGAAAGATAATAGATTGAGAGCTAGGGAATCCTACATCTAATGGATGTCCTGTAAGGACAACTCCTGACAGGTGAGTCAAAAGTGGTGTGTGTATTTTGCAGCTACACAAAACCGGGGGTCAAAAATTGATATAAATTATAAAAAAACTATATACTATTTAAAAATCCAAATTTGTTGAAAGATAATTTTATTGAATCTGAAGAACCTGTAATTTATTTTTAATATAATTTTTACTTCCTTAAATTGTTTTATTAAATTGATAATCAAATGATAAGACATTTTGAGAACATGTTTGCATAAATAACAGAAAAATACAAGAGTAAAGTCTCCCTATGGTGAGGGTTAAAATTTTAAACATGCATGAGATCTCTTTACATCCATGTATAATTTTTTTGATTTGGATCATATATAACAAAGTTACAAGGGTAAGAAAATCACATTTTTCAGAATTTAGGTGGCTGTAGCAGACAAACGGTTGAAAATCAAGAAATACGACTTCCATGTCCCTAACTTCTCAGGTTCTATTCTATGACACAAGAAAATATCAGATACAGGGTGGTCAAAAATAAGTGGTTTTCGATCGCCCTGTGATAAAAGTTTTTTCATGTTATAGCATAGAACTTGAAAAGTTAGGGTAGGGACATGGAAGTCGTATTTCTTGATTTTCAACCCTTTGTCTGCTACAGTCACTCAAATTCAAAAAAATGTAATTTTCTTATCCTTGTAACTTTGTTAGTAATTATCCAAATTAAAAAAAAATTGAACATGGATGGAAAGGGCTTGCAAAACCCTTAGGAACAAGGTGTCGCAGGACCCCCTATCTCATTTGCAATTTTCAGGGTTGTCATAATTCGAAGTGATTGAAAGGAGGGTGTTATATTTTCATACTAAAAATTGGCAAATTAAGGAGAAAAAATTTAAAGCATTTACTATTTTTACGGTAAATCCGAAAAATAAAATAAAATGATGTCACATTTTCGAACGAACATCCAGTGTGTCACGTGTAAATGTTTAGAATAAATTTCTTTTTCCTGTAAAATATAAAAGTTATTGATAATACTTCACGACCGAAGTCTTTTTAGAATTCGAAATTTAAAAATAAAATCGCGTACAAATGACACAATTTCAATAACGTTTAGGTCCTCTTTGATATGATAAAATAATGAAGTTCTTTCGTGTACTTACTCTATGTTGAGAAAAAATACCTGGTCTGTCAACACACCAATACCAGACTTTGATTTTTTTACTAAATGCATTTTGAAACATAGTAAAATTGCCGGTAAAAATCGTCAAAATATTTTGTTACTCCTTATACTTTTTACCTATATAGGTTGGTACTACTATATAAAAGCCAAAGATTTTTTACTCACTGTAACTTTGTTTTTGCCTTCTTGTTCCGTTTTTTGTTCCTGCACTTTTCTCGCGCCATACTAAGTATAATGCTAAAAAAAGGTGTCTCTGTCACCAAGGGAGGGTTCACAATAATGAGAATCGAGAGATAGTGTCCTTTTCACCAATGAAGATACCACAATATCGCAATAAAAATAATAAAATGGTGTTCTTTTCACCTTATAGGCAATACAAAACTAAGTATAACACTAACAAAGTATGCTGAAACAATCGGTAACGACCAAATAAATACTCCCCGTGTTGTGCTATCTTGATCCAATCGAATTTGTTCGTTTTTTGCACAAAAAACGTAAATGTTTAGAATTTACATAGTTGCCAGAGATAGAAACATAATGTTTAATTTAGTAATCTAGTTATGGTAACGAGAAAATAATAATGAAAAACCTACAATTATCTGAAATAAAACAATAACAAAATATAAGCACACATTTACCTGATATATCTCTATTTTGGAAACCCAAAAATTAGTCACAATTTACCTTATGGCTAATACGCAAATACACTACGAAGTCGAAAATCGAATTTTGAAAACATAAGATACCTAACATACAGGTAAAATGCTCACTATATAGATATTGCAAGTTCCTGAATATACCTAATAATCTTATGACGTGCATAGTTTTTCTTGTTAAAAAATATTGCTTTTTTCTCTTTGTTTGAGGATCTTCGTATAACTTGGCAACATCGGTTATAAATGTCGCAATAATATCTATCATGAAATTGGTCATTTATATACACTCCAGAGGCTGTACCGTGCTAACAAACTGAAATTTCTCCAAAAATGTGATACTTCAAGTACCATAGCACTCGTTCTACTGTCTCTGAGGATCTGTGAGATATCCTGAATAATATTCAGTCATAAAATTGGTGACTTGTTGCACTTCGGGGGCTGTATCGAGTTATACAGATAGGATTTTTTTTCTAAAAACCATTTTTTTGTGTTGTTCTTGCTGAAAAACGTAAAAACAACTCAAAAAATCCAAAATTCCAACTTTTTTTTGGGTAAACCAATACTTTTCTCGCATATTAGATGGGTTGGATGGAAAAGTAATAATACCAATATAATGTATTATATAAAAACAAAAAAAATATTTACCATTCAGGTGATCACACAAATGTGTATCTGTCGTGGAAAAAAGAAAATGAACCAACTATTTTTTTGTGTAATGAAGGAAAAATGTTTCATTTCCAATCTCCACAACACATATGATCAATCTTTGCAAACAAGGTAGAAGCAAACGTGTACATGTTGATTGTATGTTTGATTTTGTACTGTATATATCGATCTCCCCACAATATATACTATAATTTGTCATTACAGATCTTTCGCTTTAAATTTTTTATTAGTTGTTATAGTTGCTTTGTAAGTTTTTTAAAAGTTTGCTATTTTAAATTGAAATTCCTCAGTGTACCTTATTTTCCTCTTTCTATTAAATGTTAAGCATTGTATTACAAGTAAATATTTCTTTGTATAATAAAATTGGAAACTCTTTGTTTATATTATTTGTTTCTAGATAAAATTGAATATATTTACACATGTAGTTGAAAAAAGAGCCTACATGTCAAATAAAATTTGAAAGCAACCAACAGAAACTCTGAATATGATTAGATTGAGGTAAAGTTGTGACACGACGCTCTGTGTTTTCAGACATTATGTAAATTTGCAACTTTTCCGCAGTTTAATTTTCTTAGCATGAAACAAACAGAAATGTATAATTATGAAAACATTTTATTATGTTAATATAAATGGTACAAATTTTGAAAGATAGAATGTTTTTAAATATGTATTACATTTATGAAACTCTTAAATAATCAAAAAGCTACACTCAAATTGAAATTTTGTTTGGATCCGTGTATATATTATAATATTCTCTTATCTATGCACAGCTGGGCTGGCAACATAAAAAACAGAGATAAGCATAAATCACCCATAGAGATAAGGTTTCTGCGCTCGCAACCCGTCGAAATATTTAAAATCAAAACATTCGAACAGAGATGCGTTTCTTTGAACCATCAAGAGTGGAAAGACAGAGAGAGAAAATATGTTGAATAAGTAAAAGCCGATTCAGTACTAGTATCGACATCTATCGTAAATATTTTGAACCAAATAATCACTAAATTAGTAACTAGTATTGTGTAGGTTTTTAGGTTTATATACCTGTGAGGAGGCCCCTCACACAAGGGGAATTATTGTGACATTTGGTTGTTATTGGCACGAAATAAAAACTTTTTCGGTTTTCGAACAGTCAACTCAAAAAAAAGTTATTTGCGAACTGAAACGAATGAAAATTTGGTCAAAGAGTAATTCTGGGTTGTAGAATTTATTTTCTGGCATTAAAAATACGCTAGCATTACTCGGAAGCGTCGTGACGCCGTATCAATTTTCGCGTATGTAGAGGTCCGCACTAAAAATTCGTAGACAAAACCTGTAAAAGATAGCACTCTGAAATTTTGGCAGTGTATTAAGAAAAGATCAAGGTACCTGGTAAAAATTTTACAAGTCTCTATCTAATCCGGGTTTGGCTGTGGCAGTTGTCAAATATGACGTATTTTTTGGTCATTGAAAAAATACGTCATATTTAACAGCTGCTCCAGCCAAACCCGGATGAGATAGAGACTTGTGACTTCACTGGCGAGTGAAGTGTAACGTTTCCTAATTAGCATCCACAAAAATTATTCTAATTTTTATTTTATTTCTGTATAAATATCAAATTATTGATTATTTTTATTCTAATTCTTATTTTTATGTTTGTTTTTATTTGTTTTCTCGGGTTGAAATTACAAACTTAATTAGAACACAAAATCTATTCAAACAATCTTGCTGTAGGTATGTCATTTCAGTTACTATATATTAGGGGTGCGAATGTATCTGAAAACAATCCTTGGATTCCAGGTATTATACAAAAATCTTCCTAAATTCCTATTTGTCTCTATCCTTAGATCTAAGGAAACACTCTTTAACTTGGCAACACTGCATGCTATGTGATACGGTCTATTTTACTCATTGCACACCTTAGCGACGGCATCTATCGCTCGTTCTATATTCTATTCTCAGAATGAGGAACGTTGCCGACCAAGCTGGTAAACATCCAAAAAATGTCGTCATTAGGTAAAATCATATACGTAATAAATAAAATATACTGCCAACTGCCTATATCTCCAATAAGCGAAATGCGTTCTATTAAGAGTGAGAGGTCCGACTACACTCTGTGTGCCCATGTTAGTTATGCGCAAGTGCTGTATTTGCCGCCTGTAATATTTTTAAACGAAGATATTTGAGTCAACAAAAACTTCGTGTCTGATTTTTGATTTGACCAAATAAAGTGCAATTATGTAATTACATTTTTTTTACTTCTAACATAAATCGTACCCTGGAAACTTAAATGAGAATGACAGTTCTTTCTAAAATAGTTGATCCTCCAGCTGTAAGTGGCGCTGACTCACGCTCACATTACTGATGTGAGCTGAGATTAATTGAGATCTCAATCAAAAAGAACGCACCTATTGTGTACTGTTTTTGAGAATATTTTGTTACAACATTTCAATAAAAGTAATTGAATAAGCTTGAGCAAACGGAATTTATTTTATAATTTTAGATGTGCAATATTTGGTTGTCTGCAATTGGACGTTTGGATATGAAGGAAAAACTTCTTGAAAGAATTCGTGAATCCTATAGAGTTTGTGGCATACATTTTGGACCAGAAGCTGTTTATGTTGGTAGCAGATATAGATCAACAATAAAAGCTGATGCTGTACCCACTCTATTGGGCAATTCCATTGAAATATGTAAGTTTTTTTAATGAAATATTAAAGATGAATGATTAACTTATTTTTGTATTATTTTGTGGAAATGAAGGAAAAGTAATTATACATTTATTTTTTAGTTCAAGAACACAATTTAAACCAAGTTGATGAGCAACATAATATAAGTGCTGTTCCTCTTTTTCTGTTATTTGAAGAAGACAGTACCCACATAGTGTGTGTTGGATAATATCGTCAATTAAGTCACCTGATGGAAAAGCTTCACCGTTTCTACAGTATTCCCTTGCGTTAGTTGTGTTTTTTAATTGTATTTGTAATATTTTTTAATGGATTTTTGATTTTTTTTAATTTTATAATATGTAATATACTTGTTATTGTGTTCAAATTGTGTTTTATTGAAGTTGATTGAAATTTGTCGAGTGAACTCAAATATGGGTAAATTTGATTCGACAATATTCGAGGTCACTCGATAATTTCATTCGATTTTCAGAATCGGGGCTCTTATTAAATAATTTAAAATGAAAAATTATAGATTCAAAAGAACCGCCGCGCCAAATTTAACTGATCCTTCGGCCGTAAGGGGCGCTACCGGTTCTCTGGGACCTCGAGTTTTAACGTAAGATTCCGATCTATCCGTGTATAATATTAACGCAATAATATTACTCCAACTTCTCCAGGAAACGTTTCAAACCGTATGTAAATATAACTGCGTAATAAATAGTCTTATCTATGAACATAAATCTCAAATGTCTATTATAGTTGTCTAGGTTACTTCAAAAGGAATAGAAATGAAGTAGATAAACATGAAATATATAGTGAGCACATAACCAATTAGTTATTATTAAACGGTTTTATTTAGCTCACCCCGTTTGTTTTATTCTTGGGTCAAATTTAGTAATTCAAATTTCACCCTCTTCCTCTCAACCGATTAATCTGAAATTTTGTATACACTTTGGATTTTGGTGACAATACAATTATCTTTATTCATTATCATTATAAATTCAAGATGGCCGCCGCTACAAAATGGCGGATAATTTATGTTTTATTAATCCCATCAATATAGGTATCAAATGAAAGGGCTCAACAAGCAGAATACAATATACTATAAAAAATTGAAATCCAAGATGGCGGCCGCTACAAAATGGCGGATAACGTAGGTTTTATCAATCCCATCAACATGGGTATCAAATGAAAGGGCTCAACAAGCAGAATACAATATACTATAAAAAAATTAAATCCAAGATGGCGGCCGCTACAAAATGGCGGATAACGTAGGTTTTATCAATCCCATCAACATGGGTATCAAATGAAAGGTCTCAACAAGTAGAATACAATTTACTATGCAAAATTGAAATCTAAGATGGCCGCCGCTACCAAAGAGTTGGACTGCAATAAACTAACGGGCAAGAAACCTTGCAATAATGAAGCACTAAATGAATTAAACAGAATGCGAAATAAAAACTAAAAACCAAAAAATAAAAATAGGTAAAAAAACTTTTTAAGTTAAACGGTTTTAAGTTAAACATACATTGCAATGCTTAAGATAAATGTACTAAAAACCAAAAAATAATAAAATAGATACAGTCGTGGGAATTATAAACATATGCATAGACTAGACTAAAATAAAACCGTGGGGCACGTCAATTGTCTACAAATTGGAGAGATTGACGTGCCCCACGGTTTTATTTTAGTCTAGTCTATGCATATGTTTATAATTCCCACGACTGTATCTATTTTATTATTTTTTGGTTTTTAGTACATTTATCTTAAACATTGCAATGTATGTTTAACATAAAACCGTTTAACTTAAAAAGTTTTTTTACCTATTTTTATTTTTATAAATCATTTCTTCGATATCTACACACTAATATAGCCATACATATTGACAAATTAAATGACGATGGAGTACCTCATGGGATGATTTGTTTTCGAACGGATTTTATTTTTATATACCTGTAGACCTATGAAAATTTAAATTAGGACCAATCTCATTACATAAAAAGCACAGTTTTTAATAAACAGACATAGTTTTTAATAAAAATCTAAATAAAAGAAACAGGTAAAAATCACAACACAATGCTGTGCCCAAACAAACAACCATAGAGAAAATAAAATATATTATTTGTGTATTGCGTCTATGCTAACAACCTTTACCACTCCCCTGAAGATCTAAAAGCGTCAAAGCGGGAATGTTGCAGCCAATGATATTAAACAATGCAACATCTCGTGACTCGCATGCGCGTATTGATCTTGGCCACCGACGGCGCAGACATATATATGTCGGCACTCTGATGATCGCCACGCTTGCCGTACCGCTAGGCGCAGTCTATTTTATTTATATGTATATGGTCTATGCTAACAACCTTTGTTACCCCTCTGAAGGTCTAAAAGCGTCAACGCGGGAATGATACAGACAATGATATTAAACAATGCAACGTCTCGTGACTCGCATGCGCGTATTGATCTTGGCCACCGACGGTGCAGACATATATATGTCGATGTCGGCACTCCGATGATCGCCACGCTTGACGTACCGCTAGGCGCAGTATATTTTATTTATATGTATATGGGTGAACCAATGGTTGCGTTCAGAAAACATACCTTATAACTCAACTGTTGAGTGACTAGCAACGAATGGTTGACGTATGTCTTCTGAACGATCATTCTTTGGAAAGATCATAGATAATCTTTATTATAGATTGTATTGTCTTTGGAATAAATATTTGAGAAATTAAAATTATGGCTAGGGCTAGAAACAATTTAATTCTTGCATTAGATGATGGTGATGTAATAGATATTAACCAAAATATTATAGCCCATGTAGTAGAAAATTTACAGGAACCATTGCATGATTATAACGTGAGAAGACGTGGTATTCGAGAAAAAAACAGAAATTATTACGAAGAAATAATTCCAGCATACAATGAGTTTTTAAGGAGCATTTTAGAATGTCTGCAAGAGCTATAGAGGTATTTAAATGTATCTGTTCGATTGAAGAGCTTGAATTAATTATTATTATTATTATTATTATTATTATTATTCGTGAACATTTATGGTATCTGTTATGCTGTATGCAACATATTACATAAAAGAACGCACCAAATAATTGATTCGTTCTTTTTGACTGAGATCTCAGATCACTTCAGTTAAGGTGATCTGAGATAAAGTGATGTGAGTAAGCACCAAAAAGAACGACATCTCAATTGAAGCGCGCGATCTGTCGATAGATTTAAACTATACGACAGATTCGTATCAGCATCTAATAATGTTAATTAATGTATCCATAATTTGTAACAAAAGAAAAATAGATTATGTGTGTTTATTATTTATATGTCAATGGTTAAAACCTTAGATAACCTTGGTTAAAAATACATATAAACCAAGCAAATCAAATATTTCTTCATCCCCTCAGCTCACTTAAAGTGAGTAAAACGAAAAGAACGCTCACATTACTGATGTTAGCTGAGATTAACTGAGATCTCAGTCAAAAAGAACGCACCTATGTCAAATGTGCATAATTTATACGAGCGCCATTACAACTAGAGAGTAAACATTTAGTTCTTTCGTTTTGATGTGTTTTTCAAGACTTTTAGTAACAAAATAAACTTTTAAGTTAATTATTTTAATGTTTTTGGATTATCATGGTTCCGTCGGTGCCAAGTTTGTCAGAAAAACAGCCGAAATTACCATGTTGTATCTACAATATCATCCCCACTTTTTGTAATTTTTTTCAATTTTTCACTACTGGCGTTTAGAATTGCTGGCCACAAAAATAAACGTGTTTATGAATGAATAGCTCTTTCTATGTTTATTATTACTCTAAGGTATAATTTTTCTCTAGTTTTCGGCATACTCTACTCCTACAGTAGTGACCACGTGCTAGAGAAAGACATTGCATGTTGTCACGTTGAGGAATTTTGATTTTCCGGTTATGATGGTAGCGGTTTGTTTGCAGTTAGATTTATTTTTTTCATAGTATTGGAACTTTGTCCTGCTGTAAATATTTCTATTACCCAATATCTCTTTCTTCTACTAATTACTGTTACTTGTTTTTGCAATTGATGAATTAAATGTAACTTTACTAGATTCTGGTTGATGGCAGGTCTTCGCCACGGGTCTTCTTGAGGAGATGTCCTAACGGCGGGTCCAAGAAGGAAAGTGGAAGTTCTTAAAAGAGGAAAGAGTTTTAGTGGGTCGGGGGTCTCCCCATCCCCACACTCTCCCAAGCGCCGAAATACTAATGCCTGGGGGGTCTGCTAGCAGATTTCCTAAACCTCTTTAGAAAAAAAAAGGTCTTCGCCACGAAGGACATTTCGATAATTTAATTGCCAAATTATGTAGGTACATATTTATCGCTTTTCCATTTTAAAAGTATTTAACTGAAGACACAATAAAAATACAATATTCATCAACTTTCAATGAAGACTTTACCTACGTTCTATTTGTAAACAAACTGTCTCCGCAGAAACGGAATAAACAGAAATCGTCAGGATCCAGTACGCTAAAACGAGTCCGCTTCAAATCCGCCCATGAGGACCCGCCACAGCAGGGTTGTGCTGTGGGACCCACCTTAAGGTGGACAATCAAAAAATTGTAACGAAGAAGAATTGGGGTTATAATGGAAGTAGATTTGTATAAAGTATTAAAGTAATTTTTAAAATGAATAAACCAAGACCATGTGGTTGCAAAGGTCATAGATCTTGTTATGTTTGTGAAAGTGAGTATAATATTATTAAATCAAGTACCATCAACACTGACCATGGCAAGTATGTATATTGTCACACCTGTGATAAAGCTTGGCCAGGATGGAATCCTGAAGATAACTCACATGAAAATCATTTTGCGCAATCAATCGAATATCCTGGCATTTTTCTCAAACCTGATTTTTTATCTGAAACTGAAGAAAATGAGTTACTAAAATGCGTTGATGCTATGCCTTGGGATTCATCCCAGAGTGGAAGAAGAAAGCAGAATTTTGGCCCTAAATGTAATTTTAGAAAGAGGAAAATCAAACTGGGAAACTTTGAAGGATTTCCCTTGAAGACACAATTTGTTCAAAATAAATTCCAATCAGTGCCAATAATGCAAGGATTTCAAACTATCGAACAATGTAGTTTAGAGTATAATCCTGAAAGAGGAGCATCTATTGATCCACATATTGACGATTGTTGGATATGGGGGGAAAGAATTGTAACTGTAAACTTATTAGCAGATTCCATACTTACAATGACCTGTAATAATAAACCTAATAAATATAATTTAGATTGTGTTAGGACATATCCTTCCATCCTAACAGAAAATGGAAGTATTAATGTTAGTGGTGATAGTTACAATTTAAAACCATCAAACTGTGATACTCAAATAGTTGTTAGAATCCCAATGCCTCGAAGATCATTATTAATAATGTATGGATCAGCAAGATATGATTGGGAACATCAAATATTAAGAGAAGATATAAGAACCCGTAGAGTATGTCTTGCTTACAGAGAATTTACACCTCCATATTTAAAATTTGGTGCAAACTATGAAGAAGGAAAAGTAATTTTGGACAGAGCCAAATATTTTTATGATCCATAAACTGTGATAAGTTTAATAAAGTTGTGTTAAGAATCATATGATGTCAAAATGATTTGTTTTATTCTTAAACCACTACATATCCATTGGGATCATAGGATGACTAATATAGATAAGTAAATCTAGCAGATATATAAAATATACAGGGTGTCCCGGGACTAATGGGAAAAAGTCAGGAGCGTATAATGTGAGCCAAAATATTGTTAGTACTTGATATAAACTTTTTCTATGCAGGGCCTTGTTTTCGAGTTATAGGCCTCCAAAGTTTTAATTTTCAATTTGGTTTTTATTATTTATTTTTTGTACTAGTTATTTAATCTTTATAAAATTTACGGCAAAGCTATAATGTACGTGTATGTTTATTTTGGAAAGGTAAAGAGATTTACAGTAGTGCCTTGAAGACAGGGACGGACTACTCGTAATGGTTGGTGATCCAAAAAATTTACAGGGATGGCACACCCTGTATGAAAGTATCGAAATTGACTTTCCCACACATTAAGCTAACAAAAAGGTACACTTGTTGGAATTCAATAAAATAAGCCGTTTGGCTAATATTTACAGTTTTATTAATGCACTACGTACCGATTCACGCATTCACCATTTTTATAAGTACACAACGAGGTAAAACCAACTTATTAATACGATGTCCAAAATTTACCTACAGTACTACAAAAAAATAATTTAACAATAGCAGAAGATAAAAAACATTAACGACTTATTAATTTGAAAGTTGGTAAAAACTTTTTAAAAGCGTTTTTACTGTTTATCAAGTAACCATAGGATTAGTTGTCAAACGTTGTGTAGAATAGTTCGTAGTCAGTACTTGTCAATAATTCATAATTCCTTAATTTAACAGTTAGCTACAATGGCAGTATTAACTTTTATTGAGTACGCAGATATGCATTTAATGTATGGACTGGATTCTCGAAACTGTTTAGAGGCCAGACGGTTTTATGCAGATCATTTTGCAAACAGAGTATTGCCAGACAGACGTATGTTTGAGCGTATTTATCTCAGGTTACGAGAAACATGTATGAATAAGTAAATGTAATTTTCCATGTATACAAAACAAATTTTCAAATTTTAGGAAGTTTTTTGCCAAAAAAAGGTGGAAAAGGTCCAGTACAAAGCGTACGTACTGTGGCAGTTGAACAAGTTTACGAAAATTATCAAGAGAACATAACGTCTCAAAATCAGTTGTTCATCGCGTCCTAAAAGAACAGCTGTTATATCCTTTTCACATGAAAAAAGTACACAGTATGACAGTGGCTGATTATCCTACACGACTTGAGTATGCCAGTGGTTTCTGCGACAACAACAAGCAGACAATACATTTATTAGTTACGTTCTTTTTATGGACGGATCCGGTTTCACCAGAGATGGAGTCAATAATTCCCATAATATGCATTTATCGGATGATGTGATTCCACATGGCATTATTCAAACTTGGAACCAACATCGATTCATGGTTAAAGTTTGGGCAGTACTAGTTGGCAATCATTTGATAGGGACATACTTTATTGACGGTACTTTGACCGGTTAGAGATATTTGGAGTTTTTGCAAAATGAGTTATGGAACCTGTTTGATGATGTGCCACTACAAACTCGTAGGAATTTATGGTTCATGCATGATGGGGCCCCTCCTTATATCAGTTTAAATGTACGACAGCATTTACACACAAAGTTTCCTAATAAATGGATTGGTCGTAGAGGCCCTTTTCAATGGCCACCGCCATCAGGAGACATTAATCCTATGGATTTCTTTCTCTGGGGTTATCTCAAAAGTAAGGTAGGTATACGCAACACCTGTGCAAACAATGCAATATTTAATAGACAGAATTGTGTTACACTGCAATGTTATTATAAATAATATGGGATTGCTCTTTCAAGTGCAAAGAAACAACCTTCGTAGACTTAGAATGTGCGTGGAAGTGAGAGGAGCTCATATTGAACATTTATTAGAATTACGTTAGTTTTTGTTTAGGAATTAGTTTTAGTCTAATGTTTTATAACCTGTGTTTTTTGAGGTTTTCTTAATTGTTTAATAATGTTTTGTTCATAATTTTTATTAAAAACAACTAATTATGTTGTTTGCGTACCTATTTAATTCCCATTAAATAAGTTCTTACTGTTTTTATCATCTGCTATCATCAAATTATTTTTTTGTGGTACTGTAGGTAAATCTTGGACATCGTATTAATAAGTTAGTTAGGTAAATTGGTACATAGTGCATTAATAAAACTGTAAATATTAGCCAAACAGCTTATTTTATTGAATTCCAACAAGAGTACCTTTTCGTTAGCTTAATGTGTGGGGAAGTCAATTTCGATAATTTCATACAGGGTGTGCCATCCCTGCAACATTTTTGGATCACTAACCATTGTGAGTAGTCCGTCCCTGGCTTCAAGACACTACTGTAAATCTGTTTCCCTTTCCAAAATAAACAAACACTGACATTATAGCTTTGCCGTAAATTTTATAAAGATCAAATAACTAGTACAAAAAATAAAAACCAAATTCAAAATTAAAACTTTGGATGCCTATAACTCGAAAACGAGGGCCTGCATAGAAAAAGTTTATATCAAGTACTTACATTATTTTGGCTCACATTATACGCTCCTGATTTTTCCCATTAGTCCCGGGACACCCTGTATAATTAATAGTTATTCCACTTGAGGTAAATTTTATTTCATACATTTTATAAGCTGTGACTTGATTACCTTCTTATACTTACTGTAAATTGGATGTTTTCAAGATTTTCCAAAAAAAAATGGTTTTAATGATTAAAACTAACTTTTCCGCATATCTAACATGGCCTGAACAATATCCTACCACAAAATTGGTCAGTTGTATACTCTTCGGAGGCTGTATCATGCTAACGAACTGATATTTCTCCAAAAATGTATATCTGGATTTATAGGATACGTTGTACTACCTGGTGAGCTGAAAATCAATAGGGTTCATCTATTAGATGCCTTGAATAATATCCAATTATGAAATTGGTCACTTGTATACATTCCGGAGGCTGTATCGTGCTTATAAACCAAATTTTTTCCAAAAGTGACAAAAATGTGGTACCTACTTTTAAGTATCATAGAACCCGTTGTACTGGATCTGGTGAGCTGAAAATCAATAGGGTTCATCTATTAAACGCCCTGAACAATATCCTATCATAAAATTGGTCACTTGTATACACTCCAGAGGCTATATCGTGCTAATGAACCGAAATTTCTCCAAAAATGTATATATGGATTTAAAGAACACATTGTACTAGCTCCGGGTGGGATTTTCGAGCTTGTGCGATGCGCCGTCGCATGTCCTTTCGCACGAAATTCAAAGAGCATGTATTTTCGGATCTCCGTGTTCAACACAATCTGTCATGTACGATATGACATCGGTTGATCTAAAGTAGCCGATGTTTGCTGCTGTGTACAACCGTAACTTTGTGTCACATGACATTTGTCATGAATAATTTTTATCCTTAGTTTTGTTTATGTTATAATTGTTAGATATTATACATTTATATTACAACTAGTATTTCAGAAAATCAAGTGGTATTAAATAGTATTGTGATTAATGTCAAGTTGATGTTTAAAATATAAAATAGCTTTCAGTTCAGTAAAATAAAGTATCATTTAAAAGAGCTTATTTAATTAATCAAACATTGTAGCAGGGCGTGGTTATTAAGAAGAAGTGTTGAATTGAATACAAATAAAGGAGAAATAAAGTAAAAAAAAATGTCAGATGTTACGATACCAGTGTTTGATGCCGAAGATTACGGAAATTGGAAAAAACGTATTATTATGTATTTAAAAAACAAAAAATGTGATATAGTGATTACAAGAGATAAACTAGTTACAGACAAAGAAGAATGGGAAGAAAAAAATTTAAAAGCAATAAACTACATATCGTCGTTTTGGATGTGAATAGGTCTAACACACATATATCATGTTTTGCGTAAATCAGGATTGAAATAATATTGAGTGGTATAATTTTAGGTTTTCGCAATTGTTTTATTGTTTATTTCATTATTAAAAGTTATGAACCTCTCACAGACCTAATTATTGATAGTATGATTGTATTGTTTGTCTTTTTATTTTTTCATTATAAAAACTTGATTAGAAAGTGGCTTAGAACTTTTCACCTCTATTGAAATTTAATATTTTTGCTAAAAAAGTATAGGCCTAAATAAAAAATGCACCTTTATTTTATACATGGGTATTTAAAAAATAAGTTTTTACTTCATACATATTTATTACAAACAAAAAAATATAAACAGTTTATTAAAGTCTTTAAGATTCTCATAGAAGTTATGATAAACTGAAGGAATAACATTGGATGAACATAGCTTTAATAAGGTTTCCAGTTTTTTTTTCTCAATAGGTAGTGTTTCGGTGTATAAGGCTGCAATTTCGCCTGTCAATAAAGAGGCATCATGTTGTCTAGTTATTTTTACCTTAGTGCTTAAACTTTTGAAACTGACGTCATTTAGCCTTTCCTTAAAAAATATTTTTGTTGGCTCCTGCTTTCTGTACTGCAACCACTTAACCTTTAACCAGTTTAATGTCCCTTCATCAGCTTTATTTTTATTTTTGATCACTTCCTTCACAAAAGATTTATAGTCAAAAAAGTCAGTATAGTTCATTTCTATCACTTGGTAGAATGGTGGCTTTGTCTTGGCAGTTCGCGCTGTCATATACCATCCTTCAGGCGTAAATATGTCTATTTTGTTTCCTCTATTTTCTATGCAGGAATGAACGCTGTCGCACTCCATCTCCGAGTGGCCAGACTCCATGTACTTTTGATTAATTATCTCGATAGGTAACAAACTAACCGCCCTCAAAAACATAGCAGAGATAATACTATTACGATTCTGCCCCGTAGCTGTATCAGAAAAAAACGTAACTTCCCTGATATCTGAGTTTAAATTTGACAAGCAGTGCCAAAGACATGACGCTATTTCAGAGGCACATTTTGTTTCAACCCCCTCATCGTACCACATATAATTTGTAGCGTCAGAATTTCCTAGACTATAAATCGTGAAATTAAAAGTGTTTAATTTTTTCGTATAGTACAGTTTTCCCACTTTTAGGGAAGGCGTAATCAAAATCTTTTCCATATCTATACAAAACGCTACATAGGTGGTGTCGGATTTAGCTTTATCCTTATCATGGAGCTTGTGATCTCTGGCCTCTTGTTTCCTTAAAGGGTGTAAATTGTACTCTTCTTGCAACATCTCTTGATCAGCGGTGCTTTTATTTTTATACTCAGTGCAATAGCCACACTCATCTTTTTTAGGCCTGTGAAAGCCAAGGTTAAATTCTGTAGTGAAGATGTGTTTATAGTAACTGGCCTTCTCGGGTTCTATGCCAAGTTCACTGCAGTAATCATTATATAGTCTGGCTTCTGATAGACCGGACGCAAGGTACTTTCTTTTGGTTATACTGCGACAATAATGGGAAGACACGACAGGCATTGACCTAATATGATTCCGTATTATATCTTTGACGTCTTCACCTTTTTTTGAGGGGGCGATTTTCTTCCGCGCATATCTTTTTTAACAGTGTTAGTTTCTGTCAGCTTAGATATTGCAGTTTTAACTTTTCGGTAAGAAATGTCTAAGGTTCCAAGAAAAAACTTTTGACATACTTGGTGCTTTTCATTGTTTGCGGTAAATGTATGGATTAAAGTAAAATTTCTTCTGCTGGGTGCAGATGCGTAGCTGCGCTTTTTTGGAACTTGTTGTACATGTTTAGCAATGTAACACCATCGCAGCTCTTCAGTTTCCAAACCAAGGTAATTTTTATGAATCTGACCTCTTATATACTTCTGCAGTAATATGCATGTGATATTTGTAGTGGCAGTGAAAATTAACTACTTTAACACCTCGACCGAGTTTTGCTTTTCCTTTCTGTGTTACATATTCTTTGCCCTGCAGCCTTAATTTTTTTTGGATATTTCTTCTCCATGTATTCGAGTTTCTTGTCCTTTTCCTAGTACCAGCATTATTAGTGTGAACTTCTTCCAATATTGGTGTGGGATTTTCTCTTACACTGCTCTCGCTACCCGAGTCAGGAATTTTTATTTACCTCATGTGGATGATAGGTAGAATCTTCTACATCACTGATGTCCAAAAATTCCTCACAATCTTCTTCAGTACCTGGTGAATGTATTTTTTCACAAACCATTTGCTTGGAGGATGTTGTTGCTTCAGAAATAGCTAATTGCGAACTTTTGTCTATAAATATTGGCTTTGTTTTATTTCCGAACTCTGCGTTTTGATAACGGTTGGGGTGTCCGATTCCTCGTCCAGCCCTTTACCACTACCTAAAAACAATAAAACAAATAAAAGTAAGAACACTGTCAAGCAGTGAAAAAAAATAAAACAGTATTATTATAAATTGAGACATTCTTCATTTTGTTATGGAAAAATTAAGAAAATTTATTTTAACAATGCGGTGGCATACGCAAACAAAAATGTAACCAGCGTAAAACAAACAATTTAACATTAAATACAGGTAAAAACCTATGTAAAGGAACCGCTGTCAAAGTTGTGTATTGCTTGATATTTTTATTATCCTCCACTTCATCCTCTTCCTCACTTAAGTTAAACTTTTTAAGCGCTTCACTAACTAATAGTCTACTTCGGGTAGAAACATTTCCCGCAATAAAAGACATTATTACACTATTTTATGATTTAATCAAATTTACCTCTTACTCCTACCTTCCTGTACGGTCAAACAAAGTAAAATAACACCACGTGCAATTATTTTCTTTTTAATAACGGATTTTACCACGCGACTTGTGGCGTAGGCCTATTTACCAAGGCGCGAAACTTAAAACCTGCCGATCGTGAATAGCGGTAAATGATCTAAGACCGTTTTATCGTAACGGATATGTGGGATAGATTTATTAGCAAATTTTCAGTTCAAGTGGTTAGAAACAGTCTATCACATAGATTTCTTCACTATAACAAAATTTAACCATTTAAAGATCGTTTTGAGCTATAACCCGCATTTACAATTTTTGTGGGTTAGACCTATTCACATCCAAGACGACGATATACAGTGCTATTACTAATAAACAGCATGAATTTATTTGCGACAAAGAAACAGTGTACGAAATTATAAAGAAGTTCGACAAATTGTATTCCAAGGAATCAACAGCACGACAGATAGTATGTAGAAATAAATTAGATAAATTAAGATTCAATAACTTCAGTGATACAGCAGTATTTTTTAATGAATTTGAGAAAGCGGTAAATGAGTTAAAAAGCGCTGGTGCTAAAATAACTGAAAAGGAAAAAATAACTATATGTTAAGAACGCTACCAGAATCGTTAAGCCTTATTGGAGACTTGATAGACGTACTAAAAGAAGAGGATCAAACAGTAGAGTTTGTAAAAAGTAAAATACGAATGATAAAGTTGAGAGACAAAACTGAAAAAAAATGTAGATGTGAATTTGAATGCCTTTTTCACCGAGAACAGAACGCGTACAAAGAAGCAGGAGAAAAATTGTTTCAACTGCGGAAAACCTGGACACTTTAAAAAAGATTGTCATCAATCGAGAATTGGCAGAGGCTATTGGACACAAAGCGGACAACATCAAGGAAACAATAGAGGAAATTTAAGCCAACGTGGAGGTCAGAAGGAGGTAAATTATAACAATTATCAAAGAAGTAGAGGGGATTATTATAATTTCAGAAGTAGTCGGTATTCAGAGGAAAGCGGTTAATACCAGCAGAACAGACAGAATATGAGCAACTTTACAACAGAAGTTCAATCCCTAACTGCATATAATGATGAGTTGTTAGGTAACAAAAATGAAGTAAAAATCAATTGGTTGTTAGATAGTGGCTGTACGGATCATGTTATAAATAATGATGCATATTTTTCACATTTTATCATTTTAAAAGAGGCGATTAATGTTAAAATTGCAGATGGAAACAATTTAAAATCCACTAAAGTAGGAAATGTGATTAGTAACTTTTTAGTTTATAATAAAAGAGTTCCTATTAATTTATGCAATGTCTATTATGTTAAAGATATGGATAAAAATTTAATCAGTTATGCAAGAATCACAGATTATCATAAAATTGTATCTGTAGGAGATAATTCAAAAGTTTTTGACAAAAATAATAATTTGATAGCAATGGCCTGGAAAGAAGATAGGTTGTGTAAAATGACTAGTTTGATTTGTTTTGAAGATAATGTTAATGCAAACGTTGTCAGCGAGGGTGGGAATTTCATGACATCAAAAGAGAAATGGCACCCTGTACTAGGTCATGTGAATTTTAAATATTTGAGTATAGATAAATTGTTAGAAGGCATACCTGAAAAATTAGAGACACAATTTATGAAATGTAAAACATGTATTGAAAACAAAATGCATAATCAACCTTTTGAAAATCGAAGATATATAGAACTAAAGAGGTTTTAGAAATTATTCATACTGATTTAAATGGGCGCCACATAGAACTGTAGGTTTTAACGGTGAAAAATATTTCCTTACATGTATTGATGATTACAGTAAAGTAGCTAGAGTATTCACTATTAAATCAAAAGATCAAGTTTTTGAATGTTTTGTACTGTACATAAATGAAATCGAAAATTTAACTGGCAAAACAATCAAAAAAATAAAATGTGATAACTGAAAAGAATATTTAAATAATAATGTTTATAACTTTTTCGTCTGTGTCTTTTTTGATTGAACGAGCGTTGAGTGAGCGTCGGACGAGCGTTGAATTTTACGTCAACTTTTTCGCCTGCGTCAATAGGTGCGCTCTTTTTTACTGAGATCTCAGATCACTTCAGTTAAGGTGATCTGAGATAAAGTGAGCACCATAAAGAACGACATCTCAATTGAAGCGCGCGATCTGTCGATGAAACAACATAGCCTATCTCGATATCTCTGTTAACCACGCTTGATTTTATTATTTTTAGTTTCAAATAGTTCGTTGAGTTAAGATTTGTATTATGGCTAATATTCCAACATTATTAGTTGTTACCTTCCTTCGCCCTCTGTGCATCGTCAAGGGATAGATTTAAACTATACGACAGATTCGTATCAGCATCTAATAATGTTATTGTATCCATAATTTGTAACAAAAAAAATATATTTTATGTGTGTTTATATATCGATGGTTAAAACTACAAATAACCCAAGCAAATCAAATATTTCTTCATCCCCTCCACTTTATATCCGACTCAAGTCCAACTGATACCCCCTTACAACACATTCAGCATCGGATGAGAAGGGAGAGGAAAAATCTCAGCTCACTTAGAATTGAATAAAACAAAAAGAACGCTCACATTACTGATATGAGCTGGGATTATCTGAGATCTCAGTCAAAAAACGCACCTTATGTTGTTAGAGCGTTGAACGAGCATCGCACGAGCGTTCAATTTTTCGTCAACTTTTCACCTAATTTTTCGTCTGCGTCTATATTCTTCGAGCGTCGAACGAGCGTTGAATTTTTCGTCTGCGTCTATGTTTTTCGAGCGTTGATTTTTTCGTAATATTTTTCGTCTGCGTCTATGTTGTTCGAGCGTCGGACGAGCGTTGAATTTTTCGTCCCCTTTTCGCCTACTTTTTCGTCTGTGTCTACATTGAACGAGCGTTGAATTTTTCGTCTGCGTCTATGTTGTTCGAGAGTTCAATTTTTCGTCTGCGTCTATGTTGTTCGAGCGTTGAATTTTTCGTCTGCGTCTATGTTGATAGAGCGTCGGACATTTTTTCGTAGGGGGAATTTTGTATAATAGCTGATTCCAGCAGTGTGCTGAACTGTTTAATGTCATCGACAGTTGTTCGGGACTGTTCATGTCTGTTTTCCAGCTTCTCAATACGTTTGGTTAGTTTTTTGTTAACTTGCTCTATTTTGTGTTCTAGGTTTTCTGTAAATATCATCAGGTCTGGAGTGGTATCGTTATTGTTTATCACGGAGCACATCTTGTAACAATTAGACTTCTTCTGGTACTATGTAGGTATTACTATAGTGATAACTTTTTATTTGATTTCACTTTCTTTGACTATTACGCCATTTAAAAAACTAATTCATTACTTAGGTAATAAATGAAAATTTCAGTAATTATTTTTATTTATTTCCTTCTCTCACAAACATAAGTGTTTGCCATAGGAAAAACCAGTTTGGTCTGAAATATTAATATCCGGTAAAACTGTACAAACCTAAAAAATAACCGCCAGAGAAGAGGGAGGTACAGGCAAGTGCGCATTAATTGCATCAAGCACTACGAAATCAGTTTTTCCTAGGACAAACTAGTTTGTCCTAAGATATACTAGTTTGTCCTAGGATAAACTAGTTTGGCCTGAAATATTAAAATCCGGCAAAACTAGTTAATCCTAAGTGCGTTAGGATAAACTAGTTTGGCCTAGGAGAAACTAGTTTATCCGAACGCACTTAGGACAAACTATTTTGTACTAAAAAACAGTTTGGTCTGCAACATATACACTAAGGAGGCTGTATCGTACTAACAACCCGAAATTACTGCAAAAATGTGGTACTTATTTAAGAACCATAACACCCGTTGTACTCTAGTGAGCTGAAAATCAATAAGGTTCATCTACTAGACGCCCTGAACAATATCCAATCATAAAATTGGTCACTTGTATATACTCGGAGGCTGTATCATAGACAAATAATAATATAAGAGACAAAGAGACGGTTTGATCGTGGCCGACGAGAAAGACAGGCCATGGCGCGTAAAGCTATTCACAAAGTCACGTGACCATCTGAAAAGTATATTTATGAAGACTTAAGTTTTTTTAGTTTTCTAGGATCATTTACATTTTTCTCTGTTGCAACATCATTTTGTTTTTTGACAAAGTTATTTAACATTATTTTACAAACAGTTAAATTTATTCTTTCTATTTTGTTAAAAAGTGTTTCTTCACAACTACATTGTTCATAAAGATCTTTTAAATCAGACATATAATTTTTTATAAGGATAATACTAAGTCTGTGTAATTTGGAAAGCTGATTTGAGCCTGCTAAAAATGTATTCAGTAGGTGGGTTGAGTTACAAATATTTTGCATAATATGCCAGGAAATAGCTACTGGGATCAAAGCATATTCCGAGGGTAAAATCAACTTTCCTCTGTCTAATTCCAAAGTCAGATCATAAGGTATGTCAACATTCATCTCAGTATTTGATTGAAGCCATTCAAAACAAGTTAAACAATGTTTGATTCTTATTTGCTTTCTTACTGCATATCCCCCTATATAACTGAGTACAGTTAAATGTTCTTTAGGTATATTTTCCAAACCAAATTCAGAATTCAAAACGGAAACTAATTGTTCAATGTCCACATTACTGTCGTAAACTTCCTCATAATTTGGTAACATTGTTTTTAGTGGTATCTGGTTATCAACGCAAGAGAAAAGAATAGCATTTTTAAACCGGATCTTTTTTTCACTTTCTAATAGTTGTACTAGGCTAATATAATAATTAGCCCCACTTAATTGACGGTAACAGCTGAATCTACCTTCTAATATATCATTTTCAAATTTGCCTAATAGGATATAATCTATTGTATATGTATTAAACAAATATGGAATAAGAGCCACAAAGGCATTGATAGTATTTATTAATGATGTGAAAGTTTCATTTGATAAAGATGAGTGTAAAGGAACTAACGACTTCCAAAGTGTTAGCCATTTTGACATTGCTGTAAGAAAATCTATTACTTGTTTGCTGTCACGCTTTATTGCTTCTCTGTCCTTATCATTAAATCTTTCACTTTCAAAGACATTCTTAACATTCACAATTTTCCAAAACTTAACAAAAATCTCTAAAAACTTACATGTACCATCAATATTCCTAAATTTGTTTGAATTGTCACGTGAAAAACATTTAAGGGCTGCTATATTTTTTTCATTAAATATATTCAGTGCTAACTGAACGTTTTGTTTTTGAATACTTGTTGGATATAATGTTTTATATGACAATGTATGAGCATATTTTATTAGAGAATTTTTCTCTAGTTCATACAAAATTTGGAAGTTTTTAAACTCTGCTACAAACAGACATTCAGTATTTATTTCCAAGGTGTCAATATCAAAATTTGGAAAATGTAGTGAGTAGTCATTAGTTCTTTTACTAATCCAGTTATTTTTAATAGATTTTATAATGTGGACCACATCAAATATAAAAAAAAGTAATCTAGAATTATCTAAAGGATGTTGTGCAAAAGGTTTCAAAATGTTATCTTTTGTAAACATTGAAAAGGCTTTTCTGTTTATACTATGATTGTCTGATATTAGGGCAATAACTTTAAAACCTAATTTTTCTAACTCTTGCAAGACTTTCAGTATAAGCTCATACAACTGAACTCCAGTTAAATTGTTGACGGGTACTAAACTTACCACATCCCGATACTTTGATAGTATGCTCGATATCATAAAGGTTTGTACTGTTTTAGCCATTTTTGATGGATCATTGTCAGTGCCACCAAAAACTGTTTTACCTTTAAAACTAAACTGTGAATTAACATAAATTTCATCTAGATGTATATTTATGAGAAATTCATGTTCTTTTAGCAAACTGAGTTTGGATTTCAAATACTCGATACTGCCTTTTATGCTCATATCTGTCAAAGTAAATTTGCATATAAGTTTTTTGAGATTACGAGGATGTGGTAAATACAGACAGTGGGAATCATATAATGTCATATAAATAGATGAAGAGTGAATATATAAACTTGCCGCAAACATTAGTGTCTTACCATAGTACCGTCGGTTATTGGGAGTTTGCTGGTAAAGCTGTAACTGCTCAATAATAAAAGTAAAAAAACTTGATACCTCTTCTGCTGCAGTCATTTCGGATAACACATTACAAATTTTAGCTATTTTAGTGTCATCACGCACTTTTTGGTTTCTAGCACTAGATTCAATAAGCACCAACAGATTTTCTAAAATACTGAAATTATTCAAAACATGTAGCTTTTTGGGAATTTTTGCCATGGGAAGTGGATGATTCTCGATTTGAATAGCATAGTCCAAATTTTCTCTCACTAGAAGTGATCCTATTATTTTCTGTACATTCTCAGATAAAGTGAGCAGACATAAATATACTTTACTGTCTTCTCTTACTAAAATCCATTCTTTACTTACATTAGATTTCTCATAAAAAGACATAATATCATCTAAATGTTTAATTTTTTGCGAGTCAACAAACTGCTTATGTGTTTCGAGGCTGTCTGCTATAGCTTTTTCAAGTTGATCTTCTTCTTTATTACATAGCCTTTTGGAAGAACTGGGCACAGATGACAAATACTTGGGAACATTGGAAAATATTACAGGTAGAGCAGAATCTTTTAATTTTAGTATCTTCCTAGGGTATTCCTTTCGTTCTCCCTGAACGATACATATATCCGTTCTAATAATATCAGATTCAGGGAAATGCTTAATACAAACTTGAGGATTTTTTATGTTGCTAAGGTCTGTTGGGATTCTTCGCAACCACCGCTGTTTCAACTGTTCATTTCTCGGTAAACTAAATGTTGTAATATGACTTGGCCCTTCCTCAGAGTTTTCACTGCGATAATTCGATCTACAGCCTGACACACTGCATTTTCTAGGCATGGCTACAATATTTATACAATAATTTAGATGTGCTGCTGATGTTATAAAAACAAAAACTGTACCTACCTGCTTGTCTGTTTTTTTAATTCTTCTAATGCTAAAGCTGTATGTATATCTTTAACTGTTACAGTGACTTCCTTGTTATATTTTTCTACTCAGAGAAACTCGATAAACAATTAACAATTTGATAAACAAAAGCTTACGTAACCTCAAATACATAAAATCAACATGAAAAGTAGAAATCATTTTTGGATTCTCGGCCTCAGATGGTCACGTGATATTTACGCACCAAGGCCTGTCTTTCTCGTCGGCCACGGTTTGATGCATAGGTGGTATATGGCACGTTTCTGCGCAAATTCCCCGCGCATGGAGTCTCTACTGTCGCGAACTATAAGACTGTTTTACATAAACAAAATATCATAAATTTCAAAACATCGCCTTTAATGTGGATAAATATAAAATATCCTAGTATATTAACTTTTACGCCATTAAAAATGAAAATATACAAAACCAATCTTACATTGGTTGGTGTTGGTGTGAATGTGGTTTCTGTTTGTCAAATGCAAGTGAGAGTGTCAAAAATAACAATTCCGAAAAAGAAGACAAAAGACAATATATGAGTGAGTATTTTTTAATTTAAATAGGATTTAGTTTTTTTAATAAAGTAAATAAAATTAAGTGAACCTTTAAAATGTCACCACCAGGTAAAATTTGTCGTAGCTGTATAGCAAAAAATTGTAATAATACATATTTTTGACTGCTTCGCAATTTGGAGTTTAAGAACAAAGCATTTTTCAAATTTCCATCTGACATTAGTCAAAGGGAACAGTGGTACAAAATTTTAGAAATTCCTTATACATCCAAAGATCAAAGGTTGTGTCAAGATCATTTTTATGATGAGGCATTTGCAAATTCATTACGCAGAAGACTTAATAAATTTGCTTTACCTTTGCAACCCTTCCATCATACACCACCAAAAGTAATTGAAGATAATAATAATAAAACTCAAGCTTTTGAAAATACAGTATTGCCCGTAAAAAGAAAGCTTATTTTTTGTACCAATAATGATAGTCTTAAAGAAACTGAATTTGAAACTTTGCCTAAAAAACAATGTTTAGAATCTAGTATTTTAAGTAAAATAAACGAAACTAGGGTCAGTAATTTATCTCCCAAGAAGAAAAAAATGTATTACATTAATAAAGATCAGAGAAATAGAATTTGTAAATTAAAAAAGGCACTTATCAGTAGTAATAACAAAATTTAAAAAGCAGTTAAATTGTCAGAATCAAAGTTACTTCAAAATTAGATCCAGCAGGCATGGAGTTTTTAAAAAGTAGTACTGCTAACTCTAAGAAACATAAACCTTCATGGTCAATAACGGATAGGGCCCTTTCATTAGCCATTTATAAGAAGGGACCACGAGCATATAATTTTTTAAAACGTTTTATAGCTTTGCCCTGTAAATCTAGCTTTAAAAGAACAATTGACTGTGGATGTGGCTAATGACAAACGAACTCTTTGCAAAAAGTCATATAAATTTTGATTGGTTTACTTGAGAACATAAATCATACGTATTTTCTCAACTCATAAAAGTTTGTGTCCCCTTATTAATTAAAAAATATTATAATGATGGTAAGAGGACTAACAAACAAAAATAATTATTATCTTTTGGTAACAATGTACTGCGCTAATTTTTTTTTTGTTTCAGACCTGTTCCTGTCTTCATGTAAAGGGGAATCTACTTTTTAAATGCTTTTTATTAAAATATTTGATGTAATATTAGATAGATAAACTTTCTTAAGTATAATGCTGTAATTTGAGTAGAAATATGTAATTTTGTGATTAATAATAATATGTAACTGTATGGTAAATTAATGATATAGATAATAATAGTTTTTTCATGTTTTGTGTTACCAATTTAAAACATTATTTAATATTCAAGCTAGTGTGCTATTTTTACTTTTAGTTTTCGCTAAGTATATGTTTAAGTTATGTATTTATACAACTGTAGGTTTCCTCTGATTTACATGCTTTGTCTTTTTAATTAATTTAAAGAAAGTAAATATTTTCTGAAATAAAAAAGTTAAAAAAGGTGAGAGCTGGGCAGCTATGGGAATGGCGGAGGCTGCACTAGAATTTTTTTGAAAAATGTACAGTCATATAAATGCCTATTTATAGTGCGTGTGGTAGGAAAAATAACTTTGAAAATAAAATTGTGTGGAAACGCTGTTAAGTGATATTAGAATAATTGTTTTAATAATAGGAGATATTATTGAAAATTTAAATTTTTTGATTATTGTAACTGATAATTTAATCAGATGTTTTTGTACTTCAATATTATCGTTAACTATTAGAATAAGAATGTTAAAGTTATCAATGTAATAACATGTATAAATAACAGACCTATGTATAGTAAACAAATATTTTATTAATTTGTTTTTATATTATGTGCAGGTTAATAAAAATTTTAAATGTGTGCTCTTTTATTATTTATTACCTAAATTATTTGTCTCAAAATTGTTTATTATTATTGTTTCATTACAAAAATGAAATATAATTTTTTGGAATGAAATAATTATATAATAAACAATTTTAAGACAAACTGTAAAATTTACCTACCCATAATCCAAACATAATATGTTTATTTCTCTATGGGCTGTATCGTGCTAACAAACCGAAATTTTTCCAAAAATGTGGTACAAGTAGCATAGCACCCGTTGTACTGGCTCTGGTGAGCTGAAAATCAATAGGGTACATCTGTGAGATGTTCTGAACAATATTTAATCATAAAATTTGTGATTTATTGCAGTCCGGAGGCTGTATCGTGCTCACAAGACATTTTACAAAAAGTGGCCGACGACAACACGACAGGATTTTTTTCCTAAAAACCGTTTTTTAATTAAAAATAAGAGGTTGGGGAAGTGGAAGAGAAGGGGTTGACAAATGACCGATGTCTGTATCGTGAAAATGTGTCCGCCTTAGAACAAAAATCGAAGTGTTTCAGCATTTCCTCAAAATCTAATGAATACTGCGAAATATAGGGGTGTTTTCTGTGGCCCACTCTGTATACGTAAATACACAGAACATTTGTTACATTAGATTGATTGATAATAATTGATGATTTCTAATTCCAAGAAAGAAGGAATGGGGATTGTAAGGGATGAATTATCAAAATAATACTAATAATATATGGGTACTTTTATTCATATTCAATAAAATATTTATAATTTAGCCAACTAAGCTCAAATAAATGATTTTCAGAATTAATATTCATATTAGCAAATAATTAAATTTGAGTTATGTCCTATTAAGCTATAAAATATAAATTATTTTATCTAAAAGTATTTAAAAACAAGATTAAGATTTTTAGTTGTATAGGTTTTAGAATAAAGTAAATGAAGAGTATAAGGGAAGAAAGGTGTTTGCTCCTTTTACCTGAAAAGTGTGATCGCCTTTTAGTGTTACTATTGGTCACATCATCACAAGTAGAACGATGTTGTCGGGATATATTACATAAAGAAGATGTGCACGCTGCCTTAACCTTCAAGTTGGGCTGTCCCGAACGTCTTAGTTCGTAGCGTTGATTTCTGTTGTTTACATTACTTTCAACTGCTATGCTTTTTTCTGTTTTATCTACGTTCACTCAGTTTTGCACACTGCAAATTAGTTCATCAAGTAAAGAAGACATGGACAATGTTAGTAGTGCAGAAAAAAGCGAGTTGCCAATGTAAACAGTACCAGTGTTTCAAATTAGTTACCGATAGCGTAAAAACTCACTTGTTACGTGAAATCAACCAGCTTGCTAATTACATCAAGCAAGGTATGTACTTGGGCGGTCTTATTAGTTTTACCAATGTTCGCCAACGTTCTACCGAGCTAATGATCAATCTTTTACACAAAGAACCTTCTATTCCTACAATGAAGAAGGTCGGTTAATTAACCACATAGGAAGGCTTTTGCTTCTCTTCATGGAGTAATTTTGAGTCGAGTTCAACATATTTGCGAATTACTTGCTATGACAGGGCAGCTTTAATTGACAAACACACAAGAATCGACCTCACAATCACTCAATAAAATTATTGCATTTATAAACTCTCTGAAAGGTAAAAAGTCACTATTCAACCAAAAAGAAGAGTAAAATGTCACATATGGGAAATTTCGTGAGATATTTGAAACTAAATTCAATATTTTTTTGGATACCCACGTAAGGATACATGTTGTGCGATTTGCGATAAGATGAATGTTGAAATTTCAAAATCTGAAACAACTTTTGGAAGCTTTAGACCACCGTAAAAAAACAGATTTCTTAAAACAGTTGAAATTGATTGAAAAAGAAACAACAACGGCTTGCCATAAAGAATAAACATAGTGAGTCGATTGCGATTGACTATCAGAAAAACCTTCCAACTCCAAATATTACATGTTTACTACAAACGTTAATTGAACTTCATAAGTTTCAATAACCAAACAATATCTACGTTTAAAGCAGTGTTCTATACTTATGACGAATGTTTAAAATAAATATTTAAATTATTTACGTGTAACTCACATTTTTTCCATCTAAACACAAGGCTTAGCAGTGAATTACATCAATCAATTTATTGCATTTTCTACTTTCTACACCATACTGCTAAAAAAGTTACAAGAATAACAATAAAATACATAATTTTATTTCTGTACAAACAACACTTAATTATAGCCGAATGGGACATACTCCATAATATAACATGATATATTGTTTTATACATATAGCTGGAATTTTAAATAGTCATTGCATGATGGTTAATATAAAGTGTAAACTAAATACGTACCAATTTTTAAGTAACCAAAAAAGCGTCGACGTAACTGTTCAGATGTGTTCAGACAGTTTAGTAACGATTATATAAATGGCCTATACATATACTACATTATATAGTTTAGAATAAAACGCTTTATTTGTAGTAGTTGTTGGTTGGTGTTATAATTATTTTCATATGAAATCCATTCAAAACAACTATATTTCTACTCATCTCAAAGGACAGTTTTATTCATGTTCCAGCACAGAATATAATGAAATACAGATTCTTCCTCAAGGGAACTTGTCAAAAATCAGTGCCTGAAATTGACTTGCTTGCTAAAACATGTAATAACTTATCAAGAATTTGAGGGATTTTTAATATTGTTTAATGTACTAATCCATAGCTTCAATGTATGCTATAATTGTTCAGTTTTATATGGATTACGAAAAGAACAGAAAACCAGTTTTTCAATTTTTTTAAATCTCCCTTGAGCTGTTTTTTCTTTTCAGTATTTGATGAACTTTTTTTTCAAACTATGCATTCACCAGATTTCTTTTCAAGGCTTCTTAAGAATTTTTGCTCAGTTTCACTGAATACGTTTTCTGTTGTAACAAATTTCATATAGATGGGTAAGTTACTTCGAGAACTTTCAGGATACACATTTTTATAAAAAGTTAGAACTTTCTCTGTAATAACAGACGCGATTCTTTTGTGAACTACTGAAAAAATAATAAAAAGTAAGGTAATATTGAAACTGTTTTTTTGTACAAAACTTTACAACAATGAAGTCGCCAACCGACAAATCTTCATTTTCACTCCAATTTGGCACTCTTCTTCTAAAGAACCTTCGGACAATGGTCCGTCCGAATAATCGTGAACAGAAAATGAATCGCTGTCGCTGGACGTTTCTTTGGCGTTAAAAACATTCTTTGTTACCTTGGCTTTTTTCTTTTTGTCAATCATTTATGGTTCTAATGCACTTTTTTCAGATGTTTCCGTGAGAATCTTGGATTTTCCTCTTTTACGGCCACGAGAGTTTTCGGCTCTTGGGGGTGCTTTAGGAAACGGGCGTATGGATTCAACAGATACATTGACTGAGTTGTCAGATGGTAGCGATAAGTTGTGTGCAGTTTGAGGAAAGGTGCTGCATGATGGAATTTCTTCAGGTGGCAAACTTATTGGATCTGACTCTTGAGGTACTGTAGCTGATACATTGGGCCTATCAGTGACATTTGAAGCATCGAAATCTTCATCGCTAAACGCATGTCGGTCAAAAGGAGTCATTGGAAAAGATTTTTAAGAAAATAGAAGAAGTGGATCCAAACGATGAAGAACGCATCCAGCGATTCCTGCAACAAATTATGGATAAAGCAGAACGCGTGTTTGCGTTGAACAGCAGCATAAAAGAAATAATATTCATTGAAGAAGAGTATAGCACGGAAGATATTAGTGAAGAAATAGAGAATCAAGAGAACATTTGTGATGAAGTTTGTAAATACAGAAGCCGATGTGAGTTTATGATTAAAAATATATGTTTGTTCACCAACTCCTTTTCGCGGTTATATTAATTCAAAACACACACCATGGCTTGAAGAAAGGGTTACGAACTGCGCGCAGGCGCGACAAGCAAGGTGAGTGGTGAAATGGCTGACGAACTGAATTTTTTCAGCCAATTTTTTTTTGTATTTCCTGTCAAAATAACTCGCATACTAGCCAGGGCTGTAGTGTATAAAAGCACAAAAAATGACCTTAGATAAAAAAGGGCAATTATTGCAAATAAAAAAGGATGTTTTCTTGTTTAAGGTTATTCCAACTTTCAGAACATGCAAAAGTTGGTAAAATGCATGAAATGTACGCGAAAACATTATACCATTATGTGTCCTGACTTGCACAAGGAGAAAAAGGAATCTAAAAGGAGAGATATTACTGAAGAAAATACCTTGACAACAGTTGTATCAGAAATACTGCTACAAACAATAAATGTTAGGGTTACTTCTAAAAATAAAAAATCTAAAATTGTAAGGGCTCTGCTAAATTCTGGCTCTCAATGATCAATATTTCAACACAATGTGCAGAAGAATTGGAACTTGAAAGGATTGGAGAGGAAAATATAGTACAGGGTACATTTGGTGGAATTCAGGGGTATCCAAAAATTCATAGATTATTTGGGGCAAACATTGAAAATATAGAAAAATCTTTCCACATCGAGTTATTTTTGTTGTGATGAAAGGGTGATTATTATATTAAAACAGAAAAATGATACTGCATCCAAAAATTTAGAAATCAATTTATTGATCGATGCAGATTTCCTTGGTAATATTATGACTGGGAACGTGGAGAATATAAATTATTTTTTAGTATACTCTTGAAACCAAGTTTCGATGGCCAATAATAAACTGAGTACTTTTGTATCAACTTATCTTACAGACTCTTCTTTGAGTAACTTGTGGAATTTAGAGACACTAGGGATAAAAGATCCTATAGATGCGAAATGTAAAAGAAATATAGATTGCAAAACTTTGGAGAAATTTAAAGAGGAAACGGTAATAAGCCAAGAAAATAGGTAGGAAGTAGGTTTACCGTGGACAGAAGGTTATACATCAATAAACTCAAATTACCATTCAGCGGAAAAACGGTTATTTTCTACTACAAAACGTTTAATTTCTATAAATAAATTTTCAGATTATGATAAGGTTTTTCAAGGGTGAAAAGCTATAGGAATAATAGAAGAAGTAGAAGAGGAACCATTAGAAGAAAATATGCACTACTTGGCTCATCACGCAATGATAAAAGAATTCAATGGTACTACATAAATAAGGCCAGTATTCGATACATCAGCAAAAGATAACAATGGTAATTCTCTGAACGATTTATTAGAAAAAGGCCCTAGCCTGATAGAACTTATTATTCCCTTAAAAGGGAAAGGGAAAAGTTATGGAAAAAGAGAAAATCAACTTTTCAGACACTGTAGAGTAGTTTTTGGGCTGAAACAAGTCCATTTCTTTTGGCTGCAACATTAAATTTGCATTTGGGAAAGGAAGAAAAATATAGAGATACTGCAAATCAATTCCTTAATACATTTTACGTAGATAATTGTGTATTTAGCGTTGAAAATGAAAAGGATTTATAGAAGAATCAACTGGTATTTTAAAAAGAGCAAATTTCGACCTCAGGGGATGGATTTATAACAGGATTAGTATAGAAAATTCTTTTATAGCCGAAAATGATAAAAACAACATTATATCAGTTTTAGGAATAAAATGGAACTACTATACAGATCTTTTATCTTGTTATATCAAAAACTTAGGTATACTTCACGACATTCCTAGAATTAAAAGAGGTATTTTATCAGCTACCCAGAGATTTTTCGACCCCATTGGCTTTACAGCACCATTTACATTATTATAGAAGTTATTATTACAAGAGACCTGGAAATTAAAATTAGCCTGGGATGAAAAACTACCGGAAGATATCGTTTTGATAGTTGGCCTAATACTATAAATTGCTTAAATTTTTGCAGTATTTCAATATATATTTTTAAAAATTTCGAAAATGATAACAAAATAATAAACAAAACGCTTCATGTTTTTGTTGATGCAAGTAAAACAGCTTACGCGGCATGTATTTTTATTCGAATAGAATTTGAAAATTTTACTTTGATTAAACTTTTACTTGCAAAATCGAGACTTTGTCCTGTTAAGTCCGTAACACTTCCTAGGTTAGAATTGATGGCTGCTCTAATAGGGGTAAGATTAGCGGAGACTGTTAATGAAGTAGAAGATTTTAGAGATCTCAAAACCTACTACTGGAGTGATTCTATGATAACTTTAAGCTGGATAAAAACAAACGGTTTGTGGAATACTTTTGTTGTAAACAGAGTGAAAGAAATTAGAAAATACAGTGATATTAACCAGTGACAGCATGTACCAGGAGAAATCAATATAGCAGATGTGTTATCACGTAGTTGTAGCGGCAAACAACTAATCGAGAAAAAATGGTGGCAAGGATCACAATGGCTCAAATAATTAGAAGAAAAATGGCCAAAATGGAAGGTTCATGCTACAGAAGAAGAAGTGATGAAGGAATGTAAAAAAGCGGTTACTACTAATTTAGTAAAGAGTTCTGAAGAATTTGATCGAAATCTAAATTATTTTGGAAAGTATTCAAAATTAAGACGACTAGTAGGATGGATTCTCAGATTTTACTACAAAGTTAAAAACAAGCAAATAAGTAAATGCATGGAATTCAAGAAAAACAACAAATTTTATTATTTAGACAGTAAAGAAATGGAAGAAGCGGAGACATGTTTGATAAAGTTTGTTCAAAATAAAGACATAAAAGAAAATGTGAAGGGATCGAGGAAGTTTGAAATTTTTGAAGACAAAAATGGAATTTTAATATTAAAAACCAAGCTTATTTATGGCGATTTTCTTAAAGATTTTAAATATCCCATAATTATACCTAACAACAATGAAATAATAAGAAAACTTTTAGTTGAGGAACATGAAAAAAAGTTGTCATGCTGGTCCGAAAATACTTTTAGAAATAATTCGAGAAAAATGTTGGTTAACAAAACCAAGAAAAACTCTAAATGCCATAATGTGTTACCTGTAAAAAATTAAATAGTAAACCAATTGAAACACCTTTTGCTCCAGTACCTACTAACAGGATTAATGATGCTGGAGTTTTTGAAATCGTTGGTCTCGATTTAGCAGGTCCCTTATATTTAAAGGGGGTGAAAAGGTATGGATAGTGCTATTTACATGTGCAGTATACAGGACTTTACATTTAGAGTTGGTGAAATCCCTCTCTACTGAAGCATTTTTATATGCTCTTCACTTTATTAGTAGAAGGCGAAGGGGAAGGCCTAAAATGATTTATTCGGACAATGGGACAAATTTTCATGGGAACAATAACTTGTTTGGTAAGTTAAATTGAACCATTTTCTGGAACCAAAAGAATGAAATGGAATTTTAATCCACCATCGGCTTCTTGGTGGGAACGGTTAGCTCGAGTAGTAAAAGAGCTGCTTCGTCGGCAATTAGGAAAGCCATCGCTTTACTACATCGAGCTATACACGGTTTAGTGTGATATTGAAGCGGTGATTAACGAGAGGCCGCTTACTTATGTTTCTGATGTTCTTGAGTGGGAGGTCTAACCCATCAAAATTTTTAAAACCATTGCATAGCGTTGTGATGATCCCAAAAAGACATTATCAAAAGAAAAGACATTGTTAGATTTGTGTAAATAATAATTTCAATATGGGTAGCGGCCAGTGAACTAATAAGAACAAGTGAAAGAGATAACAAAACACGTCCGTTTTGTAAATCTCGTATTAGCACGCCCTTCAAGGTCAAGAATACGGGGCACTGACTGTGTTAGCTTTAATACTTCCTATAAATAGAAAAGTGCAACACTTTGAGGAATGATTCATTATCATTATTTTTAATAGTACAAACGTATGTATTTTGTATCAATAATCTGTGTTGGTAGTTTATAATTATATGTTATCCCAGTGAGTTTTAAACGATGTTATTTATTCAACCCTAATGAATGGTTCACGAGATAAGTGTTTCTCAAAGATGAATGGTTCTATGGTTAAGGAAGTCTATACGAGGGGCACTTGCTAAGTAACCATTACAGCTTTTCTGACGAGGTTGTTGATTTAGAGATTGTTTCGTATGAAACACCAGAGTATACAAATGGACTGTAGATTGAAAGACAGATGTATAGAAAAAATAGCAGTACTTACCACTCTCCTGGTCTTCACTTATAAAGGGCGCCCTTCTGCTGTTTGCGTCTAGATGAGTGATTATGCACAGCGCGAAAACCCCGTAAAATGTGTTATCATTAAAACTAATACGTCGTAGACCGTAACTAAATTTTTGTATCGATGTATACACTATCGATGTCGGTATTAATGTGTTCAACTCCTTCGTCGCCGTGGCAGTACTTCTAAATTGACTATACAGCCTGTCCTTGCAAATATGCCATATACATTGATTCAGATAATAAAAAACGGATTGCTTGGCCTTTGGGAAAGGTTGAGGAATATATATATATATATATATATATATATATATATATATATATATAAAGGAAATTATGGCATACATAGAGTACCAAGAATAAAAACGACTAAGGGTGAACTAATTCGACCACTATAGCACTTATATCCATTGGAATTGTCTTCTTTGACTAAATTAAACTCTGAAGAAAATAAAGAGTTATCCACACTGGAAGAGCTACACATTGAAAACCCAAAATAAATAATTAAAATAAGTTTTGGAAGGGAAGTTAAAACTCCCTTGAGATACTAGAGTTGGTTGATTTTGTTTTAGGGATTTGAATTACCAAGTCAATTCTGGGGCCGCAGTATGTTGGGACTTTAGTGTGTGTAACTATGGTAATCAAAAAAGTGTGTCACATTTTTGATTTTAATATATAACAGTATAACATAAACCTAGGCCCAAAATCCCATAAATTACAATAACTATTTTCATTATTCTCGAAGCCAACTTAATTTCACATTCTAAGCAAAAATCTAGTGGGGGAGCAGGATAAAGTGGTATTCCATTCACCTGTTGCCAAATTTAATTTGTGTTTAGTTCATTTGGTGTTCGCTGTAGATGCAAGCCATTAAAAATAATCAATATTTCAGATGTTTGAATATTATTTCGTTTTATTTAATTTTTATTTGAATTAATTTGACTTTTTACAAATAGTAGGCAACTGTGTTTTACATTTGATAAGTATATTTTCATTCAAGGAAACCTGAAAATAGTATGCATAGTAACAGTTATCGTCATATTTTTTATCTAAAGAACGTAGTAACAGAGGATATACCCTATTCTGTGACGTTTCTTCTCAGGCGATCATTCCCTCTTCGCTTCTCGTCTTACGTCATACCCCACTTGACCTACAAATTGATGTTGGCTTCATAAAAAATCGAATTTATGAATGAATGGTAGGGGATGTGGTTTATATACCCCATTATGAAAAATCCGAATCAACTGAGAAGGAAATTTTAACCAAAGAAAGAACTTCTTTAGAAATACACTAGCGAGCAAAAAATTGAGGTCACCTTAAAATTTTCATGTTCATTGAAAGTTTACGTTTTCAGATTATATTTGCAAACTGTACATCATTGCATGTGCTTTTGTAAGCTGAATGTGATACTCTGTACTAAGGAAAAATGCATTTTTTTCTTGGATTCCATGACTTATTCCGAAAAAGCAACAATTTAAGATTTTGGGTGAAATTCAACATTTTGTTGTTAGGGAAAATATGGAACGAACAAAATGAAAAAACTTGACACTAATAACGTGTACTCCCACCTCTTGCATTGATGACTGCTTGAAGTCGGCGCAGCATACTTTGAATCAAGTTGCGGATCACATTCTGGTCGGTGTTACCCCATTCCTGCAACAACAATCTTCTCAGCTCCTGGGCAGTTCTTGGTGCTGGTGTGTGTCTGTGGATCAGTCGTCCCAACTCGTCCCAGACATGCTCTATGGGATTCATGTCTGGGCTGCGGGCTGGCCAGTCAAACCGCCCAATTTTTACCTCATCCTGATACTCCCTGACAATTCTGGTTGTATGTGGTCTCGCATTATCTTGCATAAAAATGCCACGTTCCTTCATAGTCACCATGAAAGGCATAACATGGTCTTCTAGCACCTCCGTAATGTACCTGTGAGAGGTTAGGGAGCAATTTTCTATGACGACCAACTCTATACGAGCTTGTGCAGTGATTCCCGCCCAAACCATAACTGACCCACCGCAAAATGGAAGACCCTCGTATTTGCAAACTTCAGCATATTTTCCCCAGGTCTTCTCCACACTCGTCGACGTCCATCTGACCCAGTGAGGCAAAAACGCGACTCATCTGAGAGCAATACCCAGCTCCAGTCATCATCATTCCAACAAACGTGATCTCTGGCAAATGTCAATCTTGCAGTCCGATGGTGGCGTTGCCACGGGGAACCTGTAGCTATTCTTCTGCATGACAGTCCAGCAGCATGAAGTCTTCTTCTAACGGTCCATTCACTAGCGTTGACATTTCTCACTTCTTCCAACTGATTTCGCAGAGAAACCGCAGTAGCTGTTCTATTCCGCAAACTTGTGGACACCAAAAAAAGTCATCTCGTTGAGTGTTAACTCTTTTTTGCCCAGACCCTGGTCTTCTAGGGATCAGGCCAGTCTCCAGAAAGCGCAGGTACACCCTTTGCTCGCCACAAAGAATAACACCAACAATTCTTGCAGTTTCACGTTGCCCCCGACCATCTTGTAACAACGCAACAATTCTTGCCACAACAATCGGATCTAAAGGCATTATGGTCCTGTTAAATCACTACACTTTGCAATCGCTAGGGTTCATACAAAGATTCAACAGTAAACTGGAAAACAAGCAAGGGAAATGTGAATGTTCAATTAGCGCAAAGGCACATTTTTCATAAAAGTCGTACTCTAATAAATTGAATGACAGCTGATGACACCTGTTAAGTCTCGGAAAAAAATTGCTTTAACGCCTACTAATACTATTATGTCCTTATCAATATTGACGCTAAAATTATTCGCAATTTCTGAAGTGACCTCAATTTTTTGCTCCCCAGTGTATTTTATAAAACATCTTTATTATAGCGATTGAAGGAATAAATGTCTGGTCTTCATTGAAAATTGTCCACTTTTTCCTTGTCTTCCATCCCGAAGTACTGGCTCAACAATTGAATCAAAACACAAGGAATGAATTCATTTAAATTAATAGTGGATCTTTACTAGCAGTATTGTACGCTTATCAAAATGTATGTAAATAAATTAAAAATAACTGAATCAGTAACTGCATGTTTTAATTTCATTGTTTAATAAATAAATTGTAATTTATATTAAAAGGCTACCTGAGAATAATAAAACATATGACTAGTTATGTCGATGCTTTGATACTTACAAAAGGAGCGCAAATTCATTGTTTATTTCTTAACGCTAAAAACTTATTTTTTAAATTGTTTGATATCGTCTTATTTTCAATATTAAAAATAAGTCTAACTTTCAACATAATTAAGTTTCTTTCACTATACAACTAAATCAATCTAAAAAATCGTAACATTAATTTCTAAAAAATTTAAACTCAAATCATATAATGAGTAGCAAAATACTTTACATATTCATTCTAACTTTTCTGGGTAATTTTAGTACATTTACTGCAATTCTGAAACAGTCTATACACATCTATTACATTTTATTTTCTATAACTTTTGTAATCACCCAAGCTCCTTAATCTTTTTTTGGAGGACTTTATCCTAGGGGATATTTGACACAACATTGTGTTTGTATGAAAAAAAGAGTAAATATCTTTTTCACTCTAAATTGGCGATCACTAACATTAAAAACTACTCAAATAATTTTTGTTTCCTTATATTATTTAGTGAGACTTCACATTACAGTTATAAACTTTTCTTGCTTGAAAACAACCAATCACTGCCTAGCTGATAAATAATGCTAAAACATTTTTGCAACATAAATACAATGTGATGCCATTATTATACTATCAGATATTAATTTAAAAAGTGCTTTTGGGTAGAGATTAAAACAACATTAGTAAGAGGAGGTTGGTAAAGCTGAAAATATGTCATCTATTTATTGTTATTGCTAAAGAAAAAAAATGTTTGTTCTGAAAAAACAAATAAATTCGCTAGAAATTATTGATAGAGACAATTTTGAATATTAGCATAGGTTCACAAACCAAATGATACTTAATGAAATTAACTGATATTGGTTTATCGAAACAATTGTCAATTTTTTAGAATGTTCAACAATTTTTATTATATTGTGGAATTAGCTAGAAACAGTGAGTTTCATTTAAAACAACAAATGATACTTGTTTGTTCATTAATGGATATATATTTTTTAGAGTTTTTATACCAACCATCATCTATAAATACTTATAAAAAGCTTATGTGTACCTATAAAAATTACATGTAATATTTACTATTAGAAAAAACGATTTTTTCAAACACATGGTTCTACATAATTCCCAGGAAAAAGTCCAGTGATGCCGTCCATTACTCCTTCCCACCAACCGTCATCATTTTTCTTTAGGACATATATTACCGAACTTTCTTGAAAACTGAGTTCGTCATCTTTATCTGCATAATAGTCGTATATAGCCACAACTAGACATTGAAAAAAATTATAAATTAATAATTAGTCACATAACATTTATTTATAGTCACGCACAAAATATTCTTGAGAATGACACGCTTGATTACATTCACACAGTGATTTCTAGTGTAAATAAATTGATTAATGATGCATGAAATAACTAGTAACAGTAACAATATTATATCTTAGCAAATTCTTCAAATTGTGAAGTTATCCTACTATATTTTCTAGATTGTCAAGCTACAATTTCTGAAATTATCTTGGATGACTTCTTATTTATTTTACTTCCCAAGATGCCTTTACCACAGATTAGAACAGATACGATTCCCTGTAAAACATCAAACGATTTTCAATGACCTCGGTATGGCCGCGATGTTGCCAGTTTAAAATATTTTATGACTTTCTTACCAAATTGCAATGTTGACTGACTCGGGGACAATAACAATTTCCAATGCCGGATCTAGTTTTTTTTTGGAAATTTCCACTAAATCTTTAAAATTGCGCCATGAATTAAAACAATAACCATAATCGAATATATATTTATTTAATACCTATATGTACATTCTTATGATTTGTTATAAATAGTCATTACTCTTGGGAAATTAATTAATAAATACAGTTTTAGATAACACAAATCATTACAAAAATCAACCAAATTCCAAAGTACAAATAATTCTTAATTTATCATTTATCAAAGGAAATACAAACGGGACGAGCCCAAATACTGCATTCACTAACATATCAATTATACAGTATAAATTGATAATTGTAAATATTGAAACTAAATACTACGAAATTAAAACATAATTTTGTTATTAAGATACAGCTTTTTCAGCTTATTACAAAAAGTAAACAATTTGTCATGGAATATATCAATATCAACATGGTTATAGACTGAGTTGAAGGATTTACAACACCTATGCAAGGGAGAATTTTGATAATAATTTGTAGCACTAAAGTTAATATCAAAAACTTTAAAATTTCTTATAATAGGCCGGGATATTAAATTTAACAAGGCAGGTTGGAATCAATAAGATTATTAACAATTTTATATAAAAATTGATTTATTGAATATAAATTGAGTAAAATAGACAGTTTTCTATTTTCCTTTGGCTGGAACTTAAAATCTCTATTGCTCAATTTCAGCAAATAGAAAATCCTTAATCGGATGAACACTTTTTTTAAATATTAGTGAGGGAAGCGTTCACAAGGATGTGTATATTCTGTAGCTGTTGATATCATATATAAATTATTTCCAACTGAAGGGTTCGGCAAATATTTCTCTGTTTGTGAAAAAAAGGCATTCTAAATTATAAATATATTGACAAAACGAGTCCTCGGGTGTTTTGAGCTTTCCAAATACTAAGTTCTTGTCATATGCTTTATAATGAATAAACATATTGGTGAAGTCCAAAACTTACGTATTTGTAGAAAATTGTTGACAAACATCACATGAATGAATTTTTATGCACTTACCAATAAGATATCCGACCACATATTTAAATGCGTTTTGTTCTGGCAATGGATTTCGATGATAATCACAATTAGTGACTCTGAAATTTACGGCAAATTGGTTAATGGCAATAGGAGTTTTAAGAATAGATGTATTAGTGTTGGCCTGCGCCAAACAACATAATAAATTTTCAAACTGATCGTCACAATTCATGAAAGATGTTGAAAAAAATAATTTTTTAAATGCACGTGAAAACTGAACGGGGGTAGGGTTGGTAGCATTTCCAGTTTGTTGTCTAATACTACCAAAAAAGTTTTCAAGACAGTCTTGATTTAGACGTCTTGTTAAAATAAATTTAAAATTTTTTGTTTTTAAATTTTTTCTATCAAGGAATTAATTGTAATTTTCCACCCTTTAAAAAATTGGCAATGGTTTGTAGTATTTCTTCCTGCAATGCTCATAACACTCATGTTATTTAATATTTTAATTGAATCATTTAAAAAATCAATTTGGTGTATTTCCCCGGAAAAATATCTGTTATATTATTTGACATTGTTCAAAGAAGAAGAATTGAAAATATCAAACAATTTGTAAGCATGTAAAATAAGTGTGACTGTGTCTGAAGCTTCTTGAGGTAAACATTTTAACGATACATACGTTTCTAAGCTAGCTGCAACGGTAGTGCTCAATACTTGAGTTGCAAATTTTACTAGCATTTTTTTCAAAATTTGTAGGTTTTATATGCGATTCTGTAAGTTTTGGAGCTAAACGATTTCGAAGCATTTTTTCTTTTTCATAAAATTGGACAATATATTTCCAGGATGTTTTTTATTGTCCCAGCATATTTCATTAGTCAGCATATTATTTCTTATTGCCTTAATAAGATGTGGAGGATCGAAATAATAAAATAATTTTTTTCCACCCAAAGTAAAACTTGGTTTTTGTGGAATAACAACCAAATGTTCTGAAAGTTCTACAAAGTTTGAACCCATATCAGAAATTAAAACAATCACATCAAGACCAATACTCCCTAATTCTTTACAAAAATTTTTCTAGCATTGCTTTTATTTGTAGCACAGATGCAGTTGTAGAAGTAAATGCATATCCTAATGGTTGTTTCCAATTATTTTTCAGTCTTCTAGCCATAATAACAAAAGCATTATTTGCTATATCACTGGTTCTATTTGTACCATCCTCCTCAAACCCAATAACACAATCACGACCAAAGTTATAAAATAAATTACTTTTCGACGATATTTCATCTATTGTTAAAGCACAAATAAGATCTTCAGCCTCCATATGGTCAATTTTTAATTTTAGCAAATCAAATAATTGTTGGTTGAAACCAGCAGTAAAATGTGCGTTCTCCGTGAATTTTTGTAAACTTCTTACAGATGGCAGTGAAAAAGATTTTTGTAAATGTCTGTATGTCTTTGGCCCAAGAAAATATACAGATAGAGAAAAATTTTTAAATTCGTTTGAAAACCTTTAGACTTTTTTCAGTTCTGTTCATATTTCTTATTTGTGCTTTAACAAAATCTCTTAAGTCAGATGGTAGATCACACAAAAGATTAAAATCTTCTACATTTAATTCTTTAGGTGCTGTGTTCAGTTTGTCGATCTCTTTCATCAACATCTTATTTTCTGCCTTAAGTTCTTCAATTTTCCTTTCCATGGCAATTTTTCGACGGCTGCTTGAAGATAAACTTTGGGGAGTTTGGAGTTCAACGGGTGATAACTCTGGAAGTGGTATTGAAACTGGGTGCACTAGAAAGATGAAATAAACTTATATATAGATGTTATTGCTGCTTACACTAAAGTGTATGGAGACTTTCAAGAGTAGATATGAGATTATTTGTTAGTTCATGTATTGCTTTAATTGTAAAATAAAACATTTATTATTTTTATAGCTTCAATTGAAAAAAATTATCATTTTTATAGTGAAATATTTGTGTATTATGACATATCGTAATCAAGGCAGTAGTATTCAATATTGTCTAAATCATAAAAAAATCAAAAATCAAATAATAATGAAATAAAAATAGGAAAATTAGTTATTAATAGTCAAATTAAAACATTACCTGTAATATCTTCAAGAATTTTAATTTTCTTTGAAGTGAATGGCAACTCGTCTTCATTTTTTCTTTTTGTTGGTGTAGGGATAGCTGAAGAAAAATAACGGAATATGTAACATTCAAAAGTATTTAATATAAAAATCCCACAAAACTCAAAGCTTACCGGACTCATGCTTGTTTTCGAAATAGTTAGGGACAGCTAATCCTAGTAAGGCTAACCTCTGTGAATTCACGAACATTTCATTTGAAAAGTGGTCACTACAAATACGACGTGTTTTATTCAGATATCCACTGTCAATACCGACTAAATCCGTTCTGCCACAAGCTTGAATCCATAATTTGCATCTGAAAATGTTACTTGTAATTAGATCAAATTAAGCTAATAGATCTTTCGTGTACTTTGTTTAATTAAAGGACTCATACATTTATACTCTAGTACTTTTACGTCAGATGTATCAATCAATGACAAATTAAAATTAATACTTACATACTCTCATCCTTTGGAAATCGGAAGAACTTTATTTTTCTTTTCGTATAAAATTTATTTGGACAGTCTCTGTATGAACAATACACTCCGCCGTGATGTTTATTCATTTTATAAGAATAATAGTCTATACCACTATATTTTTATAGTTAATATTACCACAATCGATTAGTCATACCACAATCGATTAGTCAAATAACACATTTAATATCGCCGATTGAACACCTTCAAACGATGAAGCAAACAAAAATGGCGTTATGTATTTTGAGCCAAGCAGTCACGTGCCGTCACCGTTATTGTGCATGGTTGCCATAGATATGGTTTGTGAAAAAAAGTATATATTTATGGTATGATTTTTATACATTATAATCTTTTTAATTGTATAATTCTTTTAATGTTAATAACATTGATTTATAACAAGTAATTGTCGAATATTTGTATCTGTATAACTATTACACTTTAAAAATAATGCTTATAAAATATTTGACCTATGATCGTAAATTGAAGAAAATATTATGCAAATTGACAACCCTGTTGAAAATTTCGCGAAGCAGCCCAGCTTTCGTATCTGTTCTCTCTCTAATCTGTGCCTTTACCCAAAAATATAAATAATAGATTTACCTTTTTCAATATAATTCTTTGGCACCCAACCAGGCAAATCTTCCTCATCTGGTACAATAGGCATCATGCCTGAATTTCGGGGTCTTCCAAAAGCTTCATGTTCATCTTCTGGGGGAGGCGGTGGAGGTAGTGGTGGTGATTGCGCACCACTATTTTGTCTACCAAAATTCTGAGCTAACTGCTGAGATATGCGATGACCTTGAGCATGTGACAATGTGTGCATACCTAAACTACCCTGTGGAACTGGTACATGGTGACCACCCATCATCATTGGGTGTTGTTGATTAGATGAAAGTACCATTTCTTGTGTGTTAATTAGTGGAGATGGTGGAGCTGTAAAAGAAAGTTGATAGAATTGAAAATGTATTCTTCCTCAATAGAATTTATTACGATTGATTGCAGAAATGCACCAAAATGATTCTAAAATTTTACTTACGTGGCATACTTAACTGCTGTTCCTGCATATAACCACCAGAAACAGGAGGAGGTGGAGGTGGAGGAGTTTGTGGTTGAACAATTTGCTGTTGCTGTGCCATCGGATGAACCATTCCTACTTGTGGACCTGCTTGATGAGCTCCTGTCATAGGAAGTGAACCATATCCTGGACCTCTTTCATTAGCTCGTCGCGGATGCCCAATCGGGTAATTTGGAGCATAATGGCTAGGGACCTATAGAATACATAAATATATATAAATTAACTTTTCACATTCAAGAAAGTTACAAGATTCGAAGTAGATTCTAGACTGACAATATAAACTGATCAAAAGGTAAAAATTACAAGGTAAGCAAAAATAAGGGTCAACAAATTATACAATGTCTGGTGATAACAAAATATACTGATTTAGCAATTTATTTATTACGTAGTAAGGAATTTAAGCTATATAACACCTCCGCCAGTAGATCGAGGCACCCCCTGGAAGTTGAATTTTATTTTCTTGTAATTTCATTGGAGTCTCTTCTGATTTTCTTCATGAATAGCCAATACTGCGCTAGTATAAAAGCCAGTCCATATGCTAAGTATATGGAGATTTAATTTTTCTTCATGTATTCGGCCAATCCTTGTGAATTCAAATTTATTTACAAAGGCTGGATGTTAACACGTTCCGCCTCGGTTAAGATAAAGTTTTTTGGGGTTTCCCGGACCGGCATAGTTTTTTGTTAAAAATTTGTAGAAACTAGCTAAATATACGATACATCTTGTTTTTATTAAGATTCTACTTTTTTGTTGTTGTAAAAATAACAACAAAAAATGAGGCATCACTTTAATGCCACGCTGTCCGAGTGACCAATAAGATATTTCTGGACAACGTGGCATCAATGTAATGCCTTACAATTCTTATAAAGGTCAGTCGTAAACAATGTAGGCAGTTCCTCAGTAGCACATTTTAGTGTTTGATAATTTGAGCAAAGTTCGTGAGGCATCCGTGTGATGTCTCCCGGGGCGGAACGTGTTAATTTTGTTAAAATGTGTCTGACGTTTATTCAGTACCGTTGGTTGACAAAAGTTCGTTTTTGAAATATTAATTCTTGATTTCTAAAAGTTATTTTAAAGGACGAGTTCTTGATTAGGAAAATTCCTTTCTGGATTTTAATTTCTGTGTCTACTGAACATTTAATTATCAATTCTTCTTCTGGAAATAAATAAGGGACGGTTTTTCTACGCCATATTAATGTGGGTTAGAAATGGAATAGTCCCGTGTTTGTCCCATTCGAATATCTTTAGTCATTTAGCAGATATAATCTAGATAAATTAGTCTGGTATATATATATATTCACGCAGAAATAAAAAGGGCTACCGAAAATTAGTGGTAACCGCAGATATGCATGTTTCTGGCTCATCAGCCATCATCAGTTCAGTATAACGAAGTAAGGGTGTAAAACTCGGGAGCATAGCTGTTGACTGAAACATGGGAAAACACACAAAACGGATTTTAACAGGACAACCAAACGCAACGTTTGTGCCCTCAATTGGAAAATCCCGATATTTCGAGACAACAACCAACATCGACACTGAGGAGCAAGTTGTTGTACAAGGGAAATTGTATAAAATATAAAAAGAATTATTTGAATTATTTGTCAAAATTAAATTAAACAGAATTGTTTTAAATAGTTATTCTTTTTCTTAAAAGAACATAAAAAAAACTAAACAAAATAAAAGGTTATGTTTAAATTAACCATAGATCTAAACAATATAGAGATAGGTTATGGTTATCTTATTTTTTTTATTCATTGATATTATTTTAACCTAAAATTTGTTAAATAGAAGAAGAATTTGGAATTCAAATTTTTTTATGACTTTTATCAATAGATAATAAGTAATAATAAATATCACTTAAATTATTATTATCACTTTATTTCTTAATGATATTTGATTCTTGAGATATTTTTTTAGTATTTGATTGTACATTTAAAATACTAACATAATCAAAATCCATAACATGGTCTTTACCAATTACATGTTTCGTTAAAGCACATCTATTGTCCACAAATCCACTCCTTCCATATTCATCCACTATTCTTTCAACTGCTTATCTAATCAAAAAGCCCAATACATATCTGACCAAAAGACTCGAACAAAAAAAAACAAGTTATCTCAACGTATTTCCCTCCTCCTTCAAACCTGATTTTTAAAGAATGACAGGCTCTCAAAGATATTGTTGTCCTCCCAGCTGATAAAGGTAACGGTCGTCCTCAATACCTCTTCTTAACTGAATAAAATGAATAATCTTCTCAACACTTCCGACTACAAAACGTCCCTATTGACCCTACCACATATCTGGAAAAGACAACAAGAACATGCATCAATAAGTTCCAACTAAAATCCACAAATCCGATCTTCCACTACGACCCCCCTAGTCAGTGCATTAAACTACCCCACCCAAATCTTGGCTAAAAATCTAGCTGAAACCCGTCAATCAATTGCCGAGCAGTCCCAATCCTATGTTAAAAATTCTCGCGATTTCATTCACCTACTCAAAGTTTTTGACATTTCTTCCACAGATATCCTTGTCAGCTTTGACATTGTCACCTTATTTATCAACATCCCTATCGATGAAACTTTGTCTATCTTAGATACTAAACACATCACCTCATATTGTCTTTTTCTAATCAAATACTGTTTGTCCAACATCTTTCAAGGTAACTTCTACACATAACTGAAAGGTGCCCCCATGGGATCCCCTATCTCTCCGGTTATGGCCAACATTTTCATGGAACATTTCGAAAATTCGGCACTATTTTCCTCTCCAATCCGACCAAGCTGTTGGTTACGATATGTTGATGACACTTCCGTAATTTGGACCCATGCAAGAGATACTTTAAATTCCTTCCTATTCCATCTGAATAGTGAACATCCCTTTATCCAATTCACGATCGAAGTGGAAGAAAACTCATATCTACCATTTCTTGATGTCGTGATGAAAAAAATTTCACACCATGGTTTCTCACACTCCATCTATCCCAAACCCACTCACATCAACCGTTTTCTCAATGCCCATTCCCATCACCATCCAGCCCAGCTTAATACCGTCATCAATACACTCGTATTCCGATCCATCTCTCTGTCTGACGAATCTAATCGATCATCAGAAACCAATTTTTTAAAACAAATTGATTCAAAATGGTTACAAAGAATCCCAAATCAATAGGAGCATTCAGAAATTTTCAACTCCTACTCCATCACCTCCACCATTGACTTAGATATTCAATTAAAAATATCTCTTTCTTACATTAAAGAAGTGACAGACAGAATCTGCAAAATCCTCAAACCCCATGGTATTCGAACAATCTTTAAACACCCACCTAATCAGATGTGTAAAGGATAAAATTCCCAATGAACAGCATGGAGTATAAGAAATCCCTTGCTTAAATCGTTCCCGCTCCAACATAGGCCAGACAAACCGATGTTTCTCCTTTAGTCCAAAAGAACACTCAGTGTCTGTTAGAAATTGCGATACTTCTTCCACCTTGGCCCAACATCGTGTCCAAACTGGGCACACAATTAATTTCGATAAAACCACAACTATCGCCCCAACTCGCTCCTTCAAGCCCAGAATAATTTGAGAAACTATCGAGATAGAAAAACGTCCAAAATGTTTAAATACCAGGGACGACAGCCAGAGATTACCATCAACCTGGAAACATCTTCTTCACCCGTTCCATTCCGATACCATGTCATCTCCTTCCAGTATGACCTGCGCTAAAAATAACAAATTTTCCCTCTAAAATATCCCGAGATAACAAACATCCTATATTTGTTACCACTCCCGCCAGTAACACTCGTACCTCGCGCGCGCTAAAAATACAAAACCCGCCGATAGGCTAGTAATGAGAGTGTTAGTGTTTACGGTGTTTTAAATGGTAAGAATTTTTATATTTTATTTCTATTTTATTATCTCCTTTGTCGGTGAAATTCCAAGGAGTAGGCAGATTGAGGCTTTGGAATTAGCCGAAGGGGAGTGATTCGTTGCATAGAGTAGACATATTGAGACTACAGAATCAGATCACTTCTTAGATTAATGAACGAATAACCTAACCCCCCTCTTGATAATGGCTTTAAAGTGGAACCCAAAACGTCGAGAAATCACAAATTTCCAACACGGCTCAACCCGTGAACCTAGTTCATTTCTTCATTACTCTAACCGCGGAATATATATCTTCATCCTGTATTTTTGATTATTTCATGATTGCATTATCTTGAAATGCCACAGTCTAGAGATTTTATTTATTTAGACACTTTGTATAGATGTATATTCGTAAAAAATTAAGTGCTTCACATCCTTCATGGATATCCTTCAGATATTTTTTCCCGGATTTGCTATGTATTACTGTGATGAAAATTTTGGAACTATCTTGGTTCCATCATTCATTATTGTATAACAAAACCTCAACTACGTATACTGAACTCGGGCAGCAGGATAACTTAAATTTCTGAACATATTAAGCTGCCCGAATCTACTTTATTATTTCCATATTTTTTACTTGGAATAAAACATAATTTTTTATAGCGAACGTATGTTTCCTGTTAAATAAAATATAGAAGCTCAAAATTAAATTGAACATTATCTCCTAATCTGTAACATTGTATGTTTTCTTAAATCCATATTAAAAACTAATAAAGAAATATAATAAACAAAAATTACCTGAGGAGGTGCCACAGCTGGTGGAGTTCTATATTCTCTGCTTCCCTTGCTAAGGGTTCCTCCAGACACGACTGACACTATACAAAACAATATAATCATTATATTATCATCAGTGTTTATACGTGCATACGAGTTTTCAATTGATTTTTATGGAAAAGATTGTTGTACTTTTTGTACCTTAATATAAGTATAGCGTTTTTGATAATTAGATCAACAATTTCACAAATATTAATTAAAATGTAGATTTTAATCTAATCAAATATTTTAGGTGACATTTATATTTTCTTTTTCAAATTAATTACGACAATATGGGACACTTTACCAGACCAACTCCATAAAATAGATTACGGTGAAATACGTGGCTTAAGAAAAAAATATCGGTATATAACAAAACGGTCCCGAAAAAGAGGTACTATGTATTTGCTAGAGGTGGAGAACTATCCATGTCCATCGATAGTCGGGACTATCGAGAACAATCGATAGTTTTTAGTGCTATCGAATACTATCGATACTTCAAGATTTTTTTATTTTTAAAATGAAAAATCAGCAGCTACCGATTTAGTTTCTCCGGTCCCTAGTCCTAATACCCCAATATCATCTAATAATGTAAAAAAACAAAACGACATTATATCCTATTTCAATCAAATATTAAATACTTTCAAAAGTTAAGTGCTGTCTAGTGAAAGCTAACATTGTTTACAAGATTACAGGTTCCTGTTTACCATGTTTAAAAAGTTTACTAGACAACCCTTAAACGCAAAATACCCTGACTTTTCCAGGTCAAATTTAAAAAATTCCCTGACATTTTATTGAGTAATTTATGAGTTTTTTAAAGGTATGTAAAAAATGTGGAAACATTTTTTTGTTAAGTATACCAGATGTATCTGAAAATATCTATTAATGAAAGGCAACTAAAATTGTTGTGAAAAAAATTATGAAATAAAGACAACTTAAAAGACATTGTTAATAACTTCCTTGATTAATTTCGATGAAAATTTTGCCTATTTTCAAGCAATATTAATATGTTCGAACTTTGAAATAGATTTTAAAAAAATTACTGTAATTATTACATACCGATGATTAAGAAATTTGAAAATTAAAAAATAATTTAAAATAAGTACCTAAGTAAGAAAATAAACATTATTATGTACACCTGCAAACTGCAAGTTTAAAATTAGGTGGGGAAGTTTCGAAATATTTTACTTCTAGGGTGTATTATACAGATAAAAATGTAATTTATGTTATTAAAAAAAATCAGACAAAATAAGGTCGGGTACAAGTGATAATACACTTACATACTTTTTAAAATAAAATTCAATTCTGTAAAAAAGTATTACAAGAATTAAAATGAGAAATATACCTATTATTATTAAACACATTAACAAAATTCTGTAAAAAATACAGAATAAAAAAATAAACATTCTAAAAAAAATATTAAATAAAAATAATAATTACAGTTTCTCTATCAATGGTTACTTGTTTTTTAAAGCAGTAATTTTTTCGCTTGAACATCAGCATTTATTAGGATCTCCTCTTTCTTTTTAGTAAGCTCCTTGATTTGTAAATTGTCCTGTATTTTTTGACGTTTTGCTTCTTCTTCTGATCATTTTAGTTTAAGATGCTCTTTCCAATGAGCGGGAGAATTCTGCACACTGTGAATGCACTTTTTATCAATTTCTATGTTTTCAACATATCCCACAGCATTAATCGCATCAAAAACAACTCTTTGTGCAATTAAAGATTTTTCTTGCAAGTTTACTATCAAGCAGTTTTTATTGATGGAAAATCCTCTCTCTAGAGCAGCATTTCCATGTGAAAGAGTAAACATTTTTTTTTAAGACGAGCTTTAAATTATCAGAATCTGCACCAAACTTTTTTATCATAATCAAAATACTGATGTAAATTTTTTACATTTTCATTATTAACAATATCTACAAAATCATGTTTTATTTTGGTAGCTTGAATTGGTGATATTTGACCCGCATCTAAAAGAGCTTCTAATGCCAAGCCTAGTCTCGATTCAAAATTATCTTTTTTCATGACAATTGGGGAAAGGCAACCACTTCCTTTGATAATTCTATATTTTAATGGACTTTTCTCAATAAGTGAATTAACGAAATAATTAAACACTTTTGACAGTTTTTTTTTAAATAATATGACACTTGATTCAGTCGTTTTACTTTTCTTTAAATGTACCTTCGTACCTATTCCAAGGTTGATATTATTCAAATTTTTTAAATTTTCATTGTCAGAAAGGTTAATTTTTAACATTTAATTAGAGGATAAACCTTTTTTTGAAACATCCTCGTGAACAATTCATATCAATTGCAATTTTATTTATTTATACAAATCATCACATAAAAAAGGTAAAACTGGCATATCTGTTTGAAATTTTATTAGAAAGGGTTGGATGTCACTTGCAAAAGATAAAAAAAAAGATAATTTTTCAGGAAATAGTATGTCTTTTACAGACTCGGAAACTATTTTTAAACTGCTGCAAGTGGGTTGCTTTTTATTTGCTACACACTTTTCAATATAAATTTTAATACTGGGCAAAATCTGAAGTGTTATTTCTGCAACTAATACATTTTCCACCCCTCGAATTGCACAAAATTTTAAGGGAAATTTAGACGACTCCGTAAATTGTACGAAATCGGCCCTTCTTGCGGGAATATTTTTAAACAAATTATAAATTGCCCATCACCCAACCCTGATTTCTAAATTCCATTTTTAAAAGCATTGTGTAATGTGTGCAATCCACAACTGCCTGTATCTAAATATTTGCTTCTCTAAGTCAATATTCACAAAATGTCGGTTTTGAAGTCTCTTAAAAATTTATAATTGAGATTTGGGCCGTCCATGGAAATTTGAATAATATTCTCAATTTCTTCTTTTTCAAAGAGAAACATTCACCAAATCAGAAGCTTTGGGGTATCCCAAGAAACATGAAGTGTAGTATCTTGTACAAGCTTCTCCCTTTTTGTCATCCCAAAAATATAATTACTTAAAATTATAACCTAAAATAAATTTCTTAATTATTAACTTTTAACTTTTTTCTTTACCTTATATTGATGTCCATTTGTTGCTTTTGAGAAACTTTATTTAAAGATTCATCAAACCTAACAACAATATTGCTTAAAGAACTAAAAATATGTTCCTTCAGCTTCTGTTGAAAGTATGGTGCTAACTCAAATACAACAGAATATTAAATTTTATTCTTTTTTAACCGCATCTTCTTAACAATATCAGGAAACATGAGAGGAAACAATATTTAACATTTTTCTGCAGTTCTTAATGATGTGGCACAACATTTAGGCACCATAATATTTCTGACCTTAAAACATTTTCTTTTTGCAGAAAATAGCTATTTTTTTTGTTTTCTATTTGATTTTTTAGAACAGAGGATTGTTGCTGTTTTAGAAAGAGAAGCAGCACTTGCTGTAAAACTTGTTGAAGGTGGAGTCTCTGGTAGAGTTGTAGATGTAATAATATTTTCTGGTTCAGTCTGGCTTACAATAAAGTTTTTAATGGAGATTGATCTCGTACGACAAAGTGCTTGGTGTTTTTTCCCATTTGGTGGCTTTTGACAATAGTAACGCCCATATTGCTCAGGGAAAATGAAACATTGCATATTTTACAACAAGCTTGGTATGGATCAGTTTTATGTTGTTTATTCCAACTATAACTAGGATTCAACAACTACTCCTTATTAAATTTTCTTCTTTGATGATGCCTAAGAAAATTTAGTTTTATTTTGATTTTATATAGAAGAAATAGTATTGTATTAATGTAGTAATTAAGTTAAAAATTCTTTGATCTAAGATCCAGAACTTATTTTAAATTGCTATATTGAAGTTATTTCATTCAAATTTTGTGTTTGAATATAATATTTAGCCATCATCAAATTGAGGCGTAAAAGGACGAAAAAAAAATAGGTTACTGGTTGAATATTATTTAAAAACAGCTCTAAAATTTAAGGAATTTAATAATATTTCCCCATTTCATGTGAAATAACTTAATTTTAATATCAAATAGATATTTGTGTGAAACAATAAACTTACCATTTTCAAAAATTTTCACAAAACACTTAACTAAGACACAGCCCTTAATATGCTGGGACTAAGAACTATTAAGCTGTTAACTGTAACCTGCAAATACAATCTGTATCGAATGTGGGCAAGGCGTTGTTGTAAACAAAACAAGCACATGAGGACTTGAGTGAATGAATGCAAGCAGTGCGTGTTGCACGAGGAGGAAAGAGTATGAAAGAATTACGCGTGCGGTTGAGACATACAAATGAATTAAAGTATCTGGCGCATGGTGATAATATGAAATAAATGAAAATATAAGATGTATTTAATTAAAAAAATTAAATCATAATAAAATGATTGATTTAAAATTTCCAGTTTTTTTTAAAATACCTGACATTTCCCTGACTTTTCCAGAATTTTGAAATTCTCTGACAATTCGCGGTTTTCCAGGTCATTAGACACCCTATAAGAGTGGGGAATTACAGAACTACACAATCAGTTAAAGCAAAAATGGAAAAGTGAATGTAATAATCTTTGTGAAAGTACAAATTGGGTGTGCACCAATTTTGGTTGAATATAAATACTCTGTGAAATGAATATATTTTTGATATCAAAGTCTGAAAAACGAGAATAAAATAGTGGCTCTCATACAGGTGAATTATAAACAATACTAGTGCAAATTTTTTTACATATTCCACATTTTTGGAACCAAGTGTAGAAACTCCTGCATGTGGCAATGAATCAGATAATGAAACTGCTTCTACTACAAGTACACATAGAAAAAGGAGAAAAATATCCATTGTGTGGAAATATTTTTAAAAAACAGCTGACTAAAGATTTGCCAAATGATTGTCCTGTGGTAAGGAATACAAATGCAGTGGTAATACCAGTAATTTAGCTGACCATTTAAAAATATTTCACTTCACAAGAAACTCCCTGTTCAAGTAGTGATCCTAATTCAGCTATCTCAAGTTTTCGATTTTGATCTATAAGTGCTTCTTTCCAAAGAACATTATGAGTATGATAGCTCTTCCCAAAGAAAAAAATAATTAGATAGATCTCTGGGAATGATCCTTTCGAAAAAAAACTAATCAGCGATATTTTCATAACTAAATTATTTGCTAAATGTGCTCAAACCACTCACTCCATACACAACCTTTCGATATTAGTCCTTACCCACCCATACTGGCAACACAGAAAAACTCCGCTAACTGTGAACAGCTACACATGTATCCTCAAGTACCAGGAAATTGTATTCTCCTCAAATACCCTTCCATATTATGCAGAGCAACACCACCTTTTATTCTCTTCAAAAATGGAAACAAGTTACGTAAACCCAAGCGGAAACTTCTTAGAGCAAATTAACCATCTCTGGCAAGAATACATATATATATATATATATATATATATATATATATATATATATATATATATATATATATATATATATATTATTGTGGTTTATTATAAATGGTATAAGCGAATAGGTGAGAGAAATTTTAATATTTAAATTCGCATAAATATATTTTTTTTTAATTTGCCCCACGTTGGGCCGACATTTTATTGTGGTTTACTATTTGTGTTTCAAAATCAATAAAATTTTAATTCAATTCGCCCGGTATATTTAAGAAATTATTTTGTTCAACAATAATGCCACACAGTGCACTTACCTTTATCTCTTCTTATTATTAATTTCTATATGAGAACTCAGCTTCTCAGGATCTGGGTTCATGGGCTTTTTATATATAATAAATCTTGTTATTATTATTTTATATGCGCCAAATATTTGATATTAAAAAAATTCTGTTAAATTAAATATTTTTTTTTATAAATCTCTGTAGTGAGGTCCTGTATACTTTATCTCAAGGAAACCTTCAGTGGTGAATGCTGTCTAAACAGTATTGCCAACTTACAAAAAAAAACACTGAATCAAGATTCACAGATATATGATTCTATTTATTTGAGAGAAAAGAATTTTTTATCTCGTAAAAAAAAACAAAAGAAACATTATTTTTCCTTGCATACGATATATAAAGAAAAATAAAACTTATCTATGATGGTCGTTCACACAAAATTCATACCAATGAAATTATACATGTACGTATGCAACTTATTATGCGTTTAAGTTGTGTTGGTAATTGTACTCAACAAAAACAAATACATATACAAAATGAACGATTGTGATATGTACATAAGAATATCGGATATAATTCAATACCTAATGTTCCTTTATATTTACAAGTAAGTTTTCATTTAAAAAAAATTATGAAATACCTTTTGTTTTCCACTAATGTTCTATAGAAGAATATTCATTTTTTTTTCCCTTTTAGGAAGTTCTGGAAAATTTCTTGGGAAGCTGGATTCACAGTTCATTTGTATCAACTCGTTACTGAAAAGCCTTTCAGTATTTTCTTCTGGGATTGTGTAAAGGATATTTACACTGTATACATGGAATATTAAATTCAGGAATCGTTTTATAAGGTTAGTTTCACTAGTCTTTTTGGGAAGCTGGATTCACAGTTCATTTTTATCACTTCATTACTGAAAAGTCTTTCAGTATTTTCTTCTATGATTATGTAAAGGATATTTACACTGTATATATCAAATATTTAGTTCAGGAATCGTTTTAGAAGATTAGTTTCACTATTCACTTTTTAATATTGGTTATAAATTTTACAAGTCTTATAATTATTATGAAAGAAAAATAATGTGTTTCTTTTGGCTTTTCTTAGCACCAACCCTCTACTACTTTTTTTCTTTTAAAAAAAAAATCAACAACCTTCCCTTATCTCCCTAAGCAACCACTTTTTTCTAAACAAGAAACCTTATTTTTCATTAGCCCTCTGTTTATTGAAATCATAAAAATATTTGTAACCAATCAAAATTACTCATAGTTCTTTATTCATGGATTTCATTATATGTTTTAAGATATTAACTTTTTAATTATGAAACATAATTTCTTACAATTTTAAACAAACAATTCATATCTATATCATATATATTATTAATTCTTAAAATTTTTAGCTGTTGGCCTTACTCTACTCAACTGACACATATTTCAAACAGATGTCAAAAATTTTATAACCCTAATATTTTTATTTGGAATTTCAACTTTTGGGTATATTACAAGAAACACCTCCAGGGCTTCCAAATAGTCCGATGGCATCTAATGGGAATTTAAGATATGCACAAACATTTGACGATTTCACCCCGAAGAGTGGACTCATTCATTTCGTAACAGGTGATGTTATTTTTATAAACTTTTCTCTTTAATAGTTTGAATTCTTATATCGGTGTCATGTACATATGTACAAGGTACATTATAAAGTCCAAATAAATTACTTTAGTTCGATTTAGTTTAAATTTGACTCCCAAATAGTCCTTCCTTCAATAATTTTATACTCGTTAATATCCTAAGTTGCAATTAACTTGTGTTAGATATATGTACAGTGTGTAGCATTATTTTTCACAATAATATATATATATATATATATATATATATATATATATATATATACAGACGGTTCCAAGACAAGCAAAGGATGCGGATGCGCCTTTTACGATGCTAGCACTTCCCATACGTCTTTGAAGCGATTTCCTAAAGAAACATCAATTTATACACTTGAAAATTACGCTGTGCTGTTCGTGCTGAGATACGTTTCATCAACTGATATAAGAAATACAGTAATTTTTAGAGACAGTAGAAGCCTACGAAATATACATGACTCCTCAAATTTATACCATGTGGAATTAGAAATTCTAAATAACATCATAACATAAGACAACAAAATAAAAATACCATAGTGGTCTGGATAAAGGGCCACTCGGGTATAAAAGGAAATTAAATTGCTGACAGGTTAGCAAAGTCAGCCATTTCTTCAGGAGAACCATTGACAATAAAATCTGTACCACATTCCGACCTTAACTGTGAATATAGGAACAGTCTGCTACTCGAATGGCAAAGAGTTTATGAAAGTAACATTCATGGACAGAACTACAAAAGCTGCCAAGTCAAGATTCCACGTAAGAGATGGTTCTATGGGATATCACATAGAAAATTCATTGTTAGAATGAGATCAGGACATGCTATGACACCGCTATATAAACAGAGAATAGGTATAATTGAAAACCCAGCTTGCGCATGTGGCGAGCTTGGTGATTTAACCCATGTAATACTAGAACGCTCCCAATTCCAAGCAAATCTAAATACTTTCTATGAGGATTTAATAGAAATTAAAGCAAAACTACCTATATGTGTAAACTAAAATATACTCAGCAACAACATTAATATTTTATATTGTCTTTATAATCACCTGAAAAGGTGAAAATGAAATTGTAAAACCTCATACTAACATAAATAGAGTGTAAGCAATTTTGCAATTAAATATGTTGTAAGTGCGTCGACGAAAAAAAAAGGAAAAAAAAAGAATTAGAAAGAAAAAAAAAGGAAAAGAGGAAAGGAAAAAAGCAAAAAACAAAAAAATAGAAATAGATGCACAAGTACTAACAACATACGTAACATACTAACACAGAGAACGTATATATGCAAATGGTCATTGTTTACAAGAAAACCTTGTTTATACATACTAACATAATTGTTTACAAGAAAACCTTGTTTATACATACGAACATAATTGTTTACAAGAAAACTTTGTTTAATAATAACTCGTCCGTAAAAACGGATTACAAATTAAATCTGGCTAATTGGTCTCTGCCAAAGCCACCCAACTACTTAAAAAAAATCTCTGGGAATGATGATTGCAGCTGACTTCCAAAGATTTAATATTGTTAAATGATGTTGGAATTCAATCATTTGGCAGACTTCTTGATCCAAAATATGTGTTACCTAGTAAATCTACAATAAGGGACTCTGTATTGAAAAATGTGTACTTAGAAGGTGTTACCAAATTATAAAAGATATTAATTTCTTCGCAATAACGACAGACTGTTGGACCTCTATGGCAACAGAATTCATGCCACTTCATAGACCAAAACTTTAAAATGGATTGATCCTTTGTTGGCCATAAATAGGAAGCTTGACGTGACACTGAGTAGTAATATCAAAAAATGAGTAATTTAACACCAGAGCAAGCGGCCCAAGTAGTGGCTTTAATTGAAGATGGTCGATCACAGCAATATGTTGCTGGAGTTATGGGAATAAATCAATTTAGCGTATCCCGAGTGATTAGAAGGTTCAGAGAAACTGAACATTATAACAGAAGATCGGTTCCAGGCTATCCCAGGTGCACCAACCCTGAATATGGCCGTTATTTAAGTTTGCAGTCTCTGCGAATACGTCGTGTTACAGCCAGGCAGCTACAAAATGATTTTAGAGTTCACAATGTTCGAATTTCGGTCAATTCAGTTAGAAACCATTTATAGGAAGTCATAATCAGAGCCAGAATGGCTGTTAGTGCTCCCCTGCTGCTAACAAGGGCACACCACATGGCACAATTAAGATTTTGTCAAGAACATGTTAATTAGGGCATCAATTACTGGGCTAATGTTTTGTTCATGGATGAATCGAGATTCGCACTCTATAACTCCAATAAACGAATTCCAGTTAACCGACAAGAAGGTGAACAATTTTCTCAGTGCAACATAAGAGTAGCAAGAAATTTTGGTGGTGGGTTGATAATGATTTGGGGAGGTATTTGCTTTGACGGCCACACGGAGTTAAAGGTCATTCGAAGGGGATCTTTGACAGCTGATCGGTATATAAGAGAAGTACTTGAAGAAAATGTACCGTTTACTCTTATGCAAGACAACGTTTGCTCATGATGATAAGTATAAAATATAATCATTATTACTCCAATTACTGATATCTTTTAAGCCACCTTAGTAAAATATTTTGCCTGTTAAAATATATACGAATTTCGTGTTAAATGTATTTCACTGTATATTGAAACATTACCTTTACTAGAAGTTCTGGATACTTGTGGTGGTGTAGGAGGCTTTGTAGTGGGAGCAGGTCCAACCATTGGATTTCCTTGTATAGAGTTCAGGGATTGTATACTTCCTTGACTTGATCCTCTTTGCTTTTGTCTTGGAGTTCCTCCACTTCTTATACCATGACCAATATCATCAAATACTATAATGTGAAGAAGTATTCAAGTTAACATTGTCCATTAGCCATAAAGTGTAAACACTTTCTTTATAGTTTAGTGAAATATTATGGTTTACATAAGGAATGTAATATAAATTTAACAAACATTATCTGAAGGTTTAAATGTCTCACTTATGTTACTTAAAAATAATGTAACTATAAAAATTAAATTTACTTGTATAATCAATGGGTTTCCTTAAATATTTAATAGGTTTTTCAGGATTTGCTGGTGCTATAATCTTATACTGCCGATTGGTACTCTTATTTGCAGTTAACACACCAATTTCTCTTCTAGCTACTTTTTCCTTGTGGATCATAACAGTTTGGGAAATGTGATTCATTTGACTTTCCATCTCAGACAACTGAGTAGTTTGCAAATCAAGTAACTGTAGGAAATTATAAGCCAAAGTGTTTATTTGATATGCCACACTTGCTAATGATTGTGTAGTATAATTTTTGGTTTCTTCCAATGCCATACGTTTATTTTCATTTTGGAAATAATTTGCTTCACAATATTCTGCTACCCTTTGTAAATTTGTATGATTTTCAGATAAACTACTTCGCCCTTCGGGAATGTCAGAACGCAATAGTGCTGCTAATTCCGCCATTGTGTCACAGTCACTTATCAATCCGGATTCTCTATTTAAATTATCTAAAACAGACACTTAAATAATAGTAATAATACTAAACTATACAAGTGTTCTAGTATTATAAATCAAAACTAACCATGGGCGTAGTACACGTTCATAATAGAGGAGGTTGTATCTGTTTCACTTTTGCTTTCATACTTGCATGTATTTATTGACTATATTAAAATATAAATTGTCAAAATAAGTGCAGATATTTGTTTATATACATTCACCTCAATATTTAAAATCCACAATAATGATAAAAATTTAAAACTATTTGACATTTATTATAATCCAATGTCCAAATGACTAATGACTTACGACATTGACAATTTTTAGCGCTCTAATCTAAATCATAGAACTAAAATTTTAAATTGTTACCAAATAATGGAATACTAATTTTTTTATTTTTATGGCCGTTTGCACCGTTTATTCCGAAATTTTTTAAATTTTAATAATATTAATTATCAAACTAGATGTTAATTTTAGAGTTTCTACATGTGCTAACAATAAATTATGGTTAATTAGTATACAATTATTTACCTAATTTCATTTTGATAATTATTACTTCCAATTTTATTTAGATAATAGATTATATAACTGATTAATACAAAGTGAAAGTCGACTAGAAGAATTTGACAATTGACATCAATATCCACAACCAACCTCAAACAAATATCATTCTCGCCTACTTTTTAGTTGTTTGTTATATTATTTTATAGTAAAAAATGTGCTTCTGTTTGTTTGCCTTTTTAAAGACATCTTTAAAATGGATCCAGGTTTCACCGAAGCTAATTCGACAAATCTTCCCCAAGTGGATTGGACATGGTGTCTCAGTCACTCGAACTCCCCTGAAACAGAAGAAGAATAAGCGATCCGGTACTAAATCAAGTTCGGAGTTCTGGGGAAACGCAATTTGTGCATGTGTGTTACATCACATGTTTTGCAAACAACTCAACCTACATGGAAAACATCTAATTTTCATTATACATACATTTTACATTATATTTTCTATTTTGAAAGCATCATCACTGCAGTTTAAAATATATATTTCCAAATTTCTTTCACTACGTGAGAGTTACCTTTTTAATAAGAGGCACCCGATTAAGAGAACATTATTTCAAAGAGTACGTTTTGACAGTACTTTGCGTTTCTCTTTAACGGGTGTTAAAGAAAAAAATAGCTAGTCTATTTATAAAGTTTTCCCTCGTGACAACAGCGCAAAATATCTTTGTTTGCCATTGGCTTTAGCCTACCACAGTCTACCACAAGAATTCGAATTTCAATATTTTTTTTCATATTTATTTGAAATCGTAGAGTGGCGTTATTAATAGCAAATACTTAGTTCAGACCCAATATATCATCTGACATTTTCATTGAAATTCATGAAACGAGCTCATTACTGCACCATCAATAATTTGTTTTAATGATGGATTTGTTTGCGAAGATAATATTAGATTCCCAGCCATTATTGCACAAAACAGTACGAAACTTTTAAACTCCCGCTCTATGAAAATTGCTGCTGCGCTTGCGCTTGTCATGTGATGAAAAGTACTATTAAAGAGGATTATACGCTCTGTTACCAAATTAAGACATACTTAAATTGTCTATCACCTTCTGCGTTTAGAAACGCCCATCAATATATTTTTTTCTTCAGGCATTGTATTAGAAACATCGTACGTTCTGTTTCCATACTTAAGTTGTCCGTCTCCTTTTGCGTTTAACAAACGCCTATCAATCTTTCTCTCTTAAATAACACCTGCCTGAAAAACAGAGACAGCATAACTGGTACAATCATTAATTTGACGAAGACGGAATTCATAAATACATATATGTACCATGTTGGCAACATAACTTGTAGTTTGTCTGCTTATCCCATATACAATTTATTACGTATATGCAGCTTCCATATCACTGCGTATATGGCTTATCCATAGTATATATATGATCTAAGCTACACACCTACTCAGTGATTCCCTCTTTGTCAGTTGCGCCTAACCCAGCACTGCTTATTCAGTCTCGGGGAGCGCGGGCGGGTCCTATCCTGGGTAGTATTGAGATCCCGTCTTTCTATTCTATGCTACCATACATATAGAAATAAAAGCTATAACTTGGGGGGCGTTCTGTATTCTTTGGTTCTGTGCTTGTTGAACACAATTTTTCACGACGGAATGACGGCATAAAGTGATGCCTGAAGCTTGGTTATGTTTTCAATATGTCACTAATATTTCAAGATAAAAGACTGTGAAGATAGTTTCCGTGTATATAATCTTTGATAGTATCATTTTCATTATTGAAATGAGTACTAGTAAGTGTGACAATAGCATTACTATTATATGATTAATTAAACGTATTTGTATTTATTAGTATTTAATTGATGTAAAATATTACAACTATTTCCGTTAAGCGAGATGAGACAATTTGTTTTCTCTTTTTAGTATTTCAAATTGTTATTTTTTAAAATCAATTGCATTAAGTACATTAAATTTGTAATTTTATTTATAAATATTATTTGTACTACTATAAAGTTCGTCCCTACTTCATTTTCTTTCTTTTAATGCATTAAGGATTATAGTTAGTAATCCTTAAAATCCTAGAAAATGAATATCTTTTTATTATTAAGTTAATATTTATTTCAAATTAATTAGTGAAGTATCTAGATACACATTTTTGAAATAGGTAATTGGAATTTATGATCGTTTAATCTATGCATATTAAGTTTTATAGATACATTCAATAAAATTTTTTTTGTTTAGTTGAAAGGGATCCCAATAAAAGAAAAGTAAAGCCTGTAGATCCAGTAGATCAACAGTGTGTACTAGACTTTGATGAAGAAAGCTCTGATGATAGTGATTTTCGTATTGAAGACCATCCAGAAGTTAGTGATGATGATGATTCTCTGGACAGTCAAGCAGAAGGTACCTAATTAAAAAAATAACTAAAATTATCATTTTACATTTCTACAAAAGTGATTTTTGCATTTATACAAAGTACAGGTTAAACATTTAGATAATTATCCAAATTGCATTATAGAAGGTGCAATATAATACTCTTCATACTCCAATATTTCTAGATGCTGCAAGTACTGAAGACAATGAAAATGAATCTGATGATTCTGATTTTGATATGTTAACAAGTCAACCTAAAACAAATGGAATTGATTCTTCTATAGCAAATGTCTTACAGCAGACTACAGTAAAATCTAAAATAAAGGTAATTTATTTCAAAATCAGAAACTGTTCAGTTAAATATATTGCCATGTAAGGTTAGTTGTTTCTTTAATCAATCTGTCATCAGGTCATTGGCTCCAAAACAATGTGAATGTAATGGAGAGTACTTTTTTTAATAGGTAGACATAAATTTGAGAATATAGTTCAACAGGTGCATGACCTTACTAACATAAAATCTATTGTTGAATTGTTAAAATGTTTGTTACTGCTATTTTAGTTTGATGAACAGGATACACAAATAATGATATGTTGTGGTTGTCTTGGAGATCAAAGTGATGGAGTAAATGAGATTGTAGAATGTGATGGCTGTGGAGCTACTGTACATGAAGCTTGTTATGGAGTTTCTGATTCCAATAGTCTGGCTAGTACAGATTCAGTATCACCAACCACTCCTTGGTTTTGTGAAGCTTGCAAAGCAGGTAAATATGTTGAGCCATAATAAATATTTTGGGGGTACATTTTGAATCAATATTTCACGTGCATAGTATTTTATAAATAGTGTTATATTTGGTAGCTAAAATCTTTGCTTTTCCTTTCTATGACAAGAATGACTAAATATGTATCATAGTTTGTTGTATGTAGAATATTTAATACAAAATATTTCTCTTAATTTAGAAATTATTTAAGAAAAAAGGAATTGAAAAATAAAAATATTGTATGAGGAGCCTAGGGTTAACTGAGGTAAATTTCAAAGGTGGTAATTGTAAATGCAGTTAGTTTTAAATCTGGCACCCTAAATGAAATGGCCGCCATAATAAGTTATGAACCAGTACACTTGGTGATATTAGCACACACCATACAGTACATCAAACTGTACCGTATAGTACGGGTCTTGCAATTGTACGACAGGACCGAGCGAAGGAATAGTGTGACCTGTATCTCGTATTGAGCACATGAGAGCAGTTTTGGGCAGTTGTTGGGTTCTATTCTGTTGCCATTACAATGCACACATAATACTTTATGATGTGGTAGAGTCTACAAAATAATAATACCTCCAAATATTGTTTTATTATAATTATTATATTCATAATAGAATGTACTACAATCTGAAATATTTTGGCTTCAAATTATTAAGCTAAAATTTGTTATAATAAATTACTTGAATTTATGAATTTGAAAGTTTTTACTTTAAATTGCAAGATAAATATTTAATTATTTTTTGAAACATATGTATTTGTAATGAATTAAGAATATTGTTTTTTATTACTATTCAAACCTATAAACATTTCAATTTTTCAAATATGCGCATCAAAATAAGTTTCAGTTCTTTGTGTGCTAAGGTTATTAAATTAATTGTCTTAATTATAGTTAAGCAAATCAAAACATGTATACAAATACTTTCTTTACTAAAATTTTGTAAGCAATCAGATTAAAATTACGAATGTATTTATATATTTAACTCGGAGTGTGTTGCTGGCTGTCGGTTGGGTGCTGGCAAATGTTTGATTGTAGTTTCGGTATAGTAAAATTGTAGGGCATGAACATCATACATTAAAGTGTATGGCGTACCGCACATTTTGTACGACACGCATGTGTACTTCTCTTCTCTATTACGTACATCCCACACATGACCATGTCAACAAATTCAGCGCACGGCATCCAATGTTTAGTCTGCCATAACTATTTTAAGCTACAAGTGCAAATATTTTAAAAATTACAGTGAACTACAGTGCAATATTGATCAATTTGTTGGTCAATTAAAGGTATGTATTAATTCATTTATGTTACTAGGCTTTGTAAAGGTCGATTATTTATCATGATTTGTAAATATGTTGCAAAACGTTGTTTATATTACTGTTAGAAAAGTGTTTACTTTTACCCCAGTGGTAACTGATTTCCAGTAAATGTAAACACGGATTTGGGGTAAATGTAAACAGGTGTATTTAGTCTTAAATTATCAGAGCCCTAAAAATAATATCTCTATTTTGTTTTAGATACCTAGAAGTTATATTAAAATATTCATTAGTCCTTCATACATACAAGATCTAAAATGTGCCATAGAAGATGTCCAAAATCACAATGAAACATATCAACAAGCTCAGTCTTTTTATGGCGTTCCCATTGCTGTTATTTGCCAAAGAGTTTCTGGAAATTGTATTTCTCGAGGAAGAAAGACAGCGCTTTCAGCTGAAGTCGTAGTTATTATCGAAATATCTTTAATCTCGAGCGGAATACAGCTACCCTTGTGACAAAAATGAATTGCAAGAATTAGTGAAGACCTAAAAACCTATTTAGAAATGAAAGATATCAAAACACCCTTCAAGAACAATAGGCCAGGTGGGGATTGGTACTGCGACTTCCCCAAACGTCATCCTCGACGCTGCGTTAAAAAAACGGAGCATTTACAAAAATTAAGAAATGGTGTTTGTAAGCCAGATATTATTTACGAGTTTTACAAGACCTTAGAAAGAACTATGACTGATAAGTACCTAAACAGCATAGAAAAAAGCAACTTTGTTTATAATTACGACGAAAACAGTTTTCCCAGCGATCCTAGTTGCATTTGTGCCATAGGTACCAAAGGCAAGCCTCTTTGTAGAGTTTCTGGGGGAAGCGGAAGGGAAAATACCACAGTGTTGGCTTGCATTGGAGCTGATCTATCAATTTTACTACCCCTTATTGTTTTTACAGGGCCAGCTGTCCAACCTAGATAGACGTCTGAAGATGCATTTCCTGGAACACTTTATGCTACCTCCAATAATGGCTGGATGGAGGAGCCTAAGTTTTTTTGTTTACCAAAGGCTTCATTCCTTATGTAGAAAATTTGAGACAGAAAATCAAACTACCAAACCAGAGCGCTTTATTCATATTGAATGGACATGCTAGCCACATGAGCATAATAATTTTGGAAGAGGCAATAAATAAAAGTATAGTTTTAGTAAAGTTACTGAGCCACTTGACTGACAAACTCCAGCCTCTAGATAAATGCGTGTTCGGGCCTATCAAAACTGCTTGTGAAAAACTGCTAATTGTGCCTGGAATGAAAAAAATGGGTACAGGCGAGTTTATTAAGCTTCTGGGAATTGTATGGGCAAACTAAATGAAGGCAGAAAATATAATCTCAGGTTTCAGATCAACTGGTACATTTCACATGGACAAAACAAAATTTCCGGTATCGAATTTAACAAGTTTGATCTGGAAGCATACCTGAAAGCATAAGAAACGCCAATATTTGACAATCAAGAAGTCAAGACTAACAAAATAATGCCTTTAGAGACTGAAACCGACCCCAAACTATCAACATCAATAATTAACTCATCAACAACAATCAACTTTGAGGGATTTATTCGTGATTTGGGTGTTCAGTAATTTATATTTTGTCAACTAATGATTTATGTGTATTTTATTTCAATAACTGTGTTTATTGTAGTGTATATATGTTTAGATTTGTCTGCATTGTGTATTTTGTTAACTTTTGTATTTTATATAGTTTAAAAGAGCTTGTCTGTGAATAAATATATCAAATCAACCTTCAACCTCCAAAGAATCCTGTGCTTCTGAGATTACAGAACTTTTTTTCCAAAAATCTGAGCAACTTAAGAATAAGTGTAAACAAGCTAAACAATCAAATGATAAAATAGAGGTATAAACCATTCATCCTTTGGAAGATATATCAAATCAACCTTCAACTTCGAAACAGTCCTGTGCTTCTGAGATTACAGAACTTTTTTTTCAAAAATCTGAGCAACTCAATAATAAGTATGAACAAGTTAAAACATCAAATGTTAAATTATAACCAAGAGCATATGGTGAAGTTTTAACTACAGAAGATGTGATAAAGAGAATGAAGGAAGCTGAAGAAAAGAGGCAATCAAAAGTCAAAAACAAAACAAACCTGATAACTGTAAGACAAATGCTAAAAGACAAAAACGATGGAAAACTAAAAAAAAAACAAGATAAATGATGAATCTTCAAATGATGGAAGTGATTTAGAATGTCAAAAGTTAACTGATGAGAAGATCTCGCAATTGGAGCATTTGTTTTAGTTAATTTCATGGGAGGTAAACATAACACCACATAATTTAAGTACGCCTGTGCCGTAGAAGTTTCGGATGAGGTGCAAGTTGTAGGTTTAAAATTCATGAATGACCTAAAACAAGAATTTTCCATAGTTGAAACTGAAAAGAATTATCTTAACATTGATCAAATTGCTCCGATTAAAAATTAGGGAACCCGCATATTTTACCATTTCAATAAAAAAATTCCTGTTTTTGAACAGTGAAAGATTTCCTCATTATTTTTTTATTTACTATTTTTTTTCAATATAGGTACATACCAAAGTATAGTATTTTATGTTGTTTTCATCTTTTCTGTAGTAAACATATGTTCAGATGCTTTTACATATCTTTGCATACTTTTATTTTAAACAATTAAGACTTAAAAACACATTCATATATATTCCTATTATTTTAAACATCCACTTCTGGGTAATTGTAAAGATGACTTGAGATATTTATACTCTTCAAAAAAAACTTATTATTAATTTATTTACATTTCCCCTTCTGTTACTACATTAACCCTTAAGAGTATATTAGGACCTGCTGCCTCGTTAAACGCTGAACGGTCGACGAAAGTTCGGAAAGAGACACAGCGAGAACGTCCGCGTAGTAGCGTTAAGAGAATTCGAATCTAAACACATAGTGCGTGAAGTGAAAACCAACAGAGAAACAGAGTACAGTCGAAATCAAAGATGCGCAGCACGCAGCGCAACGAGAAACTGATTTTGTCATTTCATTGCAAACCGTCGTACCGTTCATTTGGATAGTATCATCGTATACGGTATTTTGAGAGGTAACGATTGTGCATTTTTTCCCGTATAATTAAAAATTGTATGTCAATCCTCGGCGCGCATATGGGTAATAATGTAATTTTTTTAAAGAAAAAATAAAATGTCTACGCCACCGACACTTCAAATAAAAAAGCATATATTATATAGTATTTGAAATTAACTAAACACAATTGTAGACTAGACATACTTTCTATTTTTAAAATTACTTCGATTTTCCTGTGGTTGCAGAGCTTTTGTTATACAAGAAATTAAAAATAAAAATATGCAAAATGATTTAAAATACAAAATCTGGTTAGTCATATTGAATTGATCTTATTTCAAAAATGAAAAAAAAAACTATCAACTTGAAATCAGTTTCTTATATTTAAAGGAAAATTAACAAAACTTAAAAATACAATTTATAGGTACCTTTAACTATTGATCGTTAATTTATTTTACAATGGATTTTTAAGCACCTCTGGCAAAAAATAATTATTAAAAAATGAAAATAAGGCCGACTTCATACTATTTCGCTAAAATTCGTCATCCCTTTCAATTTTCTCAATGTGAGGTTGACCATGTGGAGTCCAAACTATGAAATAGCAAGACTTTCTTTGGGTTAGGTGTAATTGCCCCTGAATTTGATAGAAGTATGGATGATTTTTTTTCAAAGTAATTACTTCCGTTTCAGTTACTTTTAGATATGTAATTTTTTTATCTCGTATTCCATCAAGTACCGTCATTACTTTCAAATTTTCGGGGCATTTAACTTCTAAAATTGAATTATCAAATTCAATTAGTCCATCAGGACTAGCGCCAAGGAAAAATTCGTCATTTTTTCCAACGAATAAGCCACATTTTGATACGGTAAGACTAGTTATTTCTTCAAAATCCCTTATGGCAACGATTTCATTTTCTTGTCCGTACTTAGTTCCCGAATTTCCTCTGAACGTACTGTACAGCATACTTTTCACGGCTTTTATAGGGGTGGTAGTCCGCTTCATTCGGCATATTCTACCAAAGCTTGAAGCAGTAATTCTGTACAGCCTTTCTTGTTGCCATAAGGGATTACTACTTTGTCCTACGGTGCGGTGCGTCTTTCTAGTGTTTGGACTGGAGTCTTTTGGAGGATCTGGAAATATTTTTCTTTCCTGTCTTTCAGTTCTTCTGAAGTTTTTTCTTCGATTTCACCGTAATCGTGATCGGCGTTGCTGGGTTCTCTTATGGACTTTGTTCTGTGAATAGTTTTCTTTCTATTAACGGATTGTCTCACTCTAATGAGTTGTCTTCTAGCCATCAGCTGCTTAGTATATAACCCACAACGCTTTCCAGTAACTTTAATTAATTCTTCAATATATGTTTCTTTGGAATTATAGGATATAGCAGCTATCTTGCATCTCGTTTGGTATGAAGATTTAAAAGAATAATTTATTCTTTTTCCACCCACAAACTTATTCACCAAGCTGTTAAAGTGTTCCGCAGGATTATTATTTTTGTTTAACAGAAAAGACGTAGCGTTATCTAATATTCTCTGCAAACATTTATCGATATCCTGCTTTAATCCATAACTGATTATTAATGGAACCAGGTTTTCATTTGCATCCCCTTCTTTTGTACAAAAATAGGACTCACAGGTGTCATGCATGCCAAATATATGTTTCACTGAGTTTCTAACATCACTCTGAAATTTTATTATTTTTCCGGCTGTTGTTAAATCAGCTCTGCCCCAATGTTCGGAAGATTTCTTTATGGCCGATCTAAATTTCATAATATTGTTTTCAAGTTTTTTTCTTAATTTTAAAGGAACTATTTTTACAGTTGAAGCAATTCTTGTTGATTTTGCCACAACCTTCAACCTCGTACATAGATTACGCAGTAGATGGTTTACACATTCCACTTTTTGCACAACTTTTATTCCATATGGCCTTTCTTTCAAAAGTTTTTTCGACACGCTGCTGTCACCATCCCCAACCAATTTAAGATATTTTACCCCATGCATCTCAATACTTCTTTTAAAGCCCTCCAGTATAATTGCACTCTCCATAGAAGTAGATGTACCTGTCCAATTTTTGGCACACTTATGTTCAGGAATATTGTTCTTATATCTAGTACACACAATACAAAATTTATTTTTGATTCCGATATACAGAATTTTTCTTGTCACTTCTCCAATTATGACAGCTACCCCTGATAAAGCATTATAAGCAGTTGTGTAGGACCTCTTGGACCACGCACCATCTGCGATTACAGTGATATACGGATATCCATCTTCATCAACATTTCCATTTTCTCTTGCAGTTTTAGCCTCTTCCTCACCTGCTAGCTGTAACTGTCTTAACAGTACTTTGTCTATATTTTCTTCTAATTTATATTGATTCGAATTGTAGTTTGGAACATTTATGGAAGGTATATTTAAAGTGCCAGTAATTTGTTCAAGCTGAGAGAAACCACAACCACTAGAAATGGATCCTACAGGAAAAAAATACAACTAAATATTTGTTTACCACATTTTTACAAATAATATGTTAAAATGTTAGTGTGTGTATCACAGACCATACCGTTACATATATTTTACAGCTTTTACAAAGAATACACATTAATACTTTTAGATACGATGTTCAACAAAATCGCGCAGGGTACAAATCATTCCTTGTAAAATTTCGGGTATACCGGGTATTCCGTCTCCTATTTTTATGGTCAATATAATTTAAGCTTGGCAAATGTTCATAAAAATAGGATGTAGTGCGCATTTTACAAGGAAACATTTATACCCTACGCAATTGTGTTGAACATCGATGTAATTAAAAATTGTATATTCTTTAGGCCGGTATTAGACTGTAAAAGTTCTTTGACAAAGACCTTTTGTAAAAGATTTCACAATATATCTTTTATATTATTTGTTTTTCAAAACTTTGCGGACTATAGTACACTATGTAAAAGATTTATGACAAAAAGGTATTGCAGTGTGTATGAAAAAGGTTAGGTTAATTGAACATAAATGGACGAACAAGAAGTAGCGGCCTGTGCGGCGTCATTTACAGCCATTCTGACTGTGTGCTTAATAAAAATGAAAAAGAAGAAAAGAAAAACTCGGCGATTGTGGGTAAGACCATGGGTTGCAAGGCGAGAATTGAGAGGAGTTCACCAGAATCTACTTCGAGAACTTCAGTCGGAGGATATCAAGGCGTATAACAATTATTTACGAATGGATGAAGATACTTTCAAGTTCGTTGTTTCAAAAATATCTCCACTTATTTGCAAACAAAACACACATTTAAGAAATCCCATTAGTGTTGAAGAACGTCATATGGTTACTCTTAGATTTTTAGCAACAGGAGAAAGTTATGCAAGCCTGCAATATAGTAGCCGTATACCGCAATGCACTCTGTCAGGAATAATACCAGAAACATGTGAAGCTATTTACAGGGCACTGAAGGGAGAATACCTAAAGGTAAACATTCATGTCCAAAAAATGGTGTTTATTATTTATTTATGAACATTATTGTTATAATCAGAGCTTGTTATATTTGCCAGAAATAACGCATTATGAACTAAATCGGTTACGTTGTTGTCATATGGCTGGTAACTTGTGCTGTTGGTACTGCTATTATTTGACAACGGCCTTGATTGCTGAGTTTCAAGCCATTCGTTTCTTGATGAATCTTGAAATGATGCAGGGCTAGGTGGCATAGTCGGTTGGTCAATCTGGTCCCAAGTTTCCATCAACACTGTTTGTATTTTTCTTTTCGCCTGTCGTACGATATAATCGTTACTGGCATCTTTGATTCCTCGCAACTCAGTAACGATAAACTGACCAAACGAATCAAGCGCATCAAGTTCTTTTACTGCCGGTTTATCTTTAACAATGTTGGACAATTCTGTCATGGCATTTGAAGCCTTAACAATTAATGCATCGTACGTATCAGACGATTTTTTCTTCTTATTTTTGGGTCCGGAAACCGTTGTGTCATCTTGTGCCGTAAAGGTCGCTGTAATTAGTGACTTCTCTGGTAAGGAATCACTGTTAGCAGTGTGTGATGGCTGAAACAAATGAAAATTACTATTTTAGATTGTATCCAAATATACTTTTTGTAGGTTCCTTCAACAGAAAACGAGTGGGAAGTTATTGCAAGAGAGTTTGAAGACAAATGGAATGTTTTTAACACCATTGGAGCCATGGACGGCAAACATATCCGCATAACGTGTCCAGAAATGGGAGGATCCCATTTTTTCAATTACAAATCGTACCACAGTATTGTCTTGTTTGCGCTAGCAGGTCCCGACTACAAATTTTTGTACGTAGATGTTGGAACCAATGGTCGTATTGGTGATAGTGGAGTGTATGCCAAAAGCAAACTGAGAAGATGTCTCATAGATAGAGCACAACTAAATATACCAGATGGTAGGAGACTTCCAGGTACAAATATTGTTGCACCTTACGTGGTACTTGCTGACGATGCTTTCCCACTAAGTTACAATATCATGAAACCATATCCATTGAAAAATATAACAAAAGAAGAAAAAATTTTTAACTACAGGTTAAGTCGAGGACGAAGAATGGTTGAAAGTAGTTTTGGAATTTTGGCTAGTCGCTTCAGGGTTTTTTTAACTACGATACATTTATCTCCAGAAAAGGTAACATTGATAACACTTGCTGCTTGCACACTTCACAACTTGTTAACAGAAAAAAGAAAACACCTGTATACACGTCAAGAAATAATTTGTAGAACTGAAAGTGGTCAACAGTTTCTTGATATTCATACTGAAGAGGAACTTCCTGAAATGGAACCTCTGTTTAGACAACTTGAGATTGGTGGAAACCGTCATGGACGCGAAATAAGAGACAATTTTAAAGATTTTTATAATGGCCCTGGAACAGTGCCATGGCAAGATAAATATGCCTAAACTTACCTCATCCTCAATTACTCCAGCACCATCTATGTCACCAACAGTTTCAGTTGGCTCTGGACGTGGGGCAGGATCCAAATTGGATGTAGATTCATCTGCATCAGTCGCTTTGTCCAAAAATTTTAATAGAGGAAACCAATAGACCGTAGGCGTATAAATCTCATCTCCATCAGCACCACTTTTTATGCTTCTTGTCACCTATGAATATAAAAAATATTGTAACAACCGATACATAATAAATAACTAAATAATTAATTTACCTTCAATTTTTCCGCCAAGTACTGACTTCTTAAACCATTTAACTTCTTTTTAACGTCATTAACTGTACAATCTTCACTAATTGTTTTTATCGACTCCGCTATTCTCTGGTAAGCCTCCAATCTTTTATTTCTGTTTTTATAGTCAGCATGAACACTGTTATATAAAAATTCGTTTGCTTCATATTCACTGATTAACAATTTAGTAGCACGAACGTTCCACGAAAACTTATTTTCCGCCATGTTGTTTACTTTAACCTGCTTTTTAACGCCACTTCTTTTATCAAATGTAGTCACCTGCTGCTATGTTTTACAACAGATCTTTTATCCAAGAAACAGTTTATAAAATATAGCATATTACACCATAAATGTTTTCATCATATTTCTTTTATAAAAGTTCTTTGTCAAAGAACTTTTACAGTCTAATACCGGCCTTACACATACTGTATCGTACATACGTATACAGTGTGACAATTTAAAAAGTTGCGTTTGCGGTCGGCTATATCTCGAAAACGAAAAATGATATAAAAAATGCTCAAAACCCTTTCTAGGATAGGTAGGGGCAACTAAAGTGACATAAAAGATGAGGGTTTATTGGGCATTAGAGCTTTGTAACACTGCATAACAAGTAGGGTTTGTTTATTTTTAAAATTGTTAGATCTTAATGTTGAGCATTTTTTGATGTCATCTTTTGTTTGCGACATATAGCTGGATATAGCTAAAAGATGCAAAAATTCTTTATTGTATAAAATACATATATTTACCAAGAACTGCTGCCATATTAACATCTATTTCTTCGTCATTTTGTTGTGAATATAAGGGCCATTTTGCATTGCACATATTACACTGTACAATAAATTTAGAAGCAAAACCATTCCGAATTTCGTTAGTAATCTGGCAGTTTACAACAGAACATGAAAAAGAGGGTAAATGATTTAAATTCTGGAGCTGCTGCCAAAAGTAAGCCATGTTTATGATTCTATTTCCTGTTAAAGAAAATTCTTTTTTTTGAATTTCCATTTCGACATCAATATCAGGAAATATTTCTTGGTCCAAAGTATGTTCCTGTTCTACCTCTGTTGGAATTTCCATTTCACTTTTTTCTACATTAGATGTAGAAGCTTCATTAGGTTTTCCCCGCCAGCGTACCAATGCTGCCCTATAAAAATACATAATTATTTTTTAATTCATATTACTATCATTATCTACATTCTCCTAAAGTACATATACATAAAAAATCTTAATAGGTACCTATATTTTTGGAAATATATAGATTTCAGCTGGTTGAATCGGGAATTTTCTTTAACATATTGTTGTCTTTTTGGGCATTAAAATTGAAAGAAAGAATAATTCAATTACTTTAGATCAACAGGCATACATAAAAACAATTTTACAAAAGTTTAACATGAAAGATTGTAAATCTGTCAGCACTACTATACCAAGTAAAATAAATTATACAAATCGGAATTCTCAAGAGATATATGAAAGCTCTAACTGAAATCTTATGGGGTGTTTGATGTATTTGACGGTGTGCACACGACCAGATTTAAGTACAGCTATCAACATCGTAAGTAGATATGTTAACAACAATAATAAGGAACTATGGCAATGTTTAAAAAGGGTTCTTAGGTATCTCTCAGGTTCAGTGAATTTTAAGTTAACATATATACGAGGTGAATACAAGAATATTATAAGTGGCTGAGTTGACTCTGATTAGGGAGGAGATGATGATAAAGACAGAAAAAGTACAACAGGTTATTTATTTAAGTTATTCGATCAATGTGTGATAAGTTGGAATACAAAGAAGCAATTGTCAGTAGCAGCTTCTTCTACTGAAGCTGAATATATGGCTCTGTTTGAAGCCGTAAGGCAAGCACTTTGGTTGAAATCATTAGCAGAAAGTATAAATATTAATATGCCGATATGCCAGCCGGAATATACTTTTAAATATTATTGAGCGTCAGAAAATATTTTAAACCAACAATAACTTAATCAATACAAATTTTGTAAAAATATAGGTTGCCTTTTTTATCCTATTCCCTACATATTAATGAATACTTGAATTGAGTAACTTACCGCCGTCTTTTAGCACTAACTACACCACAACTCTTTTTTATTCCTCGTTTATTACCCATTTTATTTTATTAAAATTTCCAAATACCTAATAGCGCGCTATCCGTTGGATAAATCAAAACCACTACGAGCGCGTACCCTCTGTCGAATGGCTGAGCGGAGTGTACTATTCTGAGTTAACGGACGCATGTCGTTAGGGGGCAGCATCTTCCGGTAGTAAATTTTCAAAAATTCATTACATGCAAACAAAAAGAGATAAAGAGCTCAAATTTGGAGAATGGATTTATATGTATCTACTCAACGTGCGTTGCATGAGTATTTAGAAAAAACAATTATTTCAAAAATTTGAATACCGTATCTCAAAAATAACATCATTTTTTAATTTTTTTATGCATCCCGCCTAGATAATTATTTCTAGTTTTATACCCTAAAATTTGGAGTCTTAATATTTAGCGGTTTTGAAGATATGAATTTTTGAAAATTGCAGTAGGTGCTATTATCCTCTTAACTACAGACACCCTTTTGTTTCTTGATCCTATTAGATATTGTAATCAATTGAAATCTGACTTTCATTTATAATAATTATTTGGATTATTTATATCAACAAAACAATGACTTATTCTGCACTGCTTTATTGGTTAAGTTGCCGGGTTTTTATAATGCAATTGAATTGTTTGAAACAGTTTATTTTTTGGATAATAATGTACTAGAGAAGCCGAGTGCCTTTTTTTCAACAATTGATTCTGATTTACTGTAATATTTATTAAAAAGTATTTTTCTTACAAAAATCCTTATAATCCTTCGATAGGGACAACCTACATTTGATTATAATAAATTTACCAAATTCTAAATGAATCTGGAATGATTGTAAAAATAATCTATATTATATAGTAATTTATATTTATAAAGTGACTCAACATTATTTCAATACAATCAATTTATTTTCAGGTATCACAGAACCAATTTGTGAATTGTGTCCAAATTCTGGAGGGATATTTAAAGAAACAGATGTTGGGAAGTGGGTACACCTTGTGTGTGCTCTTTATGTTCCTGGTGTGGCATTTGGAGAAGTAGACAAATTAACCAGTGTGACATTATTTGAGATGCCTTACAGCAAATGGGGAGCAAAAACATGTTCGCTATGTGAAGATGAACGGTTATCTAGGACTGGAGTCTGTATAGGATGTGATGCAGGGATGTGTCGAACTTATTTCCATGTTACATGGTGAGAGATGGAAAATTAAAATTGTAGTCATAAGTAGTTACTAAGAGACTTATTAATTTAAAATGTTTAACAGTTGACAAATTTTCAAAGTGAATTGTGCTGCAAAGCAATTTTTTTGGTTATGACATTTTTTAAGCTTAAGGATTCTGCCATTTAGTCAGTCACATCAAACGACATATCTAAAACGAATTTCTACAGTTGCAAACAACCAAAAATAATAAATTTTGAAATATAAGGCTGATATGTAGCAATTAAAATTGAAAGCTTGTGTGATGTAAAACTTATTTTAAATCAATGTTGATTATGAATCATTGCAACATTCTTTAACATTATATATGATTTCAATAGTGCTCAAAAAGAAGGTTTCCTGTCTGAAGCTCATTCAGAAGAAGTCGATCAAGCTGATCCATTCTATGCTCACTGTAAACTACATTCAGATAAAACCTTAGTAAAGAGGAGGAAAAGAAATTATATGGCATTGCAGCTCAGGTAAGTGGTTTATTTTTTTAGTCAGCCAGTACTAAAAAAATATTTATTTATATACGGACATGCCAATTTACAAAAAGACAAATATATAAGAGACAATGTTTAAGTTACCTTATCAACAAATACAATCATAATCAACTAAAACTAAATTACAAAAAATTAATGTGCCTCATTTGATTTTTGAATAAATATGTGGACGCGTCGACTAAATGAATTATTTCAAAATTTTTATTTGCCGATTTAACCACCCTTGTAATTGACTCATTTCGGCCATAGTTCGTACTGTGATGAGGAATCATGAACAGTTCTGAAATTCTTGTTCTTCTGAGATTAACATTCAGTTTAAAGAGTTCAATTAAATTTGGACAATGTATAGCTCCAGTTACAACTGTGCAAACTTGATAAATTCAAAATGTTTAAAATGTCGGAATATTCATAGTTTCTCCTCTGATATCCAAGTTTGAATGCACATGATCTTAAAAATTTATTTTTGACTTTCTCAATTCTATTGATATTCGCCTGATAAAATAGACACCATATCATACAATTATATTCAATAACTGATCGAACAAGAGAGCAGTATAATATTTTAGAAGTGCAAAGGGAAAATTTATCTGAAAATCTTGCGATGAAGCCCAATCATTTAAGTGATTTCGAAACAATGTTATCAATATGTGTCTTAAATTGTAACTTTGGAATCAAATAATATGCCAAAATCTCAAACACTATCAGCTACTGACAAATTAACACTTTTTACTTGGTAAGAGTATTGAATTGGATTCATAATTCTCGAAAATGTGATTTGATAACATTTGTTTATATTAAGATGAAGCATATTTATAACGCACCAATGGGACAAACTGCTCTAATCCATTTGTAACAGTTCAGCATCCCAGACATTGTCGATGATCCTATAGAGTTTGAAGTCATCAGTAAACATCAAGTGGCAGCTGTATTGTATTACTTCTGATATATCATTAACAAATAACAAAAAATGTAGTGTACCCAGATGGGATTCTTGGGGAACCCCAGATGTTACCGAGATTTCTTATGACACAGAACCAGCATATTTGACACAATGAGTCCTATCTCTCAAATAAGATCCGATCAAGTTAAAAAAGGTACTGTCAATACCTAACGCAGAGAATTTTGCAATTAGAGGGTCGTGATTGACTCTGTCAAATGCTTTTGAAAAGTCAGTATAGATAGAGTCAACCTCGTGCCTTTCCTCTAAACTGATCAAAAGAAAATGTTGATAAATAAGCAAATTTGTGTTGATGGATTTTCCTGAAGTGAAGCGTGTTAGTTTTCATTAATTATGTTCCTGGTGTCATGAGCAAGTTTCTTAGTAATCAGACAGTCGAGTAATTTGGGGATTTCAGATTGCTTACACACATCACGATAATTCTTTATGTCATCTCTAGCTCCAGATTTGTGAATTGGAGTGAGAAAACTTTGTTTCCAAAATATAGGAAATGTTCCCGATGATAGGGAGATGTTGAAAATCGTTTGAAGGGGCTTTGCCAGCGTGAATACATATTTTTTCATGAAATGTAGTAGAATTCCGTCAGGGTCAGAAGAAAGTTTTTCTGGAGCTAATTACTTCTGTTATTTCAATATTGTAATTGCAAACATTCAAACACTCTCTTTTTCCATATTTCGAAATTTGGGTAACACTCTTATCAGTGTAAGTTGTGGAAAAATAGTTGGCAAAAAGATTCACAATCTCATTCTTATTACTGCTTGTTGCGTCTTCGAAAAACATGCTGGAGGGTAAGTTATATAATTTTGTTTTACTGTTTATATAATTCCAAAAACAACGAGGATCATGAGCAATATTTGTTTAATTTTTTTCAATATAATTTTGATGACAATGGGCATGAAGCTGTTTACATCTTGTTCTAAGATAATTTTATTGTTGATAATGATCTAAGTCTCCAGTGACTTTAAATCTTTTACGCACTCTCTTTTCTTCAATTATTAATTTCCTAAGTTGAGTGCTATACCATACGAGGTTTTGAATTTTTTCACTGGTACAAACATATAAATTGCAGAGTAAACTATTTCGTAAAACATCTGAAGAACCTGATCCAAATCTAAATTTCCCTCCAGCATGTCATTCCATGCCAAAAAGTTGTTTATTTCAAAATAATTTTCATTTTTAAAATCATAATACAACTCATATTGAAGTTGCTGCTCTTTATTGAATTGTAAGTGGCTGTGGGATGTACACTGTTTGGTAACAGTAAATCCAATGGTTCAGAGATACAAATATATTTCAATGTTGAAAAAGTTAAGTCGAGTAAGACATTTCGACTATTAGTTATGGCATTTATTTGATGGAGACCATAATAACCAAAAGGGTTTTGTAGTCTGATCGCAGGCTGGACAGTTTACATTTAAACCAAAATCATCATTAAACCAAACAGTCTCAAGCAAATTATAATCCCCAAACAGAATAAATTCACAGTCCTTGTTATTATAAAAACATTATCAACATCCTGAGTGTGTCGTTCATAGATCTCAACAGTTGATGATGGGGGTATATAGACTCCCCCAACTATTATTCTATGGTTTTTTATATAAAGAATGACAAAAATTTGCTCGACTATAGTCCTTTGAATTTCTACTTTTTTAGTATTTATCTCAGACTTTATGGCAATTAAAATACCTCCTCCCTGTTTCTTGTCAGTGTTTGTTTCATCCCTATCAAATCTGAATATATTATAACTATTTAAACCTAATTCCTCATTACAAAAATTTTTGTTCGGCCATGATTCTAGGAGGATAATAATATCATAATTGGACCCTAAAATCGAATGTTCCAATTCACTAGGTTTAGTTCTGAGACCACCAAAATTTTGATAATAAATATTAATTTTACCATCATCACTGAGAACATTATTTACTTTAAGTTTTTTGTTACTGGAGCGGTGCTAACAATGTATCGGATGAATACATCTCCATTATTTCTTACTTGCATCTTCAAGTAACTTGATGCTGAGTTAAATCTGCTCTTATAAATACATTTTTTTCTTTATTAAGACTCTTTTTGTTCTTGATGACCTTCATAGCATCCTCGGGATTGGAGAATACAACTTCAGGGCGTGTGATCCATTTTTATTACTTTTTCCAATTCTTCTTGTTCCAATCACTCAAGTCTTCATTAGTTATTTCTCTAACAATTGCTTTCACTTCTTTCAGATCAGCATCCTGTGAGCTTTCATTTTCAGGTAGATTACACACCATGACATTGTTTGTCTTTTTTCACTTTCAGTTATCTCATCAATGGTGCTCTTTCAGACCATGAAGATGGAGTTGAATCGATTTTCTCCTTCAATTCATTGATCTCTTCCTGCATATTATCAATAGAGGCGAGAAGCTTACTGGCAATCGGCACAGTAAAATTTCAAATTTCTGCTATTCATCACCTTTAATTCAGATGCATTGAGACCAGAATACTTCTGTTCTCTCACAGCCGTCACATGATACAGTCGGAATGTCTTTACTTTCTTTGCAAGGTGCACAATTCATTTCACAGAGATTCTGGGCCTGTTCACTGATTTAAAGTTCAAGTGTATCTTTGTAGCGTTTCTTTATACTGTGAAGGTTTTTGACAATTACCTTTTTTGCTAAAAACTTCCAGATTAAATTGTTCCAACTAATTTTGTTATATGATGATTTATACGATATAATTTAAAATTGTAATGATGTGTACTCGTATTTGATCACTGGATAGATTGTTAAAATTGCCACACTTTCACACTAAATTCCAGTAGAAAACACACCTTAAATTGTTGATTTTTGATTATATTCAATAGCATATAAAACGTGACCTGTCTTTTGTACACCTTTAAAATAAAAGTTTAATTGGTTATATGAATTAAATGACTCTTTTGTTGTGCATATTGAACAATGGATATGTTTCTTTATTGAATTTATTTCATCATTTAAGTCTGGATGAAAAATTTTGATATGCCGATTCTTTACCCATTTGTAATTATATTTCACCTGACATACTGAACAAGCTAGTGTGTTCTCCCTAAAAGCATTAATAATAATAGTGTCAAATAATCCTAAAAAAGTAATCCAATTTCACCGTAACTAAACGTTTTTTTATTACATACCTGTCTTTGTCCATACTTATTAATTTTTCTACAATAATTTCTCAAGTACCAATTTTTAAGATTAACTATAAGGTAAATTTAATTAACTATCAATAATAATTGCTGTTGTACAATATTAAATTAACGAATTTAAGAATGTATTTCACAACAGCACCAAAAACTTGCGAACAACTCAAATAGCCAATGCAAAATGTTAGGTTAAAATTAGAAACAGTGGGAACCAGAGACATTTTCTGTTAAGAACGAATGTCTTCGGACAGCAGTTCGGTTGCCGATCGGTATAAGATACTTTACGCGCTCGGATTGGCTGTGCATTTTTTACTTGTAATGTATTCTCAGGCTTTCGCTTTGCTGACAACAACCGAACCTTTTCCAGGTAAAATATTGCTTGCACAGAGGCATGTTTCTCGCCATGTAGCCAGCTCTATGTCTATTACACTATAAAGTCAATCAAATAAATTCAACAATTAAAAAATAATATTATGTTGTAGAATGGAATTCAGAAAATATCAGTTTTCCCAGGAAGGTCATAAAGAGACACCGGAACAAGTGAGGATTAAAAGAAAATTAGAGAAGCAGAAAATGCATTACTTAAACCACAAGGGGTTGAAACCACCACCTTGGGGTAAGTTGGAATATTGTATCTATTATTGTTGGTGGACTACATAGTATTTATTTACCATAAAGTATAGTTCCATGGTTGTACTCTTCTGATGACTCAAACCTTTTTTATTCATACATTCGTTTTTGTGGACTTACTACAAACTTTTTAATTGCCCAATGGATTTGTAAAGTAATGATAATAATATTTTTTTAAGTGCCCACACAGAAAATGCCCAGACTGCTCACAACCAGCGCATCGGCTTGCCGTAGACTACTGAGGAAAGCAGATCTTATGGGTATTAATACTGTTGTTGTGGAAATGCAGGAATTACAATCTGCAGCTTTAGTTGACATAAGGTAATTTACTATAAATCACATAACTATTCAGAAATCATTAAAATTTACAATGTATAACATTAATATCATAATTTTCAAATAGTTTCCAAAACCTGCATGTTTTCTCATAAAAACACATCTAATTGTAGATAGATTTGTTTAAAAATGAATAATATCCAAACAGAATTTCTGAAGGATAAATCTATTTTCCTTATGATAATATGCAGTGACGAATGTGGCATTACATTTAACTCAAAAAACATGGTAGTGGTTGGCTTTATTATCGATTCACACCATACATTTTGCCATATCTTGCTTATATATCATCAACCTAAACATTCTATTCTTAATTCATGATTCCCAAAAGTCGTTAACAAATTATTAAAAAATGATTTTATTTTAGCAGTGTCCTTTGAGATAAAACTCATCTTATATGCCAATTTGTCTATTCCACAGACATACTAATTACGGGCCGGTTGTACCAAAACTAGTTAACTATCAGTTCAACTGAACATTCAGTCAACACTGAAATTCTTTCAAAGAAAATGGTGTTGTGTCACACCAAGTTGAATTCAAAATTGTTGTTGGTTGGCAAACATGACTAGTCAAACTTCATTCCTTTCAATTTAATGTTTTATGATGTTAAATCTCACATGTTTTGTCAATATTTGAGTTTTACTTTTATATGGTCTTTGGTTTTGTGCTATTGTTTAATAACTATATCAAATTATTTAAAAATCATGAGTACTATAGTAGGAAAGGTACAGAAGTTTGCTATAAGCAGTTGGGGGTTGTAAAAAAGTATAAACAGTCCTTACATTGTAAAAAGTTCAACAAAAACAAAGAGGATAGAAAATGATGCTTCGGTAAAAGTAGTTCAAGAATTTCACAATGCTGGATTCCTAAAAATTGTTTTAATGAAACCTATTGTACCAAGAACTATTTTGTACACTATTCGGCAAAAAATATAAATTTTATAAAATAATAGCCAATTGCCAAATTACTTGTGATTTCTAAACTCTTAATCACAACTGACATACTTATTTGTATTTGCAGAAATTGCAAAATGTAATTCATCAACTAAAAAGTGAACAGTTCGTGCTGACATTCGAAACCTGCTTTTAAAATCTGTCATTCCATATTTCAAAATGATCTGCCCTTTCTCGGTATTCTTGGGTTATCGACTTGTTATGAATGAAGGAATAGATACATTCTTTTTCAAATTTAAGTTTCTCTGCTACCCAAAATGATGGTTATATTTCCAAGCTCAATTATTTGATCGGTCAAACAAGATGGTTCACATGAACCGACTTTTGATTTATAGTTCAGGACTGATCCAGATTGATACAACATATCGACATTTAAGACGTGATACCTTGTATTTACACTTTTCACGTAAATTGAGTTATTAGTACCAAAATTTGCAGAAAAAAATTCTACATCAGAATTTCATTTCGTAATCTTATTGGTCTAAAAGTAATTCTGGTGACTTCTAGCAACTGCAACTTTAAGGTTAAGTGTGTGAGAACTTGCATCTACAGCATTTGCATGGTGTTTGTTTCACGGTGATGTTGTTGGTTGGTGAGTACACAATTTTTATGGTATTTTATTCGAAATTTTGAATTATCATAATGAAACATTGCACCAAGAGCTCTTTTTGAGTCTTTTACACATTATTGAGCATCTAATCCATTTCAATTTGATTTAGGAGCTTAATTTCTTTCAACGCGAGATATGTGTTCTCATTTTTGGAAATAACATTTTATTTTCTGTAGATACATGTTATCACTTGGTGTTGATACTTAATTCTTTTGCTTGCAATTTATGTTTCAATCACAATTTTGTTAACAGATGAATCACAATTGAAATATGGATTTGAAAGAACAAATCTACTCAGCAATAACTTCGAAGGTATTTGAAAATTTAAAAATCATCAACAGAGAATCGATTAATTTTACTCAAAGTGTTCAGGGAGAACCCCAAAGTGTACCTATTGATATCGAGGAATGTGAATTTTATGATGAAACGGGCCAAAAAATAGAAGGAGGTATCTGTAATGGCACTCTGTTGGAGGACAATATTTTTTCAGTTCAAGTGCCTAGTCCAGAGAAGGTCGAAAGATTTGATGAAAATAAACTTGAGGAAACTACTGATGGAATTTTATTGACACGTATCCGGAATGATAACTTATTTCTAGCCTAGTTACCCACAGAGCCGCCACTAGTTAATCAGAGTGGAGATCTATTTCCTGATTTACACTCCAATGAAGAATCAGATTCCAATCAAGAATCAGATTCCAATCAAGATAACATTATCTCTAAGGAAAATAATGAATATCTCCTTTCTGATAGCGATTGTGAAAATTCAATTGGTTCAGACATGAATAAAGAAAAGAAATCGTTTCCCCATGCAAGAAAAATGGAGTGATAACAAAAATAAGAAATTGAGACAAGAAGGTAAAGCCTATAGAGGATGGAGTAGACCAAAAAATGAAGGTGCCAAACGTGGAACCAAAAGAGAAGCTGGGAATTGGGACCGAGGTGTGTTTCTAAACTATGTTCCAAATCAATAACTAGAAAGTGCTTCACTATATCAGAGCCAGTTCGACAAGAACTGTTTGAAAAATTTTGGTCTGATATGAACTGGGACCAAAAAAAGGTATATATTTCATCTCTCGTAACGAAATCACCTATAGCAAGGTCTATAAAATCTGGAGAAACATCAGGGCGAACTGGAAGTTTGAAGTAGAGTATGAAAACTCCTGATGGACACATTCTATCTGTTTGTAAGAAGTTTTTCCTATCAACATTTGGTTTGAAAGAATGGACTGTCAATAACTGGGCCTCTAATTCCTCTGCGGGAATGCACACATCTCAAGATGTTCTTAATACATTTAGATGTGAAACAAGGAATAAGAAACCAAAAGATGTGGACCTCACAAAGCAATATCTCATAGAGTTTTTAGATTCCTTGCCAAAGCTTCCTTCCCACTATTGTAGACAATCTACGAGTAAAATGTAGATTGAACCAATCTATAGAGAGTCTATATTATCAGTCTATAGAGAATACGCAAGAATGTGTAATGAAAAATATCCTGACCTAAAACCAGTCTGTAGGTATACATTTGACTACATCATTAAAGAAAAAAATATATCATTTGAACAACCTAAAAAAGATAGATGCGATATTTGCTGCGCTTTTGAATCCAAAAATGTAGACGAATCATCCTATCACCGACACATAGAAAACAAAAATTTACCAAGAGAAGCCAAATCTGATAATAAATTAATGGAGGAAAAGGGTTTGGCTATTGTATTGACTTAAGATGTGCAAACTGTTAAAGTTTGTCCCTATTTGAATGCGTCCGCACTATATTATAAAACAAAGCTGGTTTGTCATAATTTTACCATTTTTGATATAAACACGCATCAGTGTTGTTGCTACAGGTTTACCGAGACTGAAGCAGATTTAACTGCAAACACATTTGCCTCCTGCTTAGTGGACTATATTTCAAAATTACAAAATTCTTCAAAGCCTGTCATAATTTGGAGTGATGGATGCTGTTACCAAAATAAGAATTCAGTACTGTCAATTGCTTTACTAAGTTTGAGTGTTCATAAGAATATAACCATTTATCAAAAATTCCTGGAAAAAGGCCATACCCAAATGGAAGCTGATTCCGTTCTTACGCTCATCGAGCGTAAACTTGAGAATATATCTATTTATCTTCCTAACGACTATATCAAAGTAACAGAAGAAGCTAAACGAAAAGAACCCTTTAAGGTGATAAACGTCACTTACGACTTCGTCAAAGATTATTCCCTTAATCAGAAATATGACTCCATAAGACCTGGCAAAAAAACGAACGACCCAACAGTTAACGATATCAAAGTAATTAAGTACACTCCAAATGGTACTATAGAAGTAAAATTAAGCTTTAAAGAATAATTTCAAAGTCTTCCACAGAGAAGAAATAAAAACAGACCAGTACCTGACTTGTTAACGTTTCCACAATTGAGACACCAATCAATAAGAATAAAGAAGCAGAAATGGGAACATCTTCAGCAACTGAAGGCTGTGATACCAAAGGATTACCATGGATTTTACGACAACTTGCCGCATGTCGTAAACTGAATATCAAAAATAGATTATTTTTGCACCAAAGATTTTATTCTAAAGAATTATTTTTTTATGTTTGTTTGTATTTTGAGACTAAGTTCATGTCATTATGGAAAAGGTTTTGTTTTTGAATATATTTATATTTTTGAATTAATCTCGAGCCCTTCCATTCATATGTGAAAACACCTAAGTACTATTTTTGCTCATTCAAGTGAATGAGATTCCCTATATGTACAGTTAAAATTTGTTTGACACTATTATTGAGTGGAATTCGAATTCTGATTGATCGAGATGAAGATCTTGTAATAATATTTGAATCCTGCAAATAAGTCTTACCGTTTTCAAATTTTGTATGGTTTTTTATCTCTCCTGTAAAATTGGCCGAAATGTACATACAAGGTATCATGTCTTAACCATCGATATCTAAAACCATGAACGGATTTCAACATTGAACTACTGTTGAACTTCGTTGGTACAACTCGCCCTAAGTGTGCACTAAAGCACCAATTTGTAGATTAGTCGATTTGAGTAGACCTTAGAACCTTCTTATTCTGTTTTCGTTATTGTTGTTAAATCATCTTGAAGCAGTAAGGAAGCTTCTTACCAAAGTTTTTTATATTATTTATGAATATAACAAATTAGTTTCGTTATTTTTTAGTTAAAATTTAACTATAAAGGTAACAAGTGGTTGGGTTAGGATTTGCTTTAATATTGTTGCTAATTATTTTAAACGATCAATATTTTTACTAGGAAAAAATGGCACATTCCTCCCGCATTTTCTGTAGAATTCATAGCCTATTATTTAGATAGAAACGATCGGTTGAGAGAAATGAAGAGAAGCGTTGAAAATTACATGGCAGAAAATAAACATTTGTTAGAAGAGCAACAACATTTAAGACAAAAATATGATGAGGTAATACAAATTATTGTTTAAAAATATCAAAATTTGTCTCAATCTTGCTAAAAAGTCAAATTTCTTCAACCTTTCAATGATAATTCAGAACAATTTACAAATATAAACACTTTTTCAACTTTATATTTGATAAAGCATATTGAATATTTCGTTTGCTTTAGGTTTTGAAAAAAAGTAACGAAGTAACCACAAGAAACAATGATCTGAAACAAAATATTCACAAGTTCCATTCGGCAATACTCAGTGCATGTCCTACTAAAAATTTACCAAATATAGAAGATTTAGGTAAACCTGTGGCTAGTAGAATGCCACAGCCTATGATGGTACCAACAGCAGCTGCTCTCAAAATGGGCGTTGGATTTCCATTGAAAAATACCCCTATAGGTAGAACAGACAGGGTATTAAGCAGTCATGCAAATAAAGGTAATTTTTATTTATTGTGTATGATAATTGTAGTACTATCGATGTGATTTTAATTTTGTAGATCCTTTACTTTTAAATGAATGCGGAACATGTCGACAGCGTAGAGATCAACATCTTTTAGCAAAATGTGATACATGTCATTTATACTACCATCTAGATTGTCTTAATCCACCTCTCAGTCGTTTACCTAAAAAATCAAAACTATATGGTTGGCAATGTTCTGAATGTGATAAAACTTCGGACTCAGAAGTTGAAGAATTGAAAACACCTAGACGAAGTAGAAGTATTTATAGTAATAGGTAAATATTAGTACTTATAAAAATAATTATTCCTGGAATGTTTAAAATATTATTATTTATTCTTATTTCAGGAAAATAGTTTTCTTATTTCTTTGTCTTTGATTGTCATTTACAAAGGCATTATTATTTTAGTATTATAAGAGAAATTGAAGCTATTGATTCTTGGGAGGTTAAAAATGTTTAAAAAATATAAGCAAAGAAGCTATAACCGGCAATCGAACTAATATATAGTGGGTCATAGTGGCTATCTGTTCAGATTAGATATTCTGAACGATAGAACTGTGCTGAGGAAACCCATAGGTCAAAACAATGGGAAACAACAGATTATGCGTATATCAATAATAAAACTGCTCACATTACGTTTTTCGAAGAAGATGTAATTCAATATTTTCTATGGCATATAGCCAGGAAAATATTTGTTTTTTCTTCAAAAAATGGCCAGAGTTAGTTTGTTTGATAATACTCTCAAACATATAAAGATGTTAGTAGTATTCACCTGTCAATAACAGAGTGTATTTGGTTTTTTGTTGTTTTATATTTGCAGCAAACCAGCTATGCTAATATTAATGAAACATATTCGTTACAAATTTTAAAGACTAGTTATACTTATATTTCATATGTGTTTATGTTTCATTAAAAAATGTTTGAGAAATTTTGCAGTAGTTGACATATTATCTATGAACTATGAAAAGAAAGTGATAATTAATTTTCAGAAGAGTACTTGCTGAGTGTCAGACAATTAATAACTATTCATTTTCTTCGATTTTTGTGATGGAACAAAATAGTGTTAATGGGGTTACTCAGCAATTCTTATAAGTTGGATTTAAGGTGAAGCTGCTGTGATAGGTATTGGTGACATTCAGTGTGAGGATGTGTCTGATTGTGATGTTTGGCATTGACAATTTTGACAATATGGTGGGCTGCTCTGTGACATCAGGTAACTGTGGGTATGTTTGGTGTGTCCAATTCGTAGTCTTCTCATCACTGCTAAAGTTTGCCGCGAAAGTTCTGAAGGTTCAGTAACAGTTCGAATCGGTCTCTCAGCAAGTGCGTATTAATAAATATTTGTTGTAAATCAACTGGTTAGTGTAAAAACTATACTTATTAATTGACTACTAATAGAGGTGCGAAATAACCAAAAATGTGTTGTTGAAAATACAAACAACCGAATTAAAATGAGTAAAAACGATCCCCCTGACGGAGGGGGATATTCGCGTGAAATGTGATTGGATGGAAATAAACCAAACAACTCGGATAATCCTGGAAACGACAAAAACATGAAAAAGGAGCGAACAAATACATTATTGAATATCCAGAAAGCTCATTTCTACTCGGACCTCTGACAAGGTATATGTATTCTTGGAAAAAACAAACAGGGAAAAAGAAGAAGGAATAGGTATAATGCATCCAATGAAGGTAGGCCACAGTTTAAATAAAAAATTAAAAATTCCAAACATCATCAGCATAGCAAGTGTAGGTAAATATAGAGTAAGAATAGAATTCAAAACTATAAAAGACGCGAATAGATTAGTAACTGATGAAAGATTAATTGAGGAACAGTTAACAGCATTTATACCTAATAACTTGTTGCAACGAACGGGAATAATAAGAAATGTTGATGCAATAATCAAAGACAATTATCTTTTTGAAAACATAATTTCCCCTGTAACAATAACCGAAAGTCAATAGATTCAAAAGAAATATAGACATAGATAGCGAAACTGTTTTTGTACCTTGGCAAATGGTCCTATTAACATTTGAAGGGAACATGCTACCCAGTCATGTTTTCATCAATAGCGTAGCATGTGCAGTCGAACCATATATACACAAAGTCATACAATGCTTTAAACGTTTAGAACATGGTCTTGTTGCAAAAAATTGTCGAAGTACAAAAACACTCTGCATTAATTGCTCTAAAGAAAAAGAAAACGAGCACAGTTGTAGGGATCCACAAGACAGTTTTTGTCTACACTGTAAAAGCGATAATCACAAATCAATTTCCAAAGTATGCCCTAAATTTGTTGAGCAACATAAAATAAAAAAAAAACATGACAGAACAAAATTTAACTTTTTAGAAGCAAAAACTGGTCTCAAAAATTCCTACGCAAATATAATTACAAATAACAAGTATCTGATATTAGACACGGAAAACCTGAATCCTTTCCACCACTAACACAAGAAACAAACGGAAATCCTGGTAATACCCATAGAACAAATATACCTATACAACCATCCACATCCAACCAAACCAGAGCAATGCCATCCCATTCTCAACAACACCACCCAACAAAAGAAAAAAAGCTTCCTCCCCTACACCAGAAGAATCTATGTTTGCTTTTAAATTCGGACCGGGCGTCCCCTCCCTCTTTTTGATAAGTCAACATATGTCAAATAAGGTCAAAAGTAACTTTAAAATTTTGCAATGGAACGTTGAATAAGCAGTTTCAAATAAAGTTTGGTGAAATGTTTGGATGAAAATGATATAGACATAGCACTCATATCTGAAACATAGTTCAAATCCAGCAGACAAATTTCGTTTAGGGGTTATGAGATAATCTGGAGGGACAGGGTTGATGGATATGCAGGTGTTGCAATCTTAATTAAAAATATTTACGCTTTTAACGAAATCAACATTCAACAAAATTTCGCACCTGGAATCTCAATGTGTGGTATTCAAATATTAAACTCTAACGATGTAAATTTCAACTGTTTTTCACTTTATTGCCAACCTGACATAAACACAAATTACACTGACTGGCAGAATGTGATTGGCTTACTGAATTCAAACAGTATAATAGGTGGAGATTTCAATGCACATCACAGGTTTTGGGGCTCTTATAAAAATAACCCCAAAGGTAAACAAATCAAAGAAGTTTTGGACGATAGTGATATTGTAATTTTAAATACTGGGCAACCCACGCGATTTACTAATAATAACAATCAATCTGCAATAGATCTCACGCTATCCACGCCTGATCTGGCGCTTAACTGCTGATGAACACACTTGCGGACGTTATGGGATCAGATCATTTTCCTATTATAATAGAAATAAACAAAAACATTCACTTTAATGAAGATTATCTCCCAAAAACCAAATGGAGCTTGCGTAACCCAACTGGAAATTATACCAGGACGCAACTGATACTTTTTTTCCCAAAACTGCCGAAGAATGCATACACTACGAAAGAAAAATATGATCTTCTTATTCAAGGAATTAATATGGCTGCCGACGTGACAATCCCGGTTAACAAACCCTTCATACACAAAAATAAAAAAAATTTACCTCCTTGGCGGGACCCTCAATGCGACGCCGCAATCACTCAACGTAAATAAAAATTGATGAATTATTAAAATCAAAGTACTGTGGATAACTACATACTACGCATACAAGAAATAGCAAGAGTAAAAAAGCTATTCAAAGACAAAGCCAAGGACAGTTGGAAGAGATGGGGCTCAAAACTTAATAAAAACACATCTGTGACGGAGCTCTGGAACCAAGCAAAAAGAATGCAAAGAAAAGTAAATAGTGTGAGAAAAAACTGACAGTACTGCATGGCAGGAGGACTTCCTTGATAAAATTGCACCACCTATGCCACTCGATGACATCAGCCACAATCTAGAGACACTCAAACAGTCCAAAAACAATCATTCCATTTTTTCAACACCTATTAACCTGAACGAAAATATTATACACTGCAAAACAGGAAAAACACATCTCCAGGTTACGGCGAAATTCGATATCCCATGCTTCACCACCTACCTTTAATGCTAAGCAAATTTCAAAACAAATATTTAATGACATTTGACTGTGTGGCAAAAGTATCACTGAATGGAAAAAAAATTGTAGTCATACCTATTTTAAAACATGGCAAAAAACCAGAGGATACTGACTATTATCGGCCCATGTCGTTACTACCGTGTGTTTTAAATTTTTTCGAAAGAATAGTAAAAAATCGTCTAGAATGGTGGTTAAATCATCCTCCCAACCATTCAATATGGATATAAAAGAAACTACGGAACTTATGACGCAGTGGCACATATTGTTACAAAAGTACAAGCATGTTTCGCAAAAGAATGATATTTCTGTGTATGATGTGTGCAGGATATATAAATTATGTTATACAGGGAGAAGTTAAAGTAAAGATTACAGGAAGAATTTGATTGTTAATTTAAATTAGTACACCAGGGATAAAAATAAGAGTGAATACTAATAGGAAAACCAAACATAAAAAAATAACATGCACGTTACTTATTAGGGTGTTAAAAATTATAACTCTTACATAGATATTTACACCAAGACCGAGTTTGCAAAGACTGAACAGAGTCGGACTTACTTTTGATAACAAGGTTCCCACTTTCACGAACTCTCATTTGCAAAGATACACTAAAACGAGTGCAATCAAGTATACATAGAATTTTTCGAGGAATACGATGGTCGTATTTTCAATAAAAACATAATTAGGAAAATTTTGAATTCATAATCTTTGTTGCTTAATTACAACTCTATAAATAATTTACAGCCAAAAGCCATTCTTATTGGTATATATTCAAACAATTTGGATCAAAGGCTATACCATCATAACTATTATTCTTTCACCTATTCTTTACAGAAATTCTCGCTCATGCATATTTAGTAATTGTATGAATGAGTTTAAAAAATGTGGCCTTTCAGTAGGACTGAGAGGAACAGATATTATCAAGAAAAAGAAATTACTTTTCGTATCAATACAATATTAATCACTTAAACCTTTTTCATAATGAATAGGTAAAGCTCAACTTGAAGCTAGAGTTTTCATTATCTAAAAATGGGGGGATCCTGAATTTTTTCCATATATAGTTTTTGTAGTTATTCATATAGTATTTTCAGTCTTAATATAATTATTATTAATTCTTGATGTGCTTCTAAATTTTGGTAAAACGTTTTAGGGAAAGTAAATCAGATCAGGATATTTCAACACCACCAAAATTAAAAATAAAACCAGTTGATTCTACTGAAGAAGAAAATGATAACGAAATATCGCAATCTCATGAACAATTACCTCAGAGAAGACCCAATCTTTCGAATCTGATAAGTGAGTTGTCTGAAATGAATGGTGTTCAAATAGTTGTTGATAATGGGTATGATGGAAGTCACAAGTCCGCCAAAAAGCGTCGAAGAGAAAAACATAGAAATAAAAATTCAGATTCACCAGATGTTAACAGAGAACACAAAAGGAAAAGAAAGAAAAAATGTTTAGACATCGAAGAACCGTTACCTCACCCACGAATTACAATTAAGGTAAGTTTTTACTATTTTTCTAGAGGTAAAATCCATTGTGTACTCAACTTGAACTCTAACCAGAGCAGAACCCCGATTTGATCAACTGTTTTTACTGTGCTACCTTTGTAATTTTTCGTGTTCATGATTTCTCTTCCCTTTTTAATAATGTCCTATTTTTGATCTGAGTTCTATTCCTCGGAATTCTGGTGTTTTATATTGACTAGATTTCTCAGTCAAAAATTGTATGTTCTATCTATACTTTAATGAATGCCCCAATACAGTCTTAAAAAAAAGGAGAGGTTGTATAATTTTTGTTATATGTTTGCTCAATTACATAAGTTTTTCTGTGAACTTGCTGAGTAGTAGAACGATCAAATTTGTGAGAATAAATCCGTTTATTATGTGATAAATCTGGATATTAGCGTTGATTGAAAAGTACGGAAAGATACGCAATGCCTATACAAATATCTGTGCCCACCGACGTTTCTCATTCCCCTTACGTCGCTTGCCTCATGGCCCTAGTCACGACCCTTGTAAGGTGGTACCTCTGGCGGCTCAACGGAAAATCTCTCATTTTATTTTATGATACCCAGCAGCAGGTTTAAAATTTCATTTTTATGATACAGGCAACAATAAGCGTTTATTGAGATAATGACGCCAGGGTAATGTAATGATGCGTTATTTGTCGACGACTTATGTATGAACACAGTATGAAAAAATTACAAAGTAGAAGAATGATTTATATTATTATTTAATGAATGAATGTATTTGTATAACCACGAAAAAACAACCTTTCTACCGTTCGATTAACGGTTTTATCGTAAATACCAACGGAATTTTAGGAATATTGACAAAAGTATTAGAACATGGCAATAAGTAAAAATGTCTATTCTACGAATATTCACAATAGTATTAAAAAGTTTACCTGGAAATTCATTTTATAATAATAATATTTATTCAATAAAGATAGATACAGTAATACATAAAAAGATACATTAATATATAGAAAATAATTACAATAAATTGAATAAACAGTTTAAGTCACTGAAGTAGTTATCATTACTACTTGTATTGTGACCGGAAAACATGAACAAATAAGTTTTTTGTCAAATCCAGTAAATTGTCAAGTTTTATAATAAATTTTTAGGGGGTACCATATCAATTGTTAGTCACATAAACTGCTGAAATGGATACTGTCAATTATGATAGATAATATATTGCTAAAGAACTGTCTATCTATTTCCATAATCCACTTCTTAATTCGCTTTTTAAATGCATTGTAACTTTTTGAACTTTTTACTTTGTCTATTCTACGAATATTAACAATAGTATTAGAAAGTTTACCTGGAAATTCATTCTCTTGATTAATTTCTGAAGTATCTACCTGACCAGTTAAATACATTTACTAAGGGAAAATGGTTGATATCTGCGTATTTGTATCGTAAAAAGTGGGATGCGGATTTTTCCTGTATTTGCAAGTGCCCTGATCACAAACTAGAGCTACTGGAAGAAGTTGTATCTTTTCTAAGCCCTTAACAACATATGTTATTATCTGTGCCATGATATCTTCTTTTACGGTCCCATTTGAGGTAAAATAGCATAATGGAATTTTCCAATTATCAAATATGCCTATAATATAAAATACTAGCGCTGAATTGGCGGCTTTATTTTTTCGCCCAAGAAATCCCAAATCCTTGTAACCTTCAATACAGTCATAAAACTGATTATATTGTAATTTAGATTCTAAATGAATTTCATCAAACAGAATTACGCAAGCCCGTTCTCTTCTAGACATGGTTTTGACTTTTATTTCAAGTTTTCCAAACCAGTTTTTAAATTGATAACACGAAGCCAAGACTGGATTGTTCGAACTGATGGCAAAGAAAATGATAAACATTGTCTTAAAAATTTGTAACATCCAGGTGACTTATAATAGAGAGAAAGCGCCAAATGTCGTTTGTTTGTTTTCCATACTTTTTTTTTTGTTGAAGATAACTGCATGCCGATGAATGTTTTCACAGAAGAACTTTTCTCTTTTAACAAATTGGCCAAAAGATTTTCAGTTGTTAGCTTTGATTTTCTTTGCAAACGAGAATATTGCATTCTTTGAGCTCTAAACTTTTTTCTTAACTCAACATAACTTAGTACTTAAAATACTAGACCTTTTTTCACTTCAGATTTTGTTGAAGATGGGGTATCTGTAAATTCTATTGTATTTGGCGCTGTTCCAGTAGTTGGACTTTGACAACTTGTGCTGTGATTAACAAATTGTGCAGGTTGGTCAGGATCGATGTCACCATCATGGGGCCCGCTTTCTCGAATAGGTTTTTAAATGTTCTTCTGAAATATAAAATCGATTTCTTAAAAAATTGTAGTTAGAAAAATGAAAAACACAATTTAACAATGAACCTATACATTACTGCTATACTAAAAATAGTTGTAAATTTTTCCCTCGAAAAGACCCGTTTACAAATTTTGAGCAAGTTTTGTTTAAAAAAAAACAATAAAAAAGTACATTCTTACCTCTAGGCGTTATTGGACGGAATTGCGAAATATCCTCTTGTATTTGGGAAGTACCAGGAATGTTTTTTGTAACTGAAAGCAAAAAAACATACAATACCCAATTACCTGTATGCTTATATAATATAATAAAACTAAATAGTTCAGTTAAAAAAAACTATTTTTTTTTAAATAGGTTAATGGCTTTGGCTGAGGTCAATTAGCCAGACTATGTATGTCACTGATTAATTCATATATATATGTTATATACCTTAAATTACTTAGTACATATTAAATAAATTCCTTAATCAGCATATTGTGTAATAACATGTTGTTTTATAAATTGTTGAACCTTATTTTTGCTTACATTGTATTTTTTACCTTTTTTGAATTGTTTAGTTATATTGTCAGTCTAGAATTTACTTCGAATCTTGAAACTTGTAACTTTTGTTAAATAAATAATTTTTAAAAAATCTTTTTCCGTGTGTAAAAAGTTATTTTATATATATATATATATATATCATAATTTTATTTAAAATTTGTTTCATTTTTCTGCAGGATTGAGCACAGTAAATATGTTTATTTGTGTTAGTATTTTTTATTCTAATACATTTTTTTTCCATTTTCTTGTTTATATATATATATTTTTTTTTTCCATTTTCTTGTTTATATATATATATATATTTTTTTTTAATAATCATTTTTTTTCTCCATAATTTATTTATTTTTTAAACATCTTTTTACACCATTTATTTTTTTATTTTTTTTAAGCCATTTTTTTTTATTTTTTCTCATAATTTGTTTTTTTTTCTTAATATTTTTTTTTGGATTTTTTCTAATTTAATAATTGTTAGTAATTACAAATACAATGTTGTGTTTTGCATAATTGCTTACAAATTTTACAATTTAAGTTTGCAGTTTATTATGTGTTGGTACAGTATGTAGAGAGTGTTTATACTTTCTGAAAAAATAATACAATTAAGGTCTATTGGAAGGGTTATATTGGCAGTTATTAGTTGATTATATAATTTCCTAATATTTTGGGTATGTAACGGACACTCAAGTAGGATGTGTGTCAGTGTACCTATATCTCCACAGGAACAATATGGGTTATCAATCATTTTTAGCCGATGTTTATATACAGGAGTAAGTGCATGATTTGCATGCACTCGATTTATTGTAACTATAAAATTTCTGTTCACCTCTTTGTAGAACCAACTTTGTTTAGGGATCCTATCCTGATGTTTTTTAAAGTTTAATCCAGTTGTAGATTCATTATAGAGTTTTTGCCAGTTTTCTTTAATTTTCTGTTTTTGTGATTTGAATATGTCGGAGGGTGGTAATTTGAGTTGGAGTTTTTCTCCTGTTTTTATGGCTTCCTTTGCAAATTTATCAGCTGTTTCGTTACCAGTTATACCAACATGAGCTTTTATCCATACACATATGACTATTTTGTTATTTGTGTGAATTTCGTGGTATAAGTTCAAAATGTTTGCTTCAATATGATTTAATGTTCTCTTTATGTTAATATTTTTTAATCTGTCCACTGCACATTTACTGTCTGTAAATATTACATATCTATTTTTATCTGAATTTAATATGTATTTCATTGCTTGTAAAATTGCTGTTATTTCTTCTGTATATATATAGAAGCCTCCTTTGGTAAAGTATATTTGGAATTATGTTTTTGGTTTATGTGGTAGAACGCGCAGCCTGTTTGTTCATTTGCTTTTGAACCATCTGTAAATATATATTCGTAATTTGGCCAGTATTTGTTTTTGAATTTATTGAATTTGGTTTGAGTCAGGTTTGGTATTTCGTCATGAATTTCGAAATAATATGTTGGTATTTTGTGAGCGTAGAGATTTTCAGGTAGGTATGTAAAGTTAGGTAGTTTCCCGTTTGTATGTAATTTGTGTTGGTAGCTAGATATTTCCATAAGACTTTCCACTATAACTGGGTTTTTTTTTGAGTACCAGTATTTATAGGTGAGGACCTGAACTGTTAATGATTGTAACCTGTTGAGGTATAATGCTTCCTTTGCTATTATTTTAGTAATAAACATATTACTGAGTAATTGTCTTCTTAGTTTAAGAGGTGGTATTATTGCTTCCGCTTGCATAATATTTATAGGGGTGGATCTGCTATATCCTAGGCATATTTTCAAACATTTATTCTGTTGGGCTTCAATTTTGTTTGTGTGTTTCAGCTGCTGTCCCATATAGATGACTTCCATAATCTATAATTGACCTTACCATTGTTTTATAAAAGAGTAATGCCGTATTTGGATCCGCTCCCCACTTTGTATTCCAGAAAGCTCTTAATATATTCATTGAATTTTCAGTTCTTTTGATTACTTGGTGTATACAGTCTTTCCATAAAAGTTTCTTGTCTAACAGTAATCCAAGGTATTTGATGGTATTTTTTATGGGAAAGGTGTATTTACCTAGGGTTATCTGATTTTGCGGACAACTTCTAGTTCTGGAAAAGATACATACTTCGGTCTTGGTTTCTGATATAGACAGCCCAATATTATCAAGCCATTTTTGGATTGGATCAAATTCCGCGTTAAAAATTTTTGTACATCTTTCAACTGATTTTTCTGTGGTGTATAACACAATATCATCGGCGTACTGTACTATTTTAGATTTTGGTGATATGATTTTTTCAATATCCATTGTATAGAGGGTGAATAGGATTGGACTGAGAATGCTGCCTTGTGGTAAACCGTCTCTGGAAATTCTTGGATCTGAAATGTGTTGGTTAATTTTTAAGGAGACTGATCTATTTGAATATGCGTTCTTAATGAAATTTGCCATATGAGTTGGTAATCCTATGTTGATGAGCTTTTCCTCCAGTAAATTCAATTGGACATTATCGAAAGCTGATGCTACATCGATAAATGTAGCTAAAGTGTGGTGTTTTTGTGAATAACCCAGGTAAATATCGTTTACTAATATTGTTAGAGGTTCTTGGGTGGACCTACCTTTTCTAAATGCATATTGTGAGTCAGGCAAAATTTTTTCACTCTCTAACCAATGTTCGAATCTGTTCTTAATCATTATTTCCAAAGTTTTAAAGAAGCATGATGAAAGTGATATATGATTCTGAAGTATCGTCTCTTTTACCTGGTATTTTACCTGGTATTTTGATGGGTATAACGATGTAGTCTTTCCATTTTTCGAGGAAATGTATCTTGTTTGTCCAGATAGAGTTGTATAGTTCTAGCAGAGGTTTTTTATGTTCTATCGGCATTTTATAAATCATTATATATGAAATATTGTCCTTACCGGGGGCGGTATTTTTGGTTTGTTTCAAACTTTGTTCTAGTTCCCACATATTGAATATTGAGAGTAGAAATGCATTGTTTCGTTGTACTGTAGTTATTTGGTGTATAGATTTGTTGTCAACCCCAAGGGGAGAGATTTTGGTATGAAATTCATTTACCCAGTCCGCTTCAGGGTCTATTGGTGTTTTATTTGATTGTTTTCTATTTTTAAATCGATTTACTTTATCCCAGACTTCTTTAATTGGTGTTCCTTGATTAAGACTCTGACAATAATTTCTCCAGCTCTTCCTTTGGTTTCTTTAAAAGTCCTTTTTGCCACTGCATCTAGTCTTTTGTATTCTATCAAGTTGTTAAGATTTGGCGATCGTTTGTAGTGGGAAAATGCTTCTTTTCTTGCTAGAGCTGCTTTGTTGCAAGTTTCATTCCACCATTGCTTTGAGCAATGATTGCGTTTTTTGTTTGTTGAAAATTGTTTTGGGATAGCGTCCTCTGCTGCTTTGTTTATATTTTCGATGACACCATCATATGTTGTTTTCGGTTCTGTCAACTGTAATACAGAAGAGTATAACTCCCAGTTTGCATCTTTGAGTCTCCATAAGTTGTGGGTTGTTGGTGATCTTTCTGGTAGCGAAGTTTTACATTCTAGTTTGACATGTATTGGAAAGTGATCTGAACCATATGGCTCTTCTAAGGTAGACCATGTAATTTGTTGAGTTAGATCTTGGGTGCTAAAGGTTAGGTCTATAACTGATTTCCTAGTGCTGACTAGCGTGGGAGATGTATCATTTAATATAATTAAATTATAGTGTTCTATGGCTTCCAATAGTACCTTACCGTATATGTCGTCACATTCATTATTCCATGCCAAGTTATGGGCATTGAAGTCGCCCCCAATTAAAAATGGTTTTGGGATTTGGTCGAAAAATTGTATCCACTGTTGCAGTGATATACGAGTTCGCGGTTTAACATATATAGAGACTATATATATTGTTTTCCCAATTTCGGGTATATCGACTGATATACACATATATTCAAAGCTAATTGTGGTATGTATTGGTATCTCTTGATACCATATATTTGACTTCACCAAGATAGCTGCTCCACCATAGCCTTCGTTACGGTCGCAGCAGATATTGTTAAAACCAATGAACCCATAGTACTTGCCTGGGCGGTACCATGTCTCGGATAATAACGCAACAGTGTAGTTACCCTTATCTACTAGGTATTCTAAGTTTGTTTTATTCGAGACTGCCGATCGGCAGTTCCATTGCAAAATATTTATGTGGTTTAGATCTGAGAAAGTGACGACATATTTACATCTAGTGTTGATTTAACTAAATTTTCTAGTTCTTTCTTATTTACATTTATGTTTTTTGCTTCTAATAAAATCGTAACAATTTGCATAACTAATTGAAATATTGAATTTATTGTGCTCAAATCTGCAGATGGTGATTCCAATTGAGAATTGATATTTTTGGTATAATTTGGATTTTCTAATATTCCACCACAAGGCATTGGGTGTCTTGGGAAGGATATCATTTCTTTCTGCAATTTTAAAATTGGGTCAGGACTGTTTGGCCTTTGCCTTTTGTGAGCTCGAGGGTTGGAAAGGTTTGTGGTTGGATTTGTAGCATTAAAATTTGTTGTTGGAGTTAAATTGGTGATATTGGATGGGGTTGGATCGATTATAGGTTGACTGGAATTTAGGGGGGGGGGGGAAGATTTGGGGCAGTGTATATTCATAGTTTGTGAATTTGTCACATTTGAGTTACTGTTTGTAAAACTTGCATAAGAATTTCTACCTATCTGTTTGCTTGCATCATGGTAACCTATATTATTTGTTGACATAGACTCTTTAATTAACTTCTGTCTTTTAAATTCCGGGCACGCTTCTAAGTTACTTGTAAAATGGTCACCCGTACAATTGAAACATTTTGGTGTAAGTTCAGTATCTTTGCAATCTTTAGTGCTATGAGATTCTCTGCATTTGCCACACATTGGCTTGCCCTTGTACTGGTTTCCAGTATGCCCGTATCTTAAGCAGTTAAAACAAAGCAGAACTTTTTGCTTATATGGTTCAACTTCCTTCAGTACCTTATTGATTTTAATATATTTCGGTAAAATTTGTGATTTAAAGTGAATGATACATGTTTTAGTTGGAACATATTGTGTACTTTGTTCATCAATGCGTTTCCTATTTAGTCTTTTAACTTGCACTACTTCAAACTTGCAATGCAAGTCAAACATTTTTATGTTATTTTTAATATAATCTTCCGAGAATTCCGTTGAAATATCCCTGACCACGCCCTGTCTAATAACCATAAAGTTAGGTATGTATATTGTTTTTAATAAAAATTTGATCATTTTTCATGGATAATAGATAGTTAGCTGATTTGTAATGTTTAAACTTAATTCTTATTCTATTTCTGCCAATTGAGTCGATGCTAGAAATTTTATCATCAATTTCCGCGAAATTAGATAATACAATGTCTCCTATTCTTAGCGCATTTAACCTACCTTTGAATAAATTTGAATTGTTTTCTAAATAAACATGAAAAGGCCCTAAATCATTTTGTTGATATAAATAATCTACCTTATGTTTTGCGACCTCTTTTTCAGAAGTATTAATTGAGGTAATTACTGTTTTACTTTTTTGAGTATTTGTTTGGATTATTTCAGAATGTTTATTTATGATACTTATCTGGTATTTTTTCTCGTATCCTAAAAATTCGTCTACCGGGAAGTTTGTAGTTTCTGCATTTATTAATTCCATATCAATATCTTTATTTTCGGGGTGCCTTCCCCCGCTAGTCTCACTCATAGATTATATTTTATTTTTCACTTAATCATAGAAATAAATTTCACAAATCGCTTAATATATTTTGATTGTAAATAGTTTTTGTTTAGACTATAGAGATAACACCCATTTTGCTAATTATCTTTTAATTACGGTACGTCCGCTCTCTAGGAAGGTCCGAAACAAACTGAAAAAAAAAACTAATATAATCAAAATTATATTATTTTTGCGATGGAAACTGGCTGTTTCCAAACAATTTCACTATTTAATAGTAAAATTTTACAATTAACTAGTGGAATTATTTGCAGACAATTAGTTTCATTCGCAGCAATAACATGATTCCAAAAAATAAGGGTTAAAACAGTAAATTCAATCAAAATTATTATACTTGTCCTGTACGACTTAATACAAAGTAACACTTATTTTTAACCCGTAACCGCAGACGCGGGTTCATTTTGACCCCTCGTTCATGGCGATTGCGCTATTTCTAGCCACTCCCACTATATACCGCGCTTAGCGGTTCGGTACCTTTCCATCTTCCAGTATTAGGCTTGTAGCCTAAGAGTGTAGTTTGTGTTGAGCGTTTTTGAGTTGTAATTAAATTTCAAATTTTCGACGGGGTCAAAAAGACGTCAGGTCTGTATTTACCTTATTTATTTTATTTTACCGATGCATTATTTTCTTGTTTTTTTTTTAAATTAGAAATGAATTTCGACGATCAACCTGGTCCTTCCAAGAGGGTAAAGTATGGCGACAAGAACTACGAAGAAACATTACTAAACTGGATGAGATACTTTCTAGTGACAGTGACGCAGATTCCGACGCTGAATATATTCCAAGTGACCATGAGAGCGAATTGGACGAAGATATGGAAAGAGAAGAACTTACAAATAAAGAAAACCAAAGTGAAAACTCAGAGACACACACTGAATCCAATTATTTCTATGGGCGAAACCGTTTCAAATGGGCCAAACTGTCTCCATATAATAAGAGCTCACGTATTTTGCAGCAAAATATTGTTATAAAATGTCCAGGTTTAAAAAAAGTAAATAGCCAAAATGCCGATCCTGAAGAAGTGTGGAATTTTTTTTGATGATAAGATTCTCACGCACATTCTACAGTGGTCTAATGCGCGTATGCAAATTATCAGATCAAAATATAAAAATGTAAATAACAGTGACACTCGGGACATTGATATTATGGAATTCAAAGCCTTTCTCGGATTGTTACTACTAACATCTATTTCTAAATCTAATCATGATAATATAAGATTTTTGCTACCGATGGATCAGGTGGAGGCATATTTAGATGTGTAACAAACTCCAATAGGTTTGCAATAATTCTGACTTGTTTACGCTTTGATGATCCCGAAACTATACCTGAAAGAAAAAAAAACAAATCCTTTAGCTCCGATTTCAGAAATATTCAATGCTTTTATTGAGAACTGCCGTAGCGTTTACGCTTTAGGTACAGGAGTATGTGTAGATGAGATGTTAGTTTCATTTCGAGGCAGGTCAAAGTTTAAGATGTATATGCCTGCAAAACCCTGTAAGTACGGTATAAAAATAATGGCCCTGACAGATTCTCGAACCGCATATCTTTACAGTGCTTATATATATTGTGGTAAAGATTCTGATGGTTTTGATTTATCCGATGAAGAAAAAAAATACTCTAAACCAACACAGGCAGTACTAAAACTTACAAAACCAATTCACGGCACAAACCGAAATGTTACTGCCGATAATTGGTTTTCCTCGATAGAGTTGGTAAATGTGTTGAAGACAAAAAAACTGACCTATGTAGGAACTTTAAAAAAAACAAAAGGGAAATTCCAACGGGCTTCCTACCCACTAGAAAAAGGCCTGTTGGCTCCAGCTTATATGGTTTTACCAGGGACATGACTATAATATCCCATGTACCAAAACAAAACAGGGCAGTACTATTGGTCTCTTCAATGCATCACAATGAAAGTATTGACAGTGATAACGGAAAACCAGAAATAATATCTTATTATAATTGTAATAAGGGTGGAGTCGATACTTTAGACGAAAAGTGTAGCGTATATTCAACAAGTCGACGAACACAACGATGGCCAATGGCTATCTTTTTTAGAATGTTAGACATTGCATCTGTTAATTCGTTTGTAGTTCATCAGTCCTATAGAGATAATGCAAAACTTGAACGATATGATTTTATAAAACAATTAGGAATGAAGCTACTGGTTCCAGAAATGAAGCGAAGGTTTCAATATTTTCGCATTGCCCGTGAAGTTAGAATGTGTATCGGACGTGTACTGAAAATAAAGGACGAACTGGATGAATATAATAACGAAGAGGAAAAATTTAAAAAAAGAAAGAACTGCAGACGGTGTCCTTCAAATAAAAGAAGAAAAACATCTCATTTTTGTGCTATATGCAAAATTCCCATTTGCATGGACTGCACAAGACGAGTTGGTAGAGACTGCATAGCTTGAAAAATACAGGTTGTTAACCTATTGCACATTTTGCCATGATTTGTTGTTTTTGTTGCTAATATGTTTTTTCATTTCGTATTTGCTAGTTTGTTTAGTTTTTAACACCAAATAGTATATTTGTTTATTTTTTCTTTAATTATTAATACCAAATTTATGGATATGTCAAAAATACCAAAATTTTGTATCTTTACATATATATGTTCTGTAAAAGCTGTTTTTTGTTATAAATCGAATAACTTTCTCAGAAGGTACCTTGAGGAGGTTGTTGTGTTGATATAATAAAGATATATTTGTTTATTTTCTTATTTTACATTTGTTAGAACGTTTTGAACATAGGGGTCAATGTGACCACACGTCTGTTATAGTGTAACTAAATTATCACGTCTGTGGTTACGGGTTAAACATGAAAATTCAAAATGATTTATCATTATTCACATAACTGAATTAGGAAACAAAAATATAATTAACCTACATACCTTTCCTAGATACGGGTACTGCATATTTCCTTAGAAGTTTTCTTTTGCCACTTAGGTAAACATCGTTTTTGCAAAATGATTTTCGCATATGTGATAATTTTTTAGCAGCATCTCCTCCATCATAAAAATATCCATATTTCCACAGTTATGTATCCACTCAAAAAGTATATTTGATTTAGACACTGGGAATTTAAAAAAACTAATAGTATTGTCTTTATTTTTCTTCTTATTGCAACATCCCCTATAACTACAGGCATTTTGTTTTTTCATCTCCATAATTTAATAAATGTATGAAGCACAACGAAACAGTCAAAAATACAAAACACTGAAACTGCTAGTTACCGATACCATTCAACTGCCAACTAAAGATTAAAAGCGCACCACCGAGCGTACAAAGCGAACAGATAAAATGTACCGTACCTACTGGCCACACCTCCCTTGGCAAAATTCTCGGGCTTGACGACACTATCGCCATCTATTTCTCGGACACTTTTCAAGCTACATTTTGGCCCGTAAGGTTGCGTATCTTCCCGTACTTCTCAATCAACGATATTAGTTAATATTATAAAAGACAGTTACGAATTTTATTTTGGTCTTTTATAAAAATGTGTTTCTATTTATAACCTCATTATATGCAATCAGTTATTGTGTCATTTATGATCATTAATTGTCTTTTAAGAGTCAATTTAAATTAAGGGATCTACATTTTCGTTTAAGATCAAACCAATTCCTTTGCCGGATGGAGAAGTTGCATCTGAATCCAACCCTCAATGTTTTTATGTACCAAATGAGGCAGATGACAATGCTCCTCCACCATTCCCTCCTCCAAAAGCAGCAAAGATAGAAAAAAGAGAAATTAGAAAGAGTAGAAGTCCTAGAGTATCAGATGCTGGAAAATTTCAAGACAGATACAAACTGCCTGTTATTGGATTACCTAAGAAACCAGCTGGCGGAAATATATGTGATGTTTGTCAAGGGGATGGCTCAGCCAGTAATTCTGTCAAGTAAGATATTATTTTTCCCTAAAAACTCATTGATTTGTTGTTGGAAACGCTGATTAGACAGATGTTTAAATTTCAGACGAAACCAATTTATTACATCAAGATCAATTTTAATTCCATCTGTAAATAAGTTGTACCACAGATACATATTTCTTTCTTAAAATCATTTTATGTAGTTGATTGTTTTTTAACTCGCTAACACTTTCAAGCTCGTTAGATGTGATCCAAACTGTTGCAATTATCAGAATTTCAAATAAATGATGCAACATTTATACATGATAATGTGCGGTTCTGCATTATTCGGATGGTTATGGGTAACTTGACGAGGTTAAAATTAAGCGATATGCGTAATGACCATATTTAGATCTAATCTAACATGTGTTGGATGAGATTGGGAAACATTTATAGATAAATGTGCTACTCTGCATAAATTCCCGAGAGCTTCACAATATACTGGTGCAAGAATAAGAGAATCTGCAGAATGTGATCCAAAGCATACCTGGTCGTTTGGAAGTTGCCAAAAGAAGGAATGCTGGTTGGTGAAAACCTAAAAGTATATCTAAGTAAAATAGATCAGATTCATTACTTCTCATTCCATTTATTACACTAAATAAACTTTGAACAATAAAACTTGCTTATTCAAGCAAACAGTAAACAACGGAAAAAAATTCGACAATAGTATATTGTAAAACAAGTATTGCAATGACTCATTTAGAAGCACTCATACTACAAAAAGTCATTGTGATACAAGTTTTACATACTATTTTTTATAAGGAATGTGCAACAATGGGTGGTATTAATAAAAATCAGTAGATACTTAATACTTACGGTTTCATAAGTTAATACTGAAAAGTATATTTTTAAAGTTTAAGTACAAACTGATACTTAAAGTATGTACTGAGAGAGTATAAGTTTGTACTTATGCTGACTAGTTCTTACTTAAATCTATATTAATAAACGATAGGTTATACTTATTAAATTAAGTATGTTCTTATACATTTTTAAGTCTGCTTCTTAGTATACTGATAGTTCTTGCTGAAAGTGTATACTTATTCGTTTAAAAAATGTTTGTCGTGCAACGTGCTCCAAAAGTTTATAAAATCAGACGAAAAGATCCTCGTGATCGAGATTATGTGAAATTGTATCGTTTTAACCCCGAAAGTGTGGCATGGTTAACAACACATTTTTTTGACATTGATACCGGGGAAACCAGAGGAGGGGCCATAGACAATATTACCAAAATGAAAATCTTTTTGTGATATATCGCTGATCCAGGTAGGTCTTTTACTTTCCTTAGTACACTGTCAAATATTAATATATTATGTTATTAACTTTTTGTTATATTTGGCTTTAGGCTTCCAGATTGGTGTAGCAGAAGATATTGGTGTAAGTCAACCACGGTATCAAATGTGGTACATCTTGTGAGCCAAAAAATTATTGAAAAATCTCATATTTGGATAAAGTTTCCTCATGTATGGTTGTACTTTTTTTGTTATCTATTTAATTAATTACCTTTGAAACCGTAGGGCTATGAAGCGATACAACAGGAAAAACAAAAATGGCGAGCAAAATTTCGCTTTCCAACTGTTATAGGTGCAATTGATTGTACGTTGATAGGAATTAAAAAAGTTGGGGAAAATCATCATGGTAGCGAATACATTTGTCGCAAACAATTTCCCGCAATAAATGTACAAGCAACATGTAACGCCGATGAGTTATTTACAAGTGTTAGTGCAGAATGGCCAGGTTCTGTACATGATAGCAGGATTTGGAGGAACAGTCACATCTGTGGTGTATTAAGAACATTTGGCAATGCAGTATTGTTAGGAGATAAGGGATATGGTATTGAAAAATGTTTAATGGTCCCAATTTGAGAACCAAGAACTGCAGAAGAAGTAGCATATAACAACCTTTTGAAAAATGAACGTGTAATTTTCGAAAGATGCTTCGGACAGTTAAAGCAACGATTCCCTTTATTACAAAATACAATTAGACTACCATTAAGAAAAGTGCCATCCATTATTATAGCATGTTGTGTTCTTCATAATATTGGAAAATATTTAAAAGATGAAGAAGTGTTTAAAATTGAAGAAGGCTTACATCCAGACGATGAAATGAAGACGAAGAAGAAGAACCTGTTGGACTTATTGAACTTCGAAGGGAAGGTCAAGTCATACGAAACCATTTAGCTACAATTATTTACGCCAATCAAAATAACTAAGATAATTTTTATTAAATTGAAAATACATATTTAATTACAAAATAGTGTAATTTTTCTCTCCTTCTCTTACAAAATGATCCTTATTTAACTCTTTCTCCAGCTTTGCCTTTTTAAGGTTTAGAACATGCAGTTGCTTCAAAAGCACCAATATTTGTAGTTCCATGGTGCTTAAAGTACATGTTTCCTCCGTTTCGTACTATCATTTTTTGTCGCTTTGGACGTGCAGGTAACGGTGGTGGCAGTGTTAAAGGAGACACTGAAGCGACTGACGGACCTGCCACTTCATCGGACTGTTTTTCTTTTTGTTCGTCAGAAGGGATTCCAACTGCAACATGTCCTGAAACGAAATATTACACTAGCTTATATACATATTGTAGTATATTCCAATTAACGTTCTTTTAAGTTCTATTGTTGTTCATGCAACTTTATATTATTGATTGTAAATAATAAATGTCATTCAAAAATAAACCTGTCATTGAGTTGACATATGTGTAATTTACTCTTACATACACAATAAATTGGTGTCAGAAGCTGGTCAAGATCTGTCTTGTCATGGATACAAAGCGCCTGAGTCTTCTTATAGTCTATCTTCAAATTGCTTGATTTTTGAACATCGAGTTGTGATTCCATCGTCTCTTCGTCAAGCAATTTTAAACGGCATTCATTTGGCGCATTTGGGCATTGTCAAAATGAAAGGTTTGGCACGATCATTTGTTTACTGGCCAGGAATCGATGCATATATTGAACTTATTGCTAAATCTTGTGCTGAGTGTGCCAATCATGCTCATGATCCTCCTAAATTCAACACACATCATTGGGAATATCCTAAAGGCCCATGGGAACGTATCCATATAGACTACGCTGGACCAGTAGATGGTAAGATGCTTCTAGTTATCACTGATGCTTATAGTAAATGGCTTGAAGTTAAGGTCACAAGTTCCAGTACTAGCACTGCTACAATTGATATTCTCGATCAGTTATTCACTACTTATGGTGTACCTAGCATTGTTGTTTCAGATAATGGCCGTAAATTTGTTTCAGATGAATTTGAAACATTTCTCAAGATAAGTGGAGTGAAATATCACAAACTTACTGCTCCTTATCACCCGTCGACAAACGGTCAAGCAGAAAAATGCGTAGGCAGAACACAAAGAGCCTTACTTAAAATTGATATGAGCCAAGGTTCTTTACAACGAAACTTGAATAAGTTCTTGAGACAATATAGAAAAGCTCCTCAGTCAACTACTGGACAACCACCTGCTTTATTATTTTTAAAACGAAACATTCGCACACGATTAGATCTTGTTCGACCCGAACCTATCAACGAGAAGATTTCTGAGAAACATCAAGCTGATTTTATAAATACGTACCGAGAATTTAAACTACATGAAAATGTATATTTTCTTGCCGGTAATCCAAAATTAGATAAATGGATTCCAGGACAAATTAATTCTCGTCTAGGAGAGCTACATTATGAAATCAGTTACACGGATAAAAAGTATAAACGTCACGTCGATCAAATTCATGCTTTTACAAAGAAATCAAAAGAAGGGGAAGAAACAAGAAAGAAACCAGAAAGAGTAACATTTTTTGAAGATAAAATTGGTGCTAATTTGACAACGTTTCCCACCACAAGCACACGACGTCGTACTCGATTTTACAAAGATAGCTTAACTCCAAGATCTACGAGTGCACAACAAGAAATTAATACTGAAGTAATTACACCTTCATCTAATGCTCCTTTGACTTCTCAAAATGTGTTGCTTAAAGAATCGACTATACAAGCTACGTCAACTCAAGAATCTGTAATTTCAAAATCTTTACCAACTTCAAGTGTTGAGAACTCTACGTCTACATCAGAAGTTCAATCCTCAACGTCTCACACATCTTTTTCACCTATGGTAAATGATTCATTCCAAAATCCATCTACCTCTGCAAATTTTCAAGAAGAAGTGATTATTTTACCAGGTATTTTGTTAAGAGTAGGATTGCACTCCTCTTGATCCCCCTGTAGTGCCGTGTACATTAATTGTTCTGCTGCACTTAGCTTTATCTTTCTATTCCCAATTATGTTGGCATCAGTCTTTTTTTTTACTACTGCCTTCAGGTTGTTAATTTTTTTTTAATAATCTTTTGAAATCGGTAGGTTTTCCAAAATTATCTACAACGTTTTCATAGTAACTTACATTTTATAATAAGGCATGATAACTTACTTTCATAATGTTGTTAAAGCGTGGCTAAGACGTGTTGTTTTCTTTAATTTATTGCGGGAGTTTTCCCTTTATTTAAAATAATAGGGTTATCCCGAACAAATTTCGCCACAAATGTTAAATCCGTCTCTTTAGTTTTTGAAACAATTCTCTCATTGCCACTTTTTTCACTTCCAGACGAAACGAACGACATGATGGTTGATAAATAAAGTAAATTCTTTCAGGTTTGTATACATCAAGTGTAGGTAAACTGATTTGAAAAAGTGTTAACATAAGTTTTTTGTATTTTTTTCTTGTAAATAAATTTCAACTAAATAAGAAAATACTTAAGAATAATCAGTAGATACTTATAAGCATTTTTTCTTAATATACATTTCAGTATTTACTTAATGATGATGCTTATACTTATAAGTAAATGTTGATTTTTATTAATACCACAGATTGTTTTTAATAAAAATGAAATTGCAATTAGGAATTTATATTGGGAACTCTCACATATACAAGCAACAGTTGACAGAATTTTTAAATTTGAATGTTTGTTAAGTTACTTATACATAGTTCGGGCGTGAGACAGGATTGGGAAAGAAAGTATAAATCTTATAATTTTGGTAAATATCTTCAGACTTACTATATGGTATTTATGTTTTGATTTGCTTCCATTCACGGTCATAATTCTGCCATTTGTTCTGCACGTGACAAAATTTAAATTCTGAAAAATTACTAATTGAAATACATACGATTGACATTACAAATCGTGATTTACCTTATAATTATACAGTGTGAATCACGATCAACGGGATGGAGGTTTATAGTGAAACGGTAAAAGTTTTAAAATTTTTGTCACTTTAGTAGTTTGTATATTCATATAGGCTACATTTTGAAATATACAGGATGTTACAATAAAGTGTGGCGTATAAAAGTTATATTTTTTCTTAGGGGACACCCTATATTTTATTGCATTTTTTGATTGCCCCTAAAAAATAAAATACTCCTTCATAATGGTTCCCTATACCTAAATACATAGGATTCCGAGTTATACTGACTTTTTTTAAAATGTGAACATTTCAAAAAAAATTAATAACTCATTGATATAACAAAGTCTAGCAAATTTTCTCTTACATCTGAATAGTTGGATATTCGTTGAATGTATTCCACAATTGAGTATTAAACATCTCTTTACGGGGTGTTCAGATTTTCAGTTTCATTATTAGATCATTCAATGTGTAATATCGGGCTTATTTTAAATGGAACACCCTGTATTTTAATAATTCACCATGTTCAAAAAAATATCCTCTTTCGAATGGTATAAGGGTGTCCTATACCTAGGTATTATATTTTTCGTGCAATTAACAATTTTCTTAAATTGTATGGTAAATCGATTTTAAAACAAAAAATGCATACATAATCTAGTCAGTACCTAACTTAATGTCATTTTATGACATTTCTCTGAACAATCTTGTGTTAGTTTCAAACTGTATTGCTACTAAAATGAAGCAGTACCCGTTAAATGAAAGAGTCAACATGATAATTTGCATTGGGGAATGTTTAGAAAATTATCTCCTAGCATCTGGAGTTTATGCTCAAAAGTACCCTGATAGAATTCACCCAAAGAGGGAAGTTTTCGAAAGACTGCTCAATAGATGCCGAGATACTGGTAGTGTTGCATACGAGAAGATGAACAAAACTAAACCAGTTATTGGCGACAACGCCAACGAATTTGATGTACGGCTATCGGTTACGGAAAATCCTAATACCAGTTCTAGAGAAATTTCAAGTGAATTAGGAATAATTCAAATGGGTATGTGTAGAATACTCAAGAAAAATCGTTACCATCCGTATCATATTCAACTACACCAGCAGTTGACACAACAGGATTATGATAAACGTTTAAATTTTTGTTTATGGACTTTTTTAATTATGCATTGTTTACTGACGAATCTACTTTCCACAATAATGACATAATTTTCATTATTGCGATACAGCAAACAAACATTTATTCCATACTGTTGATCGCCAACACCGATGGAGTGTAAACGTTTGGGGAGGCGAGTATGTTATCGGCCCATATATTTTGACGGACACCTGGACGGAAGAAAATTTTTGAGTTTTTTTTAAAAAAGACTTCTGGATCCTTCTCGAAAACCTATCAGTTAGCATCCGAACGAACGTGTGGCTACAATTAGACGGAGCTCCTGCTCACTTTTTATGTGCTGTTAGCTAAATTCTACTAAGTTTTGCATTAGAATTAAGGTTTTTTACTCTCTCGTACATAAAAATAGACCATAGAATACGAGCCGAGGGCGAGTTTTCTAAAGAACAAGCGCGATGGAAGGCTTTATGAAACAAGTTTTTCATTCTATTTTTTTCTACTTTGCGTTTTTTGTGTCCAAAATGTAACAAAATTTAAAAAATTGGAGAAATAAATCGATTTAGGGAATTTTGTATTCATGACGTAACGATTGGTATTGCTGTCATTAGCGTCAACTTGAAACATTTGTAATCGAATAATCGTGTGAATTTGCAATAAGTTTGTGGTTTTTACTTTGTTTAATCATCTACCTGCGTGAAAAATAATGGAAAATTATGAAAGATGTACCCTATCTTAACTGTTTATTGTAGTATTTATTGTTCAATGATGCATGTTACGAATAAATCTTTTCTTTGATTAAAGTTGGGTTATGTTATTTTTGTGCTTTATTTTATCGGTGTTGGTCTTATTACCAACCTTTATAAAAAGTGGAACAAGTAAATTTTTTATACGTGAATTATAAAAAAATAGTTTTTAATCTAATCCTAATTTTTTGCTCGTCAGTGTAATTTTATTATTGTATGTCATGAGTTTATTTTATTATTGTATGTCATGAGTTTATTTTATTATTTATGAAAATATTAAAACATTTTTCAGATGTGATGAATGTCAAAAAAATTATCATTTTGCTTGTCTGGATCCCCCTCTGAAGAAAACTCCAAAAATAAGAGGTTATTCTTGGCATTGCGCTGATTGTGATCCAACGGTAAGTGGAAAGTAAACAAATTTAAACAAGTGAACAAATTTAATTGCACTAGTCGTATAAAGTAAACAATAGTTTCATAATAATTTCAATTAATGCAAAAAATAAACGGTGTTAAAGATTAAAACTAACTTTTATGTACAGTAGGGTTCATCTGTAAGATGTCCTAAACAATATCCTATCATAAAATTGGTCATTTGTATACACCCGCAGGCTTTATCATGCTAACAAGAAAAACTGACCGACGACATACACACAGGATATTTTTTATAAAAACCTGTTTATCGTGTTTTTTCGTTGAAAAACGAAAACTAATACTTTTCTCGCATTTTAAATAGTGTTAATCGGAAAAGTAATAATGGTAGTGGTGTTATTGATAGAAAACGCATATTTACAAATGTATGGAAGTAATGAGCATGTTTTAGTCATCAATGGCTATCGATTTTATTTGATAATAACGAAAAATTTTCGGTTCTAAATTAAATTTAAATAACAGTTTTCAACAAATCGATTAAGTCTTATAATACTGTATATAATCCATATCAAAATTGTTCTGCCTGGACATATTTCTACAAAGAAAACAGTATTTGAAAAATTGAGGTTAGAATGTCGATCTCCTGCTCGAGTTGCAAGTAGGAAATTTCGGATGATGACAAGGTAATACAATGTGATAGCTGCAGAGTTTGGTTCCACCTTGAGGAAAAATGTAGTGGATTATGTGCAAGCGAAATCCGAGCTGTAGTTGTTCAAAAAAGAATTATAATGTTTTTCTGTGAGGTCTGTTGCTCGGCTATTAAAAGAGTGCCATACCTACTAAATAAAATAACTTCATTAGAATCTGAGATCAGTTCCCTAAAAAAAGAGATGGAAATCATGAAACAAATGAATTCCTCCAACAATATGGATCTCATTCTATCGGAAGTCTATGAACGTTCCCAACGAGCGAATAACATGAGGATCTATAATATGGAAGAATCAGGTGCACAGGAATTGAACCAATTGAACCAAATGAAATGTTTGGACAAATTGGGAAATTGAAAGAGCTCGGTAAAGATAGGAATTTACAAGGATAGGAGTAAAGAAAAGGATAAACTTAACAAAGGGAGGTACAAAGTTTGCTAAAATTGGTAAGATGTCTAAAACTAATTTTAAAGATGATCAGGAACAGTTTACGGTCATAAATTAAACTAATTGTTTGTAAATAATTCCACTATATAATCAGAAAATGATAAAAATTTGACAATTTTTTCGATATCAAAAATCGAAACAATTGTCAAATTTTATCCTTTTCTGATTATATAGTGTGATTATTTAGTTTCATTTATAACGGTAACATGCGTAGATTCCACAAAGTAAGGAATGATACAGTAAATTTATGGAACAGTTTAACTGAAAAAAGCTGAAGCCTGGACAAAAGAAAGGAAGGAAACCATTGACTGAGCTAAAACCGATCAACACATTTCATGGTACAAACATTTAATTTTTGATTTGCCATATATGTCCTCTAAGAGGAGTTATTGTGTGACTTCTTAAACTATGAGTTACATGTTTAATTTAAATATTTTTTAAAGGAAATTATCACATATTGCACACTTTAAGCACCAATTACATGTAAATGATTAATTGGTATTCTATTGAATCTAAAATTGATTTGTGCCAACAATTCTGGGCATGATATTACGCCATGAATTAATTTGTATAATAAAATCAAATCAGATCGATTTCTGCTAGTTTCTAAGGTATGAATTGATATATGCTCTAAGATTTGGGAATAATTGTATATACCCTGGTATAAGCCCATTTTATAGGCAACACCTCTCAAAAACCTGTTTTGTATACGCTCAAGATGATGGATATGAACTTGATAATGAGGGCTCCAGACAGGAGAGGCATATTGGAGACAAGAATATATGAGTGTCATGTATAATGTTTTTGTTGAAAGAATTGAAAATTCCCGTGTATTTCTAAGAACAAAACCTAGTTTTCGAGAGCGGCTGCTTACAGTTGAATTTATATGCTAAACAAATGTAAGTTTTTCATCAAATAATACTCCAAGGTCCTTAACAACCGATACTATTTTTATGATGTTATTATCAATATGATAGTCATTTTGAATTATAGGATTTGCTCTACTAAAAGTAATACATTGGCATTTATCAGGATTCAACAACATTCCATTTGATTCTGACCAGCTTATCGAGGAATTAAGATCTTCTTGTAGTTTGTTACAATCAGTTGGTTTTGAGATGTTTGTATATAATTTTAAGTCATCAGCAAAAAGAAGAAATTTACAATTTTTAAAAATAGTTCCTATGTCATTGATAAAAATGTTAAACAACAGGGGACCCAAGTGCGATCCCTGTGGCACTCCAGATGTGACAAGGAAAGAATTGGAAACAAAATTCTTAATTTTAACTAACTGATGTCTATTATAAAGATGGATATGTAACCAGTTTGTCAACCATGACGGAAAGCCAGCGGCAGACAACTTGTTGATTAATAAGTTGTGGTTCACTTTATCAAAAGCTTTACTGAAATCAGTATAGACCGAGTCAATTTGATTATGTTGTTCTAGTGCACTGACAATATCGGTTTGATATAATAATAAGTTAGTTACCGTTGATCGACCACCTACAAAACCGTGTTGTTGTTCAATTATTAAATTTTTACAATAAAAAGAAATATGACTGACCAAGAGTTGTTCCAATAATTTTGGTATGGCAGAAAGTTTGCTTATTGGTCTATAGTTTCGGATTTCTCCCTTAGAACCGTTTTTGAAAATAGCCGTTACATAACTATTTCGCCAGGTAGTAGGAAATATTTGATTTTTGAGTGACAAATTGAATAAAATTTCTAATGGTTTACTTAAAGAATAAACACACCTTTTCAGAATACACGAACGAATTCCGTCTGGTCCAGAACTCAGATTGTCTTTCAGTTTCATTATTCCACTAAAAACCTCCAGAAGGGTAATTTTCAAAGGGGGAATCGATACAATATTAACTGGATTGAAATTTACATAATCAGCTACCTCAATATTGCTATATACACTTCCAAAATGTTCAGCAAACAAATTCACAATATCTGTGCCACAGCTGGCTACATCATCATTGTATGTCATAATATTAGGAATTCCATGATCTTTTTTCAAAGAATTGATATAGTTCCAAAAATATTTGGGATTCGTTGAGATGTTGTTATCAACCATACCTATGTAGTCACTATAACATAACTTGGATACATTTTTGCACCTAGTTCTCAAACTACAAAAAGTAGTATAATCATTAGTATCAGACGTCTGTTTGAATCTTTTGTGAGCTATTTTCTTTTCTCTAATTAGTTGCTTCAATTCAGAATTAAACCACACCGGATAACTTGAGGATTTGAATCTACGAAAAGGTACAAAATTTGCCAAAGCATTATTGAAAATTTGATAAAAATTCTTAACCGCTAATTCAACATTACCACACAAGAACACATCCCAGTCAATAGCAGCAAAATAATTATTTAAACCAATAAAATCGGAATTTTTAAAATCATAGTAATAAGTATCAAACTTCATACTCTCATGATTATCTGGTAGTACTGTCACAGGATAATGCTACATGATGTGGATTGTTGGGCAATAATAGATCAATTGCAAGATTCACCGACATAATGTCTTGTGAATTGGAGAAAACTAAGTCCAAAAATACATTATTGTTATTAGGTATCGTATTTAATTTGTTTTAGTCCACTAAAAGAAAAATGTTCATTCAGTATCTATGCTGGATATCCAATTGGACAATGCTGTAATAGTCCATCCCGATCTTGGGGGTACCAAGTGGCCAATGGCAAATTATAATCACCAAATAAAAATACTGATGAGTTCATATAATTGAATAGTATATTTTCGACTGACTGACAGTGACTTTCATAGATGACGTTGCCAGAGCCCGGACGAATGTATGTTGAACCAAAAATGAAACTGCTTTTGTTGTGTGTAAGATGTACGAATAGATGTTCACTTCAGTAATTTGATAAACTTGTAAATCAGTCTTAAATGCCATCAAAACTCCTCCACCTCTTTTTAGGTTACTTGTTGATTCATTTCTATCACATCGAAATACTTGATAGTTTTTTAAACCAATCTCTGAAGTAGCAAATGAGTCTGTCAACCAAGACTCAACTAAGATTATGATATCGTAATCGCTACAGCTACAGCATTCTGCAATTCAATTAATTTTGTTCTCAATCCTCCAACATTATGAAAATAAATCTTGAATTTTTGTAGAGGGATTTCGCTTAGTTTTTTCTTAGGAGTTTAGTTTCAATAACCGGATGACCTGCTCTGTATCGAATAATCAAATTTTGTTCACCATTTTCTCTGCGTAATTTTAAGTCATTGTGAACCTTCCTAAACGCTTCTTGTTGTAATTTTGTTCTGTCAGGACCAATATTATATCTAGAGGAGGACAAAACTCTTCCTGATTTCAAGGCTTTAGTAACAAAATCAGGGTTAGATAAGACTGCTTTGACGGGTCTCGGCTTATTGGATTTCTTACCAACTCTTATCACTTGAACAAGCTCCTTTTCATGAACACCCACGGACTCCAGGATAATAACTACTTTTCTTCTATCATACTCAATACGTTGGTTGAATTCCCCTGATTCTTCCATATTATAGATCATCATGTTATTCGCTCGTTGGGAACGTTCATAGACTTCCGATAGAATGAGATCCATATTGTTGGAGGAATTCATTTGTTTCATGGTTTCCATCTCTTTTTTAGGGAACTGATCTCAGATTTTAATGAAGTTATTTTATTTAGTAGGTATGGCACTCTTTTAATAGCCGAGCGACAGACCTCACAGAAAAACATTATAATTCTTTTTTGAACAACTACAGCTCGGATTTCCCTTGCACATAATCCACTACATTCTTCAACAAGGTGGAACCAAACTCTGCAGCTATCACATTGTATTACCTTGTCATCATCCGAAATTACATGCTTGCAACTCGAGCAGGAGATCGACATTCTAACCTCAATTTTTCAAATACTGTTTTCTTTGTAGAAATATGTCCAGGCAGAACAATTTTGATATGGATTATATACAGTATTATAAGACTTAATCGATTTGTTGAAAACTGTTATTTAAATTTAATTTAGCACCGAAAATTTTTCGTTATTGAATTACGAGAGATGGGAGTAGCCACTCGCACGACAACACTGACGATCATTATATCTGAATTTAAGATAAAACACGTTTTGAATGGAACTAATGAGGACAAAACATTTGTAAAATGTAAAATTTAATAAAATATTGTTATACTAAAAGAGTAAAGGAAGTTAAAGTTGATTGAAAAACTGAAGAATGATTAATCATTTACATGTAATTGGTGCTTAAAGTGTGCAATATGTGATAATTTCCTTTAAAAAATATTTAAATTAAACATGTAACTCATAGTTTAAGAAGTCACACAATAACTCCTCTTAGAGGACATATATGGCAAATCAAAAATTAAATGTTTGTACCATGAAATGTGTTCATCGGTTTTAGCTCAGTCAATGGTTTCCTTCCTTTCTTTTGTCCAGGCTTCAGCTTTTTTCAGTTAAACTGTTCCATAAATTTACTGTATCATTCCTTACTTTGTGGAATCTACGCATGTTACCGTTATAAATGAACTAAATAATCACACTATATAATCAGAAAAGGATAAAATTTGACAATTGTTTCGATTTTTGATATCGAGAAAATTGTCAAATTTTTATCATTTTCTGATTATATAGTGGAATTATTTACAAACAATTAGTTTAATTTATGACCGTAAACTGTTCCTGATAATCTTTAAAAGTAGTTTTAGACATCTTAGCAATTTTAGCAAACTTTGTACCTCCCTTTGTTAAGTTTATCCTTTTCTTTACTCCTATCCTTGTAAATTCCTATTTTTACCGAGCTCTTTCAATTTCCCAATTTGTCCAAACATTTCATGATACTCTTCCTTTGCAAATATAATAGATATGTTCTCCAAATATTTTCTTCTTGGCCAAGGTCAGCTGAAAGAGAATTATGTATTCGAACTGGATAAAAATAATTTGATTCAATGGACGTAGCTTGTGTCTCTAATAAGTAAATAATAGTTCTAAGGATGATAGTATTTTATTTAGTGATGTATTCATCACAGAACCGCTGCAGCACTTACTTTCATTCAGTCAGTTGTCGTCAAATGATTAAAGAGAACCAAAGATACCTCAACATTTCCCTTCCCAGCTTGTTCTTCTGTTGAAATGTTAAAGAATGGCTCTGTATATGTTATAAAAACCTATTGAAGGAGAATAATACCATAGATATATAAACAAATTTTTTATATTGTTTACAAAATTTTTAACAGCAACACATAGTCACATTCTAACTGCTGTTGGAAGAAACGTATCATTCTAATTCGTAATGTTGCCATATGCACCATGATATTTTTCAATTCCTTAATAATATATTTGCATTAGAAGTTTTTATTGTAACCGTGTGTTTAGAAAATGATGAAATATCTTATGTCGAACTATTTTTATGAATCTACTACAGATCTAATGCCATATAATTACAAGAAAACTGCCTCAGTTTATTATTAACACCTGAAATGTTTACTTAATTCAAATCAAAATTTATCATAAGTTTCATATATCTACGCATAGTTCATTCGTAATTATTTGTGTTGTTTTGCTTACCTGGATATTTTTTTAGGCTAAGATTCTTTTTTGTGTTTAAATATAAACTTATTATTAAAAAAACATTTTATTAGAATAATTAATATAGTTCAGCGGTGAAGTGTAAAAAAACTGATTATTTACACCCTGAACTTACATTTCCCAAAATAAAGGCACACATCAGCTGATAGCGAATCGGCCGTGTTATGCCAACAGCCATTTCCGTCTTCCTTTTTTTAAGAGATAGCATGTTTTTCATGTTGGCGAGTAAACAAATATGATTTTAGGAATGACTTGTTGGGGATGTGAATAATACACTTCTTGATTGGAGATTTGGGGGGTTTGCTCATTATATAGTTTGCGAAGTTTATTTTTACTAAGCTCACTATCAAGGTACATCCTTTTGAATTTCTTTCGGGTATAGTGATATTCTGTTCCCTTAATCTTTTATTATAATCCTGATACTTTCTTTTCTCCACCCCTCCTTTCTTCTATTGTTCATAGGCGAGCGGGACGCACCCCCAAATTGACCTTACAGTGACCACGGAAGTACTAATCGCTAAGACCACTTTTACTCGTATGTTTTCGGGGTCGCTGAATACGAATATGAAATTATTTTTACGATAAAATTGGGGGAACATGGAAAAAACGGCAATTTCGGGTAAAATTGAGACAATTGAATTTGGCGTTTTTCTGTGTTCATCTCGCTATATCTTCCACATTTATCAATGTATCATAATGAAATTTTGTATGACTATTGCGTATCTAAAGATCTAAACAACAAGCCTACTCCGAAAATTCTGCGACAATTAATACTTGAACAGTAAATTTACAATTGTTTACTTTTACGTGTTCCGAGTTTTGTCGTACAAATGCAAAAGTTGTGTTACGAAGTTTCGAATTTCTAAAAACTAATTATCCAGTAATAAAATGCAATACCTAAAGAAGTTTTTGGGAAAGTTTCAGATTTAAATATTGAAAAGAAAAAAATATATGCTATTTCAAAGTCGAGCGTCGCGTGCGGCTGCACGGCGCGCTATAGCACGAGCAGCGACTATCCGAGTCGGAACTTTACATGCGGCCGAAATACGGTTTTAATATATCAATTAAAATAGAAACCATCAAAATATCTTGAAAATCTTCATTTATTTCATCTGTATTTACAATCACTTCTTTATTTACAACTACAAACATCACAGCATTTCAGATTAGATTGTCTACAAGGGCAAACGTCAGTTTCGCAAGCATTTTTGCCAGTGCACGAACAAAAGTACTGTTGTAGTATTTCCATAGCAGTGGGTCCATCGTAATAATCGAAACTCAATCTACCTGTTTCTACCACCCAGCCAAACTTTGTCACATCTTTGGAAATGATTAGAGGTTCGATTGCTTGTTTCCACTCATTGATTTGCCAAAGAGCTCTTAAAATGTGTTTATGCATCGCGGGTTCAGATGGAGGAAGTCTTGCGATTTCAGAGTTCTTTTCGATAGTTAAATGATATCTTAATGAATTTATATCGTTACGTGCACCTTTTGACTTTTTCTTTGGATCGTACAAATAAGATGTGAATGTACTGACGACTTCTTGAGCAACATGTATGTCTAAGTCGGTTATTGTAGCTAAATTAGTCAATTCTTCATTTGACATAAGTCGTAATGCTGCATTCACCTTGATCTTGCCTGTGCAAAATAACGATGAATTAGTATCACAGCCTGTTAGAGCGTGTGCAGTTAACAACGACGAACAGATATTTTTTCCTAATTTTTGTGCTAAACTGTGAATAGGTATACCTTCTGAAATCAGTGCGTACGGATATTTTTCCCGTGAAAAACCATAGCTGAGGTCTATTTTCGAAACTTGCAAAATGAAATAGTAGTAATAAAAAAACGTCTGTATCGGGAGATTCTACAATTGTTAACTGGTTTTCACTCATTCTGCGTTGAATACGTTGTACATGAAATATTAAGCGAGTATCAGCATCTATGTGCTATAGCGCGCCGTGCAGCCGCACGCTATGCTCGACTTGGAAATAGCATATCTTTTTTTCTTTTCAATATTTAGATCTGAAACTTTCCCAAAAACTTCTTTAGGTATTGCATTTTAATACTGGATAATTAGTTTTTAAAAATTCGAAACTTCGTAACACAACTTTTGCATTTGTACGACAAAACTCGGAACACGTAAAAGTAAACAATTGTAAATTTACTGTTCAAGTATTAATTGTCGCAGAATTTTCGGAGTAGGCTTGTTGTTTAGATCTTTAGATACGCAATAGTCATAAAAAATTTCATAATGGTACATTGATAAATGTGGAAGATATAGCGAGATGAACACAGAAAAACGCCAAATTCAATTGTCTCAATTTTACCCGAAATTGCCGTTTTTTCCATGTTCCCCCAATTTTATCGTAAAAATAATTTCATATTCGTATTCAGCGACCCCGAAAACATAAAGTAAAAGTGGTCTTAGCGATTAGTACTGCGTGGTCACATACTGCTATTTCTAAGCGACTTTTTGGGGGTGCCCCGCTCGCGTATCATGATTGAACACTTTTGACAATATCCCTTCGCCGAACAACTGTAATTTCAACAAAAAACTTACAGCTTACTGGAATTTTATTACCATTAGTTGTTAGTAAATAGCAGCAGAACTTCTCCTAACTTCTTCCTATTTCCACCAATTGATTTTTCTTCTAGTTTCAGTATTTGGTTACATGAACAAAACACTGTTTTAAGAGGAAAATTCATGTAGTCAAAACTAACTCTGCATCCAATTTTAAATGTGCTTCAATTACAGGGCTAATTTTAATAACCAGTTAAATTGAAAGAATTTAGCAGAACTGTGCAATAATACTGCTAACTCTATTACTTTTCCGCCCAACGTATCTCATATGCGAGAAAAGTGTTGGTTTACCCACAAAAAAGTTAAAAGTTTGAGAAAAAATGTTATTTTTACGTTTTTCATCAAGAACAACACGAAAAAATGGTTTTTAGAAAAAAATCCTGTGTGTATGTAGTCGTCGTGTCGTCGGCCACTTTTCGTTACATGTCTTGTTAGCACGATGCAACCTCCGGAGTGCAACAAATCACCAATTTTATGATCGAATATTGTTCAGGACATCTCACAGATGAACCCTACTGATTTTCAGCTCACAATAGCCAGTACAACGGATGCTATGGTACTTGAAGTACGACATTTTTGTCATTTTTTGAGAAATTTCAGTTTGTTAGCATGATACAGCCTCCGGAGTATATACAAGTGACCAATTTTATGATTGGATATTATTCAGGGCGTCTCAAAGATGAACCCTATTGTTACTCAGCTCACTAAAGCCAGTACAACGAGTGCTATGGTACTTGAGGTACCAAATTTTTGTCATTTTTGGAGAAATTTCAGTTTGTTAGCATGATACAGCCTCCGGAGTATATACAAGTGACCAATTTTATGATTGAATATTATTCAGGGCGTCTCAAAGATGAACCCTATTGATACTCAGCTCACTAAAGCCAGTACAACGAGTGCTATGGTACTTGAGGTACCAAATTTTTGTCATTTTTTGAGAAATTTCAGTTTGTTAGCATGATACAGCCTCCGGAGTATATACAAGTGACCAATTTTATGATTGGATATTATTCAGGGCGTCTCAAAGATGAACCCTATTGTTACTCAGCTCACTAAAGCCAGTACAACGAGTGCTATGGTACTTGAGGTACCAAATTTTTGTCATTTTTGGAGAAATTTCAGTTTGTTAGCATGATACAGCCTCCGGAGTATATAGAAGTGACCAATTTTATGATTGAATATTATTCAGGGCGTCTCAAAGATGAACCCTATTGATACTCAGCTCACTAAAGCCAGTACAACGAGTGCTATGGTACTTGAGGTACCAAATTTTTGTCATTTTTGGAGAAATTTCAGTTTGTTAGCATGATACAGCCTGCAGCGTGTATACAAGTGACCCATTTTATGATTGAATATTATTCAGGGCATCTTATAGATGAACCTTATTGATTTTTAGCTCACCAGAGCTAGTACAACGGGTGCTATGGTACCTGAAGTACCACATCTTTGTCCTTTTTGGAGGGTTTAATACAGCCTCCGGAGTGTATACAGGTGGCCATTTTTATAATTGGATATTTTTCAAGGTATCTCACAGATGTACCCTATTGATTTTCAGCTGACTTTAGCGAGTACAGCGGGTCCTATAAATCCAGATTTACTGCATTTTTGGTTACTTTTGGAGAAATTTCGGTTTATTAACACAATACATCCTCCGAAGTGTATACAAGTGACAATTTTATGATAGAATATTAATCAGGGCATCTCACAGATGCGGAAAAGTTAGTTTTAATCTCTAAAACCGTTTATTTTTAATTTTTGATTACAAAACATGTATTCCATATTACCTCCTCATTTGTTGTTTTTGTTGTTTTTTTATACACATCACAAATAAGTACATAAAACGTTTATCAATTGGTCCTAAAATATATATCTAAATTAAATTCAATTTACAATGACGGCATTTGCACAATAGAACCCGAGAATGGTTTACATCTTTTTGGAAGTGTTAATTCGGCCATCTATGTTGAATTTAGTATAGATGTTTATTATCTCGACTTACTTTCATTCTCTAGGCAACTGTCGATCGCGCTATTTAACACTATTGTTAAACATTTATTTTGACATAGACAATTAAATTTGTTCTTGTTTTGTTTCTTAGCCTAGTTCTATTAGCAGCTTCATCTCGGGATGAATGATAATAAGCTATAAATTTGTATTAAACTTTGTTGTCACAAAAATTCCATGAAATCTTGTGAGATAATCAAGGTCAAGAGTAGCAAAAATTGATTTTTTATTTCCTGTTTCTTGAAGAATCTTTGCTTTTATAAAAGACGTACGAGGTGTAGCTATTAAATAACCGGACTGATCCTGCTCCCAGCAAACTGCGAGTATGCCGGGACATGTTTGAACATGACTATGTCTGATGGTCCTTCCCCACCATTAGCTTACTAGACAAGCAAACTGGTCGCTCATTTTGACTGTAGCAGTTGATTAACAAAAGACATCAACTAATACGGACTCTAAAAGATCTAAAAGGCGCTTTCAATTCAGCATGGACCCCAGCCATAATAGACATGCTTCCACAAAAAGAGGTCCCAGAGTACATAGTCAGACTATGCTGGGCTTCTTGACAAACAGACACATACAGGCAGAAGACATAACATAACTGGACCCTTGGGAACAACCCCGTTGTTCCCAAGGATCCAGTCTAGGGCCAGCCTTATGGCTGGTGCTGATGGAAAATTGGTTCGACAACATGCACACAAATGAACAACTGACAAAAGACTTTGACATGCTGCAAGATTTTGCAGATGACCATATAATAATAATATCAGGTACATATCTACTCAATAAGTAATTAAAAATGTTTTCATATTTATGTTTAATTAGTTGATAAATAACTTTATACAGCTTCCTGTTTCTTGGGATGTCCTTACATCATACCACGAATGGTTAAACGCGACACACAATTCCCGATCTATCTAATGGATAAAAATTGTGATTCATTATATGCTCAATAATCAACTTTTCTAATATGAGTAAAGGCAAATATTATATATTTTTTTAAATAACTTTTGAATAATAAAACAAAGGTTTATACCAAATTCTTATTATTTTACATTCATTGATCCTTATTTTCAGCTGTAACAAACTGGGCTATCTAAAGTTCGTAGGTGTATTGTGAAATGAAATATGTTGTTTTTCTCTAATAATTATAGAATTATTGTATTGGAACTAATTTTTATTTTTTATTTTCAGGGATCTGAATAGTGTGGTGGTCACACTTGCTGTATAATTATATTCATAGAAATATATAAATCTAAAAATAATTTGAATTTTATTTAAGAGTTGCCAGTTTAAACTGTGATTTTTTAATTTCAGTAAATATTAAGTGATCAAAATCACTTTTAATTTTATATAATATGTAGTCTATAAAAGATGGCCCGCTTTAAAAACGATATAGAAAAAAATTCGGATATCACTATGAATACAAAATAACCTGCTTCTGTCTGAAACAACTGAAAACCAAGTACTTTGTGGTGATGAGGAAATAAGCAGATATGATGTGAACATGAAAAAAAAACGATAATTATGGTGAGGAACCAATTGATTTTAGCAACACGAAGGAAGCAAGTCGCTTGTATATAGAAAATGATATCGACGCCATAATTTATTTTTTATCTAGCACTGGTTCCGGGACTATTTCAATAATTTTATTAGAAAACTTACCAAGATACTCACATGATAATCTTTTAAGACTTTTTGATATAATTTGGTTAGAGCAAAAATTTCCTTTAAATTGAAAGAACTGGCGGTTATACATCTGTACCCTAGAACCAGAGTATGTTAAGTCCAAAAACTTTGTTTTTCAGAAGAGCTGTTTAATTATTTTTTTAAATTATGAAACACTGTTTATACTAAACCTTCTACTATTTCATAATTAAATAAGTTTAATTATAAGAATAAGTAGCATAATGGAAAGTTTTGTTTTTGATTTAAGTGACTTAACATAGTTTGGTATATGAAAAAAGTAAATTTCTTGGATTTATGGACTTGACATATTTACAGTGGACATAACATTCAGGCAAATCAGAAGGGCAAAAATACTACCTACTTATTTATTATATAATTTAATCCTTACGTGTTTACAAAATATATTAAACAGGTTGGTCTCCTAATAAAAAACATGTTATATTTTACCTGTCATCTTTGTTATTTCCATATTCCTAATTTTTATAGTAGTCATGGAATCTTTGGTGTCTACTTTAGAAGTTTTTATAAATGGCTATACTTTTTAGATGAAATTTGCTTAGGATCCTCCCAAATTGGTTTAATCCCTGAAGGACCTAATTTTTATAGTAGTCATGGAATCTTTGGTGTCTACTTTAGAAGTTTTTATAAATGGCTATACTTTTTAGATGAAATTTGCTTAGGATCCTCCCAAATTGGTTTAATCCCTGAAGGACTGTAGTCGTTTGGTTTATTTTTTATGCGAAAGTCGACATCTGAAAAACCCTTACTAAAATCGGTTTTGTAGCAGAGGATTCCAATCGAAGTCGACGCTTCAAAATGTTCCGCCCTCCTGGTCACTGATCCAGGTGAGTGGTCTGGCTGAACTTCGCATTCCTCAATCAGCGGATAAAATCCATATAACCAAAATAAAAAAAAACCTAGATAAGGAGTTCTTCTGGCATGGCCGTCAACCAAAATACCCACGTGGTTTGTGAAATTTTAAATATCTTCTAAATTGCTGGTCATCCACTCTGTTGCTCAACAAATTATCTGGTCGGACCCCCTGGATGCTATATAATACGGTACTTCCTCCCCTATACAATTATTAACGTGGTTCTAACGTAATGGCTACCAGAGCACATCCAAATTTTTAAATGTCACTAGACCGTGTTCGCTTCGACGACCCATGGAGAACTGACTCGCTCTTCATCGAAATGGTCTGTTATAAATCCCCGTCGGCAGGCATGTCAAAATTATATTATCGACGGGCGGCGATTTTTCGCGTTACAAGAGGTAAGCACGACGACATCATTGCCGATCGCATGCAATGTGCCTTGAACCTCATAACTACCTGGTGTTCGAAGGAAGTACTTTCAGTCAATCCTAATAAAACGACACTTGTTCCATTCACTAACAGGAGAAAATTAAGTATACAGACTCCAAGCTTGAATGGTACAACCCTGTTTTTTCGGAAGAGGTTAAGTACCTTGGAGTCATCCTTTATAGGAAACTTACGTGGAACTCACACCTCGTACACATCACCTCAAAAACAACAAGGGCTCTTTGGGAAAACTTGGGGTCTAAAACCAAAAATGATCTACAAGTCATATATAACGGTTGTCAGACCTATCATCACCTATGTTGCGCTTGTATGGTGGAGGAAAACAACGCAACAAAGGGCTACAATAGAGTTGCAAAAATTGCAAAGACTCGCATGTTTAGGAGTATATATATATATATATATATATATATATATATATATATATATATATATATATATATATATATATATATACAATGTCATCCCCAAAGTATGCACCATATGGGAAACTTATTTATTAAGGGTTTTTCGATGAAAAGTTATTCTTGATAAAAGTTTGTGCATCCCCTAAAACCAAACATGCACCAACAAAATACAGTAAAACACACGTAATGTACGAGGAGCCTTCAAATATTTGATTTTAGGACAAGAGTAAAGTACTCTTATTTTGAAAAATCTCGGGATATGTTATTTATAAAAGTTGTTCAGCATCAAAAAATACATCTAGTTTTGAAGTCATGGCCATCTTAGTGAAGTTTTATTTTTTTACCCATTCTTTTTAAATGGGGACTACGAAATAAATTATTTGCTAAAACGATAAATAGACAACATCCTGTATACGACGGTTTATTAAAAAAGTTTATAGTATTTCAAATGACATAACAAATGTGTTAACCACGGTCAATTTTTCTAAGGAGTAAAATAATTTTCAAATTTTTTGGTGCAAAGTTATTTTTATTTTTTGTTAACACCGAAAATTACTCAAAATTATACAGTTTAGTAACAAGAACTTAATATTCAATAATATCAAATCACAAAACATCTAAATAAATAGGTATTTCGGAACAAACTCATTGATTTTCTGGAGATTTTCTTGTCCAAAATAAGTGTTTTAAGTTGGCTTTGAAACCAAACGTATGTTTGACATTAAGTACGTGACATATTTGCTGAATATTCAATACATAGTTATTGTTATTGCTTATTTTGTTAACGTTTGATAATAAGTACCATTTAAATAATATCAAGATGCTTACAAAAGAAGAAAAAGTTGAGATTATATTGTTGTGTGGGGAAAATACTCCAAGCAGACAAGTTACAAACATTTTTAATGCCAGGCATCCAAATCGCAATGTAAATCACACTACAATTACCCGTATTTTAAATAAATTTAAAGAAACAGGCAGTATTAACAACAATTTCAAAAAACCTCACTCAGCTGCAAAAGTATCTAGAGAAGTGGAAGAGGAAGTGTGTTTAAGTGTTATCGAAAATGGTAAGACATCAATAAAACAAATATCAACATCTCTTGATGTACCTATTACTACGGTACAAAAAATTTTGAGAAGAAATAAATTCCAAGCTTTCAAACCAAAATTTATAAATACTCTAAAAGAATGGGATTTTATTCCAAGATTTGAGTTTTCCGCATGGTATCAGGGAGAATACGAAGAAAACGCACGGTTCCCAATAAATATTTTATGGACTGATGAAGCAACATTTACAACTAATGGAACTGTAAGTTCACAGAACTGTAGATGGTGGGCTTTAGAAAACCTTCATTTCATTATAGAGTGCAAGGACCAATACTCATTCAAGGTAAATGTCTTATGTGGACTGTTAAACAATACTGTAATTGGTCCCTTCTTCATTGATGGAAACCTTAATGCCAACCGATATTTGCAATTTTTACAACAAGATTTATTACCAATTTTAAATCAAATGCCGTGTAGACAAAGAGAAAGAATTTGGTATCAGCTAGATGGAGCTAGTGTTCACTGTAGTGTTGCAATAAGACAATTTTTAAATGAATCATTCAATGGAAAATGGATAGGACGTTACTCAGAGTATCCAATGCCAGCGCGCTCACCAGATTTAACCCCAATGGATTTCTTCTTATGGGGTTTATTGAAGAACGAAGTTTACAAACATCGTCCATTTAGGGATAGAGAACATTTAAAAAATGTAATTACTAATTGTGTCAGGGCCATTCAACCGGAGCAAATTACGAATGCAGTCAAGGATTGTGTAAGAAGAACCGAACTGTGGATGTTGCGGGATGGACATCATACTGAGATGTAAAATACTTCTTTCGGAAACATGCTTTTGTTTTTAAAGCGAATATAAGAATTATTTTGGACAAGAAAATCTCCAGAAAATCAATGAATTTGTTCCGAAATACCTATTTTATTTAGATGTTTTGTGATTTGATATTATTGAATATTAAGTTCTTGTTACTAAACTGTATAATTTTGAGTACTTTTCGGTGTTAACAAAAAATAAAAATAACTGCACCAAAAAATTTGAAAATTATTTTACTCCTCAGAAAAATTGACCGTGGTTAACTCATTTGTTATGCCATTTGAAATACTATAAACTTTTTTAATAAACCGTCGTATACAGGATGTTGTCTATTTATCGTTTTAACAAATAATTTTTTTCGTGGTCCCCATTTCAAAAAAATGGGTAAAAAAATAAAACTTCACTAAGATGGCTATGACTTCAAAACTAGATGTATTTTTTGATGCTGAACAACTTTTCTGAATAACATATCTCGAGATTTTTTAAAATAAGAGTACTTTACTCTGTCTTAAAATCAAATATTTGAAGGCTCTTCGTACATTACGTGTGTTTTACTGTATTTTGTTGGTGCATGTTTAGTTTTAGGGGATGCACAAACTTTTATCAAGAATAACTTTTCGTCGAAAAACCCTTAATAAATAAGTTTCCCATATGGTGCATATTTTGGGGATGACATTATATATATATATATATATATATATATATATATATATATATATATATATATATATATATATATATATATATATATATATATATAATTTTATTTCCATTTTTCTTGGGCATCAGGTTATAAATGTAAATTCTGCATCAATTTGTGTTTTTATTGACATTTCGCTCTCTAATTCGGAGCATTTTCAAAAAAGTTTTACATCGATGTCAAACAATAAAATGAAAACGATTGAAAGATTAAAATTGCATGTACACACAGTGACGACAAAAACTGGTTACTAATAAAATAATTTCAAAAACAATAAAATCGAAAATACCTGCCTTAGAAACAACTCTTTACAATATACCAGGGACATTCAACATGTTGATGTTATTATTATAATAAATTATAATATATCTGGCTTAGATTTTTGATATCTTGTTTATCGTTTACTGCATTGTTCTCTTTTTTTATATGTATCATTTCTTTTATTGTTAGTTTTTTGTAATTGGAATCATGGTTTATTATTTTAGTATTATTAAAATCAAATTTATGTTTTTCATTTTTCTCATGTTTATGAAGCGCAGTGGAGGCGTTTTTTGTATATTTATGGCCATTAAGTCTATTTTCAAGATGTTGGGTTGTCATACCTATATATTTTTTGGGACAATTTAAACATGGTATAGAATATATGACGTTAGATTTTTTTGAAGCATTTATTTGACTTTTTAATTTGGAGAACAATGGTGATAGAGTATTTTGTGCCCTATGACAAACTTTTATGTTATGTTTAGATAATATATAATTTAGTTTTTCTGATAGTTGATTTGTGTATGGCGTTGCGATGTATGTAAAAGGGGATCGTGTATTGGTTTGTGTTGATTGGATTTGACTATTGTAATGTTTATGTGTGCGTTGTTTAATAATCTTGTCAATATGTTTGGATGGATAGTGATTGTTTTGTAATATTGTTTTTGTTTGATATAAAATTTCTGGACGATATTCAGGTGATGTAAGTGTGATGGCTCTATCTATTAATCCTATGATTACGCTGTTTTTTTGGGAATTAGGGTGGTGGCAGTGGTAATTCAAGTAGCGACCTGATGATGTTTCTTTAATAAAATGTTTTGTTATAATTTTATTTTCTCTAGTTTTAATAAGTGTCATGTCCAGAAAATTTATGGTATTGTTTTGTTCGCTTTCTTATTAAAACTAGAGAAAATAAAATTACAACAAAACATTTTATTAAAGAAACATCATCAGGTCGCTACTTGAATTACCACTCCCACCATCCTAATTCCCAATAAAACAGCGTAATCATAGGATTAATAGATAGAGCCATCACACTTACATCACCTGAATATCGTCCAGAAATTTTATATCAAACAAAAACAATATTACAAAACAATCACTATCCATCCAAACATATTGACAAGATTATTAAACAACGCACACATAAACATTACAATAGTCAAATCCAATCAACACAAACCAATACACGATCCCCTCTCTAGTAATTAAAGCTAAGTCATCGGCATATCCTATTATTTGTGTGGAGCTGTTACTAATTATTCCTTTTATGTCTATTGCTTTAATCACTCCATCTAGGGTTATGTTAAAAAGAGTTGTAGACAAACTATCTCCTTGCCTTACACCTACATCAATGTTTATGTCTCCTGTATTCCCGTCTCTGGTTATCACATTTGAAGTAGAATCTTTCATTGTCATTTTCACTAGTCTTGATAAGTTTTTCAGAAATTCCTATGTTCCTCATATCAGATATTAGCCATTCTCTGTTGACAGAGTCAAACGCTTGCTGAAAGTCGATGAATAATACATGTAGATCAATGTCATGTTCATAACACTTTTCGATAGTCTGTGTTAGTAGGTGTATGGCGTCTACCGTAGATCTTCCTTTTCTAAATCCCTATTGATATTGACCTAATATGGGTTCAGCCTGTTTATTTAGTTCTATTTTTATTAGATTGGTTAATATCTTGTATGTAGCGTTAAGCAGCATTATACTCCTGTAATTCTTGCATTTGGTTGGGTCTCCTTTTTTTAAGATTGGAACTATATGTCCAATACTCCACTCGTTTGGCATACGTTTTTCTGCCCATATATTCATTATCAGGTCATATATTTGTTGAAGTAAGGCTTCTCCTCCATGTTGGATTAGTTCGTTATTTATATCATCTGGACCTGCCGCCTTGTTTGGTTTGAGTTGTTTCACAACATCTATAAATTCCTCGAAAGAGGGTCTGTACTGCTGTTCACCGATTTCTCCCTCGTTACTGCTTCCTTATAATTTTCGTCCATAATATGATTGTTTTGGTATAGATTTTGAAAGTATGTTTCCCATTCTTTTTTATTTATTTTTACTGTCCCCATTGCGTTTCTGCTACTGTATTGCTTTCTCACATATTCGAAGAGTTTTCTATTATCCCTATTGTTCTCTTCTTGTCCAGACTCCACTGAAATTTGGTAAAACCGGTAACGCCGGCAACCAGTGACAGTCGTTAGAAAACCCTGAGAATATAATTGACAATAGTTGACATTAAATAATAAAAATACGGATCTGTTTTTAATTCAAATAAGAACGAAAAAAGGTGCTACAGTCCACAGAAATAACATGGTCATTCGATCGGATTAAAATATTAATCAGTTAATTACTTGAAGACAATTATAGTGCATCATAACCGTCAATTTCGCCGCGTGGTAAAAGGCGTTCCAGTTTGTAAAATATATGGTAGAAGTGCCGATTTCCTGTAATTTATGCATGCACTGTAAATTTGAATTATTATAGTCAGTATTTTCCGATTAGGATTTGAACAAGTAATTACACATATTTATCTGCTTAAAAATTACAGTAAATAGTATACATAGGTACTTATTTAATTAATCTAGTTTTCTATTTAAATTCAACTTTCTAAGTTCTATTCTAAAAAAAATGGAAGTCCAATTGAAAGAATTAAAATTAAAAAGAGGACAAATAAAAAGTAAAATGACTAGATTAAACAATTACCTACTAGGTTTAGAGTTTGAAAAGGAACTTATATTAAAAGATAACACTTTATTCAGTACAATAGCCTTAAAAGTAAACAAGGCAGAACCGTTGTTGGATGAATTTGAGGAGGTTCAAAATAAAATTGAATTAATATCAATAGATAATTATGAATTCCTAAATAAGGGAAAAGAGGAGATGGTAGACTTTGAAAACAATTATTTCACAACAATCGGAAAATTAAAGGAAATTCTAAGAGTAAACGATAATTCAGATAGGTCTTGTGACGGTAGTGTCTATACAACCAGCAAAAGGTCAGAAAAAGGTAGCAATATTACTAAAAGCAAAGCTAGTGTCGCAACAAAAATATCGGAAGCTAGTAACAATATCGAATTACCAGTGGCGGAAATAAAGGAGTCAGAAATTATTAATACAAATGGTAACAGTGGCGATGTTAGGCTCTTACCGTCTGTATCAAATCATGATTCTCGATTTCCAAAAATTAGATTACCAATATTTGACAGCCAAATTGAAAATTGGTTGGAATTCCGTGATGCGTTTACAGAAATAATTCACAATAAATTACATATAGGTACTGTCCATAAATTCCACTATTTAAAAATGCCCTTAGAAGGAGAAGCAAAACAATTGTTAAGTGGTATACAAAAAACAGAAGTTAACTATCCTGTTGCATGGAAACTACTATGTCAATATTATGAGAATCACAATTTAATAATTTTTAACCATATAAAAGCAATTTTTGACCAACCATATATGTCAAAAAAGGACAGTGGGGGTCTAATAAAATTTTAATATATATATATATATATATATATATATATATATATATATATATATATATATATATATATTAAACAGTAAGTTTGATACCGAAACACAAAAAGAATGGGAAATATACAAAAAAGTGGGAGACAAACCAACCATGAACGATATGGAAACATTTTTAATTTATAGGTTAGGGTTACTGAAAAAACTTGAATACAAAAGCTCTTCTTCTGGGGACACAATAAAGAGTGAATTCAAGGTTCCAAGGAAATGTGTCTCACATGTAAGCACTGTCAATAAAGTAAAATGCTATTTTTGCAAAGGGGACCACTATATTTACAATTGTGAAACATTGTCAAAAATTCCAGTTTCTGAATAAGGAAAAAGGGTATTCGAGAAAAAAGTTGTGCACTAATTGTTTGCGCTCAATACATATTTATTTTTATTGTAAGTATTTACTTATTTGTAAAAGCGACAACGTCGCCTTTTACGAGCTGGTCGCTAGGCCGGCAAGGTGTAGCGGAGAGGGAAATAGAGATGAATAAACGTTAGAAGCACTCACATGTTTTATTTTCATTCTTCGAATATTTTAATTTAATTTTAGAAGAATAGTTTAGTAGTGCAAGTATAATCTGAAAAACATGGTCCTTTGAGCCAAATATGAACGGCTAGATAAAAAGTAAAAGTGAAGTTAGTTAAAACAAGTAATAACAGTGAATAAAAATATCGCATACCAGCGTTCACACAATTCAAGGTCAAGAGTCCAGGCTTGTTCAATTGTTGTTGCCATAGTGAAAAACGCTGAAGTAAGATAGAATACAGGGTTAGAGATAAAAAATATTAGAAGTTGAGTGAGTACCCTTTCTTTTTTACGTAATTATTTTATATTCATTTATTCCTGTTTATAAATACATTTGTTGTCGCTTCACATCCGAAAGTGTATTAAAAATTTATAGTTTTTTTTATCTGTAGTACTTATATTTTATTAACTATAAATCTAAGAAAAATGGATGCATTGAAGAGGCAAAGAGGGGGTGTAAAAGCCAGTTTAACTAATTTCAGTAAGTTTATTGAAGAAAATATTAAAGATAAAGAGGTATCGAAAGATGTTTTAATTGATTTAGAAAATCGGTTAAGTAGTATAGAGGGTATGTTATTGCAGAAATTTACAGAAATTCAGGAACGTATTGAAATATTAACCGAAGAAAATAATTTAGTTATGGAATATAAAGAGCAAACTGATTTTGAAAACAGGTATTATAGTGTAGTGGCGTCAGCCAAAAAGTATATCAATGACAATGCTCCAATTAACTCCAACTCATCAGATAATGCAAGTCACAACGGTTCTGAATGTTCGCGGAAACATTGTGGATCGTTTGATGTATTAAAAAATGTAAAATTACCGGATATTAATTTACCAACATTCAACGGTTCTGTAGAGAATTGGCTCGAGTTTAGAGACGTTTTCGAATCGCTAATAAATGTTAACGAGTCCATTTCCGATATACAAAGGTTTCATTATTTAAGGGCGTCGCTGAGGAACGAACCGGCTCAACTGATTTCCACGATTGAATTCTCATCAAGTAATTATAAAATCGCATGGGAATTGTTAAACAAACGTTATAATAATGATAAAATGTTGATAAGTAATCATATAAAAAAAATTTATAATATCGAGGTTATGGGAAAAGAATCTGCAATAGGAATTCGCGGCATATTAAATGAATTAACAAAGAACTTAAGGGCACTAAACCAAATTGGGCTAGCTACCGATGAGTGGGATGTGCCTATGGTTCATTTAATTGGTACAAAGTTGGATAAAGGAACCAACAGGGAATGGGAATCGTATAAGGCAAAGTGTGAAAATTTTCCAAAGTTAAACGATCTAAAATCATTTTTAGAGTCAAAGGCCCAACTTTTGGATAATTTGGAGCAAAATAAGGTGGAAAATATTAGTGAAAAATCTAGAAGTATAAGGGGTTTAGTAAGTACTGATGATAATGAAAATAATAAATCAGATTATAAAGCTCCAAAATGCACGTTTTGTAAAGGCGAACATTATATTCAAAGTTGTCCCAGTTTTCTTAAAATTCCTATTGAAAAACGAGCAGAAAGTATAATGTCATTGCGGTTATGTTTAAACTGCTTAAGACCCGGTCATTTTAATAAAAGTTGCAGACGTCCAACGTGTAAAAAATGTCACGCGAAACATAGTATTCTATTGCATATCAATAAGGCAACTAACTGTGAAAATAATGTACTGAAAAATAGTAATGTTGATGCTCAAGGTAATGAAGTAGATTCACGTGTCGAAAACTCGAACATAACAAATAATAATTCGGCCAGTTGCGCTATAAGCGAAGTGTTGCTTTCTACCGCACAGGTAGAAATTCTAGATAAGTACAACAAAAGGCAAACAATTAGAGTAGTTTTGGACAGCGGATCATAATCAAGCTTCTTATCTGAGCAAGCCTGTAACAAATTGGGGCTTGAAAAACAAAATGTAAATATGTCACTTAATGGTATCAATGGGTCAATTTCACAAATAAGTCATAAATGTAATACCAAAATTTACTCAAAAGACAATGCATTCTCTACACAAATTTCTTGTTTTATAATATCCAAGATTACAGGGGCATTACCTGCGTCACAAATAAGTGTTAATACATGGAAAATTCCAGAAAAATGCAGGCTCGCGGATCCTTATTTTTTCAAGCCGCAGCAAGTAGACATGTTAATAGGTGCTGATTTATTTTGGAGTATTATGTGCAATGATAAAATTTCTTTAGGTTCTAATGCTCCATTCTTACAAGAAATATATCTTGGTTGGGTTATTACTGGGCCTCTGGGTAAAAATGTTAAAAACAAGGTCCTGCACTGTAATCTTGGCCTTAGTGTTGAACAACAAATCCAAAATGATTTGAGAAAATTTTGGGAATTGGAACAAACTGAATTTTTACCTAGAATCCTCTCGGAAGAGGAAATTGCGTGTGAGAATCATTTTAAAAAGCATTTTAAGCGTAATGATAATGGGGCGTTCGTAGTTAAATTACCATTAAAAATGAGTATTGACAAGTTAGGCAGCTCCCTGTATGAAGCGAAAAAGCGATTTCTTAGTCTTGAACGCAGGTTAAATAACAATGATGATTATAAAAAATTATATAGTGAATTTATTGATGAGTACATACAATTAGGGCACATGTCTATAGTAAGCAAATCAGAAAGTGATACATATTCAGATTATTATATGAGCCACCACGGTGTTTATAGAGAAGATGCTATCACTACTTCTTTGAGAGTGGTTTTTGACGCGTCGTTGCCAAGCTGCACGGGTTTTTCGTTAAACAATATATTAATGGTTGGACCAACTATCCAACAAGATTTGTTTTCAATTCTAATACGTTTTAGACAGCACAGTATAGTTATCGCAGCTGACTGTACAAAAATGTACAGATCAGTATTAGTAGAACCTGAAGATAGACATTTGCAAAAAATTCTATGGCGATTCAGTGATAACGAACCGATTGATACTTATGAGTTGAACACTTTGACATACGGAACTGCACCTGCTTCATTTTTAGCAATTAGGTGTTTATTTGAAATTGCTAATAACGTCCAAACGGAATATCCCGACATTGCTGACATTATAAAAAATGATTGCTATGTAGATGATTTATTGACGGGCGCGGACTCGGTTCAAGAAGCTAGAAGGTTAACGGAATTAGTTTTTAATGTATTAAAGGAGGGCTGTTTCTTTTTGAGGAAGTTTGTGTCAAACAATCCAAGTATTTTAGATTGCATACCAGAAAACGATCCATTAGCAAAAATTATTGAGTTCGGTGAAACTGATGGAAAAAAACTCTGGGACTAATTTGGTGTCCATCCCAAGACAAATTGAGGTTCAATGTTAAGAATTTTCCTAATGTTAAACAAGTTACTAAGCGGATCATTTTATCGAATTCCTCAAAGATTTTTGACCCATTGGGCTTGGTCAGTCCCTGTATAATAACCGTAAAAATGTTATTGCAAAATCTTTGGCTTGAAAAATTATCATGGGATGATCAAGTACCCAATCATATTGCTTGTGAGTGGTTAAAGTTTAGGTTGGAGGCAAAGTATTTAAATGAACTAAAAATTGAACGTCATGTAATATGCGAAAACGCAAAAAATATTGAAATGCACTGCTTTTCTGACAGTTCAGAGAAAGCATATGGCTCTTGCATTTATTTAAAATCTATTGACAATAAAAATGAAGCCTTTGTCTACCTCTTGGCATCAAAGGCAAAGGTTGCTGGAACTTTGTGGGGCACTAGTTGCCGCTAAATTAGCGGAAAAGGTATCTAGAGCTTTGAGACTTACAGTGACAAAAATATATTTTTGGACAGACTCCACCATTGTTTTGGGATGAATTAAAACGCCTCCCAACAAGTTGAAAAGTTTTGTCGGAAATAGGGTTTCGGAAATACAGAACATCACCAATCACGATTACTGGAGACACGTACCCAGTGAACTAAATCCTGCTGATTATCTATCACGTGGAGTCAAATGCTCTGAGATACGAAACCTAGATATCTGGTGGTATGGGCCACAGTTTTTACATTCAGACGAGTCAAAGTGGCCAAAAAATATTTGTCAAACTAACGACTTACCCGATGTAAGAAAATCTAAAACGGCTTGCAATACGGGGGTCGTAACATGCAAAGAAAATTATGTTATTGACAGATTCTCTAATCTAATTAAACTGAAACGAATAGTTGATTTGATGCGTAGACTTATATACAATTGTAAAAGCGCTAAAAATAAACGCAAATATGGTCCAATATCAAAAGGCGAAAGTGATGAGTCATTTAATTTACTTCTTAGGCATGTTCAACAAAGCTCTTTTCAAATCGAAATGTATCAAATTAAAACCAATAAATTAAAATCCTGCAAATTGTTAAGTTTAAATCCTTTCATTGATCAATATGGATTTTTAAGAGTTGGGGGAAGATTGGTAAACGCTAAATTTGAATTTGAGAAGAAGCATCCGTTAGTGCTTCCACAGAATCACCGTCTCACGAAATTAATTGTTAGAAATGAACATATTAAATTGTATCACTGCGGTCCTCAACATTTACTTGCGTCGATAAGAGAAAAATATTGGCCTATTTCGGGTCGTACGCTGACAAAGCAAATTGTACGCAATTGCATAAAGTGTAGTAGGTATAACCCTAAAGTATTAACTCCTATTATGGGTAACTTACCAGAACAACGACTAACGCCTAAGCATCCTTTTGATGTAGTTGGAGTGGATTATGCAGGTCCCTTCCATATAAAAGACCGAATGGGTCGTGGTGCTAAATTGTCAAAATCATATGTTGCTCTTTATGTTTGTTTCCTGACCAAAGCAGTACATTTAGAATTAGTAACCAGTCTTAGTACAGAATCATTTATATTATCGCTGCGTCGGTTTGCTGCTCGTAGAGGCAAGCCTTCTACAATTTTCTCGGACAACGGTAGTAACTTTCTGGGTGCACACACAGAGTTAAAAGAGTTGGGTCGTTTCATTCGTGATAACGACGCGATGCTAAGCAATGAATTAAATAATGAAGAGGTGGACTGGCATTTTATACCACCTCACTCACCTCATTTTGGGGGACTGTGGGAGGCGGGCGTAAAAACGATGAAAAGTCATTTGAAGAGGGTTGTCACTAACACTCCGCTCACGTTTGAGCAATTTTATACTTTGCTTTCGGAAGTTGAAGCCATAATGAATAGTCGTCCCTTGTCTACCCTTTCCTCCAGCCCCAACGATTTCACTCCATTGACGCCAGCACATTTTCTAATTGGCCGTCAAATAAGTCCTATCGCCAGTTTAGATGTAAGAAGTTTGCCAATTAATCGTTTATCCCTGTACCAACATTTACAACAAATGAAGCAACATATATGGGCCCGTTGGAGTAAGAAGTGCATATCCGAGCTTCAGCAGAGAAGCAAGTGGAAGCAGAACTGTCACAATTTAAAAGTGGGTGAAATAGTGCTTATTAAAGACGACAATATGCCCCCCATGAAATGGAAGATGGGTAAAGTGCTGGAAGTGTTTGTAGGCAAAGACAATGTTGCTAGAGTGGCTTTACTAAAAACTGAGTTGGGCACTATAAAAAGGTCATTTTCAAAAATCTGTCCGTTGCCTATAAACTGTTAATTTGTTAATCAAACGCGTAAGAAGTTTTATTTATTTCATGTTGAAAACAAAGTGTTTCAAGGCGGGCGGCATGTTTGCGCTCAATACATTTTTATTTATTTTTATTGTAAGTATTTACTTATTTGTAAAAGCGACAACGTCGCCTTTTACGAGCTGGTCGCTAGGCCGGCAAGGTGTAGCGGAGAGGGAAATAGAGATGAATAAACGTTAGAAGCACTCACATGTTTTATTTTCATTCTTCGAATATTTTAATTTTTAATTTAATTTTAGAAGAATAGTTTAGTAGTGCAAGTATAATCTGAAAAACACTAATTGTTTGAGACCGGGCCATTTTTCAAAAGATTGCAAGTACTCTGGGTGCAAAAAGTGCCACCGGAAGCACAATACACTACTACATATTGAGAATTACAATCAATCACAATCCTCATAAGTAGTAGGTACATCAAATGAGAATAAAGGTAATGAAACCAATATATCAATGCACGTTACTGAATCTCTGATCCCATCGCAAATCCTCTTAGCTACGGCCATGGTCCAAGTGAAGGATCACTGTGGGAAACGCCATCTAGCCCGCATTCTGCTAGATAATGGATCCCAGTGTAATTTTATAACAGAACAGTTTTGTGATAAGTTAGGTCTAAATAAACTAAAATTTAATTTAGCAATTAGTGGCGTTGGTAAGGCATTATCTTTTGCAAATAACAAGGTCAACATTGAAATAAATTCACTGCAATCAAATTACAAAACTGAATTGTCGTGTTTAATATTAAATAAAATTACAGAACATTTACCTCTTCTAACTATAGACAAATCAATAATAAAAATACCCTCAAACATCCAGTTAGCAGATCCAGAGTTTTACAAAAGTAAACAAATTGATATGCTTTTAGGTTGTGACATATTTTGGCAAGTATTATCAGTGGGTCAGTTTCAATTGGGCAAACATTTGCCAATATTACAAAATACAATGCTAGGATGGATAGTGAGTGGGGCTATAAACAATTCACAAAAAAAAAATAACAATAGAGCAATTGTATGTCATTTTGTACAACCGGACGAGACATCTATTAATGAACAGTTAGCCAAGTTCTGGCAACTAGAAAAATATGAGAACGATAAGGTGATGTCAAGCTGGGATAAATTTTGTGAAGTGCATTTTACACAAAACACTATACGTAATTCTAACGGTCAATTTGTAGTAAAAATGCCATTAAATGAGAAAATATACAATTTAGGGGAATCAAGGATTTCCGCAGTCAACCGATTTCTTTCATTAGAAAGAAAACTTGAGCGAAACTTAGAATTAAAAGAACAATACGTTCAATTCATGCGGGAGTATGAACAATTAAACCACATGTATAAAATATCTGAAGACAATGACACTCAAAAGTTAACTTACTATTTACCCCATCATGCGATTATAAGAGAATCAGCCATTACTACCAAATGTCGCGTTGTATTTGTCGCCAGCGCAAAAACTACTACGGGAATCTCTTTAAACGACGCGCAACACAGCGGACCTAAGGTAAAATCAGACTTGTTCGAAATTCTGTTAAGGTGCAGATCAAGACAATACGTAATAAGCGCAGACATTTCGAAAATGTACCGCCAAATATTAATAGATGAATCGCAAAGGTGTTTGCAAAGAATAATTTGGCGTGAAAACCCAAGCGATGAGTTACAATGCTATGAGCTGAAAACTGTGACGTATGGGACCAGCTCAGCACCATTTTTAGCGACTAGATGCCTTTCACAATTAGCAAGAGATACTAAAATAACGCTGCCATACGTGTTACGAGTCATAAAAGACGATTTTTATATCGACGACCTCTTAACGAGCTGTGATTCTATTGAGGAACTTTTAACAATTCAAAAAGATGTTACTAATATTTTAAAATCCGCGGGTTTTACATTAAGAAAATGGTTAACTAATAAAACAGAACTTTTAGATAAATTCGAAATAAACGATGAGTGTACTATAAATATTTTACATTTAAGTCAAGACGAAAATAGTAAAACAATAGGGCTATATTGAAATTCGCATAACGATACCATACAATATTCTATTAAATTAGAATGCCCTACAGTTGTTACAAAACGTATAATTCTGTCCGTTTCGTCGCAAATATTTGATCCGTTAGGATTATTATCACCTGTCACAATAAAAGCAAAGATTATTTACAGAAATTGTGGCAGGCTGGAATAAAATGGGACGAAGTCGTACCCACGGATATACAAACGGATTGGAGCAATTTTCGCAATAATTTAACTAGTCTAAATGACCTAAAAATTCCTCGATTCGTGTTGTCTGAAAAACCACTTACTATTGAGCTTCATGGGTTTTCAGATTCCTTCGAAGCGGCATACGGCGCATGTATTTATTTACGATCACGTGATAGTAACGGAAGGTATATAACGCAATTATTAACGGCAAAAACGCGTGTCGCGCCCATCAAACAAGTCAGTTTACCGAGATTAGAATTATGTGCCGCCAACCTCCTAGCAAACTTAAGTCAGGAAATATTAAACTCCATTCATTTACAAATCGATAAAAAATATTTTTGGAGCGATTCTACTATAACATTAGGCTGGATACGTGGTGCTGCAAACAAATGGAAGGCATTTGTTGCCAACCGAGTTGGAAATATTCAAACCCTGACCGAACCAATAAATTGGCATCATGTACAATCTAAACATAATCCAGCTGACTTGCTTACGCGCGGCATAAGTGCAGAAGAGTTAGTGTCATCAAATTTATGGTGGCATGGCCCTGAGTGGCTCCTGAATGATGATTCAGAATGGAAGGTTGATAACGTAAGGTGCACGGACTTACCTGAATCAAAACCTACTTGTCATGTGACAGTGACCAATTATGATTATTTATTTACTCGTTTTTCTTGTCTCAATAAATTAAAAAGAGTAATTTCAATTTGTGTTAGATTTATTAATAATTTAAAAACTCCTAAACCTGGGAGAAAAATAGGACCCTTACAAGTTGAGGAATTAAATTATTCAATGACCCTTTTAACAAAATTAGCAAAATTTCAGTCATTTTCTAATGAGTTTAATGATCTCTGCAACCAGAGAAGTGTTTCAGATAAAAGTCGCCTAATAATGCTCAATCCATTTTTGGATGAGAATAAATTAATCCGAGTAGGCGGCAGGTTACGGAATTCCAAGCAATTTACCTTTGATAAATTAACTCCAATGTTAAAATGTCATATACCTGGAAATGTTATTGTCACTTTGCCATCGATAAAAAAGGTGCATCCTTTTTTATCGCGATAAAAACTTCTCTTCCTCAATATCTAGTAAGCGGACGTCACTTTTACACAATGACAATGAGTCGCAATTATTGTTGTTGTTCATCCATATATTCTGTCGTTAATTTATCTTGCCAAAAAACACTCGAGCTTTTCTTTTATTAGATAAATTCCTCTTTGACTCAAAGTTTTGCCAATCACTAAATTTGCTCGAAAAACTGACATTAGATAAAATCGCTCCACCTTCGGTGTCGCGATTTTATCATGTCAGTTTTTCTCGTAAAATTAGTGATTGGCAAAACTGTTTCGTTGCAAAGAGAAATTTATCCGATAAAAAAAAAGCTCTTGTGTTTTTACTGTTGACAAAAAACATCCAATAGTACTAGATTCTAAACATAATCTCACTAAATTGATAATGAGTCATGAACATAAAAGTTTACACCACTGTGGTCCTCAACAGTTATTAGCATCCTTAAGAAACGCTTATTGGCCTTTAGCTAGTCGAGACACTGCACGAAAAATCACCTATGCTTGCGTACAATGTTTTAAGGCAAAACCATCATCATTCCACCCCCTCATGGGTGATTTACCAGAATGCCGAATTTCGCAAACTCCTCCATTTTTTAATGTCGGAATTGACTATGCCGGACCTGTTCTCTAATAAAGGACCGGAAATTACGGAATACGAAACTAATAAAGGCATACATTTGTGTATTTGTCTGTATGTCAGTAAAAGCCATCCATCTTGATTTAGTGACAGATTTATCTACTGAAGCCTTCATGGCAATGTTCAAAAGATTTGTAGCAAGAAGAGGAAAGCCTCAAAATGTATATTCCGACAACGGTTCTAACTTTGTCGGAGCAAACTCTAACCTGTCTGAGATATTTAATTTCTTAAAGGACTCATCCGATAAAATTAACGATTCATTAAGTAATGAAGGTATACAATAGCATTTTATACCACCACATGCCCTCAATTTTGGCGGATTGTGGGAGGCAGGGGTCAAAAGCGCAAAATTTCATTTGAAAAGAGTTACAGGAAATTTGAATTTAACCTATGAGGATTATCTGACTGTTTTAATTCAAATTGAAGGCATCCTCAATTCTAGACCTATCACACCCTTATCCTCTAGCCCAGATGACTATACGCCACTCACACCTGGCCATTTTTTAATCGGTAAACCAATGACCGCAATTCCAGATCCTGACGTTGGGCAGGTTCCAGTGAACCGACTTAATAAATATCAGCAGCAGCAACAAGCAATTCTATGTTTCTGGAAAAGATGGCAGAGCGAATACATTTCAGAACTTCAGTCACGCCAAAAGTGAAAAAAAAATGTAACCGCCCTCCTGAAGATTGACAGTCTAGTGGTAATCAAAGAAGACAACCAGCCACCCCTCCAGTGGAAGTTGGCACGAGTAGTTGCACGTCATACCGGAACAGACAATATAGTGAGAGTGGCAACAGTCCGAGTGTCTACAGGCAATATTTTTAAAAGACCTGTATCGAAACTGTGCATTTTACCCATTGAACAATGAACAATGATTATTAGATCTTATTATTTTTTTTTAACAAATGAACGAACTGGTTTCTTGTATCATTTTTATATTATTATTATTTTGATGGTTTGTTAACAATTAGTTATTGAATGTACGTTTCCTCGTACATATCAAGGCGGCCGGCATGTCCAGACTCCACTGAAATTTGGTAAAACCGGTAACGCCGGCAACCAGTGACAGTCGTTAGAAAACCCTGAGAATATAATTGACAATAGTTGACATTAAATAATAAAAATACCGATCTGTTTTTAATTCAAATAAGAACGAAAAAAGGTGCTACAGTCCACAGAAATAACACTTCTATTTTTTGCATTTGTTCTGCAACCCAATTTGATTTTTTTCTTCTGTTGGTTTTTTCCGCTTTTTGCCTTACCTTTCTGTATTTGTCCATCTCTTCATATTTTCCTGTTTCCAACCATTTATTTCCTGCTTGTTTTTTCTCTACGCTTACCAGCTTACATTCTTCGTCGAACCATTCTTTGGATGCTTTGTTTTGTTGTAATCCAATTTCTTTCTCTGCAGAGTCTATAATGCTATTTTTAATGATCTTCCATTCACTGTCTATATCTCCTTTTTCATTATGAATTCTCAGTTTATTTGTTAGGGTTTCCGCATAATCATTTTCACCCTTCTCTCTTTAATTCCAGCTTTTTTAAGTTCCACTTTCTTTTGTTGTGTTTGGAAGGTTTATATCTTGATATTTTCAAGTTCATCTTCGCTATTAGTAAAATGTGGTCTGTATCTGCATTTGCTCCTCGGTATCACCTTGTGTCTTTAACCATTTTCATCCATTTCTTTGATATCAAAACATGATCGATTTGGTTGCCGCTTGTTTTTCCTGGGAATAACCAAGTTGTCTTGTGCTCCTTTTTATGCTTAAATTTTGTACTAATTATAAAAGTATTTGTCTCCGCAGCTAGGTTGCACAGTCTTTTGCCGTTATCGTTTGTGATCTCGTGTATTGTTTCTTTTCCAGCTATTTCTCGATTATTTTCTTCTTTTCCTATCTGGGCATTAAAATCTCCTATTATTATCAAAATGTCATTTCTAGAGATATCTTCACAGGCGTCACTTATCTTCTCATAAAACTTTATTTTCTCTTTTTCGCTTGCTTCTTCCGTTGGGGCCTAGGCATTAATTATACTTATGTTTAGGAATAACGGGTGCAAAAATATCATGCCCAGGCGCGGCACTACGTTTACAGGTAAGGAAGATTGCTCTGCAAAATGCCTATATAGGTCAATACAGGCGAAATCTCTGAAACCCGGCGATTTGACAGGACATCTCGACATACTAAGGGTTGAATCAACCCAGCTATGATGATGCCTAGGGACATAATGTCTGCTAAACAAGATTTCGAGATGTTAATATTAACGATCGTGAGTTAACACAAAACGAAATCTCAGAAATAACAAGGGGTGCCCTCACATATTATACTGATGGGTCAAAAACAAACGAAGGAGTAGGAATAGGGGTTACAGGACCTAATCTTAGGTTATCAAAAACCCTAGGTAACACTCCCACAATATTCCAAGTGGAAATACTAGCGATAGACTTATGTGCTCAAGAGTGCCTAAAGAAGCGCCTCAACGCAGCCAGCATATTTATTGTGTCCGACAACCAGGCTGTTTTGAAAGCTCTAATGTATACAACTTATGGATCCAAAACAGTCTGGGGCTGCAAACAATCTCTTAAGCTACTGGCTAGACATAACAAATTATCTCTGTTATGGGTGCCCAGGCACAAGGGAATTGTTGGTAATGAGACTGCTGATAGTCTTGAAAAGAAGGAGCTAGCACCCCTTTCATCAGACCCGAACCATTTTGTGGCATCTCTAAAAGCCACATTGTGGAAGAAGTAGGGAAATGGGAAAAAGAACTTAGTGCAAGTTACTGGAAAAAGGTTCCAGGCCAAAGACAAGCAAAAAGGTTGCTACAACCCTCTGCTTCCTATGCTAAATCGTTCATAGAGCTTCAGAAGTCTGATCTCAGAGCAATCACAGGACTCCTTGCGGGACACTTAGTGCAGATGAAACGGCTGAACATATAATCTGCTACTGCGGAGTACTTGTTCGCCAACGCCATAGGTACCTGGAACGGTTGTTATTGAGACCTGATCAGGTAACAAAAATAGCTCCCAATCGGATAATAGGCTTCCCTAGAAGCCTTCATCTTCAGGACTAAAAATAGATGGAGGGTATACACAAAAGATCTTTTCAGGTCGCAGTGTGGAAAGGCCAGCTATAGGCCAATCGACCCCCTTGTAATCTACAAGGTAGTACGAGTCTTGATTGATAGTGGATTGCAGAGGTCGTACATTTTGAAAACCACTCCTAGACAGCTTGGATATAAACCTAGACGTTGCGAAAAAATCGTTCACAGTCTATTTGGTGGGAGACCCACAACGGCTATGACATTACAATTTCTAATGAAGACTATATCCACATGTTTGAAGCCCTCGATGAGACGACTATTTGTGGTGACATTGTTCCAGTTCTTTAAGGTCAGTAGACAGAGGAAATGAAATGTTTCGATGCTGAGATTTCTGACGCTGGAAATCCCAGTCCGATCGAGCTATTATTAGGAGCAGATGTCGCGGGAGAAGCCGAGGATTAAAATGTTGCCTATTCGCAATTGAGACTCATTTTGGCTGGACGCTTATGGGAAAAATACAAACCACAAACAGTCGATCCGATGTGGTGACGACAACTCTGAATTTGTTTGTAAATAATATGTCAATTAGCGATATATGGGAACTTGAGACTATTGGCATTAAAAATCCGTCAGACAAGCCTAACAAAGAAGAAAATGCCATAGAGGCTAGGACATTATTTCTACAGACAGTGAAACTAGATAAAAATGGATGTTACGTGGTTTTCAACTTTCATGGATTGATGGACACCCCCCCCCCTAAGTAAAGGTCATTATCTGCCACACCGACCAGTTATAAAATAAAATAGAGCTACCACCAAGATTAGACCAGTATTTGACGCATTGGCACATGAGACTGGGAACCAGCATTGAACCACTGTTTAGGAAAAGGGCCTAATTTGATAGAGTTGATTCCGTCGATGTTTCTCAGGTTTAGAGAAAATAAAATGGGAGTGACGGCAGATATCCGTAAAGCTTTTTTTCAAATAGGTCTCCGTGAAAATGATCACGATTTCCTTATATTTTTATCGTTCGATAATAATAAATGCCAAGAAATTGTTTTGAGCCACAAACGTGTGGTTTTTGGAGTCAACAGTAGCCCTTTTCTTTTAGGAGCAACGATAGAATATCATTTATCTACGTATCTCGAAAAGGGTCCCAATTCAAGAAAATATTCTCGAGAAACCCTTGAACGGTTGAGCAGGAGTTTCTACGTTGACAATTGCGTCGCTAGCCAGCATGATGAAAAATCCCTGTCTGAATTTATTAAGGAAGCAACTGCAGTTATGGCCGAAGGTCAGTTTGAATTAAGAGGGTGGGAGTATACCGGCTATGCTACCTGTGATACCTGTTCCCTCTTAGGTTTAGCCTGAGATCCGCAGAGAGACGTTTTATCTTTGAATCCAGAATTAATTTTGTCTGACATTAACCAAGAACTATTGGTAGTATCAAAACGACTAATCTTGTCCAATTCACATAAAGTTTTCGACCCTATCGGACTCACGTGCCCTTCTGTTTTGGTACCCAAACTTTTGTTACAATGCCTGTGGAAGGAACGACTCACTTGGGACCAGACAGTAGATGACGACACTGCACAGTCTTTCAAGACATGGGTCATACATTTACCCTACCTGAAGAAAATTGAAATACCTCGATGAGTGTGGACTACAAATTCTGATTCGCAATATTTAAGTCTCCACACATTTTGTGATGCCAGTAACAATGCGTACGCATGCGCCATATTTTTGAGAGCTGTTATAAATGGAAAGGTTGTAGTCTTTTTGTTGGCCGCTAATGCTCGAATACCACCCTTAAAAAGATCAAATACCAAAATGACCACTCCCCGACTGGAATTGTTGGCTGCCACCATAGGAACTAAGTTGTATGCGCATGTGGAAAATTTGACAAGAAAAGTTGAGAATTTTTTCTGAAGCGACTCCTCTACTGTCATATTGTGGATTCAAATAAAAGAAGAGTGGGGAGTTTTTGTCCGGAACCGGGTGACAAAAATACGTAATTTGACCGATACTAAAAAATGACGCCACCTACCAGGTATACATAACCCAGCAGACCTTCCATCGTGGGGGTGTTCTACAAAACAAATGTTTGATTCTAAATGGTGGTAGGGGCCAACATGGCTGTATGATGAACAACAAGAGTGGCCATGTATGATAATTAATTACAAAGAAGAAGAAATTGGACAGGAGAGGAAAAATAAATTAACAAGTACTTTTCTAAATATAGAAAACTTGGTCGACTGGCATCTTGATCATTTTTGCGAATATACTATGACCATACGAATGATGGCTTGGATTTTCAGATACATTTACAACTGTAAACATGTTAAGGAAAAACTCAGTGGAGAGTTAGCAGTTCAAGAAATAGAAAACTCTGAACAATTCGTTGGTATAACAGAAGACGTTTTCAAGTGAAAATGACAAAAACATACGATGTCTTCATCCCTTTTATGATCAAGATGGATTAATGCGATTAAAATCGAGAGTTTCGCATAGAGAAGATACAGAAAATTATCGCTTTCCTATTGTGTTACCTGCCAAGGCTCCAGTGGTAAAAAGTTTGATCATGGACATCACAAATCACCCACCTTATGGACATGCATATTAAAGCTCGTCACGTAGGAACTCAAGGTTTCTTAAGCCTGCCGCTTCGGGAAAAAATTGGATTATAGGCGGGAGACGAACTATACGACATAGACAAATAATAAAATTTACCTACCCATAATCCAAACTACCAAATTTAAATATCCCGCCTGTAAGAATTAGTTCTGTCCCGCAAGGGGTGCGCTGAGATCGACGCGATGCCAGCTGTTTATATGGGAACGAACACTCTCTTAATATGTTTATTTCTCTATGCTATACGATCAGAAGTCTCGAAATGTGTGATTTGTCGAAGGTTCGACGCAAAACCCGTGGTAGTAGAATCCCCTCCACTGCCATTGAACAGAGTTCGTGATGCAGTCACGTTTGAAGTGTCAGGGGTAGACTTTACCGAACAGCTGTACTTAAAAGGTGGTGATAAGGCTTGGATCTGCCTATTTACATGTGTGGTTTATCGGTCGATCCATTTGGAATTGGTTACGTCCATATCTACCCAAAGTTTTCTTCAAGGTTTGTGTCGAGACGTGGAAGGTCCAAGACAATTTATAGTGACAATGGAACAAATTTTTTGGGTGTCGAAAATGCTATGTCGCAATTGGACTGGAACAGTATTGTGCGTGAAATGCTAGACCTATCACGTACCTGTCGGAGGATCCTAGTAGCGTTGACACCAGCGATGTTTCTTCGCGATCAAATAGAGTACAGGCTTCCTGATTGTAATGCTATAGATCGCGGTTCTTTGTGCAAGAAAATAAGAAAAACGCATGCGCCTTACGCGAAACTCTTCAAACTCGGTTTCGTTCTGAATATCTAGGACAGTTAAAATTTTCGTGTAACAAACGGGCTGATCGGAAAATTACAGTCTGCGAAATTATTTTAGTCGGCAATGACAATAGTAATCGCATAGACTGGTCGATTGCCAAAGTGGTAGAGGTTCTACCCAGTCAAGATGGATAGATTCGTCTTGTTCGACTGCAAACCCCTCGTGGAGCATTATTGAGACCTGTGCAAAGATTATACTCGTTAGAGTGTAAGGATGATTCTCGTTTACATCTTTAAGAGGAAAATTCGTCGCTTTTCGGCAATGGAGAAATAAGTAGTTGTGAGAAGCCACACGAATCAGACACGGTTGTTGTTGATCCAGGAGATAATGTTGGTACGGGAGTGACGAAAACGCGAATAACGCGTAGCGGACGTCTCTCTCGAATGCCTCCTCGTTTTTTATAAGTGAAACGGTGGGTTCTACTTTTCTAAAAGAAAATGTTATGTACTTTAAAAACATTTTTTGGTCTCTCTTTTGTTAAGTGAAAAATGTGTTTTCGCTCATAGACAATTTTCAGGTGGGAGTATGTCGGAGACCAGATTTTAATAGTAGTCGTAGAACTGTCAGTCTTGACAGTAGATGACGACAGAAATCGTTTTAAAATATTTTCACAATTCAGTATATTTTAGTTAATGTATATTAGGTACTTTTGTGTCAATAAATTGTACCTAAAGCTCTTCTTGTGATTTATTCGAACCTTCGTAAACCGGGGGAAGCGGGTAGCTTCTTTTTTGGGTACGAACAGAACAATACATATCTGGGAGCGAGTAGCGACGTTTGGATGCTGGCTTTTAAGTTATAATAGTCACTCATTATTTTCATTGTCTCAGAATTGCCAAAATCAATAAAAACGCTAAAAATTTGTGATGGACGTGTACATAGTAACGGCAACAAACCGTTTGTATGCCGCACACATGGATAAATACTTTTAATACAGGGAAGAATGGAATCTCCTGTACAAGTCCGAAGCCACAAAGTTTTGTCGAGTGCTGCGCCATCTATTGTGGTGGAAGGTTACTATTCACCAACAGGGAAAAAATAAAGGAAGAGACCTGCATGATTAGTCACAGTTTACTAGCTACTACTAGATGGCAAGCCAAGCAAATACTGAAGGTTTTTTAAATTATGCCTATATTGTTTTTTCTTAAATATTGGCACACAAAGTTTAAACACTTTTTGAAACAACCTGTTATTTTATTTTGGCTTAAAAGTAGGATAGGTTGTTTCAAAAAGCTGTTGAAAGCTTTTATCCGTTTTTATTAACCAGGATAGTTTATTAAAAGATGAATGTCGACAAATAGTTTCAAAAATTTAATATAAAATTTTGTTTATAAAATAGTACAGGTGATTTACTTTATTTTCTTCTCAAACTTAAGATAATAATAATTTATTGATAATAGCATGTTCTAACAAATATTACACATATGATACAATATAATGGATACACATTTTTCAAAAAGTTCAGATTTTTTAAAGGTTTCAGCAGCATACTTTTTTAACAGCAACTGACGACTTCTTCTAAACTGGGTAGCTCTTATTTTAAATTGAGTGGCTACTTGATAGAGACGTCTGGCTTTTGGTGATAAGTCTTTAACCCTAGAGACATTCACATCAGCAAGTAAATCAGATCTTTCAAAATGAAAAAATAATATCATTAGCAATAAAAAATAATATGAATATGCAACATACATTGCATTTAGAACATTTTTGTTGAAATGTTAAACTTTGAACCCTATTTTAGACAATATTCTAATAGAAGTATACAGTCAAAACTTGATGTAACGAAATAATATGAAATTATAAATGCATTTCTAAGTACTTAACCCTACACTGCGCAATTTTTTAAAAAATAAAAACAAAAATATTTTTAAAATAAAAATCAAGCCAGGATTTCAGAAAAAATATTAAAAAAATTTATTTTCACTTCTATTATACATTTTTTTTAAAAAAAAGTAGATGTATCATATATGTTACATAGCGTTTTTTAATACAAAATAATATAGTTATTCAATAATATATATGTCGCAATACTTATGAATTATGAAATTTGTAAAAACAATTTTTGTTTTTGTTCAAACATAAATGTACACCGCATTTCATACACTTTATATTAGAAAAGGCATTTTTACATAGCGGTAATTTGCATCTCTGCCTTTTATCGTCATAAGTTGGCCAGTGTCCACATGCATCCATACGTACATCTTTCGGTGGTATGTATGCAGTTGTAGCAGATTGTGCCTTTTTTTCTTGTATTTTAAGTTCCAGTTCATTAGAGGGTCTACCTCTTATGCTAACAACCTGAGTACCTGCATGGGCCAAACAAGAAGCAATTTCTGCATGAAAATCTGCCAAACGTAATATGTTTTTATCGTGACGATCATGGCTTACTTTTTTATATAAAATCCAACTGTCAACAATAGCCATGTCTAAAAGATGGTAAAATAGTCGCAAATACCACTTTTTGGTTCTCATCTGAATTTTGTACCGACCTATCAAACCATCTAGAAGATCGACTCCTCCCATATGCCGATTGTATTCTCTTATAAGACTCGGACATTTTACTTTCATTTTCTTTTTTTCTTTTTTATCATATCTTTCCACTTCAGTTTCTGGCAATTGGCCACTGTGGGTAGATCACAAAGTAACTATTTTATTGTCTTTCCAGACAACTGAAGAAATCTCTACCCCATCAATATAGCCAACATATTCATATGATTTGCCACGATTTTCTTTTTTCAATTTATTTTCGTCTGGCAGTTTACAGTTTGGGATACGTGCTCTTCTAACTGTACCTAAAGAATATATGCCATTTTTTGCTAGATAAACTTGTAGTGGGACCGATGTGTAAAAATTATCAAAGTATACCCTATAGTTTTCGTTTTTAGGAACAATTCTGCACAAACGGACGACTATATTTGCACATGATCCTAAATCGGGTTCACTGTCTTTCCTAAATCTAGAGTCATTTTCAGTTCCAGAATAAATTTCAAAATTATATGAAAAGCCGTCAGTGCCACATAAAACATAAAGTTTATAACCCCATTTGTGAGGTTTGGCTGGCATGTATTGTTTTAGATAATGTCTCGCCTTAGTAGCACACAACTGTTCATCTACTGATAAAAATTGTTCTAATGGCACACTTTGAAATTTTGCATTCAAAGCATCTATGATTGGTCGTAACTTGTGCAGTCGATCATGGTTTGGATCTTCTTTAGGTAACATTTTGGTGTTGTCATTGAAATGTAAAAACCGCCTTATGTGTTCAAATTCTTTTTCACTCATAATTTCTTTTATTTGACGATAACCAAATGTTGTTGACCAATAACTGCGTACATTTGGAATTTGCACCACAGACATGTATATTAAGTTTTTCTTTTTCCATACTATTTTTGAATATCTTTCTTTCAATTCCTTCAGTTCCTTTTTTGTGTCTCTTTCTTCTCTCTCATTATTTGGGCATACTGTATTTACTGTAGCTATTTCTTTACTAATTGTTACTTCTTCCACTTCGTTATTTTCAAGAAGTAATATTCTGTCGTCAAATTCAATTGGAAGACTTTCTATATCAAATTCTTGCTGTAAATCGACTTCTTTTATTATGTTTTTCGCTTCATTCACATTTTCATCATTTGAATCATCAAAACTATCTTCGCTGTTTTACAAACTGAGCATTTAAAGCTTCCTAGGACTCTCAGTTACAGATACAGTACCAATTAGTGGTACAGCTAAACAGGTTGATGGCTCAGCTTCAATTATTGAGGAAGGAACATCATCAGTTACTGTTTCTAAATATTCTAGAAAATAAAAACAATTATTGAATAAAAGTATGCTAGTTAGTTGTTAGTTTTTTTTTTCTTTAATTATTATAGATTTACCTGGTAAATTGACTGATGGGAAAACTCCTCTTTTCAGAACTTTATTTGGACCAAAATATTTAGGTAAAAAGTGTAAGGCACACACTCTACAATTGTAAATATTCTCAGATGTCATTTTCTCCTTCAACCTTCTGTTTCCACATAAATTTACCCATTTGTCAAAAATTACTTTATTTTTTAAAATTGACATCCAAGCAGCTTGGTTAGGGTAAATTCACATATGACGGTATTACAGCAATCAGTAAAATAAAGTTCGTTAGTAACTTTCCAAGCGAATAGATGGCGTTAAAAATGCAGTTTAGCAGTGACTATAAAAGATCGCAGGGCATGGCCGCACAGACGCCATCTTGGCATTCAAGTGACAGATCGTCGGTAACCTCTATAGTACTTTTCATCACAAGCGCAGCTGCCATGTTTGAAGAGCGGGAGTATAAGAAAAGGTGTTTTCGCGGAGACAATTCCGAACGCATTCATAATACAAACTGAACCTATGCTACGGCGCAAGCGCAAATAAGAATTGGTTCCTGATAGATTCGAATTTTTAAACTCCGTGAACGCGCCTAGCAAATCTAAAGATATTTGTTCTGTAATCTGTGTTATGTAATTCACGGAACACCCGGTGGCCGGTATAGTTATCCTAAAATGGATTATAAACAGCTCATCATCAAATTGAAGCACAATTTCTTCAAAGAAGTTTGCATTATTTGGTACATCTCCAATATCCATCAGCAACTCTTCTAAATATCCGTCACTCGAACTTAAATAGTATATGATCTAAAAAATCAGTAATCAAAATGGAGTATAATTGTATACTTTTACTTCTTACCACAAATAATTACCTCACAAAACAACAAAATTTTAGGTTAGGGTTAGAATTCGTTCCACTGAAATGAGTAAACAACTGGAACGCGCACGTAAAAGTCGAATGTCCTTGAAATTTGAAGCCAGAATGTAGACAAGGACAGATGTCGCGGGAGGGAACACTTTCTCTTTCTATCTTGTTTTGGCTAATTGCATTTTGAGAAGTTACTGTTGTTAATCCATAAAAAACTTTTAAAATGGTTATGTATTGTTCTGCTTATGGATGCACCAACGAAAGAACACCAGGAACGGGAAAGTATAATTTTAAATGTGTTGTTCATCATTTTCTTTCAAAAGTAAATACACTCTTTACAATAAAACATCCTGTTGTAGATATGAGTAATGAACTACATGAAATTCAAATGATTAAGTATGTAGCAAGTAGGTATGCAGACCTTAGGATACAGACACATGCAAAAAAGAGATCATTACAGTTATTAGGAGACCAAGCGACTCTTCGTCATAAATTAAATAAAACTATTTTTTATAATTCGCGTATAAAAGAGACTTCATTATAACATTGTTTACAGTGTCACAATGAAGCTCTTTGAACACTGTTATAGTAATTTTTAGTGTACAGTTGGTTATTGAATTTAGTTATATTTTTATTTGACATTTGACTTTAACCTTGACACAAATTATAAATAAAATGGTCTAGCGTTGTTCTAGCTAGCAAATTATTATATTAAAGGTAAATTAAAATGATTTATATATTAAAAATATTAATGAATAAAGTACGCTAACGTTTAGTGTTTTTAAATGAAACTCACGGTCTCTAGTTAATTCCACAATATAATAAAAGTTATTGAAAATTCTAAAAAATTGACAATTGTTTGATAAATCAATATCATCGTCAGAATGACAGAAGTTACATTTCATTTTATGCCTACCTAATGTTTAGTAGTTATTTTTGGCTAGACCAAGAAGTAACCTAGCTTGTAATTGGCTTAATATATGTTTATAGAAAAAAGAAGGAGATGTGATATTACAAATATTGAAGCTTAGATATTATTAGCCCTATGGTGAGATCCTGGATATCATTTTTCCAATTAAGATCAGTATAACTGTGCAATGATATAGAAAACCAGGAAAACTATATCTGCTGATCTTTACAATTATCACTTAAGAAGACAGTTTATTGGTGGAGAACTCCCTAGATTTAACTGTTCATTGACAACTTCATATTGTGGGTTCCTTAAATGTCTTCTAATTTCCAGTTCTTCAAGGAAATCCAGTTCTTGTTTCTTTTCACAAATATGCAGCACTTCTAGTTCTGTGTTAGGTGTCAAGTAGATGTTTTGCGTAGTGGGATTTATCTGGTTGTTTTAATCTGTATGCTCGTAAGTGCTCACTGTATCGTATTTCAAAATTCCTAAGGGTCTGACCCAAATAGACAGCATTACATTCTGGACATTTGAGTTTAAATATACCTGACTTCTTTAATAGTGGTATTTTTGTTTTTACATTTAACAAGTTTGTACTAATGTTTTAAAAGAAATTGTTGTATTCGTTGCTGAAGATATTATCTTTGAAATATTATTGACACCAATCATTCATTGATACCTAACAGAACTAGAAGTGCTGCATATTTGTGAAAAGAAACAAGAACTGGATTTCCTTGAAGAACTGGAAATTAGAAGACATTTAAGAAACCCACAATATGAAGTTGTCAATGAACAGTTAAATCTAGGGAGTTCTCCACTAATAAACTGTCTTCTTAAGTGATAATTGTAAAGATCAGCAGATATAGTTTTCCTGGTTTTCTATATCATTGCACAGTTATACTGATCTTAATTGGAAAAATGATATCCAGGATATCACCATAGGGCTAATAATATCTAAGCTTCAATATTTGTAATATCACATCTTCTTCTTTTTCTATAAACATATATTAAGCCAATCACAAGTTAGGTTACTTCTTGGTCTAGCCAAAAATATAACTACTAAACATCAGGTAAACAAGTGATAATTGTAAAGATCAGCAGATATAGTTAGTATATTATTACTCTAAGGTAAGTACCATCAATAGTTTGTGTATTGTTATTGAAACATTTAGAGTACATACTCCCATAATGTTCATTACTAGAAGTTTAAAGGTTTGGTTTAAAGATACAGGATAAAAGTTTTATCAATTCTATTTTTATCTACAGTGTACATTTGTGTTAATTGTCTTTAAGTACATATTTTGACAAAAATATGCGAACAGCATAAATATATCTTGCATTAATTCATGATTGCTTTTCAAATGAGTAAAACCTAATACAGATAGGTGTTTTCTAACTGTCAAATTTTAAAATCAAATAATGTTCCTTAATAATATATGAACAATAAATATTTTAAAATCAAATTTCTTTTCCATAAAATAAATCTTAAGAATTCTGCAATCCTGTTCTTTACTAAATTCAAAGTTCTTTATATGAATGTCCACATAGATAGTAAAAATTAATGTTTACTATATTGTATTTTGAATAAAATTATTTCGAAACATTTATTGTAACATTTCCCTAATCAGTTCTTAATCCTGTCTTAAAACAAGTCACGCCTTATGTATTTTCAATATGTTACCATTAACATATAAAATGTAACTAATTAATTTACAATTTTAGATGACCATTTTAAACAGTTTTTTACTTTTATTTGCAGTGTGATGTTTAACCACAATTTTTTTTAAATAATTATAAAGTAGTAGGGGAAAGGGGGGCACATTCAACCTTGGGGCACTTTCAACCAGTGTCGATTTTTACGGAATTAATTTGAAGGATAGGTTGCCTGGTAACTTTGGACCAATCAGATGCTCGAATTTCAAGCGCGGCAATACGTCATCCAGACGACTGGGTTTAAATTCCCTATTTAATTGAATGCATGTTATAGAATAAAATTAAGGTAAATTAATGTTGATAAGTACCTTATAAAAATTGAATAATGCTGTGAAAATGTCTGATGCATTGCAATATAACTTCTAATGTTACCAAAATAATAAAAAACAGTTACCTAATTCATTTTAAAACTTCAATTGAATGACTGTAATCTTGTTTGAACTTCAAAGGCTATTAAATAAAGGGGGAAAGTAAATGCTATGTAATTTAAAACATATATTTAATATTGTAAAGATTTTTTTAACAAATGTGGTAGATTTCAAAAGAAATAAAACAGACAAAGAAAGACAATTAACGATTCTCTTAAATTTTTTCAATGTCTTTCTTTGTGAATGATCGATAAGAACTTTCCTTTTTAATGATTTATTTTTATCTTTTTTTAAATTTAAAAATTTGATACGAACAAATATTCCTTGTCTGGAGAATGAATTGATAAGTTCCTTTGGCACATCAGTTACTTTGGTAGCAATATATTCAGTGGTTTTCTTTATAACACTTTTTCTATCACAAAATTCTTGTTTATGAAACTTTTGGAAATAGTTATCCATCAACGCAACCTGTCGTGTCCATTCGTCAGACGGTTGGGTTAAACCTCCAAATGATAAGCTTTGTATCCACGAAGGCATGCTATAACTATGTAGGGTGTTTGCTTCTTCAGCTTGGTATGTGTACTGACCTAAATGCGGATATTTCAACTTATGTTTTTTGGCCAAATATCCAGCAATATAGGCCAAACCATCTTTTTCAGACTCCCCTGTTGCACTGGAATGGGTACTGATAGATGATGTAGTGGTATCATTATCTAATATGGGCTTTTCAGCCACTTCCATTTCCATACTTTCTTCAGGAATGTCAATATGCCCAAGACTTGCTTGTTTAAATATACTTGACAATAAATATTCCTTATCCTGCAATCCTGGGGAAGTTCCTGTATTAGAATGTTTTGAAACTAATCCAGGATTTTTCCCAAGTAAAATCATTCTGACCCGATATAGAGCATTAAGGGGAGAAGGATGATCGTGTAATCCTCCTCGAGTTCTTAACTAAAATAAAATGTTTTAATTTACAAAAAGTAAGTCGCATGAATTGTACTACATTTAGAACTTAAAATCAATATATATTTACCTGAGAAAAAAAGTTTTCCAGGCAGTCTTGATTTAGTCTATGAGTTAAGATGTACTTTATCTGAAATTCTTCTCTCACTGCCGAGAACAGAGCTCGAAGTGATTTGGTAGAAATTATTATTCCCTTTTGAAAGACCTGCAAACTTTTCTTGCCAATGCATCTCATTTCAAAGACGGTGGAAGACATTTTTTCTAAAATCTCATCTTGTAAATCCATACTGAGACCGTATGGCTTTTTTGTAGGTACATTTGCTGAAATTGAATAGGAATTCATCACATCAAACCAATTATTAACCATCTCAAAAAAATCAGCCAATTTTGCTGTGTTTTTTTTATCGACACCAGGCAAGTATAATTTTAGTGCAGTTGCTGTGGTGTTTGAAAATAACTGAGCTGCCAGTTTTACATTTTGTCTTTGTGTCTTCTCGACATTAATATGTAATGGCGTTAGTTTGTAACATGAATTTATTTCTGATCGAGTGGTCTCAATCAAATCCTTTACACAATCTTTAAGAATTTTAGTGCCATCTTTTAATACAAATTCACTATCTAAAAACCAGTTTCGCAGTAATTTCATTAAATGTGGGGCATCAGCAAAGAAGTAAATGGGATTTTTTGTAACTGGATGGTATGAATAGGTTTTGTCAATTGTAATATCAATTTCCTTCCATAATCCTTGATTGCCTCCACCACAGTCGGAATTGCAAGCTAGAACATTATATTTAATTTCGTGTAAACGAGTAATTATATTTTCAAGAAGTTCTTTGTTCATTTTTTGATCGAACCCAATGTAAACAGGTTGTTTCCAGTTACTAAACAATCCGCGTGCCATAATAACCTGGACATATTGATGTGGTCCCAGACTTTCGTCTTCTTTCTGATGATATTCATATAAAGAAGACACCTTCATAATACAGTTGCCCTAAAACGAGAATTTTTGGTCTGACCTGCAATTCCCATAATGTGTAAGACATCTTCTAAAACTCCATGTGTTAAATCAATATGGGAAGCCCACTGCTGCAAAGTAGATAATCCTGGTAGTGGATAATGCAGAGTTTTTCGTAGATAAATATATGACCTCTTACTAAAATATCTCAGTGTAAAAGCTTTGGATAGTTCATCCTGTGTCCATCGAGCCTTGGTTTTCTTTTTTAAGGCAATTTCAACTTGATTTGGTGTTAAAATATGTTGCAAGGCCAACTTAATTTTTCCTTCAAGACTACTGTTTTTTTCAAAATTGTATTTCTTAATTTCCTGTTCTAAATTGGAGATACTCAATTTCAAAATATTTTCGTTGTTTTCGTGATTCAAAATTGTTTTCTTTAGCTGCTCATTTTCTTGTTTCAATAAAGCAAATTTTCTTTCCCAAATATCATGTTCACTTTCGTAACTTGTGGATGGAAGGTCTGAAATATCCATAGAATTGTTATCATCTGCTCCAGTTTTTTCTGCAGTTTGTGTTAAACGCTTTACTAGTTCTTTGTTTTCTTTTCTAATCATTCGATGATTTCTTTCAGATGGTTCTCTATTAACACCCAAAGGTAAGAATAATGTGGGAATGGCTAAAAGAAAATTACAAAGTAAAGCAAACATAATACAATGCTTCTGTATAAAGTTTTCATTCATATATAAATTAATATTAATACCTATATAGTATTTAAATTTCTACTTGTAAATTTAATTATTTTTTCAAGCATACCTGTTTTTTTCAAAATTTTCGGTTGAAAATTCATTAAACGAGCTTGCACTTCATCATCATAATCAGTTAAAAGAAAATGTTTACTGCATATTCTTTTATTCTTCGGAGTCCAATCATCTTTCCGGCAACACTTTCGGACCCACTCTTTTAATATTTTGGGGTCTTTAGGGAACGTGAAAAACATGACCTTTTCGCATTCTGGATCTGGCTTTTTTGAATTGCTTTTACATGTAGCAATGGCACAAATATTACCACCGCTCATCTAAATAAATTAGAAAAAAATGTTTTAAATGAAAAGTTAAATAAGGATTGAAAGTTATAACAAACCTTAAATTCCACAGGATGTCAATCAAATCTCTTTTCTTAATACTTTTTACACTGAATAATAATAAAAATAAGTTCACAAATGAATAGTTTATAGAATTTCAAATAACGCAACATGCATGCAAACTCGGTTCTGTCGTCTGAGTGACGTAATCACTCCCTCCTCCGTCGCTTCCGCCATCCGTTATCCAGGCAACCTACCCTTTCTACAGATCTTGAGACCCTCAGTGCCCTCAGCCACTACCAGTAAGATTTGTTGATGGTGTGTGCTTGTTGCGCGAAAATAAAATAAATCGTTATTTTACTTAATTCAAGGTAAGTTTTGTCGTGTCGGAAAATTATTCTCTGTCCGTTCTTATAAATACTATCGAATTTTTCCACTAATATCGTTTTATAGCACATATATTAGGGAATCCAAACCACGTGACTTTACAACTGTCAAGATGGCGCCTGGTTGGCAAACAAAGCTTTTAAGCCATAATCATGTAGCTATATACAGGTAGTTTTAGTGGTGTTTATTTTGCCTTTTGATTATTATCGAAGTAATCGTAAGTTGTTTCAAGGAGTTTCAAGTGTTACGTTAAATTAGTTACGGGCTCAATATGCAAAGTTCATATTTGAAGAAGTTATTGCAGGAAAACCCAGACGTTGGTCAGAGGTAAATATGAAGATTTCTGCTGCTATTTTGGCATTTTTATCAGTTAAAATTTATTTTCGCTAGTGAACTGTTAGGCTTGAAACTATGATAAAATCATAATTTGTTTCTAGGTACCTAATGAAGCTGACTGATTGAGAATTTGGATCCTTTTACATTTGCAACTGCTGATTTAGACTAGTGTTAATGGCATTCCCCCAGTCACATACCCTGATATATTTTCTTACACTGTGTTGACTCATAGTTTCTACAGTCATGAGCAGATGAAAGCCTACAAAATCCTTGATGCTCACAAGTATTTGTCAGCAGCTTTTGTCTTGAAAGTAGGAACGAAGATTGTAATTGATTTTGATGTCATGGTTGGAAAGGTAATTTTTTGTTTTTATACTCTTTGATAACTAACTAGCTTATATTTTGTAACTAATGTATTATTTGTTGTGATGTTAATAATTTGTAATAAATTTTTAACTCAAAGGAAGCTTAATTATCAATGATAAGATAAAATTTATAATGATGATGTTATTCACATTTTTCATATATCTTATACCCACCTCATATTCATTTTGTTCTAATGTAGTCTTTTGTTTCAGGTAAAACATTCACAAAGGGGCAATGCTAAACCACTTGAGGCTTGGTGTATAATCATCAAAGATGATTCAATTTCAAGCTGTCACTGTACATGTATGGCTGGTAATAGTGAAGTTTGTAGCCACATTGGTGCTTTGCTTTTTGTAGCTGAATATGCAAACCGTAATAAAGGAACATTTTCGTGTACAGATGTAGCTGCTTTGTGGCCCATGCCATCACTCTCCACAATTATTGTGCCTATTGTCCTAATAGCAGCGATGGACTTTGGTACAGTGACTGGTACAATACAACATAATGTTAGTATACCCCCTATATCCAAAGAAGGTGCTGTAAGTTTGTTTGAAAGGATTGAAGGTTTGGGTCGATAGTGGATCCATTTGCAAGCAAACTACAGGAAGCCTCAGCTGTCACATTACCAATGATATTCAATGTTTTTGAAGAAAGATATATAGAGTTACGTAGAACTGATAGAAATATCAAGATCATTAATTGAGCAGAATACCCGAGGACAACATCTTTCAAATAATTGGTATTTACAAAGAGCAGGAAGAATAACAGCTTCAAAACTGAAATGTTTGCAGAACAAATAAAGAATCACCTTCTCTGTCGCTTATTAAAAACATATGCTATCCAGCAAACACTTCTTTCCGTGCAAAAGCCACAGATTGGGGATTACATCATGAATCTGTTGCTGTTGAAGAGTACAAAAGAATGATGTAAGAAAATCATGAAAATTTCATTGTTAATGATGTGGGTCTACTCATAAGTTTAAAGTGGCTACAATTGGGAGCATCTCCAGATAAAATAACGTTTTGTGAATGTTGCTTAGGGGGAGTGTTGGAGGTGAAGTGTCCTTATACCTGTTTTATACAAGGGGTACTAAAGACATCAAGGAATATTCTAGTTACAAAAATTCTTGTGTAATTTTAAGAGATGTTAAAGTCACACTGAAACGTGATCATGCATATTATTACCAAGTGCAAATGCAAATATTTGTTTGTAATTTGCTATATTGTGATTTTGTTATTTGGTCTCCATTCATTTTTTTTTCAATAGCGTATATATCCAGATTTTGAATTTTGGAGTCAAAATTGTCAAATCGCTTTGAAATTTCATACTGAAGTTATAATGCCTGAACTCTTGGGTAGATATTTCACCCGAAGTGAAGGATCAGCAAAATTAAAATATTGGTGCAAATGTAATAGTGTGGATGATGGAACCCCAATGATTTGTTGCGACAATGATGAGTGTCAAATTAAATGGTTCCATTTTAAATGTGTATGCCTTTCAGATACCCCAAAGTCACAATGGTTTTGTGAATTATGTAAATAATCTTTTCAGTTTCAGTAAAAAATGTGCAATATATACTTGATAATTATAGATAAATTTAATTCAAAATACTTTTTTAATGCATCCAATATAATTCATTATAGATTCTATTTTGTTTTGTACCATAGTTCCTGTTAAACATTTCCAAGTTTCATTATAAGCAAAAATGACAACAATGATGTGTTTTTTTAATCATACCCCTGAAAATCCTAACTTTCCTTGCAGGTTTTTTGCTACATAATTTAGGTATATTACTTTCATCTGTAATATCCCAAGGACATTGATAACTGACGAAATAATTTCAACACAGTTTTGGAAAGCACGTTATTGAACAGTCCTAAGCCTTCAGCGTCGGGCTGTTACCTAAAACAACATGCTTGAGGAAGTTATGATAAAATTATGAGTTATTTATAAATGCTCGAGGGATATTTGGTGAGAAACTTGTTTTGACACTTTCGAAATAAATTGAATTTATGAAATGTTAAAACACTGTTAAGTGACAACTATATCCATGGGTAATTATCAGTGTAATGATGGTTTCATTGGATATTTTGACACACATGACTACAAATAGACAAATTTGATAGGATATTTCTCTGAGCAAAAAATTTTCTGTGAAATAATACACTATTTCTTTGCATAAATTTTTTATTTATAAAAATTCATAATGTTGGTATATATTTAACTATTAATAATAACTTTATTCTCCTCAAAGACATTACATACTGTATAGGAGTTCTCAGTACATATATACACAACAGATACATTTTTACCACAATATACGATCGACATGGTCATTGTAAGCTCTGTTTGTGTAGCACAGCCTTCTTCTCTGCCTTGGCCTGCTTGTCCTTCATCTCCTGAAATATTTTCTTCATTTCTCTATAAAATAAAGGAGAAATTTTACATTTAATAATATGTTACAATGGCATATAAATTACATGGCATGAGTATACCGTCAGGTTACTGCAAAAACAAGATAACTTACATTTTACAAGGTTTCAGAAGAAGCAGTTTGAATGTTTAAATTCGATTCAAAATGTGAAAACTTATAACAAATATTTATTACACAATAATCCCATCAGGAAAATGCACTAAAAACAAAGTAGTCTTCACAAACCAACAAATGTGCTGGAGCCGAAAGTGCACTTGACTCAAAAATGCCAAAAGGTGGAGTTATCTTGTTTTTGCAGTTATCAGACTACCTACATAAAGTCAAAGTAGTTTATATTTTTTATAAACTTACCAATTTTCTTAGTACCAATGCTTCATTACTTAATTTAGCCCTTTTATACGCTCTCAATTTTCTATCTACATCAGAATTGTGCTTTGAATGGGCTCGAGATTGATGACCCATATTCTGGGATGGAACCCAATCTGGATGATTTTCGTCACTCAAGTCACTAGGTTTTCCTACAAGTTAGAAGTTAAATAAAGTATAATGTTTGTTTCAAATATAGGATGTTTTCAAATAATGTCACAATTTGTTTTTTCATCAAAATCAAAAAATTACTGGAGTGATTATTAAGCCTAAGTGATTCCCCTTGAACTAAAATAATGTACTACATACATATTACATATGTATATATTTCTTATATTCTTTTTCTTAGGGATTGGCGGAGTATGTAGTCAATCAAATAAATGTTTGGACAAGTGCTTTGGTTAATGTATACCCCTACTCCCAAAAAAACATTACATTTCGTCGGCTTAACATGCAAATGTCGTAAGTCCACAATTGGTCAAAAATAGATTTGAAGTGCCATCTACTAGAAAATAATACAATCAATCTCCTGACTGAATAACTTCGCTTAAATGTGAACATAGGTAACTGTATTACCGATTATGTAAATGTCGAAAGTCCATTCTTCTCTGTGGTTTACAGTTAAATGTCGTAAGTCCTGTCAGTTTAATTTAGTTGTAACAGGTGTACATGTGGTCGTAGTTTTTATGTTAAAAACGGTAAGTATTAGAGCACTTTTAATTGTTTTCTAATTAATAAGGTATTCATTGAACATATTAGAGTAATTTTCTTTAATATATTTCTCATATTAATTTTAATTACTTGTTAAAACTTATTAAAGAAAGTTCACATGGACTTACAACATTTTATAAAAAGGAATATTGTTGTAAAATAAATAAAAACAAAGGACTTACTACATATTATTTAATAAGTAATAAGAAATGGTACCAAAAAATAGTTCTTAAATTTGCTTTTTCTGGATTTATCATGTACTTAAAATAATATAATGTTAACAAAAATTATTTTGAGTAGTTATTGTAAATGTACCTATATTTAAGTTAAATTACAATGTATGTGTTTTTTGCAGAAAAATGGCATCGTTTCAATCAAGAACAATGAAAATTATGGCGGCTGCAACTAACACTGCGATGTCCAGTGGTGAAAATGAAGAACTTTTGTTAATGCCACTTGAAAACACAAGTCCGTTGTTAATCCTGGATATCCCAGAAATAACGCAACATATTGAAATAGATCAAAATATTGTGCATTTGGATATACCACTAGCAAATAGCATAAATATTTGCGATCCTATCGATATGCAATTGAATAATAATAAAGAAGGTAGTCAGAGATGCGAGGGTCTAATGATAGTTGATAAAGAGAATGATTATCAATCTTGCTGTAACATGCAAGATATTTTAGAAATACCAAGTAGCAGCAAAGAGATAAGAAATGATCTTGATGATCAGTCAACAACAGAAGAAAATAATAAATACGACAATCCTGACGCCGGGGAACTCTCCAATAACAAAAAATCCGATTCTGATAATAACAGCTTATCCAATAATGAGAATGAGAATAATGAGTCAAAAAAGAAAAGAAAAAAGAAGCATTTGGTGAGCAAAAATACCTGGAAGCAGAAGGTTAATGAAATAAATAGAGAAAAAGGAAAAAACTACAACGGAAGAAAAAAAATAAATGGTGTTTGGACAGAGATTGCAAAGCCAGGAAGATCCCTTGGACCACGTTGCGAATGTAAACTATCTAAATTAACAAATAAAACCAAAACCAGTCTGGAGTGCCAAAAATTAGGTGAAGATGATCGGCAAGAAATATTTAAAATGTTTTGGGAACAAATGAATTGGGAACAAAGAAAACCGTTTGTGCATTTATCGGTTAAAAACGCACCAACCAAACGGCACAGGAACAGAAAAGAAGAAAATAAATCTAGACGAGAGTACTCATCGGAGTATAATTTAAAGAAACGAGATGATTCAACTATAAGAGTATGCAAGAAAATGTATTTAAATACAATAGCAATGGGTGAGAGAATGGTCGATATATGGAAGTTTTCAGGATGTAACGAAAGAAACTTAAAAAGTATAGAAAATGCGTCGAATGATGAAAGCGTTAATAATCAAGATGAACAACATAGTACAAATAAAGAAAAATTTGCCCAAGAGAAGAAAAATTTGCAGGAATTTTTTGAAAATCCTTATTCCAAAAGTTGAGTCACATTATTGTAGGGCCAGTTCAAACAGACAATATTTAGAACGGACATGGGCCTCAAAATCCGCTCTTTACAAATGTTATAGAGACTTTTGGTGCAAGGAAAAGGGCATAAAATACCTTTCAGTAGCTACTTTTTATCATGTCTTTGATGAAATGAATTTAGCCTTATTTAAACCGAAAAAGGATGAATGTGACAAATGTGTATCACATAGAATCGGAAATCTCTCAGAGGAAGAATTTCTCGTACACCAAAAAAAAGTTGAAGCCAGGGAGGCAAAAGACCAAGATAAAACCTCAGAAAATGAAGTGTTTTGTATGGACCTTCAAGCAGTGCTTTTGAGTCCAAAATCAAACGTCTCCTCGCTATATTTTAAAACAAAACTCATGGTCCATCATTTTACACTTTATGATATGAAAACCGGTAATGGTTACTGTTTTATTTGGCATGAAGCCGCAGGAGGAGTAATTGCCAATAATTATGCCTCCATATTGTCGTACTTCATAAAGGAGCATGTATTAGAGAAGATGGCAAATGAAAAATCCATAATATTTTGGAGTGATGGATGTACCTCACAAAATCGTAACTCCACAATGTCTAATGCTCTCCTTAATATATCCATGAAATATGGTATACAAATTGAGCAAAAGTACCTCGAAAAGGGGCACACGCAAATGGAGGCAGACTCCATGCATTCTTGTATTGAAAGAAAATTGAAAAATATTTCTATTAACGTACCAGCTGAGTATGTTGGGGTCTACCTCCAAGCAAGACAGAATCCACGTCCATATTTTGTTAAGTATTTAACTTACGAGTTTTTTAAAAAATTTGACAAGCTCAAGTTTTTAACATCCATAAGACCTGGGAGAAAAGTTGGCGATCCAGCAGTTACCGACTTACGATCAATAATGTACAAACCTAATGGACAAGCACTATACAAAGTAAGACATAATGCTGAGTATCAAACTTTGGAACACCGTAATGTACATAAAGTTCATCCGTGTGCATTGGAAGATCTTCCACAGTTGTACCAAAGTGAGATACCGATTAAAAAAACAAAGTACGATCATCTTCAGAGTCTTAAAGCTAGTTTAAATAAAGACTATCACTCGTTTTATGATAATTTGCCATTTAAAGAATAGTAACAATTATTTTTAAACTTATAGTTCCTAAAAGTGTAAGATTTAGCAGTTAAAGTTATTGATGTTAAAAAAATATTATTCTTTTGTTTAGTTTTCGTTAATAATAATTTTTATCCTGTATCTGTTGTTCAATAAATATAATAGTTTGAAATACTAATTAGTGTTGTTTTAATTATTGCTTTAAAAGTGAAAATGTTGAAAGTCCAATAAGTTTTTAAAAAATATAAGTGAAAACGTTGTAAGTCCCAAAAAAACCAAAAAAAAACTTTTTTTGTTAATTATTTTCCATAATTTGGTAAATTAGATATGTTTAAACATTTGGTAAAAGTTTTTGTTTAAAAAAATTTGATATACCAACATATAGGAAGTTTTTTAGCTCTCCTGTAAAATTTACAATTTAGGACTTACTGCATTTACATGTTAAGCCGACGATTTGCTACTTCATACATCACTAGGTATATACTTTTCCCTGTAAACGTTATATACTTATTAGAAATGGTATATAAACTTCGCTTGGTACATACCTGTTATGAAATGACTGCTACATATCCTTTGGTTTGTTATAATTGATTCAGTTAGAACTTCCCTCTTGATGGCTGCCAACCACATATCCCTCCTTTTCCTTGATAAATCGTTTATATGTGGGCAATGCACAGATTTTTTCAATGTGGGAACTAAGCAAATGTTCCCGATCTGCACGGCTTCCACAACCAACAACAATACACGTTACTGGCATTTTTTTCAAAACTGAACTTAGGTCTCACTATTTTCTATAAATCTGATAAAAACTGAAGGTAATTATACCCAAATACTTCAAAAAAGCTTCCACAATTAACAAAATTAAACAAGTAAACAAACGTATTACTCAATTGTTTGCCAACCAGGCGCCATATTGAATTTAGTTGACAGGTCGTTGGATTGCCTAATAGCGTTTTCGATTTACCTGCACTCTACGAGTTCAGTTTGCCCTGAAATGACGCCACAAAACTCAGCGAGGGCATGCTAGTTCACGTGATTGCACTAGAAAGTGCATTTTAAATCGAACACCTGTTCAACTGCCAGTGCAGAGTTTCTAACCCTACTTTCGGTCAAAAAGCGGAAAACAAACAAACAGCAGGAAAGCAAGGAGCAAGACATTATATGAACATGAACAGCACCATGAAAAAAATATATATTTTATAATAAATGAAACATACAAATTTACTCTTCAAGTAGATATGAAACACTTTAAGAAAAATATTATCCAACAAAAAACGTTACACTTACTTCTTCATGTGAATATTTCCTTATCACATTAGTAAAATCGAGATCTTTTCTTTAGGATTTATAAGAAATATTTCTCATCCGAACAACTATCTGAAGATGAAAGTAAACAGTTAGCGATGCTAATTCCAATTTTTTTTATATTTGGCGCCATTTAAAACTGAACTGGACAGACTGCACCGTCTTTCGTTTCAGTGCAAATAAAATTGAACTGAGGGCGCACTCGGCCAGTGCCGCTTGTAAATCGAACACGTGAAACTGGAGGAGTGCAAGTCTGAAAACCATAATCGAACACAAATACTGAACTGAGTGCGCACTCAGTTCAGTCGGTGCAGGTAAATCGAAAACGCTATAATTTAGAGTTAAATTTTGGGATAGCCCTAACCTAAAAATGTAACTTTGAGAATTAGAGAGTGTTTGTTGTTCAAAGTCACTGTGGGGCAGATTCCACCACCTAAGAATGGGGCACTTTCAACCAGTTGAAAGTGCCCCACTAATGATTTTCAATTAGATGTGGATTTGAAATTATTAGAGATTTCATTAACAATACACTATCCATTAAGAAAAGTTGTATAAACCCGACATTAATTTAATTATTGTTTGAAAATAGGTAAATTTCTTTTCAGATGGTCCGAACATATAAAAAAAAAGACGAGAACGGAAATCAACGAAAAAGACATGACTAATGCAATTAAAAATGTATTAAGTAAAAGAATGTCAGAAAGAGAAGCTGCTACAACATTTAATATCAAACGAGACACCCTACATTCCAGAATTAAAAAAATTAAAACAAAATATCCTACAGAAGAGTTACTAGCCAGTAAATTCAATGAAGACTCTGGGAATGGAAGCGACAGCTCCAATGAGAACAAAAATCTTTATTCCAGCAAATATAAGGTTTCTCAAGTTTTTTCAAAGAGTCAGGAATATGAGCTCGTAAAATATATTCAGCTTTCTTCTAACATGAATTACGGTCTAACATACTCGTATAAGCAGATAAGAACTTTAGCTTATGACTATTCGAGCGTTTTGCCCGGATGCAAGATTCCTGACAAGTGGAAGGCTGCGAAGATAGCTGGCATCGATTGGCTTAGGGGCGTTATGAAGAGAAATAAACAACAAATATCTCTAAGAAAGCCAGAAAGAACTAGTTTAGCCCGATCAACTGGGCTTAATAAGAAAAATGTGTCAGAATTCTTCGAAAAGTATACTTTTGCATTGCAAAAGTATAAGTTTAAGCCTGAACAGATATACAATTTGGATGAGACGGGAGTCACCACAGTTCTAAAACCAGTAAAAATTGTCTCCACTAAAGGCAAGAAACAAGTATGCCAAATATCATCTGCAGAACGAGACGAATTGACCACATTTGTGAGAATAATAAGTGCTGTGGGTAGCGCACTCCCTCCAGTTTATGTTTTCCCCAGAACACGTAATCCTGACGAATATATGATTGACGCACCCATTTCTAGCTTATCATTAGGAAACCATTCTGGCTGGATGACAGGAGATCTATTTCTACGTGTACTGGAGCATATTAAGCAGCAAACAAACTGCTCAATTGAAAATAAAATACTGTTGTTGCTGGATAACCATGAATCCCATATTACCGTGAAAGGGATAAATTATTGCCGTAATAATGGGCAGACACCCTCTTTCATCATATAACGTGCTACAATTTCGTAAAACCAGCCGGCGTTTTCAACCCGGGAACCACCATGTGTCCGTAATCTTTATTCTTTTCATAAACCAACATAGTATGTGCACAATACTTTCAGTTATCGCGAAAATAAGTGAAGTCTTAATTGTCGACGCAAAATAAATAAATTATATATTTCATGACAATATAAAACCTAAAGTGATATAAGTGTTTTCATTACATCATATACGTCATCCTTAAAGTGAACAATATTCATATGGTCCTTCGATTGCCTCGTAAAACAACCAAAACTACATTCCCTCTAATTAACCCGAAGTAAAAGGGTTAAATTAGAACACTTATGTTTCAATATTTTTCTCACTAGGTATTGTTACCAAAATAAAGAGTTGCACTGATCTGTTGTATAATTTCATTGCTGGTTGAAACTGCCCCAGGACGTGGTTGATTGTGCCCCTCCGGAGGGGCACTATCAACCAAATGAAAGCTCTTTTTAACTTTGATAATTTTTTTGAAAAAATAGATTTACCGATAATATTTCCTATACAAAATGTAAGTAAAAGTATCAAATATTGCTATGCCGGGAAGAAACTACAATTATTTGACAACGTTTTGTCAATATCTGTGATCTTTGGTGATTTGGTTTAATGTGCCCCCCTTTCCCCTACATTTGCTTAAATAAGTAGTAGTATACTAAAAAATAATGTTATCAAAACCTTAGAATTTTCTTGGATTTCATATAAAAAATAACTACGTTGCATTAAATCTGAAACATGTGTTTTAGTTGAATTTTAATTAAGGTTCAAGAATTGTCATATTATCATTCTGTCAATTCTGTACCAGAAAGTCTCAACAATGATATGGCAGTTTCTAAATTCCTAGATCTTACCTCAACAGAAGATTTTGTTGAAATAATAGCTCTAATCTCTAAATGTTTAGTTTATTAATTATTCTAATATAAAGTAGATAATAATTCATATAGAAGCAAGAATAATATGAAAATAGATAAATTGTAGGTAATAAAAATTAATATTTATAAAAAATCTGCATTCTCGGTTGAACTATCCTACAGTGCGGGCATATCCATTTAAGTTCTCTTACGATAAAGTGATTTGCTTAACTAGCAGGTTCCTATTATTATTATCTTTTCTGTGTTGTATATAATTAGAGCGGCAACGATATTGTAAGTAGTTTTTCCCTTTTCTATTTATTTTTTGCCCTCATGTCCGGTCGCCAATATGAAGAGGTGGCAAGGACCCATCTCAATGATCAAAAAGAAGAAATTGTACTAATGTGGGTGTGGAAGTTACGTTTAATGAAGATGCTGATATGAAACATGAAAATAACCAAAATATGATAGACTTAACAATTAATAATATTTCAAATGAAATGTTGAACAAAAACAATGGTGACACGGAATTTGTGAAAAACTTATCATTAGGTTCTAATACAGCAAAAAATTTGACCGGTGGTTTTAGGCCAGTCAGTACAGAGAATATATTTCTACCGACTGATTTAGGTCCATATTTTATCTTTGTGGAAAATTTAGAATTAAATAACGGACGTTTACACACAATGAAATTAGGTGAAAAGTTGTTAGTGCTATCAAATTATGAAAATAATATGGCTGTAGCTCCGAAAACCCCAATCGGCAGATCCTTACCAAACTTGTTCCATTGATACAGAGAGACATGCTGAAATTTGTGCTCATGCGCATATTTACTATCTTAGTCTGTGAGATGATAAGCCTAATTAATGGTTGAGCGGCAACCATTAGGGCACAAACCCTAACCCCCTAGTGACTAAAAAAACGTGATTTATGCTGTTTTACAGTGGAATACAAAGAAATGCAAGTATAAGTATTCAAACGCTTGTCTTTGATAGCTGTCTTACATGTTTTATTTTCAGTGATGAGGATAATCACCCTAATGTAATAATCACCAATTTGTTTACGATTTTTTTTTGTTCAAACCAAAATACCGCTGTCACTAGATGAAATAACCGCTTATAGCTTATGGGGTTATTTTGTATAATAGAAAAAAAACAGTCACCAGATGAAATAAATTGGACCTTATTTAAAAAAATACACCTCTCCATTGGCCGTTTGCTCTGAGAGTAGCGGTCTCAATCAACACATGTTTGATGTTTAGACCACGACAGTATTCTTCAAACCTTTTTGACGTATAGCAAGAGCCACGATCGCTAATAATCCTTCTAGGTACCCCAAACTTGGCAATAACTTCGTGTCATTGGTCCCACTTTTCTTGACTGTACCGCTTTCATAAAGACGTATTTTGTGAAAGCATCAACTTTTACGATGAGATACATATTGTTCCGTTTAGACTTCACAAAGGGGCTCAAATGATCGATATGGAGCGTATCAAACAGCTGCGAAACCTTTTCGATAGGATGGAGATAACCAGGAGGACATCCACTTGACTCTTTACTATATAGACAATCCAGACAAGAAGATATGTACCATTTGGCATATCTGCGCATGCCTGGAAACCTATACGATTTAGAAAGAGTGGGCAACGTTTTCTCTAAGGCCATATGTCCACCAGCGTCGTGGAATTGCATGAGTATTTGTCTACGAACAGCTTTTGGGGCTACCAATTTTTGTTCAGTTAACATTTTCTTATACAGGCGATTATCTTATATATAAAATTCTCGTGTCACAATGTTCGTTCCCGTACTCCTCCGAAACGGCTTGACCGATTCTCATGAAATTTTGTGAGCATATTGAGTAGGTCTGAGAATCGGCCAACATCTATTTTTCATACCCTTTAGTGATAAGGGTTGTCCACCCTTAACATTTTTCTTTAATTTTTAGACATTTTTTAAATTTTTTTCTTATTATGTCGCAAAAAAATACATACAACCCTAAATTTTTACCCTTTTATCACCAACCCCTATTTTTTAATAGCCATTTTAGTAAAATCATTTTTCATCCCCGGTCGATAACTGATCAATCGTCATTTAGTTATCCCCGCCAGTTGTCTACAGGTGTCACTTCTGACCCAGTAAACAGCACGGAGTAGGGATGAGAACGAAGCCGGTCTCATGTTTCTCTCACACAATAAGACTTCTCTCACTCCCTACACAGTTGTCGGCCATCATTATTGTTTATGCATAAAGTGTAGTAGTAACGTTGACAATTATTATTTTGCTATCTCAGTGTAACTCTCATATTAACTATTAATCATTCCTATTTTATTAATAATAATAAAATTATCAATTTTGAGTGTATTTTGCACGATTAGTTAATCAAGTGATTTTCATAACCTCAAAAGTACTGAACACGTGGCACGAGCTTCCACCAACGGCTTTTGTGTTGTAAGCTTACTTTTTTTATCGAAAATGTTGTTGGAAACTGTCAAAAAAGATTCGGTGGAATTTAATTTTTATTAAAATTGGACAAACTTTTTTTTGTATTCATTTTTTTTTACCTCTCATTGAACAAATATTTCCCGATGTACACACACAGTACATAAATCATGAGTGGCTTGCAGAAAGAGCAATTTTAGCGGCAAAAAATGTAGACGTTGACAATTTAAATCTGAAGATACAAATGTTGTTGCCAGGGAACTTGGTACCATATAAATCTATTGATACAGTTTGCGACGACAGCGAAGCAGTAAATTTTCCCACAGAGTTTTTGAACTCACTGGATTGGTCAGGCATGTCACCGCATAATTTACAATTAAAGGTTGGATCTGCGATTATCTTGCTTCGTAATTTGAACCCGCCCCGACTGTGCAACGGTACGCGATTAGTCATTCAAAAATTAATGAAAAACGTGATCGAAGCCAGCATTTTAAATGGCAAGCTCCGAGGTGAAAATATATTAATTCCACGGATTCCTATTATACCTACAGATGTGCCAATTCAATTCAAACGTATTCAGTTTCCGATTAGATTGGCATTTGCAATGACAATCAACAAATCCCAAGGTCAAACGATGTCTATTTGTGGCTTATATTTGAGAACACCATGTTTTTCACACGGACAATTATACGTGGCATGCACTCGAGTGAGTAAACCATCCAGTTTGTTTGTGTTAGCTAAAGATGGACTAACAAAAAATATTGTTCACGCTGTAGCATTAAGAGATTGACATTGTTTGTAAGTGTTACTGTCGTAATTGATTAATTAATGATATATAATTTTAAGGAATAAATTATAATAACTTAAAAATAATGTTTGCCTTTTGTTATTTTTATATTCCCTCATCGTTCACAGCGCTCCATGCCTATTTCACGCATATACCACATTCTTACACACTTACAATAAGTAAGCTATTTTTTGTCTACACTAGAAATTACTTAAAAATTATTTATATGGCAAAACAATGTTTGCCGGGTCAGCTAGTTAATTTGATAATATTCTTCGTAAACTTTCCGATCCTCGGCATTTTTGGCGGTTTTATTTAGGGTCTCCAAAACGAACTTACAACGTTCGTCTGTCAGCTGTACAGCAAACACCCAATCTTCGTGTTTAATATTTACAAGGTTCGTTGGGATAATTCGACAGTTGTCTAGTTGATTCACTTCGAAAACAGGATTCCTGCTGAGAGCGTCAACGTGCGCCATTTTTACACCAGGACGGTATTCCACTTTGAAGGCGAATTCTTGAATAGAAAGTCACCATCTTCCTATTCGGGGAATCAAGTCCCTCTTGCTTAACGTTGTTGCATTGCAGTCAGTAACAACTTTGAAGTTTATTCCAATCAAAATTCTTCAAGAAGTTCACAATTGCTAGTGTCTCTAGCTTATACAAATGGTATTGTTGTTCCTTTTTTGATGTTTGTCGTGAAAAGTAAATACAAGGTAAAATGGAGCCATCTTGTTGTTTTTGCAATATTATTCCTCCTATACCCCACTTCGAGGCATCACAGTGAACTTCTGATTGCAACTCTGAATCGTAAATTGCCCAAATGGGCTTAGACACAAGCTTTTACTTAAGTGCGTCAAAAGCAGCTTGCTGTTTGCTGAACCACACAAAATTCACTCCCTTTTTCGTTAAAGTCGTTAAGGGTCTTGCAATTGTAGCGAAATCCTTTCTGAAATAACTGGGCAAACCTAGGAATTGCCTTACTGTGTGTACATTTGTTGGTGTAGGAAATTTGGATACAGCGTCTGTATTTCTTTTTCCTGGTTGTACACCATGTTTGCTGATTTCGTGTCCTATATTCAATTTTAGACATAAAAAAATGGCACTTAGATAAACGTAATGTGAGGCCCGCTTTTGACAAGGCCTTCACGACGTTTTTCAGGTTATGGATACTTTCCTGGAAATTCTGAGCCAGTAAAAGCAATAAGCCAATGTTTTTCCATACCTCATATTGCCCAGAACTTTATTGATGACCTTTTGGAAAATTGCCGACCCATTTGCGACATCAAGCGGCACTCGGATGAACTCAAAGTGCCCTTCTGGAGTCACGAAACCAGTTTTCGGAATGTATTCAGATTCCACCTCAATCTGGTGCCAAGTCTAGACTTGTAAAATAGCACCAATGTTTCAGTTTTTCCATAAACTCATCCACCTGTGGAAGTGGAAATATGTCCTTGACTGTCTTTTCATTGAGCGCTCGATAGTCAACGTACATTCTCTGTTCGCAGTTTTTTTTTAGTAAAAGAATTGGGCTAGCGTATCGGATTCATGAAAGTTGTTATTTTCTAAAAGATCATTTACAATGTCTCACAACTTTTCTTTCGCTGTGAACCAAACGATAGGGTCTGTACGCGACGGGCTTATCATCGCTAAGGTTTATTGACATTTTGAGGAGGTCCGTTTTTCCCAAGTCTTTCATACTGCGTGCAAAACACGACAAAAATTCATCGAGCAAATTCTCAAAATCAGTTACCTATTCTGAAGTTAATTGGTAATCGAAGGATATGTCGCAAGCAGTAAGCAGAGGTCGTTCCTCATTTATTTTATTTAACATAACGCTTATGTTTAAATAAACATTTATTCAAAGCAACTGAACGAATAAAAATGTTGACCTTAAGATCTGTGTTGGAAATATTAACCAAAGTGATGAAACCATCTTGTCCGTTGATAATACACTCATCAACGAAATATTCGTTGTCTGGTATTAGTCGCAATCTCCAAGGTACATAGACGTCGTCGTCGTCTGTTCCCCATGTGACGTCACAGCTATCAGTGCTACCTTTTTCGCTGGTATGACTCTTTGTCGACAGTTGTAACATTTTAATTCCTCTATATTCGGCTTCCTTTTATGAACATTTTCTGGGGTTGACCTTGCTGTTGTGGAATTTGATTCTCGATCAATCGTTCAACAAGCCTTTCCAATCTTGAAACTGTATCCATTGGTATCGACTGGTAGTGGTGGTGTAGGAGATATGCGTTCATTTGATGAACTTGGCTGCGCCCTTTTATCTAACCGCTTTGAACGAGATTTTATTTTATTTGATTTTTACTCTTTTTGTTTCGATTATAATTGCAATTCCCGGAACTCTGACTGGGATCACACATTGAATCCGAATCCATTTCGATTAGATGTACACACTTTTTCTTAAATACTTCAATACATACAGTTTTTCTGTTCTTACCCTGATTGCTCGGACTACCCAGGTCTTCACTGAATCTACTTTGATCACTAATCACTATAATAGCTAATAAATCTACTCAAAATAGCACTACAGGACGCTTTTTCGAATTCACAACTTCAACGAATTAATTCTACGTTCCCGCAGCTGCTTTATTAAATATTAAAAAGAAATTCGTTATATTGTCTATAATAATCTATATTTTCCAAAACTATACAAAAATATGGTAATGTTTTTCTTATTTACTGTTTATCTCACGATGTCAAATTATAAACTCTCTCGCTGGTCGGTCCCTTTATATATTAGTGACTTTTTTACTAGATAATTCTAGATTGCGGCTTACACAAAAACAATTGGCTCTCTGGCATTTTCTAGATATGACAGGTCACAAAAACAATGTCTAGATAAGATAGTCACAATCGTAAACAGTTCTAAGAAATCCCTGCGCATCCGCCATAATTTTAATTTTCATACATGATTTAGACAGAGTCGGATTCAGGCTCTACACTAGTGTGCTATTTCGTAACATTACCGCCTCCTTAAATAGAAGTTTCTCCTGGAACTTTTGTGTAGCCGAGATGTTTTAATCGGCAACTGGCCCCATTTCTACACTTTCCGATCTTATGGAAATAGCAGGGCACCGTCTTCATCGGATAGTGATAACGGGGGTTGTAGCTGCAAATTAATATCTGGACACCGGTATCTTGGAAGATAGCCTCTACCATGTTCCTGATGACTTACCAATCCAACTGGTTACTCGTTATCTTAGGCATGTAAGTTTCTTCACACTGGATTCTAACACATGGTCTCGGAGGTTTCAAAGTGCTTCCCACACATCGCGGTAGGTAGATCGATCTTTAAATTCATTTTTAGTTACCACGTAGAAGACGTACTGCCAATTATGTTTCAGTGTCTTTCGAAAGACGGACGCCAACCCTCGTGCGTTCTTGATACGGGCGGGGGTTTGTATGCCAGTGAATGATCTTCCGGGAGAGTGAACAAATCTTGTCGTTGTTCTGAAGTGACTCCATATCTAGCTTTCCCGGTACCTCTATACTCACCCATAAATTCATCGAAGGTAGGGTCAGACACATCTCGAATATGGTTTACTCCTTTCTCTAGGTCATGGTCTCCTTCGAATGGCGCTAGTCGGTTTTGGTGAACAACTTTTGGTTTTCCGTTGGGGATCTTGCATATGCGATATATAACATCATTGATCCTTTTCTTGATTATGTATGGACCTTCCCAGGATTTTTGTAATTTTGGAGAAAATTATTTTCTCCTCGTCGGGTTGTGTAACCATACTTTGTCCCCTTCTTTAAAACCGCTTACTGTGGCCTGCGTGTAGTACCGATTTTTCATTCTATCTCTGGCAGCTTCTCCAGGCCGACAGCCAAATTCCAGGTCACAAGGAATCCTCATTTCACGTCCAAACAGGATTTTCGCAGGTGTTTCACCCGTGGACTCATTGACGGCAGATCGATAAGCCAATGCGAACAGGGAAAGATAGTGGTCCGAATCTCTCTGATGGCTGGAAAATACTTTCAACAGGTATTTTCCAATAGTCCTGTTCATTCTCTCGACCATTCCATCTGACTGTGGATGCAATGCTGTTGTCCTGGTCTTTTTCATTCCCAGCTTGTCGCATATCTCCTGGAATAGATGGCTTTAAAAATTTCTTCCCTGGTCACTGTGGACTTCCAAGTGTACTTCATATCGGCTGATAAATACATCCGCGACAGTTGTGGCCTCTTGGTTCGGGATAGCGTAAATTTCCACCCACTTTGTGAAATAATCCATTACAACCAGTATGTATTTGCCACCATTTTCTGTTGTCGGAAATGGTCCAGCCATATCTAAAGCAATCCCTTCGAAAGGGCTTCCAACATTGTAATGTTTCATGGGTGCCTTTCTCTTGCGATGTAGTCCATTACTCGTAGCACAAGTCGTACATTTCTTACACCAGTCCTTCACACCATCGGGGCTGTTCATCCAATAAAACCTCTCACGAATTCGCTGGATGGTTTTCTTCACTCCCAGATGGCCTCCCGATGGATTGTCGTGTAACTTCTTTAGTACCTCAGCTACTCTCGTTCTAGGGATAACTAGCTGTCTCCTCATCTCGGAACCATCATCGTTTTCAAGGACTCTTTTCAACAGCTCTTCTTCCAGGACAAGGGAGTCACACAGCCCAATATGCCTTGAGTGTCGGTGAAAATATTGACTCTTCTTGCAATGTAGGCCGCCGATTTTCTTCCTTAGTCACAAAGAAGCATGAAGGTTTATTGGAAGTTATAAATAATGCCTGTGAGGAAATAACTGAAGAATATTGTTCCACATTAAAAGATCGATGACCAGTGAGAAGTCATAGAGCATAATGTCGGGATTACTAAATATTAATTGTTGTTTTTTGATTGAAAATTAAAATTTATTTAGTAGCCTTTGATATTTAATAATGAAAAACAATATTATTTACACTTTAGTGTTATCATCATTTAAATATACGACAAAACTATCCCATTTTTCAGGAAACGGAAAAGTCACAGTAACACTAGGCAACAACAACTGTCCCATTTTGTTTGGTCGCAACTGTACATTAAACAGCATATTAAATTTCGACAATGTGCATCAATATTTATATCGCATTTTAAGTCAACATAATTTAATTTATTGGGCAACGGCGTATTAACTGGCTTACAATCGGCCATCTTAAATTTATTTAAAACTGTTTTCAAATATGAACTCTGATCTAACGTAATTGTTTCTTTATTTCCTTCGACTTTAATATCTAAAAAAAGTATTAATTCTTGCATATATTCCATAGTAAACTGATTCTTTAAATAATTTTTAAAACTTTCAAAGTATTTAAGTCAGCTGTAGCGATTAATAGATCATTGACATATAATAAATACTACATGATATTTTTACTAATGTGACCTTTATCCAAAAAATATAAACAAGGGTCTACCGACGAATTTTCAAAGCCAGTGGCGTACCTAGGGACCAAGGGCCCTGGGGCAAATTAAAAAATGCTATGTAAACTGATTAGGTTTTATCAAATAAAAATATGAAATATACAAATACTTTAAAAATGCTAAGCTACTTAAACAGTAACAACATAAATTACAATTAATACTTGGTGTAGGTTTGGCTAATAAAACGAAATAGAGAAGATTCAAGGGTTTATTATATAAAGGTCGGGCCTACCAACTGACTAAATAGCAATTATATTTACAATTTTTTCCTAGCTTTAGTTTTCGCAAAAGTATCAATGACTTCGTTTAAATCCAGGCTTGAAGCGGTTTTGTTTTCAATTGCTATTAGCGATAAATGTCGGAGTCGAGTTTGGCCCATATTATTTCTTAAATAATTTTTTATTATTTTTAATTTGCTAAATGACCTTTCAGCTGATGCAGAAGTGACAGGAATTGTAAAGAATAATAACATTGCTGTAAATACTTCCGTTAGGTCGCATTCTAGCACTCCATAGTTGCTTATTATTACCTTACATAATTGGTGAACAGTCCATGCTTGAGTTAGTTGAGGTGAAACTAGATGGTAAATATTAATAAATTGAAGTGAAAAACTAGGGCCTATTATATCTGAATATTTTCTTTGGAATTCGTCACACTTTTGTAATAAAGTTGCTTCATCAACATGTAATAAAAATGTTGGTGTTAGAAAATCGAATTTATGACAGACTGCACTCATACCAATAAAACGTGTTTCTAATTAAGATATTACTGTGTCTAGTACATTATTGAAAATCTTAATTTTAAATATTTTTCTCGGTTTGGAAATCGGTGATCAGCAGCTAATTCATCAAAATGTTTTTTAACTTTTCTTTGCCTTTTTTCTTGAAAATGGGGATCATTACCATATTTTCTTGCAGTTTCACTGGCTTTGCACTTGAATAATTCGAAATCATTTCTATAAATTTGCAACTTTGCTTTGGTCTCTGCTAAAACTTTACTCGCCTCGCCCAAATTGATGTCGCATTTTTGTAAAGCTTTGGATGCATAATTGATGTCGTTCAATACACTGTGCATGAATTCGCAAAGCAACACGAACTCGAAATTTAGCATTTTTGTTTTAATAGTCTCTGCTTCACTACGCTCTTTATTAGGACCCTTTAGAACTATTTCTGACAATGCTTTGATAATATCAAAATAACGAAGTTTTATTGCAGATATCGTATTGACCCTACTGGACCATCTAGTCGGATTTAGTTTTTTTAGAGTGGTGTCCGATTCGCCAGTGAATTTTGACAGTAGATTCCAACGTTTGATGCTGTTTCCGAAAAAGTTATACAAATTTTGCAACGTTGCGAAAAAATTCTGTATTTCCACACAACTGCTAACGGCATCATTTATCACCAAATTTAAATTATGAGTGGCACAATGTACGTACTCTGCGTTAGGCTGGATATCCTTAATATGTTTTTGTACACCATTATACACACCACTCATCACACTGGCTCCATCATAGCCTTGCCCCACACATTTTTTTAAATCAATATATTTGTCGATAAATAATGTTGTCACTTGGTTGACTAAATCTACTGCGCAATGTTTGAAGGCTGCATAAAAGCCTAGAAACACTTCTTTTACTTCTATATCAATTGGCTGTCCATTTTCCGATCTGGTTATTACTGCATACCTCACAACAATGCTTAGCTGATCTACCTTCGATATGTCCTGTGTCGTATCCATTATGATGGCAAAAAACGGTGACGCTCTAATTTGTTCTAGTTTCGAGTTTGGTCCCTAAGCTCTCAATCATTTCATTTTGAATTGTTGCACTCAGATATCTTGTAGATCCTAAAAACATAAAAAACACAATTTCAAAAAAGTCCTGATATTAAACAGTTAATAATTATAAACAAAATAAAACAATAAAAAAACTTAGAAATAATTATTATTACCTTTGGGCATATCCAAAACTTGCCGCAAAATGGGATCATATCGGGCGACAAGCTCTACAAAGGACAGAAAATTTCCGGGTTTCCTTCCTGACTTAAGTCTTCTTGATGTCCTCTCAAAGCCAAAGAACTCTTTGCTAGGGTAAGTATGATATCGAATAACCTTTGAAGAACCATTTTCCAAAATGATGCTTCTTTGCGGATTTCATTTTCAAGTTCCTTGTCGATAGTATTAGTATCGTTTTTTTTCCAAAATTCATACACAGCACATGCTTCCGAATGGCCACTCGAACAACTGTGTTGTTTAATTCTTTCTGATAAATGCTTCCAATCTCGAAATCCCGTACACCAAACATTATTCCTTTGTGAAGCAAATAACCAACAGGGTTGACAATAGGCAGCGTCTAGTATTATGGAATAAAACAACCAAAAACGATTAACTGGCCCATATTTAGAACACAAAACGTAGTACGATTTTGAAAAACACCTATTGTTCTGGTTGATGTCTGTTGGAAAAGGTCCTGAAGGCTGTAAAGGCCCCATATCAAGAATTTGACGTTTTTCGTTATCACTTAATATTTTGATCGTGAAGTCATAAGAAGATTTGTCGTACACATTTTCGAAAAATGTAGAGGTCTGTGGTTCCTCCAAACCCGCTCTTGTGTGTGTCATGCAAACATCATCCACGTTCACATGATCGGCGGCGGAGGTATCTCCAACTGCAATAATTGTCGAATCTTCTTCAGTAGGCTTCTCAACCAACACTGCAGTTACCACATTATTTGAGTCACTATCAATAGAAATATTTTGGCCAGATGTACTTGCAGAAGGCTGACTAAAAAACTTGTCAATTTTGGGCATTTCTTGTTTACTATCTTCTCTTTCTTGGCGTTGTTTACGTTTAAATGCACCACTGGGTTTCTTCTTTTTATCCATAATTTTAGTTTTCTTATTTATTGAAACAATACAATATTAGATTGTGCTCGAGGTAGGTACTCAACTCACTGTAGTCACTGTTCACTGACGAAGTTAAAAGTAAAATAAAAGGAAAGAGAAACACAATGATAGGCTACAAGCTACAAGTGTTCTTGGGGAATCCCCGGAAAAAAAATTAACACCGTTAGTGTTACCACTGTTGCCAGTTTAGCCGAAATCTATAGATTTTACACGAGTTATTGACTTAAAGGACATCAATATGAGTGGTAAAATAAAATAAAATTGAACAACTATACTCTATATTGACCAGTACAAAAAAGTTTATTGACATTAGCTTACTTACTCCTGATACAGCATTAATTTTTTAACCGTTCTCGAAAAAAAATCTTTCGAATTCACAATAAAACGCACATCGATGAATAATAAAACGCACATATCACTATCCGTCAAATTGACAACACTGCCAACCTACAGAAAGAATTTAGGGGAATTCCTTAGGCATAACTTTTGAATTTCTCTCAACTGAGTTTTCATGATTAAAGTGGGGTTGCAACCTGTCATCTGGTAAGGATTCGAGGGCCCCCTGAGCTTGAGGGCCCCCCGTCTAGCCCATAGGCAGTTACGCCACTGTTTAAAGCCCTGTTTGGGTAATATATCGTCAAAATGCATAACCCACGTTCGGGCGGCCTGCTTCAAACCGTACAATGATTTATTTAATTTACAGACTTTGTTTTCTTTACCTTGAAACCCATCGGGTATACGCATATGAATTTCTTCTTTTAAAATGCCATTAAGAAAAGCTGTTCTTCATTTGGTGTAATAATAAGTTATACTGATCAGCTAAAATGACTGAAAATCTAAATGTTGAAATTCGAGCCAGTGGTGCAAAAGTTTCAACGTAATAGAGTAAATCTTTTTGACTTAAACCTCTGGCTACTAATCGAGCTTTGTGTCTTTGTGGATTATGAAAAGCGCCATTTTTAATAGTAAAGACCCACTTATAATCCGACAGGTTTATAAACTACAGCCCATGTTTTATTAATGAATAAAGAATGTATTTCTTCCTTTATTGCTTGCTCCCACTGAATATTGTCCTCTCTATATTTTATTTCACTGGAATTGTACAAATAAGTGTTTGTGTACACAAAATATAATCATTTATACAGCGTGTTTCGTTGTATAATTTAGAAGGTAGGGTTTTTTGTGATGTTCATCTGGCGAAGATATACTGTTGTATTCGTTATCTGTTTCGGTGACAGATTTATCAATTTTAGTGATAGATTTACCTGTTTCTTTATTTTGTACAGGTTCTATTGATGTTTCTTTAGATTTTAATGTTATTTTAGGCATCTTATTAGGAATTGAGTTTTCAGGGTCAAAGCCCTCATTAAGTTCTAATCTTAATTTATTAACTCCTTCATCAAGTTTCGGTCTTGGTGTTATAAAATTTATTTCCTCAAAAATTACGTTACGTGCTATAACAAATGTATTAGATTGGGTATTTAATATTTTATATCCATTTGGTTGATAATCAACCAATATGCCTTTATTTGATTTTTGTTCAAATTTATCTTTTCTTACTTTGTTTTGAATGTAGCCAGTTGAGCCAAATATTTTCAAATGATCTATTCTGGGCTTTTTATTATGCCACAGTTCAAAAGGTGTTTTGTTTTGTTTAGGGATTTATTAGGTGTCAGATTTATTAAATATATTGCTGTTAGGATTGCTTCGCCCTAAAATATTTTATCTAAATTAGCACCATGTACCATTGATCGGGCATTTTCTGTAATTGGCCTGTTCATAGGTTCTGCATCAGGATTTTGTTGCGGTGTATGTGGCACAGTTAAATGATAGCTAATACCTCTTTGAACACACTAGTCTTTAAATTCATTTGAAAGATATTCTCCCCCATTATCTCAATACATATATTTATTAATTTTATATGAAATGTGCTTCACTTTATAATAAAAAATCTTAAACATTTTAATAACTTCAGATTTGTACGCTAATAAATAGGTAACTCTATAATGAGTAAAAGCGTCAATAAAAATGATAAAATAATTTTTGTCATCGATAGTGGGTGGAGTTATTGGAGCACACATCTGAATAGACAATAAATAATGGTCTTTTAATATGAGTTTTATCTTTGGCCTTTTCAAAAGGTAAACGCGTTCGTTTTCCATAAATACAAGCTTCACGTATATCATGTGTAAGTTGTATATTGTTTAAATATTTGAGGGCCCTAGTATCAAAGACGGCAATCTCCACCATGTTCACTTTTGAATAAACCGCAAAAAAGTGCTACATCCATATTAGTGTATATTTGACTGCGCGCGTAGTTTCTAATGAAAGAAAATGCAAAACTTCATCGGATTTTAAGGTCATTATGCCTAATTTTTTTATCTTTTTTGAACAAATTAGAAAAAACTGAATGGAGAATGCCGTGTTTGATACTGAATGTTGGATTTTGCCGGATTTGATACCAAAGGTTCGACTAAAATCAGTTGTGAACTGAATACTTATGAAGTGTTGGGAATAGATTCACGGGTGAAAGAATAACAATATCGAAATTAATCCGAGAAAACGTATAATCAAAAATATTTTTATGAGCATAACAATATTTATTATACAAGTACAGATGGTATTTCTTCAATAAATTCGCAGGTTGCTTCTTCTGTTGCTGTTTCTTCCACGTCTGGCAATGCGTTTTCTTCTTCCTGGCCGGGTTGCGCTGGCTCAAGAGTTTCATTAGAAAGAGTAGTTATATAAAAACGGAGTTATTCCATTGATCTCCAAGTAGCCCCAAAGTGTTTCGTAAGAAGTTTGTCAACATCTTTAAGCTTCAACATAGAAATTCAACATAGAAATTAACTACAAACTAATCCAATATGCGGATGACTTTGTAGTGTACAACTCCGATAAAACCTTACCAAATACTTTGACAAATCTAAAGGAATCGGTCATCTCCATCACACAGAAATTGGACTCATTAGGCTTTCTGGTTACTGGCTCAAGAGTTTCATTAGAAAGAGTAGTTACATAAAAACGGAGTTATTCCATTGATCTCCAAGTAGCCCCAAAGTGTTTCGTAAGAAGTTTGTCAACATCTTTAAGCTTCAACATAGAAATTCAATATAGAAATTAACTACAAACTAATCCAATATGCGGATGACTTTGTAGTGTATAACTCCGATAAAACCTTACCAAATACTTTGACAAATCTAAAGGAATCGGTCATCTCCATCACACAGAAATTGGACTCATTAGGCTTTCTGGTTACTCCTGAAAAATCGAGTATTATTTTTTTTACACGCCATAACTTACCACACATGGTCAATATTACAATAAACGAGATCCCATACCCAGTCTCAACATCAGTTGTTTACCTTGGTATTACTTTAGATAAAAAACTTACTTGGAAAAGTAATGTGGAGAGTATTATTACAAAATGCAACAAAGGTTTAAACTTCCTAAAATTAATACGGATATGGTGGGGAGCCGACCCTCATACTTGCATAACTTTCTACAAAACATATATAAGATCGATTATAGATTATGGATGTACTCTATATGGAACCGCAACTCCAAGCTTACTAAAAAAATTAGAAATTGTACAGAACAATGCATGAGACTTTTTATCGGAACAATGAAATCTACACCAGTAGAAGCCCTTCGGGTTGAAGCCTTAGAACCGCCATTAGAACTTCGTAGAACATTACTAACAGAAAAATTAATTATTAAATCCCATTACAGACAGCCAGCAATTATTAAAAATATTTCGGAGTTAAATATATATGACCTTACAAACAAATATTGGGCCAAAAAACCTTCGCCCATTACATGCCAGGCATTTAGTGAAAATTATAATTTAATTAATAATTTAGGTGTTCCCAAGACATACGTACATGTTGAAATTCCAAATCATAATATAATGATCAGTAAGAATATACTATCACATTATTTATCAAAATATGATAGTTGCATTAAAATATATACGGATGCCTCGAAACAATCCAGTGGTGTAGGGTGCGCATTTTATGCCCCGTCAGTGAAGGTTCAAATGCAACTTAAACTTAATAACGCTACTTCTATTTTTTCTACAGAAGCAATCGGAATGATCAAACCTCTTGAATTCATTGAACGACATGGTTATAAAAAATCCATCATAATATCGGATTCCTTATCAGTTCTCACGAGCATTAGCCAACCTTTTGATATAAATGCTACTTATGAAAATCAAATCATTCCAAAAATTAAACAGAAAATCGAAAAGCTACGCCCAAAAGATTTCGATATCAGTTTTTTGTGGATAAAAGCACATATTGGACTGCAGCATAATGAACATGTGGATAATCTAGCCAAAGAAGTCGTAAAAAATGGACTACCAATAAATAATACAATAAACGTGGATGAGTGCCTAAACCAATGTTAAATTAAACTAAAAGAAATATGGAAAAATGTATGGCATGAGTATTGCATTGAAAACCCTACAAGATATACACTTTTAGACCCAGAAATTCCCAACCACATCTTAATGAAATAAAAGTAATAGATTCGAACTTGTGCGACACTTGTTACGGTATATGCGACTTGGAACACTTTTTTTTAATGTAATAAATATACACTACATAGAGAAGATATGTATAGAGAACTAATAAAAATCGATGTTCTACCTCCCTTCAATGTAATGGAGTTACTGGCATTAAATAAGCTGCCTGTTTATAACGTTTAATTGACATTCATTAAAGCATGCAATTTAAAACTGTAATATTATGTAGCTCCTTCTCCTCTGTAAGTGAACCTAACCTGATTATTCTCTATTAGTACCGTGGTCTACCTTTTCTGTGAGTTAGGTACCCTGAAAGACCCCTGGGTGTGTAACGTATATCCTTAACCTATCCAAATTGATTCTTACAGTTAACATATTTGGTACCCTTTTTAGTACCGTAGCTCATGGCTAAATGGACTATGGCCAAAAAAACAAAAAAAAAAGCTTCAACATATTCACTTGTTGTAGACCACTTTTTATGATGACAGGGTTAATCATGTGAAGGCTTTTTCCCTTTCTTAGGACACTTTTGAAGATTTGCAAATAATTCTGGTAATACAACTCACCTCTAATCAAAACATTTCCAGTTTTACATTTCTGTAACAAGAATCGTTTTGTATTCTTGAAAGAAAAATGCCATGTTCCTGTGGGTCTCACCACATTTGAGATGGTTTCTTTCCAATCAAAAACGTTGCAATTTTCTCCCAAATGGACAGCCCTCCTATTTTTTGATAATAGTTCTATATAGGTTTCTGGCTGCGTTATAACCTCCAACTTTCTGATCTCCTTCTCAATATTACCGAAAACCCTATCAGCAGGAAGAAATGAATGGTCTACTATTGGAAAAATTACTTCAATATTCTGAATACGTTCTGGCGCTCTCTCCGATAGCCATTTGCAGCACATTCCAATGAGAGTCGTATTCTTGTTTTGTCCGCTGCAACCATCTGCCATCAGCCTGACTACTGTTACGGTGGGACCAAATTCAATTTTATTGAGCCTGTCAAACACAGCGGATGAAATTTCTTTGGAACCTTTTCCAAATTCGTTTTCGGTCCAATAATATGAAAAAACCTTTTTCTTAGTAAGTTTAGATTGAGACGTCCCCTGAACAATGGTAAAATTGTACAGGTACAGTTGCCTTCGGTAGTACGCAGTTTGATCTGGGTCCTTGGGGAGTACAAAATTCTTCTGGCAATCGAAAGATAATATTATCAATTTATCCTTAGTTTCTTTAAGCAACTGAAAAAATGCATTTGCTCTTCGTTTGTGAACATTCTTCTCAATGTTTAAGTTATTCTTCTCCCCCTCATCTGTATATATCTTAATCTTCTCGGCGAATTCTATACACGTGGAGCATACGTCGGTCCGGGGAGTACTAAAGCTGAGATTGTACTTCGTATTGAATATCATTCGAAAGTATTGACGGCTTCACTCTTTCTTCTGGAGAACACTGATTGTTGTACATTTTTGTAATAGACAAATCTGAAGATAAATAATTTCTTCGGGAAGAAGAACGACAGTAATGAGATTCGATATTTTTGAACGAATTAATAAACCTTTGGACAGCAATTTGTTTCCCTTAAAACTTTACTGTTTTTCTCTCGCTTCCTCTTTTTTCTGAAGATGCTTCTCACCTGTCCTTAGGAACGATTTCATGACGTATGTTAGACGATGTTTTGTAATATGTAATACTGTCAAAAAAGTCTGCTGGCATACAGGAACATGCTCCTTTGAAACATTTTTCCTAATAAACCATCTCACTGAAGTTTCTATTGCTGTATGTTGGTAATTTGATGGACGGCGACATTTAGGTGGTTGAACATTGCAAAATTTCAAAAGAAATGCATCCTGACTCATTTTATTATAGGTATGGCGTAAAATACGTCATGAAAACTTGTAATGTCTCCCATTGTTAAAGTACTACATTGATAAGCCTTTGTTTTATGCCCACAAGTAGGATATTCTGGCAACTCATGTGGAGAATATCTGAAAAAAACCATGTCATTATAAGGAAAATAGTTTCCACGAAGTTTCAAAACTCAAAGATTTACAGCAAATTCCAAAACTTTTATAATATACAGACTTAATACACAATAATATTGCTATCGTACAAAAAACTACAAAGTAAACAAACAAAAAATGGACATTTTAATCTAACATACCTTGTCTTTTTACGTATATTTTGCTTCCAAGTAGAGGGATTTCGAAGCCTTTTACGAGCTTCATTATTTTCAACAGGCGTTATAACACTTTCCATTCCAATAATTATTATTAAATTAAAAAAAAACTCAACAACTTCATCGGCAATTAACAAACCGTACTCTAATTATTGCGAACAAAACGAATTGAATTGACAATCGCATCCGAAACAGGTGATTCAGTACGTCACGACAAACATCTGGCTTCTGATTGGCCAGAACGGAGATTACCGGCTTTGATCCTGAACGGGCCTTGGACATTGCCGGGTTTGATTCTCAGGCGACGTTTCAAAGCAGTTTTGTAATGGGTTATAGCCGTTTTTGATACTCGCAAACCACATATTCAGAAAGAGCGCGAAATATTCAAAAATATCCTGTATTTAACTCAATTTCGTCCAAAAGTGGAAATTGCCGCCTTTGATACTAGGGCCCTCATTTATTGTCGTTTAAAAATTCGAAATTTTTAGCTGTAAAGTTTTTCTTTGCTTAAATGACCTAAACGAGTATGCCAAAGTTAATAATTATTTAATGTCCTTTGAGAAATAGCAGTTGTTTACATTTTTAATAGTTTATGAATCATTTTTAATGGTTTATTAACTGTTTGAGTAACATTTATTAAATAATTTTGGAGCTTACATTTTATTATGATTTCGTTACCCTTTTTAATAGTCATGGAACCATTTTCATTAAAAATAACTGTCATGCCAGATTCTTGCATACGACATACTGGAAGAAGGTTATACGGGACATCCGCAGCATACAGGACGTCCTCCAGAATATCAGTCATGTCATCTTTAGTTGTAACGTTGATGGTTCCTTTAACGTCGCTGTAATCAAGACACCAACATTCGCAACTGAAATTTTAATACGCGGTATTAGTGGTGACGTCATAATTTGGGGTTATGTCAATTTTGTATCCAAACAAACGTAACTAGCCATTTAGATACCATTGATGCGATTTTGGACCAGAGCATATTCCCTTATATTTTGAATATAACTGCTGATTTAGGCATTTAGATATACACTAAGACTTTTACAAAGAGATATATTCGATTCCAGCCAAAATAGGTATGTATAACAATATAATTTTAATAAAAGAGTTACTAAACATGTTATTATAAACTTATGAAATACAATTGTTTTAATTCTTTTTCTATCTGTATTATCTAATTTTAGGCTTCCTCACACAAAGAATAATGTTAATGTGCTGGCCACCAGGCTGTAAGCATTATAATGTCAGAGAGAAGTGTAAGTTTTATAGATTTCCTAAGGATCCAAAAGTAAGAAGCAAATGGATGAAGCTAACAAGGTACCTACATGATAAATATAACATATTATTAGGTGAAAAAAGAAAATTGTACATGATCAATCTTTGCAAATAAGGTAGAAGTAAACTTGTACGTGTTGATTGAATGTTTGATATTGTCTATATCGATCTCCCTATAATATATACATTATTATTTATCATTACAGCTTTATATTTTTTATAATTTATTATAGTTGCTTTGTATGATTTTTTAAACATTTGCTGTTTTAAATTGGAATTCCTCATTGTACCTTACTTTCCTCTTTCTATTAACTGTAAACCATTGTATTACAAGTAAATATTTCTCTGTGTAATAACGAAATTTGGAAACGTTTTTGTTTATATTATTTGTTTTTAGATAAAATTGAATATGTTTACACATGTAGTTGAAAAAAAGAGCCTACAGGTCAAATAAAATTTGAAAGCAACCAACAGAAACATGGTTTAATTGAGGCAAAGTTGTTTTCAGGCCAATTTTCAATCATGTAAATTTGCAACGTTTCTTCAATTTAATTTTCTTAGCACGAAACAAACAAAAATTTATAATTATGAAAACATTATATTATGTTAATATAAACGGTACAAACTTCTAAAGGTAGAATGTTTTTAAAACATGTAAGTAAATTTTTCTTCCATTCTTGATGTCTAGCAATTCCCACAATTATGTCACTTGGTATCCATAATATTAAATAGCACATATCTGCTCATGCAATATGTAATGAACCTTGTATCTGGTGATAATAGTTATATTTTTCAATTATCACTAATATATTTTCATCAAAATGAATTATGTAATTCTGTCTTTTGAGAGCGGTTTTAATTTTTCGTCATTCCGATACTTGAAAGGACACTTCACTTCAATTAAGCATTTTTCACTAACAAACCCATATTATCATTAAAAAAGTTTCAAGAGAATGTTGAAACATGTTTTGATGAGAACAATCAATCACTATTATTTATCTTATATTTTCACATTAATCAAATAATCCAGTAAACATAACCTCAAACATAGCTTTTAAAATAAAAAATACGGATTGCAGGATAAGTTACATTATTATAACTATTATTTTTTATATTGAGTAGATACGATTACTTACTTTTTAACAATTTATTCCTTTCAAAAACACGTATGAAACGCTTAAATAATCAAAAATCTACACTCAAATGGTAATTCCTATGGCAACAAGTTTTGTTTGGATACAGCTTCAAATTGTGACGTCACACTAATCTCGCGTATTGGATTGTCCAACTGATTGAATGTTGTAAACAAATTCGCTTGGTTCACCATATTGTCCGTTACACTAGAGTCTAAGATGAATGTTAAATGTTTTTCTCATTCATTAGCCTGAAGAGCTGTATTTTCCACAATGAATGCAAAACCCTTTTCACTATCTGGTTCAGTATGAATTTTTTGTAAAGTACGTGCACGAGGCTTTTCACCTTTATACTGGTTTTGCTCCTGTAAAAATAATAGTTTTTTATTGTATATGATTTTGCGTCCACAATGACTGCAATTTATATTGAAATGAAACTGTCCTGTTGATTTGGATAATATCTTTTCCTCGTTTGGTTGGAAAATTTAGCCTTTTGGTTATGTTGTTTATATTTATTTGTAGTATGTAGTAACTTTTTATTTTGTTGCTATTCTACTTGTAATACTTCACTAGTGGTGTCACTACTTCCTTTTGCAATCTTATTTCATAGTTGAGTAATTTTGTTTTTGTAAATCCATGGCTCAAATTATTATCAGTTAATGTATAAATTGCAATTACTATACCGTCATAGAATATGATGGTAGGGTGAGCAGGAGATGACCTTTTTTCTACATTTCAGTTAAATTTCCTCCAGCAGCTAACAGCTCAATCATTAATTCATCAAAAACTAGGAAATGTTTTGCTAATTTCATATCACCATTAAATTTTAAACTTAACAATTTCTTTTGAACTGATAACTCTTGTTAGGCTTTTTCTTTCATAGATGGAATCTAGTTTTTCAATGACTTGGTGGGCTCATCATGCTTCTTCTGTAACGATACCTATCATTGTATCACTTAAACAATCGATTATAATACCTTTGGCTAGGCGCTCGAGTTTTTTCCATTTTCTATCAGGTTCCATCGGAGCCTCCTCGTCAATCACTTTTAATGCGTCTTCTTCTACGAGTATAGCTGTTAAACGAAATTTCCAAATACTATAACGTTCACCATAAAATTGTCTAATATTGCGACGGCTTTTATTGGTATCCATAATACCAACAAACACGAAACCAAGAGTAGAACACCGTATTTTTAATCTGGGCCCATAACCTATTAGATTTGTAGTAGGAAAAGGGCATTCATAAATAAAACAACTAAATAAACTTAATATAAACAAAGAGCTGTTTTATTGATTATTACGATACAGCATATGTCATAGGACTGAATCTTAATATTTGTATATTAGAGTATATTCATTTATGCTTTCATCAACAGTTTTCGATAATGAAAGCATGCATTCATCGAACATAAACAAAACTCTTATGTCTCCTTTTTGTATCTAATAGAAAGACACGTACCATATATATATATATATATATATATATATATATATATATATATATATATATATATATATATAGGGTGTATGTAATATGGACAGCATACTGGTGAAACTTCGGAATACACCCTTAATGTAGATATTTCAAAAATTACTGTAATTGTATCGAAAACGGCGTACGAATTCTTTCTCATCCCATTTTTCAAAATAGTCAATACGGTCTCTTCTCACGGTATATGGTTGACGTTCTGGATTTACAAAATCAACTATTCCTTGTATCTATTGGTCTTCGAGTTCCTCGAAATTATTAAAAATGTCCATTTCAAAATAAATGTGACAGTTTTTATTTAAACTAGGTTAGAACCGTCAACACTACTCAATTAATTTAAAAGAGAAAAACTGAATTAGTATCTAATCGGCTTCAGTCGGTTGTTATTCACAACCCGAACAAGTTTATTTCGAACTTATAGCTCCTAATAACTTAATTGTACAATAATGCTAGATATTCTGTGAATGTAAATTATGCAATAATGGAAAGACGAATTAAGGGCTTATTTGATAAATATATACTTTATTCAGACTTTGAAACATCGGGCCTAAGTGTTTAATATTTGTCGTTTGAATTTAGTTAACTGCAAATCAGAAATATAGTTTATTTAGCAGAAAAAATGCACAAAATAACTGTAGTACAGGTAATTCATTAACACGGAATATTCCTATTGCCTATTATCTGAGTGACGTCAATAATTTAAACTATGAAAAAGTGATATTTCCTATCTTTAGTAAGCTTTTTAACATGCAGCAACATTTCGATAATATCTATGTAGAGAACGCGCATCATCATCAATGCATTTTTTATCAAACTTCGTCACCGCATTTAATCATAGGTAGCACTCGGCTGGATAAGGTGAACATATGCCTCGGTCCTCCGACGTCGAAATAAATCGGGAGGCCTCCCAGTGTCGACCCCACGTGAACTCCTAACGTCCGCATCTGACGGTCGATGACCTTCCCACTTGCATGCTATCTATTTACCCAAAAGTAGTCTCAAGATCGTCCGCCTGCAGGCCTGTCCCGTAGTCCGCCCATGTTTTTGTTTCATTTATATCGAAGGGGTCACAGTGCCGTATACATCGAATGGATAAAGGAAACCGAAATGGTATTGGAATCATTTTATACATTATAAGGATTGATGCGCGTGATTAATTTTTTATCTTTAAATCTAATTCAAGGAAGGATATTTATTATATTCAAAAGGTATACATTATTAAATATAATAATAATAATTTAACCTATTAATATAATAAATCTCCTTTCTTGAATTAGATTTAAAGATAAAAAAATGTATGACGTCTATTAATCTTTATAATGTATGTGAGCACCAACAGGACTTCACCGTATTTGCATATTTGACGTTATTAAAAAGGCTTTCTGGAATCTTTGTTATAGTTAGTTATTGAGATTATTTACTGCAGATGTAGTAGAGTATAAATAGGTAAAAAAAGTCACATTTCTTTAGTCTGTCACGAATGTGAATTATGAATATTATCTTATTTTGGAGAGAATAAGGGTGTTTTAAGAAATAGTGAGTTTTATTCTATACGAATTTATCACATGTATATATGTAGGTATATCGTTAAGGCAATTCTCCGTTTGTTCGAGAATTCGTGAATAGTACGTAGTCTTACAATCTTTTGTTAATACGATGAATATTTCATTAATGTGTGAGTTTCTGTTTCAGTTAACCATATCGCTAAAATTCCTCAGTCCCTCAAATATTTTGGATTTATACCTGGTTGACAAGTTTCAAAAAACAATTACCCAGATTTAGAATTTGAAAACCTGGGGCAGAAAAAGGAACGGAATGTGATTATGTTGTTTAAAAACCTAATAAATACTGATATTGTATTTATATTTTTAAATAAAATAATAGAACAAAAAAACATTGGTACGGTTATTGTATTATAGTGATGGGAGGTATATCGTAGAATATAAATCGTAACATACTATTTAAATTGAAAAATACTTAACTTAAAACAAAAACGAAAATAGTTTATACGAAGGTTGTTTTTTTTCAACCTCCGATCGCATTGTACGATGGCCAGGCATGCGCGAGGTGGCTAGTGTGCGTAGTAGGCGGCTGCGCATCTCCTCTTCCATACATTCTGTCACTGGCGAGTCCAGCACGCCATTTTCTGTTGAGGTGTAGTCAGGTAAATATGGCTGTCGCTATTGATTCTCTCGCCAAGTGTGAATTGCGAAGTGTTATTCGTTTCTTGCAAGCAGAAATTCATCGAAGAATGAGTCGAGTGTATGGAAACAGTTTTATGAGTGATGGTGTTGTTCGTGAATGGTGTCGAAAGTTTAAAGATGGCCGAACTGATACGAACGATGAACACCCACCATACAGTCCCGACCTAGCGCCGAGTGACTTTAATCTTTTTCCTGAACTGAAGCAGTGGCTTGGAGGCCAGCGCTTCCAAAATGACGTGGAACTCAAAGACACCGTTACAACTCACTTTCAATCATTTGCGCAACATTTTATGAGGAGGGTATTGCAAAGCTTGTTCACAGATATGATAAATGTCTCAATCGTCAAGGTGATTATGTAAAGAAATAACCTGTATTGTACATTAGGTACTTCTGATAATAAAATCATTTTTCTATATTCATCCGTCTTGTCTTTATAGCCTATCGGAGGTTGAAAAAAAAACAACCCTCGTAGAAGTCTAGTGGAACCACACATTAATTATGGTTTGATAGGATGGGGCGGAGTTTCTAAAACGTACCTACTAGCATTAGAAACCCTTATGAAACGTTTTCTCAGGACAATTCTTCACCGGGGTTATGATTGTCCAAGTAACACATTATAATATAGGGAAAGCGAAATATTTGATCCTAGACAAATATTTTTTATAAATGTATATATCATTCAACATACACATAAGACGGAACTGAGAATTCCAGGCCGCCAATACGAAACGAAATAAAACAACATTTATTACACCACACACGCAAAAAACTGTCGGTCAAAAAAACTATACGTATTGAGGCCCTAAACTATATAATTCACTTCCGTGTTAAGTTGGGGAGTCGCCATACTATCACTATACAAAAGAAAATTGAGAGATTTAGTCAGCAGTAAGCCGAGAGATTTTATAAATAATTTGATTGATTGAAGTAAAGCAAAGGCTATATGTAGAAAAGAGAAATACTAATAGTTATAATGAAAATAGTACCCATCCTATTTCTTCAGTATTTTTATATGTTTTACTATTTTATATTTATTATAATTTCCATATTGTTTATAGTTTGCGGTTTTGGTTATATTTAAAGTATTAATAAATTATATTACATTTTGTTATATACAGTTTAATTGTTTAATCTGTTTTTACCACATACGAGTAAATTTAGTTTCACTTCGTGGTTAATCGTTCATTTCTAATCTTTTAATTTATAAAATTTTGTATCTGTAATTGCATCGTACAAATAAACATTATTATTATTATTATTATTATTGTTATTAATGCATCGATTGTTTTAATACCCATCTTGCAAAAAATGGGCAAACCATTTATGTTTATTAATATTCATTCCTGTTGTTCTTTTTCTTCTCTGTTCACTTTACTCGCTTTTTGCTTTCATCGTTCTGGCTCTATTCTTTTGAATCGTATTACGGAAATATCTTTCCTATGTGTGTGTATTTCGCCCTCTACGATTTATACTGTTATTATGTGCCTGTGTTGTCTGCAATTATGGTTTGTAGCAAACGTCTGATTGTGATTATTATTTCAACTCAGGTAAAAAATTAAAAATAACTCTTGAACGCCGCTGATGGATAGTATATTCTTGCTGCAGATAAGTATCGCGCAGATGTGTGACGATGTGACAATGGTGTAGGTAGATTAAAGATAGTTTACAAAACGTACAATGCGGGATAGATAGATTTGGCGGTTTATTTTATTTTCGATTTTACTGATATTCGCATTCAGGTGTGGTTTCAATATAATGTCCTAAATAACAATAGTGTGTATCTATAACATTTGTGTCAAAGCTGCAAAAATAAAGAAATAGGATAGCAAAGGTGATTTATTTAAACCTATATCCTAATTCTTGTCTTTTGAGAGTGGTTTTAATTTTTCTTCATTGGATACTTGAAAGGACACTTCACTTTAATTAAGCATTTTTCACTAACAAACCCATATTATCATTAAAAAAGGTTTCAAGAGAATGTTGAAACATGTTTTGATGACGCTAGAACAAACAAACACTATTATTTATCTTATATTTTCACAATAATCAAATAATCCAGTAAAAATAACCTCAAACATAGCTTTTAAAATCAAAAATACGGATTGCAGGATAACTTACATTATCATAACTATAATTTTTTATATCGAGTAGATACGATTACTTACTTTTTAACAATTTATTCCTTTCAAAAACACGTATGAAACTATGTTTATAAAAAGTATAGAGAAAATAATGAAAACAAAAGAAATTGACTGTTTCGACCCTTACTTCGTGGAATATGCTCTAATTAGTGTTTTTAAATGAAACTCAAGGTCTCTAGTTAATTCCACAATATAATACAAGTTATTGAAAATTCTAAAAAATTGTATTATATTGTGGAATTAACTAGAGACCTTGAGTTTCATTTAAAAACACTAATATGAGCATATTCCACGAAGTAAGGGTCGAGACAGTCAATTTCACGTATGAAACGCTTAAATAATCAAAAATCTACACACAAATGTAAATTCTTATGGTAACAAGCTTTATTTGGACATCCTCAAATTGTGACGTCACACTAATCTCGCTATAGTTATTGGCTTATTTTGAAATAAGTTCCGTAAATGTTTTTCTGAAATTCGTCTTAATTTTTTAGTTTTCGATCGCGTTGCTGTTGATCTCGACTTTCTAACTAAAGTATTATTTACTCTCATTTCCTGCAGAATATGTTGATACCGTCAAAATTATTGAAAACGAACATCGATTTACGGCTTCCATCGTCGTATTTTTTATAGTCCACACAGTTGATTTCTCATATTTTAAGACGGGCTTACGTAATCGCGACCGCTTATTATTAAGTCCTGCCGTATTTGGAAAATAGTTTAAAAAGTCACCCATACGATGAAAGAAATAAAACAGAGCATTAACAAAGCATGCGAAAAAATATGCATTTGATTATAAAAACTTTTATTTCTATATCTATGATAAACACACACAAATTCTTGAAACTGAATCGAATACAAATAAATGAGAATTTTTAGAAATGGTTTACACACCTAAAAATGAGAAATCTATCGATGATAAGAAAGATATAGAAATAAATAATTTTATTTTATAAATTATTATTCTAATGTATCTATAAATAATTTAAACTGATAATTGCTTATTTTCCGTGTATTAAAACTTAAATCTGTAAGTATGATTGCAGCATATTGTAATTTGATATTCATGTGGTGAGTGATTATTTATATACCAGGGACCAGGTTTGAGAATAGAGAAATCCGGCAAACACGAATAGCGTGATACGCTATTTACGTTCTAAGCATGCGCAGGTCAAAATATTTACCGAATTACGTAAATAGCGTTAACGCAAAACCATAATTCCATAAGTTTACGGTACGGTTTAGCGGAAAGCCGAATGTATCCTATAATTTATTTACGTTAAACAGACGATGACGTTGCAAAACAAAATATTGTGATGTTGCCAAGCTGTAGTGTTTTCCTTTACTTAACGAAAACTAGAAAAGTCAATCTGATGTTAGATTGACGTTTCTTCTTTTTCATTGTTCCGTGCCTCGTAGGGCGTAAGTCAAAAATATTTATTTAACAATAAAAGGCTTGTATGATAGGCTTGATTAATTTAATATAAATATTGTAACGGAATAGCTACATAGTAACAGGCCTCGGACATATGACAGCGACATAACCTAGAATAGAGAAGTTGACAAAGGCTGACAGAAGGAGGAGGACTGACAAGAAATAGAGAGAGGATGGCTGGGGAATTTTGGGAAGTCAGAAAAAGTGACGTTTTAAAAAAAGATTTCAAAGTAAAGAGTTTGTTCATGTAAATATCCTTTTTAGTTGCTGTTTAGTTCGTTGAATTGTTTGTAAATAATTTGTTTTAACCCTCACTCGTATTACAATTGGTGTCAGGTGTGGGGTTAAAATTTCAAGATGACCGGGAAGAAAATAAGCCAGTTGTTAGTTACAGAATTGAGAAGAGAGCTGGAAGAACTTGATTTGGACACGACAGGTCCCAAAGCGGTATTACTGGCACGATTGAAAGGGCATTATGAAAGCCAGGGTATTGATCCTGAGACTGTGGAGTTTGAAGATCCCTCCATGAAGACCATGACCGTGATCCGAGATGAAATCTCCCAAAAGATGTCCAGCCTCTCCCATGAACTCTTCCAGAAGGTGTCCAGTTTGTCCATGGAGATATCCAGCCTGTCCGCCGAGATGTTCAGCCAGCGTGACGAGATCTCTCGGAAGGTGTCTCAACAAGAAGGGAGAATAGCCGGCATTGAAGAAGAGATGCAAAAGCTGCAAAATATTGTCTCCTATCCACCAAGACCCATATGCAGAGAGGGAGAGCCCAATCCACAGGTAGAGAGGTTAGAGAGTAGCTTGTCGACCCTCGAAATCAAGTTCCAGGCGATGGAAGAACGATTCTCCGACCAGCCGTCAAGGGGTGAACTGCGTCAGGAGTCCTACACAGCAGGAGAGACCAAGGCAAGATTGAAGCCACCAACCTTCGACGGCACGACTTCCTGGCCCAACTACCTCAAGCAATTCAACGCAGCGGCCAGCGCCAATGGATGGTGCTCCAGAGAAAAGGCGGTAGCTCTGACAGTTGCCCTACGAGGTGATGCTCTTGATGTCCTGCAAACTCTCCATGCCGACGAGTCTGAAGACTTCGACCAACTGGTGAAGCGCCTGGAGATGAGGTATGGCCAAGCGCACCTAGAGCAAGTCTACCAGTACCGGCTCAAAAACAGAAGGCAGAAAGCTGGTGAATCTATCCAGGAGTTTGAAGCGGAGGTTGCAAGAATGGTCCGCTTTGCATATTCTTCGGCCAATGAAAGCATTTTGGAATGCCTGGCTGTCCAGGCATTCATAGACGGCTTAAGAGATCAGGAGTTGCAAAGAGCGCTGCGCTTGGCCCGTCTGAAAGCTCTAGTGGATGCCCTGTCAACAGCATTGGAGTTTGAAGCAGCCACTGAAGCGTCTCGTTCCCATGCTAGAGTTAGATCCGTGACCAGCCAGTCCAGAGAAGAGATGCACCAAGGGGAGCCGAGCCAAGAGATTCTACAAGAACTTGTGAGCCTGATGAAGACGATGGCGTCGAGGAAGAGGAGACCCGTACGATGTTGGAACTGCGGTGAACTTGGTCACGTCAGAAGCGCATGCCAACGTCGCGGGAAGACAACCCAAGATGACACCGAGCAGCAGGAAAACTAGAACGGGTCGACTCCAAGAGGGCGAAATCGACCGCAAGCAGCCTGCAAGACCCTCTACTCGTCCTGACTTCAGTAAGACATCGACCCAACAGCATCTACGTAGATGGTACAGTAGACGGCAAGAAATATTCAATGTTGGTGGATACAGGAGCATCGAAGACCATCATTCGCCGAAGGGTCGTCAAGAAAAAGAAATTGTCGCCCTCCAGATGGCGACTACGAACAGCTACAGGGGAAGCCGCCCAGGTCCACGCCGAGGTAGACGTAAGAATTATGTTTGGCTCTACCCAGGTTTCGCATTCAGCTTTAGTAGCCGAAATTGAAGAGGACGTCATCTTGGGGGTGGACATCATGGATTCCTTTGGCTTCCAACTAGACCTCAAACATCGAGTCATCCACGTCGCTACCGAGGAATTAATTCTACATCAGCGAGAAACAGCCATCGCGGAGGTGATGCTATCTGAGGATGTCGAACTACCAGCAAGGTGTGAGTCCATAGTCGTAGCTCGTCTGAATAGGGCCATGGAAGACGCAACTGCAGCCATAGTAGAGCCCAGAAATCACGACCAGGAACTGGGACGGGGCATTCTTGTTGGTAAGTCACTGATCCAATCCGCTTCAAAGGTGCCCGTTCGTCTGATCAATCTAAACGACCATCCAGTTACCCTCAAGAAAGGCACTCAAGTAGGAACCCTCGAGCCAATAACCGAAGTTATCCACCGGGGGACCCCTAAGAAAGAACAGCACTCGGACAAGCTCAGTCAGATCCTAGCCACCGTCCATCCATCCCTGTCCCGGCAACAAAAGAAGAAGGTGAGAGATCTAGTTAACCGTTACCATTCCATTCTCGGTTCATCCGATGGCAAACTAGGGAGAACCAGTGTGGTAAAACATAGGATTGACACTGGTGATGCTCGTCCTATCCGTCAAGCTGCTCGGCGACTTCCCCAGGCGAAGAAGGCAGAAGCAGAAAGTACTCTTCAAGGGATGATAAAAGACGGAGTAGTAGAACCTTCAAACAGCCCTTAGATCTCTCCAGTAGTTCTTGTGAAAAAGAAAGATGGTTCGACAAGGTTCTGCGTTGACTATCGCAAGCTCAACGAAGTCACCAAGAAGGACAGTTACCCGCTGCCTAGAATCGACGACGCACTTGACGCACTAGCAGGTTCCAAGTTGTTTTCCACTTTGGATTTGAAGAGTGGTTACTGGTAGGTGGAAATGGATCCTGCCGACAAAGAGAAGACGGCTTTCACAAGCGGAACAGGCCTGTGGCAGTTTACGGTACTTCCGTTTGGTCTTTGCAATGCCCCAGCCACCTTCGAAAGACTGATGGAGAATATCCTCAGGGGTTTGTCTTGGGAGACCTGCCTAGTGTATTTGGATGACGTCATCATTCTGGGGCGAACATTTGAGACGCATTTGACGAATCTTGAAGAGGTTTTCAAGAGACTTCAAGCAGCCAATATGACATTAAACGTGAAGAAGTGCCACCTTTTCCAGACTAAAGTCAACTATCTAGGGCATGTAGTTAGCGGAGAAGGTATAGCTGTAGATCCAGACAAGATCGACGTAGTCCAGCAATGGCCAACCCCTTCCGACAAACATCAACTTCGAAGCTTCCTGGGACTTTGCTCCTATTATCGACGCTACGTGAAGATGTTTGGGGACATCGCCAAACCGCTAACCCGATTGACTGAGGAAGGTAGAAGATTCAGCTGGGATGAAGAGTGCCAAGTTGCCTTTGAAAGTTTGAAGAAGCAGCTGACATCAACTCCGATTCTGGGCTATCCACTTCCTGATGGAAAGTTTATTCTCGATACAGACGCCAGCAACGTGGGAATTGGTGCTGTTCTTTCCCAGCTCCAGGATGGCCGAGAAAGGGTCGTTGGGTACTTCAGCAAGACCTTATCTAAACCTGAGCGTAACTACTGCGTTACCAGGCGAGAGCTCCTGGCAGTGGTGAAATCTGTTGAGCATTTCTACAAGTACTTGTATGGAAGGAAGTTCTTGATCCGAACCGACCATGCCAGCTTGAAGTGGCTACTTAATTTCAAGAATCCTGAGGGCCAAGTCGCAAGATGGTTGGAAAAACTTCAAGAATATGACTTCCAGATCGAACACCGACCCGGCACAAGGCACCGTAATGCCGACGCACTCTCCAGAAGACCATGCCGACCGACTTGCTCCCATTGCAGCCGCAAGGAAGAGAAGGATGCCAGCTTGCACCAGATCAAAGTCGTAAGTGAAGAATGGCCTCAAGACAGAATTCAACAGCATCAAATAAACAACGCGGACCTTGGAAAAATAATTGATTGGAAGTCAGTAAATCGTCGACCGACTTGGCAAGAAGTATCGTCATCTTCGCCGATTTTGAAGTCCTACTGGGCACAGTGGAATTCCCTGATTATTGAGGACGGTTTGCTGAAAAGAATCATCGAGAATAACGAGGGCACCGAATCCAAGAAACATCTTCATGATGGACCGTCCGGAGGACAACTGGGTGTGAAGAAGACCTTGCAGAAGGTACGGGAACGATTCTACTGGGTAAACTGTTCCGAGGATGTAAGAGATTGGTGCCGAAAATGTACCACCTGTGCTGCAAGCAGCGGACCACACCGTAAACAGAGGGCTGGTATGCAGCAGTACATCGTGGGGAGCCCATTCGAGAGAGTCGCCATAGATGTGATGGGACCACTACCAGAAAGCGAAGCGGGTATGAAGTACATCGTCATCATCATGGACTACTTCACCAAGTGGGTAGAAGCATATGCAGTTGCCAATCAAGAAGCCGCTACCATAGCCGACGTCCTGGTGAAGGAATTCATCAGTCGGTTCGGAGTGCCCTTGGAACTACATTCGGATCAGGGAAGAAACTTTGAAAGCAAGCTATTCCAAGAGGTTTGCCAGAAGTTGGGGATCCGAAAGACTAGAACAACGGCGCTACGTCCACAGTCCGATGGAATGGTGGAACGCATGAACCGGACTCTAGTCAAGCATTTGTCGAAGGTCGTCTCTGATCATCAGCGGGACTGGGACGAACATATTCCATTCTTCTTGATGGCATACCGATCAGCTGTGAATGAGTCTTCAGGGCAGACACCGACGAAAGTCCTTTTCGGTCAAGAAATAAAACTTCCATGTGACCTGGTGTTTGGTTGCAAGCCTGGTGAAGATATCGCCGGAGATGATTATGTATCCAATCTCCGGAGGAAGATGGAAGACACCCATAAACTGGTTCGTACTAACCTGCAATTAGCCAGCAACCGATTGAAGAAGTACTACGATAGCCGAGCTGAAGAATCGTGTTACAAAGAAGGTGATCTCGTCTGGCTTTACAATCCACGAAGAAGACGAGGGTTATGTCCAAAATTACAAAAGAACTGGGAGGGTCCATATGTTATCAAAAAGAAGATCAACGATGTTATTTATCGAATCTTTAAAACTCCTAGAGGAAAGCCGATTGTAGTCCATTCTGATCGGCTAGTATCATATGCCGGGGACCACGATGAAGGTGTGCAAGTACAACAACTACTGGGCGAAGAGCATTCCAAGTTCGAAGACTTCATGAAGGTCTACGGAACGGAACCGACTGCGGTTACAGCCACAAATCCGAAGATGGTAAAGGCATTCCAGGAGTAATGCATCTAAGGAAGGGGGCAGTGTAACGGAATAGCTACATAGTAACAGGCCTCGGACATATGACAGCGACATAACCTAGAATAGAGAAGTTGACAAAGGCTGACAGAAGGAGGAGGACTGACAAGAAATAGAGAGAGGATGGCTGGGGAATTTTGGGAAGTCAGAAAAAGTGACGTTTTAAAAAAAGACTTCAAAGTAAAGAGTTTGTCCATGTAAATATCCTTTTTAGTTGCTGTTTAGTTCGTTGAATTGTTTGTAAATAAATTGTTTTAACCCTCACTCGTATTACAATATTTATTCATGTTAAACTATGGATAAGATACAAGAAACAGTAACCAATCATTCTACATTCGAATTAACATTTAATTATTTTACATAGAAGAGGGTTAAATGACGAACTGTAGGTCCTTATACCATATTCTATGCTCTATAGAACCATCTTCAAGAGCACTGCAAGGGTTTACGCTAAAAGGAATCAATACAAGCTGTAATCATCTTCATGCAAATTTAAATATTGTTTCTTTATGCAATATCTATTATATTTATTATAATAAAAATAGAATGGAAAAAAAATATAGATACACAAAATAAAATTTTGTTACAAGATATAAAAATAAAAAATCTCCCATTTTATCAGTATTATTTATGTAGAGATACTGTGGTCGTTGTTTTAATTTGTGTATTATAAAATAACTGTACCTAATTAATTTAATAATAGTTATTAGTGATTTTGAAAAGGTGGAAACAAAGCAAATTGGATAAAAATAAAACACAAGATTTCCATTACTCCACTACAAAATCATCACTATCTTCATCATCACTGTCAAAATTAATAATAAGTGGATTCACATCCTGTCTATCAAATACTACTTCTCTATCCCACCCATCTTGTATGATTTTTTCATTGTGCTCTACTGTCTTTGACCAAATATCAGGAGACACTTTTTCTAAAGACTTTTTCCATACACCTATTGCTTGTTCTGTTGAAGAACCATCAGTTCCCACATGATCCCTACAAAATTTTTTAACTATGTCCCAAATATATTCAATTGGGTTGAACATACAATGGTAAGGGGGAAGTCGAAGCACTTTGTGACCATATTTTTCAGATAATGTCAGCTTCATATACTGTTGGTGGTTTATTCCTACAAAAATGCATATTTTTAAACAAAATAAGTTATCTCAGTATTACCATAATATATTGAAAAATGTTTATATCAACTTACCGTTGTACTAAATTCAATAATTGGGTTTTGAGGAACGTATTTTCAAAAGAAATATCATTTTGTATCAACCAGTTCTGTATATCAGCATTTTTGGTAGCTGTTGTTGGTACTTTTTTGATCACTGTACTGTGATAACTTGCATTATCCATTACAATTGTGACAGGTTCTTCCAAATTCACTAAAAGCTGGTATTCAAACCAATGCAAAAAAATTTCTATATATATATATATATATATATATATATATATATATATATATATATATATATATATATATATATATATATATATATAAAGATGTACGAATAGTGCGTGACATATGAACAATAACAAAGAACAGATTAGTGGGTATTGCACGCAAATAGAAGAAGGGGCTACTGAAAAGAGTGGTAACCGCAGACATGCATGTTTCTGGCTCATTAGCCTTCATCTGTACGGCATAACCAAGAAAAGGTGTACAACTTGTGAGCAAGGATGTTAATTGAAACATGAGAAAACACAAACAACGGATTTCAACAAGATAACCAAACGCACATTTGTGCCTTCAAATGGAAGATCCCGAGTTTTCAGGACAACAACCAACAGAGACACGGAGGCGTCTATAGCTCTCCCGCCTGAACCTTCCGACCCTGGAAATGTATATATATATATATATATATATATATATATATATATATATAAGATGTACGAATAGTGCGTGACATATGAACAATAACAAAGAACAGATTAGTGGGTATTGCACGCAAATAGAAGAAGGGGCTACTGAAAAGAGTGGTAACCGCAGACATGCATGTTTCTGGCTCATTAGCCTTCATCGGTACGGCATAACCAAGAAAAGGTGTACAACTTGGGAGCAAGGATGTTAATTGAAACATGAGAAAACACAAACAACGGATTTCAACAAGATAACCAAACGCACATTTGTGCCTTCAAATGGGAGATCCCGAGTTTTCAGGACAACAACCAACAGAGACACGGAGGCGTCTATAGCTCTCCCATCTCCCGTCTGAACCTTCCGACCCTGGAAATTATATATATATATATATATATATATATATATATATATATATATTTATAAAAAAAGATGTACGAATAGTGCGTGACATATGAACAATAACAAAGAACAGATTAGTGGGTATTGCACGCAAATAGAAGAAGGGGCTACTGAAAAGAGTGGTAACCGCAGACATGCATGTTTCTGGCTCATTAGCCTTCATCAGGATCTTCCATTTGAAGGCACAAATGTGCGTTTGGTTATCTTGTTGAAATCCGTTGTTTGTGTTTTCTCATGTTTCAATTAACATCCTTGCTCCCAAGTTGTACACCTTTTCTTGGTTATGCCGTACCGATGAAGGCTAATGAGCTAGAAACATGTATGTCTACGGTTACCACTCTTTTCAGTAGCCCCTTCTTCTATTTGCGTGCAATACCCACTAATCTGTTCTTTGTTATTGTTCATATGTCACGCACTATTCGTACATCTTTTTATATATATATATATATATATATATATATATTTCCAGGGTCGGAAGGTTCAGACGGGAGAGCTATAGACGCCTCCGTGTCTCTGTTGGTTGTTGTCCTGAACACTCGGGATCTTCCATTTGAAGGCACAAATGTGCGTTTGGTTATCTTGTTGAAATCCGTTGTTTGTGTTTTCTCATGTTTCAATTAACATCCTTGCTCCCAAGTTGTACACCTTTTCTTGGTTATGCCGTACCGATGAAGGCTAATGAGCCAGAAACATGCATGTCTGCGGTTACCACTCTTTTCAGTAGCCCCTTCTTCTATTTGCGTGCAATACCTACTAATCTGTTCTTTGTTATATATATATATATATATTGTGTTAGTTAATTGTGAATAAAATAAAACAGTAAATTCAATATACTCACTGTTTCCATACATTTCGTATATCACATTTCGGAAAGCATTTTGATCAAAGTTATCAATTTCAACAGTAGGTTTTATGCGTTGTCTCTTTTTAGGTGGGCTTTTAGGCTGTCACCTCTATTATGCTTGGTGGCAATACGGTTAACAAAGGTAACGCTAAGTTGTAAAGCTTCTGCAACTGTCTACAATATAATTACTTCAATTTATGAAAGAATAATATATTATCAAGTTTAATTAACCTAACCTAACATTAAAAACATATAATTATTTACATTTAAATATGTAACAATAATATTAATAATGATGAATACAAATAGCGAATACTATTACTTACGTCTCTTACAGCAGTAAGCGGGAGAAGCGGGCCCCCATTTCGACATTCTCATTCAAAATAGTTCAACAAAGATGTTACCATCTCTTGACTTTTTTGTTCAGATGCTTCTGCATTTTATTAACCACACACTGCAGATTTACCTAAATAATTAGTTATGAATATAACTGTTTTTTTAATCTTAAAGAAGCAATGAATTTAAAAGCACCAAAAAACTTGTAAATATTAGACGATGATCGAATGTCAATAAACGTCAAAACAAACTGGGGAATTTTACCAGTTGATTTGACAACGTCTTGAAGTTTTGCCAACCCGTTAGCTGTAAATTGTCCTGACTGCTGGTAAATTGTCCTGGCTGTTGGTAAATTGTCCTGGCTGTTGGTAAATAAATATTTATTCTGATAAGCAGGAAAGTAACTAAAAATGACATCTTCGTCTTTTTAACGTAAATAAACTATATTTGTTGTTTTTGTAAAGTTACAAAGAGAATTTAATTAGTTTTTTAGTGTTATAAACTGTAACTCTTGTTTCATATTGCAAAAAAATCCACCATTCACCCTAATAACAGTTCTTTGTCTTTATTTGACTACTTTCTGGGAAATTAAAATTCATACAACTTGGTAACATTAACCTAACCAAACTGGTCTAAAAATTGTACAAATCATAAACTGTCAATACTATTAATGTCAAAACGAGTTAAAATTACGCTAGAAGTAAAATTTTACTCTGCCCGAACTATGTTTTAAAGTCGTGTTTACGTACATTCGTTATTTAAAAATAGCGCAGCACGCAATAGAGTATCGCGCTATTCGTGTTTGCCCGATCTCTCTAATGTCAAATACGTCAACGTAAAAAACACGTTATTTATTAAAATAAATTCATTCAAAAAAATAAATATTAAACTCCAGAGTTTTTATTTGGAAAATGTATACAATCATTTATTACAAATTCTACAATTTTACCACTATTTTCGATTAATTATTTCCTTGATAATGAATATATACCTAATATTCGAAATATTACTTAGGAGTGTTTTGGAGTTAAATAAAGTGATATTGTTATTGGGTGAGTTTTGAATAGAATCTAAATTATGTAAGTAATCTTTATCTATTAGTGCTATTCAACGCGTCAATCGATTACAATCATTTCCTGTCATTTAAAAAACAACATGTTCAACAATACATTTTCGATATCAATCGATCACTCTGATTATAATCGGTCTAAAATTATGATGCTATTGAAAACAATCGTAAATCGGAAGCAAGTGATTGGTTGAAAAATTTAAATAAGCTACCGTTTGTCTATGGGTTATGTAATGTGAGTGATATTTTGCAATTGTATATTACATTTTTTGTTAACAGAACAGCTTGTATAAAATTAAACGTGATTAAACTAAATGAACTTGTGAAAAGTGTAAAATACACGTGAAATGAACTAAAATAATGATGAGGATATGTCACTATTGATTTATTTGATTTGTAAAACGACATGACAAATGACAATTTTTTTGGTCGTTCAACAAACATCAATCCGTTTTCGATTCCGATTATAATCAAAATCGGAATCAAGATCGAAGTGTTGAATAGCACTAATGACTGTAAAAAGAAGTAAATCTCAGTTAAATGATTTATACCAGTCTTCTTGTTTATGCAATTATTTGATAGTGAGATAAAGGTTCTCTTGGATCTATGTGACTCAGTCGCATCTGTCAAACCTTTTCCAGGATAAGATCTCATCATATAACTTTTGAGAGGAAAGCCTTCATCACCTACAATTACCATACCTCCATCCGAGTTTTTCGACGTCTACTACAATGAAGTTGTAGTATGGGTCAACTAAGGCAAGAAGTACAATGGAGTATTAATGTTTGTAATTCCAGTACAAAGTGTCTGATAACTTCGGAGCTTGAATTGTAACATGCTTTCCATCCAAGGCACCAATGCAGTTATGCACAGGCATGACCTCGTTTTGAATAACGTCCACAACTGCTTTACATGTACTGTGAGTGATAGCAGATACAGTCGATCTGCATAGCCTGTAGTTGAATGAAAATGTCTTGAAAGTATCCCCAGTTGCAAGAAAACTGAAAACAAAGATATTTTGATAGTTTGTAATATACAATTATTATTCTGAAAGAATATTCTTTGTTTTTAGGAGGACCCAAAGGGTGCAGGAAACGGTGTACTTCAATTCGAGAGCAATTTCGTCGAACTCTACAGAAGAGGAAGACAAAATCAGGACAAGCTGCAGCCAAAAAACAATAGTACAAGTACGAAGAAATTTTGGAATTTTTGCTCATTCATATTGTGGAAAGACAACCCTCTCAAATGTACCATCAATAGAGGTTCTGAATTTGACCCAACAGTGGAAGAGTCTCCAAAGATCCCGAAAGTGAGCTTGAGTTCCAAAACGAGGTTTTGCAATATCCTGGTACCAGTTCTCAGACTACAGTTCAGTCTACCTCTTCAGTTCCTCCAGCTGAGTCCACGCAAGCCATTCCTGGGAAAAAGAACCACTTTGCTATGCCATTGCACATTTAATGAAGATGATCCCATCATGAAAAACCTGCTCAGGAATCTCATTCGAGCCAACTTATGGCGTTCATATTAGCCGAAAAAGAGGCAGAAAAAAACAAAGTCAATGCAACTAATCCTCAATAGCACCCTATTGATATTTTTCTTGCTGGCTAGGCTCCTACTCTCAAATCTTTGGACCACGTATTGTTGAACCAGGCAAAAACTGTTATTTTCACCACTGTGCGAGAGTTTGAGTCGAAGAAGGTATCGCCGAACGAAAGCCACCAACAAATAACAAACCCCCTTCGTTTGGATACGATGAACCGCGCCTCATTTTCAAGAGTCACAGGTAGAAATGACTCCTACTCAGATTCATCATTCACCAATGAATCACCTCAATACAATTCCCCTAACGTGGATTGTCCTACATCATATTTTGATATGTAAAAATAATGATAATAACATATTTGCTATCAAAATTTTTGCAATTAAAGTACTCATTTTTTCACTTTATGTGTTTCTATTACATGTAATGGTATAATCCAACCCTTAATTAGGCGCGCCGGTGTATTTTGTACACCAATGCTAGAATAGACTTAATAACCCTGACAACACCGCATGTCTGTCCTTGCCGCATTAATGTCCGATTTCACCAACCAATTCCTAAAGTTAGGTAATACCTAAATGGGATTTTGGAATTGTTAAATGCAATTTACGTTTCACCACGCGCTAAGAAACACCTAAGAATGATAGGAAATACCATTATTATCACCCTTAGGTATTAACTTAGCGCTTGGTGAAATGTAAATTGGATTTAGCAATTCCAAAATCTGATTTAGGTATTACCTAAATTTAGGAAATGGTTGGTGAAATCGGGCTTTATAGTATCTTATAAGCCGCATCTCTTCTGTCTCCCACCGAAATATCAGTGCTGTGCGAGAGTTTGTTAAGTGAATATCAAAGGCTTTGAGAGAACTGGTGCCTAAAGTACACCGCGCGACCAAATATGTAAGTTAAATTTTAATTTTGTTTTTACGATTTTCATTAGAAAAATTATTAGATTTAAATATTTTGATAAGTATTGTACTGTGTAATAATATATTTTTAGGGATAAAATTACCCGTGAAAAACCCAAACGAACTGACAGATGAAGAATTAGCCATATTCTTAGAAGTAGACGATACTGAACCAGTATATGAACTAAACGAAGACGATAAAGACCTAGAAGAGGAAAAAGTGGCTTATAGCAGTCACGATAGTCACTCTGAAGTTAACGGTGACTCATCAGACGAAGACATTTCTGATAGCGAAACTTTATTTCAGGAGTATTATATTGGCAAAGATAATTTCACTAAATGGGCAAAAGAAAGTTTTGTTAGTAAGAGGGCAAAATCTAAAGCTCAAAAAATAGTAAAAATACTGCCGGGGCCAAAATCAGTGTCCCACAGTGTAACGCTCTTACGTCGTTACTTAATGGGTTGGCGCCTTAACTACAGGTGACGGGTTGCCTCGGGCGCCAGTTTATTAAAGTGGTATGCTCCACTCGCTCCGGGCAGCGTCAGTGAAGAATTAAAATACTCCAGGGGTCACTACTACTATACTACCGGTTCAAAGGTCTCTCCTACGGTAAACTACTACGGTAAGTAAAACAAAGCTATGCAAGCGTAAGCAAAAATGGGGCGGGGTGCGGTGGACGGTTAGCGGAAGCGTGCAGAACTAATACGGATTGCAAGCGACCCTCTAGGTTAATCAAAGCTCTACTTTCGGGGATACGGCTCTCGGTTTCCGCGGTATCGAAATCTCGGAGTCGCGACGGTCACTACTAGGATGTGACTTCTCAACTTTCTAGTAGCGGACACGGTTTCCCTCGATCGGATGGCTGAAGGCCCAAGCACGGCCGCTACTAGGATGTGAGTACTCAACTTTCTAGTAGCGGACACGGTCTCCCTTTACTTCCCCTGATCGGATTGTACGGACGAGAACCATATACCCTAAGGTATAAAATGAAATATCTCTCACCTCGGTACTTGGTACGGTTGATCGGTATCTAACGGTATCCGCTTTCTGAAAGAGAACGGGTTTGTGAGCACAATGATGGCTCTTAGATTTAATTCTCGCCTGCGTATGCGGGCAAGGTATCGAGTCTACGGATCAGTGTTGCCAGATAATTTATATGAATTTTCTTCAATTTCACCTCCAAAATTATTCATAAATCTGCAGTGGTGTGTGACGTCATTTTGGAGTACACACCCACCGTTAGTAAGGCCAAAGTCTACGTAATGAATATTTTATATTCCGTAAAACTTAGTAAGGCCTAAAACCAAAGAAAAAAGCTGCTGAGTTCTGAAGTAGGTAGGTTACATACTTAAAAGAAATTAAAAAATAATTAATTTTAATGACAAAGAAAAAAAAAGAAAAACAAAATCACATATTTACTTTATAGCCGGAACATAATACCTAATTAGGAATATACATTTTTTGACTTCATCAAATTTAAATGTTTTTTGGTGTTTTTTTTTGTTTTCACATCATTCGTTATCGAAAACACCCTTTCAAATCCTGCATTTGAGTGTGGTAGCGAAAGTAGGAGTAATGCTAAAGTACCAATGTTAAAAAAACTTTCGTCTTTAAAGTCTTTGGTATCTCTTATTTTCTGCCAAAATTTGGAAATTGGCAGCTCCAGTAGTCCAACCTCCTCTCCATCACTGAAGTGAAATTGAATATTTCGCCACTCTGTTTCAATTTAATTTTTTTTATCTATAATTGGCTGAAATTTTGTTATGTCCGCCAAAAGTTGTTGACATTCCTCAGGTCTTTCTAATGCTAAAGCAACCTCTGGTGTTATAAACACTGATTAAAAAAAATTATCTTGCATCGATAAACGATTCTGCATTTCTCTACAACTAACTGTATAAAATTCTAAACATTTTTTTGCACATTTTGTTCTAAATTTAAAATAAATTTTCACAGTCAGGCCCTAATAAACTTTCTATATAGCGACAAAATTACTTGATACATTGCAGTTAACATTAATTTTAATTTCATTTGTTTTAATAAAGTTATTACAAAACTTGAAAAAGTTACGTCTGCTTTCTGCTGCTAATTGGTGAATAAGAACGATTTTGGACTGAAAGAGCTCATTAAAAGAATTAAGAAAATTTAGAACATATTTTAGGAATAAAAGGTAGGCCTTGGTCTCGTTACAATTCAAAGCGTCTAGTAAAAATTGCGTTTGTTCAGTAGAGGCCAGTAGGAAAAAGTGTTGTAAAGTAGACCGCATTTCTAAAACCCTTTCAATGCACTGATGCAGACACAGCCACCTTGTAGAAGAAAGTTTTAAAGTCTTTTTTTAGAATCATTTAGATACTCCTGTAATTCGGCTAGCTGAGCAGATCGTTTACCACTAGCGGATACATATGAACTTAAGACGCGTAATAAATCCTCGGGAGCTGCAGGTAAAACGTTGCATGCAGTACTTGCTATGAAATATTGTTTAAATTGATTATATAAATGTTCTGCTGTTGTATCAGTTGCATCTAATTTTAAGATTTTTAGTAATTTAGTCATTAAATTACCTGATTCTGGACAAACTAAAATACAAATCCATACTTAAATATGTGCTTTCATCAACTAGAATTCTAAAATTGATTAATTTTAAGATTGAAATTAGTTTACTTGTCTCCACTTTACATAATACATTATTAATTACTTGAGTTGTTTTAGTTCCTCCAAGTGATATTCCTTTAACAACATCGAGTTTGGTACAAGTGGCTTTAATTAAGTCTACAAAATCATCGGCTACAGAAATACCAATATTATGTTCGGCAAAAAAGCACTAATTCGAATCTCAGCTGTCGCAATTTCGTCCTTCATTGATGTTGCAATCTGGGATACTTCAAACATGCTTTTAACTGATGTTGTCAATTTCCTTGTTTGCACTTTAGCTATATGCTTTTTTGAATTTGCATGCTTAACCATTTCTTGTTTTCCAGCTCTAAGTAAAAGTATTACATTACACACCTGACATTTAAATTTTGCGTCTTCATTTGGCACTTCACAGAGAATTTTGAAATACGAACTCATTTCAGTTTTATTATTGCTTAACCTCTATATTCTTCCTCAATTTTCCAATCTGGATGAAACTTTTTTTAAAAACTGTTTGTTTTTCGCCCTCACTTAACTCGTCCCGATATTTTCTTTTTTTTGTCGGTGTATTGCTTTTTTTCTCACCAGATAGTAGAAGCGTGCTGCGAATTGTCCAGTATTATGGAAAATCTTAAAATATGGTACAAAATACCTAATTAATATTTGTTGTGCCAAAGGCATTCATTTAATTAATAAATATGCATACATATTTTAAAATAATTATGTTATTTACCCTTGAGAATCTTCTTCACTTGAACTCTTTAAATAAATCTGTAAACTTTTCAAATCGAGAATCGACACAAATTACAATACACAATTAAGCAAATGCTTGAAATATAAACACCTTCACAGTTTTCAATGTTTTTATGTTCATACTTAATACCAAACCAATACTTAACATGTAACTTTTAAAAATGCAGGAGTCGGGACTTCCCCAGTTTCACTATAAACTGCTGTAGCACACTTAGCACATTGCAATATTTTTATGTTGCTATTGCTAGGGCCATCTCAAGGCCGAATTGCCAAATCTTTCGAGTCGTAGCTAAACCATTTTACCGAAAGATGTCAGAATACATACGAAATGAATAAAATAGTTGCAAAAACAAGTGAATCTACAAAAATTCTTCATATATTAGTGGTTTTCGTAAAATATTCTTCTTTTCTTCATTAGCTCTTTTTGAAGGCTAAAATTCTGCATATTGAAGAAAATTCTGCATTTCTGGCAACACTGCTGCGTATAGACTGACGACTCTGAGAATCGTTCTGCTTTACGGTATGGCTTGTTGGGGATACGGTGCGAAGAAGTAAGTGTCGCCGACTGTCGGTGCAGGTTAGAGAAATTATATTACATTGTACCGATGTTTATATTACATTGTACCGATCACAAATGTACCGATGTTATTATACGGACGGAGAAATACAGTGTTCGAATCATTGACATATTATACTAGTGGACTGGCCTACGGTAATAAACACTGTAAGATAAAATGTGGAAGAGACTAGAAAGAGAAAACCTAGAAAGAGATGGAACTAGGTGTGGCAGAAAACGCGGAGAAAGCATATAAAGGGTGTTTATAAAATGATTTTTTTATTAGTAAAAGTTGTAACTGCATTAGATGCTTCAAATAATATTTTAGTTTTATAAATAAATAAAAGACTACGTTTTATTAATATTATTTTAAACCCAAATAACACAAAAAAAATGAAACAACCACTAAAAAAATCATTTTAATACATAAATGCAATTATTATTGTTATACATTACGAAAAAGACAAGGCTTTTTCATGAAAATATATTATTACGTGTCTATTTATACAGTGTGGTCATATAAGTGTGCAACGTGGAATTCTTTTTATTGCTCAGTAAAAACTCAAATATTGCTAAAAGTTGGTGCATGTTCGATAATTAAATTAGATGCATTTAGAATGGTTGCAAGTCAAACAGGGTAGGTCAAAAAATTGTCCAAAATAAACTAAATCGATATTTTTGTAATATTTATTCATTTTTTTTATATTTACAAATAGTTTGATTGGCAATTTTCCAAAATTTCTTTCTTTTTTTTGGAAATTCCAAATCACTCTACTGAAAATCTCCAAAGACTATTGGATCTAGTTTTCTTCTCTAAAAATAGAAAAAATGCATAATTGAAGGTATTTTTTGAATTGGTCAACTACTTTAAGAATCAGTAGGTCTTCTTACCTTGCAACTTGTTTTTTTCTTCCACACTCAAACATGTTTTTATTTCATTGGATAATATGTTATTGTTTACTGGATCTTCTGGCTTATTAACTTCTGGTACATATAAATCGACTTCCATAGATTCCACTTCAGGAATTATATCAGTACTGCATCTCCTTAAACCTTAAATTGTACACTTAGGTATATTAAAATTGTAATATAAAAAGTATTCGAATGTTTATATTAAAAATATAATTTTCAATTGTAATTTTTTAAGAAAAGCACCTTCATCTTGGTTTACATTAAGTATTCTTGTTCCGGATTTTCTCTTTTTGATAACTTTGATCAAATGAGGAGGAAAATTAAACTGTGATGGAATTGCTGTCTTTTTTAATACCCGATTTCCGTGAACATTTAATACGCGTAGTCATCAACTCTAAAATGCTTTTCACAAATAACAGTTGTATCAGTTGGCTTATAATTATCTCTTCTAACAGCGTGTAACTATTACTTAAATTGCGATCTTTTGGAAATCTATAAAACATGAATAATATTTTTAATCTTCCTAATAAACCTAACTTATAAAATTTATTGTTTGTTATTTACCTACCTGTGAAATTTTATTTTCTCGTCTTTTTTCGACTTTGTAGTACAAGTATAAGATGAACACGAACTCATTTTCAAATATTTCTTAAAATTATTTAAAATATATAACAAACGTTCACGCAGTAACACATAAAACCATACCCTAACCATACATTGAAAAATATTGTTGCCACTCCTAGCGCTATCCTTCTCGATCTTTCTCTCTCGCACTGCGATGTCATCGATTGTGCGGTAGGCGGGCCAGGGGTGGGATCATGACAAGTAGAATTCTATTTTAGTGACGTCATCCAAAACAGACGATAATCTTGAAATTTGGTATCACGTCACATCTCTTGCGATTATAGAAATCTAGGTTCGGCAATATTTGGCATAATAGTATCTATTCAGAAAACATCTTTGTTTTTTGACATTTTCAACAGTCTCCAACTTAAAAAAGAAGTGATATAAAATGAACAGTTATAAACAATACTAAAATTAAATAAGTTTCCAAAATTACGGGCACTTTTGTGCTCCTCAATATAAGGTAAATTATTAAAAGTAACTATTCTTATTGTAGATGCTGCCTGCCCAAATGAAATTTTGGTTGATAATGATGAACATCTACAAGAAATTCAACAATATAATATTGAAAGAGAGATACACAATTTACTGATCTGTTTCGATTAACTGAAGATATGAAATACAATATGACAGCGAAGGACTGATGGATCTTTTTAAGCCTATTTCCATAACTTTGGGAATTCCCTCAACAGCTACCTTGCCCATTATGGTTAAAAGCCTTTCCTTAAAGGAAGTCAGTATTATATTTGATGGTGGCCCACCTCCTTTACCTCCTAGGTGGGGGCTGATTGAAACTGCTTTAGCTTTGGTTTTGCTTTTATTTTATTGTATATTATGGAGAACCTCTCGCCATTCTATACTTTTTGATTTATTTGTTATAATTTCGGGGTTTTCCTCTGCAAAGTCCAAAATAACTGTCCAGTGATGGGACTGATCCCTCATTTGTTGATAATTACGATTTTTTATTATGTGCACCGATTAATAATATATTTGTAATTAGGTACTATTGGTTGAAAATTTGAAAATGGATACGAAAAGTCGAATACGATGCGGACCTAACATCAAAAGTCAAACAAATAAAAATCACGTCTTTGTCGGGAGTATTAAGAAAATGGAGAAAAACCATTTTTTCTATCACTTAAGACTTGTAGAATGAAGTCGATTCTACGCGGGTTTAAATTTTATGTCATGATACCAATTTATCGATTGCGAACGATTTGAAACGGTTGCTAGGTAACGTGACGTCACTAAAATAGAATTCTATTTGTCGTGATACCACCCCAGTTCATCAGTATAATATTATGTCAATGGTTCGAACGCTTTATTTCATATTATACGGAAGATTGTGCTTTTGCCCGGTCTTTGAAAATGTAACTTCGTTATATGGAGGGTAGAAGTAAGGAGGACCGTCTTGTATAGGGGACAAGTTGAAGAAGTGTCCAGCTGTAAGCAGCAAATTACAGTTCAATAACTGACCACAATAACGCTAGCGTAGCAAGTGGAAAGGACATGAAATTTATTATTTTACAATACTGAAGTTAATAAATATAAAACATTTATTAATTTTTTATGATAATTGTGAATCATTATCATAAAAATTAATTAACAAACTTGAAAAGTGCTAATTTTATTATCCTACTCTAATAATTTATGGCGCTGTTTTTAAAATCTTTCCACTTGCTACTATGGCGCCACCTTAATTTGCTCCCTGTCAGCGGACACTTTTTCATACACTGAGTTGGTCCTCCTTACTTCTACCCTCCATACTTCGTTACAACAGTATTCAAAATGAAATAGATGTCTTTTTAAAATATTTCGCCAATGAAATATTAGAAAATATTATAGATTGTTCCAACTTATATATTTATACCATAAAACAAAAATTTCAGAGGGATAGGGATGCAAAACATATTAGTAAAAATGAAATGTTAGCGTTTATTGGATTACTTTTTTTAAGTGGCGTAAAACGAGCCAATCACACATCATTTTTAGAATTATAGGCAAATGATGGTACCGGAATTGAAATGTTCCGTGCTTGTATGAGCTATAAGAGATTCCTATTTATTCTGCGTATATTGAGGTTTGATAATATCACCACACGAGAAGAAAGGCGCAAAGTAGGTAAGCTACTACCCATAAGGCCTTTGTTGGAAGATTTTAATAGTAACATGACGATTGATGAATTGTTGGTTCCATTTCGCGGCAGATGCAGTTTTATACAGTTCATTTCAAATAAACCAACCAAGTACAGGATCAAAAATTTTGCTCTTTGCGATGCAAAGACATTTTATAGCAGTAATATTGAAATATACTGCGGAAAAAAACCAGACGGTCCATATGTTTTGAATAACGGACCTTCCCAAATTGTAACTAGGCTTGTTGAACATGTGAGAGGAAAGAATAGAAATTTAACCTGCGATAATTGGTACAGTAGTTATCCATTAGGGAAGTTGCTTCTTGAAAATAAAATCACATTCATGGACACTCTACGAAAAAATTAAAAGGAAATTCCATTAGAGTTCCTTCCAAATCAAAACAGGGAAGTTGGTTCTTCAGTCTTTGGGTTTCAAAATGATGTAATGATAGCATCATATGTGCCGAAGAGAAATAAATCTGTACCTACTTCTTATTTCTACAATGCATGGTGATAGTTTAATAAATGATGAAACAGGAAAACCTGAACTAATACATGATTATAATATGACTAAGGGCGGCGTTGATACAGTAGATCAACTTTGTAAAAATTATTCAGTATCTCGAAGAACGAAGAGATGGCCTTTATATATATTTTTCCAGCTTATTAATATTTCCGGAATTAACAGCCAAATTATTTACAATAGTATAAGCGATAATGAAGCATTACCAAGAAGGATATTTCTAAAGCAGCTTTCACTGCAGCTGATGAAACCTCATTTGGAAAATCGTGTTCAATGCCAAAGTTTACCTTCAGACATTAAAATAATTATAAAAAAGCATGTTGATGTCGAACCGAAAATAAATAGTGCAGAAGAAACACCTACTAAAATAAGAAGTAGACGGTAGACGAAAAAATTGAGTGACAACAATGCGATGTGAAACTTGTAAAATGTTTGTAAAGAACACACTCAAAAACAGTTAAAACGTAATGAGTGTTTAACCAATATTGAGAATTCATCCAACAATGAATAGTTTTTATGTTTTTAAACCAAATTTTCATATATTCAGTTACTCTCAATATTATATGTATAATCTGCTTAGAATTGCTAGTTTTAGATTTGTCAATATTATTATTTCATTATTTTTACTCGTATATACCTAAATAATAGTATATTGTTACGAAACAGCACACTGGTATAGTCCCTAAAACTGACCCTATCTAAGCCATGGTATAATAGTTAAAATTATGGCGGATACGCAGTTATAAAAAACTGTTTACGATTGAGACTATCTTATCTAGAACTGGTTTTTGTGACCAGAGTTATCTAGAAAAGGCCAGAAAAATTATTTGTGTGTATAAGCCGCAGCTAGGAATTATCTAGTACAAAAGGCACTAGTATATAAGGGGACTGATCAGGAAGAGTTAGTTTCAGTTGATAATTTGACATCGTGAGATAAACAAATAAATTAGTGAATATAAATTAGTGAACTGTTTATATAACTTAGTCTGTATATATAAATTAAGTGTTAGTGATTAGTGAGTTAGTGTTTAAATAAATTAGTAAGTAGCCATACCGAGTGTTTGAAATTTATCCCACCTATTTATTGTACAAATAAATAACAAAAACATTACATTGGTGTCAGAAGTGGGATAATATAAATAAACTGCTACGTAAAAATGGCCAAGAGACTATGTAACCTCAAAGTGGCGGAACTAAGAGCAGAATTGGAAGATCGCGAGTTGGAAACGTCCGGTAAGAACAACGAATTAATAGAAAGACTCAAAATGGCACTGGAAGTGAAGGCTTGGATCCAGAAACATTCTTATACAAAGACGAGGCTTCCACCTTAATCTCGTCAATTTCTGATATGAAGAATGATTTTTTTGCAATGAAGAACGATATTTCTGCCATGGAAGAGAAGATTTCAACGAATGTGAAAAACGATATTTCTACTAGACAACGATAGACGAGAAAATCAAGGAATTGGAGAGAAATATGGCAGATTTAAGAACAGAAGACACGCCAGCAGAAGGAAAGAAGATTGAACATATAAAACCCTGCAAGCCAGAAATAACTTCCAGGATAGAGGACATTGGCAGTTTTGCACGAGTCAAGACCCCAACATTCGACGGAAAGACATCGTGGACCAATTATGTGAAACAGTTTGAAGCAGCCGCTAGAGTGAATAATTGGTCCGATAAGGAGAAAGCAGTGAACCTAACTATAGCGCTTCGGGGAGATGCCTTACATGTACTTCAGACGATACCGCTTGAAGAAACGGATGACTTCAAGCTGCTGAAGAAGAGGTTGGACATGCGATACGGTCACGAACATCTAGAACATTTGTACCAATCTCAGCTGAAGAACCGAAGGCAGAAACGTGACGAAGCACTTCAAGAATATGAAGTGGATATTGCCCGACTCGTTCGATTTGCTTATCCATCAGCAGCAGAGAACATGATGGAATGTCTGGGCATACAGGCGTTTATTGATGGCTTACGTGACCCCGATATGCAGAGGACGCTTCGCTTAGCCCATCCTAAAACATTAGTTGACGCATTGACAGCTGCTCTTGAATATGAAGCAGCAACGAAGGCTTCGAGTTACAACAGAGTAAGGACCATCCAAGAAGAAGGCGACGAAGACAAGTTTGACCAGATCGTTATCTTGATCAAAAGTATGATGGACAAGAAGCCGAGAAAGATTAGATGCTGGAATTGTGGCGAGCTAGGGCATGTACGCAGTTCATGTAAGCGCCCCAGGACACCTGCAAACCAAGAACCCCAGTCACAGGAAAACTAGATCGGATCGGCTACGAGGGGGCAGCACCGACCCATGATCGTTCCAAAGACCCTCTCATACTGATAGCTTCTCTCAGATGTCGCGACGACAGTGTTTATGTAGATGGAGAAGTGAATGGCAAAAGATACTCTGCTTGTAGACACTGGAGCAACTAGAACTATCATACGACAAGAAATAATAAACTCCAAGAAGAAGATTTTACCAACGAGACTGCGACTGCGGACCGCTACAGGTGAAAGTGCCAACGTTCACGGTGAGACACAAATTCAATTGGGAATTGGCGCAGAGAAGTTCACGCATACGGTAATCGTTGCTGACATTGAAGAAGACGTGATTCTGGGAATGGACGTAATGAATGTACATGGTTTCCAATTAGACTTTAGAAACAGAACCATTAAAGTGGGTTCCGAGGAGGTATTCCTGCATCCATATGAAGGCAGCGCGGTGTTGGCAGCTGTACAGGAAGATACCGTTCTACCTGCACGAAGCGAAACCATGATAGTAGCACGGCTACAGGGAATCATGGAGGAAGGTACACCCGTTATGATGGAACCAAGGAACCACGACGAGGAGTTTGGCAAAGGAGTACTAATTGGAAAAGGATTGGTCACGTCGGCGAAAGAGATCCCAGTACGTGTAATAAACGTGAACGATTACCCAATTACCATCAAGAAGGAAACCAAGATTGGATCCTGCGTACCAGTGATGTCTATAGTTCGTCAAACAACGACCACTGACAACTCTAATGCCAGATTCGAACAAATGTTATCAGTAGCTGGTCAATCTTTGGACCGAGCTGAAAAAAAGAGAATGGGAGAATTTCTCTTGCAGTATCGAGACTTATTCGTACCAAAAAGAGGAAAGACTGGCAGAACATCAGCCGTCAAACACAAAATTGATACTGGTAATGCTAAGCCAATTAGACAATCAGCTCGAAGACTTCCACGAGCGAAGAGAGAGGAAGCTGAAAGAATAATTCGAGAGATGGCAGAAGAAAAAGTAATAGAACCATCTACTAGTCCATGGGTGTCTCCAGTCGTGCTTGTGAAGAAAAAGGATGGAACTACGAGATTCTGCGTGGATTATCGTCAGCTTAACAACGTGACGAAGAAAGACAGCTATCCTCTGCCTCGAATTGACGATACGCTAGACACTTTGGCCGGCAGCAAACTGTTTTCCACCCTGGACCTGAAGTCTGGTTATTGGCAAGTGGAAATGGACCCAGAAGATAAAGAGAAGACTGCTTTTACCACCGGATCTGGATTATGGCAATTCAACGTCATGCCATTCGGGCTCTGTAATGCGCCTGCGACATTTGAAAGACTTATGGAAAATGTCTTGAGAGGGTTGTCTTGGACGACATGCCTGGTCTATTTGGACGACATCGTAGTACTGGGGAAGACATTTGACGAGCATCTGAAGAATTTGGAAGTCAACTATCTAGGTCATATAGTGAGCAATGAAGTAGTGGCGGTGGATCCAGAACGAAACTACTGCGTCACAAGAAGAGAACTTTTGGCGGTAGTGAAGTCCGTGGAACACTTTTACCAGTATCTCTATGGTAGGAAGTTTTTAATCCGGACTGATCATGCAGCACCCAAGTGGTTAATGCAGTTCAAGAATCCCGAGGGCCAGATCGCTAGATGGATTGAACGACTTGAAGAATACGATTTCAACATCGAACATCGAGCTGGTGTGAGTCACCGAAATGCCGACTCCCTGTCCAGACGGCCGTGCCCAACAGACTGCTCCCACTGCAACAAGGTGGAATCTAGGGAAGCTGCAGTTTCAAGAACTACTGTAGTCAGTGAGGAATGGTCACCCACCAGGATCAGAGAAGATCAGGAGAATGATCCTCACCTGAAGATGATCCGACAATGGAAGAAAGAAAACCGGCGACCTACCTGGCAAGATGTGTCAAGATTTTCACCAAAACTCAAGGCGTATTGGGCTCAGTGGGACTCCCTTGTCCTGGAAGAAGGGCTGTTGAAAAGAGTCCTTGAAAAAGATGATGGTTCTGAGATAAGGAGACAGCTAGTTATCCCGAGAACAAGAGTAGCTGAGGTACTGAAGAAGTTACACGACAGTCCATCGGGAGGTCATCTGGGAGTGCAGAAAACCCTTCAGAGAGTTCGTGAAAGGTTTTATTGGATGAACAGCTCCGACGATGTGAAGGACTGGTGTAAGAAATGTACGACTTGTGCTACGAGTAATGGACCACATCGCAAGAGAAAGGCACCCATGAAACAGTACAATGTTGGAAGCCCTTTCGAAAGGATTGCTTTAGATATCGCTGCACCATTTCCGACGACAGAAAATGGTAGCAAGTACATACTGGTTGTAATGGATTATTTCACAAAGTGGGTGGAAATTTACGCTATCCCGAACCAAGAGGCCACAACTGTCGCGGATGTATTTATCAGCCGATATGAAGTACACTTGGAAGTCCACAGTGACCAGGGAAGAAATTTTGAAAGCCATCTATTCCAGGAGATTTGCGACAAGCTGGGAATGAAAAAGATTAAGTTAGTCTAAGTGAATATACTGTATATATAAATTAAGTGTTAGTGATTAGTGAGTTAGTGTTTAAATAAATTAGTAAGTAGCCATACCGAGTGTTTGAAATTTATCCCACCCGCTTATTGTTCAAATAAATAACAAAAACATTACAATATTATACACCAAGGTGGTGAAGACTATTATTATCAACCGACCACCAAAATTATTAATAAGGTGCGGAAAATCTCGCCATAGCCAATCACAGGGAAGTGTAGAAAGATGCAACCAAGACGTAGAAAAAATTCTAGCGACATGGCTGAGAGATAATAACACAAATAACTGGTCGGATGGTCTTAAATTTGTTCAAGTGATGAAAAATCTTGCATACCATGACGGGATAAAGCGTTCACCGTACAGAGCAATGTTTGGTATGGAATTAAAGATTGGCTTATTAGATTCCAAACTACCCAAAGAGCTTATTGAAGGAATTAATACCGAAGAAGAGCTCTTAGATATAGTGAAAAATACCAGCACGGAAAATACTCTGGATGAAAATGACGTAGATCTAAATGAAAACATATCTCATATGGAAGAAATAGGCATTGATAAGACAATTAATCAAACATTTAACAAAAATACAGATATACAAGTTAGCGGTCAAATAAAAGATAAAAATTATGAAATTGTAGAAGAGGAAAAGGAAGAGTCAGAATATTTATGATATACCAAATGAGAATATACAGATTGAAATAATTGATGTACCAAATTCGGCAGAAACAGTTGAAAATCACCAAAATAGAGTCCTTCAAGTAATCGAAGTCCACGAAAACAACATGCAAAATATTAACTGTTTTGAAGATAATAATAAAGTGAGAGAAGAACGACACGACATAACTGATGTGTTAAATGAGTGTCTTTGTCAAACTGGAGGTGAAAAGTGTGATATTTGTGTGAAGCAGTTCAGTATTTAGGAAAATTGATCACAAGCTAAAAAATGTTTGGAGAAACAATCTGAAAAAATGAAGCGTATATCGAAAGAAAAATTTCCATCTTGTTGCGTGGGGAATACTGTCAGAGTCCCTATTCCAGATTTAGATAGAGGACGTTGTGACTTCAATAATGCATTGCTGACGATTGTACACGCTGATAATGACAAAGGATATTATGAATTAGGTAACGAAAACGGTACTATTCGTGAAAAATACTCTAGAAATGAATTTGCTGTTTGCAAACGAAAGTTAATTCAATTAGAGTGTGTGTCAAGTGAAAAAAATCATTAAGAGAAATTTCCAAAAACCATTCAATTTCCGGAGGACAGGGATTTCAAAAATTTAACTGTAAAAGCAAATGTTTCACCAAAAAATGTAGATGTAAGTCGAAAAATCTGTTATGTAATTCTAAGTGCCATTCAAGCCAAGTGTTATCGGATATACCCGATCATATTGTCTAAATCGCGTTTTAACCGAATAATTTGCGAATATTTTTTAATTACTGTTATTTCTTCCGTAATAACCGGCTGTATTGGATAATTCGCGTTTTAGCCGGTTAATTCGCGAATTTAATATTTTCTTGTATTAACCGTAATATATACATTTTTCCACTACTAGCCAAATTTAAGACAAAAATTAAAAATAAAAAAATTTCTTAGAAAAATCATGTAGGTATAATTTAATCACACAGCAATAGAATACCATTATTCCTATAGTTCATAATCACCAATATTAAGTGCAACGAATTAACGAAACCAATTATACGATCACATCCAAAAATTTCACAAAACGTGGTTTATGTTTTACTTTGAATAATTACAGCGGTAGTGCGTTCACAACACTTGGGTACAAAGTGAGCGTTCATAAAACATTTAACATATGCTTCACCATAGAGAAAGTAATATATTATTTGTCTATGTGGGTCAAGGTTAGCTACCAGTTTCAACAAAAGATTGTAAAATTCCACTGGTGATAATGTTGAAGGTAAAAATATTCCTCGATCCTCGTTTTTCTAAAATTAACGGAAAATAAACAGCACATTTCAATGTCAAATTTTGATAGTGTCGATCTACAAATCGTTCAAACTGATTTCTCCCTATGCGTTTACTCCGTCATCTGACTGACACTGACACTGTTTTCGCTCCTCACCTCCCCCATATATTATGAACGCACTCCTTATGTCATCAGAAATTTTTGGTTGAGCGCGAATTTTAAACTAATGACAGTTTCATTGAACTAATTTTATCTTGTTAGGTAATTTCAAGCAGTAAATATGTTAAACAGAATCTCCTGGGTATACAAAATTATGTTGCACTAGTTTTTGTTAAGCTATTATCCCTGAATTCTCAAAACATTTGAATTTGTCCATTATTGACCTAGGTTAACAATAGAAAAAATTATTAACCACTAATAGAGAAATTCAACTTCTCAGTTGGCTAGATGACACAATAATTGTCAACTTCACAGCTAGTAGTGGAAATAGTATATTAAAGTATTAAGTGGATAAAGAGGTCTTTCAAACACGCACGCAAGTAGTAAATACACGTATGTTCTGTGACACTTTATCGGATGAACAGGCGGATGGCCTATGGGTGGTTACCGATAGGAAGAAGTTTCCAGAGGGTTTACAAGAAGTAGAAGAAGTCTCCAGATGGTTAGCAAGTAATGATGGTAGTGTCTACGGGGGTTATGCAAAAAGTGTGTATGTTGTTACGTGTATAAGGTATCTAGAGGGTGGTTTAGAAGAAGCGAAGGGGTTTTTAAGGGTAGCGTCTACGGGGATTACGCAAAAAGTAAGGGTGTATACAAGAACGGGGGTTATGCAAAAAGTAAATAAGTGTGTATGTTGTTACGTGTATAAGGTATCTAGAGGGTGGTTTAGAAGAAGCGAAGGGGTTTTTAAGGGTAGCGTCTACGGGGGAGGGTAGCGTCTACGGGGATTACGTAAATAAGGGTGTATACAAGAACGGGGGTTATGCAAAAAGTAAATAAGTGTGTATGTTTTTACGTGTATAAGGTAGAGGGTGATTTAGAAGAAGCGAATAGGGTTTTAAGGGTAGCGTCTACGGGGGAGGGGAGCGTCTACGGGGATTACGTAAATAAGGGTGTATACAAGAACGGGGGTTATGCAAAAAGTAAATAAGTGTGTATGTTTTTACGTGTATAAGGTAGAGGGTGATTTAGAAAAAGCGAATAGGGTTTTAAGGGTAGCGTCTACGGGGGGAGGGGAGCGTCTACGGGGATTACGTAAATAAGGGTGTATACAAGAACGGGGGTTATGCAAAAAGTAAATAAGTGTGTATGTTTTTACGTGTATAAGGTATCTAGGGGGTGATTTAGGAGAAGCGAAGAGGCTTTTAAGGGTAGCGTCTACGGTGGGGGTTGCGTAAAAAGTAAATAAGGGTGTATACAAGAAGTAATTAGAAGAAAGAAAATATATGGAGGATTGTGTGTGTGTAAGAGATGAGGGGTAGTACTTACGAGGGGGAGGGGCTATGCAGTTAGCTGATTTTTTAAGGGCTCTATATTTTGAAATTCTCAAAGGAATGTTATTAGATTGATAACCAACATTTTTTTTTAAAACGGATATGTGTGTGAATTCATATCATTTTATAGAAGGTTTTTTTTATATTGTAATAAATGAAATCTCACATTATATTAAATTCGCTTAGTAGGTAATATTTATGCGTTATTTCTATAGTTAGGAAGCACGTGCAGACCAAATCATTTATTCAGACAATAGTGAACTTGTTTCAAATATGATTAGATTGCAATGTCATGATTTCTGGTTTATAATTGTTAGTTACTTTATATTACGGAATATTACTTTAGTATATTTTAAAAAATATATGATATCAACATGATATTGTATTAGTCATTTACGATAAAATCTAAACTGAGTTTATTCATGAAACAGCAGAATTTAGTTTTCTATCAAATTAATAAAAATAGATTTTATGTAGCAGTTTTTTTAAAATCATATTTAACTGATGTCTTTTTCTTATACGGGGTATTTTGAAAGTCTTGAAAGCATGCACATGATTTCTTTTATAATAAATGAATGAGAGAATTGAGTGTTTGTATCACAATGTCATCGGAAGAGTATAGACGCAAATTGGAGGAATTTTCTAAAAGCGTTCGAGAATTGAGTAAAGATATTTCAATTTATGAAAATAAAATTAAACTGATAAAGCAATTGGAGCGAATGTGCTTGGAGGATAACGTCTTCAAAAATCGCCGCCTACAAAAAATATCCACAGAATTAAACCGACTACAATATGATGAATAATACAATTCGGGAACAACAGGATGCCATCAAGGATGAAATTAATAATGTTTTTGCAATGACATGTATAATTTTAACATCAGTATTTATTTTAATATTGAAAATTATATTGAATATTGTAAAACGAAAGTTTAAGTCTTCATGTAATATAGACATAAATGAGTATACAATGTGTTTCAATAAAACAACTCATCAATTTTTTCTATTTATTTAAGTAAAATTACAATGGTATTACATTTAAAAACCAATATCGTAATCGTTCTACATTAATTTGTGTACAATTGAAAGTCCCATCGGCATGACAAGCATTCGAATGTTTTTTCAAACTTTCCATGGCTGAGGATGTTCCATCAAACTTGCAGACATCAACAACAGTTGTCGTAGAAATTCCATATTCTTCACATTTCTCTTGTAAAAATTCATATTTCTGATTACCGCGAACGTAAATACAATCGACATTAGACATTGTACTTTTCAAAATCTCGTCCAATTTTGAATAATCAACATCGCCAGAAGAATACTTGATTCCATGGATATGGTGTTCCAAAAAGTTGTTTGTTTTTTATCTTGATTGTTTAGCAAATGAAAGGGTTGTGGCGGCTTAAATATGTAGTGTCTATGTTTATATCCGATTTCGATGGACAATTCCTTAGGATGGAATGTACCCTCGATAATGAAGCCTTGAATGTCAATGAATGCTATTCTCATCGTGGTTTATTTGTAACTGTCTCGCTGTGTATTTCAACACTGGTATTATATGATCGTTTTGATAATTTCCGTTAGGGGGTAATACTCCAATAAACAGTCATGTATAATTATACAATATGCTCTAGTATTTGCAGGAAATCCTACACCTACTTCAATTTCCACTTTTATATCAACTGTTGATGCCCTCATACCCTCCTCCTGTTTGGAACAGTCTATGACAAAGAGAGCACGATCTTTGAATGCTTCATAGTCTAATGTTGGATGTACTATGCTGGAATTGGTATAGCTTCTATAGAATGAGGCGTAATTATGATAGGCAAGAGTATAGTCGTTTTTTCCGAAATCCATCTTTAATCGTTCGGTGGGCCAAAAATCTCCGTTCAAAGCCAATCTTACATTGTTGGTGTTCAAGTGATCGAATTGCGAAGGATCGTTTGTCTTCTTGTTGCGTCTATCTATTTGAAAGCATACGATAACATATCGAGGTCTCTCGACAGACGAGCTCGTTTTAACTGACCAAATCTCATTTTTAGCGTCTTTCGTTAACGTAGGCAATACACAAAGTTCCCATTTTCTGAACGGAATGAATATTGGTCGATCACTTTTTATTTGCTCCATCATACGTAATTTTATTTCATCGTTAGGATAGACGTGTTTAACTTTCAATGCCATGCTATCTATAACAAACTTTATTGTAGTGTTAGATGTCGTAGTACCTGTTGTTACTTCATTTACTATTACAGCATCGTTATCATGACGACCACGTATGAATCGAAAAGTTTGTTTTCCATATGTGATTTTAGTATAGTCATTGAATACATTGAAAATGTGTTTTAGAGGAATCAACAAACTAAACGATTTATCAACATCATTCAATAGCAGTTTATTGGGATAATTCCAGCCAGCTAAAGCCATTTCTTTCGATTGTGGATTATAACACAACCATCTTCTTGCGGTACTTACTATACCGGGATCTCGTACTATTTCTATTTCCTTTCCACTTTGAATGTAGGAACAAGAATTGAAGAGGAATGCACCGCAATTTGGCGTTAGATTAACATCCTCCTCCGCCACTAACTTCTAATTTTCCCTTAATTTCAAGTTGAGTTTCGTACATGAGAAAAAATGCGTCAGTTTGTTGGATGTCAAATTCCACAGAATCGCTGTTATTGAATGATTTCACATAAGGAACATAGGTGTGAAAATCTTCTTTTCTTATCGACTCTTCATATTGTGGATCTCGGTAAAGGTCAAATATCGAAGATATTTTCGTTGATGGTGGTGTCCTATCAGAACGCACGTACTTTCTTTTTAGTGTCATTCTTCTTCAACTTTAATCCGATTGCTTTGAGAAACGCCCGATTTGCAGTAGTTAGATGAAGCTTCGTTCTTTTGAACGATCTGCAAGAGACTAATTTTGTTGTAGATGATGAGGGACTTTTATAATAGTCGTTGTTGATAAGTAGACCCATTAACGTTCCAATAGATGTAAAAGTAACGTGCTTTTTTCTCCTCGAAAATTTACTGGTTCGAGATCTTGATTCAACACTCTTACGGTAATGTTGGTGATTTCGTTTGTGCTGCTCACAGCTAAGTAAATCGGATTGTTCGGTCGTTCGTTGATTGCATAACCAGGGTCCACTGTAATTGGGAAACTGAATATTGTATGAGCAGGCTTATCTCCGTCAAACGATCCTTCAGCAATATTGCAATCGAATAGTAAAGTTGATATTTTACAAATGTTAACAGGTAGATCGGAACGGTGGACTTTACCAGGATCTAGTATCTTTGGAGAAAATCCTAGTATTTTACTCAAACTATCAGAGTATTCAAAATCGATGGCGTGCTGTCGACTGTAAATTTCACACTGAAGAGTGTTGTTGTTGGGCTTCAAAGATATATCGGCCACAGTTGTATCCGTCTTCAATTTGAATTGATCGATGAGATAAGCTTCAATATCTGTGATTTCGTACGATCGTTTTTATTGTAGAAATAAAATTTCTCACCATCGATATTCGGTATAGAATGATACGAATGAAACCCCAACACACCAATAAAGTATTCTTTTTCAGGTTTCAATATTATCGGTGTGGGAGGAGTGAAGGAGAATTCATTCGATGTGGACGTTAAGTTCAACAGTTGAGACATGACTGTGATGTTTATGGGAGTGGTGTATTTAAATAATATTACTAGATTAGAAAAAACAATTTTATTTTTTCAAATAATAATTACATGCATGACAGTTGCGTTGTGAGCTAACCGGACCATCGACATGAGTACGTTGATCCGGTCGATTGTAATGCACAAAACAAGGCAAGCAAATTTGCAAGTTGAAATTCGATTGATATTCTTTTGGTAATTTATGCCAATTGTCTAATAAATCCCAAGGTTTAACTCGCTCTACCAAATACTTTAGAGTAATAGTTTTCAATTCGGCACTTGTAAAAGACGACAACAATTGTGTTTCGCCAACCAACCATGCTTCAGACATTATAGAGGAATTGCAAACACAAATGTCCACAGTTGATCTGATTGTAATTTTGGTATTGCTCGTAATTGTAAAATATTTTACTGCCAGCAAGATAAGTGACAAGTTCTCTCGGAGGCTTCAGATTACCAAATGAATCGAAATATTCGGCGCAGTCATTCATCTTCCTATATGCTACCCAATGCGTGCCTGAGTTTTAAGACACATCCAAATTTAGTATTGCTGATTCACATCGTCGAGGTCCGTTTTTCGGTAGAGAATCGCGCATGTACACATCTCGAAAATATTTTATTTTAAATAATTTGGCAAACTTGATTAATTCATAGTCGAATAATGCTCTATTGGGTAGCTTCAATGGTAGTTTTTTTTTCAAGAATAATCCATATCCACCTTTAGCGTTCTTTCGCAAATACAATCCTTTACCTATAGGCTCCATAGCTTTATTATGACGATGATCTTCTTCCAATTTCTTTTGAGAATTTTTTGCATCGATCACAGTTTTCGCAAATCCCGCAGCACCGCCTGATAATGCCCCCAAAGCTGAAAGTCCAGCGAAAATAGGTATTAGAGGTAAAAATCCTCCAGATTTAGCTACAGGTATTATTCTAGGTATTGGAACATGTTTTCGGCCTCCGAATTTTTGAATAAGAGATTTTGCTGCTCGCAATGCAAACATCGTTGTATCTGACAGCGAAGATCCCTTTTTCATGGATTTCTTCACCTTCATAACCACATCACGATGAAAAGATCGACGCTTCTTCATACCCATTCCCAACTTGCGTTTAACCTTCATTCCGTTGGTTACGAACCAGGCGGCTGCCTTTTCACCTAATTTAGCGTCTTTTGACTTTACTCGCTCCCAAGCGGCGTTTTCTAGTACCAAATCAGCTTTATGACGATCTGTGAGTGACTTGTTAGATGCGTATGCGATATCGTGATTTTTGTAAGCTGCGTCGAGAGCGTTGACACCTGTATCTCCTCGTAGTAGCCGTTTTTTCAGACGCGTTCCAGCTATATAAATAGAGGATTTAATATTGTGAAAAAATAAAAATAGTAAAACTTACGTCCACAGTATTGGTAGCCAGGAAAATGAAGCTCAAAAGGCAAATTGTTTATGAGTGAATTTAGCACACCTTCACCTTCGTGAATCAACATGAAGACTGACTATTTGCTCACGATGGAACCTATAATTATAGCTGCACTGTTTGAAAAAGTATCATAAGATGGAGATTGTTAAACAAGAGCAGTCATTACCGATTGAAAATTTCGATAGCGTTTTGGAAGATAGACGTACTCGAAAACATGGACTTTTATTACCTGATTCGTTTCGTGCTATTATTTGTGGCCCCAGCGGATGTGGGAAAACAAATATTGTGCTATCATTGCTGTTCAATCCAAATGGTGTAAAATTTAAAAATGTCTACGTTTATTCTAAATCTCTATATCAACCAAAATACCAACTGCTCGAAGAAGTATTGACTGGTGTAAAAGGTGTGGGATATTATCCGTTTAAAGAAAACGATGAAATTGTAAGTCCTACACAATCCAAACCGAATTCGATTTTCATTTTTGACGATGTGTCATGCGACAAACAACAAACAATTCAAGAATATTTTTCCATGTGTAGACACAGAAGTATTGATGTCTTCTACCTATGTCAGACTTATTCGAAAATACCAAAGCAGCTAATACGTGATAACTGCAATGTGATTGTAATGTTTAAACAGGATGAAATTAACCATAAACATGCCTTCAACGAACACGTTTCCCCCGACATGTCATTTGAAGAATTCAAGAAAATGTGCTCTGAATGCTGGAATGATAAATATGACGCTTTGGTTATTTTTAAAGACTTTGATTTACAAGATGGTAGATATCGTAAAGGATTCGATATGTATATAAAAATATAATAATTATTTAACCATTCATTTTTCATTATGATATCATCTGATGCAGACACTGTGCGAAAACGAAAAATTGCAGATCTGAAACGAATTATTAGAAAAAAGTATTTATCTTTTAAACTGAACAAAACTGAGCATGATGAGACACTAAATAGAATTTTCAAACCTATATCTAATCCACTCAAAGATATCGTAAATATTATGAATACATCTAAGGCAAACAAGCAGATTACAGCAACCCTACCTCCACCACCACCACCACCACAGCCCACATCATCTAAAGAGAAAAAAGAACATGTTCCCAATTTTATCAGTGATGAAGAATTATACAGTTATGATCCGAAAAATGAATCAGTATTTACGGATAATGATGATGATGATGATGGTGAACCTCAAGTGAATACTAGTGAACATTTCTCACCACGAACAGTCAACGAGTACATCGAACAATATCCTACAATGGGTCGACAATGTGTCATCGATTTCTTTAACGAAGACTCACAAATCGATGATTTGTACGGTCCAAAGTATAATGCTGAAAACGATCAGTGGACTCTGGGAAATAAACGCATAAACTTTGACGCAAAAAACGGAGATATATTCGTAGAAGGAGATAAAGGATGGGATAGAATACCTGCTACTCCAGGTCTTTACCAATTACTTTTCTACCAACATCCCAAATATACCGAAGATGATTTACCTACATACAAAATATTATTGGAACGAACGGGGGTTCATTTAAAAAAAGATAGAACACTAAAAGGTTCTCAGCGGTGGAAGTATATTAATATTATTAAAAAGCAATTTATTATAAGACGAAACACTACCACTAACATCGTAGGTAAAGGATTACCTGATCACATCATGACCTATAATGATAAAGATATAGAGTACGTTTACTGGGACGATGTAAACGAGATTGTTGAAAGACTTAGAGAGTTAATAGCTTCCAAGGATGCAGGTAACACTTCCAATGATAATGAGATTGTTGCCATTATACATGAACTTCGTGAAGCCGATTATATATATTAACCATCGATTGATTTATGTTCATTTTCAAAATGAGTCTCGACAAGTTTGGTCGACATTCTGACGCATATAAAAAGAAGTATGATACAAATCTCGAAGCACGATTTAAAAAAATCGAAATAGCTCAATTGTCGTTGAACACAAGTATTCAGCAAATAAATGATAAAATAAAATCCTTGATAAATAATGGATCAACTCAAAAGTATGTATATAATGCAATAGAATCAAATAGAAAATTTATAGTAAACATACTTGACAAAAAAATGAAAGATACATTGGATGAAATACATAGAAACTATGATTCAAGGATTTCTACTCTCAATACAAACATTCCGATAAAAAAATATGTCGATAATCTCGTTTCATCGACAAATATCAGCAGACAGATACACCAATTCGCAGAAAAGTATCACACAAAGTGTCTAATCAGCTTTAGGGGCACGAAGAAATTCAACAAGAACTTTTACGTTTTGGATACGGAAGGTACGGCTTTTGTATTCCCTTTTGATTGTAAAATTGAAAATTGTAAACATTATGCTTCTGATGGCAGCGTTTTATTGAAGAATAATATGGAATATCAGTATCAACAGTTAAACGGCCTTAGCATTTTATCATCGTTTATCGTGGAACCTTCAAAAATGTCATTCAATACTTTAGAATGGGATGAGATCATAGAAGTGCTGCATAAAAGTAACGAGTTATTCTTCAATTCTCCAGATGATGATGTTGTAGATTCTAATCCCATCATGTTGTACCAAGATTTTTGTCAAATAACTAAAGTTATTTATGATAATCAAAAATTTGTGAAAATTCAGAAAGATGATGTAACAGTTTTCCTCGATGAAGAAGAAGTTGTAGAAATTCTACGTGTTCATGAGAATTTGCTTCAACATCACATTTCAATTTTAAATAAAGTGAACTTTTGCGATTTTTATTATAATATCATTAATTTATTAAAGACATTTATATCGAATCCAATATGTGGCTTTTCCAATTGTTTAGATTTAATGTATGCTGTTTGTGATATTTATTCTTATGACAACAGCAGTTTAATAGGAAGAGTACTTAGAGAATATCTGTACTATTACAAAGTCCATGTAATCAATGATTTAACATTATAAAATTATGAAAATATTCTTTGTTTCATTTCACCTCTAATACAAGTAATGCTGATGATGAAAACTTTTATGTTGATTTGGAATCAGTATTGAACATCGAAAGTGAAGGATGTTTCTTTTACCATTAATAATAATTCTACCTTTAGTGACATCTGAGAGAATTGATGTAAATTATCGAAAGATTTGGATATGTTAACAAGTCGGAACATGATATCACAAATATGTCATCGATTTTAAAAGATTTCCAAGAGAAATTAAATTTTCCTGTAGATGGCACTCTAAATCCTGCAACTATTCAACTATTAGAGCGACCCCGATGTAGTGTAAATGAAAACGATCATGATGGTGAACATTCGTATCGCGTTAGAACAAAATGGGAAAAAGACTAACCTAAATCGGTATTTTCCTCAAGCATCACCGTCATATGTTGCTGAAAAGGCATATTTGGCAACAAAATTCCAAATTTACAATTTAAACACCAGTCTAAAGGAACAGCACTTCTTACTCATGTACTACTTATGAAACTTCAAATCGACGTCATAACGTTAAAAATTCTTGAAAACCTGTGGGGAAGGAGCTAGGATAAAAAATCAAGTTTCAAGGTTATATGAATATTGTTTTATTAATTGTATTTATATACATATTACATCAAATAAAAAAAACAGTACATATTACATTAAAGGCAAAATGAAAATTATGCATTTGACAGTACATATTAAATATAGTTATACCGATAAAAGATACAGTGAAATCAGTAGGGTAAATCTGCTGCAGCCTCTAGACACTCAAAATATTCTCGTAATATGAAAACAACTGCCTCAAAATCATTTTGACACCAATAGTGTTCAGAATTATAAAATCCTGTTAAATTTTCTGAAGTGCTTACACTAATTTCTTCGTGAAATGTGTAATTTATATTAGGCATAAGTTTAAAATATTTCTGAAAACACTCTTCGCAAACTTTTAGACCCAAAGGAGAAATGTGGTAATATTTACTAATTAGGCAGTAGAGATCGTGTTCAGTAAACACATCTAAATAAGTGAAATTTAATAAGGTATCTCGAAGCTCTGGTGAAATTTTTGTTTCATATTCAAAATCAAGCAATATAGCATCACAGTGATCAGATTTATCACTTTCTTCTTTTATCTGCAACCATTTATAGGTACGAAATTCTCGAGAAATTTTTATTTTCAAAAACTGAGGAATTTGAGATTGTACAAGAAAACTTGAAATTCTAGTAATACGATTACAAATTATCTTAATACATAGATCTTCCAAACTCTTCATCTGAAAATAAATTCCAATAAATTTATTGTAACTCCATAATACTATAATGTCCCCACGGAAGAGTGTCATGTGAACCAGGTATCAAATATCTTTTATCATCTGAATGGGTTTAAAGCAATTTTTGTCTGTTCAATGGTGTATACATCATGTAACTTTGATAGTATACAACGTTGAGTTGCATGCATGAAACACTCTTCTTGAGGATTTTCTATAAATTTCTGCAAACAGAGAATATAATCATCAAAAGTTATTTTTTTCTTTACCACATTAGACTTAATACCTTTAGCTTTTTTTACATCGTTTTCCTCACCTAACACTCTGAAGGCATACTGTTTAGAACGTAAACCTACAAAATGTGTCATAATTTTTGAGTTATTTTCATCCTTCATAATTCCGGGTACTTTCTTATTAGCTAGAGGAATATCCCACACATTATTTACAGGATAATCACTAGTATCAAAATGGTGAATATCGGCCTTTATTACTTCTTCATATATGTTATTACATTGAATTTCGTATACTAAACTATCAGTATCGGTATAAAGTAATTTACATTGTTCAGGTGAAAATTTGGTCAGCATATAATCATAATGAAATTCATAAACACATATTTTTGAAATATCTAAAATTGCTAATCCTATATAAAGAGGTTTGTCAAATACAATTTTAGTTTTCTTAAGCTCTATAGCCAATAAAGGATTCTCAACATCATCGTTAAATATAACACGACTATGAAATGTGGGACTTGCAATTAAATTTCTAGCTCCTCGTTTGCCATACCACGTTCGAACTAATTTCACTAACCGATGTTTACGCAAATTTTGCATCGTTTTCCCGAATACTGCATTATTCATAAGTTTATACAAATTTTTTTCAAAATTATTTTTTGCGTGGGATCTCATCAAAGTATTTAATTGTATATAAGGCTTCAACCAACAACTTTGCTGAAATTTGAATACACTATGAACTTTCTTAAGCAATAATCCATGAGCTATAGCTTGCTTTAAATTTTTGTAATGTATAATATAATTTTTTTTATTATACAGAGTAGTCATTAATTTCTTTTGTTTAGAATTTGGTGGTGAAATATGTTCTGCACAGAATGGCAGATCTTTGTGTAGATCGTGTTTATTTTTTGGATACTCTAAATCAACCTCGAGCAGGTACCCTTCAGGGGAATCATCTGGAATTTGAGTTATATCAATATTATGATCTACCCATTTAAATCCTCCGTAGGGAAGCTCCTGACTCATAGCCCAACCATAAAGATTATTAATATCTGTATATAAAAGATACTTCACAGGTTTGTTTTCATTATACGTAGGCATATACTTGTTGTTAGCTTCACCGTATCGATTACAAGACTGAGATATTCCACCCCTTATACCTCTTTCAAAAAATAGCAGCATGTCAATATCTTGCACTGTCTCTAATATACAATGAGTATACTTGAGCATACAATCCCAAGTATAACCAGGAACTGAATAATAATGACCAGTATCCAAACCATATGTTTTCCAGCAAGTATCACGAAATGTTTCAAAAACAGACGCTAGAAGTAAAACATCTGTTTTCATATACAAGTCACTGTAATCAGCAAGGGTTTTCATACTAAATGCTAACCAAACTAATTTTGCATGCCTATAGTCAATATCTTTTATATGTTCATCGTTAAGTTTGTTGTAAAAATATTCTTTACTAGGTAATGCAGTTTCATCTAATCGCTTTATATCATCTAAATAATCATAAAAGAAAACACCTTTTCTAGTTAATAAACTAAATTGTTCAGTATTTAGATTAGAAAATTCTTTTCTAAGTGGAATGAAATATTCTGGTTCTAATGTTGATACCAATGAATCTAATGAACATCCCATAAATCTAAAAGAGTCTATAAATCTAAACCTAATATTTGTATTATTATCCCAGATTGTAAAACTTATGTATTTTTCTTTATTAACAGGTAAAAGTTGAACATAATTTCGGTTAGCTAAATCTCTAATTATGAAATGTGAATCATAACCACTTAGGTTGTGAAAAACTACTGGAATGACAAATGATTTTTTATAATTAAGATTACAGTGGTTGTGAGCAAAACCTCGAAAATTACCTGTTAGGTGACAATGTTCCCTAACAATCTTATCACCTTCCTTAAATATCTCCTCACAAATATGACATTTATCTGAAGCATCTTTTAAATTCACTTCAACATTCATTGGTTCAACATTTTTTAATTTTGACTTTACAAATTTTGCAATATTTTCAATTTTATCTACAAACCATAGCATACAATCAGAACTTCGATTACTATCATAAAATGACCAGTTATCGTTAAAATTACATTTAATATATAGTCCAGCACTATAAGCTTCATGTTTTTGATACCTAGCACTTCTCGTTACCGACTGTGAACCATATCCCTTTTGAGATTTTATTCTAGCATCTACATCAATATAAGGAATAAGTAGTGATTCAAAATCTGCATAAATAATAAAAGGTACTTTTTCTTTGTATACAAAATTTTTAAACTTGACATATGGATCTTTAGAAAACTCAATTTTACAATTATTATCAACTTTTCCACAATATTTGAAATGGTCATCCAATTTTTCTTGAGAAACAAAATAATTCAAACATCTATCACATATATATTTTTTTCTAGTATTTTTAGAGAGTTGCTTGGATAAAAGTATTGACAAGTCTTTTATCCAAATATAGTGATACTGTATATCATCACTAAAATCATAATCATCATTATCTGACTCTGGTTCACAATCATTCTTTTTAGGAAAATATTTATTTTGAATAATCAGTAAGTTGACATGCTTTTCTCTTTTTTGTTTTGTTAAACGTACTGGCACAACACTAAAATTTGATTGTCTGAAAATTTCCAATTCAAAAACATTAACCGAAATATTAACATTATTTTTTTCGAAAGTTGTAATCTGATTTGGGTGTACAGGAAATGTAAGACCGTTAATGTTCAAAACTTTGCTATAATGAGGATATGAACAAGTACGTGTAGGATTTTTATTAATAACGCAAGGGAACAAAGCTGAAACAATTGCCCAGCAAAGCATGCATTATCGTCATTCTGAACGTTGATACACGCCTTTCTTTTAGCTATTATGTCTGGTAATTTAATATATGATGATATTCCACTAGCCACCTCGTATTTATTTATATTGATTTCCAGAGATATAATTTTACTTAAGGCCCACCCCGATCCTTCCTCAGAATATTCTGAAAGCTTTCTTAAAATGACATCTCTTACATTAACTGCAAACCATTTTTTAAAGTCAGTTGTCTTATCAATTATTTCATTTTTTGTAGAAAAATATTTATTTTCTGTAATTTCAGTATCACCTGATTTTCTAATAAATTCTGAACAAAAACAAGTATTTACTTTCAACATATTGCATTTTTTTAATGCGTTTTCCATTCTAGTGCTGAAAAGAAACAACGAATCATCAAAAAACTGTAAGATATCTTTATGAGATTTATTTATAATAACCCCGGTTCGAACTCTACTTTCAAAAATTGAATTAATATCTTACCATTTTACTCTATTACTTCTTTTTTTATTAATAGTAAGCCCCTTTCCAGATTTACTTAGATTCTGAATTATTATTCTAAACCGCTTTAAGTGACCCAAGTTGGTTTGTAGTTTACGTAATGTACCAATGGTTAGATCCCCATCACTTATTGCTAAGTTACAAAGTCTAATGTGACATTTAGATTGTTTTGACCATTTTTCTATATCATAAATAGTACAATTTTTTTTTGAAATAAAATATTTTCAATTGCTTGAAACTTTTTAACAATATTATCAGTTAGGAGAGCTATTTCCTCAGAATTCATTTTCAAAAAATTATAAAAACTTACGATTTTGAAAACTGAAGCTGTTCACCTGTGTCCAGATTATTTTTCAAGGTGTTGAAATTCAATATGTACTGTTTTTGTTATGTTTTTTATACATTCTCCTCTATTTTGAAGTGGGTCCTAGGGGAAACCCTTTGGAAAGTTTGAAGTCCCAGAAGTGTAATGCTGAACTTCCCCGGCGTAAATTGATTTACATGCGACGCAAATGCATCCGTCACTCTTTTGGGGAGAAATACTATATTTTCTTCCAGCTCCAGAAGTATTTGGGCTCCAAATTGCCCCTGGTGCACCTTTGCGCTGTTTATTCTATGTGGTGTATCCTTTGGTAAATCTTTTAGTTTTATAACGGGTTTTATTTCTGCAAAAGCAGTGCTTATTGTATTAATCTCATTTAAAAAATTCATCTGTAATAAAGAAAGAATTATTTGAAAAGATAACAGAATAATAATAATTTAACAATTAAGTTTTTTAAAATAGTTAAAGATGAATGAAAAAAAATAGTAAATTTATAAATAACTTACTATGTATTGTGGAACCTTAAACGACAACTTTTCACTGGAACACTAAGTACAGTCTATTGCCTAGTATTTACTGTGAGCACTATTTAAAAGAATATTTTATTATAGAGGGGGATGCACAAGTCCAATGAGTTATTTTTGATATCATCATCATATTTCCAGAAAACTGTATTTTCTACGATTTCGTACAATCTAATCTGTTACTAACAATTATAAACCAGAAATCATGACATTGCAATATAATCATATTTGAAACAAGTTCACTATTGTCTGAATAAATGATTTGGCCTGCACGTGCTTCCTAACTATAGAAATAACGCATAAATATTACCTACTAAGCGAATTTAATATAATGTGAGATTTCATTTATTACAATATAAAAAAAACCTTCTATAAAATGATATGAATTCACACACATATCCGTTTTAAAAAAAATGTTGGTTATCAATCTAATAACATTCCTTTGAGAATTTCAAAATATAGAACCCTTAAAAAATCAGCTAACAGCATAGCCCCTCCCCCTCGTAAGCACTACCCCTCATCTCTTTCACACACAATCCTCCATATATTTTCTTTCTTCTAATTACTTCTTGTATACACCCTTATTTACTTTTTACGCAACCCCCCCGTAGACGCTACCCTTAAAAGCCTCTTCGCTTCTTCTAAATCACCCCCTAGATACCTTATACACGTAAAAACATACACACTTATTTACTTTTTACATAACCCCCGTTCTTGTATACACCCTTATTTACGTAATCCCCGTAGACGCTCCCCTCCCCCCGTAGACGCTACCCTTAAAACCCTATTCGCTTCTTCTAAATCACCCTCTACCTTATAGACGTAAAAACATACACACTTATTTACTTTTTGCATAACCCCCGTTCTTGTATACACCCTTATTTACGTAATCCCCGTAGACGCTCCCCTCCCCCGTAGACGCTACCCTTAAAACCCTATTCGCTTCTTCTAAATCACCCTCTACCTTATACACGTAAAAACATACACACTTATTTACTTTTTGCATAACCCCCGTTCTTGTATACACCCTTATTTACGTAATCCCCGTAGACGCTACCCTCCCCCGTAGACGCTACCCTTAAAAACCCCTTCGCTTCTTCTAAACCACCCTCTAGATACCTTATACACGTAACAACATACACACTTATTTACTTTTTGCATAACCCCCGTTCTTGTATACACCCTTACTTTATGCGTAATCCCCCGTAGACGCTACCCTTAAAAACCCCTTCGCTTCTTCTAAACCACCCTCTAGATACCTTATACACGTAACAACATACACACTTATTTACTTTTTGCATAACCCCCGTTCTTGTATACACCCTTTTTTGCGTAATCCCCCGTAGACGCTACCCTTAAAAACACCTTCGCTTCTTCTAAACCACCCTCTAGATACCTTATACACGTAACAACATACACACTTATTTACTTTTTGCATAACCCCCGTAGACGCTACCGTCATTACTTGCTAACCATCTAGAGACTTCTTCTACTTCTTGTAAACCCTCTGGAAACTTCTTCCTATCGGTAACCACCCATAGGCCATCCGCGTGTTCATCCGATAAAGTGTCACAGAACATACGTGTATTTACTACTCACGCAGCCGGAGTGCTCGAAATAGAGCAAGTGTTTGAAAGACCAGTTATCTACGAATACTTTACGTTATTTTTTTTATTGGTGCACTTTGAAATTATTTATTATTATTTATATTATTTCTACAAAAAAAATGGAAGTCCGTCCTCGATGCCCAGCCAAGTTTCATTTCATGAAAGTCCGCCCTCGATGCCCAGCCAAGTTTCGTGAAAGTCCATCCTAAATAGTATTTATTTTTATTCGACGTTACGAGGTACTGCTGTCAGATCAATAATCAAAAAGTTTCTTTATTTATATTTAAAAGGATACAAAATGTATATATGAATATGTAAATAAATTTTGCAGAAAAAACCAAATAAGACATTGGTTCACAATGAAAATATACAATTTAAAAACTAATAAAAAAAGTTGTCAATGGTTGCGTTCAGAAAACATACCTTATAACTCAACTGTTGAGTGAGCGCTCACTGAGCAACGAATGGTTCACGTATGTCTTCTGAACGATAATTTTTTGAAATGATCAAAGATAATCTTTATTATAGATTGTGTATTGTCTTTGGAATAATTATTTGAGAAATAAAAATTATGGCTAGGGCTAGAAACAATTTAATTCCTGCATTATTAGATAATGGTGATGTAATAGATATTAACCAAAATATTATAGCCCATGTAGTAGAAAATTTACAGGAACCATTGCAGGATTATAACGTGAAAAGACGTTGTATTCGAGAAAAAGAACAGATATTATTACGAAGAAATAATTCCAGCAAACAATGATTTAGTTTTTAAGGAACATTTTAAGATGTTTGCAAGAGCTATAGAGGTATTTAAATGTATCTGTTCGATTGAAGAGCTTGAATTAATTATTATTATAATTCGTGAACGTTTTTGTTATCTGTTATGCTGTATGTAACATTATTATATGTATAAATCGCTTCATATTCATCACTCATGTTGTAATATTTTAATTAAATCATATATAACCCTACTAAATATAATCTTTATTTTGTTTACTATTAATAGAGCCATAGATCTTTATATAAACATCACAATTTGCAACGTGTTGTGCTCACTGAGCGCAATTGAAAACCGCTCAGAAAAATGGCGTCCGCTCACCAAACATGTTGAGCTTCGCGCACTGATCAATGTGCGTTCACATTCACAGAACATTTACTCAACGGTTGTGCAACAGTTGTGTTTTCTGGACGCAACCAATGATACTTACGTTTCTCGAGTTGTTGTTGTTGTTACCATAGGGACTTTAAAAAACGCGCGTGTTTGAAAGTTCGATTTAAACACGCTGAGGCGTGTTTTAAATAGGTAATATGAGGCATCAATTAAAAAAAAAGTATTTAATATACCAAGCTTTTTTTTGCACAAAACATATTAGTTTTTATATGAATAATGCATACAGTCGCAAAACGTATGGTGTATAAAATACACCGCGCGCCCAATTATGCACATTTTTGAGGCGCGCCTAATTAAGGGTTTAAAAAAATCTTTTTTATGTCTACAAATAAGAGTTTCATCAGTACAGCATGGGGCATGAGAATGAGAAACCTGGGTGAAAATTGCGATCATCTCATTTTGAAAATATGTATTTAGTGACCTCCTTAAAAACGCAGAAAAATGTGGGCACACACTTTAAGCACAAAGCTAGACGTTGTCTTGGTGGAATACATCTCATATATAAAGTATCATTCTTCTTTAGGTGTTCTTGCAACTTGTTGAGGGGAAGATGGAAGGTATTTTGTGTCATTCGAAAATATCCGTAGAACTTAATTTCATCATCCATGAGACGAGGAAACATGGGTCTTAATTTCCATGTACTGTCCATCTAAGTTCTCTTTCTTCGCCTCCTCCAAGTTTCCTCTTCATCTACAACCATGGCAATCATCGCTAGATCACTGCTCCGAAATTTTGAAAACATGATCGGGATTAGAAAAACACATCACGATGAGAACGGAACTGTGAAAATACTGTCGCTCGGAGCAGTAACGGGCCAGTGTGCTCTCGTATCACAGTCACCAACAGCGTCCTTGTCGCGGACTATGCTCTGGGAGGACGCGGTGCGGGCTGGGTGCGGTTTTGTGTGTCCCGACCTTTATCCGCAAAAGATCCGTATCTCGGCAGTCATATTTCACGATTAAAATTCAGTATTCATTTAGAACTTATGGTGCTGCTTACCGTGTCCGTCAAAAGTAAACTAAACTAGTCGGGCATGTTGCATCCGCATCTAATGATGTACAATTAAATCAGCGGAAAACGCAAACTATTACGTTACGCTAGAACCTGCTAAATTGTTGGGCATTACACTTGATGACCACTTGCACTGGTCAAGTCACGTGAGTTGTGCTCGAAACTCTCGTCGCAAATATTTGCTCGTAGACAATTTGAGCACTGCTTCAATAATGCTATTATGAAGATTGTGTTTGACATATGGTACTTTGGAATAATGCAACTTTGGCTCCTTTACCCTATTCAAATTTTGAGTGTTGTTCACCCCCCAGCTACAGTGTTAAAGCTATGCATGTGAATTAGCTGAAATGTGTTCCCCCTTAAATAAAAAATAGACGTGTTTCAACGGTTTTTTTAAATTTTGATTTTGAATCCTAAAAATTTGGGTGAAAAATTTTCATTGACACACCCCTTATATTCTACTTCCTGGAGATGTGCATTCAATTGTTTAAGCAAATAATTTTTTTCCCAAAAATGTAGTCTATTTCTACTGACAATAAACTACGTTAAAACTCAACGTTTTATTTTTTATAATACGTACACACCAGTTATTTTTAAAAAAGAGTTTAACGTCCTCGTGACTATGGCGACTAGAAAATAAGATACAGCTTTTGTAATTTCATGTATATTTACCTTTTTGTTTGCGAGCTGTACTTTATTGGCAAACAAAGCAAGCTATAATTATGATCAAGGTCGTTTTATGAGTGACTTATCTCTTTCTTGTTACGGACTTGTATTTCAAAGTTTATTTTACAGTCGTCGCAAATAGTCTTAGTCAGAATTATAAATCATTAATTCAATATTTTTCATTTTCACTAGTTATTATTGCTCAGGCTGCGTACTCGATAGTGCATGACAAGACAAATTTAAATAGAACGCTTCCGTGTGCACCATACAACCTCAAAAAATACTTTCTATCGTTAGTTATTTGTGATTTTTGATGTAACTTACATCGATGAATAATAAATAATATTTTCACTGTTAAAATAACGCCGACCAAAACAGTCGACGTTAGGAGTGTTTTGCCACTGTTAAGTGATATGTTGAAATGTGACGTTTGCACAAATCAGTCAAAATGAACAATATCATCCCATTTTTGGCATACGGTTTACATACATGAGGCATATTATCGATGGAAAGTGTGTAGTAACAAAATTCCAAATTTTAAGTTATAATAGCTTGTCAATTGAAGACACAAGTGGATAAAGGTGTCATGTCGCAAATTCATTTTTTTTGAGATAATTAACTTTAAACATTTTTTATTGGAACTTTTTTATGTGATTTAATTGAAAATGTTAGTTTCAATATTTCGTTAAGGATTATAATATACAACTTTGAATTATATTTAAATTTTTGGTGAAAACTCATCTTAATGAAAAAATTAAGTACATGACACCTTCATCCATTGAAGATTAAAAAAAAATTATTATCTATTAAAAAATAAAAAGGCGTCATGTACAAAAACATGTAATTTATTAAGTTGAACAACTACAAAAAAATGACAAAAATATTCTTATTTCAATGTTACTTGGTTTTTCTCCTTTTCTTAGGATTTTTTTCGTTTTCCTCCAAGATACGTTCATAAAACCATTTATATTCTTCTTTAATAAACACCAGTTGTTCACGCAAGTTCGACAGTTTTTCAGATGTGAGTCCACCCCTTTATTGCGTAATTCTTTTAACTTTAATATTATCTGCTCTAGTCCCCATCCTACTTCCTTTCTTCCATAGGTCAACCTTGTGAAATGGTGACATTTCGTCAAGATTTTCTTTGTACATGTAACTTCCAAACTCATCAACTCTGATCCATTTAACACCATCTCTAAAATTAACTTTTACATTCAATGCATTGTGTTTTTTATTCCAAATATGTAACTTTGTAGGTAGTTCGTCGAAGGCAAAAAAGTAGTTTTCCATATTACTACATTGGCACTTGCAGCATTAATAATATCACTGTATTGTTCTGGCACGTAGATATTCTCATACTTTCTGAGTTTTTTCTCTATTCGCCCAAAATTTCGATCCGAATCTAAGTAGCTGTACCCACTTCTGGGTACTTATGGTCAATTACTTTATATATGCCATTTAAAATTAAAAGCTGATAGAGGCAGATTATCGTAAAATTTTATTTTGTCCGGAACACGAGTCCGACCAAATGATAAGGTGGTCGATTTGTTTATAGTCGTCTTTCAGCAGCTGACAAAATCTAAACAAACAACTTGCTATCTCAACACTTCCCCGATTGGCCACGTCTTCCTTACAATTAAAAAAAATGGTTTAGGCTCGTCAGGTGTTATACAGTGTATTCCAAAATTGTATAACCACATTTGACGCAAATAAAAAGCTTTACTAGTAGACAGTTTTGGAAGGGGCATGGTCTGCTGTAAATCCATGGTAATAAAGCAGGTATTTTTATCAATTAATGGTTTTTTCCTGTCTCGATTTTGCGCATCAAATGCAACTTTTTAATTTTCAGTGTGAATTTCTGTGTTCCGACCAGAATCACAGGTGCTGCACGTATCGCTTCGTGGCTGGCCAAATGATAAATTAAATGCATTTGAAAATATATAGACACACGATGAAAGTTTAACTTTAAAGGAGTCATCAAGATTATTTTCTTCACATTCTTGAAGATACATTTTGTGCATCACACTCATATTAAGAATGGGAGACAAATACTTTTTATGGCAATTTTTGTTGCGTGAGTAGTGTGATTCTTCCGCAGGATATTTTTTGATGTGGTTAGTGATATAAGTCACTACTTCTTCATTAATTTTATGGGGCCGATTTCCGTGTCGGCCCCTCATATCTGGTGATGGCGCATTCAGTCCCTTTTTTAACTTATTTTGTATTACTTCGATTTTTTTTCGGCTAAACTGATAAAGGGAACACATCGCATCTCGGCCTCTGTTTTTTTATTAAAGACAACTGAATAAGAAAATGTAAAGCTTTTCTCTTTTTTTGCACCAGCTCTATGTCTTTTAACAGGATGAATGTTAATACTTCTAAACAACAAAGAATTTTTGGAGTTTACGTCTAGCGAATAATATTTTTTCAAAATCGCTTCTCTGTTTTGTTGGTTAAACTTTTCAGAGCATTTTAACCTACATTTTTCTTTACATATTAATCCTACCTTTATTTTCTTTTCCGGCATGAGTTTTCCTCTCTGAGAAATGTATTCTTCGCCTTTTTGTCTAGCGATGGCAGATTTATTTGTCTTCCAATTATCTGGATTTCTGATACGAACCTTTGCAGTTTTTTCCTTAAGTTGAAATATCTTTTTCTTTACTTTCTCTCTTTTTTCTTCAAAAATTTGGTTTTCATTTAAATCTATGCATGTATTACTATCGCCTGTAACATGACCACAAAAATAATTTTCTGGAGTGGCCAAACCCTTTTCCAAAGAGTTCTGATTCATTTGAAACGCTTTATTACGAATGTTGGATAATGGTTCATTATCTGAATCATCGCTGGATTCGTCCTCAGGCATGTATTCACTACCAGATGGATCATATTTTTCACTGTAATCAGTTTGTGACAATGTGGAACTATTAAGACCTAAAATTGCATACCAAAAATTATTAAGTATGTTTCAAAACAGTTTAATTTGAAGCATTTTACCTGATGTGACGATCGTATTAGCAGACATTAAGGTTTCAGCTGCAACTACTTCTTTGCTGGTACTAGGTAGGCTAGGAGTATATCTCGGGGTAAGTTCATAATTTTCCGTCGCGACTACTATTTTGCAGGTATTATGTAAATTTTGTCTTCCTCGTTCAGGCTCAACTATCACTTATTTTGATAGATTCTCGATATGTCCACAGATTTCTGTTTCAACAATTGCATTTCCGAAAGGTGTTCTCGTATTATATAGGTTATGGAAGAAATCCGTATGGGTATCTAAACCAAAATTGAAATACATTACAATATATTAGATAGCAAAAAATCTAGTAATTTCTTACCTTTTGTTGAATGATTTTGTTTCTGTTGCTTCTCGAGCAAAGACAATATATGTTTTCCTCGAGACATCACTTTTTTACTCAACCCTTTAAAAGATATTCAAAAAAACTTTTGAGCTCACGTTCACTTTCACACACTTTGTCATGAAATATTGATTTGGCATAACCTCAAAATAATGTGTCATGTACACTCTGGCTCCACTGACCTCCAGATAAATTTTAGTGGATGAAGGTGTCATGTTACCTTGACACCTTCATCCATCGAAATTAATCTAAATATCGGAATATAACACTTTAATCCATGAAAAATCTGAGCTATTTACAGAACTTTCGAAACAAAAGTACCACAGAATAAAAATAGGTATCATATATAATAATATGTTTAATAAAAAAAAACCGTTTTTGAAAAAATGTTACATGACACCTTTATCCACTTGTATCTTCAATTGGAGTTACGTTGACGTAAAGAAGTTGTCAAGAAAACCTTTTTAGCAGATAACGTATCGTTTCGTGGTAAAACCAGGATGATCAAAGCACTATTCTTTGGTAAAAGTAAAAAAATAATGAAAAATAAAACTTAAATATAATCAAACCAAACCAATATCAGAAGACCTGTAAAATAGCACTAATAGTACAGAATCATTTCAACGTTCAACGCATCGTATCGGCTGAACCGTAACGGGTCTACACATGCGCAGTTCGTTACGAATACTTGAGAAATGTAAGACAAGCTAAAAGTACCTGATATAGAATATATTTTCCACTACTAGCTGTGAAGTTGACAATTATTGTGTCATCTAGCCAACTGAGAAGTTGAATTTCTCTATTAGTGGTTAATAATTTTTTCTATTGTTAACCTAGGTCAATAATGGACAAATTCAAATGTTTTGAGAATTCAGGGATAATAGCTTAACAAAAACTAGTGCAACATAATTTTGTATACCCAGGAGATTGTGTTTAACATATTTACTGCTTGAAATTACCTAACAAGATAAAATTAATTCAATGAAACTGTCATTAGTTTAAAATTCGCGCTCAACCAAAAATTTCTGATGACATAAGGAGTGCGTTCATAATATATGGGTGAGGTGAGGAGCGAAAACAGTGTCAGTGTCAGTCAGATGACGGAGTAAACGCATAGGGAGAAATCAGTTTGAACGATTTGTAGATCGACACTATCAAAATTTGACATTGAAATGTGCTGTTTATTTTCCGTTAATTTTAGAAAAACGAGGATCGAGGAATATTTTTACCTTCAACATTATCACCAGTGGAATTTTACAATCTTTTGTTGAAACTGGTAGCTAACCTTGACCCACATAGACAAATAATATATTACTTTCTCTATGGTGAAGCATATGTTAAATGTTTTATGAACGCTCACTTTGTACCCAAGTGTTGTGAACGCACTACCGCTGTAATTATTCAACAGTAAAAACACAAGAGCTTTTTTTTTATCGGATAAATTTCTCTTTGCAACGAAACAGTTTTGCCAATCACTAATTTTACGAGAAAAACTGACATGATAAAATCGTGACACCGAAGGTGGAGCGATTTTATCTAATGTCAGTTTTTCGAGCAAATTTAGTGATTGGCAAAACTTTGAGTCAAAGAGGAATTTATCTAATAAAAGAAAAGCTCGAGTGTTTTTTGGCAAGATAAATTAACGACAGAATATATGGATGAACAACAACAATAATTGCGACTCATTGTCATTGTGTAAAAGTGACGTCCGCTTACTAGATATTGAGGAAGAGAAGTTTTTATCGCGATAAAAAAGGATGCACCTTTTTTATCGATGGCAAAGTGACAATAACATTTCCAGGTATATGACATTTTAACATTGGAGTTAATTTATCAAAGTAAAACATAAACCACGTTTTGTGAAATTTTTGGATGTGATCGTATAATTGGTTTCGTTAATTCGTTGCACTTAATATTCGTGATTATGAACTATAGGAATAATGGTATTCTATTGCTGTGTGATTAAATTATACCTACATGATTTTTATGATATTTTTTTATTTCTGATTTTTGTCTTAAATTTGGCTAGTAGTGGAAAAAATGTATATACACCACGGTGATGAAGACATTTATAAACCTCGCACCTTATTCCGCTCGGGGCAAAGCCCCTCGCGAAATAATTTTGGTGCTCGGTTGATAATAATAGTCTTCACCACCTTGGTGTATAATATACTATTTTTTTATAATTCGCGTATAAAAGAGACTTCATTATAACATTGTTTACAGTGTCACAATAGCTGTGTTCTTTTTACTAGATTTGCTCGAGCAAATCAGTTGCTCTGTTCACTTAAATGCTCTTGCGTATTCTTTTTAAGCGCTCGCTTTGAACAGAGCTGAACTATCGCTTCCCCCTTGCCCCTAACTGCACTATCTCTAGAGGGGGCTCGGTCACAGTACACCTAACAAACAGTAGTGCATCTTCAAGTCGGTACCTTTGAAGTTTAAAAATAACTGTTGGCCATGTTTTCTGGATAAATGTCAGGTCAGAAGCCAACTTTATGGGAACGACAGAATCGTACTTAAAAAATTTCTTTATTTTAACAAAGCGACAAATGATGATATTTTCTTAAATTCCGTTTGTTAAGTGTTGATATGTTGTGACCTTATTTAAGTCTATACTTATAAAAACAATTTACAAAAGACCTGTTCACACAAGATGCAATTAACATGAAATGATATAATGAAAACACAGATGAAAATGCCGTTCGTGACGTTTTCTTGTTCATCTGTTCATTGTGCCGAGTAATGTCAGACGCACAGTCACACAGACTGTCAAATAACTCGAATGACGATATTCCATTGGTTGGATTCAGACAGTGACAGAAGAATGCACCACACTCTTCTTGATTGGTTTAAATATTTTATCCTCAACATATGGTGTCTAGTCTGCGCAGTCAAATCTGCGCGACTTTTGCCGCCTGTCCAAGATGCACTATTGTTTGTATTTGTATACTGTGGCTCGGTTCCGATTACTTGCTCCGTTTAGTTAATCATAACCTCAAACTACAACCAAATCAATAAAAATTGAAATTATTTTGGAAGTATACCTTAAAAGAACCATTATCATGGAGTATGGAGCAATTCCTACAGTCATAATTTTACTATTGATATTGTGCAAATTCAAAATTATATACTTACCATAACGATATCCTCAAAATTATCTTCTACTTGCATATTTTTTGATATTTTCAGTATGAAGTAAATAATAAACAATACGCTAACCTAAAATTTTATGGTGCGCTTTCATCTTTCCTACATTTACTATATTTGCACATTCTTTTTAGAATTTCCTGTTCACTTTGGTCACCCGCTCTGGTGGAAAATTATCTCAACAGAGCTGAACACAGATTGATGTAAAAAGAACACAACACTTTTTTAGTGTCATCCAGTTGGTTATTGTATGTAGTATGTATAGGGATCGAGACGGAACTATAGAGGCAGCACTTATGCCGAAAGTAGAGCGCCCTGGTGTTAAATAAGGAAAACATTGTGATGTAAACAGAGTATAATAAACAACCTACAAAATGCAAAAAATGAATAGATCGTTTTATTTTCTTTGCCAGGAAAAATTGTTGGTATGTAAGATGGGTGTAGGGGATTATCTGATTTTTGATTATTGACAAAATGAGCACTGCAAATTCTAGTATTTTTATTTGGTTCCCAATCCGCCCGATTTTTTCTGAAAGGTAATTAAAAAACTTGAAGTGATTCGTTTTGTACAAATGTTTACTTTCTTCCCCTTAATAGTATTTAATTATTTGAACTTATTATATAATATTAAAGTCAGCAAATACATAACTAGTTTTTTATTTTATATAATCAATGAAATCGTACAGAAAACAACATTTTATTCTCTCGATAATAATCTTTCATTTATGTAAAAAGAAAGTTTAGAACTTTTCTAATAGCTGCATATTGTAGTATCATACTGATTATACACAAAATAATAGTTAACAAAATGTTTTAATTAGAACATTTTAATTACATATGGGTTTTACTGCATTTATTCATTTTTGATGTTTCAAGGTTATCCACGCAGTATTCAATGAATTTTCGGAGAAACTATAAAATTTCAACTGCGTAGTATTTTAATACAGCATATTTGAACAGCCATAAATACAGAAAGATACTTTTGATGACGACATCACAAACATTTAATATCAGTTTTAAAAAATGAACATTTAAAAACGCTGATTATACAAAACTACTAGTACTACTAATATTGTTTACATCACATTGTTTGTGTTTTTTCACGGCAGATGGCATAAACGTCATCTTTCTCGGTCCCTATTTTTATTTGACATTTGGCTTTAACCTTGAAACAAATTATAAAGTGGTCTAGCGTTGTTCTAGCTAGCAAATTATTGTATTAAATGGTCTTAAAGGTAAATTTGAATAAATTATATATTGAACATATTGATAAATAAAGTACACTAACGGTTATTCGTCAATGATTTGTCAATTGTTTATTTTTATATTGTATAGGATCAATATATAGAACATTACGTTCGATTTTTGGGATAAATTACGAGATATCTATGTGAAGATGTATTACAGAAATAATTTTGTTCATGATATAATATAAATAGATCGCAAGAGCATATACGAAGAAGCTCATTTTTAAACAAATAATCATCCCCTGTTTGCTTAAATAAACGTTTGTTTACAATTTACACAATTATTCGAACATAATATGTCAAAAGTGCTAATAAAAACATTTGTGATCTGACCAATCAGGAATCTACAGAATTGCCAACTTAAATTCAAGCCACTCCTCTTAGTTTAAAAACAGAGGGATTATGTAATTTTTTCTACTTCCGCTACTAAAACCGCACTTTGAACACGGGTTTGACATGCACAAAACGACTCTTTAAACACTAGTGTTTAAAATGCGAAAATCATATCTCGCTTATCTTTTGTTTTTTAAACGTCAAATCAAGTGTATCTTTTGTATGTTAAATTTCATATTCCGTGATAATTTTGTTATTCTGCGTCATTTGATTTGTTAGTCAGCTGTCAGCCATCGTCCGTCATGTAATGAATATAATTCAAATATAATACAATTTTTTCCTTCCCGCGGGCGAAGAAAAAGTATAATAAGCACCTCGTGTTAAAAACGTCTTTAGACACTCGTTTCACAAGGAACTCGTTCCGCTTCGCTCCACTCGTGCCTAGTAAAACTCGTGACTAAAGTAACCTTTTTGACACTTGGTACTTAATATACTATTATTTTATTTAATAAATTAAATAAATGCGAATTATAACAAATATTGTGTAAAACTTGTGTCGCAATGACTTTATGTAGTACTCGTGATTTGCGCAACGAACCGCGCAGTTCTTATTCTAGTTGTGAACAATAATATCAAAATTAAATCATTATCAGTTACATTATTATTCAAATTTTTTTAGATTTGAACATAGCAGTAACGCCCCCTAGGGGTGAAATTTTGAGGATGAAAATAATTTCCAGCAATTTCTCTTGGCCACTTTTACTATCAATATTTTTCCCGCAACCTGGGACAAATACTTTCCGAGATACAGTCGGTTACCTCGCTTAATGGGCCACCCTGTACAAGGACTATCTCACCAGTTACCAAATTATTTTAGTAAATATGAAATTAAAGTCATAAAGAACATAACGCATTATCAAAATATTCCATTAGTCTAAATTCCAAAACATCGAAATACGAGCTCCTTGCCATAATTGTGTATTTTTTATGGCCCTTTAGTGATCCTCAAATTTTCAGATTTTCTTCTCCACTCGTTTAAATCTTAAGTTAATTTTAGTCCGTCACTGTACTTTTGAGAAAACACTATTTAAAATTATCTAAGAAGTAAAAAGTTCAAGAAAATATCAAAAATTATTTGCAATTTTTAACCTCTTTCTTAAAATTGGTTTGTATTAATTTAAACAAAAAAACATATTTGTTTTCAAAACAGGACGCAAGCTATCTCTTGGGTTCTTTTTGGAAATAAATTATTTATACAAGATATTCCTTGTTTACTCAATGGCTTTTATAAATAATAAGGTTAACGTGCTTTATATAAAATGGGTATAAAATTAGTAAAACACGACAAACATATTAAATGCAGTATACTATGTTTTATTATTCTAATTTTACATGAATATTTTGGAACGTAAATACGTTGTTATAAAACACTATTTAATATTGGATATCATAAGCGGAATGGTAAAATATTACTCGCACGTGATTTTCTTTGTGTAAAAAACTGATAACTTACTTTTTACTGATTTTTTTCACGCCATTGCATAAAATTATCTACATATAACTTTTCATTTACTATCTACTCGAGTGAAAAGGAAGATAGATATTTTATAAAGTCTTGAAACTTTCTTAAATTATTATATTTTCAATGGAAAATAAGGCTTATTTTAAACGTAACCAAAAAAATTTATCTGTAAAATTATAAAATGTGGTGGCTAATATAATTGTTTATATAAAACGCGAGCGTAGCATATACAGTGTTGGGAACATTACGAGGGAACATAGGGTTTACCTTCAATGTGTTAGAAAGAGACAAAATACATATAAATTCAGTGCATCATTCTTTTTCGCTAACAGGATATCATAAAGTGGAAAACGTGTAATACAAGAAGTTAATGTTAGAAATACAGATGTGTAATGTGAACAGTTTAGTTTATTATTTGAGAAATAATAAGATTGTATGAACTATACTGATAGCTTAATGCAATGAACAATAAAAAAATCAACACTGCTTATAAACTAGGCTAATATACAGGGCTAGATTTCTATGATAGTCTTGTCGAGAAGTGAGTTTCCTGCGAAAAATCGTAAGAATTGGGCTAAAAAATATTAGCGATAGCTCATTCGACGCGGAATCAAATTTCGAGATAAGAGTATTTTGATTTTTTGCTGGAGGTTTCAATTATTTAGTAATTAAACGATTACGTCACTTTCATTTAAATATATTGCATTATATTATAACTTGTTCTTTGCTTGAACAATTAATAAGCTCACTGATTTGTAAGCATTTTTCACTTTTTATATTTATTACGGGATCTGGTAGATTAACTGAATGATGGTTAATAAAATGTAAAAATGATTTACCGGTAGCAAACGCCGGTATTTTCTTAGAAAGATAGTACCATTATGTACGAAGGATGACTGGGAAGTGTTAAAATTAGGGTATTATTCATATTTATAGGTCGGTAATGTGAGTGGGAAGAAGGAGAATCATATGAGGATTTGACCAATGGCAGTAGAGAGTTTGAAATTTAACGGTCAGATACAGCGAGTGGAAAGTACACATTTGGGGTGGTTTTTTGTTGCATGAAAAAGGTTTGTTGGTTACAGATAACGAAGTTTGGAAGATAGTTTTTGTGAGGCGATAGGGTGTCGGTTGCTTTGAAATATTAAGTGGAAAAATCATAAGACAATACTTATCTGTATTTCTTGTGTGAGAGTAACGTTAAAATGGATTTTTGTCGGTGTAAAGAAATATTAAATGTTTGAGAAGAATAATATATGTCTTTATATGATCTGGGCAGGAGATATAAATTGTGTTATACAGGGGGAAGTTGAAATATAGATTACAAGAAGAATTCGGTTGTTAAATCAAATTCGTACAAAGAGTATAGACAGTAAGATAAGACCAAGGATAGAAAATACTCTCGAAGAATCGCAAAGTGGATTTAGAAGAGGGCGAGGCATCCAAGACCACATATTCACAGTGAAGCAGATAATTGATAAGTTCTCACAACAAGAAAAGGAGGTATATATGGGATTTATAGACATGGAAAAAGCTTTTGACAAAGTACCAAGGGAGAAGTTATGGAAAGTACTAGAAGGAAGGGGAGTAAACTACAAAATAATAGACATAATCAAAAACATTTACAAAAATAATAGAAGTTATGTAATATACAGGAATAGAACATCAGAACCATTTTCAACACAAGAAGGATTAAGGCAATGAGGGGGACTAAGTCCATTATTATTTACAATTTTTATTGATGAAATAATTAAAAAATCGTCAACCAAAATGGCAAAACTACACATTGGATACAGACATTTAGGAAGAGTGGATATATCAGAAGCAGCTTTTGCAGATGATTCAATAATCATGGCAGGGAAAGAGAAGGATCTACAAAAGAATATGGAAATATGGAGCACGGTATCGGAAGAATTTGGAATGACAGTGAATCAAAGTAAAACCAAAGTTATGGTTATAGGACCGAAACAAAAACATCTAAATATACAATTAGGTGGAATAAAAATTGAACAAGTTAGAAGATATAAATACTTGGGAGTAGAAATAGAAGAAAATGGAACACAGGAAGTCGAAATTACCAATAGAGTACAAAAAACGATAAAACTTTAAAACAAGGTACCGGCCAATATTAACATTCGGATGTAAATCTTAGGTATTAACAAAGAGACAAAAGAGCCGAATACAAGCAGTTGAGATGAAGTATCTTAGGCGAGGTAAAGGAGTCACAAAGAAAGGCAAACTAAGAAATACGGAAATAAGAGAAGACCTTGAAATAGAATCAACACTTAAATTTATTGAAAAGAGACAATTAAGCTGATGGGGACATTTACAAAGAATGAACGATACAAGACCAGTTAAAAAAGTATGGCAATCAAAAATACAAAAAAGAACGAAAAAGGGAAGGCCAAAACAAACATAGGATGGTGTTATGGTAGGCATAATGCAAGAAAAAGGAAAAACATGGACAGAGGCAAAAACAATGACAAGAGATAAAAAACAATGGGCTAAATTTGTACATGAATAAAATTCTATCTGGACCAAAGCATCGATGAAAAAATGGATATATGTCTTAAGCATAATGCGATGTGGTTGAAATAAGTATAATTGTAAATATACTATGGTATTTAGGTTTCTGGTAATATGTATTTGCTACAACTTAATAGCGCAGGAGAATTCTCATCTGTATCATTGTTCTGTGACAATTGTCCAGGACAGAAAAAAAAAATTTGTTCTGGCAATGCTCTTATATTTTTTGAAAACTTCCACAAATATTAAAAACATAACGTTGACATTTTTAGTGGTTGGGCATACCTACATACGGGTAGATAGTATTCATGGCGTCATAGAGAACTATATGCACGGAATATGAATGTGCAGGCTCCTTCGGAATGGGCAACAATAATTCGGAACGCAAGAAAACGGCCTAAACCCTATTAAGTTAAATATATTCCTCGAAAAAACTAAAAACTTCGGAAGGCGCATAGGTTAAAATAAATTCGATAAAAGCAGCAACGTTTTCTAAAGATGAGTATTAGTGTTTACGCAGATTACGATCAAGAGAATCCCCTCGATATTGAATTTCCAATTAAAAATACTGATATTGTAATTCTACGGCTCTACTCCAACGGTCTGCCCATATGTAAAAAGAAATTAATAACCTTTTAGATTTGTGTAAAAAGGGAGCAATAAAAGAAAACTATCATGTTGAATACTTCACATTAAACTCTAGCGCTTCCGTCCCTGATACACTGCCAGAAAGTGATCTACAGTAGAAACGGTGAAGATTTTCCATCACGTGACTTAGTTGACGATATTATTCAACACACAGTATGCTGGTACTGTCTTCTTCTAATAACACAAAAAGAGAGAGACTCAATACAAGCGTTTGTCGTATTGTTTTGATTAAGATGCATATGGTTGATATCGTATCCGTTACGTGTGGAAAAGACTCGGTGTTTCTACTGTAGAGGATCCGGAATGATAAATAATTATTTTTGCTTCCCCTTTTTGAGAATGTTGTTAAATGTTCAATAATTCTAATTTCAATGTAAGTTCCTATTTCTTTAAGGTATTATAAAAATAAAATAAAATGTTATTTTGTAATAACTGTGTTTAATGTTATCTTGATTTTCATTTTTCATAATTACCTGTAAGTTTTTGTACCTTTATTGTTTTCTGAAAAAGACTGAGTTTGTAAGATTTTTGTTCATATTTCGTTTAATTATTGATGTTATAATTGAATAAAAAAATAATTTCTTTATGCAGATCTTATTTATTCATAAATCAAATCGTTATTACTTAAATTTATGATTTTTTAATGTTTTTGTGATAGCTAAATCTCTTAATTCACTTTTGCAACCCATAATGGTCTTAATCGACGTCTTGATGTACGGTTTGGTAAATTGCAAAGGCGTATAGATGGCTTAAACACCACTTGAACGCGATTTCTTTAGCGAAAAAGAGGCTTAATCACCAAGCAAAAAGACTTAATCACCATGAGATTTTTGCCTAAAGTCGTAAGCGACAAAATTATAAAAAAAATAACGCAAAATGAAGTTGTAACATAGTTTTTTTGCTGGAAACCCACCTTATCATAATAATTAAGATCATCAAGCACGCAATAATCAATGAAAAAAACATTATTAAAAGAAAAGAGTTTTTCTCGTCTCCAGTAAAATTGGATAAATGTCGTTTACATCTTTCTGTCGGAACGCCGTCGATATGTTGACATTAGTGCTATTCAACGCGACAATCGATTACAATCATTTCCTGTCATTTAAAAAACAACATGTTCAACAATACATTTTCGATATCAATCGATCACTCTGATTATAATCGGTCTAAAATTATGATGCTATTGAAAACAATCGTAAATCGGAAGCATGTGATTGGTCGAAAAATTTGAATAAACTACCGTTTGTCTATGGAATATGTGATGTGAGTGATATTTTGCAATTGTATATTACATTTTTAGTTAACAGAACAGCTTCTATAAAATTAAACGTGATTAAACTAAATGAACTTGTGAAAAGTGTGAAATATACACGTGACTAAACTAAAATAATGATGAGGTTATGTCACTATTGATTTATTTCATTTGTAAAATGACATGACAATTATTTTTGATCATTCAACAAACATCAATCCGTTTTCGATTTCGATTATAAACAAAATCGGAATCAAAATAGCACTATTGATTTGCGGGCGTTATGAAAAATACCGGTCGCTACAAAAACTTTCGTTGCTAAGTTAGAGAGCGTTATTTGCAATTTAACGTTTCTTAAATTAGATTATGTTATTACTGTATAATGAAAAGGATGACATAAAATATTTTAATAATCATTACTGTTACATTCTTTTGAAAATGCTCCTAAGATAGGAGCGAAACGTCAAAATTTGTTAAATATTTCATAAATATATTTATAACGGTACATTACACAGTATTGCCCATCTCTATATAGGTCACACGAATTATTTGACGTATTCCAGAAATATATGAATTTTGAAGTTAGAATTGTCAATAATACCAAACCATTATTGATTTGCCGATCTGCCGATATACATATATTGTAACGATGAATTCGGATAGTGATGAACTTTCTTGTAAACCCACAGAAATAACAGAAAATATACATATAAACATAAGTAGGTAGTAATGATGTTCAATAAAAACTTTCCGTTCTACACTCGCATTATTTACTTAACTTATATTTAATAAAGGAATCAAGGGTCGTGGATAAAGTATACCTAGTATTCAACTCGCAATCTATGGCCATTATTCACTCGGGGGACTTGCGCCCCTCGCCTACGGTTCGGGACTCAAACGTCACCCTGCGTGAATAATGGCTATCATCAATTGCTCGTTTAATAATATACTATATAATCAATATATTTACGTAATATACTCTATATGAGCCCCACAAATTATATATTTATCAAAAGGATTTAGTTTTGTAAAATGAAAATATTACTTAAAACCCCTGTTTATTTTAAAACATTTCTTAATTCTAAAGTTTTCTCCTAGTACCAGTGCCGTTCTTGGGGTGGCGAACGCCTGCGTGCAAGAATAATTTTGTGCGCCCCTATATACTATGCTTAAATTTTGATGATAAGGCCAATTTTCATAATCATTTTTAGTTTGAGGTTTAAACTGAATAGTTTCCTTATAGACTAAAGACTAAAGTCACTTTAGTGTAAGTGTTTGATTATGAAAATGGGCGTAATAAAAAAAAACAACGAAAAAATATGACAAAAAATTTATTTTCGACATCAAATAAAATAGACTATTAACGTACAATATAGGTCATAAATAAAACACGTCCATTCGGAAATTAACAAAAAATCTAATATAACTCAATTCACTCAACTGAGTGAATTGAGTTAAAACTCTCAAACGGCGCTCAACGCAAACAAATCCGTTAACTTGAAAATGTGCTAGATCTGTCTAATACCTAAGTACCTAATGATCAAATAACAAGGTAGTTTTAGAACATAACACGTCTTGCTTTTGCAGATGCAAGCTCATTGATCATTTCATTGTGATCGATAGCTTCACATATTTTATTTTCGATTGAAATAACAGCTAAATCTGAAAGCCTTTCCTGGCACATCAAAGTTCTCAAATAAGATTTTACAAGTTTTAGCTTTGAAAAACTCCTTTCGCCAGACGCAACAGAAATCGGCAGCGTCAAAAATATCCTTAATACTATAGACAGGTTTGGAAACAAAGACTGCAAATTTTTCTTGGTTATATAATTCAGAATATCTATGGGTGAGTCTGAGGTATTGCGAGATTATTTGACAGGGTTAAGGATTTTGTATGATGAAATTTCATTGTACAAATCAAGACCATCAGTATCCTTGCAAACATTTCCTTCATGGTGAATTTGCAAAGCCAAATCCAAATCTATGCACGATCGTTTAATCTCATCAGAATTTAGGTTTTGAAAATCACTCAAAAATCCAAATAAATCATTGCATTACTTCAATCTCTCGAAACGACTTTGTAAGGATTGAACTGTTGTATCCAAAATTTGGAAACAAAAACTGATCTTAAATTTTCGCTTTGGATCTATAACTGGATCGTCTGTACTTTCATATGAAAATTGACGCTTTCTCTTTCGTTCCCTAATTGAAAGAAATGTTTGCTCTACATCATTTTTTCCAGCTTCGGCTTTAGCCTCATTCACAAAAACATCAAAATTTTCATCTGACCTTTTTTCAGTGAAGTAGTTGATGAGACTTTTTATTTCTCTATGGCATTCATTAACAACTGTATTTGGATTCTGCATCATTTTACTCACTATATTGACCTTTGACAATACATCGTACCAAATAATGATGGAACAAATAAATTTAAACGTTTTAATTTTTTTTAAAAGTACATTTGCTGAATGTTTGGTATCCATGTCTCTTGAATTATCTTCCATCAAATCAAGTAAACTCCTACAAATCTGGAGAAGTTGAAATCTAAGAGGTTGAACGGCTCTGACTCTGCTTTCACATCGAGTTTTACTCACTGACTTTAAAGAGAGATTTTGTAAATTTCGCTTTAAAATATTCCACCTGTAGGGTGAAGCAGAAAAAAAATTGAACAGCTCCTGAATAATTGAAAAAAACCTACAATCTCGTCTGAGATTTTAGCTGCATCATTAACTGTCAAATTTAATGTATGAGCACAACAAGGCAAAAAAATAGCTCTCTGGTTAACTTTTTTAAATTGAGCTTGAATGCCCACATGCTTCCCAGACATATTTGCGCCATTGTCATGACCCTGACCTCTCATATTGAGAAAATCAATTTCAAAAGTTGGTAGTATCTCATCTCTCAACAGATTGAAATGCCCTTCTCCTGTACTATCCAAAACTCTAAAAAACCCCAGAAAGTGTTGTCTTATTTCAACCTCATTTGAAGAAAAATGAACAAAGCGAATTATGAAAGTCAACTGCTCAACATGACTATCATCTGGAGTTTCATCCAAAATTATTGAATAATATTTTGCTTTCTTGAGGCAGTTCAAAATTTCTATGCGAATATTTTTTGATAATAGATGGATTAATTCATTTTGAAAGTGATTGCCTAAATAATGGGGCATGTTTTTTTTCAACTCTTTAGACCTTTGAATATTGCTCAGGTGCTCCATCATAATCGGATCGAATTTGGCAATCGTTTCGACCAGTTTGAGAAAATTACTATTATTTGACTCGAAAAGATTAGAGCTGTCACCCCTGAATGCTAAATTCTGACTGGCCAAATATTGCACAATACAAATCATTCTTTTGATTATTGCACGCCATCGTCTTTTTTCATTTTCGTAATGATGTTGTTGCTCTTTATCAATTGTGCAATCTTTGCTCAAACGCAATTTTAATTCGTGCCATTTTTGAGCCCCTTTCATATGTTCCATACTATTTTCATGTCGGGAAATATTAACTGAAAGGCGCCTCCAATTGGAGTACCCAGTGGTCAATTGATGAGACAAAGCGCTAAAAACTTTACAAAATACGCAATTAATTTTTTTAGAATACACCTACCAATCCCTATTAACTATTTCGCCGTTTGGCAACTTCCTAAGATATTGCGTTACTGAAAATTTCCTACCAGACTCATCAACAGGAAAATTTTCTTTAATTTGAGCAGCTTCCTTTGTCACGATTGATTGGATTAGATGATGACTCAAATTATTTGGCCATGTAGATGGATCAGCAATATCAATATCACTAATATCAGCAATGTCACTGTGCTCAGATCTTTCTTCATTCTCGCTTACCGGATGACCCAGTTCAGGAGTTGGATCAGGTGAAACAGGCGTTCCAGAACTTCCAGACGTGGATGGCTGCTGATCTTCCATAATAATTATCGGTTCTGCAACAACTTGTTCTTCTCTTGACAGAAGTGGATTCGCCAAAGAACTGCTGAGTTGAAGGAATTTGTTCAGCGAACCGCTGAGTTTATCCCGCTCTGCCTCCAATTTCAATCGACGTTTTTTATTTTGGGCTCCAGACAATTTTTTTACTGCCATCACTCATTTCTGAAGAGATAAAAATAATAATTAGAAAAAAAGCTGACCGGAGTCAAAACATAATCAGAAAACTCTCGAATCGAAATATTACTTGATTTAATAACACGTTTTCTTTCATCTTCTCTTACCTTAAGATTTAAAATCAGCAACACAACGGCAACACGTAATATTATATTCAAATGAAATTATTATTAATCGTCAAAAATCACCGACGAATACTCGATGACTGAACTGACTGACTGAAACAAGCCACAGTCTCCTTTTTTATATCACCGCTAAAATCTGGTGGAAAAATCTGGAGCCGAAAAAAAGTTTTTTTTTGGAGAACTTTTCAGAATATAATCTTTTTTGCACCTTCGACCTCTCTGAGGCACACGCCGCCGATAAATGCATAAAAAACAATAACATGTATATTATTTGTCGAGCGAGCCGCCAAAGGCGAGCGGTATCCTTTGAAGATACGCCGCCGCCCGTAAGCCGAGTGCCGACACGCCGTCAACAGATTTTTTGCATGTAAATTCCAGTGTAGAAGCAAAGTCTAGAAGTTACTTCTTATATTAGTTTACTGTTTCTTCCTGTAATCAAAGTTTACAGCTTTGCTATAATTTGATTTTTAATACCTTTAATGCCGATTTTTCTTCTAATTAGAAGTGCGTTTTTGCAAGAGTAGCGAATAGTTGAATTTGGCGCCCCTTAAATTGGGCGCCTGCGTGCAGGGCATTCGCTGCATACCCGCCAGGAACGGCTCTGCCTAGTACCAATAGATTCGATGAAAACAAATAAAATGCGTTATCATCTAGCGTGTGGATATATGCTTGAAATATTTGAACGTGTTCGATGATCGATGAGACGTATTTAGAGTAAAACCTAGTAAGTTCATGTATTTTGGCTACGGGCGGTCATTTTCAAGATTAATTATAAATCTTATTTTATTATTGCATTTTCTATCTTCACTATTTCCCACACTCAATACGTAGTTCATTATTTAATAAAGAATAAAAATAATTATATTTTGTATTTTAATTTTTTACACTGAATCTAATATTCTAGAAAAAAACTTTCAAATTAAGAAATGTTTTAAAATAATCAGGGATTTTAAGTAATATTTTTATTTGAGAAAAGTTCTCGCAAAAAAGATTTGATATTAAATATGGTAAGGGATGCTAAGTTTACCCCCTTATAATGAAACAGGAATGTTGATAAAATACCAGTGGTGAGTTCTTGAGTGTGTAGACAAAAAATCTTGCAATATTTTGATCTACCCCAAAATTGTGAACACCGCAGTTATTGTAAGTTAATGCTAAGCGCCGCGACACCTGACGGAAACTACGCGCATTCTCATCACGTGATTAGCAAGTGTCATCAGTTGAGCACTTCTTGTATTGGTTGTTTATAGCATCTATCACACTTGACGTCAAAGTCATATGTTAATTGACAGAATTACAACACAGAAAAATGAAGGTTAAAATGTCAATAGGAACCAAACAATCACCCTACCTTATTTATAGTAGTGACTACACATAAGTAACTACGTTTATTTCTAGTAGATAAGGTTTAGTTCTTGGACCAATGGTATTCGTCCAAGGTTTAATTAATATTAATTTTTATGGTCTTTTTGTAACATTTAGGTAAGCAACGTTTTTTTTCTATAATATCGCAAACAACCAAAAATAAAAATTAACTTTGAGTATTTTTATATATTTGTGGTTAGAATAATTATATCGATATCCGAATAAAAAATTTATTATTGGAACTAACGAGTACAATTAATAATGCTTTCGTTTTCTAATTTTCAAATTCAAAACGACCATCACGGCTGAATCAATATGTTTTTGTAGCTAATTAAAATATCTAAATGTCGATAATTCTTCTTTTAAACAAAGATATAGTGGATCTAAACTTAAAAATTAGTATAATAATTATGTTAGTTTTTGTTTTAGGTTTAAATAATATAAAATATATGTACACATTCTAGAATGGTATTAAAAGTCATGTAGGTATTTTGACACACGACTTAAAATGTCACGTGCATTTTTCAATTATTCAATGTTCTATAGGACTAGTAGACACATCCACCTAAAATCCTCAACACAACAGTTACAAGGCAACTTTCCAAGTATATATTCCACCATGATGATTACCGTCAGATTTTATGAGTTTGTCTCTTTCTGTCTTGTACTGTACATTATTTCATTCGCTATTCCCTCACTCCACAACGACCAACGATTGTTGCTTCGTGTATTTTCGATTCTAGATCTCAGTTCAGTCTGAATCTGAAACTTAATCAAGTAGGTGAAAACGCGTTAATCGGGAGAAAGGAGAAATTTAATTTTGTTGATTTTTCATTTCTACATGTGAAGTGTAAGCAGTTCGTTGGTTGATAGTTTAGTTAATGTTATTTGTTCGTTTAGGAACGATTTAAAAATTGGGTAACAAGTGAAGTGGCTTGATCTGTCAATGGCGCTTGAGTAACCTACGTCTGATTTTGAAGGGATTCAATTAGTTTAACAGTGCAATAAAAAGTTCTGGATATTGTGTAAAGTGTGCTATATTCTGAAAGTGAATAGTTGACGAATAAAAAGTGTCCCAAGGGCACATTTGAAAAATTTCTTGGCTGTCCAAGGTGAGTAAAGATATTTCACAACGTGAACGTGTGTCTGTTCTAAAATTTCTCTTTGTGCGCATTATATTTTGGATTGTTCAAAGGTTGTGTGATCTCTCGTATATCGTACAGCTGTCATCTATTGTGTAGTCTTGTTTTATAGCTGATTTACATTATGTTTCTAATGACGTATGTTAAAGCTACAATGCCCCGATAACTATCGTACTGTCACGTCATAAACTTGGAGAACGGAAATACCAAGAGCTAATCATAATTACTCATACACCGTCCCACCTCGGTCTGTAGAAATGCCAGTTTGTGGATACCGTTGCTTATTTATCTACAGAAAATTCACTACAATCAGTGTATTTTCCTTTTATAATAAATGAAAACTTTAGTTTTGTATGTAAAAGATTTTAAATCTATTCCAATATTTTTGCGTAGAATTTACGTCCTTGATGACGTCATTGGATGCGTCACTTCATTGCTGATTGAAGTTTGTTTTTTAAAAACAAGGCTACAGTAGACAATAAAATGAGGACTAATTAAAAATTGATATGACGTTAATGCATATCTTGAATTAATCAGCAACAATTCACCAATTATTGATAAAGTTAATAAACTAAATGCAATCAGTAACTAGGTTTGCATACCTATTCATATTTGTTCAAAATTTGTTAGTGATGTGACTGTGTTTGTTAGCTTCTTACAACGACTTAAATTTAGGTAATAAATAAATCTCTTTTTCAAAAATATGAAAATATATGTCATAGGGGCTAAAATTTAGTATGCCTCTGGTCAAGTTCTGGTTTCATAATTATTTTTACATAAAGGTCTTAAGTCTTAACCCTTAACTGGCGTGGAGAAAATTGTGTGCATACCGTCCATGACGTCCCTGGGACCACATACAATAGCCAGAGAAAAATGAGTGTATTTAACAAAAATGGTATTTTTAATATTTTTTTACTTTGTTTAACATATTATTAATATCTTATTGATATATTTGCAAAATAAAAAAAATTGTGGGGTAAAAAACCAAAAATTTTATTTGCTAATATAGGGTCAATGTGGGTAATTGGAAATGTTTTTATATTTCTTCTGTCAGCAGGTTTTGAAAATTTTTAAAAAACGTAGATTTACTAGTAACAAAATTTAACTTTGAACTGTCAGCAAACTTATTACACTGTATACTTGATTTTATGTTAAGTTCTTGGGACCTGGCACTTTCATTGGTCTATTGGCATCAGCGATGGCAGCCCTATTAAAGGAACATTCCCTTAAGTTTAAGGGTAGATGAGACGACACAGAAGGCTGTCAAGGAACTGCTACAGTATCTGGACAGCAAAGTAGCCATGAACAGGCAGAACCTACGAACAGCCACGGGTATTCCGACTGGTCACTGCCACCTATGAAAACACCTTCACAGACTGGGTCTGTCTAATACCCCACTTTGTAGAGGATGTGAACAAGAAGATGAGACTGTCGAACACATTCTTTGCGAGTGTCAGACACTCTCTCATTTTAGGTTTCATGTATTCGGCGAGCACAGGCTAATGTATGCCAGTATGAGGGAACTTAATTCAGGCGACATTATCGCCCACTTCAAAGAAGTAAGCTGGATGACGAGCTAGAAGAAAGTTGCACAATGGGCCAATTGTGGCCTAAGTGCTGTGAAGTCACCCACCCTTCAAACTTTTACAGATACAGATGTTAACTTCTTTGTTTTACTCAAACCAGTCTGTTTACAATCACACCACATTTTATTGTTAAAAAGATAAATTTGGATACAAGTATTTTTTTTGGTATTAGTGGTGGATCCATGCAGCCAGGAACACTGTTGATAAAATCGCAATAAGTATTGTATGGGTTTGTGTACATGCTTAAGAGTTATATTGACTATGAGGAAAGACAAGGTCACACGCTTCTCGCCTAGGGGTCAATCAAGGCATTATTCTAACAACACAGGTGGACCACGGATAGGAAGGTATATACACATAAGGGAACAAAACATAGGTATTAGCATCTAACAATGGACTTTCTAGATACATACATTTCTCTTATTGATGAATTTGATTATTACGTCAAGGACTTTTTTGTTATTGGTGCCCAAGAGGAATGGCATGTTGATTGGGAATCCAATCCCAAGTTCTCTAAGATTTCCTATTAGGATGTTGTTGTGAGTTTCAAATTTCTTTCATTTTAAGAAGATGTGGTCTAAATCAGCTCTTTCATTACACTCTTCACATAGATCAGATGTTATTACTTTGATTTTGTTGAGATGAGCGGGGTAAGATGCATGTCCAAATTGCATTCTTATTAAGGAGACCGTCTGTCTTCGGCCGTAAGGTATGTATGGTATGTATATTTGTAACAGAGTATACTGTGAATTTTTGTTATTTCAATAATTTTCCCAATGTATGGTCCATTTTTTATACAAATTGTTTTTGTATATGTTAATGAAATCCGATAGGCAATTATTCTCAAAATATGCTTCTCCTGTGTCTGTACTTTCTTTTGCTAAAATATCTACGTGCTCACTTTGTTTTATGCCTATGTGAGCTTTAACCCAAGCCATTTGTATGTCGAATTGTCCTAGGATAACTTGAATTTTGTAAATATACGGATGAGATACAAGGAAGCATGGATTGTTTGGTTTATTTATACACTGTAGGACGGATAGTGAGGCCGAAAATAACGTAATGTTTTTATGTTGGTTTTGAGATGCTAAGTATTCTAAGGCTTTCAATATTCCTTATGCCTCTGCGGTGTAAATCGAACTATGGGAATTGATTTTGAACTTTTCTATTTTTCCTTCGGGGATTTAAAATGCACACCCAGTACCTAACTCATTCTTTGATGCATCAGTGTATACTGCCATGTTACTTTCGTTATTATCTGTAATTCTTTCGAGTAAATTTTGATTATAAGAAGCAGTTTCAAAGTATTTCGGTATTATAATTTTTGGTTTGTTTTCATATAATTCAAGGTATTTATCTCTCGTGTGTTGCATCAATGTCGTGTTGCTCGTACTACGAAAACCTATACAAAGTGGAGGAGAATTTTTTTTTATCCAATATGTTTTTGTCAAATCGTTGCAGTTTAAAACAGATGTTTTATGAATTAGTGGCGACTGTTTTAATTTGCATTTTAAAATCATTGTTTCGGCCAAGTATTCTCTTCTCAAGTTTAGTGGCGGATCTTTTGCTTCCACTCTAATAGCTTCGACAGGTGTAACTTCATTGCTCCAATGCAAATTCTAAGAGCTTTATTCTGAATAAGATCTAGTTGTTTTAGATTTGTGTCATTTGCTGATCCGTACAGTATGCTTCCATAGTCCATTATAGATCGATGTACGCTCTGTAGAACAAAAGTGCGATGTCTAGACTAGCTCCCCACTACGTCCTCGTAATAATTTTCAGGAAGTTTATTGCTTTTGTGCACTTTGTTCGTATGAGTTCTATGAATGGTTTCCATGTTAGCTTGCTATACAGTACTATTCGTAAATATTTGACTTCATCTTTGTATGGTAGTAGAGCATTACTTAATTGGATATTTTCAGGTTTTTGTAAAATATGTCTAGAAAATATGTTGATGCTTGACTTATGAGGCGCGATCTGAAGTCCTAGGTTCTGGATGGTGGTAATCAAAGGAATGAATGAGTTCTCTAGTTTCTGTAATCCACGATCATATTTCTTTTCCTGTGAGTATAAAACAATATCATCTGCATATTGTATTATAGTTGTTTCCTCTGTTATTGAGTGTTAACAAACGGTAAATATATTAAATAATAGAGGAGATAATGTTGATCCCTGAGGTAGTCCCGGTGAGGTATGTCGTGGTACGATTAGGGAATTATTGTGTCTAATATATACTTTCCTATTTGATAGCATTTGACATAATAGGTTACAGATTCGTTCCGGGAAGTTCAATTCTTTCATTTTATCTTTTAGTATTGGGATGTTGACTGTAGCGTAAGCACTTTGAAGGTCTAAGAATGTTGCAATTAAGTATCCATTTTCTGAGAATGTGTTCTGTATATCTGTGGTAATGTGTGATGCCACCTCAATTGTGCCGAATCATTTTTTAAATCCATATTGGGTTATGGGTAATATTTGGTTCTGGTTTATCCACCACTAGTCGATTTTTGATTATTCTCTCAAAGGTCTTTAGAACACATGAGAGAAGCGATATTCCTCTGTAAGATTCAGGATCTTTCCCAGGTTTTAGAATTGGAATGATTATCACCTTTTTCCAATCTTGTATGTTGCAATTCCCGGTTGACCATATTTCGTTGAATATTTCCAATAAAAACATTTTGGCATTTTTAGGTAGCAGCATTGCATATTTAATGTCATCTTCTCCAGGTGCCGTATTTTTTGAAATATTGAGAGCATTTTCTAATTCCCCAAATTCCAGGCTCCTCTGGAAAATGTCTGGTGTATCTTCTGCTTGCTTTGCTGTTGTAAGTTCCTTGGGATTTAATAGTATCATTGGGGGTGTAATTTTGTCTAAAAACGGTTCTCTCCAGTTGTCATCTGTGGACTTGGTTCCGTTAGTTAGATTTCCTTTTCCTATTTATTGGGATGAAATTATTTGCAGAACTATTTATTCCTTCCATAAAGTATGAGTATTTCTCATTGATGTTGCTGAAAATGGGGTTGTCTTGTGCAAAGAAGTTGTCAATGTTCTGTTTATAAGAATTCTAATCGGCTTTTTTTATATTCCATCTGCTGGAGGGGTATATGGTACATTCTTTATCTTCAGTTTTATTTTTGACAGCGAGTTCCATTATGATTGGGTAGCGGCCTGATCCTAAGGTATCCGCGTGCATTTTCCAGGTTATTTTATTGGATATATTAGGTGAAGAAAAAGTTAGGTCTACTGCAGATTTGTGTTCGTTGTGTATTAGTCTAGTTGGTGATCCATCATTTAGAAGTATTAGTTCTTGGTTTTCTATAATATTAGCTAGCTGTCTCCCTCTTTGGTCGTTTTTGTGCAATCCCAGACTTCATGGTGGGCATTAAAATCGCCTGCAAGAATAGCGGGAGAATTTATAGTAGTAAATATGTTTTCCTAATCGTTGCTGTTTATATTTATACCTGGCGGGCAGTACAAGGATAGTATTGAGATTTTTGATGATTTACATATTTCTATTCGAGCCGCACAAACTGAGATATGTTCGTGGACATTCAGATTTAAATTTATTTTTTCGCCTTTCATGTGGTTTTTAAATAGGATTGCTGTTCCTCCATAGCCATCCGCTCTATCTACCCTTCAAATTTGATTTGTATGTCCTGTTTAAACCAAGTTTCTGCTAAGATTGCTATATCTACATTATTTTCTTTTAAGAATTTTATTAAACTATATCTATTTGCTACAGCGGAACGCGAGTTCCACTGCAAAATGTTTATTGTATTGTTTTTATTGGCCATTTCGGAATTTGCTAATTTTATTTTTTACGTAACCTATATCAATTTTTCCCAAGTCTTCAAAACTTGGTATATCATCTAATATATCCTTTAACATATTAAAAAGAGTGACTAATTGATCATCTTTATCACTGCATAAGTCAACTTCCATACTCGTTGTTTTTTGGCCTATTTGAATTGGTTGGTCTGGTCTGAAGTTTCTAGGAAACATTGGAGGGTGCATTTCCTCTCCGCATATATTCACCTTTTGTTTTTTAGTATTGCTGAGAGGTGTTGGTGGAGTTGGGGGGTCGTGTATGGTAGGAGGGTTATTTGTTTCATTCCTGGGATTTGTTGTTTGGGATAACGGAATGTTAGGTCGGCGGCTATTATAATTATTTTTATTGTGGTTCATATTTTTGTTTGGAAGGGCGGGAAAATTTTCTGGAATATTGATTAAGGTTTCAAAACTATTTAATAGTGTGACATTAGCATAATAGTTACAAATGTTTGCTTTTGCCTCAAGAAAGGTAGTATTATTTTGTGCCGTGTTCTTTTATTTTTTTTGTTGTTCAAATATAGGGCATGTTCTAGAAATCGATTTGTGATTGTTAACCTTACTATAGGTCTGTTCCAACCAACACTAAAACCGTACAATTACGGTACAAACCCAGTTGACCTGCTGATTAGTGAATATAATAAGTCTGTGTAATTTACATCAAATTTGCTGTGTTACTGAGATTGTACGGTACTAGAACGGTATTTACTTCGGTTGTAACAAACCTAATATAGGTATACAGAAAGTGTTTTCCGGATTGTTGCATGTGTGATCGTCTTCTTTTATTTCACCACAATTTAAGCACCTACTATTTGTTGACCGACATTGTTTGGCTACGTGTCCATATCTTAAACAATTGTAGCATTGTGTTACTTTTTGTACATAATTTTCTATAGGACATATTACACTATTTATTTTTATGTGTGTTGGCAAGGCATTACCCTCGAAAGTTACTAGGATTGTTTGTTTTGGTATATAAATAGTCTCTCAGTCTATGTCTATTTTTTTTTAAAACTCCTAACTTCCGTGACTGTACTCGTTGTAATAATATTTTTGAGTAAGTACTCTTCGTTAAAAATTGTATCGACTTCTTTTATTATTCCTTTACGCCCCAATACATTATTTGGAATAAATGCTTTTAAATTTTCATTATTAAGTTCTTTGTTATTAATTAAATTATTAGCATCTTTTAAAGTTTCTAATTGCACTCGTACTTACTCTATTTTTCACTACCTTTTGTATTAGTTTAATATTAGATATTTTTTATTTTTGCTGTAAAATATGCCCTACGGCCATGGGATGTAAACGACCTATGTTATCAGTATTCAACTTTTCAATAAAAACATAAACGTTATCTGAACATATATACTGAATGTTTTGGGTTTTTGTGGATTGTCACCTGTTGCCGTCTGAATAGAGTGGCGTTCGTCCTCTATGCTGCTAGTATGGTTATTAACTAAATTAGGATTGTCGATCAATTGTGGTCCCATCTCGCTGTTATTTTTATCGGGTTCGCTGCTGATATTCGAAACATTATTTATGTTCCCCCCGCCACCGGGGGGAAGATTTTCAGTCATTTTCTATTACTTTTCACGCACTGTTGTTTTACACTAATTTAAGTTTATTTCACGTAAAATTTACCAGTGATATTTGGTCTAAACGAATTGCTGTGTCACACGTCTTTCACCTACAATTACCGGTACTCGAAATGAATACAAGTATTTCTATTTGTAGAAGTACAATCATTCTTTCTCGAAACTGGAAAAAGTTAAATAGAAATGAATCAGAATAAACTTTTGATATGAAAATAAACAGTATTAATCATATTTTAAGGTAAATGGAAACAAACTTATATGTTACAATGTTATTTTTATTGGGTAATAATTGTGAATAAGTTTTTTTAGCAGAGGGGTATTTGGAAACATTATTATCACTAACAATGTATTTGTACATTGACAAATATAATCAAAATATCATGCTAAGATTTCATCCACAAAACCAGACGCCCCTGTTGACCTCTCCCCCACTACTTTGTAGAAACAAAAAACAAGTAGGGCATATTTAGGAACTTCCATATCCTGCAAATTATAATTTTGGAGCTCATCATACTACGCAGGAATTCAATATTCTTTGTGGGGGGGCTAAAAATAATAAAATTGAATAAGTATTTACGGTACAATTATAAGCTTTCAAATTGAGCTTCAAAAATTGTGATATAAAATCAAAATTAGTATTAAAATATTCCCTGTTTTAGGTGCTTTTCAATTACATAAGGTCTGATTTTGGTGCTCAACATTTATCATGAGAAATTTATCCTAATGGCAAAACGGACAAGAGTAAAGTACCCTAAAAAATTGATATAAAAAATCAAAATTGGCTTTGTAATATTCTTTGATTTAGGAGCTCATAACATACATAAGGTTTTGTCGAGGGGGTAACCACTGGACATTTTTTGTGATAAAAGATTGCTATATTTCAATGCACATTGTAAATTTTTTGAGGAATTTTATGTGAATGCAGAATTATTTGTGGATCTTCTGAAAGCATTTTTCGGTTTTAATTGATATTATTTAATTAAAAAATCTTGAAATTTGTGGAAATGTATGAAATATGTATTGAAATTACTAGTTCCTTATTTATATGATTGTTGGCAGTGTGTCAAGATAACTATAGATGGCAAATGTTCCTTTTCAAGATATCCATTGAAATATATTGTGGGAGGATTTTACATCTTGAAAACTTTTTAGGGCTTTCTTTTCCAATACCTGAAACAATCTTCAATAATTGAATTAGAAATTTTTAATAATGAAAATTCAGAATTGTATGTTGATATTACGTGGAAACAATTGATGTTTGATTAAATTCATTTTTGGTCGTGTTACATAAATACTAAATGACCTACAATTAAATTTACAATGGAATTTTAACAAAATATATTCATGGTCTTTCAGAAAAAATGTACGTATTTTGTTAGAAAGCAGTAGATATTTGGATATCTCTATTGAAAACAGAATTGGCATTGGGAAATTTCAAACCTCTAATAAGCTGGACCCCCCACCATCGCAAATCAAGTTCGCAACCAGTCAAAAATTTAGTGATATTTAGGTGCTAATTTGGTACCCTAGTCCGAATTTTAGTGCTCATACCGTTTAGCAGGAAATCACGTGAAAAATGGGGGGGTCCAGCTTGCCATTAAACTGGACCCTCCCATATCAGAAAAAAATATATAGTGATCCAGTATAGGCGACAATTACACTATAATTTAGTGCTAATTAAGTGCTCTAAGATAACGTTAAAAATTTGACAAAATATAACATTCTTTAAATAGTTTATTTGGAGAACGTGGGAGCCGAACTCTAAAATTTGTTAAACAATCTAAAATTCGTTAGACGATCTTTAAAGAATTTGGTGCTTGCAAGATTATGGTACTGAAATGTTCCTTAAGCATCCTACTTTCGAAAAAATACAATGACAGAATTTAGTGATACCTGTATCATGTGGAATTAAGTAGTTTATACGAGAAAGAGAGTACACCGCGCTCTAAAATTCGTTACACGATCGTTAAAAAACTTGGTGCTCGCAAGATTATGGTACTACAATGTTCCTTAAGCATCATACTTTGGAAAAAATACAATAACAGAATTTAGTGCTAACTGTATGACGTGGAATTAAGTAGTTTATACGGGAAAGAGAGAAGGCCCCGCTTTCAAATTCATTAGACGATAGTTAAAAAATTTGGTGCTCGCAAGTTTATGGTACTAAAATATTCCTTAAGCATCGTACTTTCAAAAAAATACAATGTCAGAATTTAGTGCTACCTGTATCACTTGGAATTAAGTAGTTCATACGGGAAAGAGAGAACGCCACGCTCTAAAATTCGTTAGATGATAGTTAAAAAATTTGGTGTTCGCAAGATTATGGTAATAGAATGTTCCTTAAGCATCGTACTTTCAAAAAAATACAATATCAGAATTTAGTGCTACCTGTCATACGTGGAATTAAGTATTTTATACGGGAAAGAGAGAGCGCCGCGCTCTAAAATTCGTTAGACGATCGTTAAAAAAATTGGTGTTTGCTAGATTATGGTACTAAAATGTTCCTTAAGCTTCGTACTTTCAAAAAAATACAATATCAGATTTTAGTGCTACCTGTATCACTTGGAATTAAGTAGTTTATACGGGAAAGAGAGAGCGCCGCACTCTAAAATTCGTTAGACGACCGTTAAAAAATTTGGTGCTCGCAAGTTTACGGTACTAAAATATTCCTTAAGCATCGTACTTTCAAAAAAATACAATATCAGAATTTAGTGCTACCTGTCATACGTGGAATTAAGTATTTTATACGGGAAAGAGAGAACGCCGCGCCAGGGTTGGCACGAATTAATTCATATGAATTAAGTCAGTGATTTAATTCGTGAATTCATTCAAATGACTTTTTTTAAAAGAGTCATGAATTAATTCAAACTTTTTCCAATGGGGAAAAATCGCATTTAATTCAAACATTTCAAACTATTCAAACTAAGTTTGATTTGAAAAATCCGATGATATTATCGAAACCTGACCACCATGAACATCCGACAACCCTGGAGTGCCCACAACACAATACAATGCAAAGCGCCCGCGCGTCGGGTTCGGGGAATCACCGAAATACGGAAATCAAAGAGGGATCCCGAAAATACCGGCATTGCGGCATTACTATTAAGATGTAGAGTGTTGAGTAGATAGTGTTATCGTGAAATTTGGCTATTTTTGGGACCGATTGTGCTTTAAACTTCAAAATTTTTATTATTTTATTAAGTTACATTCTGTTAAAGTTTGTTTATTAACGTGTGAAAAATGAGTGGACGAAAAAGGGATCCTATTTGGAAATATTTTGAGGAGTGCAATCAACAAACTCCAACCAACAAAAAAGCAGTGTGCAAATCATGCGGTAAAACATTGCAAGCTATGGTTAGCCGCATGCAAAACACAAAATTAGTTGTAAAAATGATCCTGAAGAGACAAATACAATTATACAGCATATCAGTAGAACTGAAGAAGAGGAGGAAGAGGAAATGCCGTTAGCTGTAATAAAAAGAAAAATTACAAATTTTTCACAAGATGGATCTACTAGAGAAGGTGAGCTTTTAAAAACAGATATATTTAATTAATTAGAAATAGATAGTTTCAAATTTCCTATTGATACCAATGTATTGATTTACACTTTTTTTGCAGAACCGCCGACTTTAAAAATTCGCAAAACATTTAATGAAGCTACAACCAGTACAATCCAAAAATCACAACAAAAAACATTGAACTCCTTTATAATAAAAACTACAGCAAATGACAAAGATAGATTTGATAAGCAGTGTGCCAGATTTATTTTCGCTACAAATTCAGCTTTCAGATTTGTGGAACATCCCGAATTTATGAAGTATTCGGAAATGCTACATCCAGGATACAAGCCTCCAAATAGAAAATTAATTGCGGATACTTTGTTGGATCAAATTTACCAGGAGGAAATAGAAAAGTGTCAAATTTACTTAGAAAATAAGACAGTTTGTTTGAGTATTGACGGATGGTCCAACATAAGAAACGAACCTATAATATGTGCATGTGTTGTAAATGAGGATGGTAGTGTATTTTTGGTTAACACAACAGATACTTCTGGTAGTCCTCATACCAGTGAGTATTTGACAAGTTTAACTTTAAAAATTATTCAAGATACTGAGAAAAAATTCAAATGTTTTGTGAGAAGTGTAGTAACAGATAATGCTTCCAATATGTCAAGAATGAGACTGCAAGTACAACAACAACAAAAAAGTGATTATGTAAATATTATTACGTATGGCTGTTCGGCCCATTTATTGAATCTACTTGCCAAAGATTTAAATGTTGAAGGAGTTATGAACAATATAGTGAGAATCATAAAGTATTTCCGAAATAACCATTTGGCAAAAGCATTATTATCTTCTGAAGGTGGATCATCACTTCCATTGCCAATTGAGGTACGTTGGAACAGCTCATGTGATTCACTTGAGGCATATTTGAAAAACTGGCATACACTGGTTAAAATTTGCGAAGAACATCGCAATAATATTGATAATGAGATAAATAAATTGGTTTCTAACATAGCCATTAAACGTAATGCTGAAGATCTGATGGCTCTACTAAAACCTATATCGTGCGCACTGGATTTAATTCAAAAAGAGAATTGCACAATCGCAAGGTCTGTTATTTGGAAAAAATTAATAAACGATTTAAATGAGAGATTACACGACAGCACTGCGAAAAAAAAGTTATTTCTAGGTACACACAAGCTGTTCATAAGTACCACTTCATTGCGCACATGCTAAGTCCAACGAATATGAAGGAAAATATAAGTTTAACCGAAGAAGAAAAGCAAATGGCCTTGGAATGTGCAGCTGCAGAGTTTCCAAACATGTTACCAGTATTGTTAAGATTCCATGGAAAGTTATCCCCTTATAATGAGGTCCTGATGCAAGACTCTGTTATTTCAAGTATGACAGATATTGAGTGGTGGATGTCAACATTTTCACTAACAGATTTAGATCCTGCAGCGAAAAGTAGTATCAAACAACTTATGACAGCAGTAGCTTCATCCGCAGGAGTGGAAAGAATATTTTCATCCTTCGGATTGGTACATTCGGATCTACGCAACCGACTAGGAGTAGAAAAAGCCGGAAAACTGACCTTTCTAATGAAGATTCTGAATAAGTAATAAGTTGCATTTGTATTTATCATTCGTTATTCAATCAATAGTTTCAGATTGTTTTGCAGAAATTGAGATTTTTTTGTTTGAGTAAATAAAAGTTGAATTTTTCAAAGTGAATTAATTCAAAAAAGTCCGAATTATTTCAAAAAGTCTGACTTTTTTGACTTTTTTATAAAAGTCATGACTTATTCCAACCCTGCCTCACCCTCACCTCCAAACTATATTTTTGATTATACAACTCCTAAATTTTATTCAGCAAGTATATTTAGAATGAAGACTAGCCATGGAAGATATCCCGCCTATCTTGCCAAGTTGGGTATTATACAGTCATCATCCTGTACCTGCAACGATAATTCTTATGCTGATCTTAATCACATTTTCTTTGGATGCAGCAATTACGTTAACAAAACAAACAGTTTAATAAAGTCACTTGTTGAACAAAACTACTCCCTACCTTTAAACCTAACTCACCTTGTAAGCTCAGATAACTGTCATATTTTAGATCTACTGGTAAATTTCATCAAAGACGTAAACATTAGTATTTAGGTAGACTCATTGAAAATTTATGTGGCTAATGGACTTGCTGCCTAGCCATTTTCTTTCACACACTAGAAAACACCTAATCTCTAATTTGAACGATTATAAATACTTTTAACAAGAGTTCAAAATTTCGAATATTCACTTGACATGTATAAATGTCAAATACCACGATAACAGTCCAAAAATGTATATTTCATTAATTCGTCGAATGATTTCAATTTTCATACGTATTGGTCATTTCGTTTGAATTCAAAATGATATCTTTATAGATGCATCTATTTAATTTTATTAACAAGGCCTGTTATTCTTGATAGATAATAATAAACTGGAGCGAACTCACCAATACTATGGAACAGGAAAAGACTTACTATTCTAAATATAATTTAGAAATCTGGAACTTTCACTCGAATTAAATACAATAAAATTTTCTTCAAATTACACACGCACTGATTTTAGAATGGATGAATTTATGAATTTAATTATATTATTAGACTATTTCTACAATATTCACAAAAAGTGAGACAACTCTAAAATACGATGTTGTCTTGTGGGGGTTCAAATTCAACTGACTAAACTTTTCTCAAATAAATAAATCTCTTCTCCCGTGGTTACGACCTTTTTATTTTTTTAAAAAAAATTCTAAATTATATTTCCCAATAACAAAGAGATATTTTAAATTATTTTATTATAATTGTCAGTATGCTAGCAGGGACCTCTGTATTTTGAAATTTCGAATATTTTTTCCCAAATCGTAACATGATCTATCTATCAATAAATACATTCTGCATAAATGTCATCGGAAATTAAAATTGTCAAATTTGATATATACTGAGTCTTTCAAAAATATTGATTTCTCATACAATACTGTGTATATCAAAAGTATTGCACACAAAGTATAAATAATTTTCCTTATTTTTAACGTTTCTTTTAAATTTGAAATAAAGGAACTGTACTAATATATTGATTAAATTCGATTTTAAAAGCTAGAACAAAAAAATGTATTGGTATTTCTAAAAAGGGTATATATTTGTTAACTGTTAAATGTCAAAAACAAATCATAAAATCTTTTTTTCTTATCTTAGAATACTGAAAATTAAATAAAGTGCTAAGATAGAATAATAAAACAAAAGAATTTATCAAGGTTTTTAATAAAAAAGGATGTTTAAACAACAGCTTATATTCTGTGTGACCTCCATTTGCACGTATCACAGCACATCTTCTTGGCATGCTTTCAACCAAGTTGTCCAATAAATTTTGTGTGATTTCTGCCCAAAGCTGTGGAAAAAGATTTCTAAGCTCCTGTATGGTTTCTGGTCACAGATTATGGTCATCAATGGCTTTTTGTAACTGATCCCAAGCATGCTCTATGGGATTCAGATCAGGCGTCCTGGATCGAAGCTGTAGATGATGAAACCGGAAGAATCCATTGATTTTCTATTTCTTCTACAACCACCGCAGCTCGATGTGGTCTCACATTATCATTAATAAAAATAAACTGGGGGCCTATAGCGGCATGAAATTGTGGCAGTATGTTGGCCACCACTTGATCCCTATATATGTATCCTATCATGTTTCCATCCAATACAATCAACTCTGTACGGCCGTTAAAACAGACCATAATTGTACCTCCTCAAAAGGGCTGCCAGCTTCATGTTAACCTAGAAAGCCCAAATTAGTAATAATTTTAGAAAAAATGAAAGTTAATACAGGAAATTGAAGAACTGAATTTGTAGTAGTTTGTACCACAAAAAATATTAACGTCAACCCCCTCAAAAAAACCCTGTTTCGATAAATTGAATAGCAAGCCCATTCTTCTCAGATCTTTCCAATATTTCTTGAAAAACGAAATATTAAAGTCGATTCTATTAGTACTAAATGTGTACTAATTTGTACAATGAAAAGTATTCCAAAATATTAAAGTCAACCCACTTAAACAACCCCTGCTTCGATAAATTGAATAGCAAGCCCATTATCCTCTGATCATTTCAAAACTTCTTGTAAAACAAAATATTTAAGACAATTCCTTTCAAATTGAAATTTGGAAAGATCAAAGGATAATGGGCTAGCTATTCAATTTCTCGATTGGGGATTGTTTAATTGGGTTGACTTTAATATTTTGGAATGTTTTTCATGGTACATATTAGTACAAATTCAGTTTTAATGCAATCAACTTTTATATTTCATTTTTCAAGAAATATTGAAAATATCAGCGGCTGCTATTCAATTTTTCGAAATAGGGGTTGATTTTAATATTTTGGAATATTTTTCGGGGTACATATTAGTACAAATTCAGTTTTAATGGAATCCACTTTAATATTTCGTTTTTCAAGAAATATTGAAGAGATCGGAACAGAATGTGCTCGCTATTCAATTTATCATAACAGGGGTTGTTTGAGAGGGTTGATGTTAATATTTTTTTGTGATAAAAATTAATACAAATTCAGTTCTTCAATTTCCTTTATTAATTATCATTTTTTTAAACTATTTTTAATTTGGGCTATCTAGATTAATATGAAGCTGGCAGCGCCATATTTTTTTCTTTAATGGGTAAAGGTACAAAATTATTTTTTGTGGTACAAAATGAGTACTAAAAATTGTAATAAGTTTGATTTGATTCTGCCGAAATGTTTCTTTGAGATTCACACACATAACTTTATTCCAATTGAATGGATATATGTATGAGAAATATATGTTTTTACTCATCAGTCCATCACAGAACATTTCAAATTCAAATCAGAAAAATTGAAATTGCAACATGACCAACACTAAAGTCAGTAAAAAAACACCCTTAATTTAGACCTCCCCAAAGAAATGCATCAATTTCGCGTTGGACAATTCACAGAATTCCAATCGCAACGAAGGAATGTCAAAAAATTAGTTCCCAGAGTTAATTTCTTTTTTGGCAGAAATGTCAATAGACAAGCGAACATGTTGCGTAGACCCCCATAACACTTTTCCTCGCCGAGATATGGTCATAGCTATGCCAAGTTATGGTTCAACCATTGTTTCTTGAAAGGAATTGGAGCATTTGGGTGAAGTGACATGGCTATGCTAGTTTGACAGGCATACCTTTATTTATAAATAACATTAAAATTAGTGATAGTACAATTACTAAACTGTATTGGTTGCGAACTATCATTAACTTTGGAAGTGTTTTCAAAATAAATATTTGGAATTTCAAATGCTGTAAAGGAAGAAGATACTTCATTACTATTTATCTGTTTAGCAATAGTAGGTATCTGCTGTAGCTGTCTTGTTCTCATAGACTGCTCAATGTAAGCTTCAGCTACCTGTGCAGATTTCCAGCTTCCATGACACTTTAATCCAGATATATACCCTCCTCCATCAATGTATAGATTGGCAGATTATCTGCGATAACAATGGCCAGTATGCGGATTTGGAAATTAGTCTACCAATATCTGCAAATGTGTTTTTTCCTGTACGTTGTATTGTACATTTGGATTTTTGATAATTTAGAAAGAATGAATTGATTTTTACATGTGAAGGACGGAGATCTATGTACTTTTTTACAATATTGAAAAAGGTACTGTTTATGATGAACGTTCATACAATTTTAGTTTTAGTCTTGGATATTGTTATTAAAAAATGTGTTAGGAGATCCTTCACGTTTTATATATTCATTTGATAATGCTCGTTTGAGCGGCATGTGCCCATAATTCCTATAATTAATATAACTTGAAGCAAATATGAATGAGTTTTTGAATAGATTAGATTAAATATATATATTTACCTTATGTAATATAAAAACTTCATCAGGAGCTTTGTCAATAAATTTGATCCAGTGTCAGAGTGGAACAATTTTTTGCTTGGAATCCTTCAGAGTTTTTTTTAAAATGCTCTTAGTTTTCTATATTTTTCCAGATCAACGTCATGGTTTATTCTCAACAGACATTTAATTATTGAATAAAATGACCATAATGAAGATGGTTTGTATTTTGCACTTAATTCAGTTAAATAAGCTAGCAGAACTTGTTTGGAAAATAAGTTTGCATTCTGTCAAAGACGCCATTCGTTAAAGGTTGCGTACGTTTTATTATAAACTGATTTTGATGTATCCGGATTAAGGTAGATGTTGTTGCTGCAGCTAGTTGTATAATTTCTGTTGGTGTGCAAGTAAAATACTTCATTTTCATCCATCTCAATAAAAATGTACAATTTGTCACTGACAGTTTGGAGTTGTGTACTTTGTTTCTATCCAGGTTTCTGTGGTATTATTTAATTTTATGATAAGGGAATAAGAACTATTAAATCCCCCTTCATTATTCCCTGATGGAATAATATAAAGCATTATACTGCAAAAACTATAAGTATAATGTTTACATTACATATTAGTCATAGATAAATACTTTTATTTAGATTTGTAATAAAAACCTTCTTTCTATATACTTGCATTTCAAATAAAAAATTCCTTTTTTGATGTTTATATTTATTTCTCTACAGGATGTTAATGTTGTTTTCAGAATTTATAAAATTCGATTTTGTCCTTTTTTGATACAAGAATGTTTTGTATAGACCATTTTTTATTTCTTTCTCTATTTGACGTCGGCCCATTTCTGCTAATTACAAATGCAGGGAGTACGCATCTCCAAACCGGAAATTTTGCCGAACCGTTGGATATTCCAACCAGGAGCCTAATATCCATACACTCGGGTCCCCCTGTGTTTAACATCTCCTCCGAAAGGTGGTGTATCGTCACTATATCTCGGGTTCATTGATATAGTGCCTACACTCCGAGATATGCTACTCACCCCAGCCCAGTACTCTAAGCTAGAGTGCTGCAGGCTGTGCGGTCATTACAATGGTGTTTCCCAGATGGTCACTCATCCAAGTACTAATCACGCCCCGAGTGGATTGATTGCAGATATCGATATGCCTATAGCTACCTGTACGTCCTAACGTTTTTAACGAGAATTTATTAAGTGAAAAAGTACTCACTAGAAATTGGTAGTTAACACTTGACAAATGACTCTACAATCTAATACCAAAATAAGTAGTGGCCTCATAATAAATAATATAAGTATTAAAATTTACTTACACATAACCTGACAAAATAACTATGACCTCATAATAATAGAAGTATTTAGATTTACTTACACAAACTGAGAAAACCCTTTTAGTACCGTCCTTTTTTAAAATTTCGCTTTTGAAATTTTTCAACTTTAAATAAATTGAAATTTCCACCCTGTATATTTATTTTGTTAATTGCTTTTGTATATTCTGAGAGCCCATAAATAGCCCAAAATTCAGGCGTTACTGTTTGTTCAATTGCGGCACAATTTAGGACTAATATGTACCCATTATTTTGTTTATAAAAGATGATAATAAATTAGTTGACGCATTTTATTAATTTCACAGTAAATCATTAAAAAATTTGAAATTATCAAAGGTAACTAAATATTATTAATTTTCGAATATAGGACTAATTGTGTGTGTATGTTGGACTGTGGGGACATTGACAGTTGTGGGGACATACACAACTTTTTTTAAATATTATCTTCGTTTATATTCAGTATTTAAGTACGAGTGTTCTGCGTATTCTGAGAGCCACAAAAAGTCCAAAATTCAGAGGTATTTGTTCTTTCTATTGGCGATCTCTCCGTATGTAGGGGGCTAGCTTGACGTCAAGCTGAGCCCCCTCCCCCCCCATTTTAAGCTGAAACTCCCGCTAATCGATTGGAGCCCAAAAATTTTAATTAGAGCAACTAATTAGGCCATAAATTACACTACATTTTAGTACCATCCTTTTTTAAAATTTCGCTTTTGAAATTTTTCAACTTTAAAAAAATTTAAATTTCCACCCTGTATATTTATTTTGTTAATTGCTTTTGTATATTCTGAGAGCCCATAAATAGCCCAAAATTCAGATGTTACTGTTTGTTCAATTGCGGCACTCGTTCTGTGTGTGGAGTCCAAAAATTTTAATTAGAGCAACAAATTAGCCCATAAATGCACATAATTCTTGTACTGTCTTTTTCAAAATTGCACTGGTGAGGGGGCTAACTTGACATACGTTGAAGTATGTCTGTCAAGCTAGCATTACCATGTCACTACTCCCAAATACGACCTACCCTATAATTTATTGCTATTTTATTATGTCAAACAAAATTATAACTCCAACCACTTTTAAGAAACAATGGCTATGCCAGCTTGAGCCTCAAGCTAGCATAGCCAAAGCCCGGAAGAGTGTTACATGGGACTACTCGGCGGCATATTTTATTGCTAATTAATTGTTGTAAGGTTCCTTGGAGATAAATTCGCAAAACCGGCCCCTTCAACCCATGGTGGCATAAGCATACCCATAAAAACTTCAAAATCTTTTAATCTGATATTTCCGACATCCAATAAATTGGCGAATTGATTGCTCCAATATTACGCGAAAAACAATTTTTTACACCAACCCCTTTCGAGAAACAATGGTTCTGTCAGTTTGAACTGTAACTTGGCATAGCCGTGGCCATATCTCATCGAGGAAAAGTGTTATGGGGGTCTACCCAGCAGCATATTTTATTACTAATTAATTGCTGTAAGGTGTCATGGAGATAAATACGCAAAACTCACCTCTTCAACCCCTGGCGACACTTGCATACCCATAAAAACTTCAAAAAATCTTTTAAACTGATAGTTCTGAAATCCAATAAATTGGAGAATTTATTGCTCAAATTCTGGCAGCTTCAACCGTAATTTGGCATAGCCATGACCATATCTCGGCGAGGAAAAGTGTTACGGGTGTCTACTCAGCGGCAAATTTTATTGCTAATTAATTGCTGTGAGGGGTCGTGAAGATAAATTCGCAAAACTGACCTCTTCAAACTCTGGTGACACTTGCATCCCCATACAAACATTGGAGAATTTATTACTAATTTATTGCTTAAATTCTACGTCAAAAGAAAATTCATTGCTCCAACCCCTTTCGAGAAACAATGGCTCTTCCAGTTCGAATTATTGCTAATTAATTGCTGCGGTGGCATGTGGTGTCACCAGGGGTGGAAGGCGTCGGTTTTGCGAATTTATCTCCATGACACCCCACAGCAATTAATTAGTAATAAAAAATGCCGCTGGGTAGACCCCCGTAACAATTTTCCTCTCCGAGATATGGTCATAGCTATGCCAAGTTATGGTTCAAACTGGCAGAACCATTGTTTCTCGAAAGGGATTGGAGCAATAAATTATCTTTTGGCGTAATAAAATTGCAATTAATTATAGGGTAGGTCACATTTGGACGAACAGACATGGCTATGCTAGTTTCACAGGCATAAATTAGTCCCTTATTTGCCCAAGCCAGCACCCCCACATTAAAAACCTTTTTACAAGGAAAACTGTATGCTTACAAATTCTAATTTTTTGGGTACAAATTAGTAATTATTTATTCGAAAATTAATAATCTGTAGTTACTTATAATATTTAAAAAAAAATTAACCATTTACTAGGAAATTAATAAAACATGTGGGTCTAATTTATTATCATCTTTTATAAACAAAATAATATAATAAAGAAAAAACGTTTTTTAGTACAAATACGTCCTAAATTCAAAGTTTAACCATAGACCGGAATCGTACGTAAAATTTACGCACTCAAATTAGAAATTTAACAGCACTGCAGTTATTCGCGTGCGCTTTATCCCCTCCTTCCAGCTATGCTAGCTCCAATCTGGTATTCATCGATTCAATACATAGCCAGTACGTATTTGTCAGTGATGTAGTGACCACACATTGTTTTCCAGAACACTGCACGTAAATTTTACGCATCAATACCAATAGGTGCATTTTACACCACGATTTTTTTACGTATCAATACCAGGAAGGGTCTATAATGTCAAGGCGTGGTTTATCATTGGAAGAGCTGGAGAGAGCACTGTTAGAAAGTAGTGACAGTGAAACCGAAAATGTTGTTACTAGAGCCGAATCTGAAACGGAAAGCGAGTCTGGGGATAACAACGATGATCCAGAATGGTTGCCACACGAGGAAATGGAATCTCAGATGTTGGGTAATTTGTCAAAAATTTGGAAAAAACAGGATTTGGAAATCGAAAAGTCAAATATTCCAAAACGTCCGAAACTCAATATGAAAAGAACAGAAGAAAGGAAAACTTTGTCAGGACCCGTAAATAGATCAGAAGATGATACAACTTTACAAGAAATAACAAGTGTTCAGGTAAGTTATATTATATACGTGTGAGGTATAAGCATTTTTATTGCCTTATTATTTTTCAGACTGATCCTGCCAATGAAGAATCTAGCTTTGTGGTTACCCCAGCTAAAGACTAGTTGTATGGAAAAAATGGCTACCAGTGGTTTTCCAAACCAACCGGCACGGAGAAACGCAAGACCTCTTCGAAAAATATTATATATGTAAATCCAGGACCTTCGCCGGAATTACGAAATATACTTGATCCAGTACGCGCATTTCAAATATTTTTCTCGGATGATACGTTGAATATAATAGTGGAATACACTAATCAAAAGATTCGCTCAGCAAGTCAAAATTACGATAAGGAGCTAGCGTTTATTTCCGAAACAAGTTTGGAAGAACTAAAAGCATTACTTGGATTATATATTTTGGCCGGAGTTTTGAAAGATAATCACTTGGCGACCGACACCATGTTCAATACCACCTTTTGTGGTACTCGATATAAAGCAACAATGACTCAAAAGCGTTTTGAGTTTTTGACAGCCTGCTTACGTTTTGATGACGCTAATACACGCGAGGAAAGAAGACAAGAATCTAGATTTGCACCAATAGAAGACATTTGGAATAAGTTTACAGAGACATGTAGAAGCTCGTACAAACCAGGTTCATATGTAACTATCGATGAACAGCTATTAGGATTACGGGGTCACTGTGCGTTTCGTATGTACATACCAAACAAACCAGCTAAATATGGCCTGAAACTTGTTCTGTTATGTGATGTATCTACGAAATATCTAGTAGATGCATCTCCTTATGTCTGAAAATCCACAAAAACAAATGGATTGCCATTGGCAGATTATTATGTTGAAACATTGACCAAATCAATCCACGGAACAAACAGGAATGTTACCATGGATAATTGGTTTACCAATATTCCTTTGGCTGAAAAGTTATTGACTAATCCTTATAAACTAACTGTAGTTGGCACTCTAAGGAAAAACAAAAAAGATGTTCCAAAGGAATTTATAGAAATAGATAAAGATACAAGGGTACATACTTCCTTATTCCCATACAATGAAAAAGCGACTCTAGTATCATATAAGCCCAAAGCTAACAAACATGTGCTCTTACTGTCAACCATGCATGAAACTGGAACTGTAAATAAAACAACACACAAACCAGAAATAATACATACATACAATTCCAGGAAGGGTGCTGTTGACACATTTGACCAAATGTGTCAAAACATGAACTGTAATCGTAAAACCAAAAGATGGCCAATGTGTATTTTTTACAATTTACTGAATATGGTGTGCATCAATTCGTTTGTGATTTACAATCATAACGTTATTTCGTATGGCGGCAACCCCATAGCAAGAGACAAGTATATGCAGAATTTGCACATCAGGTTGACTCAGCCTTGGCAATCTTCACGTTTGGCTCAAAATCCAAGATTTAGCATCCCTTTGCGCACTATGATATAAGAAGTACTAGGAGAAAGGCAGCAACCTGCGTTACAGGAACGTCCAGAGTCTCAAAAAGGACGTCGAACTTACTGTCACATGTGTCCATCAGCAAAGAGAAGCATGACCAGAACCTACTGTTTGAAGAGCAATAAACCCATATGCGGTGTGCATCAAAATAAAATCTGTTCAAAATGTAGTTAAAGTTTTATTTGTTTGCTTAGAGCATGTTTTAGTTACCATTGTTTCCGTTAGGAAAATATAAAATGTTTTTGATTGTTTGCTGAATGTATTTATAGTTACCATTAATGTTAACATATATTATTCTCATTAAAATAAATGTTTTTTCAATGACCAATTGTGTTTCATTAGTTAAGGTTAAGATGTAGATACTCAAATGCCATAAAAAGTATTTTACGTAAAATTTAAGTATCGATACCGGTAACATATGATTAAATATCGATACCCGTCTATGGTTAAAGGTATGCTGTTAAAATTTGATTTGTAAAGGCTAGAGATGTAAAATTCTCGGTAATAATGTTTTGGAGAACATTATCAAGTTGGAGAATGCTTGAACAGAACTTGCAATTATATACTGTCTTCCCATGGACACTTTTTGTATTAAAATATTTCCACGTTAATTTTTGGTTTTGAGGTACCCTTCAATTCATTTTGCTCCATATTTTTATACTTATAGACAGTCTAAACTGAGCCAAACGTATGCCAAATTAAAACTAGTCTCGCCACATTTACAATTCACTCAGCTGTATTGGAGTATATGTTTGCACTTCTAGGGGATTTTCCTGAATCACTGTTGCCAGAGTTATAGAAAAGGTTAGAGAAACTCAAAATTTTAAAAATCATTGCAAAATTTTTCACTATAAATTATCTAGAAAAACATCTAGAGAATATTCTCGGGAGAATTTTCGTACAGAGAATATTCTCATTCTCGAGAATATTCTCCTCTCACAACTCTAGTAAAGGTATCCCCACCAGGATAATGGGCTTGCTACTTAATTTATCGAAGCAGGGGATGACTTCAATATTTTGGAATAGAGCATATCGTTCCATACAATTTTTGTTGATAACTTTTTTCAATTAACGGAATTATCAACTGTTGTAACACTAAAAACTCACCCTGTATATGGTGATGACCTCAATATTGAAAATAGAAAATTATTTCAATTGAAGTTTTGGGTGCATCCTTGAACCAACTTAATGACAAAAAGAATTTCAGTAATTCCTGTTAGGGCCTTTTTAAATTATCAATTACCTGTACCTTTTTTATTTTATGTATCATTTAGATACTTTGAAGTTAATTCAGAAATTGTAAGGTTTTAGTACTTGCCAAAGTAAATGTAGCATCTATTAACTACATTTGTTTCTTAAGAATTATTCACTGAATAACATACTAAATATTCTACTAACTTGGACAATTTATTTAAATCTCAGTCTAGCTGTAACTCCAGAATAATGAAAATATTTAGTCCTCATAAAAGTTTATTTCCAATTCTTTTTTTGTACTCTATATTGACTGATACAATCTACTTCACAATTCGTAATTTATTTGGATAGCTTGCCATACATTCTGAATCTAATATTTTCAATATATAAGTTTCAAGAGTATTAATTTTTGTTTCAGACTTGAGCAATTTGTAGGCAGTAGCGGTAAGTTATAGATTATAAATCATATACACTATAAAAGTAAATTTATATGATGCAACAATTCTTATAGCTAGTAACTATAATGAAAAAGGATTGATGTTGGATTATTCTGAATGTAGCCTTAGGGTAATATTTTCATTGGGTTTTCCACTTTCATAAATGCCTGAGTAAATACATACAACACAACTTAACAGGGCTTATCGATCTTTTTCTGCTTACACCTTTAATAACATTATCTCCTACAGAAAATTATGATTATGAAACATCAATATGGAAGTTTGTTTGTTTTCTATTTTTGCTCTCCAGTTTCAAATTTCTCTCAGAAATTACGTTTTGCAACTCATTCTGCAAGAGAGTTGCATGTACATGTAATACTTCCATCCTTTTGTTGCTAGAAAATTCTATTATATATAAATGGTTGCTTCTCTAACTCTGGTCATATTTGAACACTTAGAAACTATACTCCTAACAGTAATATTGAAATGTTTATGTACAAGAGCGTCATGTACATTTAATACCAAAGTTTTCATATGCACGGTTAAATTGCACTTGATCAAGATTGCCTTTTATTACCTATTTTTACAGAACTAACAATTCGGCCAGTTACAATCACAGGCAGGGTTGGAAAAAACCTAAGAACTAAAGATATATATTTGAGTTTTTCAGGTTTTTTATGGTTTTTTAGGTTTAAAAAAATCACATTTTAAGCAAAACAGTGATATTATATCTGTAAATCAACATGAATTGGTAAATCCCCGGCCCTGCAGCATCCTCTAACTGTCTGTGTCTGTACCTTTAATATTTATGATTTGAATAAAATTTAAACTAGGAAGAAAAGCTTTCTTTTTGGGTGGGTAATTTTAGATTTTAGTAAAAGATGGCTGTAACAGGAAGCTTTTATTCAGTATCTTAAAAGAAAATAGAGAAAAACCTAAAAACCTACAATGGCCATATTTTAATAAGTAGGTTTGTTAGAAAACCTAGGTTCAAAAAAACCTATAGTTAACAACCCCGATCACAGGACTATACAAACAGAAATGTAAATCTTAACTAAAATAATTCACAATCTGCCGATTAAATTTTTCAATCATCCTAAGAAAGATGAGGGCAACTTAAATTGATCTTGAATTGTAAATATTTTCTACCTGTAGAGATTACATCATACTTACCTTATCTTAGTTGATTAAAATGACTGCCAATTAGAAAGTTCAATCCTTTCTATGAAAGTTGAGAGCTACTTAAATTGATCTTGAATTGTAAATATTTTCTACCTGTAGAGATTACATGCATGGGTACCATATTTTTGTTGATTAAAATGACTAGAAAATTTAAGAATTGAAATAAAATGGATGTTTAAAAAATTTAGGAAGAAAATCAGATTTTAATTTGGAACAAATAATGTTAAACATTTTATTTTAGAAATTCTTCTTCACTGATTTATGGTGTTATATTGGGGTCATAAAAATTGAGAGGTGTGAAAACAGCCACTGTTTGGATGTGGCAACACCACACACAGTTACCTACCATTCTATAAAAAAAATTCAGTCTTCTCCAACTTCTTGCATATCATCCTGCTTAGGCCATACAAAATCTTCCAACACTTCTTTCAGAAATTTGAGTTTTATTTTACATTTATTTTCTTTTTTTTTCATTGATGGTGTACGAATTTGAAGTAACACTCAAATTCCTACTGTAAATTATTACTTTGTCTTCACCCTGTATATCATAATTTATATATTCCGTACATATCATAAAATAAAAATATCATTCTTCCCACATATTTAATATGTATTTAACCATACAAAACACATTTCCTTCCATATAGTTCTAGTAAAAGTGCATTCTATGACAAAAATTACTAATTAATGTAGTGATGGGGATTTAGAGGTCTCTTTCATGAGAATCAAGGAAAAGCGAAATTCGGTCACTTTTCCTCAGGTGGCAGATGAAGCCAGCGTTTCACGAGACTACATTGTTCTCAAACCGACTCCGCCTACCGAAAAGAGAAGTTTTTACTTTTCGAATGACTTGGAGAAACATTTTTGCATGTAGTTGTTTATTGATTTATTTTTGACAATTATTTCTTGGTTCACGCAAGACTTTTCAACAAATAAAATTCGATTTTTTGAGCAATTTTTGTCTTTACTGTGACTATTGTAGTAAGTTGCAGTAGTAAGTACGATGCCGTCGGGTACACACGTGTGTGCTCAGTGCTCAGACAACTTTATAGTAAATACAAAAAATATCCAATGCGATTTATGTGAGAAATATTTTCATTTACAGTGTATCAGAGTGAAAGACCAGTTATCAAAGTTTTTACAAGATACACCTAATTTAAAATGGTTTTGTGATAATTGCCTATCGGTTGTTAATGACAAACTAAAAAAAGTCAACACAACGATATAAACAAAACAAACGAAATTCTTGAGAAGGCCGATAAACTAATTGAATTATTTGAAAACAAAAATTTGGAAACGAAACCTGTGTGGTCCGAAGTTGTTCCAAACAAAAAAAAATAGTAGAACCCCTTGTTATCAAATCAAAAAATGGAAAAGAAGATAGTAGAAATATTAAAAACGAGTTACTGAAAAAAGTTAACCCTGCAGATATTTCGGTATCTGTATCGAAAATAAAACAAACAACTAATGGTTTAGTGATACATTGTGATAACAAGGATTCACTACAAAAATTGAAATCAACAGCGGAACGAGAATTAGGTAATGGTTATGACGTTAAAATTGGTAACTTATTCAAACCATTTATAAAAATAGTTAATGTCTTGAAAGAGGATACAACTGACCATCAGAGTCTGATATCTCAGATAGTGAACCAGAATTTCCCAGATACAATGAGGGATTAAATTCGATGCCTCCGTGTGTATGCTGCGAAGATGAATGAGAGGCGGTGTAATGTTTTAATTGAAATGTCTGGTGAACATTTCAATTACTTAACTAAGAATAAAGACAGGATATATATAGGATGGTCGAGTTATAAATATTTTGAATTTGTGAGTGTCCTTAGGTGTTTCAATTGTTGGAAATACGGCCACCTTGCTGATCAGTGTAAGTCAAGTGTAGTGTGTCCTCTGTGTAATCAAAATCATAAGAAAGAAAATTGTAAGGCTGTAAAACAGGAATGCACTAACTGTAAGTACGCCGTGAATGTGTTAAAGTTAAAAGATATTAATTTTGAACATAATGTATTTGATGAAGAATGTACAAGTTATAGAAAGCAAATTGAAATTAATAGAGGTAAAATCAATTATCAATAGCAATTAATATCAAGCACGAATAGTTCCAAACATGTCAGCAAAGTTGTAAATAATAAGCTCTTATTGTCATGTACCAACGCTCAAAGTTTCTATAAACATCATGATGAAATAATTGCGTATGTGAATGAATATGAACCACTAATTCTCTGCCTAACAGAAACATGTATAACTGAAGATTTTAAAATGTCTGAATTATGTATTAATGGGTATGAAATCTTAAGATGTGACTCAAGCAGTCGGCATACAGGGGGAGTGCTAATCTTTGTAAGAACGGGTTATCGAATCTCTAATATTAAAACAGTTGTTGAGGATAGGAATTTTTGGCTTCTATCTCTAGATATAAAGATAAATAATATTTCTTATGGTATAACAGGTGTTTATAGATCACCAAATGGTAATCTCAATATTTTCTTTGAAAATTTCTTTAAATGGTTTGATGATTATAACGATAAGCATAGTAGTTGCTCGGTAATAATTACAGGTGATTTTAATATTCAATATGAAAATAATAATTATAATAAACGTAAACTTCAAGAATATATTGAAAACAATGGGATGAGGCAGTTGATTACCGAATATACCAGGGTATTCAGGAATTCTAAATCTATAATAGACTTGGTTATAAGCAATGACTACTCAATATCGACCTATGTGGAAAAAGACTATGTAATATCTGACCATTCTATAATACAAATTGAAACGCATTGTTCAACTGCATCTAATTTACATGACACTAGGCGAATTTGTTCGGATATCAAGTATGATCAAACATGTTAATTGAAAAGGATTGGGGTTATTCATTGGTTGATGTTGATGTTGTGGCTGATATTTTCTCAAATAATATATTATCGGCAATGGACTCGGTAGCTCCTAGTAGAACCGTTAATATTGAAAATAAGGGTAATGTATGGTTTAATACTGATTGTTATAATGCTATTAAAGATAAAAACATAGCGTATAAAAGATTTTCATTAACTAATGCAGTAGACGATTGGAATTGTTATAAAGAAAAGAGAAATTCATGTGTCAAGGTATTGAAAAGTTCTAAAATACGGTATTACGAGAGAAATGTAGATATGAATAAAGGCAATTCAAAACTAATGTGGAAGCACCTAAAAACAATTGTCGGAACGAAAGCTAGTAGGACTAAGATTGACAGTATAGACTGTAATGGAATCGTTCACACTGACAACTTGGCCAATGTTTTAAATCAATATTATATAAATAGTATTTGCGATATTGTGGGTAACATAATAGTTCCTGATTCCGGTACCGATGTTGTTTTGCAAACAGTCCCTTTAAATGGTTCAAAAATGGAATATTTCGAATTAATTAACATTGTACAGCTACTTGAAATAATAAAATCCCAAAAAAAGAAAAACAGTACTGATGAATTAGGTCTTGATGTTATTAAGAATTTGTTTCACGTGATAGGCTATCCTTTGCTTAATATGATAAATTTGAGTATGGAAAAGGGCATAGTTCCTCAAGGATTTAAAACTTCAACTATAGTTCCTATTCCCAAAGTATTAAATACAAACAAAGCTGATCAGTTAAGGCCAATCAATATGCTGCCTTTTTGTGAGAAATTACTAGAACTAGTAGTGTATGATCAAGTAAGTAAATTCATTTCTGTAAATAAGATATTACACAATTATCAATCTGGTTTTCGTAATTCGCATTCTTGTGAGACGGCACTCCAACTGGTTATATCTGACATGAAAAATATTCTAGATAGGCCGGGAGTAGGAATTTGTTCAGTTTTTATTGATCTCAGAAGAGCTTTTGAAACAATAGATCGTGATATATTATTGTTGAAATTGAGGAAATATGGCTTCAGTGGGGTAGTTCATTCCTGGATTCAGCATTATTTGAGGAACAGATATCAAATAACCACATTTAACAATTCAGCATTGGATCCGGAATTAAACAATATTGGTGTTCCACAAGGTAGTGTTCTTGGGCCCCTACTTTTCATATTATATATAAATGACTTGGGAAATGTACTATAGAAATGTAAAATCCATCTTTTTGCGGATGACACCCTCATTTACTATTACGGGGATAATTTTGTTGAAGTAGTACAAACAGTCAATTCAGAATTGAAAAAAGTTTCAGACATATTTAAGATCAATAAACTAAAAGTAAATGAATCCAAATCTAAATTTATGTTCATTGGTGGTCCTGTTTTGCCAGCTAAATTTTTCAACCTTGATTTGAGTGTTAAGATAAATGATCAGGACCTAGAGAGTGTACATGAAATAAAATATTTAGGTTTTATGATGGATCATTAACTAAAATTTAATAGTCACATAGATTACATATGTAGAAAGATTGGGAAAAAAATTGGTTTTTTGAGAAGAATTTCACCATTTCTGTCAATGCATACTAAGCTTATGGTTTACAATACATTAATTCTACCACATTTTTATTACTGTTGTTCACTAATTTATACAGGTTGTTCTAGAGCTAGTTATGAACGATTACAAATTATTCAAAACAAGGCGATGAGAGTAATTCTGGGATGCAATAGGTATACTAGTGTGGAATTGATGACTAACTGTTTAAATTGGTTAAAAGTTGAGAAGTTTCTGTATGTACAAACAATGATTGTCATCTTCAAAATTATCAATAATCTCTTACCGCAATATTTACATGGTAAGCTAGTTCCAATCTTGCAAATACATGATAAAAACACAAGATCAGCAAATTCAATTGATTTTTATGTGAAAACAACCATTAAAGGAAGTTCGATGAAGAATTTATTCCACAAAGGTGTTGTACAATTTAATGATCTACCGCAGTACATAAAAGTTAGTGAAAGCGTAAAAATGTTTAAAAAATTATCGATCATATACATTAAAAGTAATCCCACTGAAATCTAGTGGTTCATATTTTCATTTATTTATTGGCATGTATATAATATACATTTTTTGTAATATTTTATATTTTTAATCTTAATTTTATATTTTATTCATATATATTACTTTATTTCATGGTTGCTTTATACATGTTTCTGTTTAATTTTGGTACAGTTTGTTTGTTCATTTGCTTATAGTATTTTATTGATATAGCTAATTGTACATTTCTATTTATGTTTTGTGCTTACATCCTGGATATTTTTATGCTTGTATCTTGTAGCTTGCAGATTTATTTTTCGTTTTTTCTTTTTGTCTAGTTGTTTTTTGATCATCTGGCTTATTAAGTATGTGCTTCGTTGTTTTTATTGTTTATTGTTAACATTATCTATGATAAATAAAGCATAATAATAATAAAAACCACAGATAACTATATAACAATTTCTTTTGTCCATAAAAATATATGCATTGGCTGAGTTTTCAACAGTCGTATGACGGTTTTATTTAAATCCCTATTCTCCATTGGCTACATCCTCACATAACTCTCCTTGTTACCACCAACTTTGAACGACATATAAAATATCCATAACAACCCATTTTTAATTTACTTACTAATCATCATTCATAAACATCGTTAATCAAGTAACAAAAAAGCATTTGAAATCAAAAGTCACATCTTGTCATGAATTAATCACGAAAAAGTAAAAATATATCAATTGCATCTTACTGTAAACAGTTTGTGATATTCTTAGTTGTGACGCAATATGAACAAAATGTAAAATAATGCAAATATAGAAAAAGTGCAAGTGATCATCGAATTTCATTTAATATAATAACCAACTCCTATAAATGTAAAAGAAATCATTACCGTGATATACGGTTGGTCCTTCAGAGCCCATTAAACGTACAAGTAAATACGACTTCCCGCATTTTGCTGTCCCATTAATAAAAATGAGAACGCAAAACAGATGGTCTTACCTATGTACCACCCTGTATCGTACATAACAGCATAATATTTTTCCATTTCAATTTTTGTTTCTTTTTCATCCTTTAAATTTTCTGTACTTTCACATATTTTGATAGAAAAACATGTTTCAAATCTGGATCCAGAGGTGTACATTTGGAAGAATATGTCACCTTTCCCCTCCCATTTTTTACGCCACTGGCATTTGAAGTTATTTTTATTTGATTTTGTATTCCTCAATAGTTTTCACGTGAAAAACGCATAACCTTTACATATCAAAAAATGTATAGTTTTCAAGATATTTAATGTTTTTATGAATGCTGCAAGATCACTTTTTAATAAAAAAATTATTTTTCTTGAATGTTTTTTAATAACTACACCAAACTACTAATGGTTAGAATATGTAACAGGAACTAATTTGTGAAACAGCAATGCATATAAAATATTGAGAGAGGATTGAAAATACTTTTCCAAACTTGTGATTTTATTAACAAGAGAATTAATAACAATAAAAAATAAGATAATTACAAAGTTAAATAATATCCCATTCAAACATAATTTTTAACTAAGCAGCCAACAAATTACAAAAGATGTTCAAAATTTTGCCCATTTACACACATAATCTGCAACGTTTTCTCATTGAAAATCACATACCTTGGAAATACTGGCGATTGCCGGAAATAATTTCTGTAGCTGCATGGATTCTTGCTATCAGTTTCTCCTCCGTTTCTACTATTGTATCGTAGACTAAGGACACCATGTAACCCCACAGAAAGGAATAGATTGGATTTAAATCCGGTCACCTCGCAGGCCACATATTGGGTCCACCTCGGCCTATCCAGCTGTTTCCGTATTGTTGGGTTATAAGTTGTCTGGCCGCTAGAGAATAATGTACGATACCCCATCGTGCTAAAACCATACATTATCCATATTCGCCCTAATATTATTGGTACAACGTCGTTTAATAAGTCAGGCAGGGTTTCTCTCAAAAAGTTACAATAAATATTACCACGTTGTCGAATAACATGGATTTTCGTCATCCCACACGTGGCTATTCCTTGAATTAAAAATTCCTTCACGTTTGAATTTGGCTTCATCAGTAAATAGAACAACTTCGGTAAAATTCCTATTTTCTAAATATTTTTGGTAGTACCAATTGGCAAACTCCACTCTTTGAGGACAATCTGTTGGTTTCAGGTCCTTAATTTGGGTATACTTATAAGGATACAACTGCTGTTCGTTTAAAATATTCCACACAGTTGAGTTACTTACATTTAAAGACTTACCAATGGTGCGAGTGCTTAAATCGGGTCTATTTTCAATACGGTCTAGAACAGCCTCCTCTAATTGCACAGTTCGTACAGTTCGTTTTCTACCGCTACCTTGTAATTTTGAATTGAATTGTCCAAATTCTCGCAATCTCCTGTCAATTTGAGAAAATGATGTGTGGCATGAAAATCTAGGTCGATTTGGATATCTTTCTCTATACAAGCCGGACCGTCTACCATTTTTCTGGCTTCCCCGTATGTTAGTTGCATATCAGCCATTTCTTCAAAAGCATAATCCATCATAACAAAAAGTGTGAAAGTTGCACAAACCAATTTAATTAGAAATAATTCATTTTCGTTATGACGTTAAACAAAATGACATTTACCGGCAATCGCCAGTCTTTCTAAGGTATGCGATTATGCGAGTAAGGTATGCGAGTATGCGACAACGTTGCAGATTATGTGTAAATGTAAATGGACAAAATTTTGAACATCTCTTGTAATTTGTTGGCTGCTTGGTTAAAAATTATGTTTGAGTGGGATATTATTTAACTTTATACTTTTCTTATTTTTTATTGTCATTAATTCTTTTGTTAATAAAATCACTAGTTTGTAAAAGTATTTTCAACAATCCTCTCTCAATGTTTTATATGCATTGCTGTTTCACAAATTAGTTCCTGTTACATATTCTAACCATTAGTAGTTTGGTAGTTATTAAAAAACATTCAAGAAAAATATTTTTTTTTATTTTTTTATTAAAAAGTGATCTTGCAGAATTCATAAAAACATTAAATAACTTGAAAACTACAAATTTTTTGATATGTAAAGATTATGCGTTTTTCACGTGAAAACTATTGAAGAATGCAAAAACAAATAAAAATAGCTTCAAATGCCAGTGGCGTAAAAAATGGGAGGGGGAAGGTGATATATTCTTCCAAATGTACACCACTGGATCAAGAATTGAAACACGTTTTTCCATCAAAATATGCCCTTTCACATTTAAAAACACCCTGCCAAATGTCAGATCAATATTTTCATCCATTTTAAAGTTATCAAATTAAAACATTATATTTTTCATAACTTTAACACCCTGTATTTCTAAAAGTAAATGGGTTGGTCCCCTCAATCGCTATATTATTTTGTCCAATTTTACGAGAGGTATCTACATGCAAACGTTGTAAGTGTCATTTGGAAACACCCTATATATTATTAACAAACCAGGCATTATTTGAATTCTTCGTTTTTCGAGATATTGATGAATTAAGTGATAACTATTAGTTCCACTTGATGTATTTTTTGGGGGGTTGCGTGGGGGAAAATGGCTTTCGTTTGTGCTTTCGAAGGGGTTACAGAGCAAGTAGGGCGTCGTCTCTTCAAGGTGGTTTCAGCAGCGCACATATGTGTCATATGGCTAAGGTTAATCATAAGACGCTTGCGTGGACATGTAAATCTGAAAAAATACGACGAATAATTAATTAGCAAAAAAGATTTTGAAAATTGGCAAAAAAAAATTTTGTGTATATTGGAAGCATAGCTTTCTTATGGCAGAGGGACCTCAGACGAAGAGGAGTGAACGCAGAAAAAGTGAGACGAAAGAAAAGAGAGGTACAGTAGCGAGTATAGACATATGGGTGAGATTTCGTACTCGGGAATTTTTGGGGTCTCCAAACAACGCTGGACTTTATTTTAAGGATATCTCACCCCATTAAGGGTTGTATATAGAAAGTAAGAGTTGAAATTTAAATTTATCGTAAAATAACGTCTAATTTCGTACTCGGGGGTTTTTTGGGGCTGCGATCTACGCCAGACTAATATTTTTTTGATATCTCACCCTCTTAAGGGTTGAAAATAGGGGTTGAAATTTAAATTTTTCGTAAAATGACGTCAAATTTCGTACTCCGGGATTTTTCTTAACGAAGTGACAAAAGACAAACATTTTCTTACGAAAAGTCATTTGAAATCCGACGACAAAATGAATTTAGAATCGGTTGAAAGGATCATAGATGAGAGGGCGCAAAATAATTTTTTAAAATATATAAAGGGTTCCAAAGGCACTGTTGCGTATTTGAAGATAATAAAGTTAATTTTGGATGGCTTTCTTCAAAAAGACATGGACTTAAAAAAAGAATCAAGTATATATGGTTTGCAGTATTTTTTTTAAGAATATGGACACATTGGCTACAGAAATAGTATATTAAAGTATAAGTGGATAAAGAGGTCTTTCAAATACGCGCGATTTTTTGAGCACGACGGCGCAGCCGAGTGCTCGAAATAGAGCAAGTGTTTTAAAGACCAGTTATCCACGAATACTTTACGCTATTTTTTTTTATTGGTGCACTTTGGAATCATAAAATATTATTATTATATTATTACCACAAAAATATGGAAGTCCATCCTCGATGCCCAGCCGAGTTTCGTGAACGTCAAATAGTATTTATTTTTAGTTGACGTTACGGGCTGTCAGGTCAATAATCAAAAAGTTTCTTTATTTATATTTAAAGGGAAACAATGTATATATGAATATATAAATACATTTTGCAGAAAAAACCAAATAAGACATTGGTTCCCAATGATAATGTACAATTTAAAAACTAATAAAAAAAGTTGTCATTGATACTTACGTTTCTCAAGTTGTTGTTGTTACCATGGGGACTTTGAAAAACGCGCGTGTTCAAAAGTTCGATTTAAACACGCTGACGCGTGCTTTAAAAAGGTAATATGCGGCATCAATAAAAAAAAATAACTTTTTATTGAAAAAACATTTCATATCATCGAACGCCTATATATTTATATATAAACTTGAACGCCAATGCCCTAATTTTATTAGTATTGGGGTGTAATTATTCCAAAGAAGCGAAATTGTTCGTTCCATGGATGGTGAGTTCTCAACTAGTGATCGACCGATATGACTTTTTTAGCCGATACCGATAATGTTTTGACCGATAACGATATATATCGGCATATCGGCCTTTTTTGATTAATAACATTATTATTGTCTAAAATCTGAATATTCTGTAATATAATTTATAATTCTTTAACGTTCAATTTAAAATCATAAAAATAAAAACAAAAATTGCACTTTGGCAACACAGCAATAGGCGGTAATTTATGTGGCTCAGCGCCAAGTCATTGGTGAATCCCCTTAATTTCTCGGTGAATCCCGTGCGTTTATTGCCGTGCATTCAGTATTGCATTCTTAAAGCAGATCGTTTTAAGTTCGATTATTTCTTGGCGTAATTTAGTTAATCTTTAACAAAGACATAATATTAATAGTTAATAATAATCCTATTGAAGTTTGGTGGAGTGCAAAGTAGCGAAATGGATGGAAAAAGTATTTATTGGAAATATTTCATAAAGAATAAATTATCCCCAGCAGATAAGAAATCCACCGCAAAATGTAAATTGTGTGACATGACCATTTCATTGGGGGGAGTGGGAAAATCGGCGATTACCTCAAACATGAAATACCATTTAGAGAAAAAACATCCTCAAGAATATTATAAATTGAAAGGGACTGATTCAACCTCAGGTTAGTACTAAATTTTTATTTTCCAGTTCGCATTATAAAAATATTTACCAACAATAGGACTGCTAATTCAGGATTATATTATTATATAGGATTGAGGGGCAAACCACCCAGGAATTGTTTGCTAAAATTCTAGGGATTTATTAGGAATTTTAAGGGAATTTGTGTAAAAAAATTACCCCCAGGGGCAAACCACCTAAAGATTTTTTGCTAAAAATCTGAAGAATTAAGTAATTTATTGGGAATTTGGGGAAATTAAATGAATTTGTGTAGGAGGGGGGACATTTTTCTTTTTCATCACTTTAAATCGTTTCATTAACACCTACGATATGATTCTATTTTTTTTTAGAAACGGCTGGACCTTCTTCTAGTAGTACTTCTAACTCTAAGCTATTGCGAGTCTCACTGGCTGACTCTTTCAAGCAAACGCAAAAGTGGGACATTGATTCATCCAGAGCGAAGGAGTTTCACTACCTTATAGGTGAAATGATATGTTTAGATAATCAGCCATTCAGCGTTGTATCAGATGATGGCTTTACTCGGCTACTAAGGAGAGCTATTCCAAATTATCAAATTCCTTCTGACAAATACTTCAGAGAAAAAGTTGTACCAGATATTTACTCAAGATGTAAAGCACAAGCGACTCAAAAATTTTCAAATATGTTGGGAAAAGCATCTTTTACTACAGATATTTGGACGTGCAAATATACAAACAGTTCTTTTTTGTCTCTCACAATCCATTTTTTTGAAAAAACATGTTTAAGTTTAAATCAGAGATCCCATTTTTCACTTGCCTGCAAGAAGTTCCCAGGATCTCTACAGGAGACGCCATAGCTGAAGCATTTAATTCTTTGTTACAAGAATGGAATATAAAAAGGGAACATATTCACTTAGTATTAGCAGACAATGCTGCCAATATGAGGAATGGTTTTGTTAAGGCAAAAGTAAATTATGAAGCATGCTTCATTCATTCTTTACAACTTGTAATACAGGATGCTATAGGAAGTCAACGTTCAGTCAGTGATTTAATAGCAAAATCAAGAAAAATCGTCTTGCATTTTAATCACTCTCAAACTGCTTGCGATAAACTACATAAACTACAAGAACAACTAAACCTTCCCAAACACAAACTTTTCCAAGAAGTACAAACACGTTGGAATTCCTCATTTTATCTACTCTCTCGCCTACTTGAACAAAAACAAGCAGTAAATTTATATATTTTGGATCATGGGACTCTTACAGACTTGACATTTTCCGAATGGGAATTAGTTGGAAGCATTTTAAATTTGTTAAAGCCATTTGAAGACATAACAAAAATTACAAGTTCTTCAGACTGCTTCATATCTGAAGTCATTCCATTTGTTTCGACTATCACTGCCTATCTTAACAAAGTAAACGCTAATTTTGCAGGAGTAGGTACAATGAAAGAAGAATTGAAAAACAGCTTGAATAAACGATTTGAGAATATATTTATAAGAAAATATTATACCATCGCGACTTTCTTGGATCCTCGCTTCAAAGAGAATTTTTTTACAAAAGACGGTGATTTTATATGCGAATACATAATTACAAATCTAAAGGCCCAAATAAAAGAAAACAATACATCTGTAGAACATTCCAGTTCCTCTGACATTTCGGATTACATTCAAGATCAAGACCATACAATAAATGAAACTATAGAAATTGATAGTGATGACAACGAACCACTTGCTAAGTATGTTCGAACTTCTGAACCTGAGACTAGTCGAACATCTGGCCAAAATCTGTTTTGGGAAATCTACGAAGACTTTGCCGGAGAAGGGATGAGCTCCACAAAAACAAAAACCATTCCAACATCTTCTTGTGACACAAAATCATCTTCTAGAGCATCCATTTGTGAAAAAGTGAATGCTGAAATTACAGAATATAAGAAACATCTTCTTCTTGAAAGAAAAGCGAATCCAATTTCTTGGTGGCAAGAAAAAAGAGAAGTTCTACCATTATTATATAATCAAGCTCTTATATATTTATCTGCACCAGTTGGCAGTGTTGAAAGTGAGCAAATGTTTTCAGAAGCTGGAACCGTAAATTCGGCGAAAAGGAATCGGCTGAATCCAGAAACAACTGAGACACTTATTTTTTACATGATAATTTGCCAAAACTACAGTATTCATATTAAATGCCTATTTCATGTTATATCTACCATAATTGCTTAAGATTACCTTATTTCAAATATTACTTTAAATTTAAATATAAAAAAAATCTTTTAAGCTGCTATGGTTGTTTTTATACATCGGCCGATATATATTTACATCTATCGGCCGATACCGATAATCGGCTGTCGGCCGATATAGCCGATGTATCGGTATCGGTCGATCACTAGTCTCAACCTAGTGAGAGAACATTTAGAGCACTTCATTCAATGTCATCTACTCTACTTTTTCAACAGTGGTTAATATCAGTATGCTGGATATTCTACATAGAATCCACAAGTTGCAAACAATCAATGAATATCATGTGCAAGTTACTTAATTGAAAGTTTTCAGGAAACGTTGTAACATTGTAATGTAAGCTATGAAATTATGTAGCCAACTTGGAATTTGTTTCAAATCTGCACTCTGGGTGAATGTAGGAAAAGGTATTCATATTTGTTGATTGATGTGGAATACAAATGCTTGAAATACATTTCAAATATCATGTCTCTTAACTTTTAGATAAAAAAAGAACAAGGATTTCTGTTGCAGGTGACTGGTTCAGATAAAAGTGATTCTGACAATTCTGAAATTTTATTAATCAATGCAGGCAGATACAGTACCTGAAAATGGTATGTCATAAAGTTAATAATTATTATCGGTTTTAAAATCATTCTATTTTTATAGACCAACCAGAAGTAGAAATCCCGCGGCGTCTCATTAGAGTCCAATCCGGAGGAAAAACTGTCATTGTAAAGAAATCAACTTTATGTTTTTTCTTGGAGAAAAATTTAAACAAAAAATTAAGTGCAGACCGCCTGGAACGAGTTAAAGGGCAGAGTTTGGGTTCAAGCTCATGGAAAAAGAACAAATCAAAGAAACCCAAGCAAGCGAAACTCGAAACTACTGTATTACCCTCATCTTTTTTTGAAGGCAAACACGTACCTCTAATCGCTGAAAAGTACTATTCAGTTCCATATAGTGGTAGCTGATATATTGGGAGATTAACGGAGTTGAAATATTATCTTGATTCATTAGTGTGGCCAATGAAGGTCGACATACAGAACGTGTGGATTTAATTCATATTCGAAGGTCCAATATCTTTGCAAGTTTCCCATCACTTTCAAATCAGTGGTCCATCATTGATTTCTGATCCACTCTAGAATTATTTTAAGTGTGGTTATATTTCTTTTATTTAACTCTTTTATAACTCACAGACTGTAATATTTTAGACATGGCATGAAAATTGATATATATATATATATATATATATATATATATATATTGAGGGTTTTCATTATAAAATGGTTTTGTTGATATTCTATATTGACATTTATTTGTAGGCACAAGTAAACTGGACCGCAAAAATTACAGTTATTCTTTCTGGTAGATTGCTCCTAGTGTTGATCTGTTGTTTTATCGACATACCTTCTATTTTTAGGTTGACATTTAAACCTTTATTTATTATATTATTTCTTTTATTTATTAATAAATATTTATTTTGGAATGCTTTTCAGTTATTTCCCTGATTCTCAAATAAAGGATTTCTGAATTAAATATAATAATATGTACCAACAACTTCTAAATTTTCTATTTAATTTCTGAGCAACAGATATTCAATTTAAGTACTTGTTAAAAACACGGGGAAAATTATACCAAATCCGTTGATTTCTTTAGTTCAGTAGTTTCATCACGTTTTTATTACCTTAATTACCCCAAATATAGTCGTTATGTTCCATTTATTTTTATTACATTTCAAAACTAGTTACATTTCCAGTATTTTAAATACTCAGTATATTTTCAATACATTAAATACTTTCTTTATCTTAAATATATGTTAAATATTTCATTAATGCGTTTTTTTCAGTATGTTTTAAATATGGTTAATTATCAGATATTTAATTATGGTGTACATATTTTGGGTAGTTGTTTCCCCCTCGATAAACAACTTGATATGTTAAGCATGGGTTGGGGCATTAACAGAACTTTTCCAAGCTTCGAAGAGATTTCCTATATGTTGTGACCAGTTCATCCATTCATCAATGTAAACACCCAAAAACTTGGTGTCATGAGATAACTGAAAAGTGATATTGGTAAATGATGTATCATTTGGTTTTTCATCTGCTGTTAGATAGTTTGCAAACATTTAGCCTGTCCAAGCGAGGGTTGGTTAATACCAAAAGTAAATACCGTAGCATAATACTGACTCTCTGTCGTCTGCCTGCTAAATATGAATCAAACCATTTCAGAGCGTTTCCTCTTATTTCATATTTCTCTAATTTAATTAACAAGATATTATGATCCAGACAGTTGTATGCTTTTTGACAGATCAAGAAACATACCCAGAGCTAGCTGCCGTTTCTCCATCAGACGAATTATGCTCTGTGTATATTGAAAGATTGCCGTTTGTGTTGATTTTTTTTGTAAGTAACCATGTTGATTATCACTGAATATATTACATTCATAGAAAAACTGTATAACTTTATTACACATTTCAGTTTCAAACTTGGGAGTAAGTTTATGGGTCTGTAGTTTTCAATACAATCTGTATCTCCTTTTTTTTTAATGATTGTATAACTGAAAGCTTGAGTTGCGAGGGAAAAATGCCAAAATTCAAGGAATTGTTAATTATGTATGTTAAAACTTATTTAATTACATTTTCTTATCAAACCGGTTGGAATTTGATCTTCTCTACTTGGATATTTATTCTTCAATTTATTTGACATTGCAACCACATCATTACTGGTTATATACACATAGATTGAGGGTTTTCCTCTATTTCACAAGTGAACTGTTCATCATTACTCTGAACTAATTTTGAAGATATTTCGCTGAAATAATTATTGAATTTATTTCATATATATATATATATATATATATATATATATATATATATCTATTGGATGTCACAGTTTTGCCTGTTTATTTTGCCGGTAATTTCGTTGCAGATACTCCACATGTTGTATTTCATAGACCTCTGCCCAATCCTCATTGTTTAGTTTTTCAACAAATTTTTGTATGGCTTCCTCAGTGAAACATCTTTTCTGGGTACATTTAATTGGGTTTTGCAGATTGGCTTTACATATAATCATTTGGGCTGTATGATCTGAAGCATGAGTCTCGATTACTTTTGTAATATAATTTTTAAAGATATTGTCAATGCAACATTTGGAACCTAACCTAACCCTCTTTTCAATGTTTAAATAAGTTGAACATAAAATGAAAGACAGTTGACAAATTTCTTAAACAAATGTTGTCCATAAAAACTGAAGACATACAAGTCGTGCTCAAGGTTGGGCTCTACCCTACTTGGGCACGTCTCAAGTCACACAAGCGCTGTAATCTGACGTTCTGCTCGAGATTCGTTTATAGTATACACACCCCATGATACAACAAAATAGAAGATATTATGATCTCTAGCCGTTCGACATATCGTTCGCCGCGCGCATGACGTCACGCAGAGAGTACAATTTAAAACCGTGAGCACGGGCTAATGCATTTGATGTAATAGAACTTGCGTATGATGCGTTGCTAATGCATTTTCAAGGAAAATGAGAATGTTTCAGGGTGAATGAGATATTATTAGTATTATAAAGGCAAAGAGAATTCATGTAAAAGTGTTATATGGAATCGGAGAGCCTACCAGAGCATACAATAATTCTAAGATCTGATTGAAATCTGTTTGCTCACTTCGTAAAGTAAATAATTACTGTACTGATACGAAAAAAACGTATTATACTTTTTGGATGTTTTGACATGATTTTATAACCATTTAAATTTGTAAATAAATATAAGGAATAAAACAATTAGCAAATTTTAATACTTAATGGGTTGTTTATTCCAAAATAAGTATACTACAGAACAACAATAAAGTACAACTCAGACACTGTGGAGCATTCTTCAAAATAATAATAATAATGAAATTGTTATTGGTAATAACAAAATATCAAATTAAGATTTAAAAATATTTGTCAACTTGGATTTAAGAAAAGATTTATTTATTACGGGAAAACCCCTCCAACTGTTATAATACAATAAGGACAGGTATAAAGAATGATACAGCATAACCAATTAATTTGAAATGCATAACACTTTCCATGTAGCTACAGGTAATAAACAATACTTATATAAATAAAAAAAATTAAGAACACAACATAACTCTACAAATCACAGCCCTAAGCAATATTTGAACTGGCCCAAAGACGTATTGAAATTATCAAAATTAAAGCTATTCAAAAAGCACAGATATCTATTTATAGGACTCATAGCACCATATGTTGTTCTATGAAAGGTAACTTGATGGCGAAGACCCTGACAAGGAATGCTAATCCCCATATGACTCAAAAGATCCGCACAATCAACCTGTCCATTTAGGAGTTTAGATATAAATATAGCCCCCAACATATCTCTACGATTACCAAGAGGAGCTAGTGACATGTGTTTTTCAATTTCAGCATAATTAATATGGTATTAAATTGATCTTCGTGTTTAGACAAACGGATCCACTCCCGTATCATTTTTTTGTCTTTTGGAAAGGTAAAAAAGCTGACATTGTGTGCAAAGCCTTTCACGTGATTGTCTGAATTACAACCATACACTACAGTCACTACACATCTCATTTTGACTAATTTTTGCCAATTTTCAACAATAAAAATGTAAAATTAACTGACATAAACATATCCAATAATGTAAACTGCAAACTAATTCAAGGCGTTCACTCTCGGCGTGACGTCAGAGCGGAGGGGCCAGCATGCGCGAAATCATATCTTCTATTTTATTGTATCATGTACAGACCCTGTCTCCAGTCGGGCTCAAGCTCGAGACCAACCCCAAGACGTGACTGTACGGGCATTTAGTGACTGACGATATAGAGATAGTGACCTTGAGCCAGAAAGCGAACACGATACGGAATCGGAGATTGATGAAGTAGAGAACAGTGATGAATTGGAAAAAGGAATTTGGAGTGTGATATTCAGACACGATACGGAATCGGGGATTGATGAAGTAGAGAACAGTGGTGAATTGGAAAAAGGAATTTGAAGTGTGATATTCAGAAAGGTAGGGGGCAAGTAAAATTAAGAAGACAGTTCACGGTTTTATTATGGAAAAAATAGATCTAAATGGTCGACAGTTCCACCCACCAACTAATAGAACAAAAAAAAACATAATCTAATTAAATTTTTGCCCGGGCGAAAAGGCCCATCAAAATGTGGAGATATTGCTGATCCTCTGCAAATTTGGGGCTTGCTTTTTTCAGAACAAGGGTTGATAATCGATTACAAGAATATTATAATGGTACAATTTGTTATTTCTTTAAGATTTAGTTTCACTATCTACCTGTCAATAACGGGAGACAACTCGACCCTACCTCAATCCTCTTCTGTTTGATGTGAGAAAAATCAGTGGATTGTTTATTTTTCAAAATCTAGTTGGTAAATATCATCAGTCATAATTTAAACTTCAGCTAAAAATAGTAATATATACTTTTAATCAGAGTTTTATATAGAAAATAAATTATGAATCTTACGATTTTTTATTACTCATTTTTTTGTTTATTGGCTAAACGAAAGTTGATACTCCATTTTCGTCAATTATTTGCCATTAAAAAACTATACACAACAATCACTAGAATTTTACCATTGGGGTAATGGGACAAAATTATTCATTTCAATCAAATAACTTTGAACGTTCATAAATATTAGAATACAATTTTAGTTGGCAACTTATAGATGCGCAAACCCAGAAACTTTTAAACACCTTCCATGTTATCAAAACTCGGAATTGAATTGTTTTCTAATTATTTGCATTCAAAACAATACATTTATGTTAATTTAAAATAGTTTGAATACTTTCTGTTTTAATCCTGCAAACTGTATTTGTTACAAATGTAGGTTCTATCTCAATCGAACGTCTCTACCCAGAAGAGCATGATACACTTCTCGTCTAACGGGAAATCCGTATGATCACGAGCTTACGAATTATTTGTGTGTAGGAATGTCCGCAGGCATATCGTCCTTCACTTCGTCCCCAGATTGGCTTGTTTGTAAACAAGACACCTGCGATTCGCACAAAATCCGGTTATAACTGGATTTAAGAAAGAAACTTTTTATTCTGTTTGAACAGTGTTGCCGATTTTAATTATATTCATAAATTGCTTGTTGTTCGAGTATGTGATCTACGTAGGATATGTTATTTATTTTCAAGGTTTCATAAACTTCGTTCATATACAATATGTCTCACTAAGTTGGAACCATATGGAATACTTTTTTATTATTAATTTTAACACAAAAAATTATTCTTCATAAAAAGTTCTGCATTGTCTAAAACTGCATACGCAACTATCATATCAATTTTTTGAGTCGTATACAAGGTTTGTCAAAAAATATGAATTTTATTCAAGAGTAACCTTTATTTTCGAGAATATTGATAACTGTTAAAGTGATCAAAATATAATCTATTGTTAGATATCCAATATTTTCCATCTACCATGAAAAAACAAATTTTATTTTTGTTAACTTCTCCCCGTGTTAGCATTGGACATTTACCGATGAACATTTAATCTAGGATACTCTGATAAATTCTGTATATTAGCTATTTGCGTATAGAACGATATTTGATCTATGATGCACTGACAATAAACGTCAAATCGTTAGATTTTATAAAATACAAGTGATCTGAACAGAAATAATTAAACTCTCAATACACGAACTTTATTCGACATAATTCAAGATAATTATGACAACGTAGAAAATTATTATGTCAAATAAAGAAACATTCGCGACAAATATTAAAACTAAGTATGTGTTCACAAGAACCGTTAAAAACGCTAAACTGTAAATAACCAGCTTATCAAATATACTACAACAAGAAATGGCGGCTCTATTAACTTTTGAAGATTAAATGGAAAACGTTTTAATTGTTGGAGAAAACTAATTCTTTAATGTGATATTTGGACGTAATTATTAATTATAATAAACATTTTCAATAACAATTGTTAATATTCTTAAAAATAAAGGTACTTTACTCCGAGGGTCAAACAACTCGATAAATATGGTGTACACTACGAATTTTTAAATACTTAATTGCATTTGTAAGTCCTTTAATTATTTTAATTCCCTGTTAATTACTTTTCCAGTCTTTTTAGTACGATTACTTTTTAATTATTTTAATTATTTTTTCAATATTTTAAATACTTTGTATTTCAAATACATTTTAAGTATTTTAAATACTTTTTAAGTGTCTTAATTATTTTTCAAGTATTTTAATTATGTTCAAATTATATTAATTACTTTTTCATTACATTAATTATTTCTTCGTTACTTCAAATACTTTCCAAGTATCAGATAAAATTGTTGAGTTCGTATTTATAGGAGAGGCTAGGTTGTTAACCAGTTTCGTCAGCATGAGTTCGTGGCTTTGGTGATAGATTCACATTTTTAAAGTTTGAAGTGAATATGGCAGGATTAGGAAACAAAGGTAAGTGTTATCAATAATTCAAATAATATGAAGGCCTTTTCCCAAATCTTATTGATATAACTGATGAAGATGAACAGAAAAAATATTATGGGTTCTATTACAAAAGCTGTAAGAGCTTTTGTTTGCTAACGGAAGTCAAAAAAACTCTGTTGTAAATTGGAAAAGAGCTTGGGAAACTTGAGAAATATAATGAACAAAATGGTGGCACTTCTCTATTTGCATAGACTTTTACCGAGAAACCAATGACTGCACCAATACCATCTCGTGCAATACAGAAAAAAATTGATATAAATACATGTGGAAAGAATCTTGAACATATTTTGAGGAATTATATAAAGAATATAACTCAATTAGAAAGAACAAAACTTAATTGTGAGGATACAAATATGGAAATAAATATAAAAGTAAAAGTATTGCGTAATACATTGACAAATGATGATTCAAATGATTGATCTGCAATTACAACAAGTATAATCACTTGTTTTCTTTGTAAAAAAGAACTGAAGATATCGAATATCTGTAATGCAGAGGCCGTTCATATTGGACAGTGTCCAATTTTTATAAACATTTAAACAATCATTTGTTGGATGATACTTACACCGATGCACCAAGTGTTCAGAGGAAGCGTCAACATAACACATTAGACAATTTCATGAAAGTACAGAATATTTCTTCTGGAAATGAAAAGCAAACATTAACTTTAATGATCGAGGTCAGATCCGACATAGCTTCTGAATGGGAGGGCAAATGTAACACCTTATCTACACTATCCAACACCAACATAGAGACTAATGAGTCCAATTCAAATGTTTGTTAAGCAGTGAAGTTGGAAAGAAGATTTCTGTTCATCTCTGATCATTCAATTTGGAATGTTTGTCTCCAGTTTCTCAGATTTTTTAACAATGAACAAGTAAATAGAAAACCACAAAATGCAGTAAACCGGAAAGGCGTAGAAGGAGGAAGCCTTATTGATAAATTCTGAAAATCAAGAGAGCATCTTTTAAACCAAATTGTTGGAATCATCTGCAGTCAACCAGAACATCTGACTAGAGAGTTCAGAGCCTTCAATACTAATCTCAACATGAGTAATTCCAAGGTACTCGAACTCATGATAAAAGTCACCGACAAAAATAAAAATCAAGGAGAGAGATATAATGAAAAAATTAAACTGTTTTGAAAACATCTGTATAACTGGTGGTTGCTTACTATATGAAACTCTCTATAGCAATATGAAAGAAAGCTTACCTTCCCTTTCAACAGTAAGAAAAGACCTAATAATGACTTCAACATAAATGAGGTTCGAAGATATATCTTGTAAAACAAAACTACTCGCTGAGAGTTTTCATAAGTGAAAATGCAACTACGATAACAAGTTAGTAACTACCTATTCACTTCTTTTTTTTCAAATTCAAATATTTCAATTTTTGGAAAGATCCAGTATGATGCCAGGAACAATAATATTGTCACTTTGCTACTACATCCTATAACAGGACTGCCAATAACAGGCGTATTTTCAGCTACCAATGCTAAGAAGATTGATAAAATATTTGAAAATAATAAAAAATGCAGTTACGTATATTTAATAATGGCACAACCATTAGTACGAAATGCAGCTGCATTTTGGGTGTGTTCATTTGGAAAAGCCAATAATTTCAAATATTTTGATGTACCAAGTAGATGGATTATGATGGAAAAACTGGAAAAAGAGTGTGTGAAAAAATCAATAAGAGTAAAAGCATTAAAATAAAAAAATTGAAACAGAGTCAAAAAAAAGTTTGAAATATGATGATAGCGAGAATACTGAAATATTTTCAGATTTGGAAGATGCATCGGGAAATATTTCTACAGAAGCCCAATTTCAAATTGAACATTGCTATGCTGTAGCATATTATGATAGTGGGTACATTGGCCGCATATTAGAAACAAATGAAGTTAAATGAAAACTGAAATTTTTAAAATTTGATCTATACAGGTATATCTGGCCGCAACTGGAAGATATACAGTTAATAAAAAACACTTTCATTTTTTATGGACCTATAAAGCTGTCGGGTACACGCCCTTTCACCTTTACGGCAGAAACGAAAAAACTGATAGATCTCAAATATACAATATTAAGACAATCATGAGAATTTCTGTTATTATTTTTGTTCCTATTTTTACATATTTTATCAGAGAAGACTGTTTTGTTTGAGTTCCTATTTGTATTTTTTTGTTATTGATTATTTTTTTAATATATCATACCTTCTGTTTCATATGTTGCATTTTTCCAAATGCATGATGCATTGACTGCAGAATATTGAATGTTCATTATCCATGAGTACATATGCCTTAAATTATGAATCTAAAAAGTGCTAGCCATTTTGACGATCTTTGTCAGTTCGCGAATGATATGACACAATTTTATAAGTAATTATTAGTTTCAATTCGAATTAAGTATTCTTGTATACCTCCAATATTTTCCATCACCTGAAGTGATTGTAAAGGCATTTTATTTAGTTTATGACTTACAATTACTTCATTGGTGATAAATGTTTCTGCTGGTTTCATTGAATGTTTGAATATTTTTCATTATTTACCGAGTTATTTACCTAGATAAAATATTCTCATTATTTCTTCTTCTCACAGTGCATCTCCTATCGGAGGTTTGCTATCATCACAGCAATCTGGACCTTGTGTACTGCAGCTCCACTTTTCACCAATCTTTCCCTGAACTATCAGTTAGAGAAGTGTGTATTTCTGTCCTCTCATTATATGACCCAGGTATTGAAGCTTTCTTTTTATCATGTTGTTAATGATTTCACACTCCTTCTGCATCACTTTCAGCACTTCGGCATTAGTAACTCTATTGGTCCAGGGAATGCGCCACATTCTACGGTAACACCACATTTCGAATGCTTGTAGTTTGTCGATGTGGTTTTTCTTGAGGGTTCATGCTTCAACTCCATATAAGAGAGTGGAAAAACGTAACAACACAGCATCCTCATCCTAAGTCTCATGTTAATATTTCGACTCGTAAATAACTTCTTCATCTTTGCAAATGTTCTGGCTGTCTCTATCTTCGTTCTTATTCCTCTTGTCTGGTCACCCGATTGTTCTATCCAGGTTCCTAGATATTTATATGTCGACACATTCTCTATCGTGGTGTTTGCCACCATCAGGTTCGCATGGTTCAGAGCTTGAGGGAATTTATTATTTAAAAGGGTTAAAAACCGCTCATTACAGGCATTGCTTGAATAATGGTGATTTCACTAGGTAGTTATTGGTGGAAAAATATTTTCATTACTTTAATTATCTTTTAAATACATTTTAATTACTTTATAAATATTTAACTACATCTTAATTACTTTAAATACTTCTTAATTCCTTCCATATATCTTAAGTATATTTTAATTATTATTAAGTATTCCGATTACTTTTTAATTAGTTTAATTACTCGTTACTTTTTAATTACTTTAAATACTTTCAAATATTTTGGTTGCTTGCAAGTATCAAATATTTTAAATATGGTGTACACTTTTATGGGACTTGTTTGCCCCTTGCACTCTTAAGTAAAATTAATATTTTTTTACAAACCTTGTATAAGGCTCAAAAAAATTGGTATCAGATGGTTGTATTTTAAATTTTGGAACATGCAGAACTCCATATAAAGAATAAGTTTTTTTCCTAAAATTAATAATAAAAGTTTTCTATATGGTTCCCCCCACTTAAGCTACGGTTTCCTAGGAAAGCGGTGCCGTACTAGAGTGGTCGTAATAAAACGCTGTCCGTGCATTTTATATGTAAGCGGTTTTTTAGAGAACGGTAGCCAACACCGTCATGCAAAATAGCCGCAGCGCTACCATCGAGACGGCCGGCATAGCGGCGAGAAACAGTGAATGCAACGTTTTTGTACATTATGGTGAGAGACTTCAAGCATATTTTTGGTGGTATTTGTTGGATTTTTCAAATTATGTCTGGCAATAGTACTAATAATAAAAATTTAGATTGGACAATGGAGGAAGACGAAATTTTAATTGATTTTGTGAGGAGTCATGAGTCCTTGTACAATATAAAATGTAAGGACTACAAAAAAACACAAATGAAACTTAACCTTTGGGTGGAAATGGCAGACATATAAAAAATAAAACAGGTACGTACTACTTTTACATAATTTTTAATGATGGTATTTTTATAATGCATTAATACAGGATAAAGTATTTTCAATGTTGCACAAGAAGATTGTTTTGCCATTCTACCTGACCTGTCCCGTTAAAATATGTTCTAAATGCATCACGAATTTGTATAGGTGACTTTCGAGCACAAATATTGGTTTCGGCCATTGGAAATAAATTTTGGGTTGGTAATAGTGGAAGATTGTCATCCATGGCACCTTCATTAGGAGCAAGTATTTTAGATTCTCTTAAAATATTGTACAAAATACAGGCAGATATAACTAGCTTATCGGTAGTTACAGGTACGTACTACTTTTACATAATTTTTAATGATGGTATTTTTATAATGCATTAATACAGGATAAAGTATTTTCAATGTTGCACAAGAAGATTGTTTTGCCATTCTACCTGATCTGTCCCGTTAAAATATATTCTAAATGCATCACGAATTTGTATAGGTGACTTTCGAGCACAAATATTGGTTTCGGCCATTGGAAATAAATTTTGGGTTGGTAATAGTGGAAGATTGTCATCCATGGCACCTTCATTAGGAGCAAGTATTTTAGATTCTCTTGAAATATTGTACAAAATACAGGCAGATGTAACTAGCTTATCGGTAGTTTCCGGTGTAGTTGCAATGGGCTGGAAAAAAATTCTGAAATATGCACAGAGTATTCCAAAGGAGTTCTCAGTTGTTCGTCTTGCGCGAGATAGTCTATAGTTATATAGGGCTTTAGAGTGATCAATTAATGATTGTCTTCTCGGATATGGTTTCATCAAATTTTCATGTAGTGCAAAAGCTTCGTCTCCAAGAATGATGTACGGTAGGCTAATATATGTACCTGGAAGTGTTTGCGGAGGGGGTATATTGAAGTCATTATTCTGAAATTTCCTTCCAAATTGACTTTTCAAGAAAATTCCAGCATCCCCTTCTCTACTATAAGAACCGATATTTATCGCTATAAACTTGCAATCTGCATCAACAATTGCTAGCATAACAATGGAATAAAATTCTTTATAATTAAAAAAAGCAGATCCACTGTTTTTAGGTGATTTTATTCTTATGTGTTTGCCATCTATGGCACCCACGCAGTTCGGAAAGTTCCAAGACGACATAAAGGTAGTTGCATTTTTTTTTAATTGATCCATTGTTGGAGACGGCATTACCACATTCAGTAGTCTCCTGACTATGCTAGCGGCCACCTGTTTTATTATAAAGCTTATCCATGAATGACATATTCTGAACTGAAAAGCTAATGATCTGAAGGATTCCCCTGTTGCAAGATACCTAAAAAATAAAGCGAACTTAGTTTTGTACACTCGACTCTAATATAAGACAAAGCTTTGGCTTAAAAAGACTATGCACTTTAATGTTTTATTGTACAAAACTCTGAAGTAAATGAACTTTATTTTGTAGATACCGAGTGCAGTAAAAGGTGGGCTTATGTGCGGGACTACTACGTCAGATGAAAGGGAAAACCAGGCACAGGTTTTCCCGGTGAAGCTGCAAAAAAAAGAGCTGAACTACTCTCATTCTTGGATAGCTACTGCTCCATAAAGAGAAGGTAAAATCTAAAATTTACATAAATGATTACTATTATATACATTGTTTTTTTAATTCAGCACTATCACCAATATTGGGAGTTTGGAAGAAAATACCAACATCGCTGACCCAGACGATTTTTCACAAGAAGACCTAGAGAAGTCCACACAGGATGAAATTCTTGCTCCTCAAAGGGAGATACCTTTAAAGGAAGGTAACAATATTAAAGACAGGGAAAAGCATTGTGGAAGTTCCAAAATAGCAAAAAGGCAGAAAACTTTGTCAAATTCTGAGGAACGCTTGAAACTTCTTAAGACAATAGCTGACAAAGGCCAACAATCCGACACACAAGATGAGATCGATCTTTTCTTTGCTTCTATGGCGAAAAGTGTAAAAAAGTTACCTGAAAAGGAACGAATTTATCTAAAATTACAAATAGGCACCATAGTTGGAAATGCCGAATTAAGATATTTTGTGCGGCAAAACTGTACAGACCTTAGCCGACCAACCTCTGCTACACCTAATGAGAGGAGTAATTACTCTGACTATTATCTAAACGAAGGCTCTACAGCTTCATGTACTCCTGTAAATAACTTTTCTGACTCATCGGCTGTACCTTTTTACTTTCCCCAGATAACACAGGAAATTTTTTTATAACTAATTTGTGAAAAATTTATATAATTACAACTTACCTTAGAAATAACAAAGTTTTTGCTCAGGGGTTATTGGAGTCTTATTTCTGTTACATGGTTTTGAGGTAATATCTTCTTTAATGTGGTTTAATACGTAATCAAATAATATTGGTGTCAGGCGAAAATATTCCCTGAATTTTACATCATTGACTTGAAGATGGCGGCGTATTAAAACTTCATAAACGCCTTCGGTTCTTCGATTTTTATAAATTTCAGATTCTTCCGACCTTTTGGCATCTTCATCCGATGAAGACTCTTCGTCATCCAAAAATATTAACATCGCGATATCAAAATCATTCATTTCAGGAGCGCGACTTTCCCCGGCAAAAAATTATTTCGAACTATTCTAACTTTACAACTATTGTCACCGCTATGTCGTCCATCATATTCGTTGACGATAAAAATTATTACGGCCGCTCTAGTACGGCAACGCTTTCCTAGGAAACCGTAGCTTTAGTGAGACATATTGTATATTGATTGACATGGTTCAAAAGGTCTGCGCCAGGATAGCTGAGAAGTACTTATTTCTTCCGCCTTCTTATTGCAGACACAATTGGTATCCACTATCCTTTTCTGTTACCGAGTGAAGTTATCCACGGAATTTTTTTAACCATTCACGAATATTTTTTTACAAGATAAACTGTAGTTTTGCAAAAAAATGTTTATATAGGAGATATTACTACCAAAAATTAAAGATTAAGTGAATAAAAAGTTTTCAAATAGTTGTTCTTGTACATATTTCACGATTCTGAATCAAAGACCCAAAAATAAAAAAAAATATTCAACTATTACAAAGAATACCTAATTGGGAATCAATTGACAAAAAATTGTGATGTACCTAAGTATTTTTTATAACGTCAAAAAAAATTCATCGATTGTGCACCGACGCGCATCGTTCGTTTTGAACTCGAAGCTCCAAAATTTCTTCAAATTTTCTTCGACTATTTCAAAGGACATTTAATTACGACCCAATTAACGAAAAATTGTGATGTAAGTATTTTTCATAACGTCAAAAAAAAATCATCAAGATTACGATTGTGCGAAAGCAAGATGGATAAAATAGTTGAATTTTTGTTTTTAGATTTTCCTTGGTTAATGAGATTAAAACCACAGTGAACTGTAAAATATCTCTTTATTTTATTAACATTGTTATACCCTACCATAGAGAAAGAAACATTAAGAGAGTGTTCGTTCCCATATAAACAGCTGGCATCGCGTCGATCTCAGCGCACCCCTTGCGGGGAACAGAAGTAATTCTTACAGGCGGGGTATTTAAATTTGGTAGTTTGGATTATGGGTAGGTAAATTTTACAGTTTGTCTTAAAATTGTTTATTATATAATTATTTCATTCCAAAAAATTATATTTCATTTTTGTAATGAAATAATAATAATAAACAATTTTGAGACAAATAATTTAGGTAATAAATAATAAAACAGCACACATTTAAAAATTTTATTAACCTGCACATAAAATAAAAACCAATTAATAAAATATTTGTTTATTATACATAGGTCTGTTATTTATACATGTTATTACATTGATAACTTTAAAACTATTATTCTAATAGTTAACGATAATATTAAAGTACAAAAACATCTGATTAAATTATCAGTTACAATAATCAAAAAATTTAAATTTTCAATAATATCTCCTATTATTAAAACAATTATTCTAATATCACTTAACAGTGATTCCACACAATTTTCAAAGTTATTTTTCCTACCACACGCACTATAAATAGACATTTATACGACTGTACATTTTTCAAAAAAATTCTATTGCAGCCTCCGCCATCCCTATAGCTGCCCAGCTCTCACCTTTTTTTAACTTTTTTATTTCAGAAAACAAGAAACTTCACATTTACTTTCTTTAAATTAATTAAACATGTGAATAAGAGGAAACCTACAGTTGTATAAATAATACACAACATAAACATATACTTAGCGAAAACTAAAAGTAAAAATGGCACACTAGCTTGAATATTAAATAATGTTTTAAATTGGTAATACAAAACATGAAAAAACTATTATTATCTATATCATTAATTTACCATACAGTTACATATTATTATTAATCACAAAATTACATATTTCTACTCAAATTACTGCATTATACATATCCAATATTACCTCAAATATTTTAATAAAAAGCATTTCAAAAGTAGATTCCCCTTTACATGAAGACAGGAACAGGTCTGAAACAAAAAAAAATTAAACGCAGTACATTGTTAACAAAAAATAATTATTATTTTTGTTTGTTAGTCCTCTTACCATCATTATAATATTTTTTAATTAATAAGGAGACACAAACTTTTATGAGTTGAGAAAATACGTATGATTTATGTTCTCGACAAGTGAACCAATCAAAATTTATATGACTTTTTGCAAAGAGTTCAGTTTTTTCAGTAATATTTTCTACATGACCTAAAAGTGGTAGGAAATGATAAACAATGTCATGCAGAATGGAAAGAAATTTTACGACTTCTCGTTGAACATAAATTAGACGTGTTTTATCACCATTTTCTTTGAAGGAAGTGAAAATATGGTGAACATCTAAAATATCTGTTTGCAAATTAACCTTACATTCTGCGCAATTAAAAGTTGTAATTTTTTTAACAACGAAACCAGAAACGTATCTTATTGCTTGAGTATCAAAATTTGAATCATTTAATTATATATCTAAAAACGGGAATTCAATATTTTCCAATTCATTAATGGTATTAGAAGTTAATGGTTTTGGTTCATTATGAAAATTTAAGAAAGAATGTAAGTTGTCTATTAAACTGATATCATCTGCTTCACAATTTGTGTTGTAGTTCTTGGCAGAAACTAAGCTTTCTTTTCACGGGCAATACTGTATTTTCAAAAGTATTATTATTATTATCTTCAATTACTTTTGGTGGTGTACCTATGATGGAAGGGTTGCAAAGGTAAAGCAAATTTATTTAGTCTTTTGCATAATGAATTTGTAAATGCCTCATCATCAAAATTATCTTCACACAACCTTTGATCTTTTGATGTATAAGGAAATTCTAAAATTTTGTACCACTGTTCCCTTTGACTAATGTCACATGGAAATTTGAAAAATGTTTTGTTCTTAAACTCCAAATTGCGAAGCGGCCAAAAATATGTATTATTACAATTTTTTGCTATACAACTACGACGAATTTTACCTGGTGGTGACCTTTAAAGGTTCACTTAATTTTATTTACTTTATTAAAACTAAATCCTAAATAAGTTAAAAAATACTCACTCTTGTATTGTCTTCTTTTTCGGAATTGTTATTTTTGACACTATCACTTAGCATTTGACAAATAGAAACCAGATTCACACCAACCAATGTAAGATTGGTTTTGTATATTTTCATTTTTAATGACGTAAAAGTTAATATACTAGGATATTTTATAATATTTATCCACATTAAAGGCGATGTTTTGAAATGTATTGAAATTTATGATATTTTGTTCTATATTGTTTATTTAAAACAGTCTTGTAGTTCGCGACAGTAGAGACTCCATGCGCGGGGAACTTGCGCAGAAACGCTGTGCCACATACCGCCTATGCGTCTCTTATATTATCATTTGTCTATGTACCCTATATAATAGTTGACAGTTAAGTCCGCTGAGCCCGTTTTTGTCTACTGTCTGTTTCTGTGTAGCCGAGCCTTTATTTGTAAGTCATATGGATAGATAGTAGTCGAATGTCAAGTAGTAGAATAAGACATTATTTTTAGTGCTGTCATTACTTTTTCATATAATCTGATATACAGTAATAAAGTATATAATGTTGACATCAAAATAGTCAGTCTCTCCCCTTTTAGTTACAACAAAGTGGTGACGAGGATAAAAACTATTAAAACAAAAAGAAAAATCACCGAGTCCTATCCATACCGTAAATACACTCAGAGATACGTCGAATCATGCAGTCCGAAGATCTAAAGGCAATATTGTCCATAATGGCTGAAGTTTTACGCCAAAACGGGGAAATTATCCAATCTAGGAAGTCGAATCAGTCAATTCAACCAAACGTCAATGTGGTGTCAAATTTCGAATACTTCTACGACAGTAAGGAAACGTTTCGTCAATATCGTAAGCGTATCGGAGGCAACATACGAAAGAGTGGTCGAATCAGCACTAGCGTATGAAACATCCAAAATCGATTGTCGAGAAATGTTAAATTCAAATCAATGTTTGCAAAATACATCTGCCAATACAGATGTTAATAGGATTTCACGTGCGCGTTCACGTTCTGAAAATAGAGAATCGACGAACCGTTTTCAACGTTTCTGTCCAAGTGATCGCTCTCCATCACAGACTCGTCAAAAATCGCGAATAAACTTTAAAGTACTTGGAATCGAGCGGAACTGTCTTCGATGTGCTAGAACAAATCATAGGTCGAATAATTGTCAGTGTCTCGTGAAAAATTACGTTGTAGTGCCTGTTCAAAAGCAGGTCACGTCAAAAAGGTTTGTTTTCGTATTTAATGAAGAGACAAGTAGATTCTCAAGTCAAAAATGCTGAAGTGGATCCTGAAGAGATAGCCGAATCAAATTTTTTAGATGATCTTGTAGGTGTGAATAAAATATATGACATTTTCTCGTCTAAGCTGGAACTTACAACAAACGATGCGGTAAAATTTTTCACATAGGTATGTCTGAATTTGGAACATGATCAAAAGTTTGAAGTTGATTCAGGATCGGCATTCACCTTACTTCCGTTTCGTGATTTTGCCAAATTGAATTTCAAAGGTGACGTTAAACGGACTGATGTACGATTTCGTTCATATACCCATGGTATTTTTAAACCGCTCGGTTGTGCTGTTATTCCTGTCAATTATGAGGGCCACACGTCAGATGTATTATTATTTGTGGTACCTGACCATCTCAGTCCGAACTTAGGTGTAGATACGTCGATTAAATATTGATCTCAAACGTCTAGATATGTCAAAAGATAATACTGCATCTGTCAATTCATTGGAAAGGACACCCCTGAGTCAATAATGGAAGAATTTGCCGACGTTTTCGAACAAAAAGTGGGGTGTATTCAACATTTTACGTGCTCATTAAAACTGAAGAAAAATGCCAGGCCAGTATTCTTGAAAGCCAGAGACATTCCTTTCGCTCTTCGCAATGCAGTCGATAAAGAATTGGACGAATTAATTGCAAACGATATAATATATCAAGTGAATCATTCAGATTGGGGTTCACCGTTGGTTCCAATTCCAAAAGCAAATGGCAAGATTCGCTTAGCAGTTGGTTATAAAGTCGCTGTCAACAAACAGCTACTCGACGCACATTGTCCTATTCCACGATTCGCTGATGTTGTGAATAAACTTTGAGATGCCAGTGTGTTTTGTACACTCGACCTATACAAAGCCTACCTTCACGTTCAAGTCGATAAACAAAGTCAAATGATTCAGACAATGTCAACACATTGAGGAGTCTTCGCCATGAAACGTCTGAGTTTCGGAATAAAGTCTGCACTATATGAATTCCATCGCGTTCTACATCAAATACTATCCGGATTGGAAGGTGCTACAGCATATTTCGACGATATCATCATATACGGGTCAAATAAAGAAGATTGTTTGTCAAATCTAATCAATTGTCTAAATCGCCTACGCTAATATGATCTGCACCTACCCCGACCGTGAAAAATGTAAATTTTTCAAGACGTCAATTACATACCTTGGATTTGTTATCGAGCACAACAGCATCAAGAAATGTCCTGAGAAAGTTCGCGCAATTATAGATGCTCCACCACCAAGTGATACTGCAGGAGTACGAAGATTTTTGGGAATTACCACTTACTACGCCAAATTTATTCCAAATTTTTCATCCCTGACATTTCCTCTAAGGTGTCCGCTCCTCAAAAATACAAAGTTCATATGGTCAAAATCGTGTCAAAAATCGTTCCTTCGATTGAAGAAAGAAATTGCCAGCGATCGTGTTTTAATGCCGTTCAACCCATATTTGCCAGTTTTACTCATTTGTGATGCTAGCCCTGTAGGTATAGGTGCTCTCTTGTCACATGTCGTAAATGGTCAGGAACGACCAGCAGCTTTCGCCTCGAGATCACTAACAGTAGCCGAAGGAAATTATAGTCAATTGGACCGCGAAGCTTTAGCGATTATATACGGAGTCAATAAATTTTACATGTTTCTATTTGCAAGAAAATTCACTCTAGTCACAGACAATAGACCTTTAAGTCGAATATTTCACCAGGGTGCTAAACTGCCAATTCTTTCTGCTTCAAGACTCCTACGTTACGCCACAATTCTTAGTGGATTTGATTATGTCATCAAACACAAAAATGCAGTAGAAACCGCCCATGTAGATTATTTTTCGCGAGCTCCATTACAGTCAAACTTACTTGCTTTAAATGAAGATGACATCATTCAACAGCAATGTATCAATCAGATATCAACCGACGTGTTAACAGCCAAAACCATCGCTGCTGCTACGTTGCAAGATAGTAAGCTATCAAAATTGATTAAACTAAGGAACGGAGAAAATCAAGAGGAAAAATACTCACTACAGGAAGGCGTAATATTCAAAGGAAATCGAGTCATGATTCCTGACACCCTTCGAGCCTTAGTATTTTCAGAACTACATGCTACCCACGTCAAGGCCTCCAAAATGAAAAGTTCATGTCGAAGATATTGCTACATTGACCGTGACATCGAATCTTTCGTGAAGAGTTGTGATGCTTGCACTTCAACTGCTTGCGCCCCATCCGCTGCACTTTTACATCCGTGGGAAGAGCCAAAATCAAATTTCCAACGTTTCCATATCGATTACGCAGGTCCAAAAGATGGTTATTACATTTTCATTCTGATTGACGCTAAATCAAAGTGGCCGGAGATAAGATTGTCAAAATCCTCAAAGACATCTTCAGTGTCCATGGCTTGCCAGAAATAATTGTGTCCGACATTGCCACAATTTTTACTAGTTCCGAATTCGTAAAATTCTGTGAGACAAATGGAATTTTTCGCGGTCTAATTGCACCGGGACATCCTCAAACAAACGGTGGTCAAGCTACGTCCAATTTTTGAAACGAAAATTGGATGCTATGAAGTCTGAAAATGGGTCAATGCAATCGAAAATTCAAGAAATATTATTTCGATATCGCGCTACCCCTTTACGTTGTGATAAGACACTTGCAGAACTATATTTAGGTCAACAGATCCGCACAAGATTGGATCTACTCAGGCCGATCAAGCCGCCAGACTCGAAGAAATCTTCATGTCTTTCGTTACGCTCATGCTTGAGGTCATTTAATGTGAGAGACAGAGTTCTCGTGAAAATGTTCACCAGTGGGAAAGAGACATGGAAGTTAGGAGTTATTTTAGAGACATTCTGGAGACTACACTACAGAGTAAAGTTGGATGATGGCTATATACTAAAACGCCATGTCAGAGATCACACGTCGAGTTACCTTCGCAAATCCACCAGGCGAGTACCCTCCAGTTAGAGAGCAACCAGTGGCTAATCCCTTCAATAAAGGATGTTCGCCGACTCGCAATTCAACCGTGACTGTCATTCCTTCGCAAACCAGCGTTGTACAATAAACGTAGTAACGTCTCTCCGGTTGGAGAAGTCAGACCGCCACCGCCAGGGAATGTTACAGTTCCAGAACCACCCCCTGTAGCACGAACAGAAACTGCGACTCATCAACCAGTGCGTGATCGTCCACAGCGTAAACGTCATCCACCTAAATACTTAGATGATTTTGTTCAATGACTTCTTTTTTTATTTCAATTAGTGTGGGAGATTGTTATACCCTATATAATAGTTGACAGTTAAGTCCGCTGAGCCCGTTTTTGTCTACTGTCGGTTTCTGTAACCGAGCCTTTATTTGTAAGTCCTATGGATAGATAGTAGTCGAATGACAAGTAGTGAAATAAGACATTATTTTTAGTGCTGTCATTACTTTTTCATATAATCTGATATACAGTAATAAAGTATATAATGTTGACATCAAAATAGTCTCTCCCCTTTTAGTTACAACAATTTTATTAACGTTTTATAACAGTTTTCAAAGTGACATAAAACCCTGTTTATAATTGTATTATGTCAATCAACGATTTCAGGAGTGAAAAATGTTCTAAAAATATCTATTGGCCTTGAAACTTTCAGATTGCCTTGTTTATAACCTGAATTTGAAACATCAAACTCAATTTTTTTCATGCCTCCAGCCATTATCTACAGTTTTGAAGGATTCAAAATCCGCCGGGAACATCGAATTCCCGGACTAGTACATACTTACAAAAGTGACATTTGTTAAAAATTCACTAGAATTGGGGCGTTGATTCTTAATTTTCTAAATGTCAACAAGTTTGACATAAAGAGAAATATTTCGTTAATTTTTTTACTTTTTAAAATGATTTTAATTTGGACTATGGACGAAATGACAAATGTAATGGGCTGGAAATCACAGTTATTTATATTATTTATTTTAGCAATACTAATTGGACAATTGCATTCTGACATATCTACTGTGAGAAGCATACCTTACATACATTAAAATGTCAAAGCAACCGTCAGTATTTAAAATTCACGTGCCAATTTAAAGTTTTATAAAAATGCGATAAGAATTAATAGTGAATAAAAATTTATTCTAAGGTAAATATACAATTAAATTAATATTTTTATTCTCCTAAATATTGAAAGTCATATAGATAAATATAAAATATTCGTAATCTAAATGTTCTGTTATTGTATTTTTAATATCCAATAACATAATTATCTACTTCCTATAATAAGAATTAAGGGTATGTTCGACTTTTAGGATGCATACATTTAAAAAAAACTTGTAGTATTAGAAACTAAAAGAGGTATATATGATATAAGATTATAAATGATCATTTTGAAAAAAATAACAATACATGTATTTTATTTCCGACAGTTTAAACAAATCATTTTGAAAATTGAAATTTGCTTTTGAATTTTCAATTGTGCAGATATCAAATATTGGAAAAATATATAATATTAAATTTTTCAAAGCAAATATTAATAACAATGTTGGAAATATTCGACAATAAATGCTATTGAGTGCTCACTATTTTACTGCACAGTGATTCTACTGTTAATCAATTCAAATAATGATTATCGAAAACACAGTTAAAACAATACACAGTATACACTTATCAAGTGGTCAACATAACTTCACTTACTGCTATTAGAGCAAGTCGGTAACGCGAAATCACGCGATTTTACTCGCATAAAAAGTCAATAAGAGAATAGACAATGAATGTATTAATAAAAATATTCGTACAGCATAGCAAGCGCAATACGTCACGAGCATGTCGAGGTCATCGGTCACGCGAACCTATAAGCTTTTCCCTACAAAAAATCGCCCAACGCGGCTAAAGAAGTTTTCACATGAAAAAATCGAATCATCCACGTTTAAGCGAGAAATCTAATCTTGAAAACGAGTCATAATAGGTTATTATTCTTTTTATTATTATTATTATTATTATTACAATAGAAATAAGGGCTGAGGTAAGAACCTATGAAGCCCATGATCTGAGAACACAAATAAGTGCTTAAACGCCTATAAACATAATCAATGACAAATTAACAATAATTCACAAAATCGTAGTTTTCAAGAATAACCGTAACAACTATACAGCGAAAAAAGATAAATAAAACAAATTCAGATAAATAATAAATGCAACAATGCGCACTATTAACTATTAAATAGAAGTCTATCAATCCTGTTCTTAAATGCGTTAACTGATGGTGCGTCAACAACATTATCAGGAAGATTGTTCCAGACATCAAACATCAAACACTCTGTTTGGTAAAAAGTGCTGTCTTACTCGGTATCTAAAGGACTCCTACTTAAATTTAAATGGGTGACCTCTCAGTCTAAGATCAGTGTTGAATAGAAACATAGATTGAAGATCAACAAAGTTGTGCTTAATGATTTTATAACATAATATCAAGTCTCCCCGAAGTCGACGGTCTTGAAACGAGATGAGATTCGCCCCAGTCAATCGCTCCTCATAAGAAGGCCTTACGCGACCGAATGAAAGTCTAGTAGTCCTCCTTTGCACGTTTTCTAATAAAACTTGGTCGCGAATAAGATCAGGATACCACACAGGACCCGCATATTCTAAAATAGGACGTACGTAACATTTGTACAGTTTACAGTAAGTCTCAAGTGACACTCTAGTGAACGATTTTTGTATCAGATAGAGTCTGGATTTCGCGCGGTTGCATACGGACACAACATGTTCACTCCACGATAAATTTGAGTTCACTAAGATGCCTAGGTCATCATGGCTGGTAACCTTATTTAGTAACTGCCCATTTAAGTTGTATGATAAATTGAGATTGGTCTTGCCAATGTAGAGTACATTACATATGTTCGGGGGAAGCAACCAGTCCAAACACCACCGCTGTATACTGTGTAGATCATTTTGGAGGGTGAGATGGTCTCTTAAAGGGTTAGCAAATATTTTTGTGTCATTGGAGAACTCTCGGCCGACTCTGACTTTAAAAATCTAATTTATATAAAGTCTTCTTTTTGGGACTTTATCGAAGGCCTTGGAGAAGTCCAAATAAATGACGTCAATCGGATCTCTGTTGTCTAAGGCTTTTGTCCAGTCATTAACACAGTGAAGAGGATTGGACATGGTAGAGCGACCTCGAACAAAACCATGTTGGTGAAGAGGTATGATATTTTGTTGAAGAAGGAGCTTAGACATGGCCTCACTAATAATAGATTTCATAATTTTACAAACAATAGGTACCAGGCTTACTGGTCGGTAATTGCTTGGATGCAGTTTATTGCCCTTCTTGAATATAGGAGTAACTGATGCCGATTTCCAGATTGGTGGAATAGAACATTGCGTGAAAGAGGCATTCATGATGATTGAAAGTGGATAGGAAATTGAGTCTGCACATTTTTTAAGAAACATTGCTTGCAAACCATCAAGACCAGGAGAAGTGTTCATCTTGACATTTAATATTTTTTCTTTAATTTGCTGGGGTGAAAATTCAATATTACTAAGGGATTCTAAGACACAAGCACCAAATATTGGAGGCAAAGTGTCATCAATTGGTTCAGAAGTAAAAGCCTCAGAAAAGCTAATGGACGTTTCGGAAGTTTCATAATTAGACAAACATAATACTCCATCACTTTTCCTAAGTAAAGGAACACCAACGAAGTAGACGAAAGACAGGAACGCATGTGCTAAAAAACTTTTTAGGGTTGCCACTATTAGCAATACTTTCCTCGAAACCTCTTCTGGCGTTAGCCAACCGACTAATTATTGTATTAGAGAATCATGTGAGTTAAGAAATATTCATTATTGTTGGTGCTTGTCCACAAATTTCGTTTATGTTTTATCAAATCATGAATTTCACTATTGATCCATGGCTTTAATTTGTTACAGAAAATTCTTCTTTCTCTCGTATTCTCATTCAAACATTTTGTTACTGTGTCATAGAAACATTTCCATAAATGTATACAGTTATTATTATCAGGCAATATGTTATCCCAATTGATGGACGATCGAGTACGATTGACATTTATAAAATTTGTTATTTCGATAGTCATGTAATTCTTATCATCGTCAGCAGCGGGTAAGTTAAGTTGAATATTGACAGTTATTGCTGCATGATCGGACTTACCTATTGGTGAACTGATCTCCAGGCATGATAGCAAACATTCGTCATTGGTTAAAATAAGATCGAGGGTAGAAGGATTATTATTGTGTCGTAAACGAGTAGGTTCGTGGACAACTTGCGTTAAATTCAAGTTTTGGATAAATTGCATAAACAAATTTTTTGCATTATTGCCCTCAGAAATATTTATTATCGGCCAGGATATATCCGGAAAATTGAAATCCTCAATGATAACTAGATTGTCAAGCATGGATAACTCATCCAGTTTAACGTCAGTAAAGCTAGCACCCCCACTTTTTCAAGTTTGAAAAAAAACTTATGTGTAATTTAGAACTAATTTAGGACTAATTTGTACCCAAAAAATTAGAATTTGTACCCACTTAGTATTTTTGAAAAATCACTATTTAAAGTGGGGGTGCTAGCTTGAGCTCAAGCTAACACCCCCACATTGACAGAATCAAATTTTATTGGCATAAATCTAAACTTTGAATTAAGGACTAATTTGTACCCAAAAGATAATAATTTGTACCCACTCAGTTTTTCTGAAAAACCGTTATTTATAGTGGGGGTGCTAGTTTAAGCTCAAGCTAGCACCCCCACTTTTACAAAATCAAATTTTAACAGCATACCTTTAAACTTTGAATTTAGGACTAATATGTACCCAAAAGCGTTTTTTCATTATTATATCATTTTGCTTATAAAAGATGATAGTAAATTAGACCACGTGTTTTATTAATTTCCAAGTGAATCGTTAAAAGATTTGAAATTATCAAAGATAACTAAATATTATTAATTTTCGAATATAGGACTAATTTGTACCCATAAAATTAAAATTTGTACCCACACAGTTTTCCCTGTAAAAGGAGTTTTAATGTGGAAGTGCTGGCTTGAACAAGTCCACCTTTAAAAATCTGATTTCAACAGCATACCTTTAAACTTTGCATTTAGGACGAATTTGTAACCAAAAGCGTTTTTTCATTATCATATCATTTTGTTTATCAAAGATGATAGTAAATTAGACCACGTGTTTTAAAAATTTCCAAGAAATTATCAAAGACAGTGGCGTAACTAGGATGAAGCTCTGGGGAGGGATGAACTACCGGGAGATCTGGGTATCGGAAATTTTTTCAAATTTTAAGCCCCTAAAACTGCATTTTAGCTTTGTTTTTCTTATAAAATTATAGCCTACAGCTCATAGCTTTTAATACATTTCAATAAAGTATAGGTTTGCTGTAATTATGTATTAATTTTTTTTTATTTTTAGGGTTCTGGGGGGGGGGGGTTCTATCCCCCTCATCCCCCCCCTTAGTTACGCCACTGATCAAAGATAACTAAATATTATTAATTTTCGAATATAAATTTGTACCCAAAACATTAAAATTTGTACCCACAGTGGTCTCCCTGTAAAAGGAGTTTTAATGTGGGAGTGCTGGCTTGATTACGTCCACCTTTATAAAATCCAATTTCAACAGCATACCTTTAAACTTTGCATTTAGGACTAATTTGTAACCAAAAGCGTTTTTTCATTATCATATCATTTTGTTTATCAAAGATGATAGTGAATTAGACCACCTGTTTTATTAATTTCCAAGAAATTATCAAAGACAGTGGCGTAACTAGGATGAAGCTCTGGGGAGGGATGAACTACCGGGAGATCTGGGTATCGGAAATTTTTTCAAATTTTAAGCCCCTAAAACTGCATTTTAGCTTTGTTTTTCTTATAAAATTATAGCCTACAGCTCATAGCTTTTAGTACATTTCAATAAAGTATAGGTTTGCTGTAATTATGTATTAGATTTTTTTCATTTTAAGGGTTCTGGGGGGGTTCTATCCCCCCTCATCCCCCCCCCCCCTTAGTTACGCCACTGATCAAAGATAACTAAATATTATTAATTTTCGAATATAGGACTAATTTGTACCCAAAACATTAAAATTTGTACCCACAGTGGTCTCCCTGTAAAAGGAGTTTTAATGTGAGAGTACTGGCTTGAATACGTCCACCTTTATAAAATCCAATTTCAACAGCATACCTTTAAACTTAGCATTTAGGACTAATTTGTAACCAAAAGCGTTTTTTCATTATCATATCATTTTGTTTATAAAAGATGATAGTAAATTAGAACACATGTTTTATTAATTTCTAAGAAATTATCAAAGATAACTAAATATTATTAATTTTCGAATATAGGACTAATTTCTACCCAAAAAATTAAACTTTGCACTCACACAGTTTTTCCTGTAAAATAAGTTTTAATGTGGGAGTGCTGGCTTGAACACCTCCACCTTTACAAAATCAAATTTCAACAGCTTACCTTTAAACTTTGAATTAAGGACTAATTTCTACCCAAAATCGTTTTTTCATTCTTAAGTATATGATTTTGTTTATAAAAGATGATAGTAAATTAGACCACCTGTTTTATTAATTTCCAAGTGAATCGTTAAAAGATTTGAAATTATCACAAGTAATTAAATATTAATTTTCTAATATAGGACTAATTTGTATACTCATATTTTACCAACTGTGCTTAAATACTCATAAAAATGCCTTCTAAAATTGTTTTAATCAATAGAGAATTATTATGAATCAGAAATAGGAGAGGTAGATCAAAGACGCTTATCATCTAAAAAACAAAAAATATCACCTCTCTGTATTTGCGAGGGTAACAAAAAAATGTTTTAAAATTGTTTAGTCCATTAGAAAGGAAAGTCTGACGTGATATTGCACATCTTTACTAAACCGCCAAGCAGTCAAAAAACGTGACAATACCATAGTATAAATCATTCATTTAACCACTTTGAACTATTTACACACGTGCACTAGGGAATTTTTTTGTCTCGTCAAAGAATCGCCGCAGTTATCACAAAAGATCTCACTGAAAATAAAAATAAGAGTTATGGTATATATAACAAATATGGAATTATATTAATATAGTATTTTATTAGAGACAAAACAATATATAATATATGAAAACAAACATTTCTGGAAAGTACCTGGTTAGGTAAGTGCCATGTTTCATAAAACACTTCATCTAAGAGTTTGTCTAATTTTCCGTCCATTTTGAACTTTAATCAGGATGACTGCTGTGAGGTGAAGCACATTAAAAGCCTTTTTTAGGGAAAACAGTGTGGATACAAATACAAATTGGTCCTATACTCGATAATATTTAGTTACTTTTGGTAATTTCACATTCTTTAACGATATACTTGGAAATTAGTAAAACATGTGGTCTAATTTACTATCATCTTTAATAAACAAAATGATATGATAATGAAAAAACGCTTTTGGTTACAAATTAGCCCTAAATGCAAAGTTTAAAGGTGTGCTGTTGAAATTGGATTTTTAAAGGTGGACGAGTTCAAGTTAGCACTCCCACATTAAAACTCCTTTTACAGGGAAAACTGTGTGGGTCCAAATTTTAATTTTTTGGGTACAAATTAGTCCTATATTCGAAAATAAATAATATTTAGTTATCTTTGATAATTTCAAATCTTTTAACGATTCACTTGGAAATTATGATTCACTTGGAAATTAATAAAACACGTGGTCTAATTTACTATCATCTTTTATAAACATAATGATATAATAATTAAAAAACACTTTTGGGTACATATTAGTCCTAAATTCAAAGTTTAACGGTATGCTGTTAAAATTTGATTTTGTAAAAGTGGGGGTGCTAACTTGAGCTTAAACTAGCACCCCCACTTTAAATAACGGTTTTTCAGACAAACTGAGTGGGTACAAATTATAATCTTTTGGGTACAAATTAGTTCTTAATTCAAAGTTTACATTTATGCCAATATAATTTGATTTTGTCAATGTGGGGGTGTTAGCTTGGGCTCAAGCTAGCACCCCCACTTTAAATAGTTATTTTTCGGAAAAACTAAGTGGGTACAAATTCTAATTTTTTTGGTACAAATTAGTCCCAAATTAGTTCTAAATTACACATAAGTTTTTTTTAGAATTTGAAAACGTGGGGGTGCTAGCTTTACTGACGTTCCAGTTTATCAAGGAGAGTGACATTATCTACCAATTGTGAGTCGCTTGGACGATATATGCAGGCTAAGTGTATGGACATGAGACTTTTTGATATTTTAATGCATATAGCATCAATGTTTGGGACAGTTATATCTATTTCAGATACAGAAAAATTACTAGTTATATAATTGGAGAGGTATATGCAAACACCTCCTCCAGGACGGTTGGGTCTATGGGTTCTAAAAATAGTAAAGCCATCAATTCGAACCACTGAGTCCAAAATTGAAGGCTTAAGCCAAGTTTCGCTGATAAGTATTATGGAGGGTTTAATCAAATCAACCGAACATACAAATTCATTAAATTTGGCACATATGAAGTCAAGATTAGTATAAAGTAACAACCAGTTTTCAAAATTTGGAGAAGAGGATTTATTGGCGAAATGTAACTATTTTTGGTGATCCTCGTACACATTTTATGGTAAGGTTCTTCTCTCCATTATTTGTGCGATTATCCAGTTCTTTGCGCAATTCTGTAAGAAACAATTGTTGTGTTGGAGTTTTGTCAGCCATAATGGAAAATTTGCTGGTTGAGCGAGTCTCTAAAACCTTTTTCTTATTTTTTAGAATGTATTTGGCATCTGATTCGGTTGGCATGACTACTTTTAGCATACGGGGAAAGCGCTGATTTGGTTTGCCTATGCGATAAAATGTGACCGAAGAGGTGGTACAGCCGACAGCGTCGAGCACTTCCTTAATTGCAGCTCGGTCACATTCTTTTTTAACGATGGAATTCCCGTCAGTTTCTGGTACACCCTTAATCAAAATATTTTTGGCACGGACCATACGTTCGACAGCCTCGTTCGCGATTTTGTCGGTGATTTCAACGGAGTTAATTGCCTCCACAGTGGCAATCTTATTTTTTAACGTATTTAACTCGGCTGTAAGAGTAGCAATATGATCGTCTATTTTTGTCTGCAGATCAGTCTTAAAATCAGTAAAGAGTTTCTTTAAATCGAGAAAATTTCCCAAGTTGGCCACGCAAGAGTTACACAGAATACTCAAACCTCGAACTTTCTGACGCGTTACGCGATCAGACGCAGATATCCCTGTACATTCCATGTGTAGTGATCTCTTGCAACCGTCATACTGAAGTACTGATTCTCGATCGGAGACAGACTTCGAACAGTGACCGCAGTTATTAGGCATCACCGACAGTAGTTCGTTCAAAATGCACTTTTTAATTCACTGATGTATATAATTATTGTCACAACAGCAATACTAACACTTTAACAATTATTTCCTGTTATCTCTTCTTCATTTTGTTTTATTAGTGAGACACTACTGTTATAATCGTCTATAATTTGACTCTAACTCTGTAATTTGACTTAAGGCAATCGCTGCTGTTTAAGAAAATGGTAACACTAACAGGTGCTAAAACATTTATTTTATATCATAATTTGGTTTCTTGTAAAATACACTTACTGACTTACATATGTATGGTAAACAGGGAGTTCTAAAATATGGGCTAAAAGGGCCATGACGGTACAAACGGTCACATAAGTCATATGTGCTGTGCCAATAACGGTTTTTCCGTTGTAGTACATTAAAACCAAAAAGTTTAAAAAATGCAATGACCTCCGCCTGTACGGATTTAGGTCTAGCACAGTGGTGTAGACGTTTTTTTTGCGAAATTAAAAATAACATTGTTACATTTTCCTGAACTATTTTTTGAATGTGGGAAACATTTACAGAATAAATAAAATTCTTCAATTAAAACAAAAGGAATTTTATTTCAATCAAAGAAATCATAGGTACAAAAATAAAACTCGGTAACACTGAAAAACAATGTTAAAACTTTGTCATTTCCCGATTTTCCATCATCAATATCACTATTACCGACATTGATAATAATATCGATATTTTTTTCGTTTTGAACACGGGTAATACATTTGCTCCAGTTTTCTGTTGTCACTTTTCCGTTGATTTCTTAAGAAGGCGTTCAACATCGGCTCCTTTTTCCTGTGCCACATTCCCTTTAACTTGTGCCCAAATTATTCAATTGGATTCAAGTCACAATGATACGGGGATAACCTTATAGTAACTCCATGGATCAATGATATTCATCTACAGAAAATTTCTTATATTTATAGGCATGTATCTTCACAATTTGAAGCAATTCATTCTTTACAATGCTTTCATCGTAAGGGATACTTTTATCCCATAACCATTCTTGAATTAGAGCTTTTCTCCATGCCTGTTGTGGCGTTTTTCTCTGTGTCGACTGTGGTAAGGACCATTATCCATAATGATGACAGATCCTGGTTCCAAATTTTCAGTAATGCGTCCAAACCACTTCTCGTACACCTCTGCATTCATCTCTTCATGGTAGTCTCCTGTTTTCTTGGACTTAAATATTCATTCACCATTTAACACAAAACCACTATTACTTCTAATATGTGTAATTATCAAACAATGGCCAGATGGAATTTTTAAACTGGTTGACCAGCCTTCGATAGCTGCTTGGTATGCATTTTTCACATTTCCATCTTGCTATACATTTATCACCGTATGCCCATCATTGACCCATGTTTCATCTGTATAATAAATCTTTCTTCCTTACTTCCAAAACTCGTTAATTTTCCTTAGATACTCTCTTCTCCACAATACTATTTCAGATCTTTCAATAAGAACACTCTTTCTGTTTATTTTCTCATAACTTAAATTCAAACCATGTAAGATTTTACTTAACGTCTCCTTACCCATTTTAAGGATGATCTCATTTTCACTAACAGCTTCCAGCACTTTCTTTAATGTTGGCACTTCATTTTTTATAAAAAAAAAACTTATGGACGGTTCTTCGTATAGCATATTTCGCATCATCGTTGACTTTTTGGTGCCTGTACTTCTCCATGTACTTTCTATCAGATTCAAAGGTGGATGGAATAACAATCCAACAGCTTTCAAGAGTTTAATTATCAGATCACAAGTTAAAAGTGGAGGCATTGGTAATTGTACACCTTTGGAACAATTTTCCATTTTAATTGTGTACTGTAGACCAGCAAAACAGATCCCGTTTGTCTAATAAACAATAGGATTCCTCAATTTGATAAAGATGAAGAGGCAAGGATGACTAGAATGTATGACTAATTTGAAAATATCCTTAATGATCATGACTTTATTATGAATCCATTTCTTTTGTCAACATGTAGTGAACAAATTATCATTTACAATTGAGAAACACCTTGAAATGTGAAGCATGTGTTGGGGCATTAACTGGACTTAAGCAATCTTGCTTAATTCTTTGATTGCCCATAAAAGTAAAGGAGGATTAACATATCCTTCAAATGATGTTATACGCAATTGTAAAATTTCTGTATTTTAAGAATTTTAGAACAAAATCTGCTTAGGAAAAAGTCCTTTGAATTATTAACTAACACAGCTATGAACAAAGCTTTAACAATGGATTTATCTGAAGGTTTGAATAAGCATGTATTTACTTTTTAATAGCCATATGCACAAAACACCTACAAATCAGAATACACTTTATTGTTAAGAAGAAAAATGAAATTGAGATGCCAATTAGATACCATTTAACTAAAATGATTTTGTTCTCCAGGCAATAGGACATGAGAATATCATGTATTCATATTTTTCTATTGTTGGTTTAATTTTTATTTGTAATGTGTAAATTTATTTCTTAATAGATGTTCTAGTTTACCTTTTCAAGTCTGTATCTAATCAGAAATTTTTGATACTTTATATACTTAAAAATATTTAATAGATTTTAAATAATACAATTGAACTCCAACAAATAAAATATTTGTAAATTCCTAATACTTTTATTTCCATTCTAATTTTGTTTCTGTTAACATTATTGTTCGGCCACTGGTGTGACTATTCAATCCATTTGATCCAAACTTTGTTACTCGTCCATAGTCTTTCCTTGTCCAAGGAATGTGCAAAAGTGAGACAGGCGTCTTTTGAGTTGCCACTATTTGAAGAAAGTTCTTAAACATTAGAAATAGAAGTTTATTTCATAAAATAACCTTTTTCTATGTGACTCATAAATACTATTAGATACATAAATAAATTTTGAAAAAGTCACGAATGCATGTTAAAATTATTAGTTTTACAGTTTTCTAAAGTATTACTGAATTATTCACAAAGATAAAGAAATTTTAGAATTAAATATGACAACATCGCTTTCCTCTTTATGTGTATGTTACCAGGCCAGTGCACTTTTCAAACTTTTTGGCTTTAGTATAGAAATGTTTTGTAAATGAAATAAACTATGAGAAAAACAATTGAAAAAAATAATATAAAAATTCAGATATTCATTGATAAATATGTTTTTACATGTTTGCATGATAGGCATAGGTGATGGGTTATTCTTAAAGCCAGAACAGTGGAAAGTTGATTCCTTTTTTTTCTTTTGATGCTGGTAACACCAAACACATCGTCTCGAAAGAAGTCTATAGTCATATATAGACATTTTTGGTGAATTTTTTAAATAATATGTTGGAATTAAGCATCAACATTTGAAGAATATGATAACCAATTTTTTTGTACCATCCTGTCGCATGGATAATATGCCATCACTTGATGTTGGCGATCAACTCTGCCCATAAACTTATTGTATTGGTATATGGGATTAGGTCCTTGCTTTTCATGGTCTAGTTTGTAAGTATAATGAATTATTTCGTTTGTAAACTCTGTAGTAATGTACGCCACCTGCTGTTTATCATGCCATTTTCCTACCAATATACCATCATTACAACATTTAAATATTGTTGCTCCTTTATTTAACTTTTGAGGTTTTACTTCCACTGGATTGTATTTTCTGTCACCTCGTAGTACCGGTGCAATATGTATTGCGAGTGAGCCTTTTTTGGGATAGATCAAAACCATTATAATAATTGTCCATAAACATGAATGGCCGAAATCTAAACACCCTTCCATTAAAGTAAATAAATTAGCAGCATAGCCCTTGCCTCCTAGATTATTTAGCTGTCCGGTGTACATAGCAAACTTTAAATTGGTACCACCAGGTTTCCTCAAAACATATAATTAGATTCCATATTTATGGCGTTTATTCTTTATGTATTGTAGGAATGATAATCTTCCACGCCATAAAATCATAGATTCATCCAATCATAAATTTTTGTCGGAGTAATAAATATCTGCCATTTTATTATTAAAATTATCAATGAAGGGTCTAATTTTAAAAAGACACGTCATCTGATTTTGATTTTCCCTCTCCAGGATTGGGCGTAAAATGCAGACACATGAATTATTGTTTTGAAAAAAACTAGCTTACCTTTTTATTTCGCCACATAAAAGGGGCTGGCTGTTACAAGTAATGTTTTACACAAGTGTAAAGAGAAGGTATCTTCCATAGGTGTGATTCAAAACACCGATTTAGTATAGAAGAGCCATCAAATTTTTCTTTAAAAAATGTATCTAGAAACTTAGACTGACATACAAATGTCAATGTAAAAAATAAATAGAAAACATTTTTATCAATATATAAACAATAAACATAAAAAGCACACAATTAAAATTATAACCCTTTTTTTTTAACTCCTGGCCAGGTCCTAATTTTATTTTTGTTATACAACAAAATGATAATGTCAATCAAAAAAATATTATGGTAAATTGACAAAAGGAAAAATAAATGCCTAAAAGCTTTTATACACTGTATATAGCCTAAAAGCTTTTATACACTGTATATAGTTTAATTTTTTAAGTTTTGTTGAATGTAATTGATTTGTAGAACTGTAATCATTTCACAGCACTTTCATAGTTTAAATGTTGATTGAAGTGTAAAAATGTGGACTTGAGTCGTCCCTGGCCAATTTAAACTTTCACCTACTAATCGTAATAATCAAAGTTATTACTTACTGATACCCTTGTCATTTATGCACAAAGAAAAATCGAATCGGGCTAACAAAGAAGGTGATGCATTTGTCATCACATGTATGAACAAAAGAATTTAAAAAAAACTAACTCCTACACAACTCTTGCTGTTACCAGCAATTGAAAACGAAATCTATAACACAATGCAAAGCATTTCGGCTATAATTCATTAAAAAAGAACTTTAAAATGATCAATTTTTGAGAAAAGCATAAAGACTGTGTACGTTCTCATCTGTTCTCCACCACAAGGCGCATGGTACCCACCACAAAATCTTGTTGCAGCCAATCACATTTTATCAATCTTACCGATTCCTGACAACTCATTACACAGAAAACTGAAAATGTTTTCCATGTTGCATACCTTTAATGGTTAAAATGGGTATAAACATAAAATTATTTACAGCTAACTTGAATGTGGTGCGAAAGAAAAACAAAACAAAGTAAAAAATAGAATAAAAAATTAGTTGTTCATACTCAATTTGAACACCTATTTTATTTGTGTCAATAATAGCTGTTTTAGCTGCTACCTCATAATCAAAAGAAATATGTCTCTGCCCATGGCTTTAGAGAAGAATGAGATAGAAAATAGCCAAGATGTATTCCAGTAGTCCTGAAGTCTGTTAGTGGATATGTATAGTTCCCATATGAAAAATATCCCAAAAAACAAAACTAATTCATCAACAGTAACAGGACACCAGCGAGTTATTTGTGCCGATGTTCCCTTACTCGAAGCCAAAAATACTTCCACTCCATACCGTACTTACTAAATTTTCTCAGCAATTTATTGATTAAGATTTGTTTATATTACAAATGAAAATTACAAAACATAAACAAGAATGAACTAAACACTGCAAATGTTTTAATAAAAAAAATTTCGGTTAACACACACATAATATTCCAGAATAAAGTTATAAAACTATAAAAGTATTGTGGAATGTTATGAATTTAATTAATTTACTGCTAATGCAAAGTATTAAAAGAAGAAACAAAACATTTAAAGCACAAATGCAATGTAGCTCTTAATATAATAGTAAAAGGGTAGGCTTCTGTACTTAGACCTTCAATAATTGACACTTTTTGTTTGACATAAGCATTGTTTGATTTTGCTTAGATCTGCTTTGTTTATATATTAGATTTACCAATGGAGCAATGGTGTATTAGATTGGTAAACTCTTTACTGTTTGAGATGCTTATACTATTTTTGTAGGACCATGCTATAATACAAAGTAAACATTATTATAACATACTGTTCTGAAACTAAATATGGTCAACCATTCGAAGTAGCATAGTTGTACAAAAATGATGTTATCTACTAAGACAATAACAATTATCTCTGTTTTGTAGAGATGATGTATTCTGGTGTAAAATGTGGGGAATGTGGTTGAACAGATTTGGGTTTTCTCGTTACAGGATAAAATATGTAACTAGTGACAGTTTATTCACAATACTCAGGCTGTCTGAGCGTTATAGGATAGGATCATTTTAATATCTTAAGAGATCTTAATCTGTAATATCATCTTCAGTGTGGAAATGTAGAATAAATATATTTATAATTTAAAAATTATTTGAAATATGAACACGCATCACATACTAAGTATATCCCTTGTTAACGTTTTAAGGTAGATAGATAATTTATTAGTCTTTACCAACCTACATATGACATAAGACAAGTCAGATACAGTATAAAACTATAGTTAAAACAATTAAAATTAAACTTAGAATTAGAATTTAAATGTATACAGGCAACAGTGTATAACAATCATTTGGTATAAACAAGAATATGAAGAAAATGAAACAAATAAAATAAATAAAAGGTTACGTTTTTAAAATTTTAAATATTAAAAGATCCAAACAATTAGGTAAGTAATTAGGATTGAGAGATGCTACACCACCCACTAAATTCATCCAGCGAGTAAAAACAATATCGTATTAGAAACCTTTTAAGACTAGTTTTAAATTTTTTGAGATGGTTTATTTGCTTAATATCATCTGGTAACCCATTAAAAAATTCATCCCCGGCATATGTTGGCGACTTCTTCAATCGGGAAAAATTAAATTTGTTTAAGTGAATATCACTCTTAGATCTCGTATCGTGATCATGTATTTCACTATTTTTCTGAAGGTTGTTTTTCTTAATAAAGGTGTAGATCAGTAGTTTGTAGAAATATATACCTGTGAATGTCAGGATGCTATTGCTCTTAAAGGTGCTCCTATATGACTCCTTGTAGCCTAAGCTAAAGATCAAACGAATAAATCTCTTTTGGAGAATAAATACTCGCCCAACCTCGCTTGCTCTGCCCCACACAATTACATTGCAGCTGATTGCAGAATATATTAGTGTGTAATACAAATTTAGTAAATAATCTTGATATAAATATGATTTTAAACTATTAAAAGCAAAATATAATCTGCTCAACCTTTTACATACATAGTCAACGTGATTTTTAAAATTCAATTTACCATCTAATTCCATTCCCAGAAATTTTGTATTTTCAGAAGTGTTGAACGTGCAATTGTTAAAATCGAAAACAAGGGCTTTGCCTTCCTTGAGTGGTGATGTAAATTGAACAAAAACAGTTTTGCCCTCATTTATAAAAAGGTGATTTCTTTGACACCAAGAGGTGAACTCTTTCACGATTTTCCTTATTTTTTTGAGTAACTCATCTAAACTGTCGGCTGCAATTATAACTGAGGTATCATCTGCATATATAAAAATATGTCCGTGGGAGATCTATAAGGGTAGGTTGTTTATGTAAAGAAGAAACAAAAGTGATCCCAGGACACCACCTTGGGGGGTACCAATGGAGGTGCTAAATTCATGTCATAATTCATCCTGCACCCTGAGTGTTCTACCAGACATGTAGGAATTAATTCACGATTGGATTGGACCTCTGTCAGGGCAGGATCATTGACTGTGTGCCTTAACCAGTTCAGATTTTTGAGTTGTTCAAGTTCTGAGAGAAGTTGTGGTGAAAATAGAACTTTTTTATTTTTTGAACTTGCTTAAATAATTTTTGTTTTGGAAATTATACATCAAAACACCATTGGAAATTTGACATAAATGTCAATATCTGACTTCTGACTTTGTTCAAGATCAGACCTCACATAAATATTTTTAAATTCGTGTAGGGTGCTGGTGTTAAACTTTCGCGCTAATATGTAGGTATTTATCTCAGTGTTGATCAAGTTTTGCATCGTCCACGTAATCATTTGTGCATAATGATCTGAGACACCTAGACTGGTGACTTTACCAATAACATTTCCAATATTACTGACAATGTAGTCCAGTTTACTTGATGTTATTGTATTCCCATACTTTGCAACACGTGTTGGTTCATTGTACGACAAAGTAAGATTGAACATTTCAAAAATATCAAACAGTTGTTCTTTATGATGATTTGTTCCAATAAAATTAATATTGAAGTCTCCACATACAATGATGTATAGATATTTAGTTGTTACATAATTCAAAGTACTTACCAGTTTATCCAGGAAAATTTGTATATTAGAGTTAGCAGAGGAGCTACGATATATGGTAAGGATACATAGATGCTTTTTTACCTCGATTGCAGAACACTCAAAGTGAATATCCAAGGAAGAATTAACCAGATGGGAAATGTTGTTACACTTGTGATAAATCTCTGACTTAACAAAGATGGCAGTACCCCGTGAGCTTTGTTTTCTCGTGGTCAGAATCCTGACAATGATATTCAGTTATCGAAACAATTGTCCATTTTTTAGAATTTTCAACATTTTTCATTATATTGTGGAATTAGCTAGAAACATTGAGTTTCATTTAAAACGCTAATTTAGTAAACCTTATTTATGATTGTGGAAACTCACAGATAATGTATATATTAATCAAACAGTTGTAGGTACACGAGGCTTTTTAATTTTACTAAATTTTTTCAACTAAGTAAGAATTATTTCAGCAATGGAAAAATATTGGTCAGTAACTTAGCGATATGGAGATCATTTCACCGAATTTTGTAATAATAAATGTTCACTGCCAACCCTGCCAACCTTTAGTTATATTAAAAAAAATTACACCTTAACTTAAATTGATATCTTACATAGTTTGCATTATTTATTTTGAAATTTATTTGTTTCAGAAAATTCCTTGATTAAATGGTGTTCTCCTGACAGGGTCTAGCCTTTCCAACTCTCAGGAAACCAAAGAATAAAAGCTTTTTATCAAGGTTGTGGTACCGATAGCAACTTATCAGGGGATAAAATCCCATTGAAGTGTTTTTAGAAATTTTACTGACGCCATGGAGCGTGAATCCAACCCCATGCAGGCATTATGCCGATCCGGATGCGGATTTTATGGTAGCCCCGCAACGGATGGACTGTGTTCACTATGTTTCAAGGTATGTTTTTGACATATAATTCTATAATGGTGTAAGCCATTCCTTATTTTTCGCCAAACAGTTGTATATTTAACCCTTAAATACCATGCCTCAAAAAGTTACATTTATGACATGGATGGGTCAGATTTGACTCTTAGTTTTTTTTTTAAATAAAAAATGGTGTATTTTCAATGTATTCGTACCTAGTTTATGTTTACACATTTGCTTTCGTATAACAAAAAAGAAATAACCCAAAAAGTCTGGCAGTTATACGTTTAATAAACATAAAACTAAACATCAAGTCAAATAAACATAGTAATAATTTTTTGAAATTTTCTCAAAAAACAAAAATTGTCCATTTGCAGGAATGGGAGGTTGAAGTTCAAGCCTCATAACCCCTCTCTGAAACAAAAGATACCATTTTAAAGCTTTTATGTAAAAGATAACAAACATGTTTTACACCTTACCTCTGAATGCAAATTTCGCACAATATCTTCTTACTGCAATGATGCTTACAAAAAAATTTTGTGCATTTGTCGCAGGTCATACTCTCCTTTTTCTGATTTTTTGAATAGGGGCATAACTGACACTTTCCTCTCTTTTTACCTTGTCGTGGCTCTGGATTTGGTACTGGTAATACTTCCTGAATTCCGGAAAATTTTAAAATCATATTGCAAAACTCTCTCGGCAAACAACTTTCTTGAGCTCTGCGTTTCATGTGGCTTTCAATAAGTTCTTGCCCTAAATTGGTTAAAAAGAGCCTTCTTGCCATCGTTTCATTTCGAACCACACTATTAAATATAACGTTAGCATTTACTCCGGCAATGTCCAAAATACGAAACCATATTGTTTGGGGCCATCTTCGAGTTCTTCTGCCAGTTTTATAGCAAGCACATTTTTGGTCTAATGAGTCCACCCCCCATTTTTGTTTCATTATAAAAGTTTATAATTTCGGGCTTTTCATTTACCATTGTATCAGAGTGGTGCATGGTTGATACTAATATTACTGCACGATTCCTTTTTGGGACAGAAGATACAAGAGTCTCATTGTTTGTAAATCCAAATATCGCAGATTTAACTGGTCTATATTTGTGAGGTTGAAACTCCAAAAGGATCTCCCTTTTATTTTTTTTAAAGTTCCAACATATGTAATGTTGTTTTTCTTTAGTTCCTTTATCAGTTCTATAGACGAGAACCAATTTTCAGCTGTAAGGTTCCTATTTGTTCCCGATATTGGTGGGATAAGTTTCAAAACATCCAGTGTGAGGATAGCTAACTTTCTTGGGTTCATATTATGAGTATCTTTGCCAGTGTATATAAAAGCATTTAACAGTTAGTGTGTTTTAGCATCCACTAAACATTGCATTTTTATACAGTACTTATCGGGCTTATTTTTTAGGTACATACGGAATTTACACCTTCCTCTAAACGCTATAAGCATTTCATCGATAGTGAGATATTCCCCGCAGCTGTAATTAGACTGACAGTTAGTGATAAACATTTTAAAAATATTGGAAATAGCTGCTAGTTTGTCTCCATTTATAATACGTCCTAGTCGTGTTTCTAAATCATCAAAACAAAGACATGAAAGTAAAAAATAAAAGCGGTTCAAAGACATTGTCGCACGAAATATATCACGACCGGTACCATTGGTATCAAATAACGATCTCAAATCTTCATTATTCGATTTGTAAACCCCTGCTAAATATAGTAAACCTAAGAAGGCTTTGAATTCAACAATATCCAAATAACTGGTATATTGACATGACAGATTGTGCAAGTTATACCTAGCGGCCATGTTAATTATTCTTTCATTAGTCGTTTCGAGTATTTCCTGCAAGATGTCATCACTAATAATACATTCCCAAGCTTGAATTGGTTTTTCAGGCATTGTATCTCGCGCTCTTCCAATAATCCCAGGCAGATGGCTAATTAAATTATGCTTGCGAGTACGAGAAGATACAGGAGGATTTTTTGCCCACTTGAATCTGTTTTTACCATAGAAGTAATTTCTGGAACCAGCAGTATCCTCTTGATCATCCGATGCTTCACTATCAGTGCCTCTTCCTGTATGTACATATATTTCGTCACTATCATCGCATTCTTCTTCCGTATCGGTTTGGTGGTCACTGTGTTCACTACCATTATCCGAAAACTCATTGTCACTATCTAGACCATAAGACATTATATTTTGTGCCTCATCTTCAAGTTCACTTTGTTTCAAAGGTCGCTTATCGTTACTGCATCCCGCCATTTTCAATCGCTCGTACAAAACAATTTACCGACACTTAAACCATAAGCGGGTCAAATCTGACCCTACGCCCACGTATCTCTGCGAACGTTCAACGTAAACTAACCTTGCTTCCGGAAATAAATAAATGGCTTGTCGGTCGAAGATTACCTGGAAGCGCACGGACCGCCTACTATGCCTTAGTAGCAAAATCTGCTGTCAAAAATGTGTAGGGTCACATCTGACCCCTCCATGGTATTTACGGATTAATGCTCACTAACTTAAATAACAAGTGTCAATATTTTATCACCTGTTCTATCAGAGAGAATATAATAATTTCCTTGGAAACACTCATTTCCAATTTGAACATAAGTTTTGAATGAGAAAAATAGTTCCTTTTGAAGGTTTAGAGGATTTGTTCTTCGTAAAAACCTTCGAAATTTGTTTTCAATCATTTCAATTTTCAAATAGTGTATTTTGATGATGCCTTTTTAAATTAATTTCATAAATGTTATTTTTCATATACAACCTTTCATTTTTACGTTACTTTGAATTGTTATATTCATGATAAGTTCTAAGTGCTTTTTACTATTTGTCAATATATGCTATTAATCTAATAACTTCATATTTGTTTTTCTGAATGTCCAAGAAATTTTAAACGTTTTTCTATAAATTTATGATATAACATAATTTGTTTCTACATTCTATCACAATACGTAATTTTTTAATTAAAATGTCAATTATTTTTCCAATTTGTGGTAATCTAAATCTAATTTAGCAAAACACTGTAAATGCAGCATTGACCTATTGAAGGGACAATCTAATTCTCCAGAATTATGGCCCTGATTAATAAGTTCTTACAGCTGCATTATCATCACTTATTAATAAAAGTTTTTGTTTATAGGAGAATTTAAAAAAAAAACAACAATTACCCAGCACCCCAGCCAGTCTAAGCGCCCTAAGAGATACGACAGCACACCCTACCATTAGTCATATTCCATCCCCACCAGTAACAGATCTTCCTACTGACGTAAGTATGACTATTCTAACATTGATTTTCATGTATATATCAAAGGAGATTTTATTTTGTTATATTTTCGGGTTATTGCGGTCACTAGACTAATAAAAAAAACTATTTTTATCTAAATTCTCAATATTTCGCTATATTTCATAGCTTCATCAGGAATGAACTAAAATAACATTGTAAAATTAAAATTGCATCACAAATCAAAACAATTCCCTCAAAAACTTACAGATATTAGAGTACGTCCTCAAAGCAAACAAACATTTCAATAGTTAAAACAGTACTAGTACAAAACGGTAATGTATAGATAGATAGATTTATTTCATCACATTAATTACAAAAATGTACAATAGTGACAAGTCAAACAGACATAGTAAGGTAAATGCTAGTTACAGTTAATACACGCTTATTACATGTAAAATAGTTATTTCTAAAAGTCAAAACAACAAAACTAACAATTTAAAAGAGCAATGTCTCACAATTCAAAAACTCTTCGATGGAGTAGAAACAGTGCCTCAATAGCGAGTGCTTAACTCTAACCCTGAAACGGTTATGACTGAAACCCGTAATATCTGCTGGTATTTTATTGTATAAATGCAAGTTGAGTGAATTTCTAGCTGACAGATCCAGTTGATAAAATTGAGGCCTCAGTTGTGCACCTCTTTGAGTTGGGTAATTATGAAAGTCAGCGTTTGTAAGGTACTTAGTATTATTTTTGTGTACTTCTAAGACATTGAAAAATATGAAGATACATGGCAGTGGTAGAATCTTAAGTACTTGAAATAAAGGACGACAATGTTCTCTGTAAGAAACATTGGCTATGATCCTGGCTGTTTTTTTTTGAATTCGAAAGAGACCCCATAAAAGTATGCCATATGTTAGGTGGCTGTTAAAAAGAGAAAAGTATGTCTGTAATACCATACTTTGACTAAGACACCACTTCAGATCTCTTAGTACGAACAGTTGTATAGAAAGTTTTTTGCACAAAACAGCTATGTGTGCTTCCCAATTTAACATGTCATCAATTTTAAACCCCAATAAATATACATGTTGCTTTGTTGTGATTTGTCGATTTGATGATATAATAATTATTTTGTTTGAGATAATTTGAAGTAAACCAAGTTTCAGCGTTATTATCTGTTCTCAAGCATAGCTCCATTAAGTCGTTAACATTTGAGTCTGCTTCTACCATTGATACATCATCTGCATAGCAAAATGATAAGCTTGGAAATAAGAAATTGAAAATATCGTTAATATATATCACAAAAAGAGTTGGTCCTAGTATGGAGCCTTGTGGTACACCGTGCGAAATGGATCTACATGAACTAGAACTTCCAGATATATAAACAACTTGCTTTCTCCCACATAAGTAGGTCTTCATTAGCTCTAAAGATGTTCCACGTAAACCATAATATTCCAGTTTGCCTAATAGGAGGTCATGGTTCACACTGTCAAAAGCCTTACTTAGATCACATAAAGTTAGAGCAGACGCTAGGCCCTTTTCTATTTTATCTATTATTGACTCAACTATAGCCATCACAGTTTGGGTAGTTGATTTGTAGATTGATAGACCTAAATCCGAATTGATTTTTATTAAGTACTGAATTAGCATTTAAAAAGAAATTAAGCGTTCTTTAATTAGCATCTCAAAAGTTTTACCAAAGATAGGAATGATAGATATGGGTCTATAGTTATCAGGAATATTTGGATCGCCCTTTTTAAATATGGGAATAACTTTACTTGTCTTAATGATGTCTAGAAATGGCCTTCACAGAGGCAACGATTGAAAAGAAAAGTCAATGGACCAGAAACAAGGTGTATGGTTTCTTTAATCATTCTGCTGTTTAAGTTGTATATGTCCAAACAAGCAGAGTTTTTTAATTTAGTTATTGCTTGTTTAACTTCAAGCTCAGTAACTGGACTGAGAAAGATAAAAGTGCTCGGTTTGGGGAGTGTATAGAGGTAGGTTAGTGCATTAATGTTGCAGGAGGGTAGAGATTTTACAATTTCTTTTGCTACATTTGTGAAAAAGATTTTATATTCATTTTAATGGGAAAATTTGATTTATAAGAGAACTGTAGGTCATGTTAATAAATTCTGCTGTTTTATTTATTTTGTTGTTTTCGTCTTAAGCAATTTTCCAGTCAACTGAGTCTAAGGCTACTTGTAGAGAGTTTAACCCTTTTTTTGAAATACATCTATTCATAGTGTTATCGATACATTCACCAGGATAGGTAGATATTGTAATAAACTGCCCTGCATGATCAGCAATACAGGGATCAAAAATTCCCGTTTCACAGACAGAATTATCCAGATCAGTAAAAATATTATCAATGCAACTAGAAGACCTCGCATTGCTCCTCATTGGTAGATCAATTTTAGGTACAAGATTAAAATATTCACACAAATTAAGCCAGTATTCTGAATTAGCGTTTTTATCTTTAATGTTAATATTGAAATCTCCAGCTAAAATTATATGTTTGTACCTACCTGTTATTGAAAATAGAAGTTGTTCAACTTTGTCAAAATATAACTCAAATTCCCTAGACAATGAAGATCTATAGGATATAATAAGAACTGTTTTTATTTTTCTGATTTCTATGGCACAAAATTTAGCATGCTGTTCAACACAGAAATGATCCAAGGGAAGAGGAAAGCACTCCAACATTATCATGGGCAGAGATTGCTCCACCGTATTTCATATTTTCCCTACAAAAATTAGACTTTAATACATAATTATACAAATTTAGTAACTTTAAACAATCTGTGTTTAGCCAGTGTTCACTAATGCACAAAAAATCAAGATGGTTTATCTCCAAGTTAAGTTGCACGATTTTATTTGATATGCATTGTACATTAATATGACCGATTTTTAAAGATTTGTTCACAGCTAGATTACTGTTGCAGAGACGGGGTTTTTTCCTACCAGTCTGTGTGTGTTTGTCTTCTGTTGAAGTAAAACCTTTTGATGTCGTCAGTTGGTTGTAGAGGTCTTATGACTGAGGATCCTCCTTTGTTGGTGGCATCCTCTTTTTGGGTAAAAACCTTGAGATAACCGCTCCATTTGGCCAGACTTCCTGTTTCCAGGCCTCCCTGACATCATCCTGCTTTATAGTTACTTCATTGATGCATAATATTCAGGGTACTTAGAAGAATGCTCTAAAATAAATTATTGTTAGTTTTTTGCTTACAAGGAATTAATTTAGTATAGAGAATAGTTGAAAGTTTATATGTATGCAAAGCATTTCATTTGAATTATACTCAAAGGAAAATACACATGTTTACAGTAGATTTAAAATGTTACAGTATATGTTACTTAATTGGTAGGTGTCAAATTTGGAGTTAATGTTGTTTTTATTTTGTTTTCTTTTTATGTGATACATTTCCAGAAATAAGCGGCTCTTGTAGTTGTTTGAGTGACCTAGAATTTTTACCCCAGAAAAGTCAAAAATATATCCGTTTTTTGGTGGTGTTCAACAGTAGCGCATCCATTTTTGCCTAATCAGCAATCACTCTGGTGTAGAGTTACTCGTTGCTTGAGCCATTGTGATTATGACCTATATATGAGCATTGACATTCGCCACAAGGTATCTCGTAAATAACGTTGCTATTGTAAAGAATATGTATATTATGCTAGCGTAGCCATTTTACAGGGCACCCTTTGTTGCTAATTTGTAACGCTGAGCTTGATTTTGTTGCTAACGCCGTTTCCAAGATACCGCAAACGATGCTAGCGTAATATTAAGCTAGCGTAGCCACATGCTATAACTATAAAAAGAAGTAAAATTGAAAAAAAATACACAGGAATTTGTTCATCCCTTACCCCGATTTCCCCGCCCCTCACTATTATTTGATATTAAGCTAGCGTAGTCACACGCTATAATTATAAAAATAAGTAATATTGAAAAAAACTAAATACACAGGATGTTGCTAAAATATGACACTAACCGATCCTGCAAAAATCATCCCTTACCCCGATTTCCCCGCCCCTCAGTATTATTTGATATTAAGCTAGCGTAGCCAGGCGCTATAACTATAAAAATAAGTAATATTAAAAAAAACTAAATACACAGGAATTTGTTGCTAAAACATGACACTAACCGATCCTGCAAAAATCATGCCTTACTCCGATTTCCCCGCCCCTCACTATTATTTGATATTAAGCTAGCGCAGCCACACGCTATAACTATAAAAATGAGTAATATTGAAAAAAACTAAATACACAGGAATTTGTTGCTAAAAGATGACACTAACCGATACTGCAAAAAAATGATCCCTTTTCTCATATTAATTGAAATTCATCGTGTTTTAGTAGCCATAGCCTAGTAACAAATTGCCCTGCTGATTTTAAAGCGATATAGTCTATATTTGGTCAGTAATACACCAACAACAAATTCCTCGAGTATTTTTTGATCGAAATTCATCGTGTTTTAGTAGTCATAGCCTAGCAACAAATTGTCCTACTGATTTTAAATCGATATAGTCCACATTTGGACAGTGTTATATCAGCAACAAATTCCTCGAGTATGTTTTGATCGAAATTCATTGTGTTTTAGTAGCCATAGCCTAGCAATAAATTGCCCGACTGATTTTAAAGAGATATAGTCCATATTTGGACAGTAATACACCAGACAAAACATGTGGTTCATGCACAATGGTGCTCGAGTACACTTCAGTCGGACTGCTAGGCAACATTTAGATGCAACATATCCCAACCGGTGGATTGGTCGAGGAGGGCCCCAACATTGGCCTCCTCGATCTCCAGAGTTTTGTGATTTCTGTTTATAGGGTTACCTTAAATCATTAGTCTACACGACACTCATAGTTGATATCAACGATTTTAAGAATCGTATTCAAATAGCGTATGACACCATAAGGAATACACCTCAACTCTTTGAACGTGTACGGCACTCCATGACAGGTAGGCTACGTTCATGTATTACATTTTTATTTATTCATTTACGGGCGAGCTCAAGACGGCTAAAATTACAGTGCTATAAAAATGCTATGACAACACAACATCAATTAAGATATAAGATAAAATAGTTAAAGACAATAACAATAAATTAAATGGTAAAAAGAGAGATAACACTACAGTATAAATGAAAGCTAAAAACTAAAAACTGCAAGTAATCAGAGTGCAAGGTCCAACACATGGTTTTTGAATCAGTGAGCTGAAGTATGAAACATTGAAAGGTCAGCTAATGACTTGGCTAATCTAAGAACTATGGGGATAAAACTGTTAGATGTATAGTTAGATCTATGGAAAGAAACATAAAAAGTTTGTACCTGCCTTGTAGGACGAGTGGGTGCAAAACTAAGTATATCATTGAGAGCAGTTCGGGGCTGTTACACAGTCCATTAATAATTTTAAATAGCAGTATTAAATCTCTTTGCTTTTTGCGAACCTCAAGAGAAGAAATATTTAATATGTGCTCCAAAAAAACATAGTCATGGTAAACATGCAACTTAAAGGAAATATACCGCAAGAAGTTGTGCTGAACAGCTTCAAGTTTAAGTTTATATGTAACATAATGTGGATTCCAAACCGAAGAACAGTAATCAAGGTGTGTTCTAACCATAGAGCAATAGAGGGATTTAACAGCAATGATGTTTGTGAAATCACAAGTGATTCTCTTTATAAAGCCAAGCATCTTCATTGACTTCTGGGAGACAGTGGAGATGTGGAGTCGAGGATTACTCCTAGATCTTTAATTTGAGAAACAGAGTCTAAAGATACGTTATTAATTTTATATCCAAAAACAATTGGGTGGTGTATTCGATAAAAACGCATAATGTGGCATTTGGATGAGTTCAAACTCATTCCATTTAGCGTACACCAATCAGACAGGATGTTCAAATCATTCTGTAAAGGTAAGGCATCATCTATATTTGTAATTATTTAAAAGCATTTGAGGTCGTCAGCAAACAATAAAGCTTTGCTATTTTGGAAACAGACCATTATATCGTTAATAAACAAGTTATATAATAGTGGTCCCAGATGGGAACCCTGTGGAACACCTGAAGATACAGAAAAATTATAGGAATAGTAGTGTTTAACTCTGACCATTTGTGACCTTTCTGTTAGATAGCTACCCAACCAACGCAATACAAGACTGTCAGCACTGTACAAATAAAGTTTATGAAGCAAAAGCTCGTGATTTACTCTGTCAAAAATCAGTGTACACTGAGTCAACCTGTAAGCCCCTCTCCAAAGCATCGGACAAGAAATCAACATATGAAACCTGACCCAATTCTGCTGCCCTTTTTGAAGTGAAGCCAAATTGATGGGATTCAATAATTGAGGAGCAGTCGTAAGTAAGATAGTCCGAAATGATGGACTCAAAAACTTTGGGAATTATGGTGAGGATGGATATAGGACGATAATTGCTGATGTCACATTTTCGACCTGATTTATAATTGGAGTGACATATGAATTGTTCCAATAGTCCGGAAAATCACCTGTGGAGAGTGACATTTTACATCTTTACTGTTATCCACTCAATTTATTAAAAACATATTATAACTTATGGTGTTTATTTTTTTTCTCTGCAGCTATTGGTTTTTTGAAAAAAATTTAAGAATAATTTTTTTCTAAATAAAACGAGGATTCTAAGTTATAATTTTATTTTATAAAACTTCATCTCGAAAAAAGTTTTGATATGAAATAAAGTAAGGGTTGCTAAGTTCACCCCCGTATAATGTAACAGAAATATTGAAAAAATACCCGTGGTTAGTCCTTTGCGAGTGCATGAAAATTACAGAATTTTAAGTTTCTAGCTTTACTGAAATTTTAGAAAAAAAATAAAAACTCAATTTTAGTCACCACCTTTTAAGGGCGATATCTAGGAAATGGGTGAGCTGAGAAAATTTTGTTATAGGAAAGACCCATCTTAATTTCATAGGAGCAATCACCTTGTAACACCCTGTGTATCAAATAATTCGTTAGTCATTAGTCATTAAACATTAAAAGATATGTTGGTCAAGGACTATTAGAGTCAGCATTTAGGCATACTATAACTATATTTAATATTTATATAAAATATCTTGTAAAAAGCGTTGAGTAAACAAATAGATAGAAGCTTTGGTTAGGTCAAGTAAGTGGACTATGAATCATTATTAAAAAATATATTGTAAAGATTAAGAGATATCTTTTGGCTAGAAGAATAAACCATTATTGATTGAAACCAGAGTGTGCTCTTTTACCAATACCTTACAACCTCCTGAATTTTATCGCATGAATTTAGAAACACCCTGTAAATCTACTCTATAAGGTTATTCAGTGTGATGCATTCAAAATTGATCCACCCCTGTGAAATACCCATTTTTCAATCAATCTCCAAAATGTGTAATGTTAAGGATCAAAAACTGTACCTTTGCACAAATTTCTATAACTTTAGTTTAATTTCCAAGGTACTCTATGCCTTTTCTTCTTTATCAAAACCGGCAAAAGTTTATTAGGCAATTTCTGTTTCCAAGCTTGACTACACCACTGAATTTGTAGTCAGCAGAAATAAAAACCATCAACATTTCATGAGAATATGTTGGTTTGCAATGAAGTTACAATAACTTTAATTTTGGAAACAAAGTATTTGATTATAATTTTTATTTAGATTATAGACTTATTTCAAATACGGCAACACTGTTGATACAAAGTAGAACACCAACTTATACAGTGAAAATCCGAAGTCTATAGCTTATTCCATTCTACAGGTATATCTCCTGAAAATATGGTAATGTGAATGGGTGGGGAAGTGGGTGCGTGTGTGGTCAAAGAAAGAGGTGTAGAAAATTTACAAACACATGTTGATTACTCATACCTAGTTGATTTATTGTATCAAATAACATTAAATGTCGTTTCTTTAATTGGCAAGTAACATTTTTGTAAATAGTTAAGATTATTTTATAAAAGCTGCATTGAAAAAAACTAAATAACATGCAGAGAAAATCAATGGTGTTGATTAATTTATAATGTTAATTTCTTCTTTTTACCATTTTTCTACTTTTTAGGTATAGTGTCAATCTTATTAATTTATTTGAGTCTTTTATCCTTAGATTAGCTCTGTTTCTTACAAGCACATTTACAAATCGGACGAGTTTAAGAAAAGTGTATATCATTGAACAAATAGTTATTTATTATACAAAGAGAAAAAAGCGTTCCCGTATATAATACGTTATTTTTTCTGTGACGGGAAATACGACGATTTAATGTTGAAACAAATATTACAATATACTCGTGAAATTTGAAGTTTTAAACTGGTAGGCTGTTGTACTTATAGCGACAATCCGGTGTTTTCCCATAGTTAAATATAATGATTTTCACTGTGCCGTTCAATTTACCGAATCAAATGTAACCCTTTTAACAAAAATAGAAGCATGTAGTGGAAACCATTAAATAAAAAATAATCCTTTTCGATATTAGTGTCCACTAATTTAAACGCCCGCACAAAATAGTTTGGCGCGCTTATGGCTATTTAAGAGAATCTTCAACAGAGCGCGCCACCGAGGAATTATATTCGGGTCGTGCCTAATGCAACTCTCATCGAACAGAAAAAAAATTGAAATCATTAGGTACCTTTCAACTTATATTGCTGACCAACAAAATAAATTAATCTTGATTTTGTAAAATAGACGAAAAATTTGGTGATAGAGTATGAGAAGTAAGGTTATGTTGAAAAATCCACGAATTGTTTTGACTGGTTTCAAATCGTTCTGTACTTTTCAAATTGTTTTGCTTGAACGCCGGATTCCTTCGACCGTTTTCCCATTCGTCATATAAATTCGTGCTTGAACAGCATCTTTACAGTGTGCATGCTCGTGACAATCTGGTAGTTTTGGATTGATGCATGAACAAACCTAATAGTTACTTATCACTTAAGGCATCAGCGGCCAGGGCTGTTTCAGTTTAACTTTCTGTAGGTTCACATCATATTGTGGTTTTCTATCATCTGTAAGTATTGAGTGTGTTCAGAAAACATAACTTATAACTCAACAGTTGAGAGCGCTCACTGAGCAACAAATGGTTGACGTATGTCTGTCTGAACGATCAATTTTTGGAAAGTATAAATATTGAAAAATAGAAATTATGATTAGATACAATCTAATTCTTGCGTCATTAGATGATGGTTATATAATTCAAATAAACCGAAATATTATAGCCTATGCAATAGAAGATTTACAGGAACCATTACCACATGATTATAACGTGAGAATACGTGGTATTCGTGATATAAACTGGAATTATTATGAAGATATAATTCCAGCGTTTAATGATTACGTTTTTAAGGAACATTTTAGAATATTATAGGTATAAATCAGTTCCTATTTATCACTCCTGTTGTATTAGTAATACTTATGTATTTATTGCATTAATATAGAAACCTCACAATCTGCAACATGTGCTCCGTGAGCACACTTGAAAACCGCTCAGAAAAATGGCGTCCGCTCACCAAACATGTAGAGATTAGCTCATTGATCAAAGTGCGTTCACAGAACATTCACTCAACAGTTGTGCAACAATTATGTTTTCTGAACGCTCCCATGTTAGGTTATTTTGCGTTTTCTATGGGAAAATAATGTACTTGTGAAGAACGACAGTGGCATAGCAGATGTTAAATGGCGGTGTTGTTCGCCATCTTGTGACATTATGTGGTACTTGCCGTAAGTGACGTTACCCGTTCGCATATATTAAAATTCAAATCAATTTTAGTTATCGTTTTTAGAAGTTTTTGATAAGGTTTGAACAAAATAAAAAATACGAGTCTGTTGAAAATGAATGTTGTTTAGTAGTTATTTTGAATAAGTTAAAAAATGTCTAATTTTGAGTTTTCTTTAACTCTACCGGAGTTAGTAGAAGCAGCGAAATTAGCGTCACCAAAATTATTGCCAGATAAATCGCGGAAAATTTACAAAACTGCGTATTCAAGATTTATGGGATGAAAGATGAAGAAGACATGCAGTTCTTTCTCGGAGACGGTGTTATTGGATTATTTTTCGGAACTTGCACAACAAAAGCCATCAACTGTGTGGTTGAATTATTCAATGATTAAAAGTATGTTACAATCCAATAATAATGCAGACATTTCAAAATATTTCAAAACTAACTAGATTTCTGAAATTAAATGGCAAAGGTTTCAAGGCCAGATTGCTGCGATTTTTACGAGTACACAAATTCGTCATTTTTTTAAATACTGCTCCCGATGAAATTTATTTAATGGTCAAGGTTGTTGTATTTGAGATTGGGGGAGCTTGTCGAATTTGTGAAATCAATTAGGTAACATTAGATGATATTGAAGATTCGGAAATATTATTAATTGTTAAACTTAAGCAAAGAATGATGTAAACAGGAGATTTGTAGTTTCTGACAAATATATTAAATTTTACCGAATGTACATAGCCATCCGTCCAGCAGTGGCAACAAAGGATCGCCGCATGTTTTATGCATGTCGCAATGGAAAATGTATCAATCAAGTTGTGGGTAAAATGAATTTTATAAGGTACCTGAAACAGTATTCAATGTTCTTGAACTTGAAAATACTAATTCATATTGTTACGGGTTTGAATATATTGCACTTATTTAATAGGAGTAAACAATGCAGTCTTTTAAAAGGATGAACTCCAAATAATTTCAAATTTTACCTTTAAACAAAATAAATTAGTAAGATGAATAAAGACATAGATTATTCTGAATAAATTCTTTTAATATTCTTCAAGTGTCGTTTATGAGTATAGGTTATAATAATTGACATTAAAATTTCCATGGAACTCATAATTATATGTTAATTAATTCTGGGAACCCAATCTGGTTCTATGTCATATATAAGTCTGCATTTCTATGATTAGACAGGTTCAAGGTTATGCAGGTGATGTATTTAAAATTCCTTAGCATGAAACTTTAACTTCAATCATGTCAACTCTTTTTTTGTGATCTTTTTCATACCTTTTCTTTTTTTTTGGTCTTCGATTTTTAAGCATGAGCTTAGTTTTCTAGAATCTCTAAGATTTTTACTGAAAAAGAAAAGAAACGCTATTAGTAGCTTTCAAATTGTATTTAGTTTTTGAAAACAATCTCTAAGAAGAGGATTTAAAGATTTGAGCAATTAATATAATCCATCTAGGCCACACAATATCATCGGTGAGTGCACACATTGTTATTGTGTAACGGATTCACAGTATGTGACATAGAATTTTATTGTTTCAGGCCTTTTTTCTTTACCTCGTTATTTCCCTATCTATTTTCTAATTGTCCCTACAATATTATAGTTAAATATAAACTTCTAAGACCTCAACTGTATAGTGATCAAGGCATCTCATTAACTGTTACCTCCTGGATGGTGGTTGTAGTTCACCACCACTGCAATAAGATTGTCCGATAAAAATACTGGCGTCAAATATAACTTCAATTGGAGGAATACACAAAACCGGCCAAGTAAGCTCTTTCCAATTAATAACAAACTCTAGGGCGACCTCACAAACTTGGCAGCTGAAATAACACTATTGATATATTATGTATAATACAATATTAATTTAAGACTGCTTACTTATAATTTTTCTTTGGAAACCAACTGGTACCATTTGGGTTATCGATCTATTTTGTTGACTCACAATTTCCCGTGTAAACTGTGATATTAAATCAGTTTTATATTATAAAGCACAATCAACTTTATATTTACCCACCCCTACTCTACCGGACGAAAAAAACATCTCAATGAGCTAGCCTACATGGGTAATAATATGCAGATCGTCTGCTACACTTTCATTTGAATCTGGGGGAGACTAGATGACACTAAAGAATCATGACGGTTGGAAGTCATCAACAATCACTGAAGGGTGTATTGACGAATCGATATCACACAGGACAGACATATCTAATAAATTGTTTAGAATTAGGCAATCCAAACCACGTGACTTTTTAGCTGTCAATATGGCGGCGACGATCAAACATTGGATTCAGTAGTTTTAGTACCATCATTTATGTTTAGAAAGCTGCATAGTTATAAAACGGGTTTCTTTGTATTTTGAGGGGTTTTAAGGTGTTTTGTAGTGTTTGAGAAGGACACTTTTCCTATTTTAAGATGAAGAGTGCTTATTTTAAATCGGTATTAGTGGAAAATCCAGATGTTTGAGAAACATAAATAGTTTAGCTAATGGATATATTATGTGTAACCTTCTGCAATTAAATCAGTGTTGTTTGTTGTAGATGTTGTCTTGTGAAATTGTTTCTATGACCTTAGGGGTTTTATTTTCTAGATTTTTTTGGTTTTTGGAAAAAAATAAACTGTTATATAAGGGTTTTATTTTTTTAGTGTCCCTAAAGTGTGTGACATTTAATGCATTAGAAAAACAATTATTTTACACTGCAAAATATAAATTTTATTTCATTTTGACATGTGTACATTACAATACATATTTCTAATATTAACATGAGTAAAATAAATGCACTTCAGCTTCAATGTTCAAAGATTTTGATCTTATTGACAAGGCTATGTAAAAATATATTACTATAATAACACTTAGTACATAAACGTTATATGTATTATGAAGAGACAAGAATTATTACTAATTTAAATACAAATCAAAATAAAACATTCATTAAATGTAGAGAAATAATAAAAGTTGCAAAGTAATATTTACTAAATGTTTAGCTTCAAAACTAAAACATAAATACTTAAGCATCATAGACGCCCCAGTCTCCATACATTCAATTTGATCATCCTGGGACTGTTGAGGCATTCCATCAATATCCATGACCTGTTGACAAAGTAATTAATTATAACAATTTTCAGCAACTATCAATATATAACTTAACATTGCTATTACTAAAAATTAACATTCTTTTTATCAAAATAAATTGTGCAAAACATGTTCATAGAGTGCCTTTTCTTGACCAGACGATCAGCTAAACATATCCCAATCAATTGTCATTAACCCTTGAGACAATTTACATAAAAAATGACTACTGTTATTTTTTACCTTAGCGTCAGGCAGTTTTGTCCTTTTATCTCTGAGATTCTTTCTGTCAACATCTGCAGCCCTTTTTTTACTTTCTGAGATACACGTCCCATATATATATTGTGCCCGGTCAGGGTGGTCTTTATCTTCGAGGACAGCAGGTTTGCCTAAAATGAGTTAATACCTACGTATACTAGGAGCTAGGAGAGTTGATATAATATTTGATAAGAAGCCTACCAGATATAAAGTGTCTACTGCAAACTTTCTGGTGTTTCAATATAGATTCGGTCAGATCGTCTCTATTGCTGCAATCCATGCAGCCCTGCGAAGTTTGGTCAAATCGTTTTTCTCCATTAAAAACCTGTGTTTTGTCTGTGCGGAAACGCGATAAAACGAAACTTTATCACGATTAGAACGGCTTCCACAACCAACTACAATACATATCGAAGGTATTTCACAAGATAAACACTACACTATTTAAAAACCACAATTTAATATACAGCCAAAAAAACAGAAAGAAAATCATTGAAACGTAGGTTAAACAAACACACTACAGTAACTTTATTACTTATTTGACCGTCGCCACCATATTGAATTTATTTTGGCAGGTCGTTGGATTGCCTAATGTGTGGCAGTACTGAAATAACATCCGATTTGCGACCAGGTATAGTTGTATTGAAAGAAAAAGGTACAAGTATTAGAAGGAGACGCAAACGTCATCTTATTTGCGTAAAACCGGCTAGGAATATTGGAGGTTATCAAATGTCATAGGTTTTTAAAAATGGAAAAAATTGGCATCGAGCGTCAGTTAAACACATACGAAAGCATTAGTGCTATTCAACGCGGCAATCGATTACAATCATTTCCTGTCATTTAAAAAACATGTTCAACAGTACATTTTCGGTATCAATCGATCACTCTGATTATAATCGGTCTAAAATTATGATGCTATTGAAAGCAATCGTAAATCGGAAGCATGTGATTGGTCGAAAAATTTAAATAAACTACCGTTTGGCTATGGGTTATGTGATGTGAGTGATATTTTGCAATTGTATATTACATTTTTAGTTAACAGAACAGCTTCTATAAAATTAAACGTGATTAAACTAAATGAACTTCTGAAAAGTGTGAAATACACGTGAAATGAACTAAAATAATGATGATGTTATGTCACTAAAAATGACAATTTTTTTGGTCGTTCAACAAACATCAATCCGATTTCGATTATAAACTAAATCGGAATCAAGATCGAAGTGTTGAATAGCACAATTTATTCCGTTATTTACATTCAATAGTTGTAAAAAAACATTGACATCCTATGACATTTGATAACCTCCAATAATCCCTGTCGGTTTTACGCAAATGTCGCAAATAGAATGACGTTAGCCTCTCTTCCTAATACTTGTACCCTTTTTTAATATAACAGTATATTAACGGCAGTTGTGTCCATGGCGGAAAAAAAATATAATAACTGTTGTACCGAATAGTTCAATGAACATGTCATTCATGCAATGCACATTTTATAGTTGTTCTTTTTTTATAAAGGAAATGTAACTTTTGTATAATATAATATTCTAAAATTAAATATCTACCTTTACTTATGCGAATATCGGGAAAAAATAATTTGATAAAAAGTGATATTTTGTTACCTGTCAACAGAGATCAAAAGTCAAACGTTTTTGCATCACAGAAAAAATATTTATAACGCAGGCGTTTAGGTTATGACATATGATCCTCACATTTGTCAAAATTCATAGTCAAATGTCATCATCCAATCATTCATTCCCATCTCCATCCCCATCCAACAAAAGTATTCCAGATGGTGATGTAGATAAAAATCAGTTAGCTTCTGAAACTTCCGATGTTTCTGCCTCCATAGTTGCCCCCATTACTGATGGAGATCCATTGTTTTTTTCACCAACAACCACAAACCACAGTCATTTTTTGGTATCAGATAGAGAAAGTTGTTTGACACAGGTCAGTTTTCCGATTTTGTTCATTATTAATAGTTATTTATGCATATCTTCCTTTTTACTCAATTAAATCTCTGTGGGTTAATTAATATCACATACATCCTAATTCCACATGGAAAGTGATACTTTCCATGTAGATAAATGCATCGTATGGCTAGTTTAAGAAATATAGTTTATCAAAATTGCAAAATATAACCTAGAATCTGTGGTATATAGAAATTGAAAATACTGTTAAAATGTGATTTTCACGTTTTTGTAGGACATGCACACAAAGTATATCGTAGATTCTTATTCAAAGTTGAATATATAAAGACCGATTTATAAATTTTAGTTAATTTTTTTATTAAATTCATTTAACCCGTTGATTTATCGTTTTTAAAAGTGTTATATTCTTCTCATATATACCAAAAGTTTAATTTCAATTTGATAAGTACAATATGATTTTTATAGGTTAGAGAAAATTGTAGGTAAATGATTTAATTATCTCCTGGCCAGCTTCTCTGTGTTAATCAGTTCAACTTTTAAAAAATCATCATTATTTTTCTTCTTTTCTAGTGTATGATTCTCTAGAAGGGGCTTGGTGAGTTTGCCTTTCTATGTGCCAGGCTTTCATTTAGTGCATCGTACTCTAGTACTTGAGTTCTCAGCCAAATGTCTTAACTGTTAGTTGGGCACTGTATTGATTTGTCTTCTCGTAGAGTTCTTTGTCTTTCAAGTTACTGTATATTTGAATTTTTTGTTTCTGCTTTTATATCTAGGATGTAGATATACAGCAACTATCTTTGTCATGTCTTGAATATATCTGGCTAACTTTTAACATCCAGATTTTGTAGATTTTATTAAGCTTAGCTATTCGATCGCTCACGGAATCTAAATCTATAACCAAATTGAACCAACAACCGTTTGCTTATATGTTTTGTAGACTTCCGGTTTTATTGCGATTTCTTTGTTTAGCTAGGTTAATTGTAACTGGATCTAGGTAAACTCAGATGTATGATATAATATGTTTCCAATGATGTGAAACCAATCGTTGGGAGCGATTTTATTACTGACATCAATTGCCAATACGTTCTTACTACATCATATACTTTGGTGAAATTGTGTGTCCATATGTGCTTAAAAGCAGATGAAATAATTTTTGCAATAAAATATATAATGTCCAAATTTAAATTTGTTTTTTTCTTAGGTCTCTGAAGAATGCACGAATACGACAGCAGCGGCCGCTGCTGCTGGCAATGCAGCTGCTGCAGAAACGATTGCTGCCGAAGCCGCAGCAGCAGTCGCCTCCACCGGTGATGCGGACACCAGTAACTGTAGTGAAGATAAAGATGGCGATAAAGACGCCAAGAAAAAGAAGAATCGGTGTGCCACCTGCCGTAAGAAGGTTGGCTTAACAGGTAAATGTATTATTATTTCATCTGGTATACAACAATATAAAATATTCAATTGGATATAAAGGATTCAATTTATTTTGACTATTACATATTGTCTTTGAAAACAACAATCATGTCATGGAATGGAGTTGTTATGATTATAACTGATTGTATTTTATAGTAAAATTATAATACAAAATATGAATTGAAACAACATTTAACTTGGGGATTTAAAAATACAAAATGTTGGCTGTTCGACGCTCCAAGTGACGCCATCCTTCCACTTTGATTCATCAGATAGCCAAAGTCACCCCAAAATTTGTTAGGATAATATTTCCACTTTAACCCCCGTGTATATCAAATCAATACACAAAAATTTCTTTACCTTAACCTAATTTGATACACACGACAATTATATGTTTAAATTACTGTGTATCTACATAAGGCACAGTCATTGAAATGTCGATCTGCTAGGCTGCAGCAACTAACAATTGGACCGAGCTATGCATCACTTGACTACGCGACAGGCCATCGTTTTTCGGGATTTTTATGCCATCTAGTAGTAAAATATGTAACTTACCTTAGAAAAAATGCAGAACACAGAGAGACATAAACAAAATTTTTTTTAAGATAAAGCTAAGCGCCAATCAAGTTATAGAATAAAATCCGATTTGCATCACGTGTCTAAGAGCCAACTAATGCGGCGTTAGTTTACATCATTTGACCAACCGACTTTGCGAGTTTGCATTACTTGACCAACCGACGGTGCAAGCGGCGTTTGGCTAGTTGATGCGTTTTTATATTATATTTAGTGAAGTATGTGTTTTGTGCGTTCAGTCTTGTTCGGTACTCGGTAGTATTACAAGTTGTTATTGAAAGATATTAATTTAATTATTTGTTTCCTACATATTTCAAACGATTTTATGTTGGAAAAATGTTGAGAAGAACAGCTTTAATCATAAGAAGTGCGCAGGAATTAATAAATATAGGGGTAAGTTCTTAATTATTATGCTAATATTTATTTTTTGATGTTGACATAACCTTAAATTTTTGTCGTAGGAGAATAATGAGGAAAATTTTCCACCAAATAATTCTGCAGTAGAAAAAATAAAAAATGAAGGTACAACTTCGGAGCAGCATAGTTTTCCGGAAGTGAGTATATTACTTTATTAATGTTTTTGTATTGATACCTAGAGTTGATTAATAAGGTTGGATATATTATGGTACCATATATCTTTTTTATTTTAGGAACAAACAGATCATTATGGTAGCGACTCACCTACATATACAAACCTTTTGCCAGTAAAAACTACTATTAATAATGATAAAGACGATAGTGAAAATATAAAAACTAATGTTCTAAATGATATAGAATTACAGAATAAAGAAAACGATGACCCAAGTGAGAATATACCAAAAAATAATGTTCTAAATGACTTAGAAATACAGAATGAACAAAACGATAATGACCCCAATGAAAATATACAAAATAATGTTCTAAATGACATAGAAGTTCAGAATGATCAAAACGATAATGACCTAAATGAAAAACATGCTACTCTAGGTCGACCCAGAAAAGGAAGAAAAAGGAAATATCCGTCACAGAATCGCGCTGAGAGAACCATTAACTGCATTCAAAATAAAGGCTACATTACCCAAAGAGGATCTGTAAAAATGCCAAAAGAATTCAGACAATATCTATGTCGCTGCGATTGCTTAAATAAAGTTGGGATAGAAAGGACACAAGAACAATACAAGAAATTTTATAGTGTAACATCCCACGATGCTCAAAGAGCACTTATTTGTGCAATGGTAAACGACTTCCCGATCAAGAGAAAAAGAAATAAAAACTCACAAAAAAGAAACAGGTCAAGGCGGTTCACTATAAACGATGTTACCGTATGCAAACCATTTTTTCTGCAGACGTTAAGAATCTCGAGTGGTAAAGTAGATCTGGCTATTAAGTGCATGAAAAGAACAGAAGGTGTTAAAGATTTAAGGGGCATAGGCGGTGGAAAAAATAAAATTTCCGAACAGAAGCATCAAGAATTAACCACACATATTCAATATTTTCCAAAATATAAGTCCCATTACGCCAGAGAAACAACAAATGCTATGTTTTTGCGTTCAGATACTACACTACCGATAATGTACGACTTATATAAACAAGAAGTAATGTCTCCTGTATCATTCTCGAAGTACAAGCATATTTTTTTGACCTGATTTAATTTAAAAAGAAAACCTTTAAAAAAGGATACATGCAATACTTGCGACAGACTTAACATTTTAGAAAAGAGTGGTACTCAGCAGCAGCAAGATATGTACCAAAAGCAAAAAGAGTCTCATTTAAAATCGGCTGAAGAATCAAGGATGTTATTAAAAAGCGATAGAATGAGGGCTAAAGACGATAATAATTTAGAAGTTTTATGTTTTGATCTGGAAAAAACGCTACCTTTGCCCCGAATTCCTACAAACGTAGTTTTTTATAAACGCCAACTTTGGTTATATAATATGGGTATACATACTTCCAAAAATAACAAAGGTGATTGTTATGTTTGGTTGGAGGGAGATGCAGGCCGTGGTGCACAAGAAGTTGGATCTGGTTTGTTCAGACACATTATGAATGACCCATATATGCAGGACTGTAAGTCTTTGATTCTTTGGTCGGATAGTTGTGGAGGACAAAACAGAAACATAAAAATTGTCCTCATGTTAAAAGCAATTCTTGATGTCCATCCATCCTTGACCAAAATAACATTACGATTTTTGACATCTGGTCATAGTTTCCTCCCAAATGACACAGATTTTGGAGACATTGAGTGTGCATTAAAATTGCAACAGAGACTCTATTCTCCTAATGATTACATAAATATCATGAGGGGGTGCAGACGCAAGAATCCTCTTATTGTACATAGGATGGAACGAGAACACTTCTACGGTACTGGGCGTTTAGAAAAAGCTATTGTTAATAGAAAATCAGATATTAGGAACAATAAAATAGAAATGCAGAAGGAAAAACCATTCAGTATTTTTGTAAAAAGTAATGATTTTCAAAGCGAGGCACAGGAAATCAATATAGAAAGGAAAAGGGGCAGACCATCAGAGACAAGAAAAAATTTTAATGAATACTTAGACCAACTTTGGCCAAATGGTAAAGCAATATCCACAAAAAAACTTGATGACCTAAAATTCCTTTTACCATTTATACCAAAAGACGATCAAAAATTCTATAAAAAATTAATAGGAGATCCTAATCTAGAAGAAGACATAGATGGATTTAATATTGAGACACTAGATTTTGAAGTAGAAGAAGGACAAGATGAAATAGAGTTATAAAAAGTATTAAAAAATAATGTTTTTCGTTGAATAATGTTCCTTTTATTTAAATAATGTTTTCTAACTACTTTAAAAATAAAAAAAAATTATTTAAAAATGTGTTCTGGTATGCCCTATCTGTCTTAAATATGTATTGCTTTGAAATGGTAGATGTTGAGACTAAATTAGGAAAGAAAAGGAAACCTTCTACAGTTGTAGGATACAACTCCATCAAATTCATAGACATATCCGATCAAAAATTTTCTTATTCCACGTTAGTTCTACATTCCATAAAGTGGTACAGGAAAGTTGGGATAGATTTGTTAACTGGTACCGCAGTTGTTAATGCCCTCATATTGTATAACTGTGTATTGAATAAAACAATGGACATAACGACCTTTAGAGAACACCTGGTATCTCTGATTTGCCAAACAACTTAAAATCCTCGAGTAATACCCAGCACCCATGTTTTAGAAGAAGGGCCTGGTAATAGAGGAAGATGTGTTGTGTGCATCACTGGAGCTATGAGAACGTGTCCAGCTAGGACACTAGAACCCTGGAACTGGAAGGCGAGCTATAGTAGTAGCGAGAACAGCTCTGATAGGGGGGGCACAATAAACCTTAGGGTTCAGTGCATTGTAACCTCGGTAAAATCTTATCTAATTTGTGTGCTGCTGTAGTTTATCGGAGCGATATGGTAGAGTGCACACTATTAAAAACTCCAAACAATCCTCTACCAAATGTTCGGGTTGTGCAAATAAAAAGTTTATGTGTTTGCAAAGTTTTTTAAAAATACATATGGTTTCCCTAAAAGAACAAAGAACTTAACTACGTTTTTTATAAGTTTTTTTTAATATATAATGGTTTCAAAATTTGTGTATCATTTGTAATACACACTATTGGCATATGGATAGTTGGTCTGGTGAATCTTTTCCCATGAGTCATTAATATCTGATAACATAACCGACAAATGTCAAATTATTTTGTTGTGCTCTTCACTATTAATAGAAAGAGATACGACTTAAAAATTATGCCCGTTATGTTATCAGATATTAATGACGCATGGGAAAAGATTCACCAGACCAACTGTATATTTTGATTCACATGGACCGTGTGAAATCTGAACACACTTTCAATTAAAAACACTAATTTTCAAATTATCTTTGCTACCTGACATTTTTTAAGTAAATAAATAAAAAGAAATTGTTTGAGACATTTTGACCAAAATGCAAAAAAGGCCACGGGGGTTAAAGTGTTAGTGTTTAAAATAACCAATTCTGCAAAAATTAGCAGACGGTAATACATTTTTTGATGGCACAGCTTTGTTACAACGTTCGGGGTGTCGAACAGACCAAAACATATTTGTTGACTAAATTTATTTCACCCCTGTTGACCAAGTAGTGCATATTATTTATGAGCTTTCATATCCCGCAAATTATAATTTTTGAGCTCGTCATACTACGTAGGAATTCAGTATTCTTTGTGGGGGGGGCTGAGTCGACGTTGACTCAGCCCTCCCACTTACCACTTAAAAATAATAAAATTGAATAAGTATTTACGGTATTATTAGAAGCTAATTATGAGCTTTCAAATTGATATAATTTTAATTTTTGAGCTCGCTCTCTTTATCCCTAAACCACCCTTAATTGATGCATGAGCAAAACTGTCAAGAGTAAAGTAGCTTAAAAAATTGTGATAAATCAATATTAGTATTAAAATATTCCCTGTTATAGTGCTCTTAAATTAAGTAAGGTCTGATTTTGGTGCTCAACGTTTATCGCGAGAAATTCACCCTAATGGCAAAACCGATAAGAGAAAATCTTAACAAATTGAGATAAAAAATCAAAATTGGTCTTGAAATATTCCTTGTTTTAGGAGCACTTGAAATACATAAGGTCTGATTTTGGTTCTCGACATTTATCGCGAGAAATTCACCCTTAACTTTCTAATTAACAAAAACGACAAGAGTAAAGTACCCTAAAGAATCAAAATTTGTCTTAAAATATTCCTTGGAAAAAAAAGTTGCCCCACAACGAATAGAAAATTATGTGGAGACTGTATTGGAGCGGTTTACAAATAAACAATTCCAACAAAACTTTAGGATAACTATTCAATGTATTACTTCAAGTATTGGGCCCATTATTACAAAGACAGTCAGAGGTTGGAAGGAGAACTGCAAATGCAGAAAAACAGATATTATCTATTATATGGCTACTGGCCACACCCGATTCATATAGGTAAATATGATTTTTCTTAGATAATAATTTTGCTAAAGAGCACACATAAAAAAATTCTATCAAGACACAATTATTTTTGTAGCTTTCGAGTTTAATTATTTTTTTTCAATTATTCTACATATGAAGTAAGTATCTATTTGGATAATAAAAATGCTTGTTATGATTAGTAAGAAATAGGATAGGTACCTACTTAATATTGCACTACCACAAAAATATTTTCAAACTGCATAGGTACATACCTAACTGCTTCTACATGTAGGTATACTTATTGTTTAATTAAATTCAAGCATTTACTGATTAATGCTGCTAACATATTTTTGTAGATCAGTTGGAGAAAGATTCAATCTAAGAAAATCCTCCCTGTCGAAGTGATTTATGAGAATAATAAAGCTTTTATGCCACCTTGCACCAACCATCATAAAATGGCATTCACGACATGAAATGAAAGAAGCTTTCTTGAGAATGGGGAGTTTACCTAATATAATAGTAGTTGTGGATGGTACATACATCACTATAAAAGCTCCAAAAGAAGATCCGGAAGTTTATGTAATTAGGAAATGTACATATGCCATACATAAGATCTGATTTTGGTGCTCGACATTTATCGCGAGAAATTTACCCTAATGGTAAAACCGATAAGTACCTTAAAAAATTGAGATAAAAAATCAAAATTATTGGTCTTAAAATATTCCTTGATTTAGGGGCTCTTACAATACATAAGGTCTGATTTTGGTACCCAACATTTAATAACTTAAAAAGAATGTAAATTATAAAATACAAAATACCTTACATTGTGAATGTAAGGTATATGTTTCAATAATAAACTTTTTTTATGCTCACGCAAAAAACAGAACTGTATTGAACTGCATTTCATGGAAAAATTAATTCTTTATTACTCTACTGCAATAATAGATATTCTTCAACCATGAAAATTACAACACGTTAAGGTCTATTAAAAAATCTTAGTAACTCTTTTGCGTCAGATCAAAAACAAAGGAAATGCGATTTTTTTCAAATTTGACAGACCGCCATTTTGGCCCGGTAACGAACTCGTCCAAGATTTTGACCCAACCAGTTTTTGTAGCGAGTTTGATTTCGATGCGCCCTCTATCGTGCATACAAATTCGTTATAACACTTACATAATGTGTATGTCACATTTGGAACAGGGGTTGTTTTGGCATCAGGGAACACCAAAATGAAACTTAAATTTTTCCGAAGTCGCATCATGCTACTCTCTACAATAGCCCTATTTCATCCTCAAATAAGCCTAAAACTGATGTATAATTTAGGACTAATTTATATCCTAAAATTAGAACTTGTACCCATTCAGTTTTTCCGAAAAACCGTTATTTAAAGTGGGAATGGTTGCTTGAACTCAAGCTAGCACCCCCACCTTTACAAAATAAAGTTTTAATAGTATAAAGTTAAACTTTGAATTTAGGGCTGATTTGTACCCAAAGGCGTTTTTTCATTATTTTAATATTTTGTTTATAAAATATGATAGTAAATTAGACCACGTGTCTTGTTAATTTCTAAGTCAAGTAAAACGTTAAAAATGTTAAAAGTCCTATCAAAAGTAATTAAATATTAATAATTTTTGAATATAGGACTAGTTTGTGTCCAAAAAATTAGAATTTTTACCCACACAGTTTTCCTTGAAAAAAGATTCGTAATGTGGGAGTGCTGGCTTGAGCTCAGGCTAGCACCCCCACCATTACAAAAACAAATTTCAACAGCATAACTTTAAATTTAGGAATAATTTGTCCCCAAAAGCGTTTTTTCGTTATTATATCATTTTTTTTATAAAACATGATAATAAATTAGACTATGTGTTTTATTAATTTCCAAGTAAATCGAATACCTACCTACTTTCCTAACTTTTTTGTTTTGATATTGTTTGTTGTTTAGCCTCTAATAATAAATATATAATTACAATCAGAAATCCATATTTTTACTTTTCCGCCCAACCTTTCTATATGCGAGAAAAGTATTGGTTTACCCCAAAAAAAGTTGGAATTTTGAAATTTTTTGTTGTTATTTTTACGATTTCCATCAACAACAACACGAAAAAACGGTTTTTAGAAAAAAATCCTGTGTGTATGTCGTCGTCGTTGTCGTCGGCCACTTTTCCTTGCATGTCTTGTTAGCACGATATACAGCCTCCGGAGTGCAATAAGTCAGCAATTTTATGATTGAATATTGTTAAGGACATGTCACAGATAATCCCTATTGATTTTCAGTTCACCAGAGCCAGTACAACGGGTGCTATGGTACTTGAAGTACGACATTTTGTAATTTTTTGAGAAATTTCAGTTTGTTAGCACGATACAGCCTCCGGAGTTCAACAAGTCACCAATTTATGATTGAATATTATTCAGGGCATCTCAAATATGAACCTTACTAATATTCAGCTCACTAAAGCCAGTACAACGAGTGCTATGGTACTTGAGGTACAAAATGTTTGTCATTTTTGGAGAATTTTCAGCTCACCGGAGCCAATACAACAGGTGCTACAGTACTGTAAGTACGATATTTTTGTAATTTTTGGAGAAAATTCAGTTTGTTAGCACGATACAGCCACCGGAGTATATACAAGTGACCAGTTTTATGATTGGATATTAATCAGAGCGTCTCAAAGATGAACCCTATTGATATTCAACTCATTAAAGCCAGTACAACGGGTGCTATGGTACTTGAAGTACCAAATTTTCGTCTTTTTTGGAAAATCTTCAGATTGTTAGCACGATACAGCATCCAGAGAGTATACGATTGATCAATTTTATGATTGAGTATTGTACAAGGTGTCTCACAGATGTACCCTATTGATTTTCAGTTGACTAGAGCGAGTACAGCGGGTCCTATAAATCCAGATATACTGAATTTTTGGTTATTTTTGGAGAAGTTTCGGTTTGTTAGCACGAAGTGTATACAAGTAACAATTTTATGATAGAATATCGTTCAGGGCCACAGATGCGGAAAAGTTAGTTTTAATCCTTAAAACCGTTTATTTGTTATAGGTACATACTTCAAGTGTGGTCTTTTGTGGTAACCGCGGCAGTCCTTTGACGAAACAATAAAAATTAATTTTTAAGTTACTTTACTATTGTCGGTTTTGCTCATGCGTCAATTAAGGGTGGTTTAGGGATTAAGAGAGGGAGCTCAAAAATTTTATAAATTTGAAAGCTCATAATTAGCTTCTAATTCTACCGTAAATACTTATTCAATTTTATTATTTTTAAGTGGTGGGGGGGCTGAGTCTACGTCGACTCAGCCCCCCCACAAAGAGTATTGAATTCCTGCTCAAAAAATATAATTTGTGGGATATGAAAGTTCATAAATATGAGTTACTTGTTTTTTGTTTCTACATAGTGGGGAATGGGGTGGTAGGTCAACAGGGGTAGTCATTTCGTTTTTTACATAAAAAACTTCCTTTTGCAATAATTATTTTGAATGAAGTATTAAATTTTTCCTCCTCAAATTTGAAAGGACATCATTCAAACTGGGGAAGGATGGACGGGCTAAACAAATAATCTCTTCCTCATAACTAGCACAGTGAAATACCCAAAGTATCCTGAAACTGAACATACTTAAATGCCTCATAACCTTCAGATCATATTATTAATTTACTGTCTGAATTTCTGGTAAGAATTCCTAGTGCACAAAGAACACTGAAAAAAAAACTATCAACATCACTTGTAAAAGCGTAGTTCCATCACATTTTTATCAGTTTTCAATACATTGTTCAGTACAAAATTTAAGACTGAATCTATGTTCAATATTTTTAATTTTATGACAGATGATACTCAAACTTAGGGAGAGCGCCCACCGAAGTACCGAGCAGGTGCAGCATGACCACTATTTATATAGCGTGGCTCAGTAGACGCCCACTAGAGTGACAAAAGTTAGCAGAAGCAAAGGAAATAGCAGTAATTGGCAGTTGGTACTTGTATTTTGTTGCTTCGTGGATAAATAGTGTCATCCTCAGATGAAAATGCCTTAGCTGTAGTAAATTTAATTAATATTAATAAAAATCTGCCTAAACGTAGGCATTGGATACATCCATATTTGAAACGCAGGCAGTCATATGGTGGATTTAATGTATTCAAAGAATTACATCAATATCCAGAGAAATTTCAATCTTTCTGTAGAATGAAAAGAGAAACTTTTGAATTACTCCTTACAAAACTACGACCTGCGATTTCGAAAAAGGATACAAACTTTAGACAAACAGGCCCTCCTGAAGAATGCCTTTTTAATTATAATCATAGATCAGAGGATGTTTTTCAACAACTGAAACAAATTGAACATTAAATTCCGGATTATCTTTCATTTTTAATAGGCACGTATACAAATACACACCAAAATACAACTACCGGCCTTCTGATGTGGCAAGAAATAGAACGCTTTCTATTTTTATTGCAGTCACATGGCGTGCTACATGGCACAACATACATGTTGCGTACCTTGCCACTTTGGTGGGTTCCTGTTTATTTGTTTACATTTGTTCAATTTGCCGCAGCATGCAAGATACATGTGACTTGCTAGATCATATGCCATGCCATTAACCACGGTATTTCGGTGGGCTCTGTACCTTAGAGACAAAAGGAAATTTGTACAGTAGCTTTAAGGTCGAGACACACATTACAGGACCGTGTCAGGACATAAGTACTACAGTGTGACGGCCGTCGCACAGTTAGCGGCTAGCTGTGAGAAATTAAGTGTACCTGTTCAGACTTTACCGGGAAGTGCTGCCGAGCCGTGACACAGGAGGGAGACACTGCAGTAGTCCTGTCCTGACACCGTCCTGTAATGTGTGTAACGACCTTTAAGCAGTCTTCTTAAATATTATGTTCCAATTTCTTATTGTATTTGCATACTGAGGTTAATCCTATAAAGAGTTTTCGTTTCAAACTATAAGAAGGTTTTAAAGAGTCCTTTGAATATAATATTACTGTTTTGAATGTTTCAAAATTATTGTTACTTTTTACAGGTTTTGAATGTCGTTGTGGAGGACTGTTTTGTGCCATCCACCGATACAGCGATAAACACGACTGCAGCTTTAATTACAGAGAAATGGGGGCCCAAGAAATTCGACGCAACAACCCTGTTGTGGTAGGAGAAAAGATTCAAAAGATCTGAGCCCCGCCGCAACGTTAAATAGAAGTAAAAGGCGTGTGCCATGCGCCCCACACCTCTCGGCAATCAATTGAGCAACGGACTTTTTAAAAAATATGTATCATTGTTCCGTATGGTCGGGGGTGCGAATAGTGCAAACAAAAACAAAAAAAAAGACTAATGTGATTTATTATTATACGGTACTTTTATTTACAATTTTGCCACTCAATTTCGTCTTTTAGTTTTATTTCAATTTAATAAATCTAAATATATAAATATATGTCATTTTAGCTTCTTTGTTGATTGTATATACATATTACTGGAGGGATGCCGGGATTGTTGTCGATTATTGGTTTCGGTTTGGTCTCGCAATATTTTCTGTGTGACCAATCTAAAATATCTGTTAAATATATCACTCACGCCTCCCTTCATCGTTTTACCAAAAAAAGTAAGCCAAAAATAATCAAATGGGTCAAAACCACAAACATATTTTTAAATATTTATTTATTTGTTAAGCATGAAATTATTTTTAGAATGTAATGAAATTCATAACAACCAACTTTAAATAAAATTACACTACCATCTTATAATTGCCTAAGATGTTTGGAAAACGCGCATACTAAACTTGTAGGACACTTTTATCTCTACCTAATGTCTTTATAATAAGACCCAGACTACTACATTTTTGGAAACAGATAGGGTCTATTTACGAGATGGAGAAGAAATAGTGCAAAACTAGTAATAACACATAAAAAAAGTATATTTATCAATTTATTAGTGAGAATTGTGTTGAAATAACGAAATCACATCAACGTAGCTAAAATTGATTCTTGTAAATCACCTCTTCAATTGTGTCCAAAACCAGACATTTTTCACAGAGTATTTTTATTACGAATAGATATTTTAATAATCAATTAAAATCTATGTTTTGCTACTCAAAATCGCACTAAATTAGCAATTTCAATATTTTTCTATAGTACAGAATTACTTTTTAATGTAAGAGTTATTAGAAAAGATAATGAATCAAATTTTAATGTTGCTGTGTAAATAGACCAAAAAATGCCCACACTAACTCTATATATAATTTAATTTTTCACATTCCTAAAAATAAAACAATGAAGATTATTACGGCTGTGCAAATTACGGTTTATTTTAACTACCCATTTACATCCACAATAACTTACTACAATCCAGTTTTATATTTGGGAATAAATTCGAACAAAATATTTTTTAATGCACCATCAGCTAAAGACGAAACTGAAACCAAAATCTTTGTTCCCTAGTCCACACGAATTAATGTTACAGGGTGTCATACAATGCCGCGCTCCTTTTACAAGCGAGTTGTGGGACATCCTGTATTTAGATATTATTACCTTTTGGTCTCTGCGATCTTAGCACCTCAAATGTGGAATTTCAATTGACCAATTAAAATAGGTTACAAAATGATCATAAAAGGTCAATTTGTTAGTGATAAAAATTTTAGCACCCCATTGTTTACAAATACAAAAAGTAATAACTATTCAATAGATACTGATAATTTGTCAATTCAATTTTATTTTTAAAAAATTAAGTCGCACATTGTCAGCTTAATATGCACATTATATAAATCCCAAAAACCAAATTTTACAGGAGAGAAAAAATACTGCATATCTAAGGAAGAGTTAGAGTTAATTTTTTAAATTTTTAGGTAATATGTTTGATTGATTTTGTTTGTATATTTAAATGTCAAAAAATGCCAAAATTTTGATATCTATTATTTTGTGTGATTTTCGGAATATTTTTCATTTTTTTTGTTGGAGTTATGGAATTTTCGATACACAAATTAAACTACACAGGTTTTCAAGTGATTTACTTTTCGGAATATAATGTTTTGATTTGATAACTTTAAAATTGATGGATATATTGATCTGACATTTGGCAGGTTGTTTTTAAATGTAAAAGGGCATATTTTGATGGAAAAACATGTTTCAATTCTCAATCCAGTGGTGTACATTTGGAAGAATATGTCACCTTTCCCCTCACATTTTTTACGCCACTGGCATTTGAAGCTATTTTTATTTGATTTTGTATTCCTCAATAGTTTTCACGTGTAAAACGCATAACCTTTACATATCAAAAAATTTGTAGTTTTCAAGATACTTAATGTCTTTATGAAGTCTGCAAGATCACTTTTTAACAAAAAAATATAAAAAATATTTTTCTTGAATGTTTTTTAATAACTACCAAACTACTAATGGTTAGAATATGTAACAGGAACTAATTTGTGAAACAGCAATGCATATAAAACATTGGGAATGATTGTTGAAAATACTTTTGCAAACTTGTGATTTTATTAACAAAATAATTAATGACAATAAAAAATAAGATAATTATAAAGTTAAACAATATCCCATTCAAATATAATTTTTAACTAAGCAGCCAACAAATTACAAAAGATGTTCATAATTTTGTCCATTTACATTTACACATAATCTACAACGCTTTCTCATTGAAAATCGTATAACTTGAAAATATTGGCGATTGCCGGAAATAATTTCTGTAGCAGCATGGATTCTTGCTATCAGTTCCTCCTCCATTTCTAATATTGTATCGTAGACTAGGGACTTCATGTAACCCCACAGAAAGAAATCGATTGGATTTAAATCCGGTGACCTCGCAGGCCACATATTGGGTCTACCTCAGCCTATCCAGTTGTTTCCGTATTGTTGGGTTATAAGTTGTCTGGCCGCTAGAGAATATTGTACAGATGCCCCATCGTGCTGAAACCATACATTATCCATATTCACCCTAATATTTAATGGTACAACGTCGTTTAACAAATCAGGCAGGGTTTCTCTTTCTGCTGCTTCCATGTTTACTGCTATTTCCACAGCTTTGCAATAGGTGAGCGTTTTTTCTTGAAACAGGCGTTGTCGTATGACTTCATTTTTTAACCCAAAAACTAGTTGATCTCGTAGCTGAGTTTCCAGGTTATTACCAAACATACAGTATTTTGATAGCTGTTTTAATGATGCTAAATATATTGAGATTTTCTCTCCTGTATCTTGTTTCCGCTGTCGGAATTTATAACGTTCGGCAATTTCTGATGGTGTCGGCTGTAAATGCTCTTGTAATACTTTTTCTAATGCAGCAAACGTTTTATCTGCCGGTTTTTCTGGACTGTACAGATCCTCCATTAGTTCGTATGTCTCATCTCCTACTGCGGTGATCAGCAAGGCAGTTTTCATGTTTTCCACAATTTTATTCACCTTGAAATACTGCTCCATACGAGTGATGTAGGAACTCCAATTTCCTTCTCCCAATTTAAAAGATTCCAATTGTCTGACGACCATTTTTTTAACACAGGCAAATTTATTTTTCGTTACCATAAACATTACTACACTAGTTTTTATCAAGTTTTTTTCTTTTCTCACTGCGCCAGCGTTATAACTCTACTCGGTTATTTGATAATTATTATTTATAATTACTTAATATCTCAATATTTAATTTATTTGATAATTTATAAGGACTATAGGTATTAATAAATTAACTGCTGTACTCGAAACTGAATTTATTTTCCACAATATCTACAAGCTCAACTTCAAGGTGAAATAAAAACCTGTATTGATAATATTTCGATGGGTATACAGGATGTACCAATTACAATAAATCTTACCATTGAGTTTATTAGGTAATATATGGATCCACTATACAATCTCCAAGAATGCCTGCCCACACGTTAAGCGAGAATTAATGTCGAATAACATGGATTTACGTCATCCCACACGTGGCTATTCCTTGAATTAAAAATGCCTTCACGTGTGAATTTGGCTTCATCAGTAAATAGAACAAATTCGGTAAAATTCCATTTTCTAAACATTTTTGGGTGTACTAATTGGCAAACTCCATTCTTTGAGGACAATCTGTTGGTTTTAGGGCCTGAACTTGAGTATACTTATAAGGATACAACTGCTGTTCATTTAAAATATCCCACAAAGTTGAGTTACTTACATTTAAAGATTTGCCAATAGTGCGAGTGCTTAAATCGGGTCTATTTTCAATAAGGTCTAGAACAGCCTCCTCTAATTGCACAGTTCGTACAGTTTGTTTTCTACCGCTACCATGTAATTTTGAATTGAATTGTCCAAATTCTCGCAATCTCCTGTCAATTTGAGAAAATGTTGTGTGACATGGAAATCTAGGTCGATTTGGATATCTTTCTCTATACAAGCGCTCAGAACATCTACCATTCTTTCTGGCTTCCCCGTATATTAGTTTAATATCAGCCATTTCTTCAAAAATATAATCAATCATAACAAAAAGTGTGAAAGTTGCGCAAACCAATTTAATTACAAATAATTCATTTTCGTTTTGACGTTAAACAAAATGACATTTACCATTTCATTATTGACATCCATAGCCTACTATACAAAGGCACTGATAGCAAGAATCCATGTAGTTACAGAAATTATTTCCGGCAATCGCCAGTTTTTCCAAGGTATGCGATTTTCAATGAGAAAACGTTGCAGATTATGTGTAAATGTAAATGGACAAAAATTTGAACATCTTTTATAATTTTTTGGCTGCTTAGTAAAAAATTATGTTTGAATGGGATATTATTTAACTTTGTAATTATCTTTTTTTTATTGCCATTAATTCTTTTGTTAATAAAATTACAAGTTTGGAAAAGTATTTTCAACAACCCTCTGTCAATGTTTTATATGCACAAATTAGTTCCTGTTATATATTCTAACCATTAGTAGTTTGGTAGTTATTAAAAAACATTCAAGAAAAATATTTGAAAAATATTTTTTTATTAAAAAATAATCTTGCAGACTTCATAAAAACATTAAATATCTTAAAAACACAAATTTTTTGATATGTAAAGGTTATGCGTGTTTCACGTGAAAACTATTGAGGAATACAAGATCAAATAAAAATAGCTTCAGATGCCAGTAGCGTAAAAAATGGGAGGAGAAAGGTGACATATTCTTCCAAATGTACACCACTGGATCATGAATTGAAACAAGTTTTTCCATCAAAATATGCCCTTTTACATTTAAAAACAACCTGCCAAATGTCATATCAATATATTCATCCATTTTAAAGTTATCAAATTAAAACATTATATTTTTCACAACTTCAACACCTTGTATTTCGAAAAGTAAATGGGTGGACCACTCAATCCCTATATCATCTTGTCCAATTTTACGAGAGGTATCTACATGCAAACGTTGTGTCATTTGAAAACACCCTGTATAAATAAACTTACCTGCTGTTCCTAAGATTATTAATATAATGTAAAATCAACAAATTAACTAAGAGTCTGTAACAAATCAGCAGCACAACTAATTCACTGGCATCAACCATAATAAACAGTGGTTTTCTTATTGTTATATTGGGGGCGGGACTTGAGTGAAATTCCAGATGCAGATTTCATCAACTAAATGATATTTTGGAGTCATGTGAATTTCTGCAGACATGCACACAGATGCTTTTAAATGGCGGCTCAAATATCTAAAATTCACCCAAAAATGGACTAAGGTGAAGTGGGGTAATTGTGATATAGTTTTTCATTAAGTTGAATGTATGACGCCACTAAATAAAAAGCTTAATAATTAAAATTCTAAAAAAAATGTAATATATTTTAGAGATGTTTATTACCCATCATTGTGTTTTAAGTTTCATTATCAGCTTATTTTTTTTTGTTAGTCATTTTTTTCAAAACACAGTTATTCTATCACATTTGCCCCTTAGTTTGGGGCAAATATGATAACGACCAATATTTTGTAATGCAAAGCCTGTACATTTAATACCGGGGCAAAAGTATAAAATATAGAGAAATGTGCACATTTTCGTTTTTTGTTTATTAAACTATTTCAAACACTTTAAAAGTTATAAACTTTTCAAATATAAAAGCAAAATTAGCAGATTTTCTGAAAAAAACATGATAATAGAAAATGTTCAAAAATGATAATATTTGCTGCAGTTATACAGAACTATAAATTATAACCCCCAAAGCCAACTGGAAAATCTAGTAAGCCTCTTCGGTCGGTGGTTGGTTTTGGCAAAACGGTGATAATATCGTTGTCGTCTACCGTGTCAGTGTCTTCGATTTTTGGCCAAACAAATTTATTTTTGTATGGCCTTGTAAATTTAACGACCCATTCTTAATCGCTTTGTTCCAGCACATTACCAACAAAATGTTTGATTAACTTTTTTGTAGAATATTTTACAAGTACCCAACATCCCGGAGCAACAACATTTTGGAATTCTTGCACATCTATGGTATTCTCATCAATACCATTATTTAGCACTTCATTCCTCAGAATTATTGTCAGACTCAATTAATTCTAGAGGTGTGTGATCGTCATCACTGCTACTGGTGGAAAATAATCGAGCTTTTCTTTTAGCGCCCTTCTTAACTGGTTTTAGTTTTTCTTTAAGAATATTTATAGCTTGTGAGTATGTTAAAATTCGGCTCCAGGACACATTCTAGTTTTCTTCTGTGGTTGTAGCTTTGGTGTTTGTTTAACTGCAGATAATAAAAGGTGTTCAAATAACACACTGCAGTTACTAAGTTTACAAATGTTTGAGGGGCCTGGTAATGAGTTATCAGCTTTTCTTTGCTCTTGAACCTGTGTTGAAATGTTGTTAGTTTCCTTCCACTTTTGCATATGATCTGGGGGAAAACTTTCTTCCGGAATAATATCTCGATTAAAAGGGAATGTCCCTCCCGTCCTAAATCCATTTACCATGACATCTACCAAAATTGTTATTTGTTCCCTTTCAGCAGCCTCTAAAGTTTCAATGCTGACATGGGTTGAGTGACAATCATATATAATAAGAACAGGTCGCTCTGAACCAACGGTAGGTACTACAGTCTTAAGAAAATAATTTTTGAATATATCCCCTTCCATCCAGCCTTTTTTACTAGCTGCATACACAGTTCCTTTAAATTCGTGTTCTGGTGGGGCAAGCCATTGGTCCCATACGTTCTTTCCTTTGTACACAAGTAGTGGTGGGGCTTTGTTCCCTGCTGCATTGCACATTAGCAAAATTGTGGTGTTTTCTTTGCCAGGAGAGCTGATTGTTCGAGACAAAGCTTTATTAACAGCACCTACTACTTTCAGTTTCCTTGGCTCGATACTGAGGTTGCTTTCATCCAGATTCCAAATTCTTTCCGGTTTATCATGCAGTCCAAGTTCATTCAGGGTAAGTTTTATCAAATCTTAGTATTGATAGATTATGAACGGATCCAATGCCTTTTTCCTGGCGTACTCCACATTTTGAGGAGATTTGAGACTCAGATTGTGCCGCTTTTTGAACTTCAAGAACCAGTTTTCACCTGGAATGTCATTTTTAAAATTATTTTTTATGTTGTTGCTTTCGATGAACCGAGTAACTAGTTCAATTACTTCTTTTCGGGAAAATCCATACCCCCATTTTTCAGCTATTTTTAAACAATCTGATAGCCTTGTTTCATCCTCGATTGGAATTGTAATTGATCGGCCTTTTTCTTATTTTATTGCTCCACGTATACCTTTGATTCGGGAATGCAATGAAACGTACGGAATTCCATACATCTTAGCAGCTCTGTAAATTGTTGTTCTCTTTGCTTCATTAATAGCCAGTTCTAGATCTGCCTTCGTGTATTTCTTATCATCCGAGGACTTTTTCTTGTAATTGCGTACCATAGCCACACTGAAACAATAAACGGGCAAATGTGATATAATATAACACAATTTCCCCGCCTCGTGAGGCTTATTTCGTGGGACAAATGTGATATAGTCTCAAAAGACAGTGAAATGTTAAAATTCTGACAAAATAAACATACTACATTGTAAACTACAGTAAATGAACCCACTCCTAGTAATAAAACCCAACTTACCAGTTGAGATCACAATTTTACACAAATAATAATAACTAATATGCTACTCGTCACACTAATAAATAACGCGTCCGTTCTGGAAGTTTTGCAACTACTGGCGATAGATTAGCCGAGCAGACAATTCGAAGTGGTGGGAAGGTAAACAGTGGTGGTGTATTACTTATAACACGGATGGCGCTTACTGATTGATACTTTTCAAATTTTGGGAGGATACTAACACATTTGCCCCATTAACACATTTACCTCACTTCACCTTACGTGATTTGCATATTAAACCGATGATATAGAGTTGTGCATTTGCACTGGTTAGGTTAAGGATTAAAAATACATAAATGCTGACTTTAAGAGATGACTTTGAATGATGTCTTGTATAAATAAATAATTATTGTTTCGTAAATATATCAATAAATGTATTATTTTTATTTTAAATGATTCAAAATTCGTAAAACTTACTACCCTGATATTGTTTGGGGATCCCAGCATATATTGAAAATGTTTCTACCACTGACCAATTAATCAAACCAATTATTCTTCTATGACATTTTAGTTGGTATAATTGGTCAATCGAAATTCCACTTATGAGGTGATAAGATGGTGGAGCTTACCTTTGTAAGGGACATATATTGCCCTGGCTTCTGCAATTCTAATCCAATATTACTGTAGAAGTTTTTTTTTTTTTGTTTAATTATATCCCTGTCGGTCGGAGGTGGTAAAATACAGGATGCAGGTGAATGATTTTAAGTGGAATTCATAGATAAAATGTTTCAGTTTTAATGGTACTTTATAGAAAATATATATATCAATAATTATTTTTAATCAAAAGCATGTGTACTAACAAATCTTTCGCTGCATATGCCAAAGGTCTTTTTAACTGTGCCAATCTCCAGTTGTAAGTGCCTCTTCAATAAGTTGACTGTAGCAATCGATATAATGTGGCAATAACAATTTTAAATGTTACCAAAAAATATGTTTTACAGAATATTCACAGTTGAGTTGGTTAAACCAATAAAAAACCTTTCAAAGTCTAATTTTTGGGTCTGACAGGTATACAAAATAAGATTATCACTAGCTGAACAAGAAATACACTACATAAACCTATTTATTTAGGATATCTTCTAATTTTTCAATTATCACTTTATCACATCAGTGCTGTGTTCTTTTCAGTTTTTTTCTATGTTTTCTCTGTAGCTGTTGATTTAACATTCACCAGTAAGATTTATTTAATCAGTAGAAGGGAGATTGTAGTAATTAGCTCATCATTTTCTATATCACATTTCGCAATTTTTCTTTGGCCTACACAATATCATTCCGAAAACGTTGACCACATTGATATATTACATAAAAACAAAATGATGGCTTGTGCTCACTTGGTGAAAATTTCTATTGCATATTTCATTGCCTGTTTGTACATGTAGAATTTATAGTCTTATATTTGTTTTAATCTTTTTATTTATGTCTTTATCACATTTTCGTTTTTATTTTTCCTAATTATTTTCTTGCATCATTTTTTTCTCTACTAATAGTTGTGTGTTTTATGGGAGATAAAAAGAAAACTTGATTACTAAATTTATTTCATATGAAGCTCAAATAATTAACTTCAGTATAAAAAATAAAAATCTAATAGGGGAGACCATAGATAGATTGGACAATTTTTGTTTAAGATTTTTTGGCAAATTTTGTAGTTGTATTATTGCTATCAATTAGGTACCATTCGATACCTCAGAACCTAAATTATTCATCTGCGCTAGAGAAACTTGCTTTATTTTCACTATTAAGTAGTTAAGTGATAAAAAGCTCCTAGTTGTATATTGTTCAAACTGTCCCTATAGGTGGGGTTACATTGGACATAGCACGGGACTAATTTGGAAAACTACATATCTTAGTTTTTCAGTCTCATTCTTTTTTTGGAGAAAAAAAATTATTTAAAATATAGTTTAAGCCATAAAGACAATTTATTAGTTGTTCATCAAGTCACAAGAAACACAGTAATACCTAAGTAGGTATACTAAAATGCAAAGCACTTCTATTAATGTTTATAAACTTTATTAAGATTTTTCCTTTAATATAATACTTTCCTCTCCTAACCAATAGCAAAGGAACTTTTATGGAAATATCTTCAAATGCTACGACAGTCATATATTCTACAGTTGGATATGCGAAACCTATTTCTCGACGTCAGAGAAATGTAATTTCGTATTCGAACGCTGATTGGATCACCTTTGAAATACACCCTATATAATGCATCAATATCTTTTTTTGAGCAAATTTGACAATGACGAAATCTTCATCCTTCCATTCCATACTTTCATCTTAATCTCCACTCTCCTCCTCAGACGAGTCTGCATTAGAATATCTCGACTCTTAGCACATGTTCTCATTATCGTCTTCAGCTTCATTGAATAACAATGAGACCAAAACGTTATTTTTGGGAATAGGGCCACTTTTTTTCCTCTCCAACTCCATCTTCTCGGGAGTACAGTAGCAATCATACAGCGACCCCGTTTTTGGCCATGGTTGAACTGATCCTTAGGGTCTGCCTTCGGGAGGGGTCTAACAACCTATTGTCGCAGAGTTTGCATCAGCAACCACTGTAGAGTTTCAACTAGAGTTGCAAAGTTGGAGCTGGTTTCTGAAGTGCTTCAACCAGGGAGCATTGCATGTATGTCGACTGATTGGGTGCTGGGTCCAGAGATTTCTTCATTATCCCACGGGAGGAGACAATCTGACATTGTAGAGGATAAAAAGTCCTCATCCCGGAATATGTTTCTGTCGAAGCGAACGATTCCCGCAACCGTAAAACCAGACTTCACCTTTTCTGTGGTCGCTGCTCTATCCCAAGCAGAGCTGCAGGGTTTTGGGAGTGCATATATGCGTATTGTCACATTTGGGTTGGAATTCACCCAAGAGCTAACAGCAGCTATGGAATTTTTTAAATGTATGAAATACACAACGATCCAGAGGCTGCAGCTTTTTCAATGTGTGTGGAGGGAATGTCAACACTGCATTTCCGTTTTATATACAAAAGTCTAAACACTCAAGGCTCAAGTGGGACTCGCGATTTCCACGATCAAAAGAACGGGACCTTATTTACTGCACCGAAAATTGTTGTTGAAGATTTTTAACACTTTCACAAAGTTTTCTGTTGTCATCCAGCGCGACTTATGCACTAGACTCACACGTCCAGCTGAAGCTGCAGACATCATGTGGCTTTCGTCAAGATGCATAAGAGGAAATACCTACATTGGTGGCAGTACATTGCCATTGGCGCGGCGCTGATAATTCCCACCTGAGTGACAAACTTCACGTTTCCGAGACGTGACCTGCACCACCTGTTTGCATCCTTTCTTTCCGGTACCCAGTTTCGTCCTGATTGTAGATCTGGTTTGGTTGGAAGCTGTACCTCTGCATTACACGTTCAAGTTTGTCAAAAAACACACCCACTATATGCCGGTTAAACACAGTAATTTTCGCCAAGCTTACCGCTTTTGGTGTCCTTTCCCAGCTTCTTCTCTTTCTTCCCAAGTAGGTGGTAGTCATATTTCGTTTTTCTTTGTGTATTGCTATGCCAGTTTTCTACTTGTGTTTGAAGTAGCCACGTAAATCAATTACAGAACATTTTAAAAGATATTCAGTGAGTGACTTTTTCATCATATCGGGAATGATTTGCCTGTTTTTAAAGTTACTTTTGTATATCATATTTTCAAGTCCATGCTCTTTAGTCTTCTTAACCAGATACCATAGCCGAGACTTTATCTCGTGCTCGACTGCCGCAGCACGTATTGATATTCCTCCCTGAATTACATATTCAACGGCCGCCTGTGTATTTCCATCTTCTAGATGCCTGTCAGTGCGTTTTTTGGATATACAACCCATCTGTGAACCACAAAATAAAACTAAATTAGCAAAGAGCCATTAAACAGATATGGGGATATGTTGAACAGTTGTGAGGATAGGTTGGACGGCCATCCACTGTATTCCCTTGTAGCACACCAACACAAAATTATTCATTGTTTTTATCATAGCAGTTTTTTACTTAATTATCTTCAGCAATGCTTCATGTAAATTACAGCAATATCCTTAGGTGATTCACAACAATCTGTAGATCGGAAACTTACACAGCAAAGCACAAAAACTGAAAAATCTGTGCCAACTTTTCATTTATAGATGCAAGCCATCATATTGATTATGAGCCAAGTTATCAGGTGTCAAATATGCCATTGGTCATGTCCAAACTATCCCCGGCCTCTCCTACCTTTCTTGCTATGGACATTGACTATTTTTGCCCAAAATTAACTAGGAAATGAGCAACAATAGATACATTATTGATCTGCTTCCAAAATAAATAATCACACCATCAACTAACTTAGTCCTCAGCATGACTACTGTTATTGTTTCCATTGATTCCAATAGCACAGTTGCAGTTTTTGATACTAGCAAATATTTACAGGATACTGTAGATACTTTGCCAGTTTCCTTATATATAACAGGCAGTGTCAGTTCGCTACAAAGTTCTATTTCGAATATGAATACCTCTACAAGATCCTGTATAAACAGACTTGAACTGGATGTAATCTAAATAAGCAGCTAGTGCACTTCTGCCATGTTTTGTCTCTTTTTAGTCCCAATGAAGATGACATTTTTGTGAATCGGGAATGTCTATGTATAGAAAAATAGTACCTTATTAATTTTGAAGGTTTTGAAAATATAAACTACTGCATAAAGAAACCTAACCAATACATAATTTTTATTTTGGTCTTGTTATATATCACTCATTAAAGCTGGGCTTGCCTAAAAGAAGTAATGTTATTTTTCTAACCCTTACAACACCAAACATTCTTAACCATTAGTTACTCGCGCGTCTTAATGTTGATTATTTACATGTGCGGTGTATTTAATACACCAGTTAAAAAGGTTGAAAATTAAACACGTTAACTTGAAGAAAGGTAAACATTTATTTTCAAACATATTTTTGATACAGTAACAATATAATTGGCAATGGAAATATATTAATTGAAGACCTTGAGCAATACAATGGTAAGCCTCAAAATCCAAAAGTTGAGATATTTCAGTTAAAAGTTTTGAAAGAGGCTGTAAAAAATTGGGTATAATGTACATATTTCAAATTTTGTTAATATATAATGTCAACAAGGGAAAAAGATTAGCAACAATTTTTAAAAAAAAACATGTTCTTTCACAAAAAATAGAATTTATTTTAGAAAAAATGTGGCTTAACATGTTTTTACTTAAACTATACTGATTATAAATATAACTAAAGAAATACAATATTACACATCTAAAATTTCAACTTCTTCATCTAAAGCGTCAACAGCTACATTTAGTTGAGTATAAAATGCATGATAAGCTGACGGTATATAAGGCAATAATGTTTTTACATTTTCAATTTTTTTTCTACACTTTTTAATGGCTCGTATTTTTTAAGTTTAATATCTGACAAACTTATCACTACAGGTCTACCTTGTTTTAAGAAATTAATTTCCCCGTACTATCCATTGACAGTACTTTTAACGAAAAATGTCCCCAAATTTTCTGATTTAAAAAGAAAACTGTAAGTTTCTGCAAATTCTAAATTCCGCTTGTTAGGAAAACGTTGCGTTTTTGTTGATATTAGTAAAGGTTGAACAGAATAAAATCTTTTTGAGTAATTTTCGTAACAACAAAAAGGTTTTTTTGTTTGCTTTTTCAATAATATCTAGCCAACCTTCTGGTGAATAAATAACGGGTGCTTGGAGTCTCTGGCGTTTTTCAATCAAAGCAAAATCTCTGTCTGATGGCATAACGGATTGACCGCTAACAAGAGAGTGATGTGATTTTTTTTAAACTTTTTTTCTTTTACTAACTGCAATCAGTAAAAATAACAAATTCATTATAATTTGATTTGGTTTCTAAAAATTTCATCATTACAGAAGTAACTTGATCCGTACCGCGCTTAGTCCATAAATACATGTAGGATAGCAGTATATTTTTTTTATAAAAATGTTGCGCCATAACATGTTAAGCCACATGACATACCGTATTTTTGCATAAATTGTTTACAATATATTTTTACATAAAAGCGTGGTAAGCCAAAAAAAAAAATATAGCCTCAGTAGAATCTGATGACATATTATTGCTACTTGGTACAAAGTCCTTGTCGGCACAACTGTCATCACTATCTTAAAAAAAATCAGAACTAGAACTGCTGTTTCCACTAAAAACGGCACTTGAACGAGCACGTGTATCGGAGCACGCGAAAAGATGATGAAATTTGGCCGACCTCAACAACATGATATAGCGATCACTCCGCCACCTATTGCCATATAGTCGAATTAAATTTTTAGTGGCTTAACATAGTTTTCGCCATTTTATTAATGCAATAAAATAGGTTTCTGGCAAAGTGTGGCTTACCATTGTATTGCTCTAAGGTCTTCAATTAGTCTATTCAGAATCGGAACTCGATTGATTTGAACAACTGTTACAGGTAACTTTAGAAGAAGAATGTTGTTTACGCACAAAAGCCATACACAATGAACATCTTAAAGTGGTAACTCTATTTTTAGCTCTTCCACAAAGAACACATCTACTTTGTATTTTTAACGGTGGATGCTGAGCTGCGTCTGCTTTTTCATTGTCTACCCTACTTCCTTTGTGATATTTAGTCAGCAATCATTTTATATCCGTTGGAAGACTGGAGCATTGAGCTCTTCCTTTTAGCTGATTTTTAATTAGCCCGAACGCCAGAGACTTGAGAAATAAACGTCTGCGACTTGGATTTTCAGCATATGTTGAATTATATTTGGGTATTCAAACCAGCAATATTTAGCATTTGGAAAAATATACATAAAATCCATCTGTTGGTCCTCCTTGAAACTGAAAAGTGACCGCACATTTAATCGACTGTATCTTCACCCCCTTTGTGGAATTGTAGAAATTAATAACTTCAAGTTTATGTATTTCAGGATTTACTACATTATCGTCATGCATAGTAGACAGTAATATTACCGCTTTGTTTCTGTTGGGTACAAAAGATGTGATCATAATATTTTTTTTTGGAAGCCGAATAATGCCGAGTTGGCACCTCTATTCTTATTCGGTAAAAATTGTAATGGAATTTCACGTTCATTTTTCTTCACCATTCCAATGAATGTTATGTTTTGCTCCAACAGTGACTTCGCCAAGGGATAGCTGGTATACCAGTTGTCGTAAGTCAAATTACGCTTTGATTCCCTGATTTGAATTAGTAGTCTTTCCAATATGTCACTCGGTCTGTTAGACATGTTATATGGGCCTTCAGGCTGCTTTCCACAATGTATTTTAAAATTAGACTCATAGAAGGTCTCGTGAGTCGCATAAAACAAATAATTTCAAACCATATTTGGCGGGTTTATTAGGGATATATTGTATAAAGGAACAACGTTCCCGAAAGGGAATTAACATCTCGTCAATAGTCAAAAATTCTCCATGGGTGTATTTGGATTTCCAGTTACTTATAAACTGATCTACTATGGAACGAGCAGCAGCCAATTTGCCCTGTTTTGTTCTTTAATCTCTTGTAGCTTTTATATCAAATCATATAGCCGATAAAAGAAAGAGAAAACGATTATAACTCATGCATGCACGAAAAATTTCAATACCACTTCCATCTGTGTTCTAAAGTTTAATGAAATTCGTGTGATTGGCTCTCTTTATTCCCGATAAAAACAGCAGACCACTATTTCAGTTTGGTTTGTATTTCTGGCATCTCTGTCCCAAGTATAATTAGATCGAACACCTTCGATGTATATATTTGTGCAAGTAACGATTTTTTTGACCATATTGTCGTCGAAAAATTTGTTTTCACAAGTTATTTCATTAGCAGAACATTTTGGTTCTGGTAATATTTTCACTAAATGTATTTTCTTGGTTTTTGCAAATTTACTCACCAAGGGCTGTTTATTCCACCTCGTAGTCATGAAATACGCATTACCTTCTTTTTCTATTTCGTCACCATCTGATTCTTCTTCACTTTTGTGGCCTTCCAATTTAGAAACTGTGTGTTCTTTCCTCTTCTTAGATTTCTGGACGTCCCATTTCTTCTTCTGAAGTTTCCGCCCCTGATAATTGTCTCATTTCCTCTGCTGTTAAGCGATTTTAGTTCTTTACAGTTATTTTGGACATGTCAAAACATTTTGCATCAATAATAAATAACATCTTTATATTACTGGACAAAATTTCTAAAACAAGAAAAGAAATAAATACTTACATTATTACTGGTGTGGTGTATTTAAAGCACCGTACACGATTAAAACGCATCTAATTTAACTACCACTGACAAACGGTAACTAAATCATGAATCGAAGCATCATAGATACGTCGGCGATAGGTTATGTGGAGGAAGTGGGCGCAGCGGCTCGTTCAAATTGAATTAAACCAGGAAAATAAAGCAGTGGTGTATCAGATACACCAGCGCGAGTAATTAAGGGTTAAGAATGCCTGGAAACGTGCTCATCGCTGTTTTCCATTGTTTGTAAGAATATGGTGTACTATTACTAAAATATTTTATAGTATTCATATGTTAATTTTCTATATCAGCTTCACTACCTCTATCATCACTTAATTTTCTTGGCACGCGATGTTGTGGGAGTTTCATAGAAGGCAAAGCGATTAGGGAGGCTCATACTTTGAGAACATAAAGTTTGACGCATTTTTTCATTGATTGCTGTAAAGCACTTAAAATGGAAACATTTACAAAGAAAGTCAATCCTCAGAAACCATCCAAATATTACGAATCTCTATTTACACTTACCTACAATTTGGACCTGTTTGTCTAGCAGACACATTCCAAAATGATTTATGTAGACATGGCTAACTGCAAGTTTACTTGCTCCATGACAAATTTATTATTGTCGTCCAAGCAATAATCAAAATTAACTAAAAACTAACCTAAAACACTATAAATAGGAATAGAAGAAACGGCTCAATTCCTTCCTTTTATTGGAGGACAAAATGATAGAGTTTAATCAAGTTTCAAAATTTTACCAGTTGATATTTATTATTTTTCTCTTATAAAGTTACCTGTTGGGATTGACGATATAAATGATGAGAAATGTGCATTGGTATAGTTAGAATATTACTCTTGGCAATATAGTCAAATCTGGACCAAATTTAATAATGACCGTTGGTAATGAAAGGTTCAAATTATTTTAAGTTGCTTTAGTAAATAATTGAAAAAATTTCAGTTTAGTCATACATACTTTTAGACAGGATTTTTAAATAAGTTTCTTTTTAAAAATGACCGACTCCACCTTGAAAGACGTGACTCTTGCTTTAAATATTTAGTTCAATTTTTTACTGTTGACTGCCTCCGGCTGGAGGGAACGTTGAAAGGAACCAGGTTAAATTTTAGTTTTTGTTGAGCAAGTTTATTTTAATTTGCAAATATAAGCAAATTCTCTGAGGAGTCAGTATTGCAGGTAAGAAAAATCGTTCTGTGGTAGGTGGAATATTTGAATTACCAAAAATGTAAAATATAGAACTTTTTGTATCAAAAACTGTTAAAAAGCAAACTTGAGGGTAATTTGAAAAAATGTGATTTGATATTGTTTTTTTCAAATTCTGCTTTTTTGCTGTCACATTTCAATCAATTGTACAAAGACCAAGAGCTTGTAAAACTATAATTTTAAGACGATTTGAACTTCTCAGTTTTTATTAATTGTAGTAAATATTGAATATATCTGTTACACTGTTTAATAAGTTTTTTGTTATTCCTACTTTGAACTTGTGTTTCTTGAGATAATTTCAATAAAAACAAAGTCGTTCCTGTAAATTGTGTATGCTTTTGAAATTTTTGTTTTGTTTTACTAGTGCAGTGAAGACAATATTGGGGCATTTCATGTGAAGTGGACAACAAAAAAAGTGAGGTATTCAAATTTGTTCGTCTCAAGCAAAATTTGTACTTCTAAGAACTGTGAACGTGTGGGATTCTATGGAATTTGTCTAATCCGGTGCTCAAATAAAATATAATCTCATGTTTTTTCATAATTAACAGTTCGATTCAATCTAATAAAAACCATTGTATTATATAATTTACGATGGCAGTATTTACACATAATCAAATTAAAAAGTCAACTTTATCATTATTTGAATATTCTGCCATTGTGATCGTGACGACACTTAAGTGACCTGAAGTTAACATTAATACATTAAGTACTAACTTACTAAGAATAGACATCCGTGTTCACGCCACAAATAATTTTCCCCATACCTTCTTCTTAAAGGAAAGTATGGCAACAGCGTTCCACACATATCAGATTGACTCCCAATCCGAAGCAACAACATTTTTTGTAAACAGACAGTTAATTTTGACGTTGAATGTCAACTTAATAAAAACTACTGTTTTAAATGAAACTTACTGTTTCTAGCAAATTCCAAAATACACTCAGGTGCAAAAAATTCGATCCATCGTATATTTTCCAATTATTGTGACTTTTAAAACTTGGTACTTATTATATAGCGTATATAAATATAGAGAGACCCTAGTATAATTGAAATTATTAATTTATACATTATCTTTTAACGATATTTGTTATATAACTTGCAATGTTTTGTGATTATGTCATTTTTCCCGATATTTAGCACTGTTTACAGAAAACTAGTTTACTGAACAATAGTTATTTCTAAAACAAGTGGTCACAATGACTCATTTTGTAATACGAGTGAAGTTTGGCAACGAACCGCGAAGCGGTGAATTGCATAAATCACGAGTACTACAGAAAGTGATTGTGACACAAGTTTTACACAATATTTTTTATAATTCGCATTTATTTAATTACTTGAATTACATATAATCCCAGTTTTTAAACTAGGAGGAGTGGTTTGAATTTATGTTGGCAATTCTGTAGATTCCTGATTGGTCATATCACAGATGGTTTTATTCAGCACTTTTGACATATTATGACCAAATATTTGTGTAAATTGTAAACAAACTTTCATTTAAGCAAACAGAGGATGATTATTTGTTTATAAAAGAGCTTTTTCGTGATCTATTTATAATATATCATAAACAGAATTATTTCTATAATACATCTTCACATACATGTCTGGTAATTTATCTCAAAAATAGCCATATATTGATCCTATACAATATAAAAATAAACAATCGACAATCATTGATGAATAAAGTTAGCATACTTTATTTATTAATATTTTTAATATATAATTTATTCAAATTTACCTTTAGTACCATTTAATATAATAACTAGCTAGCTGGGACAACGCTAGACCATATTATAATTTGTTTCAAGGTTAAAGTCAAATGTCAAATAAAAATATATACTACAATAACCAATGACACTAAAAAAGTGTTCAAAGAGATTCACTTTCGAAAATTTACGTGTTCACCTTCTCAAAAAAAATCAATATTAATCAATAAATTGTTTTTTTCTTAGATACCATCACTTGTTTCTTGATTTTTTTTTATTAAAATTAACGTGCTCGGCTACTATGGCCAATTGCACAAAACGATTACATTGCTATATAAAATACAATAAGTTTGGTTAAATTTTGCTGTAAAGCTGCACATCTTTGAGGAATTGTAGTAGGCTGTTAATTTGCTCTGGATTATTTAGCATATATAAGGATCAATTCTATAAGAACTGGTTAACAATTAAAGGCACGTTTAAAAATGTGTTTAACTTTCTGTTAATTGAATATAACCCAATTCCAATTCTGTAACATCAATATTTAAAGGATCCTATAAAATGATTCATTTTAACGGTGGTGTTAAATGTGGTTGAATGAAGCAGTGTTGACAGGTCGAATTTGGCTCATTTGAACAATAGTCCGAAAAAGTGTGACGTCAGAACATGGTCGCTGACAGTTACTGAGGGAAAACAAATCAATTATTTACTTATATCTTGTCCTGACCGTTGTAATATTTGTAAAGTGACACTGCAGAGACTATCAAGTAATTATGCCTTATTGCTTCGTTCCTAAACTTCCATCATACTCTATATCTACGACATATCCACTGTTTAAACTGTATCCACATTTCTTTAACACTTTAATTTCATTACAAAACTGCTCCGCAATGCTCGACAAATTAACAATAGCCATGTTAAAGCATATTACAAACGTAAAATGAACGTAAATAAATATTTGTTTTCCCTCAGTACAGCGGCTATGTTTGTGACGTCATTGCTTTTTTGATCTATTTAGCTCGGAAAGTAGATCAATGATCCCCATTTACAACCTCTAATCTACTGAAGTAACAGCAACGGAAATTTTAAGTTTAAGGGTATAGCAAGTTTTGTGGTAAGTAATTGTTTATTTGCTAAATAACTAAATCGACGCTACCTTATCCGCTTCATATAATTTTTAGTTTTCAAATAGTTACAATAAGTATTATAACAATGTCAATGCCAAGAAGTGCCAGAATGACCAAAAAACAAAAACAGTTATTAAGATCGTACTTAGAAATTAATAGCTGAAATTTAAACATTCAATTTCAGAGCTACCTACTATTAAAAAGAAATGGGAAGAACTGGCATTTATGTTAAATATCAATTCGAATTTCTTCATTCATTAGTAAGACATCAAATATCAAAGCCATTTCTATTATTCACTTGAATTTAAATCGATTCGGTTGTATTTGTTGAAGTTTCCGCTATCAACAATGTTTTAATTCCTTAGTCTGGAGTAGGGTTTAAATTTTAACAGATATCGGATAAAATTAAGCGTTTTCCCGTTAATATTTTAAAGCTTATGATGCATACAGAATAGTAAAATGAAATTAGCGGATCGTCTAATTTTTAACCATGCTCTAAAATTTAACAGTTGCTTACAGAATTTGCCCTATACCTAGTAGGCTTGATGTGAGGTGGTAATGTTGTCTCATGGCTGAGAACTGGTGACATTCAGTTAAAATGTGTTTTATTGTCAAATGCGATTGGCAAATTTGACAATAGGTTCAGTTGCTGGATGTCATTAGGTATCCATGCGTTAACTTAGAATGACAGATGCGTAGTCTCCTTATTATGGCTAGATCCTTAGAGTAATAATAAACATAGAGAGGGCTATTCATTCATAAACACCTTTATTTTTGCGGCCAACAATTCTAAACGCCAGTAGTGAAATAATGAATGAATTACAAAAAGTGGGGATGGTATTGTAGATACATGTCATTGCTAATTTCGGCTGTTTTTCTGACAAACTTGGCACCGACGAACCATGATAATCCAAAAACAATAAATTAATGTAACTTAAAAGTTTATTTTCACACTAAAAAGTCTTGAAAAACACATCAAAACGAAAGAACTAAATGTTTACTCTCTAGTCGTAATGGCGCTCGTATACACAAACCATGTTTGGCAGTATTTGCTACAATACTACGGCGTATTTAAAATTATCGTCGTTCATAGCCTGACGATATTTGCATCTCTCTTTATATGGTAATTAAACAAGGACAAAACTACTAAATAGATTACTATTGACACACTAACAGGTACTTAAATTTTGAGCAATGTTGCCACTTTTAGTTATAACCATAAAGGTATCAAAGGATACAACAAATTCTTGTTTAAAATTTATATGATTTTATTAAATAAAATTCAAGTATTATTAATTAATTTTAAAAGCTGCGACTCAAATGCAGAAATTAGTATGACTTATTTGCATAACTTTTTAACAAATTTTCAATTAAATGTCTCATTTCTTTTTTCTGGCAACTAAATAGGATTTGTAAATATGGCAAATCAGTGGAAGTGTCCCGCAAGTGGGCTTAGAATGTGACTCAATGTTTGGGGCAGGAAAGGGTCAAAACAAACATATCTATTTTATTTGTTAATCTGAGGCTAGATCTCGGCTTGTAAGTTCTGTAGGAGCAAGGCGAGGGCTATTGATTGACGGCTGTATTTCGTGTAAAAAAGAGCGGTTTGTATGCCAGTGCTGTTGCCATACCATAATCTAGTTTGGAGCGTATAAGCGATCTATATACTTTAAGGAGGGAATTTTCGCCGGCACCCCAATGAAAATGTGAGAGGGTTTTAATTATGTTGAGCCTCTTACTACACTCGTTAATTCTAGTAGATGTTGCTGCCAGGTAAGTCGTGAGTCATAAGTAACACCGAGTATTTTGCAGTGGTCAACTAGAGGGATACAAATGTTGTTATCATAATACGGGGGGATGGGGAGGGAAGGCGTCGGCTGAATTTAATGATTTTAGATTTTGTGGAGGTTAGTTATGTAAGCAAGAGTATCGACAGCAGATTGAATTAGTTTCGATTTGGTAGAAACAGAACGCCCGTGGCAGTATATTATTAGATCATCTGCATATAGGACATGTCTAATTGGTGAAGAATGATTAGAGCATAAATTGCTTATTGCTAAATTGAATAGTGTCGGACTTAAAACCGAGCCCTGTGGAACCCCATCCGATCGGATGTAAGCTGATGAGAAAATGCCATTAACTGACTCTGTACGATCGTGACGATAGAAAATTTTGGATAAACTGAAATATGTTGCCATTGATGTTAAGAAGTGTGAGTTTGTTCAGTATAGAGTGTCTGCTAATGGTATCAAAGGCACCTTCAATGTCAAAAACAGTGGCAATATATTCTTGTTTCTTATTTAATGCCTCGGAAATATGGCTTTGAAGAAGTACTAGGTTGTCATGGACTGAGTGATTTCGTCAGAAGCCTGACTGCTCTTTAGCAATTATATTATGTTTGTCAAAGTACCATAAAAGCATTTTGTTAATCATTTTTTCAAAGATCTTGCACATGGTACATGTTAATGATATTGGTCTGTAAGCACTGGGCGAGGTAACCGCTTGATTTGGTTTTTTAATGGGAATTATGACTGAGGTTCGCCACTGGTTGGAGATTGTGTTGGAAGTCCAAATTAAGTTGTACATTTCAAGAAGTTTTCGTTGGCCTTCAAAGGATAGTTTTTTTATAAAGATATAGGGGATATCGTCAGGACCAGAAGCAGTGTTCTTGGATGATTGAATGGCCGAAGTTAGTTCTGTGTGAGAGAAAGAAGAATTTAGATAAGTGATGTCTTGAGTTGTTATGGTAGAAGATATGGGAGGTGTGGCAGTCAATGGTTCATGTGGGGTGGGGTTGATTTTGCTTCTGAATTTCTCAAAAAAAATTTTGGCTAGAGTTTCACTAATTTCTTGATTCTCACTAATTACAGTGTTAGAGATAAGATTGACTATTTTAAGGCTGGTATTGTTTCCTTGAATTTGTCTATTTTTTTCCATAGAACAGTGGGATTAGTATTTTCGTTGAGGACACATAGTTTCTCCAAGAAGGTTTTTTACTTTGTTTTATGTCTCTGGCTTTCTTCAGTTTTAAGAGATTATCTTGGCTCTTGTTTTATTCGGTAATTTTTAAGTGCCAATTTTTGTTCATCTACAGCAATTTGACAAGAGGTATTCCACCAAGGAACTGTTTTTCGTTTGTTTGAAATAACATTTTTGCCAATGTGTGCATTGGCAGCTGAAAGTAAGGCGTTTGTAATTAACGTCATGTTATTGTCGGAGAACGAGAGGGTGGATAAAGTGGTATCTGTATGGGTCGTGTAACTGGGCCAGTCAGCATTGTTTAGGCGCCAGTAGCTCCTGGTTAAACTTTGTTGAATATTTGGTTTATTGGATGATATGAAGATGGGATAGTGATTGCTGTCGTAAAGGTCATCGGCAATTTGCCAAGTTAGTAGAGTAGCTGATTTAGGGCCACTGAAGCTCAGATCTATAGAGGAGAGAGAGTTCCGGATGAAAAGTTGAAATGTGTACTGTAGCCTGTATTCAATAGGCAGGAACCTGTGCAATTTATTACTCTTTCAATAGTTTTACCTTTACCGAATGTATATTTGGATCCCCACATGGTGTTGTGGGCATTAAAATCACCTACAAGAATATATGGTGTAGGAAGTTGGTAGATAAGGTTTAATAGCTCTGTACCTATAAGTGGGTGGTTAGGTGGAATATATATGTGGCAAATAGTAAGCTTATTAGCACACCAAGTGGTTATGGCAATAGCCCCAAGATCTGTTGCGAGTTGGAGGTGAGACGAAAACAGTTCGCTTGAAATAAAGATTGATGTGCCTGTTCGAACAATACTTTTTATTCAGAATGACAGACCGCCAAGTGTTTTCTTTTTGAAAGTTAATTTTTATTTTTGACGTTTAATGTCAACTGAATGAAATTCGTTAATGTCATGTTGTACCACTAAAATAGTTTTTGTAATTCAATTAATGAGTAAAACTATATTTTTCATGTTGATGTGAATACTTATTTCATCGTGGATGTTACGATGTACAGTGCCGCCACTGGCACGAATACAGTCGGTGCGAATAAAGTGATATCCTTCAAAGTTTTTTAGCTTGGGGAGTTTGGATAATTTGGTGTTGGTTTCTTGAAGGCATATTATTTCAGGCTGTTCATTCTTTCTAATCGAGGAAAGAATTCATCGCAGTTCCGTAGAATTAATTTGAAGGTAGCTCTTGACTTGGAGGTGATAAGGGTGGCTGTGAGGATTTTTGCAGGCATTCTTTATCAGATTGATATTCGGAGGAAACGCTTATATTATCAGTCTTCAGGATTTATTTGTTGTTTAATTTTTTTCCTAATTCTTGTAAGGCTGTTTTTGAGGGACCTTACCTTCGTTTCGGTATACAGGAGTGATATGTTATTTAGTAATCCTTGAGTGTTTGAGGTGAAGATTAGAGCTTCCTTGAGAGGGTCTATATTCTCATGTGTATTTTCTAAGAAAGCTGTAAATTGGGTTTCTGTAAGAGTGAGATCCGATGGATTTTTTTCATAAATAGCGTGTATTGCCTTTTGAGTGGAAGGTGTTAAATTATGATGATCAGAGATTATTGTTTTGGATTTTTTCTTAAGATGTTTAGAGGAGGTATTAGGATTAGTAAATGAAGGGGGAAGCATTTGATTTGTTGTTGGTTCAGGTGTGAGTTGGAGAGGGGTATCAACATTGCTATCAGTTGATATGGCCCTTTTTTGTCAATGAGTTAGGGGAATTAGTAATTGAGTTATCTCAGTTTCATTCGGGGTATTTGGTAATGTGAGTTGTCTGGGAGCACTATCGAGAGAAATATTAACCGTAGATTGTGATTTGGCGGGGGGTGGGATGTCGTCTTGTGTTTGGGAAGTAGTAATATTTGTGCAGGAGTCAGCATGTCCTGCTTGTTTGCATAGGAAACATTGAAGCTTATCAGATGATACAAATATTCTATATTGTGTATTATCATGAGTAATTAGGAGAGATGTTTGTACGGAGAAGTTATCATTTTCAGGGATAACGTAAGAAACTTTACGGAAACTCATTATGTGAGCATATTCATCACCTAGTACGCCACATTTACATACGAAACAGGGGAGGCTAACTGTAGTCCAATATATTTTAAAGCTTTTTCAATTATGGCGTGAGGAATGGTGGGAGATACATTGGATATGAGAATACGTTTTGCCGGTGTAATAAGTCTTCGTATAGGGATAGTAGTGGTGTAAATGGAAATGTTCTGATAGGCACTGAGAAGATCATTGACGATATTACTCGAGGATAGATAAATACAAATACGGTTATTTGAGATTTGTGACGCAAAGGTAATATTTTTAGGAGTAATAATGTCCCCTAGAGCTTTTACATATTCAAAGAGGACGGTGTTGGAAATTGCATGTAAGATAATGGCTTGATCCCTATTTGGAAAAGTGGGAGGAGGTTTAGTTAGGATTGCAGCAACATAAGATTTTGTGCGGTTGGTTGTGATAGGATGTGATGACGAAATTTGATTTTGGTTGTTAATGGAGCTCATTTTTGTGACCACTTCAAAATAGATTTTATTAATGCGACAGACGTCCCAGGACTCTGTGGGTAATATAAAAGGAATATATCAGTTACCTGATGATTATAATGCTACGCCACTGGAGAATTTAATTGTCCAACTGACTAATAGTAAGGATTCGTAGTTTGTAAAACAAAAAACACTAATTGATTGTTAATTATCACATGTTGATTATTATTTGCACAGTATTATCACAAAGAACTATTGATAATATTAAAGAAAAGACGTAAATAACGTAAAAAGTTGTCAGAGTGGCAGTTAACGATGTTCACTCGTTGGCTGACTCCGTTGAATTGGGTTTCTTGATTTTAGATTTCTAAACACGAGTCGACGAAAAATCGAAGTCTTATATTCAGGCTTCTAGTGTCCGCCCGTTTTAAGGTTCAGCGGACGAACGGTAAGTGCTAGAGGTTAAGTATAAACGGAATCAGCATGATCTGAAGCCTCGCCAATGTATAAAAAATTTGACCTCCGACCTTTTTTATTGAATTGTTTCGTTTAAATAAAATGCGAGATGACAATTTCAGGTTGTCATTAATTTTACTAATTATAAAGGTTATCTATGCTTTGGTTTTAGGTTAGTTTTGGTTGTCACACCTACTTCTTCTTATTTAATGTCTTCTTTTCAAATGCATTTAAGACAGTTATTATGTTGAAAAGGGATAGCCACAAATAACATTAATTAGGATCTATTTATAAGGATTTATTTTGACCTCTTCTGACAGCAGAACATACTTAATAATTATGTTTCACTGTTTTGTTATTGTATTAATTATTAGACAAATTCGGCAATTTAAATGTTCAAACTGAAATTACTGTTTAGAAGTCTTCGCATACGACAGTATCGCTTCTCAACTTGTTTGGGTAAAATGGGTAAAATTTGAGAAAACCTACCTGACACCGATTTAGAATTTTTTTTAATTATGTAAGGCACTTACTAACAAACACATACCACCACAAGTTTTGCTGCGGAAACACTTAACAAGCGCAGTAGAAGGATTTTCATTTTCGAATGGATATTTTTCATATTTTATTTATGTATATATACATATATATTCTCGAAGTATAATAGATATGTGATAATTGTAGACTGAATCATTACGATAAACAATAGGTTTTTTCAAAATGATTTTGTTATGCTTTGACAACAATCTCAACTGACATTAGCGACGTTGCCAAATTTATGAAGTTATGAAATTACGAAAACGTCGACCCGGCGCGCTCGCGATTTCAATCCACATTATTCTGTGATACGGGCTTAAATAAGTATACTACATACGTTATTAGGAATATATGCACAATTTGAAAAGAAAAAAAATTGTATGAACAGCTATCAATAGTTTGGCACATTATTCAGTAATACAGGCTTAAATAGGTATACCACATATGTGTATAGGTTATTCATTGATATGTGTTAGGTGTCGGGGAGCGATCTTTAAAACATATGTTTACTGTTTAAGCCATAAAAGTTAGATCATTTACACCTAGATTAGTTAATAGGCTTGAGCTGAATAATTTTGTCAGCTGAGACCTTTAAAATAAGAAGCAGTTGTTGACATATTCTTTTTTTTTAATTTTTCGATAGTCAACTTTGGCAACGTTGTTAAAAAATTTGACGTAAATATTAGAATTTTCACACTTTTCATATTGAATTTTTACTGTTAATATGTGTTTCCGCGGATAAATTTTTGGTTTTCCAGGTTAGTTAATTAATGTTTTAGACTAAAAAATTTTTTTTTGAAATTCGTGCTACATACAGATTCTCAAATTTTTCCCTTGTTTGTATATTATTAAAAAAAATAATGTCACGATTTTTTTATAATAAATTTAATCTACTTAATGACCAACTGCACCTGAATAAATTAGCAATATTACTTGCTTTCCTTTTGACACGAATATCAGATTAAATCACTTCAGTTGGTATCACAAATTTGATGTGTTCCTTTCACCCGCTGTAAAGTGATGAGTCTACCTCCCCCTCACGATGCTGCACACGTCCTCTCAAGCACATGCATTTACTAATGATTTTACATCACTTGCAAAAGTGGGGTTAAATTGGTATTTTACAACCGATTATGGATTTTCAGTTAATGAGAAACGAAAATCGTGGTCTCGTCTTGAACGATGCAGCTTCGCTGGTAGAGCTTGACCTAGAATATTACAATTTATATGTGTATAAACATGTACTTACTTCCATGAAAATTTATTTTTGCGTAAGCATTTCTGGTACAAATGACAGATTAAATGAAATTTTGAGGTTAAATTTATCTGAGGTGCCAGTCAAAGCTTTCAGTCGTTAATTTCAAAATAAGAATCGATGTGATTATTTCACCTCGTTTATGAAAGGAAAACACTTATTTGAATAATTAAAATTTCCAAGTTAATTTTAGTAGGTTATTGTGAACAACCAATCTTTACTAGCTTCAAATTTTAGTCTAGGTCAAGACCCGAAGGACACACAGGATATATTTTTAAATTCAGATTTAGCAGGTATCAGCTAAATTAATTCAGTAAATGCCTTTTTGTTTGTACTGACTAAATCGAATAAAAATGAATAAATACAATATATTATGATGATATAAAATGTATTTGGCGTCCTTAATGTTTAATATAACGATAACTGTTGGTTTTTGTACATAAAATTACTACAAATATCAATTTTTGAGCTGGACCCCGCTAAACTTAATATTTTATGAGGTTCTTTATAAACAGCACTGTATACAGTAACTGGGGAAACTGGAATTTCAGCTACAATATCGCCTACAAATGACATTTGGTAGAATAACCGCGATCTTCCACCGGCTAAAATTTTTTCTTTTCGAATTTCTGCCACATGAATTCCCTTGTCGTCTATGGGAAATACTGTCGAATTTGTTAGGAAACGATAGTGCCATAAAGATAATCGAGGACCACCCCCACAAAGCTGAAATATAATTCGAATATTAGCAAAAATAGTATATTGTATACCTAGACGGTAAAGTGTTATTTTTCAGGCCGAAAGAAGATATGGACAGGCGAGGTGGAGCCGAGCCTGGCCATTTCTTGAGGCCTGAAAAGGCGCTTTACTGCCGTGGTTTAAACATAATTTTTTATCCTACACAATAATTGTTGGTAATATTTTTTGTACAAAATTTTTAGTTCGTAATATAAAATTCAATACTGAGAGTCATTTTTTTCCATAGTGATAATGAAAATTGCATTACGTATAGTACAGTTAACAAAAGAGATACCTTGCTAGTAGTTGAAGTTATTGCTCCTGTGTCTATTATATTTTCTATTAAAGGAATCATTTCAGCAGTGTTAGTAGATGTAGATTAATTAGTTGTGTTAGTCATAGTAGCACTGTAACCCCGTTAAAAATCTAGTCATAGTAATGTCGTTAGTGTTGAACAGTTTTCTAGTGACATTTATTTTATTATTTAAACAAACTTCAACGTTGCCTGTCGCTACGCTGGTTAACTGTCAAGTTAACTTCAAACAAACATCAAATATGACAACTCATGATTGAATGAATTTGTAGACGTTGACATCTGCTAACAATAATTTATTTTTATATTGACGTTTAGCGGCATTGTTTATTTTAAGCAATTCCCTTTTATTTCTTTAGACTACTTAATGTGATGAAATCGGTTATGCTATTTTAAGTGAAATATCATCCAAATTGGCAATGTTTATTTGATTTATGTTAATTGGGTCGCCACCTAGTGTGAAAATCTAAAATTTATTGTCTCGGCTAGCCGTGGAAAACGCAACTTTATCGTCTCCGTAAAGCCGGTAAAATTCAACTTTCTTACAGTGTATATAAGTAAAGTATATAAGTTTAGTGTTTTTAAATGAAACTCACGGTCTCTAGTTAATTCCACAATATAATACAAGTTATTGAAAATTCTAAAAAATTGACAATTGTTTCGATAAATCAATATCATCGTCAGAATGACAGAAGTTACATTTCATTTTATGCCTACCTGATGTTTAGTAGTTATTTTTGGCTAGACCAAGAAGTAACCTAACTTGTGATTGGCTTAATATATGTTTATAGAAAAAAGAAGAAGATGTGATATTACAAATATTGAAGCTTAGATATTATTAGCCCTATGGTGATATCCTGGATATCATTTTTCCAATTAAGATCATTATAACTGTGCAATGATATAGAAAACCAGGAAAACTATATCTGCTGATCTTTACAATTATCACTTAAGAAGACAGTTTATTAGTGGAGAATTCCCTAGATTTAACTGTTCATTGACAACTCCATATTGTGGGTTTCTTAAATGTCTTCTAATTTCCAGTTCTTCAAGGAAATCCAGTTCTTGTTTCTTTTCACAAATATGCAGCACTTCTAGTTCTGTGTTAGGTGTCAATGAATGATTGGTGTCAAGTAGATGTTTTGCGTATTGGGATTTATCTGGTTGTTTTAATCTGCATATTTGTGAAAAGAAACAAGAACTCATTTACACCTCGAATACCCAAACAAAAATCGACAGAAGAAAATTCTTAGAAAATTTAGGATTTCAATTACTTGACCCGCATATTGGTCGACGAGCACAACAGCAAACCATTCCCAGGATAATCCGTTTGCGTCTTTCTGAAATATGTGGAATAGAAACTGAAAACGTTGCTCCCCAGAATCAAACTCATGGACGATGTACGTACTGCAGAACTAAAAAAAGTAGAACAAGATATTCTTGCACAAACTGTAAAAAATATTTGTGTCTAGAACATTTGACGGGATTATGTAGGCATTGTTATGATAATTATGATGCTCAAAATTTGGAATAGTAGTTTCGGTAATCTGTATGGATTTCGAGAATAAAATTTTATTTTCCTTATTCATTTAACATACAAGTAACTGTTTTATGTTCTAGTGGAACCGGAATTTTTTATTTGTTATAATTATTTTGATTTTATTAAAAGCCTGTTCATAAAAATCACACTTTTTTTAATATCCCCTTAAAATTGTTAAAACAACAAAAAAAATATATAAATTTCATATATTTGCATGGAAAATAAGGTACACAATTATATTATTACAAATATTTGTCACCTACAATTAAATTTCTATTTTTTTTAAATTTTAGAAAAAGTCGGTTTGTTAGACCGAAATTATCAAAAATTTTAAATTTTTTCACGTTACATGCGGAAGGTTATTCAGAAAGTGATTCTTTTGATGTGGGCTTAATTCAATCCCAGTTCAACTTTTAAAAATGTCTAAAAATTACAAGTCTCAAAACTTTTATGTAAGATTATGAGAATAAAATCCTTTCTAACCTAAGTTTCTTGCATTCCGATTACACATTATACACTAATAAGTTCTATTTAAGCTCTCATTTAAAATAAAACATCTTTTCAAAACATTATGAACATAATAATTTTACCTTGCTATACTTACTGGGTTGATCAACTTTATTTATGTTTATTTTTTATAATTTTAGCTAAACTGAACAAACCAACTATAAATAACAAATAATGGTCATCTTCCTATAAAAGCTGTAATACCTCTATTCATCCACAATAAAACCATCTGGCAAATATTTATAAAATCCTATGAAGGGAATCGAAATGTCAAAATTACAGATTACAGTTATTTGAAATTATGTCTTATATATTAATATATTATGAAAAATGTCTTCTAAATACAAGAACCGTTCATTTAATAATAATATAACGACATAATGACTAGGATGTAACTCTCAACTTCACATGTTCAAAGTAAGGTTATCCTGTTCGATTTTAGTTTATCCTATTATAATGGATTATTTGGAGTAAATAAAGCCTCATTTAGTTAGTATTAATCAATTATAACCAATAAATTTACATGGAAATTCCAAGGAATTAACCGGGGGGGGGGGGTGATTCCTTGCGTAGTGTTTTCATATGTTACTGCATTATTTTTCAAGTCACCCCAAATCACTATTTTACAACAGCGTAATAGCAATGAAAAACAGGGTTGTACATATCGGCGATAAAAAATGGTTAACATTGAATGTCCACAAACTATTTACGATCTTTGCTAATAATGGTTATCCAAAAACGTGCTAAAAAGCTGCTATACAATACCGAAATGTATGATGGAGCGATTGATCCACCAGATCCACAACAAATTTTATATAAAAAATTGTCATTTATACCGCAGTTGTCTAACAAAATAATAGCGGTTTTCAAGCAATTTAGTAACATAAACATTTCAAAATATAACCAACAAAAAAAGTCTTAACTTATTTACAAAACTTAAGGACAAAACATCATTATTGTACAGTACCAATGTAATTTATAAACTACCATGCAGAGATTGTCAAGGGTGTTACATAGGCCAAACGTCCCAATGGTTAAAGCAAAGAATCACTCAACATAAATGTGGCTGTAGAGTACACAAAAATACATGTGTCATAGTAGAACACCATTTAAAGACAGGTCATAATTCTTATTATGCCAATATAACATTATTGGATGAAAACAATAACTACAGGTCGAGATTATTCCTTGAAATGTATTATATCAATAAACATGAAAACAGCCTAAACTATAAATTTAATACTAACAATTTGAGCAATATTTATTGTAATCTTTTTAATTATTTTTAACATGTCACTCTGTAAATTAACAACTTTTAAGTTCTTATGACTGTTTTACCATATAGAAAAAACAGCATAAATGAAACAATTTATATTAAACTATTTTTAATGTTTGTAAAGTGATCTAGTGCCCGTATCGGTGAAACAACTGTAAGTTTTTATTTATTGTTAATTTTAATGGGTTAAAATGTAAATCACTGATTATTGTAGAATTTCTCCTGAAGAGGTTATTAAAAAACTGCAGTTTTAATTTCCTACAGACTACTAAATCCGAAATTTAAAAATTATTCTATATATAGATATATGAAGAAATGTACTAGGTTCACGGGTTGAGCCGCGTCAATCTACCTACTCTACGCAAGGAATCACCCCTCCCCCTTTGGCTAATTGGAAATTCTATGTAAATTTATTGGTTAAAAAATGCGTTTGAAGACCACAATAACTATAATATCAAGGATACATTTACCTTTGTAACATAAATTATATATTAATCTCTTTAGATGCGGTATCTCCATTTACAAACATTCCTTTAGAACTGGTTGTAAATATTATAGGAAACACATGGAACATTGTTGGAGAATTTACTACATTGTCGAGGAATAATTTTTTGATGGTTGTGAGATTTGTCTTTGACAATAATTACTTTAGTTTTAACAATGAATTTTACCAACAAATATTTGGAACATCAATTGGTTCTGCTATAAGTCCAAAATTAGTAACAATTGTGTTGGACTTCTTATTAGATCAGGTTATTCCAACATTACCTTTCGAAATTGCATTTTTATATAAATATGTTGATGATATAATTTGTGCCATACCTAAGGAGCATACCGAAACTATATTAAATGGGATTAATTCTTTTAATAAACATATTCAATTCATCATTGAAATAGAAGACGATCGTTTGATACCTTTTTTGGATACCAGAGTATTCAGAGACACTGATAATAAAATAATATAAGATTGGTTTCAAAAACCTACAGACTCAGGCCAGTATAACGGGTGCTATGGTAATTGAAGTAAGACATTTTTGGTCATTTTTCAAAAACTTTTACGATTGGATATTGTTCAGGGCGTCTCACAGATGAACCCTATTGATTTTCAGCTTACCAGAGCAATATAACGGATCCTATAAATCCAGACATACTACGTTTTGTAATTTTTGAAGAAATTTCGGTTTGTTAATATGATACAGCCTCCAAAGTAGTAGCGGCTCATCCATAAGGGCTGCAGCCCTCCCTCCCAAATGAAAACATTTTTAAATGATTGCAATTATTACATTACTATACAATTATTTTAGAGAAATATATCTTTATCGTTAATAGCATATTTATTTTTGCATTGAAGGTACCTTGATATGTGTTCCCTTTGTGTGTATTGTATAAGTAGGTGGCACCGACCAGTACCAACTTCGCATTCGCACCAACTCGATACGAATAACTGAAGCGAACACTGGAAAAGGACCGCAGTCAATGCAGGCCAAGCCATAGCGTACAGTAAGTGTATATAATCTTTGGAGTGTATTGAGTTGGTGGTGGGAAAGGCATGATATTTATGTTATCGCGGCCTGCAAACATTGCAGTCCGTACTCCGTATTACGCATTTTATTTACAAAATTGCGACTTATTTTATTTATAAAATTGGGTCTTATTGTGTCTTATACGTCTAACAAATTTTAAAAGATAAAATAATTATTTTATTAGTTGAAGATTATATTTAATTACATCTTTACAGAAATGAACGAAGCAAAAAATTCAGTGACATATTAGCAAAATATCAATTTTGCACAATTGGAGTTTCAAGAAAAAAAAATTATTTGTATTTAATAAAAATACCGTTTTTTCGACTCGTATTTATTTCTTATTATATTTTTTTAAGCCCTCCCACAAACTTCTTCCACGAGTCGCCACTGCTCCGAAGTGTATGTGCAATATAAGTGGGGAAAAGTTAGTTTCAATCTTTAAAACCGTTTATTTTTTGTCTAATATAGCCCATATAAAACTTACCACATAATCATCATTACAGCTAACAGCACCAATCCATTTTCCAATTGCAGGTCTTGCAACTTTGTCATTTAAATGAGGTTCAATATTATGTGTCACTTTATACGTGCGGGTGTCCCATATGTTAACCACACCATCTTCACCTCCAGATATGAAGTCTGCACCTCTTAAACAATTGATAACACAAGTTTTACAGAAACGGAATTGTTAAAAAGTGAAGGTTTTAAAAGTTAAATTTTCCAAATGGTGGCAACTATTCTGCCGTGTTAACGAAAAACACCTTAACTACATTTTTTTCAAAATCGAGATATGTGTGCCATATGAAAGATCAAACAATTTTCTACCTAAATGTGATGCAAAAACACCTTATCTTGCTTTAGTTTGCAAATAATATCAAATTATACTTTCACCTTAACTGCAAATTTGACACCTTTGTGATGAAAGACTGCCCCATCTACGAATATTACTGTAAAACGCCTCAACTTGCCGAGGGCGAGACTTAACTGCACTGAATTTAAATATCGTGTTAATCTAAAACCCCTTATCTCACGAAGCATGCGAATAAGCTTGTTTACTTTGTAGTCCAGTAGTTTTGTTTCATATGCGAGTTATTATGTATGTCGGATTGTCAAGCTGATATTGAAACGTGCTCCCGTAATTAATTATTATTATTTATATCTAATTAACACAGTGAGTATCAATATTTGAAAGTATTTGTAAGGACTAACAGAAGGTGAGTTTATATACATTTTGTTCAGTTTGAAATATAATTACATGAGATCTTGTTCGAAAGAAGGATGTCTTGTCTAGTTTGGCTTTTTGTTGATCTGTTTATTTATCACATAAAAATCACAAAATTGTACGAAAAATTATATCTCCTTCTTTTCTCCTAAGTTTGATAAATAGTAAAGGTAAGCCATCAAAATGTTATAAGTAGTAAGACATTTTTAAGTTATAATTATTTCATATGCAGGCCTGCCGCAAATGGCTCAGGAGCGTGCTTCATGTGAAAAAGAAGCAGATACAAAGGAAAAGGCAAATAGATACTCATTATAAACAAAAAAAGGAGATTTACGTAAAAGAAAATCACACGAATCAAAACTTGCCAAAAAACAAAAAATGTGTGACAGATTGCGCAATACCCATAGTGTTTTACGTCCGTGTACAGCAACAATGTGAGAAACAATGATTCATGAAGATTGAAGAGGAACAAAGACAACTGCTTGATAAAGAATATTGGAACTTATTGTGGCAAGAAAGACATATGTTTATACATGGAAGCATTGAACAAACTGCTGTCAAACGTAGGACCACTGATACTTCAGCAGATATAGCAAATTTAAAAGAAATTACACAAATAATTTTTTACTGAAAGATAAAAACGGCGCTTTTATTTCCGTATGTCGAAAATTTTTTTAACGACGCTTGGCTATACCAAAAATAATAATACGATTATCAAAACATCCATACCTTCTAAAGATTCGCCGACTTCTTTAAAGATTAAAGGTAACCGCGGAAGACACTCGAATAGAAAAACGGTTCACCGAGCATTGCTGGAAAACCATATAAATTTTTTTAATCCAAGCATCTCTCATTATCGTAGAGAGCATGCACCTTTTCGAAAATATCTTCCATCTGATATTACTATTACTAAGATGTACACTGATTTTAAGGAAAACCATAAACATATTGAGTGTTCCTACTACTCATACAGGGCATTTGTAAGAGCTGTTATGAAAATTTCATTTACAAAGTTGGGACATGAAGAATGTGAGCAGTGCGAGATATCCAAGCATCCTGATAATATTCATTCTGAGAACACCCTGGACTTGGATAAATGCGATACCTGCAAAAAATGGAACGTCCATATCAAGAAGGCCAAAGGAGCAAGAATAAAATATAGAGAAGATGCTGATTCTACAGAATGGATAAATTCAAATATATGTGTGTCAGCAGATCTTCACCCAAAGGATCATTGCCTTCAACGACAGCTTTGTCGGAGTTGGGAATAACCAAAAATATGTGGATCCAGCAGCTGTAATATGGCACTAGGCATTAGCTGGGCGCAAAAAAGAAGAAATTTGTAGCGTGTTCCACAAATATTTGCTCATCCAACGTGATGTTTTGACTATTAAAATCTGGCTGGATAATTGTGCTCCACAAAATAAAAATTGGACGTTGTTTTCTTTTATTGCACATATCATCAATTCATCAGAAATTGCTGCAAACAGTATAGAAATTTACTATTTCGAGCCAGGTCATACATTTATGTCGGCCGACAGTTTTCACCACCCGGTAGAACAACCCTTAAATTAATATGACCCAACTTCAAAAACTGGAGGTGGAGGAAAAGTTTACAACTTTCATGATTTCCAAGGAGCCATCCAGCAAGTCAGGATGAAAAGTGTAAATGTTTTGACAATGGAGCTAACGGACTTTAAAGAATGGAAAGATAACAGCTCATTGCAGAAAATTAAAAAACATTCACCAAGACCATATCTAAGTGATATTCTAAAATTAAAATTCGAAAGTTTTAGCATGTGGTATTCATACGAATATTATTCCCCATACACTGAGCTAATTTTTTTAACTGCGAAATCCGGAGCAACCTAAATCAAGATTAATCTGCAGAGGTATTTCAAAATCAAAGAAAGGTGACATCATAAAAAATTATATCCTTTAATGCCCGAAAATCGAAGACGTTTCTGGGAGGAACTACCGACTTCCGATGAAGTAGTGAAATTGTCCACAGATATGGAATACTAATTATTTTATTATTATTATCTCTTTTTATAATAATTTGAATAACAATTGATCGTTTTCGTTTTTTAAATATATTTTTCGGCTACATATTATTTGCAATAAAATAATTTCTAAGTTGGATTCATTGTTTCTTTCCTTAAATTGATTCAATGTTAAATTTCATCATTGCAACAATAATAATTACAAATCTGGTAGGTATTATTAACGACACGTCGACGTCGTTACCTTTATTGATGTTACTTTAAAACAATATCTACACACATGAGGTGTTTTTGTGTCACATTAAAACCAAAGTGAGATACATTAATATGACACAAAAACATCTCATCCGTAGATAAGGTGTTTTAAGCAATAAATGAACTGCAACTATTAATATTGATGACCAATTATATTAGGCCCCAAAGTTCAACAAATAAACAGTCTCATACAAACCTTTAACTAATTATTTTGCAATTTTTTTTATTAAAAATAGTGATGCTATGAAATTTGGAACGTTTCAAGCTATTGTGAACATTTCACCTTGAGTCACATGAGGTATTTTTCGTTAACACGGCAGTATTGAGGTCTGGTTTTTAAGATTATTAAAAATAACTCAACTTAATGTTACATACGTTTACAAATGAATAACTTCAAGTTCAACCTCTATTAAAATATATTTTTTGATTGGTCTCCTTATATATTTATTTGAAAATGCAGATCTTTGAACTTTTCAGTGGTGCAAGTTAAACATTGGTGCACAGGTCTAAGCTAAAGCATGTTGACAAGGCTGTATGTTAAGATTTTATCAGAAATACCAAAAATAATTCCAAATATTTATGAACCTAAAATATCTCCAAATCAAATATATGAAATTTGTCTTCCACAGTTGTCAAATTGTACCGGGTGGTCAGATAAAAATGCAAAATGCTGTATTCGGAAACTATTCATCGTAGAGACTTGAGGTAAAAAAATATATTACTAAAGTGGCTAAAAAAAGGCAGTGGAAAATACTTTCGGATTTCGAAGATGGTCGCCAGGAGCCGTAACCACCATATTAAACTTTTAAAGTGGAAGCCGGTCCTGGTAACAGTACCGATACCAGCTTTTGTAAGCAGCTCTTACATATTCCAATCTCAAAGTGGAATAAACAAAGAGTTTAAAGTGAAAACAGTATACTATTGTGCAGTTTATAGGCAGTTCTAAATATATCTGTAAGTCAATTAATTCCATCTAGTAATATAAGAGATATTTGGTTTTAGAAATATCAATATATAAATAAGTCGCAGTCGGTTGTTTATAATACCAGTTTTTATTGTTCTCTTGATATCTGTCAGGTTTTGCCTGACCACATTAGGACAGGACTGTAGTTGGGAACTTTCTGCGAGTATCAATGTAAATCATTTTAATCATGACAGAAAATTTGGCGGAACCCCCTGATCACAGGTGTCATTCTTCGAACCAACCTCAACTGACAAGTTTAGGGAGTGCTTCTGACCACAGAAGTCCCTCTCTTACCCAATCACAAATAAGTTCTTCTCGATCTTATTCAAATGTTGCAGCTAACTCACTCTTTCCCTCTAAAGATCAAGGTATCCTATTTCCTTCCATTGATGGAGTTACATTAGAGGAGTACATTTTTGCCGTAGGAGCTAAAATTCTTCCTAAAAACATCACTTTTGCTTCAAGAATTTCAAACAACAGAGTATGTATTTACCTATCAAACAAGTCAGTGGTTGATCACTTTATGGCAACATATTCTAGCATCACTATCAACAATCAAGACATCCAGGCAAGACGTTATCCAACGTCTGCCCTAGTATACCACACGGGACTTTAGAGATTGAATTGAAGAAGTTGGGTTTAAACCTTGTATCACCAGTAACTTTCATAAAAATATAAGTTTCCAACCCAGAATACGGACATATTTTTAGTTTTCGGCGCCAGGTATTCACCTCTCCTCTATCTCCTGAAAGTAACATTCCTGAATCATTCACATTAACCTATGAAAATACTCTATATCGAACTTTCATATCCGTTGATGGCCTGACCTGCTTCAAGTGCAAACAGCCAGGTCATATTGCTGTCAACTGCTGTAATGCTCCCCCGGCTCCCAACATTTCCGAAAATAACTCAGAAAGTCCACCCAAACCATCTGATAAGTCAAGTAGTTCTAATAAAGCTCCCAGTACAAAAGATCCTGTAGAAGCATCTCAATCTATTGTGAATTCACAAAACCAACATATTACAAATGATTTACAATCCACACCAAAAAAATCCGAGCCAGCAATCAAAAGAACCAGTTCCGACCGGGAAACACCTGAAATTGCGGAAGAAGAAAATCCAACAAACAATATCTTTGTCACACCCGAAAAACCTCCCCAAAAAAACAAAGGCCCGATTTTGACGCATTGCTTAAACCAGCAAAAGTTTTCATAAATTCTCACGAACCACCCTTTGTTCTAAATTTTGACCAACTGGTGGATTTGTTCGCAAACAGTTACGGTTCACCACACCCCGACCAAATAGCTACAAATTACACTAATGACTTACCCTTACTTTGCTGTATGTTACATGAAATTCATCCACACTTGAAAGATAAAAGCATAAAAACCCACTGCACCAAGCTTCGGAAAAAATGTGAATTTTTCGACTCGCAACCATCAACTGACAATGAAAGTGACGCGTCATCGGAAGTGAGCAGCTATTAATTTCTTCCAATTAAATTTTTATAAACACTCTTATTATGTTCAAAAACATTCTCCAATGGAATATAAACGGCCTTTACACTCACCTAGAATCACTGCAATTACTTATGTATGAACTAGATCCTTCTATTATCTGCATTCAGGAGACAAACTTTGCAGATAAAACTTACAGTAATAAAAACTATAACGGTTATTTATTAAATAGGGTCGATTGTCTACGTGCAAGTAGAGGTGTTGCAATATATGTGAACAAAGACATCAGCTCATCACTTATTCCTCTGCATACAGACTTAGAAGCCATTTGCGTTGCTTTACTTGGGGACAAAAAACTACATATCTGCAATGTTTACATTCCATCTGACGTAGAACTCAATTCACACAATTTATCCAATCTCTTAAATCAAATTCCTTGCCCACGAATTATTGTTGGTGACTTCAATGGACATCATTTGACTTGGGGTTCGCCATCAAATGATAACAGAGAAACTGGATTCACCTTCTCCATTTCGAAAAGAAAATGTCTAATGTTTTCTAAAACTCCTTTGCTGGTTTACCCCAACTTGAAATTATATAACAAAAACCTTCACTTTCATGAAAATCTTACATTTCTAGGAGTTATCCTGGACTCAAAAATGACTTGGGAGTCCCACATCAATAATCTTATTACTAAATCTACCAATGGAATTAATATGTTAAGAGCATTATCAAATAAAAATTGGGGAGCTGATTCTGCCTGTCTACTTCGCCTATATCGTGCCCTAATAAGGTCTCGCCTGGACTATGGCAGTGTGGCATACAACTCAGCTAAACAAAACGTCCTAAGTCGCCTTAACTCTGTTCAAAACTCTGCAATCCGAATCTGCCTTGGGGCTTTTTGCTCGAGTCCTATTGACAGTTTGCTATGCGAAGCTTCTGAACTTCCCCTCCATCTTCGACGTTATTATCTAAGCCTCGCGTACACCGTATCAGTTTCCTCAAATCTAAATCATCCGGTAAATCAAAATGCACTGTCAAATCGGTTTAGCTCTGAGTACAAAAAGAGAAAACGAATTGATCTCCCTCTATATGAGAGAATAAATAGATCCCTTATCTTATTTGAGACCTCCATTCCTACAACTTTCCCGCTGAACCTTAATCCCATTCCTCCCTGGCTAACGAAACTTCCGTACTGCGATACTTCCTTATCAAATTTCAATAAATACGAAACAAATCAAGCCTTGATTAGAACAGCATTCCATGAAAAAGTGTCCAGACTTAGTCAATACACACAAATTTACACAGATTCCTCGAAAATGGAAAAGGGGTAGGAATTTCAATTATCGCTCCCAGTGCTGTTATTAGAATTAGGCTACCAGAAATGGCAAGTGTATACTCTGGAGAACTGTCCGCAATATTTCACGCCCTTATATATGCAAAAAACCACGAACCAAGTCATTTTTTGATCATTACGGACTCTCTAAGCTCTGTTGAGAGCGTTCACCAAATGTACTCCTCGAATCCATTAGTACAAATTATCAGAAGAGAGCTGTTCAATCTACAAGAAGCTCATAAGGACATTCGTTTTTTATGGGTTCCGTCACACATAGGAATAATCGGAAACGAAAAGGCAGATCTCGAGGCAAAAAATGCAACTCAAGATCCAAATTGCACTTTAGTATCAAGAACTACAGTGACAGACTGTAAAAACTTTTTTAAACAGTTAGTCATCAGTCACTGGCAAAACTGCTGGTCTACATCTCAATCAAAATTGAGGATAGTGAAAAAAAGTGTAGCTGCCTGGAAATTCCTTCCAGCCAAAAGAAGAGATCAAATAATATTAACTCGACTTAGAATTGGACACACTCGTTTCTCCCACGGCCACCTAATGTCTCATTCTGCGGCACCCATATGTGAAACATGTCAGGTTCCAGTGTCGGTAGTGCGCGTGTTAGTGGAGTGTACCCGTTTTGCTCATCAAAGATCGCGGTATAATTTACCAAATAATATCACAGACATTATCGGAGACAACTGTGACGTTGAAAAATTGTTACTTTTCCTGAAAGCGGTTAACTTACTGTATAAAATTTGAGAATCCTATTATGTACATGACTTAAATGTAAATTTATTGTTGGGCGCTAATAACCCTAGGGGTTGATGCGCAAAAATTTCAAAATAAAAAAAAACTTTTAAAGTCATTTTTCTCTGAAATCCAGCTTTATTCAAGTAATTTTTGTTCAACACTTTTTACGCATCTATTAAAATAAAATGGAGGGAGGTGATTCAATGTTTTTTTAAATAAACAGCTGTAACTCCTAAATGACTGAACGGATTTTCAAACTTGGTCTCATTGGAAAAAGCATTTGTATGAAGAATGTTTTTTTTTGAGAAAAATGTCGCTTGGTTCTTTTTTGCCAACTGTGCTTTTCAACAAATAAGTAGAAACCAGTAAATCAATCTTCTAGAAACAAATTTATTTAGACAAAATAATACATCTTCAAGAATCCGTATAATAAATAATATCTTCAAGTATCCTCCTCAAAGTCTGGAACACCTCCGAATCCATCCAGATCATCTTCAACGGTACCGTCTGCATAAAGTCCTGAATAAAATCCTTGACAATCTTGAGGAATTAGATGCCGGATTGATTTCAGGTCCTTTAGTTTTTCTTCGGCCACAGCTCGTTTAGTTCGGAATGTTTGAAATAAAAGCCTGGACGCCCACAGGTTTTCTTGGAAATATCTACCTCAACAAAAGAATCGTTGTTGAAACTTCTTTTCATGAAGATTGAGAATGGGGCTTCTTTCACTATTCTTATTTCCCTTGTGATCAGCCAACTTAAATTCTCCCCATTTACTCCCTTCTTTCTGTTGGTAATTTGTTTTTGTATTTTTTCTGTGATTCCGACAAAGGATTCTTTTTTCATGGGAACAACCAAAAGAGGATTTTTCTTTTGTGGTGTTCTCATTATTTCAAAATAATCTTCAGGAATGTAAACTCGCAGTTGCCTCTTCAGTGCGGCCTCAATTTTTGCGAAGTCATCGTCATTGGGTAAATAACTATGCCCAGAAATTTGAAATTAAATTGAATTGTTATAATTCTCATATTTCAATTTGACTTCGAGGTCACATGTAGTCGTAGAATAATTTTTATTTATAGAATATACATTCCAATTATTTAGTGGCCCATTAGCTTTTTGTCCTTAAATTTTGATCACTTAGGGCTCTCCTAACGAAAAGTGTATAGGAAGTCATTATAAAGAAAAGTGTATAGAAACAACAAATACACCAGATAAATGCACCATAGAACAAACTTTCAACAAAAAGTGTCTAGGAAATACAAGCCTGGAAAAGTGTCTAGGAAACGAAATTTATGAAAAGTGTTGTACGATACTTGGTATCTTTTTAGTTTTATTTTTTTTTACCATTGACGCTGCAAATTGACTGGGCAAAGGTGATTACCAATCCGCGCCCGTCCAGCTCACACCGGTCGTGCTGCAACGACTAGCCTCGAGGCGAGAAAATCGATTGCCGCGAATAATGTCGAGAGAGAACTGTCAAAACTGACAGAAGGGAATAAAGTGAATTAGAAACCACTCAGTAACTTGTTGTGGTGCATAATGTGTTTTTCACCAGCATTTTAAACCAAGAGAATAAAATAAATGGGTGTAAAATTGACCGAATGCTGAGTATTTAAGAATTATTTCTGGTTCCTCACAACAGGAGTCTGTGAAACCTGAAGGTCAGATTTCGGCCTACAGACAGGACACGGAAAAGTGGGCAAGGCCGACTCAGGTCCCCAACAAGTGTATAGGAAACACACAAAAAGAAAACTGTATAGAAAATACAGAAACAGTAAATACATTAGATAAGTGTATCCCTGATAGCAATACACCAGATCCTACCTCATATTTGTCGATACCTCCGTACAGAGGTAAAATATCAAATAGAAATTCTAATCTAATAAAAAATAAAAAAAAATAAATATGGAGGAGGACACGATTGGACCCAGTCTATGCTCTTCCGATGAAGACTCTAATAATAGCCAAAAAAAGCAACACACTACTCAAGTTTTAGTACATAAACAAGCGAATCGCTTGTGGGCTGAGGAAGTCTAATTAGAACAAACAACAAACAAAACACCTGCCGATAATTTCGTTTCTCAATACGAGAAAGTAATTAAAAAAACAATTAGGGTGACTGCACCAGTAATTAACACTACACCAGTAATTGCCACTTCCTATTTATAACCCCTGAAATAAGAATATTTTAGTCAAAATCTCACCAAATCTGTAATTAATATGTACAGTGATCTCTCTTCTAACAGCCTGTATCTAAAAATAATACTATAAGATGGCGTCACATGTGGTGGAACATTTTAATTCTTCAGTGTCACTCCTGTTTTAGTTAGGTTAGGTTTTCTTGTCAGCTGTGTTAAGAGACGCTCAACAGTATTTTCGATATAATAGGAGACAAAATTTACCGATTCTTATAGTTTTCACGTCAAAATAAATAGTAACGTAAGGGAATATGTATATTTTATAAGAATTTTGCTGATTTTACAACTTTTTTGAGTAAAGGGGGGATGGCAATTACTGGACCTATTTTAATTAAATGTTCCAGTAATGGTCATGGATGGCAATTACTGGTGAATTTTAAAATAATACAGGATAACCCTAAAAATAATGAGATTATAAACTCCATAATTCCAAATTTATATGTTTGAAATATGTGCGAGAAATTTTGAAGAAATCCAGTAATTGCCACCACTTTTTTTAGTGGCCATTATTGGGTAATTACAGTGGCAATTATTGGTTTAGGTTTTTAAAATGGAAAAAGGGAAGAAACCTTTCTTTCAATATTCTCAAGAAACCATGGAAGCCGCTGTAGCAGCATGTCATAATGGTATGCCGTTTTCTACTGCTGCGAAAATGTATGAAGTTCCGAGAAATACATTAAAAAACAAAGTGTTAGGAAAAACACCAATGGAAAGAAAAATGGGCCCTTCAAGCGTTTTGTCTAAAACTGAGGAAAATGCTCTCGTTAAATGGATCACCACAATTTCAAGCAAGGGATTTTCTCCCCACAAAGATGACGTGCTAATAACAGTACAAAAAATAATGAAAAACACCCAACGTACCAATCCATTTGTTAATGACAAGCCTGGTCGCAAGTGGTTAGAATCTTTTTTTAAAAGAAATCCTGGTGTAGTTATCAGAACTCCTGAAACTTTAACTACAACAAGAGCTTCAGTAACAGAACACCAAATTAGAAAATGGTTCTCAGAAGTTACTACCTTCCTAAAAAATGAAAATCTAGAAGACACTTTAAATTTTCCAGAATGGATTTTTAATTGTGACGAGTCGGCATTCCAAATTTGTCCTAAATCAAATAAAGTAATTGGTCCTAGGGGTGAAAAAAATATCTATGAAATCGCAAAAGGCTCTGACAAGGAATCTGTAACAGTAGCTATTACAGTTAGTGCTAGTGGTGTTTTATTGCCGCCCTTTCTTTTGTTTGCATATTCTCGATTACCGGGACCACTAGTGTCCAATATTCCAGATGACTGGGCAGTTGGAAAAAGTGAAAAAGGTTGGATGACAGGAGAGTCTTTTTTTGAATATGTAGCTAATGTATTCTATCCTTGGCTTGTTAAAAATAAAATAACTTTCCCTGTTATCTTATTCATTGACGGACACAAGTCACACTTGACTTTGCACCTCAGCAATTTTTGTGAAGACCACCAAATTATATTGGTGGCTTTATTCCCCAACGCAACACACATAATACAGCCGTGTGACGTTTCTATTTTCAAACCATTAAAGGAAAATTGGAAAAAAACTGTTCATAAGTGGAGATTGGACAGGAATATTGAGATATTAAACAAAACCAATTTTCCGTTAATGTTTCGGGAAGCAATAGATGGGGTTAAAAACGAACACATTGTCAATGGGTTCAAAAGATGTGGGCTGTTCCCTTGGTCACCTGATGCCGTAGATTATTCTAAATGCATGAAGGACAGAGCCACCAAATCAGAAGTGACACCTAAAGCTATGCCTGTGCAACAAAAAAAGCTAACACATTTTGAATATATAGAAGCTCTGATTGATCCTGATATTATTAATATGTTTAAGGAATGTGTCAAAGATGAAATTTGGAAAGGGGAAGAAAAGTGGTTAGAACTTTTCAATGTTTGGCTTAAGGCAAGGAAACAATATCACTTAAACAATGTCACCATTGACAGAGAAGAACACGTTTCTGGTACTTCCTCGGGTGCTTCCACAAGTCATCAGCTTTTGTCTAAAGTAGATCAAACTGAAACTGTACAAGATGATGTGCCCGAAGTAAGTACTTCAGGGCTTAGCAAAGAAACTACTCCCCTAAAGAACATTACAAATAATTTGATTGAGAATCTCAGAACACCAGGTATCCCAGTGCAATCTTGTAGTAACCGAACTCCAATACTCAACGAAAACTCAAATTCAAGTCTTGGAACACCCTTTAAAAGAGCACTAATATGGCCAGAATCGAAAGAAAAAGTACAGAGAAAGAGAAACTTAGAAAAGACACCATCTGTAGTGACGTCCAAAGAGTGGAAAAAATTTATGATACAAAAAGAAGAAAAGAAGAAAAATGAAGAAAAAGCGAAAGAAGAGAGAAAAAGAATGAGACAAGAGAAAAAACGAATGAAACTTCAAGAAAAAGAAAATAAACAATTAGCTTTAAATAAAATTCAAAGCATAAATAAACAGAAAAAAGTAAAGATAAGAAAAGACAGCACATCAGATTCTAATACATCTGAAGAATGGGCAGCTTCTGGAAGTGATACCTCAGAGGTTTCAGAAGAATCATCTGTTCCAGCTACTCCTTCAAAAGTAAAAGAAAATGATTACATAGTGGTGGCCTTCCCTGGGAAAAAAGAGAACATAAGTATGTGTGTGTGATTCAAGCCCTTCTACCCAACAATGAAGCAGAAGTAGTGGGTTTAAAAAAGTGCGAAGATGGGAAATCATTTAAACTGAATGAAAACGATGTGAGTGTTATTAGCATAAACCAAATTGTAGACAGACTACCATTTCCGAAGATAATCATATCAGGAGATCGGTTAAAATATGAATTTCAAAAGGAATTTTTTGTTGATGGTTAAAACTGTTTATGGTTAATGTTTTAATTGTATTTTAAGAATTAAAAGTGTAATTGTACATTCCGTTTTATTTCAGGTTGTTGTTGTTTGTACATGCCAAAATTTGTAGTGGCAATTACTAGCACATACAGTGGCAACCACTGGATTTTTTAAAATATGATCATGGCAATTACTGGTACTCTGGGCTAACTTCAAAAATATTTTATACTAAAGAAGAATACACATTTTTTGTAAGGTTTTAATGTGTAAATATCTCTTATTTAGTCATTACTACATATCTGTATTTTGTGTAGAAACAAAAGTCATGTTTTATGATTTTACAAGATATTCCATGAAATCACCTGTTAATAATGGCAATTACTGGTGCAGTCACCCTATTTCCAGAACTCTGGACAGGACTAACAAAAAACAAAACGAAGATATCAACGCAATTAATATTTTGCTGGCTGAACCAATGGACGTGACAACACATCAAACTGGTTTTGTTGCTCCAAAAAAAGTTTCTTCGCTTAACAACTTGTTAAAACAAACAAAAAAACAACCGGCTATTACCACTAGAAATCGATACAAATCCATAACAGAAGATTTTGATGATGAGGTAACAGCAGAAAAAACGAAAGAAAACCAAATTTCGTAAATTTATCGCGACAGATGAAATAGAGGAAGAACCAAACACTAAACGCACCAAACAAAAAGAAAAAGTAACAAAAACCACCAAAAAAACATCAACTTCTTGTCCCCCGATCGTAATAGATGGGAATGTATCTGCGCACAAAGATATGGTGCGCTGACTCAAAGAATGCGTGAACAAAGATTTCGAAATAAAATACACCACAAACTCTACAGTAATCTTCACCAGAGAAAACGACGACTTCGATAACTTAAAACATATTCTGAGATCAGAAAAAGTCCCGTTTCACACCTACACGCGAAAAGACTAAAAAACGCATGCATTTGAAATGAGAGGGAATACCGGCGTCAAACGAAGAATATCATACAATGCCACATATGCCAGCTCTGGGGTCATGCCACTTCAAACTGTGGCAGGGCACCAAGATGCTTAAAATGCGCGGTACCCCATCTAACTCCCGAGTGTCCAAAAGCGAGATCCAAACCGGCGAAGTGCGCAAATTGTAAAGGAGACCATCCGGCAAATGCAGAGATTTGTCCGGAGTACATTAAAAGACGAGACTGGTTGGAAGCAAAACTAACAAAAATAACAACAAATAAAGCAGCTCCTAAATATATCCCAGCCCCACTCCCAACATCAAATCCTTGGAATAATAAAACTACCCCTAACCAGCAAGACTACCCCAGCCTACCAACAAAAAAACCTACCCCAGCTCCTCAACAAAATATTCCCAAAACATGATCAATCCCTCAAACAAATGCTACCCCTGCTGTAGATATTAACAAATTTACTGAATTAAACTCCATGTTCCAAGAATTACAATCAATAGTTAACTTAGACGAACTAACTAGGGCTGTAGCAGATCTACTCCATGAGATGAGGACAGCATCAAACAAGCTAGAAAAATTCACCATTTATAACAACTTTGTCGCCGGGATTGATAAATATGACATCTAGGCAGGTAGGTGGTAAAACAGGAATTCAAAAATGAAATTTTCTTAAAATAATCTTTTGTAATGTAACTGGAGTAATTAACAAACTTCATCTTCTTAGATATTTTCTCGAAATTCATAAACCTGATATTTTCTTCTTAATCGAGACGCTTCTCAAACCCAATAAAACCGTGAACTTTAGAAACCCTAATTATAGTCTATTAAGACAAGACCGCCCTGCAGGTGTCGGCCTCGCAGTATTAATAAAAAAAGACATCAAATTCCAACTCATGCAACCAAACAATTCATCAATTGAGCATATCTCATTACTTATTGATAACAAAATCAAAATAGTTGGGGCATATAATTCACCTAACAGAAAACTATACGAAGCTGACTTTTTCAACATTACAAGAATGCACAATAGAGTTCTTATAGTAGGGGACCTTAATTGTAAACACCCTTTATATAATATCTTCAGTACCGAAGATCCCACCCATTTCCCCTATTCCAGTTTTACCCCAAGCACCATTGACATTACCATTGGTAAAAACATCAACACCATACATAAAATGAAAACCATCCCCGACCTCAATTCCGATCATGACCCCATCCTATTAGAATTAAAAATATCACACACTTTACACCCCCTTCCCCAACCAAATTATACGATTACACCACACCACAAATTGGCCACTATATACAAAATACATTAATGAAAATTTAAATTTCACAGATCAAATAGAAAACCTAAATCAGTTAACAACAATAATTCAAAATCTACAAAAGTTAATAATTAAAGCCAGAAACAACCCAACATCCATCAAATCCAAACCTATACCCCACAATTCTCTCCCTGACCATATTGTTGAAATTATAAAAGTAAAAAACAAGATTCGGAGAAGATGGCGAATAAGTAGAAGCGATAATGATCGTCAAAATCTGAAACATTACCAAAACAATATAAACACTGCAATAAATGAATACAGAAATCAAGAAAGTCATTTTTAGAAAAGCTATCCCCAAGAGACAACTCACTGTGGAAAATAGCACGAAAAATGAAAAGCTGCAGAGAAGAACTAACTAAAATCGTGTATAATGACAATACTATTACGCAAAAAGCTGATATCGCTGAAAGTACTTTCAAGATAATTTTAAAAATAATATAATAAATACTCAACATCATTTTAATATAAGGCAAACGGTATCCGAATACTTAAATAATGTGAAATCAATTAATAACAAAAACTTAGCTACCACTTCAGAAATAATAAATACTATAGCCCTGCTCAAAAACAAAACTGCGCCAGGGGTGGATGGTATATCAAATATCCTACTTAAAAATTTGCCAAAAAAGCAATTGTGCAAATCACGCACATTGTTAATTTCATTATTAAAAACGGCACATATCCTGATATGCTCAAGATTACCAACGTTATCCCTATTATTAAAGCCAACAAACAACCGTGTTCTGTGGATAGTTACAGACCAATATCACTATTAAATAATATAGCAAATGTGATAGATAAAATAATTCTTAAAAGAACTCAACATTATGTAGACAAGCAAAATATTATTCCCCCAGAACAATATGGGTTTAGAAGTGGCCATAGTACAGTAGCTCAAATAATTAGTTTTTAACTATATAAGGGAAGAATTCTATAAGAAAAACAAAGCTGTCATGGTCACATTAGATATACAAAAAGCATTTGATACCGTCTGTCATGAGGGACTAATATATAAATTAATTAAACTCAAATTCCCAGAATACATTATAAAAATTATTAACTCATACATCAAAAATAGAAAATTTTATGCCTGTGTGAACGAAGGTTTGGCAGGGCCATTCTCCATACAAGCCGGAGTTCCACAAGGTTCAGTTCTTTCACCTTTGTTATATTCCCTTTTCACCCACAATTTACCAACCCCCCGCCCACAGATCCTAACAGCCATATATGCAGACGACACTTGTTTTGTCTCATCTACAGCTACACCAGACATTGCATTACAAAACATACAATCACACATCAATATACAGATACTCACATATATGAAGGATAATAAACTTGCAATCAACCCTTCAAAGACAGAGTACTTGTTACTCCGAAGGACAGGAAAAAACAAAGGCTCATTGCAATCACAGTTGTGTGTAGATGGGCAACTTATAACACCCAGTAGCACATTAAAATATCAGGGTTACACAGTCCATGGCAATACAAAAGCCAATGCACATATTGTGACACAGGTATAAAAAGCTAAACTTGCAATGAGCAAATTGTATCCGCTGATTTGCAAGAAAAGTTATCTTTCAATACACAACAAACTCACGATATACAAACAAATCATTAGACCTATATTAACATATGCCATACCAGCATACTATAACGCCACTAAACACAACTTTCATACACTGCAGGTGGTGCAAAACAAGTGTCTACGCATGACAATACCCTACGAAACAGTTTATCCAAAACTTCCTAAAAATTCATGGTTACATGAACAAGCACTTGCCCACTATCAAGGACTTCATAACAAAAATTTCAAAAAACTTTTATAATTATTGTCTACCCAATAATCTTCGTGAAACACTCAAAGCTGCATATGGCGCAGAAGACACCCGTAATAGTGGGTGTAGGCTTCTGCATGGTAACATATACACATAACTAGTTGTTTAATCTCAACAACCAAGCACATCAAATTAGAGGCTAATTTAATTACCTCTATTCAATAAATTTCAATACTCAAAACATATAACCCAAGGAAAATAACATCCGTCATGTTGCCGCTCTTATAACTTAAACACTGTTCGTTTTGAAACCCTGTTTTCAGCTGCTTTTCAGGGATATACACGTCGAAATAGCTATGGAATCATATTTGTGAATATGGGACAAAGTAAGTTACAAAGTGAAAATAAATGGATTATGCTTTCAGCAAGGTGCCATGTACTACTCACAGATTGACATAATTACACCGGGGCAGCCAGAACATCGGCCTATTGTATATATTTTGTTTAAGTATATTTGTTTTGGCTGTAATTGTAAATATCAAATGTTAAAAGATTGTGAATAAAGACCTTTTTAAACAAACAAACTTTAGGGCTGAATAACTATGCGTTCAAATTATGTTTAAACAAAAAATCAATTCCGCCCTTGGAGTATTCTTTCTTGTGTCCGCGGATGCTAGCACAACTTTTGTTTTTGCAATAAAAATTGATGTGTGCAGTACAAAAGTGATGAACTTTTTTCTCCTGATAACATCCATGATTATTGCGATTAAATTGTAAATTTCAATAAAATAATTTGTTGTATTGACAGTGTCCTCGGATACTAGCACAATTTTTGTTTTTGTGATAATAAATTACTGTGTCGAATGACAAGGTGGTTGGGTCAACTTCTTGAAAAAAATTTTTGTCAAAGTGTTCTAATTAATGTTTCTACTTGTTTTCCAGCACAAGTAGCACAAAGCTAGCACAATTTAAACCCTATTTTTTTTTTAAATTCGAAAATTGCTGGGCTCATTATTTTTTTAATTTTTCATCAACCCATAGCAGCACACACCTAGCACAACTCAGCACAACTTTTGTTTTTTTGAATTTCTAAAAAGTTTGGGTCAACTTCACCCACATATCTGAACCCTTACTTTTAGGCCAAGCTACAGAGATTTGGAATTAGCATTTTGTGTAAAAAGTGTTAGAAGTATGCCACTGTAGTAACTGAAATAATAAATTTATTTCATTTGGCTTTTCCGCCAGGGGACACCTCCTTCATATTAGATATCAATAAATTGCAAATACAGGACCTTTTAAAAATAAAAAAAAGTTTCTTACATATCTGATAGACAATGGATGTAGTCAGTATGACTACTAAGAGTCTTTAACAACTTTCTACTTTCTAGATCATAAACATAGATATTATTGTCACCACATCCTACAAAAATATGCCTGTTTTCTAGACATTTAATAACATTTATATCTGCATTTTTGAATGCATCTTTTTGGTTAGGAATGTTAATTGTCCAATCTGGTTGGGGATGTGTGTTTTTTATAGATTTCCAATTGTAACCATAAATTTCTCCTACAATTCCAACTACAAGATAGTGTGGTGTGGTTAGTAAGCTGTTTACTTGAAAACCTCCTTTAACTGTAATACGGTAACGCGGTGTCAAATCTTCTTTAGTTACAACTGCTTCAAAATTTGCGATTTTCGATAAACTAAAATTAGGATTATGTTATTTTAAATTAATAATGATAAGCTATTGACTTACTGAAAAATTGACAAGGTTCCATAAATATCACCAACAACAAGATACTTTTCACAAGGACTAATTGTTTGTGATAAAATGGTACTATAAAAATCTTTTTTTATCATTTTTACAAAATCTTTTGATGTCTTTTACTGGTTTCTGGCTTAGATTTGTTTAATCTTTGGTTTAGACTTTATTTTCTTCTTCCTTTTCTCTTAGTTTTTTGGCATAGATTAGGGAGGCCTCCACCTTGACAGTGCTTGGCCAGAACTGGTTTTCGCTTTGTATTTTACGTTACAAAGCTAACGTAAACGTACTAAATTCCGACAGTGTCCCAAAATTCGACATGTTATTCCTTTTTTAATTAAAATAAGAAATCGTTTAACAATAAAGGTATATAAAGACATCTAGAGGCATGTTTAAGTATTATATTTAAGTTTTAAAAAGGTAACTACTTTATCAACCAACAAAAAGTCTGACATCTTAACCTTCAATTTCACATGTTCACACCTCTTTCTGTTTGTGTAGAAGAACTTGTTGATTCCTTCTAAGGTAAGTGAGAAACATGCATTTTTGAAACTCTTATAATATCTCTATTTTTAACAGAACTGTTATTATTTTTGTGTAGAATTGATTTGGATACTTCAATTCAACTTAAACTTTGTTTTTAACGTGTAATTTTTTTTGCATTTTTAAAAATTTTGAGTGTCTGATTTATGTACTGACAATATAAAGCTTACCCTAAATCCGACATGCAGTGTCGAATTTATGGTCACTGTGCGTTGTATTAAAGTTTGATGTTTTCTTTTTCTTTCTTAATAAAAATATGTTCTGTGTCACTTTCTTCAAATATAAGATCATTGTATACCCTGGGTTATAAATCCGACACGGGTGTCGAATTTAGGTACGATATGTGTCGGAATTATGTGGTTGACACATTAATGCAAATTAGTATTAAAAATTTTACTTGAATGTGGTTGATGTAAATAGTTACATATCATAACTAGTTGAGTTCTTAAGTAGACAAAATTTTTTCAGCAAATCAGGATGTCCACTGGAAAATACTATAAGTATACCAAAGATGACTTAAAGAATGCCCTAGAGGCCATTAAAAATGGAGTACCTTGTGCTACAGCTTCAAAGGAGTATAGGGTGCCAAGAACGACACTAATTGGTAAAATTAAGGGAAAATACCCAGAAGACTGTCGAAATGGAGCACCAACAATTTTAACTGTTGAAGAAGAAAATCTTTTGATAAATTGGATTATTAACTTGGGAAAAATGGGATTCCCAGTCTCGAAAACTCAGTTACTCGACAGTGTGGCACTCTTAGTGAAAAAACTCAATCGTCCAAACAATTTCACTGATGGACGTCCCGGGCGTCATTGGTTTGACGGCTTTCTGAAGCGGCATCCCAATATAACTCAACGACTGACACAAAATATAACTTCGTCAAGAGCAGCAGTTACAAAAACCAAAATCCAATTTTGGTTTGAAGAAATAAGTGAATACTTTAGAACTTCCAATATTAACATTACCAATCCGAATAGAATCTTCAATACTGACGAAACTGCTATGTTTTGTCTCCTAAAGGGAATAGAGTTCTCACAAAAAAAGGCACTAAGACAGTATACGATTGCGCTGGGGATGAAAAGGAATGCCTCACCGTTCTAGTTACAGAAAATGCATGTGGCCAATTGGCACCACCAATGATAATGTACGCGTATGAACGCATACCTTAACACATAGTTTTACAAGTGCCCTGTGGATGGGGTATCGGAAAATCGGATAGCGGGTGGATGACCTCCGAGTCTTTTTTTGAATATATCACAAATATATTTTATCCATGGTTAATAACAAAGTCTATAGAATTTCCGGTCGTATTATATCTTGATGGGCATAAGTCGCATGTGACAATACCTTTGACAGATTTTTGTAGGGAAAAAGGTATAATATTAATAAGCCTGCCACCAAATTCCACGCATGTTATGCAACCATTAGACGTGGGTTTCTTTAAGCCTCTTAAAAATAGTTGGAAAAAAGCAATTAATAAGTTTAAAACTGAGAATAACAGCAAAGCTCTCAATAAAGAAAATTTTGCCCCAGTATTAGAACAGGCTTTTAAGGGTATGTCAGGCTTAGAACGCATATTCCAAAACTCTTTTAGATCTTGTGGGCTTTTTCCCTTTGACTCTTCAAATGTGCACTACAATAAACTGATTTTGACTAATGAAAATGAGGAGGAAAAGGCGGTAACACAAACAGAAAACTCAGACATTATGAATCACTTGAGGTTCTTAGAGACATATATTGAACCGAACCTGCTTTCAAAGTTTTATAATCGACAAGGAGATCTGTGGAATCGCAACGATGAAAATACGGGTCTTTATCAGACATGGCTCAAAATATTTAAAAATTCAGGATTACGCTTTAAGGAAAAAGAAAACGCTTCTGTGATAATAGAAATAGAAGACGGACTTATCCTAGAAGAAGGTTGGGAAAATACAATAATCACTGAGGACTTCGAAAATAAAGATAGCAATATATTGAATGAGATGAACAATAGATTAACAAATGAATTCAACGATAAAGAAACTCAACCGATAGAGAAGCTGCTTGAAGAAAATAGTGAAGAAACAGAACAGTGCAAGTTAATGAATTCCGAGGTATTTACTGAAAATTTCGAAAATAATAAAAGTCTTACAGAAGATCAACATGAACTAACCAGCTTATCAAAAAAAGAACAATGTGAAAAAGACAGTGTTAACACAAACTTGAATAACAATGAAGATAAAGAAAATGAAGTGCAAAGGCTTGTAGATACTAAAGAAAAAGTTGTTGAAATAAACAGAAGCACCAACATTTTAATAGAAAGAACTGAGAATGAGACTAAGTTAAAAGAAAGATATGCTACACATACTGTTGAATATAATGAAACTTATTTGAAGCCAAAAGATGTTGCTAAACAGCTACCAGGAATTATAAAGACACCTGAAAACAAACTCAAAGAAAATATTTCACTAGAAACTACTGAAAGGAAGACAATTGAGGAAAGCACCGAATACAATATTACAAATTATAATAATAAACAGTTACCAGAAAATATAAAAACACCTGAAAACAAACTCATAGAAAATAATAAGCCAGAAACTACAGAGATAAAGACAGTGGATGAAAGTAGCGAATACAATAATACAAATCATAACAAACAGTTACCAGAAACTAATATTAAGACACCTGAAAATAAACACAAAGAAATTATTCCACCAGAAACAATTGAGAGGATAGAGCCTAATAAATATGAGAACGTTTTACCCGGTATTACAGTTCCATCTCCATTTAAGACCGCACTTTTTTGGCCTGGACCATCAAACGTCAAGAAAACCAAAAGAAAACTTTCTGACAAAATTCCTTCTGTGGGGACCTCAGATGAATGGAGGCAGTACTATTTGAAAAAAAAAACCAAAAAAAGGAAATTGAAAGAGCCAAAGAAGAAAGAAAGCGAAAAAGAGAGGAAAAGGTGAAGCAAATAGAAAGACCAAATAAAAGAACCAGAACAGAATCAAAAGCAAATCAAAATAAAGACGATGTACCTGTAACCAAAGAGGACTTGCCAAATAAAAAGAAACTAACAAAGACTGATATCAATATTAATGATTACGTTATTGTAAATTATCTCGATGATTACTATCCAGGAAGAATTGTTGAAATTGAAAATGATAAATATTTGATAAGCATCATGACAAGAAGTGGCTTGAATAAGTGGAAATGGCCTTCCCTAAAAGATGAAATATTATACGACTTCAAAGAGATCCTACAAAAAATTGAAGCTCCATTGGAGATAAACAAAAGAGGGTTTTTTGAAATTAAAGACTTTGAGCGATACCAAAATTTTTTGTTAAATTAAGTTGTTTTCTCAGGACCTACATAAATAGTTTTGTATTTTATTTGCACTATAATGTATTTACTTTTTGTCCCTAATAACCTTTTTTTTTATTCTTGGGAATCAAGTCAACAACTGTGGAAAAATTAAATATTTTAATGCAGACGAATTTGAGATCATCTTTGTGTCTGATTTACAGACACCTGTCGAATTTATGTTCAGTTCACTGTCGAATTATTGTACAACCTACAAAATTGGGTGACGAATTTGAGGTCACTGTCAGTTTTAATATTAACATCATTTTCATGTTAGTTGCCATAATTATACATAAAAGATATACAAATACAACACTCTTCACATTCTATTTAAGCTATTGAAACAGTTACTTTCATCATCTATTGATACTATCAATTTTTTAACTTGTATAATTTGTCGTCCATATCTTAAAGTGTCGGATTTTGGGACAGTTACGTTACATCTTGCTTTCGTAGGAGTACATCATTGATGTATAAACAGTACATTCCTACCTTTACCATGGCTTCCTTACGTATCCACTAGGCTAGACATGTAGAAAAGAGATAGAACAATAAAGGTAAAAAACTTTTCTCGCTCACATTAGGTATTGCTCTTTTAATTTTAGCACTTTTCATTATGTGAATTATAATTGTACACCCTCTTGTCTACAAGAAACCAATTTTAAAAATAAATATTGCCAGAACTTAAAAAATTATACCTGTTTCCACAAAAATAGAGCATATAATGGGAAAGCACCTGGAGGCGTAGCAATATACGTCCACAATAAATATAACACACGACAAATTAATTTAGCTGTAAATAATATAGAATTAATAACCGTAGCAGTAGATATACCACAAAGAATATATATATATATATATATATATATATATATATATATATATCCTCGATATACATACCTCCAAACCAAAACGTTGATATGTCAGAACTAGAACAAGTTATAAAAACCATTCCAAGTCCACGATTAATTTTAGGAGACTTTAACGCTCACAATCCCCTTTGGCGATGAAACCACATCAATGCCAAAGGTAAATCAATAGAAAAGGTGATAAACTCCTTAAATCTTAACATCTTAAATGACGGAAGACCAACAAGACTCGACATACATACAGGCACCAGCTCAGCCATAGATATCACCTTATGCGAACCAGTTTTAGTTCCCACATTAACCATACTTATTTGAAAGTGATCATTTTCCCATAAGGATATCAGGATTTCATATTCATCAAAATACTCTGAGAGTAATAGCTTACCAAACCCAAAATGGAACCTAAAAAATGCTAATTGGGAAAAATTCAATGAAACAATTGAAGCTAAGATTAATATTATAAAAGACATACCAATTGTAACCGTAGAAAATCTTGTAGAAACCTTTAGATCCATTGTCATACAAGCAGCAATAACACACATAGGATATACTAAAATATTAATAAACCACAAACCGCTACCTTGGTGGAACAAAGACTGTCAAAATACAACAAGAACATTCAAATCCTCTTTTAACAAATTTAAACGGAGTAAGACAACAGAAAATGTAATTGAATATAAAAAACAAAGAGCTCAAGCAAGATATATTATGAAAAAGAGCAGGCGAGAGTCATGGAATAAAATCGTATGTACGATAACATCCTCAACTCCACCATCCTTAGTTTGGCAAAATATCCGGAAGATGTCTGGAACAAAACAATCCCCAATAATTTCGTTCTTAGCTAAAAATAACACTCTAATCACAAATCCAATTGAAATAGCAGAAACATTCGCCTCACAATATGAACATAACTCTAATGATTCAAACTTTGATCCAGCATTTATACAGAATATAAAAAATATCGAAGAACAAAAATCAAAAGATTTTACTGAAACAGAAACAAATCCTATCAACAGCATGTTCATCCAAACAGAACTTTATGAAGCACTGGGATCACAAAAACATACTGCTCCTGGTCCAGACCAAATATCTGTAGTATTTCTACAAAAACTTTCAGATATCATCAAAAATTACCTATTAAAACTATACAACTACATTTGGACTAATAAAGTTTTTCCTTCAAGCTGGCGCGAAGCCGTGATAATTCCACTTCTCAAACCCGACAAAGCAAGAGCAAAACCAGATTCATATCGGCCTATATCTTTAACTAACGTTCTATGCAAAATTATGGAAAAAATGGTCAATCGTAGACTGATCTGGGTACTAGAACAAAATAACTTATTGATACAAGAACAAAGCGGATTTCGCCAGAATAGGTGCACAGCTGATAATCTGATAGACCTAGAATCCGAAATCAGCGAAGGAGTAGCCAATAAACAAGAATGCATAGCAGTATTCATGGACATCACCAAAGCATACGATATGGTTTGGAGGTACAATATAACCTCAAAATTACACCAATGGGGCATAAGAGGAAACATTGTATACTTCAGTAACAATTTCCTTACAGAAAGATATGTCCAAGTAAGAATAGATAAAAGCCTATCAGGCAAAAAATTACAGAAGATTCCACAGGAGTCTATAATAAGCACCACCCTTTTTCTTATTGCTATCTCCGATATCCTCAACAAATGCTTTCCATTGGTCAAAGGAAGACTGTACGCCGATGATTTGGTACTATTTGCAAAAGGGAGAAATATGCTTACTACTCAAACACATATACAAACCGTTCTAGACAATCTAAGTAACTGGTCTAACACCAATGGATTGAAATTCTCAGGAACTAAAACAAAATGTATTCTCTTTTCTAGAAAATACATACAGGAAAGACCCGTACTAACCTTAAACGGTCAAAATTTAGAATTTGTAGAAAGTATAAAATTTTTGGGCATGATTTTTGATAACAAACTCACCTGAAAACAACATATTAATTACCTTAAGAAAGTCTGCCAAAGTGGTCTAAATCTATTAAAAACAATTGCCATCCATAAATGGGGCGCTGATTCTACGTGTCTCATAAACATATATAAGGCTCTTATAAGATCAAGGATTGACTATGGTTCCATTGTCTACGCATCGAGAGAGAAAACATAACTTAGACAACTTGACGTATTGCAAAACTCTGCATTAAGAATCACTACCGGCACATTTCGAACAACGCCGATAGCAAGCCTTCACTGTCTTACTGGAGAACCACCCCTCGGACTTCGAAGAATCCAACTGAGTATGGCCCATGCAACATCTGAGTTCTATCAAATAAAAATAATCCCGTTAACCGCAACATTAGAACAGATCGCTTTAAAAACTTATTCGAAAACAAGCAGACAACTATCCCCTTCTACGAAAGAATTCGCCAATATACAACACCCTAGCAATTGAATTACCAGATTTCTTCCCAATTAATATATTAACCCCTCATCCTTGGATAATCCCTATTCCTACCATTAACGTAAACATGAGTTCGTTTAAAAAAGAAGAAATAAACCATTCTCTAATAGTACAATCATTTCGTACACTTATGGAAGAAAGCTTTAAAGAATACTATGTTGTGTACACCGACGCATCCAAAACACCTAATGGCCTAGGAGCAGCAGTAATACTAGCAAATTAAAATCACACGTTTAAACTATCTCCACATAATAGTGTCCCAGTTGTGTTTGTACAATGACAGTGAACGTATCGATAGTTCAAGCGATCAGGTATTAACAGTGCCTAACAAAAACTTCGACTTCTTTCTAAAGATAAGTAACTAGTTTTATTTTTGTTTAAGTATAGAATCGAATAAGGCTATTTAATTGAATTCACCAACTTATGGATTTAAATTCGGGCGGCGAATCGCCGCCCCTATTAATTGATAAAGGGTCTTCGATAAAAGATTTTCAAAATATTAATTTCGAGAATAAATATCAGCCTTCGGATGTTGGTCCTTATTTAGTTTATATAGAACATAAAGAAAAAAATGTAGGTCGTTTATTTCACATTAAAATCGGTCACTTTTTAAGCAACATTACAGAATTTAGGCAAAATATATCAGATATAAAACCAGTAGGGGTAAACAGGGTAAAGGTAATTTTTAAAAATTTCAATGTTGCTAACTTGTTGGTAAATCATGAAGTTTTATTAAAAAATAATTAAATTGCTTATATTCCACTATTCTTCACGCATAAAAAAGGTATAGTACGTATGGTAGATACTTATTTTAATGACGCAATTGAATCTGGAATTAAAGTAGTTGACGTTAAGCGATTAAAGCGTAAAATTGTAGACAGTGAAACCAAAGAAACAAAAGAAGTAGATAGACAAATGATCGTGGTTACTTTCTTAGGAAATACGATTCCCCAATCCGTTAAAATAAATATGGTAAACTTTCAGGTAGAACCATACATATATCCGGTGGTTCAGTGCTATAATTGTTTACGTTTCGGTCCTACTAAACATATCAATGTAAAGGTAAACAGAAATGCCAAAACTGCTCTGAAGAAAATTGTAACTCAGTTTCCTGTGAAGAAAATAGAACACATTGTGTACATTGCGACAGTAATGAACATAAATCCACATCCAAAAAATGCCCTGTTTACAATACACAATTGAGTATTAAAAAAGTAATAGCCTCTATGAATGCATCTTTCAAAGAAGCCGAAACTATTGTGAAAAATCCTGCTTACGGAAAAATCACAACTAATAATCGATTTTCATTATTATCAAATCCACAAAATTTCCCTGAGCTAACCCATACAGCTTCAACTTCTTCTTACAGCTCAATCTTGAGTAAACCTAAGCCCTCCGTACATTTACCTAAACTTAATACGAGTACATCTGCGTCAAAAAAACGCAGAAAGTCCTCACCTCCAACTTCTCCTCCAGTAAATAATGAGAACAAAAAAACTAACAAACATTCTTCCATACTCCCAAATCCTTATAGGGAAGAGTTCAAATTTTATAAAGAGCAGCTAGCATTTCAGGTAGAAAGCATTATTAAAGATATAATTCTCAAAAAAAGTAACATTAATGAGATCAATGTTAAACAAGCAATTAACAATATCCTGGATAAATATGAATTAAAAGAAAAAATTAATATTAATAGACAAAATGACGAAGACTCAGATACTTTCTAATAAGCATATCAGAAATAATATCACAATTGTACAGTGGAACTGTAGATCTATTATTGCAAATCAAGCGAGTCTTGTAAAATATATTAAGGACACACATGTGGACATTTTAGTTATATCAGAGCACTGGCTAAAACCAAACAATAAATTTCGCATAAAAGGATATAATCTAGTAAGTAAATGTAGAAAAGATGGCTATGGCGGGGTATGCATTTTTGTGATTCAGGGTCTTAACTATAAAGAGGTTTTGCTAAATACTGGAATCAAGGACTTAGAAGCATGCGCCGTATCGCTTGACTCTTTGAATTTGACTATAGCGTCAATATATAGACCTCCAAACGTAATGGTAAGTCGAGTCAACTGGATTAATTTCTTCAAACAATTTGATTTATCTGCTACAATTTTTTGCGGTGATTTTAATGCACATCACGATATGTGGGGACCAACTCCTGATGATCGACACGGAAAAATACTGGTAGAAGCTATGGACGACCTAGAACTTATAGCTCTCAACGACGGTTCCCCTACTAGAATTAACCCAAGAGGTAATCACTCAGCAGTCGATTTAACTCTCACCTCCAACACTCTCGCTGCAAAGTCTTCCTGGACTATCTTAGATGACACATTGGGATCTGATCATTACCCTTTAATAATTGAGATTCAGATTAATTCTACAAACCTTGCATTAAATCCTTCCTCGAAATGGAATGATTCCCACGCCGATTGGAATACATTTCAAAACGTTTTGCAAACCGAAATGGTAAAAAATGATTTTGATGAAAATTCAACTGGCCCGGATAAAGTGAAGAGACTTTTTGAAATGATTTCAAGCGCGGCGTGTCAATCCATGCCGGTCAAGAAGCCTTTTATAGGGATTAACCCTAGGCCTATATGGTGGGACGAGGAATGTACAATGATATTTAAAAAACGAAAAGAAGCTCTAAAAAAATATAGAACTCTAGCAAGTTTTGAAAACTTTTTGAACTACCAAAATGCTGCCGCTAAAGCTAAACGTTTATTTAAAGTTAAACAACGGAACAGCTGGATGACATTTTTAAACAAACTTAATAAAAATGCCCCATTAACTGATATATGGAGATATATTAGATCTATGAACGGCAACTGCAATCAAAATCGTAAAAAGCCTATTCCTAAAGAGCTAATTGAAAATTTTTTAAACAAACTAGCACCTCCTTCTGCACCCAATCTCTTAAGTTGCAGCTCATTTGGTTTCCAACCCACGGATTATACATTAAAAGCATTTACAATAGATGAACTAGAATTTGCTACAAAAGATAGTCGTAATACAGCCCCAGGGCTAGATGGTTTTACTTATAAAATTATTCAAAAGCTACCCTTATCTGTGAAGATTTTCCTTCTCCAAATTTTTAACGATTGGTGGGTGAAACAAGAATATTGCGACGATTTAAAAAATATTATAATTTGTCTCCTTTTAAAACCAAATAAAGATGCAGAGTCTCCTTCATCATATCGACCTATTTCCCTATTGTCTTGTATAACAAAAACGTTTGAAAGACTAATCAAATTTCGACTTGAATATTTTCTTGAAAGTAATTCTATTCTTCCTAGGACGCAGTTCGGCTTCCGAAGGGGACTGGGCACAGTGGATGCTGTAGGTGCATTAGTTGCAGATATTCAAATATGTTTTTCGAACAATCAGTACACATTATGTTTATTTATCGATTTGACAGGTGCATATGATGTAGTAGATTTAAATATTTTATTTGAAAAAATGGTAGATGCTGGTATTAGGAAAAAGGTTAGTGCTAATGTAATTAATTTATTCACAAATAGAAACATTTTTATCCGCGACCATAATAACGTGTTACATGGTCCACGCACAGTCTTCAACGGTTTACCACAGGGATCCATATTAAGTCCCTTGCTTCTTAACATCTATACTGCAGAGCTGCATAGGTTAGGCGGTGAAACAATTAACCGAATTCTATACGCTGATGATTTATGTTTTTATGTTACTCGTAATTCATATGAAGAATGTGTTAAAGACTTACGAGCATTCCTTCAAGTACTCAAACCATGGCTGGTAAATATGGGCTTTAGTGCTTCTTCGGAGAAGTCTGCTCTGGTATGTTTCACTCGCCATCGACTGGAAACGTCCAGGGCTCTCTCTCTAGATGAGTTCACATTCCCATTTGTCGACGAATACAAATATCTGGGTATTGTCCTGGACAAAAAATTATTATGGACTAGCCATATCAAGTACACTAAACAAAAATGTGAAAAAGGTATGAATCTTCTCAGAGTAGTTTCCAAACAAAAATGGGGAGCTGACTCAAACATTTCCTTCATTTTTTATAAGTCTTATATCCATTCAATATTGGATCACGGGTGTACATTTTATGGTTCCTCATCAAAAACCAATTTAATAGCTGTTGACCGAATTCAATAAAAATCATTAAAAATATGCCTAGGAGTTATGATGTCATCACCTAATCAAGCTGTCTTAGCAGAAATGCAAGAGCTCCCGTTGCAGATTAGAAGGCAATACCTAGCCGAAAAGCTTCTTATTAAATACCGAACATTTAACACGTACATGGTTCAAAAGATTTCAGCAATAAACACTAACAATGTGACTATGCCATACTGGAGAATAAAAACCAGTCCTCCATTAGCTGAGGCTTTTCTTAATACCAACAGCAAAGAAAATCATATCGTAAAGCAAGATAATTTCCCTATTTTTCAATGCAATTATGAATCTTTAGTGACTGCTCCTAACATCATATACCCCTCCTTTTACGAAGTTACTAGTATCAACCAAGTAATTTTGAAAACTGAACTTAACAATATAGGCGACAATGTTACCACAATATACACTGATGGATCGAAATGTGATGAAGGAACTGGGGCAGCATTTCTTGTTTCAAATACTAATTACGTGGAAAGATTTAGAATTCCCAATTATTGTTCTGTTTTTTCTGCAGAAGCTTTCGCCATATAAAAAGCGTTAACTTGGTGTACTTTAAATCCGATTCAAAGAGCTGTTATTATGTGTGATTCCAAGTCAGTATTACAGGCTATAGAAGGTTCTCCATTCAAGTGTTACAGACAAAATATAATTTTAGAAATTAAAAAATTAACAAGCGAATTAAAAACCCTGAACAAAAGTATTGTATTCATGTGGGTAAAAGGGCACTGCGGTTTAGAAGGAAATGAGTACGTGGACTTGGAAGCCAAGAGAGCCTGCAAAATGACTTATTATACCAATCTTTATGTCTTCTCAGACCTTTTAAATTATTATAAGAAACATATTAGAACTAATTGGGAGCGGTCTTACGCCGACTTCGCTAAAACATCTAATAGCCAATATTTCCTTTTGCATCCTACTTTACCAACTAAGATTCCTCATATTTTTAATTTTGATTATAGAAAACAATATACTTCCATCATATCACGTTTAAGAATAAATCACGGTCGTTTCCCAGCTCATCTTTTTAAAATAGGTATTGTCAATTCTCCAGCTTGCTCCTGTAACAAGGCATCAGTAGGAGATCTGAATCATATTTTCTTTGAATGCACTGAAAACAAAAAGGCAACTACTGAACTTTACAATTTTCTTCTCAATTTCAACGTTCCTCTTCCCACAAATATAACCGCTCTTTTGGCAAATACTGAGAAGTCTGTACTTGATTCCATAGTGGATTTCATAAATAAGTCTAAATTGTCTATTTAGATATATGCTTAGATTTATGCCCAGTAATCAGCATTTTTATATCTTTACTCCTTTACAGTCATTTTAATATTTCAACCTTTTACTCATTTTTAATTTTCTGTGGCTAATAGACTATGTCTGAGGCCATTCTCCCACACACACACACACACATAATAGTGTCCACACTGGAGAACTATATGCTATAGTACAAGCACTAATCATCGCCAGAAGATATCAATATACATAATAAGATAGAATAATAACGCACTCTATGAGCTCTATCCACACCATTCAACAACTTTATCCCAAACATCCACTAGGTCTCCTCATTAAAGCTCAATTATACCTTCTCCACCAAACTAAGGCAGCCGTCCAAATTATTTGGGTCCCATCGCATAGTAACATTCCAAGAAATGAAAAAGCGGACCAATATGTGCCAAAGAAGCAGCAAATAACAACGATGCAGTAATGGTGAGCGAAGTGATAGTCACTGACTATAAAGCGTTAATCAAAGCAAAAGTTCAGTGCGAGTGGCAAAGTGAGTGGAACAGAGCGCAGTCAATATTAACAAACATCAAACCATGCGTTAAACCGTGGAAAAGCAATTTCAAAAGTCGTGCGGATCAAATAAAAATCGATCGCCTAAGACTAGGCCACACCAAAGTAATACACTCATACCTAATTGTCCGAGAAAATCCACCGATATGTGAAACTTGTAATACAAACCTAAATGTACAACATTTATTGTTGAACTGTCAAAAGTACATAAACGAAAGACTACTTAACAAATGTTCAAACAATATAATCTCCTTATTAAATGAAAATTGTAATATTACAAACATAATTAAGTAAATTAAGTATCTAAAGGACACTAATTTGTATTACAAACTGTAAACTGACATGTCGCTAATAACCTTTGAAGTTGATGCGACAATAAACACTGGTACTATAAATAGTTATTTATGCAACTAGTGCAAAAACACGTTTTGCACGAGTTGCATACAATATTTTTTCTACATTCATGCAAAAACTGGAAAATTAGAATATAATCTGTTAGGAACTCAAACTCATTTTCTTAGTAATTATTAATATAATATTTTCTTAATAATATTCAATACAACTTAAAAGATGTTACTTTATAATATTACTCTGATATTTAATAAATATCATTTACCATGTCAGAACTCAGAATGTATTTTAACCGTTCATTTTTTTTTGTATCATTATGGCCTCCATCTTGTCAGTACTTAATCGTAGCTGGATTTCGCTTTGACCATTTAAATTTTAAATAATCAAAGATTTTTGCAATAATTGTAACTCGTTGAGACTAAGTAGTAAGATAAACATATATTATTGCTGTATTAGAGCAGGATCAGACACTTGCTCTGGATTTTTATTTTATTTAAATGTTTATGTTTGTCATAAATCATCACAAAACTGACAAGAATGACAGATGCGTGCAACAAAAACTTTGTTGCACTAGTGCAAAAAAGAACCACTTTTTCCATTAAATGTGTTTCACAAAAGTGTTGTTTTTTGCATGAATCTAGAAAAAATCTTTTTTGATTTGTCTAATCTTTGGTTTAGACTTTATTTTATTCTTCTTCTTCTCTTAGTTTTTTGGCCTCCACCTTGACAGTACTTGGCCAGAACTGGTTTTCGCTTTGTATTTTACGTTACAAAGCTACATCTTGCTTTCGTAGGCGTACATCATAGATATATAAACAGTACATTCCTACCTTTACCATGGCTTCCTTACGTATCCACTAGGCTAGACATGTTAGAAAAGAGATAGAACAACAAAGGTAAAAAAACTTTTCTCGCTCACATTAGGTATTGCTCTTTCAATTTTAGCACTTTTCATTATGTGAATTATAATTGTACACCCTCTTGATAGGGTATTTTTAAACATTTTATTCAAATAATGATGTAACATCAAACATTTCATCATATTGTATGTAGTAGTCACACGATTTGATGTTTTTTGACACCTCTGTTGTAGGATTTTTTATTGACGACAGCTTTTTGAGAAGGGCCTGATGGCCGAAAGTGGAATTTTAATAATAAAATACACACTGAGTACTCGTCGTTTAATTCACTCAACTTATATCTAGTGTGTACACCATACTCAGACAGTTCTGATATATTGTAATACGTTTATTTGGTATAAATAGTGTTTAAAAAAAATTATGTAAATAGTTCGATGACTAAACTATTTTTATACCAAATCTGTTTTCTAAGTACTGAAATGACTGTTTTATTCAGTGTGAGGATTAACAATAATAGGTTGACTTTCCAATTTATTGAAAAGGCCCTTCTTCATACCATTTGAAAATTTCCTATTTGTTATAGGTGCCTGATCTTTCTATGAAATATTCCAAATAAGAAATATTTGGAAGACGTGATGACAAATACATTATTCTTCTAAAGTGTATCACATACAGATACTTTTAATGATTAATTTCTAGAACAAAAAAATATTTGTTGTATTTTTAATTCAAACAAGTTCATGTACTTACAATGGAACAACTTCTGATATCTACTTCATACTTAAAGGTGTTAATTTAAAACAATTTTTTTATTACAGCAATCTTCATTTCTTTCGTTCCTCTGCTCTTTCAATATTTCTATGTTCGTCTATTGTGGCTCCTTAATTCTCGATTATCTACATTTCCATCCACCATCAATATATACAAAACTTTTTGAATGTATCCGCAAATTTGGAAATCGCTATTAACCTTCTTACAAAAGTAGTTTCCAACCTTGGATTTATTTATAGATTTAATTTTACAATTAGTTATTGTTCAAGATTATAAAATCTTGAATTTTATTGTTTACGATACTTTTAAAATATGTAAGATATTTGTATGTTTCTTTTCGTCATTGTATATATTTAAAGCGTAAATTCATTTTAGTTGCTAGCGTTGTAAAAATATGTTTCAGAATTGATAAGATCTTTTATATTGTTGTAAATTCAAAGCGTAGGTACACTTTATTTCCAGCTTTTGTTAAATACCTTTAAAATATCACGTTTTGCAACAATAATTGTAAATAGTTTTGTTTGGGCATAGAAATAGCACATTTATGAAAGTCGACATCTTGTCACATTGTGTTTGAAATTCTATAGTCAATAAGTTAGGAAAATGTCACGTTTCACACTATTATCTATTGTATTGTAAAAACCCTAAATTTAATAATAATGGATGGGAATGCAATATTATCTCCACAACCAAATCGATCATTAAAACAAATTATTAATTGTGCTGTAATTGTTAACAATTCAGTTGAAGCGCATAATTGAGAACGCGTGAAAATGTGGTTAAAGTGTCATGGGCATTAGTAAAAAGGCAAAATAAGTGTACTAGTTGCGAGGTTTGGTGTCAATACAATTTATTATCTAAATAAAATTAGGTAAATAATAGTATTGAATAATTTCATCCTAATTAACCATGATCATTTATTGTCAGTACATGTAGAAACTCTATAATTGTCATCTAGGTTGACAATGAATATTATTAAAATTTAAAAAATGTCTGATATTATAAACATATTACATTGTTAATCATATGATTACGCGTATATAGGAATTACTACTATATACTGCAAGCAAGTTTTAGGAAAATTTATAAAATATACATTTTATGAATTGGCTTTAAATGATTTATACCGTGTTTGACTCTTATATACTCCAGAGCAACCTAACCTCTATTATTTGTCTGTGAGAACAACACCCTAGTATTTTTCCTTTTCGTACAGATAATAATATAATTACAGTCGTATAGTAATTTATTATTTCAATTAAAACACGTAATATTTTGATTTTCGACCAATTTCTTTTTAATAAATATTATTTGTTTAATGTTTGTCGATTTTAACTATTTATTCATATGTATTTTAACATGCTGATTTACAAAACAGTACGAAAAAGATGGCTGAACTAACTGCACGCATGCGTACAAAAAAATTGTAATGAAAATGTCTATTTAGTCACGTTTTAGTGATTTCTAGTGTGATTCAGGTTTCTTAAAATGGTCCTCCTATATATAGAAGTGGGGCGGCATCATTGATTCTTAATTTTCTAAATGTCAACAAGTTTGTCATAAAAGTGAAATATTTCGTTAATTTTTTACTTTTTAAAAATGATTTAAGTTTGTTGGCATGAAAAATGTTGTGTATTACACGTCCAGCTAGCTAAGCGCCTCGGCTACGCAATACAATTCACACTTGCAAAATATCATTTTCTGGACTAGTGATCCAAATAACTATTCTTTGATTTTTTAGGTAGAGTAGTACCTTTGTAACAATATAGGTATGCTATATATGCTAAAATAATTCTTTGATTTTATCAGAGCAACACATAGTTTCATTTGCCGATTCCATATAACATCAGAATAGACTGTCTTATATGAAGGAAATGAAATAGGGAAACAGGATTAACATTTATTCCATGCACCTGGAACTAGTCGATATGGAGGCGACGACGTGAAGACTATGATGTGGTGACGACGATGGGGCTTAAAGCTCGATTTTCCGATATTCCTTGGTTCGATGATGATGATTGATCCTCGATCGAATCTTGATGTTACTGCAGAATGTTGACTGCACAAATAACATACGATTCTTGATTGTATTATTACTGTATAAGAACGATTGTTTACTAAGTACACGTTATACGACACGAATAGCTTTCATATCCGGCTGGAATGACCAAAATTGTACGATATAAATGAGTATGTTGAAGGATTTAAGATTGATGAAATAAAGAATAAAATGGAACTTTTATTTTAAGTGACTGCTTAATAGGTATAAGTTCAGTACACGGCTCTTTAGAAGTAGCGTCAACACCCCAGTCGCATAATTGGTGGTAACAGGTCATCACGGCATCCACTGGAAAGAAGTTGAATATTCGTTTCGTATAGAACATTGGTATATGGAATAAAAAACATGCAATGTTCTTATTGCCTTTTCTTATCCAGTAGATGTTATGATAACCGTCCCAATAAAAATCTTCAAAATTCATAAAAAATTACAAAGCCGTATTGAAATCAATTATAATTATATTAGGATGATGACTGTGTGGGTACGAAACAAATACTCTAAAACGTAACTTAGTATATGTTATGGTAACCACAATGAAATAAATGTTTGGTTGAGACAAAAAAGTCCACGTCCCTATTTAGGAAAAAAATAAGTTGATGATGAATGTCAGATGGATATGTAGACGACATGATGTTAAAGACAATGAAGAAGTGTTGACTGTTTTTTGATATCTCTTTAAATGGCTATACAAAAAAATAAAATAAAAATCCGGCAAATTAAGGTGGAGACACCGGTTATTGACACCTTAAGGCTCTTAATGTTACGTGTCGAGTTTATTTATTGAATAAAACTCATGTTTCCTTAATTTAAAGGACTTCGAAGCATAATTTCACACATTAGCTATCTATCTTTTGAAATCTTCCATTGGATTCATCAGAAAATTAATTGGATGAGTGTATCAATGATCATAAATCAGATGTGCGAGAGAACCAATGATTGACATGGCAAAATCAACACTGCATCACTTTTTGACATAGTGTGCACCAGTTACTGACATGTGTGAATAGTATTATCCATTTAGGATATAATACTTAAGTAAGTAATTACTCAATGATCACCCTTCAAGTATAAAATTTTTGATCAAGTATTCAAGTACATTCAAAATGTTTCAATAATATTCAATAGATATTTTACTATAAATATTTTTATTGAAGAAAAATTTGAATCAACAAAATAACAACCACGTAAAAAAATAGGAAACAAAAAAGGAATACGGAATATTATCCGTATTTTTTTATTTCCTTAACTTCGTAGTTTCCACGCTTGTTCCTGAGTACTGGCTCTTTTATAACCTCCTGAATTTCTTCTTCGGTATACCACAAAATATCTGCTCAGCTAGGCCATTTCCAGTTGACGCCATTTTTTCCATTGAACTGGCTTCATACTCAGTTGATCCATTAACATGTCTGACGATGGAAAATATTGTTGATCATATTTAACAATAACGTAAGCACCCACCACAATATTTTTTTTATTTCCAGTAAACTCATCGATAGAATTTTCTGAATGTACTAGTTTTACATTCTGGTTGAGTTGATAGCTTATTAGCTACTAGAGATTTTTCCAGTCTCTTTCTTTTTCTCTCTTCTTTTTACTGTATCTCTTTCTCCTTCTTCATAATTCATTCTTATTATAAGGTTGCCAGGCTTCACCAGATACCACTGTAGGAATTTTCTCACGTAATTTTCTTTTCGCTCCATTTATCTTATTGTTATTGGGTGTTCGGTTGGGCCAAAATAATGACTTCCGAAATGGAGTTGGTATTTTTTCACCATCAGTATCCTTCGATTTCTCATGTAGAACAATTGCTTCAGGACTAATTTCCATTATTGTTGGTATTCTGTTTTCAACAATTTTCCTAGCTACGCAGTCATGTACATCGTCTTTCTGATTTTTTGACGATTCATCATTTTGAATTCCTTCAACGGAAACATCAGTATCTGAATTTTTCATATTATGTTTTTCTCCATTATTCACTGTATCAACATTTGACTTATCACTAGAATTTTCAATCACAGACTCGTCCATTTGCCTTCTTGATGTCGCGTTAGTCAGTTCATTGCTGAATTATTTTTCTCGATCATCATTGGAACTAATCACAGCCTCATCATCATATTTTTCAGGTACAATTTCACTACTGTCTAGATTAGTTTGTTTATTATTTGAAGTTTCGATCACAGCTTGAGTTTCAAAGGTAATTGCTGCTTTATTTATTGAATCATCTGAACTTAGGTATATTCGTATCCTTTTCAATGTCTACAAACTCCGTTTGCTCGGGAGCCTGAGCGAATTTACTGAGGGAATTTTCATTGGCAAATTCTGTATCCAAAACGTCCTCAAGAATGTATCCGTCCACAACCCTACTTTGATGAGGTACTGTTACAAGTAACGGAGAAGAAAGCGATGGTTCATTTGCTTCTTTATTTTGAATACCTGCATTCTCAAACAATGCAAATTAATTTTTATTTAAAGGTATATATAGTAAGTCATCATTGCCGCATCCATGAAATAATCTTCACCCCGAAGTTTTTTTTCAAATACAACCAAAAATAAAGAAAATATTTTGGTCTTCTCTATTTCCACTCCACAGTTCTCCAGACTTTTCAAAGTCCAATATTTTTTCTGGAATTTCGTCTCGTAAATTTTTCAAAAATTCTTCCAAATGTGGTACCTTAGTTGTCCCTCCACATATAGTTGATGTTGGGGTTCAAAGGACATAGTTCTGAAACCAATTCTACAAATACTTTCAATATTTTTCATGTTGGAAAATGCTGTATTCAATATTGGAGCGAATTCATCCCTGCTAAGTTTGATACCATTATTATTCACCCTCCAGTTATGAACTGCTTTCTTCCATTCATTCTTCAATGGATGAAAGAACGCAACATCAAGTGGTTGAATTAAATGTGTGGAATTTGGAAAGAGTGCAATGAGGAAAATTTCATTTTTTGAACAAAATTCGTTTAGGTGCAATGAGATGTGAGAAGTGTGACCATCGACATACAGAATTATTGGTTTTGGATGGAGTTTCTTATCAACCAAGGGTTGAATATATTGGTGATATACTCATAAAACCTTTCGCTCATCATACATCCACTGTCAGTGCGACCTACGCCCCAGGATGGGGGTATCTTCTCAACAATTTTCTGAGGGATTCTTTGGTAGGAGTAAATTATCATCGGGGTGGGAGATCTCCAAAAGCGTTGCACATGACCAATGTGGTGAGGCACTCTTTTTCATCATTATTGATGAAATTATAGACCGCTTTCTGACCTTTGTTAACAAGGATCTTGTCTTCCTTCGAACTTAGGGAAAAAACAGTCTCATCACAGTTGAAGATACGCTTCGGATCATCTAAAACGTCCAGATAATTATTTATTTCCAAGTATTCCTGGATTTCCTTGAACCAGTGGCGAAGTTTTTCTTCTGTAACATCTGCTCGACTCGTTGTTAAATTCTAAGAAACTCTCAGCGATATTTCTGGATGCCTTCTTAGGAAGGTTTAATACCATTGCATTCCTGGACGGCCATTTGTGAATGTATTTTTCCTCTGTAATTTTTTCACCAATATCTCCACACTATCAAGGAGTTGGGTTTTTGTTGTTGGAAAACCACATTCAGCTGAATGGAAAATCCATTTTACTAGTATATCCAGCTCTTTCTTGGTTAGAACGCTCTAAGGGCCAATTTTCCTTACAATCGGCGTTTTGCCTTTGTGTTTATATAGGAGGGACTTTATATAAAAAACTTGCCCGTTTCGTGGGCATACCCTCCTGTATTGCCTGAAGGGCGTTTTTCATGTCGTTTTCAGAATAATTGAACCTTTTTGCCATTTTTGTGTTCTGGAAATAAAGACTCAGTTTTAGACCTACGATGTATCAATTATCCTGAAAATGATCATACCAAAATATGCATTATTCCAAATTCTGTACTGTAAAAATAAGCTGTTCAATGAAATTTCATACACAGTTACGGATTTTTCTCGTAGATGCCCACTTAGTACCATTTATCAACATATAGATGTATCAGTCTCTGATCCACTGGGGTACCAGATATTGACACTGAGTAATAATTTCATATGGAAAGGGTTCTGTTCTGAATAATGAGTGTCAATAACTGATCCGGCCAAAATATGATTCATACTGTGATTACTTGCATATTATCGAAAAAATATATCTCACTTCAATGATATCAATGATATTTTCATTCCCATACTATTATCTCTATTAACCTGAACCCCCCACCATCGCAAATCAAGTTCGCAACCAGTCAAAAATTTAGTGCTATTTAGGTGCTAATTTAGTACCCTAGTCCGAATTTTAGTGCTCAAACCGTTTAGCACGAAATCGCGTGAAAAATGGGGGGTCCAGCTTGCCATTAAGCTGTACCCCCCATATCAGGAAAAAATAAATAGTGATCCAGTATAGACGACAATTACACTATAATTTAGTGCTAATTAAGTGCTCTAAGATAACGTTAAAAATTTGACAAAATATAACATTCTTTAAATAGTTTATTTGGGGAACGTGGGAGCCGCGCTCTAAAATTTGTTAAACAATCTAAAATTCGTTAGACGATCGTTAAAGAATTTGGTGTTCGCAAGATTATGGTACTAAAATGTTCCTTAAGCATCCTACTTTCGAAAAAATACAATGACAGAATTTAGTGCTACCTGTATGACGTGGAATTAAGCAGTTTATACGGGAAAGAGAGAACGCCGCGCTATAAAATTCGTTAGACGATCGTTAAAAAATTTGTTGCTCGCAAGTTTATGGTACTAAAGTATTCCTTAAGCATCGTATTTTCAAAAAAATACAATGACAGAATTTAGTGCTACCTGTATCACGTGGAATTAAGTAGTTTATACGGGAAAGAGAGAACGCCGCGCTCTAAAATTCGTTAGACGATCGTTAAAAATTTTGGTGCTCTCAAGATTATGTTACTAAAATGTTCCTTAAGCATCGTACTTTCGATAAAAGTACAATGACATAATTTAGTGCTACCTGTATCACGTGGAATAAGTAGTTTATACGGGAAAGAGTGAACGCCGCGCTATAAAATTCGTTAGACGATCGTTAAAAAATTTGATGTTCGCAAGATTATGATACTACAATGTTCCCTAACCATCATACTTTCGAAAAAATACAATAACAGACTTTAGTGCTACCTGTATGACGTGGAATTAAGCAGTTTATACGGGAAAGAGAGAACGCCGCGCTCTAAAGTTCGTTAGACGATCGTTAAAAAATTTGGTGCTCGCAAGATTATGGTACTAAAATGTTCCTTAAGCATCGTACTTTCATAAAAATACAATATCAGGATTTAGTACTATCTGTAATACGTGGAATTAATTAGTTTATACAGGAAAGAGAGAATGCCGCGCTCTAAAATTCGTTATACGATCGTTAAAAAATTTGGTGCTAGCATGTTTATGGTACAAAGTATTCCTTAAGCATCGTACTTTCAAAAAAATACAATGACAGAATTTAGTGCTACCTGTATCACGTGGAATAAGTAGATTATACGGGAAAGAGAGAACGCCGCGCTATAAAATTCGTTAGACGATCGTTAAAAATTTTGTGCTCGCAAGATTATGGTACTAAAATGTTCCTTAAGCATCGTACTTTCATAAAAATACAATATCAGGATTTAGTACTATCTGTAATACGTGGAATTAATTAGTTTATACAGGAAAGAGAGAATGCCGCGCTCTAAAATTCGTTATACGATCGTTAAAAAATTTGGTGCTAGCATGTTTATGGTACAAAGTATTCCTTAAGCATCGTACTTTTAAAAAAATACAATGACAGAATTTAGTGCTACCTGTATCACGTGGAATAAGTAGATTATACGGGAAAGAGAGAACGCCGCGCTATAAAATTCGTCAGACGATCGTTAAAAAATTTGTTGCTCGCAAGTTTATGGTACTTAAGTATTCCTTAAGCATCGTATTTTCAAAAAAATACAATGTCAGAATGCTTAAGGAACATTTTAGTACCATAATCTTGCGAGCACCAAATTTTTTAACGATCGTCTAACGAATTTTAGAGCGCGGCGTTCTCTCTTTCCCGTATAAACTACTTCATTCCACGTGATACAGGTAGCACTAAATTCTGATATTGTATTTTTTTGAAAGTACGATGCTTAAGGAACATTCTAGTATCATAATCTTGCGAGCACCAAATTTTTTAACGATCTTCTAACGAATTTTATAGCGCGGCGTTCTCTCTTTCCCGTATAAACTACTTATTCCACGTGATACAGGTAGCACTAAATTCTGTCATTGTACTTTTTCGAAAGTACGATGCTTAAGGAACATTTTAGCAACATAATCTGAAGGCAACAAAATTTTTAACGATCGTCTAACGAATTTTAGAGCGCGGCGTTCTCTCTTTCCTGTATAAACTACCTAATTCCACGTGATACAGGTAGCACTCAATTCTGTCATTGTATTTTTTTGAAAGTACGATGCTTAAGGAATACTTTTTGGTACCATAAACTTGCGAGCAACAAATTTTTTAACGATCGTCTAACGAATTTTATAGCGGGGCGTTCTCTCTTTCCCGTATAAACTACTTATTCCACGTGATACAGGTAGCACTAAATTCTCTCATTGTATTTTTTTGAAAGTACGATGCTTAAGGAATATTTTAGTATCATAAACATGCTAGCACCAAATTTTTTAACGATCGTCTAACGAATTTTAGAGCGCGGCGTTCTTTCTTCCCCGTATAAACTACTTAATTCCACGTACAATATCAGAATTTAGTGCTATCTGTAATAGCACTAAATTCTGATATTGTATTTTTATGAAAGTACGATGCTTAAGGAACATTTTAGTACCATATTCTTGCGAGCACCAAATTTTTTAACGATCGTCTAACGAATTTTATAGCGCGGCGTTCTCTCTTTCCCGTATAAACTGCTTAATTCCACGTCATACAGGTAGCACTCAATTCTGTCATTGTATTTTTTTGAACGTAGGATGCTTAAGGAACATTTTAGTACCATAATCTTGCGAGCATCAAATTCTTTAACGATCGTCTAACGAATTTTAGATTGTTTAACAAATTTTAGAGCGCGGCTCCCACGTTCCCCAAATAAACTATTCAAAGAATGCTATATTTTGTCAAATTTTTAACGTTATCTTAGAGCACTTAATTAGCACTAAATTATAGTGTAATTGTCGTCTATACTGGATCACTATATATTTTTTTTTGATATGGGGGGGTCCAGCTTAATGACAAACTGGACCCCCCCATTTTTGACGCGATTTTCTGCTAAACGGTGTGAGCACTAAAATTCGGACTAGGGTACTAAATTAGCACCTAAATAGCACTAAATTTTTGACTGATTGCGAACTTGATTTGCGATGGTGGGGGGTCCAGGTTAATAGGGGTCATACTATTGTAGTAGTTATTGTAGGTGTCAATATGTAGAACAATTTGGGTTTCTGCTGGACCAGTTATTGACACCACCATTTTTGTGTTTTTGGTACAAAAATTGTAGTTTTCAGGTTATAAATGCTAAATTTTGAATATTTATTGTGATGAGAATCGATCTGAGATCATTTTCATCAGTAATTGAAGTTCAACTAGTACTGAAATGATACGATGTTTCTTAAGCTTGCCTCTAAGCAAGTTGACCCAACCATGGATCACAACCTAGTGGACATATTCAAACATTTCGTGATCTATTAGTTTCTATTTTATAGACATGATTCTTTTTTGTGACTAATAATAATACTAGTAGATGTCACTCTAATCAGTAGAATTCTGTAGGGGAGGGTGGGCCACAGTGAAACAAAATTTATATTGCTTTTAATTTACTTTTGTACAGTGACTATATACAAGACAGTGGCGACAATTATGGTCGTCCTAGTGATTGATTATCTATGTCACGTGGTATCGGCCGCCAGTAGTTTGCTAAATGTTTGTTTATTTAACATTTGGTTCTATTGTGTTCTTACCACAGTTTTTGATTTTTGAAAGTTTTCGTGCAAAATTTGTTGTTTAAGTGCTATTTATAAACGTTCTAGACTAAAGACTTATTTATTAGTGTATTATTAATTGCTTTGGAACAATAATTATCATTTCATACACCATTTTCACTTGAGGTTTTTGGTTAAGCTATAAGTATAGTAGATAAGTTTAATATTACTGTACTTGTATTGTTATGTATGGTTTAGAGTAACAAAATTAGTGATTAATACATATATTATTCAAATAAATATCTATTTTGGCCTTTTTATAACCAAATGTCCTTGGTTCTTACAGTGGATTTGAGCATAGTTTTAGACATTGAATTCATCGATTAAATTAAAACATAAATGTATTCTCGAGTTTTACCAGTTGTTTCTTGTTATTTCTAAACTCTGTCCCTAAAACGTTGCATAAAAATTAAAGTCTTTTAAAGTTATTATGCTTTTATTTGTAATAGGACAATGCCTGGCTGTGCTGATGTAAATTGCAGTAATTCTGCAAAAACGGGTTTATTATGAAACACTTTTCAAAAGATCCTGTAAGGAGGCAGTGGCTCATTAAGACCAGAAGGGACATTTGGCTACATTTTTATGTCAAAAAAATGTGTGAAGAAAATTTAGTTCTAAATATAATACCCGATTGTCATAAATTGAAAAATCAAATTATTAAACGCTACATTATTGTATTCAGATTAAAAACAAGTTCAAAAAAGAATAAGAGTGCTTCTAAAAAATTAGCTAGTTAGTCCGTTGCTGGTCATTTGTTATGAATATTCAATAAATAATTGTAATAAGTAGAACATTTTTTATTTTATTATTTATTTGCTTGATGGTTTTTTAATTAAACATAAAATCTCTGAGACAAATTAAAAAATATTGGGGCATTATGACATGTAAAATGACCAAAAATATTAGATATAAGCTTTATATTATCTTCTTTATTTAATAGTGTAAAACATTTGATTACATAAATATTAAATAGGTATGTGTTTAATTTTTTCTGATGGAGTTTCAATGTTAGAATTGTAGGTACAGTCAGTAACATATAAAAATATTCATTGATTAATTTCAGATTAGATGAAAAAATAAACATAGGGTAATTATTTCCTAATTATGTACTGAAATTGGATATAACTCTGACTAAAACCGTAATAGTCCAAATTTGTATCCCAATAACAAGTCAAATTAAAATATTGTATTACTTATTTTATTTTTTCCTATTCACACAAGAATAGGGATTAACATCCCTCTGTGGCATATTTCTATCTAATTCACTACCTGCTACTGCTTTTGTTAAGAGGCCTGGTGCATTATTTCCGCTCCGATTATATTTGCGGCAATCATAGATTAAAGAAAGACTCCCTAGTACATATTCCTACACTACACATTACAATTTATTGTAGTAGCTATTTGTTTAGCATGACATTTTACATTAATTATAATCCAGAATTTAAGAACTTACCTTATATCTTTATCAGATGGTAAATAGAGATACATCCATAATTTTGTATGCAACAACATTACATCCTTGAAGATTTTTATTAAAATCGGTCCACTTTTTCCAAAAATATTTTATGATTCACCTAATAAAAGAGGTTTTATTTAAAATTGCACATTCAAAGCTAGTTTAAAAGTGGTAAAACCCGTCGATAACTGGGGGGATGTCAATAGATGGTGACACTACCTTACTTGTTTTGATTTATCTCAAAAAGAAAAGAAAATATCTGATCGCGCCTAATCAGTTATCTCTAATGCGCAACTTTGCGCTACACTTTAACCTAGTTTAGAAAATATAGCCATCTGTACAGCAAATTCCCTTGATATATTTGTTCTTAGTGTTCATATTAGAAAGAGAAGTTGAAAAACGCTTTCATATCCTGATTACAAGACACAGCTAAATATTTTTTACTACTACATGACAAATATATTTTCTTCCTAATACCAACGAGCTAAATCATTGTGAAACGTATCGAATTTGGTATCTATTCCATCTCAGTTCTACATACAGTTGGATATCAATTTCCATGAAAGGTTAAGCAGTTAAGATATTTTCTTCAAATATTTAAAACACAGCCATCGTTTAAGTTCAACATGAAAGTTAATTCAAGTATGTCGTTTAATCAGTATTATCAACCCATTGCTTTAAGTGATTACTTTACTCTTACTTTTAGGATTATCAACGAAAGCAATCAATGTATGTATATGATTCTAGATTATATCTTGCATTGCCGGGTTTTAGAAGATAGTAATAGTCAATAAAAGTTTTGATTCGCATCTTTTATTTCGTACATGAAACTTGTACCAGATTAAAAAAGAGTATTTTCAGAATTTTTAATGGTTACAATTCAAATTAAGAACATAGTTATTTCATAATTCATCACAAATAACTGCTATATCAGGAAGAGTCATAGAAACCCTTGCCCAGCTATAGAAGTTGGAATGTACCCTTCTTCTCCCTCTTTATCTTTTACATAAAACCATCCATTAATACTTGCATCTAATAAAACTACGACGTCACCCTTTTGTACTGATATCTTATTGTTTTCACTCCCACAAAAGTTCGCGACAATCACTAATAAAGTGTGTCGTATTCCTTTCGTTTTCGCACTGGCTGCAGCTCGCAAATATAACCTGTCTATACTTTTCTCACCGCAGGTACTAACAGCGCTTGGAGATTTACTTCGACATCTTCCTCTATCCTCATCTTCGCAATCTGATTTTGAACTTAGTTTTTCTGTATCTGTCAGATTTCCCGAGGGTTTTGGAAAAACGTCTGTACTTTTTTCCCAGCATGGGGCTCGTTTGTCATCATTTGGTGGAAGTATTATGCCTGAAATTATGAATGAAAAATATCAATATGGTTAAAAATATCATTATATGGTAAGAATCATATTATTACACATATCACATGATTCCATTAAACAAACAAGTTTTTTTATATTAACTTAGTCGGACTACTGAGAAGGGATGTAACTTAAACCAGATGAAGCAAAGAAGTGAGTATTCGTTGCGGTATATAGCAGGGAAAGTAGTTGTTTTTTCTTTCGAAAAATGGACAGATGTTGTTTGATATATTTATCCAATATGTCCCGCTAAGTTGGAGTCATATGGACAACTTTTTTACTATTAATTTTAGGAAAAAAATTCTTCATAAAAAGTTCTGCATTATCTAAAACCTAAGTACAGTCATTAAATATCAAATTCGTTAGTCGTATACTCAAGAGTAAAGTACCTTTAAATTTGACAATATCGAAAAATGTTACTAAAAAAATTTGATCAGAATTAAAAACTACGTTGAAATATGCAAGTACATCCATTTAAATTAAAATTTCAGATTACCTTATTTTTTACTAATATTTCTATTTTGAATGCACATTTATCTCTTGTGATTACGAAACACATTCCTTTTAGTTTTTCGATGTTTTCTAATAATTTTGCAATTAAAACGCGTAATAAGTGCATATTCATTTATTTTGCAAATAATAAAATACATTCAAATACTAAGTTATAAAACTAACGTCATATTAATTTTAGAAACAAACAAATTTAATTTTCACTTATACTAATGCTTCGACATATCCATCCGCTCGTTGAAAATTCACGTAATACATTCACGTAATATATTTGTGGAGACATTTCTTGACATGTTTCTAAAATTATCCTCTCCAAGTGGTCAATATCTTGAAACGGCGCTTTCTGGTAAACTTCTTGTTTCAGGTAACCCCATAAAAAGTAATCAAGGGGGGTTAGGTCAGGAGATCTAGCAGGCCAAAAGAGATCAGAATATCTGTGAATAACTTTCAGGAAACAAAGTTTCAAGATAGTTCCTAACATTTATTGTACTGTGGCATGCGGCACCGTCTTGTTGGTACCAAATTCATTGACGTTATATTAAGGGTAGTTCGTCCATGAATTCATTGATATGAGTTTGTAAAAACTGTAAATAACGTTCTTCATTCATAGATCCGCAAAAATAAAAGGTCCAATTAATTTGTTATTATAAATGCCACACCACACGTTCGTCTTAAACGAATATTGGTCATGAGACTTGAATACGAAATTGGGATTTTCCTCAGACCACCAGCGACAATGTTGCGACGAGACAGTTCCATTTGACGAAAATGTAGCCTCATCGGAAAAAATTATATGCCTCGTAAAAAAGGGTCCTCCTCTAACTCTCCTTGGATGAGAGAGCAAAAATCAAAGCGCCTATCATAATCCCTTTCTTTTAATGTGTGTACGATTTTTGGGTTGTATGGTTTGTATTTATTTAGTTTTAAAATTCTTGCCACTGTATTTTTACTTACATTTTGTTGTAACAACGACTTTCTTTAGCGCAATCACAATTTTGGATTTGCTACAACAGACAGCATTATATCAAACTGCGTATTCTCATCAGCAACCAGTTTTCGACGTTTTCCATTAAAATAATTTTTAATACTAGCAGTTCTTCTAAATTTATTTACTATTTTTGTTACAGTTGATTGGGTTATATTTTTATTGGGATGTCTAATATTGAAAATAGTTGGTGCCTTTATAGTAATCTCCCACAATCAAAACAATTTCTATTTTCTCTTCATCAGTTAATAACGCTACCATTTTTATGTGTCTTATAAATTCTAACGCGGTTTGAAATTTACTGTCAACATTTTTTTGTATCAACAAATTATTTGTTTATCAGTGCATCTTAGATTACATGTAACTACAGTTAAATTTGCATATTTTCAACATTTTCAATGCCTATCCTATAATTACATGTGGACGACAAACAACACTTTTGGTTCGAGCCAGAGACGATCATGATTGTGTACAAATTACAGAAAAAATGTTGCTGGTGCGACTTCCACAACAACTGTGAGCATTAACATTGGTAACATCGAATTAAAAATCAAGCATATCCCAATCCGACCCCCATGATGATATTAAGTTGGAACTTACGAAGGTCATTCAAAAGAATCAGCCTATAGTCTGTGTAGACATATACGAACCAAATAGCAGTCCAATCTATAGCTGGTTGGAATTATCCCAAAGATCCCATCCTTAACGCCGCCGAAAAATTATTTAACCTACACATTCCTCTCAAGCATATTTGCAACATTTTCAACGCCTATCCTATAATTACATGTGGACTACAAACAATATCTTTGGTTGGAGCTCGAGACGATCATGATTATGTATATATCACAGTAAAAAACGTTGCTGGTGCGACTTCTACTACAACTGTTAACATTAACATTACCAACATCGAATTAAAAATCAAGCATATCCCAATTTCATCCGAATGATGATATTAAGTTGGAACTTCGGAAGGCAATTCAAAAGGATCAGCCTATATTTATTCCATTTAGAAAGTGGAAGATGCATGAACTATCAGCTATTACCAGAAATGCTTGACGTGAAGTTTGGGCCGTTAAAACTACAATTTCAGTCGAACTACCTCGTTATGTTACTGTTTTCTTCCAAACCAACAAACGTGACAACAAATCCGACCCTACTTTATTTTCCGACGCCGATATTCAAAGTATCCGACTATCGCCAAATGGTTGGATTTTAGCAAAAACGATTACAATGAGGCATATTTCAACAATACCGAATTTTATCCTAGCTATATGGATTCAATACCGAAGCATCCTCTGTTGGATTATTCCTCTTTTAAGAAACGCGCATTGTTTGTTATCGATTGCTCGAAACAAGAAGAAAGCTTGAAGGCATCTACAGTCGATGTAAAACTTGACATTGAAAAATGTTGGTTTTCCCGGAAATACCCAAGTGTATTGTGTCATAATACATGACTGCGTAATGGAGTATTTCCCCCTCTCGGAAATTGTCAAGAATTTAAATTGAAATGTGTGTTGCTGCACATCAGTTTGCGAGTAGTCGTCAACATTCGTAGACATCCAGGGATTCGTCATAGATGGATTTTTTGTACCCAAAGAACTCGCCATATAAATTAGCTTAAGCAAAGTCACTACATGTGTTTGCCTCCTCAATCAATTGCTACATTAAACAACCGGGATAAGAGGACTGTGTCATATCTGGAAAAGAACATGCATGGCATTTGATAGTCTTCAGGGGTCATGGAGTAATGCAATTTGAATAATATATTGGAAAGTAGGCTGTTGTATGCAGCCACTTACCTATAAACAACAAATGGAATGACAATACATTAGAATGCGCGAAGAATTTTTTCGGCCACTATGCGAGTGTTGAAAATTGGATACGGATCGTGCGCATTATGTATTCTACGTCACAGTGGATGTCTGAAATCAATTATCTGGCGTGGTGTTGATACGTATGTTAATTCTTATTGCAGATTTTACCAGAGCTGACACAGCCATTTTCATATTTAGTCGTTTTCGTAAGTGTGAATCGTTTGATTATAACCAACGTTATTAAAATTTGTGTTTCGTTTTGCCATTATCGTTTTATTATTGTGTGTGAAATGTGTTTCATTACCAAAACAGTCATCAGCGTTACTGAACTTTTTGAGACTTTCTTCATCAGTTTTTTTCAATAATGGGGAAGAACTGCATGGTGATGTTTTGTAAGAACCGAGGAGACATTGATGGAGCGGATTATTTCTGGTACGATATATTTTTAATTATTCAAACAATGGATCATTGTTTGAATGAATTAGTTTTACATCATACTAAATTATTCCAACCCTTTTATGATTACAGTTTAACTTCTAAGCGCTATAGGCCATGGATGAGAGCCATTGGAAGAGATCCTACTCTGGAAAACTCCATCCTAGTAATAAGATATGCAGTGAGCATTTTTCAGAAGACAGCTTCCATTATGTCAAAGGAAAACTATGTTTGAAATCAAGTGCCATACCTACCAAGAAGCTTGGTCCTAGGAAACCACTCATGATTTTGAACACACATGAACCTAGGTTGGTGCCTACTCAATATTTTGTTGTTTAAGGGTCATTGATAATGTAATGTTTCAGATCTCCATTGTTCGAATCAGTAACTTGAAACAATTAGTAATAAAAATTGAGAAATAACATAAATTTAAATTTTATTAAATTTCATTTCACAGTATTTTCATTGTTATCAAAAGTTTTCCATCCTTTTCTTTTTATTTCAATACCTCATTTCACAGCGTTAATATAATCTTCTTTTTAGGTTAATTTTCATTGAATTTTTCTATTTTTTCTTTCATTATTTTTCATTAAGATTGATTATCTGCCTCCATATGTCTATATAAACTCCCATTTTTGTCCCAATTTCTACTATATAATTTCTCAAGTCCATTTTTTAGACAATGGAATTCTAAAACAACTATTTTCAAAAGTATGTCATTAACAGTCTGCTTTGGAAAGTCATAGACTAAAAATTATAAAAACTACCATGGAAATTTATGTTCGAATAAGGTTTTTCTACATAGCTAAAAAACAAACCGAAATTATCAGAGGCACCTTGATTCGGAAACATTGAGCAACATAGTATTGTTTTCTAATCAATAATTCTAATTATCGATTTTTTTCTTCTATTTTTATAAAATATATTTATCAGGAATCAATTGCTGCTGAATAAATATTTCGTTTTGAAAAAGGTGTGTATTATTCAGCATTAACTTATATGTATACAGAAAAAATTGGTAAAAATATAACCACTCAATATGATGAATAAAATGTTACTAATCTCTGACGATTATGTAGGTATATCAAGTATATAATAATTACAATTTTTCCACAAAAAGTGTTGATAAAATATAAATCACAATCTGTCCAAATTCGTTCTGTAATTATTTTATGTTATTTTTATATAAACACGTTTATAATTTTAATTCAGTCCTTACAAATAAGACTTTATCAGTTTATTTAAATAAAACATAAGTATGTACTGTACCAGTTCAATAGTTTTATTTATTTGCAAGGCCGGTCCTGTACTGTTGATTGACTGCGCATGCTCCGGATCCAATTTTTCCAAGAGATCACGTGGTATGCGCGAATTCAATTTAGCGTAATACTCACAAATTGCATTATCCTTCCATTTGTTGTTTATAGGTCAATGTATGCAGCATATTTCATTTACGTACGTAGGCCTCAAAAAGCAGAATTTCTACTGAAGATATGTCACATTTTTAGTGTGTTTCCCAATATTATTGACGTTTGCAAGTCTGATGGTACATCATGTGCCACTGGAAACTTTGAACGTGATTCAAATCCCTGCGACGCCGCTGGACTCCTACTCCTGCACTCTAAGAAATGTAGAACGTCTACGGCAATGGTTTTTAAATACCTTTGTAAAACATTATGTCTAAGAATCATTAAGAAATTCGGCGTGCACGCTTATCCTATATAAAATTATTTTCCGTCCCATTATCTTGACGTAACTTCGACAACGCCTATGTGTTTTTTGTTTTCTACTAATTCAATAACGTATTATTATCAAACCTATTTTTTTGAATAAACGGAAAATAATTTCATTAATAAACTAATTTTTTTGCAGCTACATTTATCGTTTGTATATCTCTATAATTTTAATTCTCGAACAATTACCGAATGACTCGGTGTGTAGTGTGAGTGATAATTTGTCTTTTTATTGTTTTTTATGTATATATTAATAACGTCGTCGAGATGTGTACGTGTTTATAATATACAGGGCATACGTACACCCCAAGACATTTAAGTTTTTTTGATTGTATAATAAGATTGTGGATCTTATTGTTCCTATCTGTTGTTGGTACTCTGTAATTCATGCATTCATATTATAAGTTTATTATTGTTCTTATCACTGACGCTAGTCAAAGATATTAATAAACTGGTTACCATAATAAATGCGTTTCAGTGAGTACCTCCCTAAGCTCCACAGACACATTGCAGAAAATACCTCGTTTTTTATAATTCTCTCTTATCGCAGTATTTGAAATATTTCCTGTAAACCAAAATTTCTGGCGCTCTATAATTAACTTCCCGTTTGACTACTTCCGTCTTCTATGCCTACGACCATTATCTCTCCAACCAAAACAAGAGTGCTTTTCGCACACGTTTTAACTGTATATCGCCCAGTACCGTTCCGAATAAAAGTTTTTCGCTAGGCCATCTACCGAACAGTTAAGACGGTTACACGAAATCAGTCAAAGAAAACTTGATTTCTAAAAAAAATGAGATAGTGTTATCTAGCGTGCACGTTACTAGAAATTATGACTCATATATTAGTAGAAAACAGCTACTGTCGACAAACTAAAACTCCAGGATTTTTTCATAACAGAGTTTTTTCGTACTTCCAAATATTTGCAGAATTTTCCGAGGGACACTAATAATTTCTGGTTTTATCATGGCAACATTTGTGATTATTTTTATTTCAACCGAAGCTATTGTTACGAAACAGCACCTGATTTTCTTCGGCTTCTTGTCTACCATACCTTTCAACAAGTTGACGATCTGGTCAAGTCTGTCATCGTCACATAAGCCGTCAATAAAGGCCTGGATGCCTAAACATTCCATCATGTTCTCTGGTGCTAATGGATAAGCAAATCGAACTAGTCGGGCAATATCCATTTCATACTCTTGAAGGGGTTCGTCACGTTTCCGCCTTCGGTTCTTCAGCTGGAATCTGTACAACTGTTCCAAATGTTCATGACCGTACCGCATGTCCAACCTCTTCTTCAGCTGCTCGAAATCGTCCGGAGGTATCGTCTGAAGTACATCTAAGGCATCTCCGCGTAGCGTGATGGTTAAGTTCACTGCCTTCTCTCTATCGGACCAATTATTCACTCTAGCGGCTGCTTCAAATTGTTTCACATAATTGGTCCACGACATTTTTCCATCGAACGTTGGGGCCTTGACTCGGGTAAAACTGCCAATGTCTTCTATCCTGGAGTTTATTTCTGGCTTGCAGGGTTTTATATGTTCAATCTTCTTTTCTTCTGCTGGCGTGTCTTGTGTTCTTAAATCTGCCATATTTCTCCCCAATTCCTTGATTTTCTCGTCTATCGTTGTTATCTTGTTTTCAATGTCTGATTTTAGAGACGAAATTTTATTCTCGACGTCAGCAGCAATGCCATTTTTTAACGATAAGATATCGGCAGAAATGTCATTCTTCATAGTGGAAATCTTCTCGTCCATATTAGTAGAAATATCATTCTTTATAGTGGAAATATCGTTCTTCATTGCAGAAAAATCATTCTTCATATCAGAAATTGACGAGATTAGGGTGGAAGCCTCGTCTTTGAATAAGAATGTTTCTGGATCCAAGCCTTCACTTTGCAGTGCCATTTTGAGTCTTTCTATTAATTCACTCTTCTTACCGGACGTTTCCAACTCGCGATCTTCCAATTCCGCTCTTAGTTCCGCCACTTTCAGATCACTCAGTCTCTTGGCCATTTTGATGTAGCTGTTTATTTATATTATCCCACTTCTGACACCAATGTAATGTTTTTCTAATTTATTTAAACAATAAACGGGTGGGATAAACTTCAAACACACGGTGTGGCTACTTACTAATTTATTTGAACACTAAACTAATCACTAATACTTAATTTATATATACAGTATATTCACTTAAACTAATTTATATAAACAGTTCACTAATTCACTTATTTATTTGTTTATCTCACGATGTCAAATTATCAACTAACTCCTCCGCTGATCGGTCCTTATTTATATTAATGCCTTTCTTACTAGAGGATTCTAGACAAAAACAATTGGCTTTCTGGCATCTTCTAGATAAGACTGGTCACAAAAACAGTGTAGATAAGATAGTCACTATTCGTAAACAAATATAAAAACAACCTGCGTATCCGCCATAATTTTAACTTTTATACCTGGCTTAGACAGAGTCGGATTTAGGGACTATACCAGTGTGCTGTTTCGTAACACTATATTCTAGACAGACAGCTTCTGTCATACACCCGTTATATTATTGGACTGATAGTTATGCAGTGTTGCATATTTTTTCAGTCGTAGTTAAGTCTTAGTTTGGTGGTTTTTTCCATAAAGGGGATTATAAGATGATGATAAAATGTACATTGTCGTTGTTAAAGCTAGAAACTGAATGGAATCTTCATTTGAATATCTCACTAACCTAAAGGTATACATACTGCATAACTAATATAACCTTCTTCACCATGTGGCGTTTGAACATAGAGCCAATGTTGGTTTTTGAATACTGCGTTAACCACCATTCCCAATGGCAAATAAATTTCTACTTGATATCCTCCTAATCTTGTCTGATATAAAACACTTGGTGATGCCAACACCACTGGTATATTAGCTGGTTTTTTTATTGTAGCCTGTAATAATAAAACAATATTGTATGAATTTTATTTTTTATCCAAATCATATGAACGATTGAATTGAAAAAATCGTATCCCAAATATTAACTTTTTTCACAATTATATTGTTACAAATATTACTTTTAAATAAACAGAGGTAGGATAACAACTATTAACAAGAAAATATAACGTGAAGCCACAGTTTAAAGCTTCCAGAAGCAGTTGTTTCATTCGTTGTCGGCACCTTTGATCTCTATGTTCCAATTTTTCCACTGCTCAACCTGAAATTGATTCCCATGCGCATGGAGGTGGGGCCAACTGATACAATGACGATTTAAAATCTTATTAAACTGCTCACCACTGTGCGTAATAAGTGACAATTCTTCTGCGCATCTTGAAATTTCTTTCCAAGGAGTGGATGTAAGTGAGAGAAAAGATTGGAACAGTAAAATCGGCAGAGTGATCTAACTGCTTCTGAAAGCAATGAACTGTGGTCAAACTGACAATTATTCACCAGTGCAAAACGTAGCTTGTAGTAGCAGTTGGAGTATTTCGTGAAGAATAGCCCCAACTTTCACAGACGACCAATACACGACTCTGAGAGATCTACACTCTAAACTGAAAATATTGTCATTTTATTTTCACTCACCGTATTAAACCGATTATATCTATTAAAAATCGATACATTATAATACTATAAAATTTTATAATTCATAATTTTAAACAACAATATAAATATATTAACAACCACAACGAAATACAATAATATATATACATATATATATAATAAAGGTATTATTTTTCTTCAACCTTCTTTAATAATTTATTTTTCTAATTCTTGGGTATTAGGTTGTGTAATTAATTAAAAACATTTTGTTATCACTGACGTTTCGTCCCTGGGTTGGGAACTTTCTCAAAGTTTATTCATGACTGAATCGTTTCATTGTTTACAGATTAAAATTAAAAAACATATGTACAATAGGTAAAAAACATTCAATAAAACAGACATTTAAAACAGTGTATACTTGAAATCTTTCCGTAACCCCCCTGAATAATGTTGTGGAATTTATATCGATGGTACTTGTTTTAAATGTCTGTTTTATTGAATGTTTTTTAACTATTGTACATATGTTTTTTAATTTTAAACTGTAAACAATGAAACGATGCAGTCATGAATAAACTTTGAGAAAGTTCCCAACCCAGACACGAAACGTCAGTGACAACAAAATGTTTTTAATTAATTACACAACCTAATACACAAGAGTTAGAAAAATAAATTATATATACACAGGGTGAATCACGACCAACGGGATGGAGGTTTATAGCGAAACGGTAAAACTTTAGAATGTTTTTTTTTGTTGTACGTTTATATAGGCTACATTTTAAAATTATTTTGAAATATACAGGATGTTCCAGTAATGTGTGGCGTATCAAAGTTATATTTTTTCTTATGGGACACCCTATATTTTATTGCATTTTCTAATTGCTCCTAAGAAATAAAATACTCCTTCATAAAGGTTCCCTATACCTAAATACAGAGGGTTCCGAGTTATGCTGACTTTTTTAAAATGTGAACATTTCGAAAATAATTGATAACTCATTGATATAACAAATGCGAGCAAATCTTCTCTTACATTTAAATAGTTGGACATTCGTTGAATGTATTCCACGATTGAGTACTAAACATCTCTTTACAGGGTGTTCAGAATTTTCAGTTCCATTATTACATCATTCAATATGTAATATCGGGCTTGGCTTATTTTGAATAGAACACCCTGTATTTTAATAAATCATCGTGTTCAAAAAAATGTCCTCTTTCGAATGGTATATGGGTGTCCTATACTTAGGTATTATACTTTTCGTGTAATTTACAATTTCCTTAAATTGTATGGTAAATCGATTTTAAAACATCTGCAATTCTCTCTAAATTTTGAACTAATGATCTTGTTGTTCTTTAAAAAAACAGTGGATTTGCTAATAAATATTCACACTTGTAATTGCTGAGGTACACTAGCTCTTTTTTACCGATAAGTATTTGAGTACATAATAAAAACACATTTTTAATAAAGCAAATACATAAATACTACAAAACGAACAACAAATTATTAAAAGCAAAAAATGAAAAATTACTATAATAGGTGCTCAAAATGCTTGCCATCTTGTGCAATGCAACACACGATTCTAGCTTCCTACAATTTACTTACATTATTCAACATATCGGGTGTTATAGACGCTAAAGCGCTCGAAATTCTTAATTTCATATCGTCTGGAGTAGTAAGGGGTATAGCATTCACAATATTTTAAATATAATCCCATATGAAGAAATCCATCTCGGTGAATTCTGGTTACCTAGCTGGCCAATTATAAGAACCGCCTCTACCTAACCATTTATTTCTAAATTTTGTATCCAGGTAGTTCCTAACAGCGCGTAAAAGGTGAGCAGGAGCTCTGTCTAATTGTAGCCACATTTTCCTTCGGATGCTAAGTTATAAGTTTTCGAGAAGGATCCAGAAGACTTTTTTCAAAAAACTCAAAAATATTCTTCCATCCAGGTGTCCGTCAAAAAAATACGGGCCGATAACATACTCGCCCACAATCCCTCCCCTAACGTTTACACTCCATCGGTGTTGGCGATCAACAGTACGGGAATAAATGTTTGTTTGTTGTATCGTAATAATGAAAATTATGTCTATTTACTAACTCATTATTGTGGAAAGTAGATTCGTCAGTAAACAATACATAATTACAAAAATCAGGATCATCTCCAACTTTATCGAAAGTCCACAAACAAAAATTTAAACGTTTATCATAATCCTGTTGTGTCAACTGCTGGTGTAGTTAAATATGATACGGATGGTAGTGCTTTTTCTCGAGTAGTCTACACAGACTCATTGGACTTATTCCTAATTCACTTGAAATTTTTCTAGAACTGGTATTAGGATTTTCCGTAACCGACAGCAATACATCAAATTCGTTGGCGTTGTCGCCAGTAACTGGTTTAGTTTCATTCACCTTCTCGTATGCAACACTACCAGTATCACGAAATCTATTGAGCAGTCTTTCGAAAACTTCCCTCTTTGGGTATCTAGATGCTAGGAGACAATTTTCTAAACATTCCCCAATGCAAAGTATCATGTCGACTCTTTTGTTTAACGCGTACTGCTTAATTTTTAGTAGCAGTAAAATTTGAAACTAACACAAGATTGTTCAGAGAATTAACAGAGAAATGTCATAAAATGACTTTAAGTTAGGTACCGACTAGATTATGTATACATTTTTTGTGTTAAAATCGATTTAGTATACAATTTAAGAAAATTGTAAATTACACGAAAAGTATAATACCTAGGTATAGGACACCCTCATACCATTCGAAAGAGGATATTTTTTTGAACATGGGGAATTATTAAAATGCAGAGTGTTCCATTTAAAATAAGCCCGATATTACACATTTAATGACCTAATAATGAAACTGAAAATTCTGAACACCCTGTAAAGAGATGTTTAGTAATCAATCATGGAATACATTCAACGAATGTCCAACTATTTGGATGTAAGAGGAAATTTGCTAGAATTTGTTATATCAATGAGTTATAAATATTTTTCGAAATGTTCACATTTTAAAAAAAGTCAGCATAACTCGGAACCCTCTGTATTTACGTATAGGGAACCATTATGAATGAGTATTTTATTTTTTAGGAACAATCATAAAATGCAATAAAATATATGGTGCCCCATAAGAAAACATATAACTTTGATACGCCACTCATTACTGGAACATCCTGTATATTTGAAAATAATTTTAAAATGTAGCCTATATGAACGTACAAACTACTAAAGTGACAAAAATTCTAAAACTTACCGTTTCGCTATAAACCTCCATCCCGTTGGTCATGATTCACCCCTATATATATATATATATATATATATTATTGTGAAAAAATAATGCTACACCCTGTATATCAAATAATGAAGAATTAAGATTATGTATTGTAATCTAAAAGAATTTTTTTTAAGTCAAAAATTTTTTTTTAAACATTTGAATGGAGACAATCTGTACGATCCACTATTCGATAGAGAAGACATACAGAAAGGACAGACTGTATAATGTAGGGATAATTGCGAATAGGTGTGATAAACAATTTATATGAAATAAATTACCTAACGAAACTTTTATCAAAGAGATCAAGTATCAAAATTTGTTCATAATAAGAAACTAAATGCTTTATTCTGTAAAGTCAAGCTAATCTCGTAATATTTGTTGATTAAGACATTAAAATGAGATAGTGTAGATGTTCAGACATAACCGAGCAGGAAAATATAAAATAATGTGAATTTCAGAGAACATGACTTATAAAGAAAACGAATTTTCATTTTGCATACATATTAAAAGGTAACAGCTGTCATCTATTAAAACATTATGAATATTCATTTGACATACATACTTAGAGGTTAGGAAATGTCATTTTAACAATACTAAGAAATATTATTGAATGAAAATAATATAGGAAGTCTAAGTAAGTAAAAACCTTAGAATATAATATCATGATATAATGGATGAACATTTCACTGTTTGAAATGAAGAATTTGAGTTATAAAATAAATAGTCAAATTTGATTGGTTAATAAACATTTAAAAAAGATCACATCGGCGACAACTGTGTTGCTAACGAAAAAAAAATCAGAATGTGAGAAAGTTGTTGATTATGGGGGCTATTGACTAGTAGGTTTTCTTTTTGGGAAGAGATTTTTGGAGCAGCAAAATTTTTTGGGTAAAGTAAATTGAAATCATTTGGAAGACAAAATTTGAATATAGAATTTAAAACAAATACATTATACTTACAAGAGATATATCAGTGTAAGTAGTTTAGTTTATATAAATAATAAAAAAAGGAATTGTTGAATGTTGTAAAACACTAATCATGAATTTTATTTTATAAAATGGTGTCTTGTGTCTGGTGGAAGTAAAATAGCCAAATTAGTTTTCGAAGAACATTGAATAGTGGAATTTGTGTGAGCTGTTTGGACTTTGAAAGAAATACAGCATCGATTCCTGTTTTGGTAGAAGCAGAATGCCAACAGGGAGGTTTTCCAGGAGGAGAATCTGGAACAAACAGAAATCGTGAAGTAAATAAGGTAGTACAAGTTAGTTTATTAATGTATTAAGAGGTCAAGCGTACTTACTAATTTGTAAAAAAAAAAACTAAAATTTTGTGATGCATAGACGCTGTTAAGAGTGTATTTCGCCGTTTTCTGAAAGTCAAATGTTTATGAAATTATATAACTGTATTTTAATATTATAATAATATCTCACCAGAGTGCGTGTGATTTGTATGAAAGAGTCATCCTTTTAGATAGTTGATTTTCTTAAAAAAAAAAAACACTTGTAAAAGTGTAGTGTATTTATTTTCATTAAATTAAATATTGTTTTTCCTTTTGAAGAACGTTTTTTTAAATTACTTGAGTTAATCATTTCATCTGGTGATTTGTGCACCATCTACTTACCACAGGAAGAAGCTCTGAATGAAATCGATTGAACTATGCAGATATTTTTTAAGTAGGACAGGACCGTATTTAATTTGAAATCATTAAAAAAGTAACATATTCTGATTAACAAATTTATTTTTAAAAATATAAAGCATTTATTAACTTTGGCGCAAACATATATAAAATTATAAAATCATTTTATTTAAAATACTTGAACTCTACCCTGAGATGAGAAGTTTTCATGTTGGTTAAATAAACTGTTTATCATACATATTAAATCCTCAACATACCGGGCAAATTAAACTATTTTCTCACCCAATTCTATTCATAATAATATGTCGGCTCAACGTAGGGCAAATTAAATTCCCATATAAAATAAACTATAATAAAATGTCACCGCAACGTGGGGCTAATATAGAAATTTAGTAAATAATAATAAAAAGCATTGAAATAAGTTTTTTTTTACTGTATTAAAAGATTTTAAATACATAAAATGGAAAGGAAAATGACATTAAGGGACGGAAAGCAGGTAGGAGTCGAAAGTAGGTCTGATGAAGAAAGAGAAGAAAGGAGTAATGGTAGAGGAGATTTTCAGGTACAATATTTGGAGCAAGGAAGAGAATGTTCACAGGAAGATAATGCAGAACAAGAACAGGAAGAAGAAGATGCACCATTGTCAGAAGAAACAGGACAAGGGGTCAAACAAAAATCAAAAGAGAAAGAGGATATGGACGTGATGAGTATGCTTCAAATGATGATGAAAAGGATGGATCAAAACAATGAAGATATGAGGAGAGATATAAAACAGGATTTGAATACAAAATTGGACCAAAATAGGGAAGAAATGAAACAGGATATGAATATAAATAAGGAAGAAATAAAACAAGATAAGCAATAACCAGAACAGGAACAGGAATCAAAATGAAAACAAAAACTATAATGGTTACGATAATAAAAATTATTATGAGAATAATAACAATCAAAATAATAGATCGAATAATTATGAACAAAACAGGAACAATTACTTCAACAGAAATAATAATAATGGATATTATAATAGAAACAATAATTATAACAGGAACAATAACGCTCAAAACAACTACAACAAAAATGATCAATATCATAACAATAATTATAGAAATAGAACATTTGAAGGAAACAATAGGAATGGATCTTATGAAAACAGACAAAGAGATGAAAAACAAGAGCAAAGAAGAGACTATAATACAGAAAGGACAAATGGAAATTTTGAAGGAAGAGGCAATAGAAATGAAGAACAAAGGAGAGTGAACAATATACAAAGACAGAAAGAAAGAGTGATATCCATAGAACCAGAAATAGTCACTGAAACAGAGCCCGATCAAAATTTTGGATCGAGCACATACCAAATGTAAAGAAAAATATTATCTGTACATACGAACATCCAAGGGAATATATAAAATTTGGGGAAGAATTAGAATTAAAAGAAATAATGGGATTGATAAATATTAAAGGGAAATTAAATGGAAAAGAAATAAAATTATTAATAGATACAGGTTCGGAAGCGTCCATAATTAAAACAAAACTAATAGAAGAAAACATTGAAAATTATGAAAACAAATTAATTAAAATACCAAAAACTACATTGATAGGAGCAAATGGAAAGAAGCTATGTGAAGTAAATAAGTCTATAATACAAAAGATTGAATTGAAGGATGGGAAAGAAGTTGAAATGCAATTACTGTTAGTGAATAATTTGGAATCAGACATAGTTATAGGAATAGATGAATTAACGAAATATAAAGCAAGAATTGATTTTGAAAAGATGGAGATTGAATTAAATGGTAATAGAATTGAATTTGAAGAAGAAAATATAGAAGAATTGGAAGTTGAAGAGGAATGGGAATATAGAAAGGATTGGATATATGGGAGTATTGGCAATTGGAGAGGATAATAGGAAGTTATGGAATATAAAGAGGAGTGGAAATATGGAAGAATTGGAATTTGAAGAGGATAATAGGAAGTTATGGAATATGGAGAGGGATGAAATAATGGAAGAATTGGAATTAGTATGTGGAAATAAGGAATATGCTGAGAAAGTGAAGAATTTAATAATTAAGTATAAAGGATTAGTTAAAAAAGAGATGAGAATGGCAAATAACTATGTACATAAGATAGAAGTTAAGGGAATAGAAAATTTCAGAATAAGAACATATCCCATACCTTATAAATATAGGAAAGAAGTTGATTCAGAGATACAAAATATGCTAAAGGATGGTATTATAGAGAGATGTAACACAAGAAATATAAATTAATAAATTGTACCGATATAAGAGACTCTGAGAAATGTAGAAGTAATAAGTCGCATAACGAACATTAAAGAATTTTCAAAAATGGATTTATAACATGATTTTTTTTAAACTAATTCCTTTGGATGAAACTTGTAAATGAAATATGTACCTAAGAATAAAATAAGAATTTGTATACATATTTAATTATGGTATTGTAAATAGAATTAAAACTAACTGAAGAGGATACTGCAACACAGGATTCCAAAATCATCTTTGTAACAGCAACCGGAAATAAAAAGAAATGTATTATTAGTAAAATAGAAAGACAATCCTAGAATATAGTACTTGAAGTAAAATTTGCGTTCATAAAATTTTTCTTAGAATAAAAAATTTGATAAACGCAAAATTTAGGGGATGTTATTGTGAAAAAATAATGCTACACCCTGTATATCAAATAATGAAGAATTAAGATTATGTATTGTAATCTAAAAGAATTTTTTTTAAGTCAAAAATTTTTTTTTAAACATTTGAATGGAGACAATCTGTACGATCCACTATTCGATAGAGAAGACATACAGAAAGGACAGACTGTATAATGTAGGGATAATTGCGAATAGGTGTGATAAACAATTTATATGAAATAAATTACCTAACGAAACTTTTATCAAAGAGATCAAGTATCAAAATTTGTTCATAATAAGAAACTAAATGCTTTATTCTGTAAAGTCAAGCTAATCTCGTAATATTTGTTGATTAAGACATTAAAATGAGATAGTGTAGATGTTCAGACATAACCGAGCAGGAAAATATAAAATAATGTGAATTTCAGAGAACATGACTTATAAAGAAAACGAATTTTCATTTTGCATACATATTAAAAGGTAACAGCTGTCATCTATTAAAACATTATGAATATTCATTTGACATACATACTTAGAGGTTAGGAAATGTCATTTTAACAATACTAAGAAATATTATTGAATGAAAATAATATAGGAAGTCTAAGTAATTAAAAACCTTAGAATATAATATCATGATATAATGGATGAACATTTCACTGTTTGAAATGAAGAATTTGAGTTATAAAATAAATAGTCAAATTTGATTGGTTAATAAACATTTAAAAAAGATCACATCGGCGACAACTGTGTTGCTAACGAAAAAAAAATCAGAATGTGAGAAAGTTGTTGATTATGGGGGCTATTGACTAGTAGGTTTTCTTTTTGGGAAGAGATTTTTGGAGCAGCAAAATTTTTTGGGTAAAGTAAATTGAAATCATTTGGAAGACAAAATTTGAATATAGAATTTAAAACAAATACATTATACTTACAAGAGATATATCAGTGTAAGTAGTTTAGTTTATATAAATAATAAAAAAAGGAATTGTTGAATGTTGTAAAACACTAATCATGAATTTTATTTTATAAAATGGTGTCTTGTGTCTGGTGGAAGTAAAATAGCCAAATTAGTTTTCGAAGAACATTGAATAGTGGAATTTGTGTGAGCTGTTTGGACTTTGAAAGAAATACAGCATCGATTCCTGTTTTGGTAGAAGCAGAATGCCAACAGGGAGGTTTTCCAGGAGGAGAATCTGGAACAAACAGAAATCGTGAAGTAAATAAGGTAGTACAAGTTAGTTTATTAATGTATTAAGAGGTCAAGCGTACTTACTAATTTGTAAAAAAAAAAACTAAAATTTTGTGATGCATAGACGCTGTTAAGAGTGTATTTCGCCGTTTTCTGAAAGTCAAATGTTTATGAAATTATATAACTGTATTTTAATATTATAATAATATCTCACCAGAGTGCGTGTGATTTGTATGAAAGAGTCATCCTTTTAGATAGTTGATTTTCTTAAAAAAAAAAAACACTTGTAAAAGTGTAGTGTATTTATTTTCATTAAATTAAATATTGTTTTTCCTTTTGAAGAACGTTTTTTTAAATTACTTGAGTTAATCATTTCATCTGGTGATTTGTGCACCATCTACTTACCACAGGAAGAAGCTCTGAATGAAATCGATTGAACTATGCAGATATTTTTTAAGTAGGACAGGACCGTATTTAATTTGAAATCATTAAAAAAGTAACATATTCTGATTAACAAATTTATTTTTAAAAATATAAAGCATTTATTAACTTTGGCGCAAACATATATAAAATTATAAAATCATTTTATTTAAAATACTTGAACTCTACCCTGAGATGAGAAGTTTTCATGTTGGTTAAATAAACTGTTTATCATACATATTAAATCCTCAACATACCGGGCAAATTAAACTATTTTCTCACCCAATTCTATTCATAATAATATGTCGGCTCAACGTAGGGCAAATTAAATTCCCATATAAAATAAACAATAATAATATATATATATATAAACATCAGAATATCGCGTGATATGTAAACAACAACAAAGAGATTCATGGGTAATTCACGCAAAAAGAAAAAGGGCTACTGAAACAGAGTGGTAACCGCGGACATGCATGTTTCTGGCTCATTTGCCGTCCTCAGCACGGTATAACCAAGTAGGGTGTGAAACCTGGAAGCAAAACCTTATAACAAACTTGGGCGTACCCAAAAAAATATTGGAGCCGCTCCTGCCAACTACACCCTGTACAATTAACAAACATCTTCGTCTAAGTGTTGTTTGTCCCACACCAATATAATAATAACAGAGGTACATACCTTTTTGACATTGATTGTCTTCATCACGACTACAACCTGTATAACTTACGCACATTTTCGTCTTAGTGTTGTTTGTTCCACTTCAATACAATACTATCAGAGATACAAGATAATGACTTTTCCGATGACCTGCATGAAAAACGTATCATTTCGCACTCTAAACTAGCGCACAAAGTTATATTTTTCGCACTAGTGCGAAATATTACGCAGTCACCTGTTCTGATGGATTGCTGTGCTTATTCACCTAATAGGTACCTATACTCTGATGTTCACACAATTGTAGGCAGCTGTGATAATGACATTTATTTAAATAAATTCATGACATATTAATACCTACTGTCAGTGCGTTTATTTGATTTATTTAGTAATCAAATTGATACTTATTTGTATTTGTAAGTCGAATCTGCTGATATCTGTAACGAAAACATGGAATATTCGTCAGACGATGAAACGGTAGATTTTATTTTATTTCCTTGTCTATAGAACATGCAACAGCCTTCACAGAGGAACTACCATCAAGATAATTCACAACCAGTTCGGAATTACAATCAGTCACTGTGAGACCATCAACTTCGAGTACAATATTTGAAACTAATAATGTGACACGGATGAAGGCTCAGGCAGTTGAAAGTGTAATTGAAGAAAATGGTCATATTCCATTGGTGTTAAACAATTGTTCCAATATAACTATTAATAATTACTATTCTAATAGTACCTGAATACAGACCAAAATGTACCCTTAATATGTATGTTGAATGTTCAATAAAATTTGACCTTTTTCCCTGTTCAAATGTATCTTTCTTAATAATGCAATTCACTTGAAAAATGTCTATGAGTGAAAACTTGTATTATTAGTGGTCCAAACATGTTTTTAAACTCCGATATATTTTGTTTTGTAGGTCATCGGAAAAGTATAGTGTACAACTCGTGCGGAAACTGCATATTTCGTACGAGTGTGACAAGATTATGAACCACGAGCCGCAGGCGAGTGATTCATCATCTTGTCACACGAGTTCCGCACTAGTTGCACAATATACTATTTTAACATTGAACGTCTTCATCACAACTAATCCCTATATAAATAACGAACGTCTTTGTCATATCGTGTTTAATCAAAGAGATATTTTTCCCACGACCTTTAAACATCCATCTTATCAAATTACCGTCTACAGGTAGCTTATTATCGTTCGCAAACATCGAAGATATTTTTTCCCACGGCCTGCACAATTTTCCCAGACTGAAGTATCCAAATTCAAGAGAAATCAATACGGCTAGCTTATATAGTCTTATTGATTATCAAAAGCCGTGCTTATCAAAACCGCATTGGTGGGAAGGCTTGCCGCTAAATAGTGCAAGCTATTGAAGGGGTGTGGCTTTCTCGGTAACTGAACTGATCTGAGAACGTGACGTACCATTAGAGCTAATAACAAAATTTTCCAAGGCTTAGGTGGCCCAATACCTACTAATTTGCTTCACCTGCTAGAAAACGGTTTCTTCAGAATTGATAGGAATTAGCAACACCTCTTTACTTTCGCATAATAATTCTCACGGTGATCAAATTTGTCTTTATTTTTGAATTATACAGCTGCCATAAATGAGAAATCAGTAAAATAGTATTACCTTGCTAAAGAATGCATCAACATCTCGAATATGATAGCCAAACTGATGTGGTTCTTGGTTCCAATCATTTTTAATTTGTTTCTTCTTGGGTCTACGTTTATTCCCTTGGTTTGGAAATACTAAATTAGGCTCAGATTTTGTCCTTACTGGATTGGATTGGGTTTTCACTAATCTGCACATTAATCTGCAATGTATTTCTTTGCTTTGATTTGGTTTCAGAATATTGCTTAGCTGAAACAAATGACAGTGTTGAGAAATTAAAAATCTAATTTAGGAGATTATACAAAAAGTGCTAGAAGATTCCAAGCAAATCTTAATGTCAACGCAAAGCAAACTACCATGATTAGACATATTCTAAAATTACAGTTGCCGTTTTGAAAATAACAAAACGAATATTGTTTGTGTAGATGAGCAAGGCCGGTTCTGGGGCGGAAGTCGACCATGTTGAATTTCTTGGTCGGCTGCGCGCGCACCGGAAGTAACGTCATGCTCGTTGGCAGGTGATTCGAATGTGGTGCGCTACTGTGACGTCACCTACGTCTGTCGGCCATTTTTTATCCTGTAATTGTAGATTTCTATCGCTAGATGGCGTATATTTTTTTGTAGATTTCTATAGATGGCTGCGTGCCGTCCATTTTTTATCCCGTAGATTTTATTTGCTTTCTCGGATAATGTGTCGTAACTTTTGTGATGTAAGCACCGAATATATTTTTTTAATTAAATAAAAAATGTCTCGTCTCGACCGTGAGATTCGAACCCACGACACACAGCGTCTTTCTCGTTCCTACCACAATCCCTAACCGTTGCGCTATCAAGGCTTATATTTATCAATTTCTTATTTGAGGTTCACATTCATCCGTTGGGTGTCAGTGACCCCACATAATTTTGAGTAGGTATAGAATCATAAGATAATCTTAAATTGAACGTATATTAATTATTCCCCAAATTAAAATTAATCATGTTAGCCGATAAACACTACATTATCACACAGGAAACCATTATTTTCTTATCTCAAACAACGAAAGAAATCAAGGTGTATATAAACATAAGATTCCAAATTATGTTAGCCGATAAACACCCAAGCTTGTCAACGAATTTTCCGTTTTTCTCATTCAAGATACCATAGGAACAAAATTAACGATGTACGAGTGAAATCAAAAGCGTCTGTTAATAGAAATATTATTGAAATAGATCTCTCTCATTGTAATAATTTTTACGGCGTTGAATGATCTAAAATTCGATATACAGGGTGTTGACATAAAGATACCATAAGACGCTACGATATATCTCCGTTGTTATTGGCTAGATTTTAATGGGACAAACGAGGTTATAGATTATTTGTTTATATACAGGTTGTCAAAAAAGAACTCTGCTGTTATTGGTCGGATTGAAGTCGAATAAACGGTGTTAGGTACGTTACTACAATCAATATACAAGGTGTGGACAATGCCATAAGAGCACTCTGCTTGGATTTTCATCGAACAAAACAGGATGTACCAATTCGCCGTTAGGTCACTACGACGATCAATATACAGGATATCATTGGACACGTTTGATCGTTATACAGGATGTACAAAGATGCCATGAGGGCGCTACAATGTATCTCTGCTATTATTGGTCGGATTGAAATTGAACAAACGGCGTTATAGATTATTTCGATATACAGGGTGTCGACACAAAGACGCCGTAAGAGCACTCTGTTATTATTGGTCGGTAACAGTTGCCTTCGAGGAAAATTTGGTGACCTTGTTTCTGCCAGACATGGAGTTAAATCCAAGCTACCCTTCTTCTTGCACAGCGATAATCAGAAGGCCAAAGGTGTTCGAGAAGTTCTTGGGGAAAGTATGGAAAGAATTACGAAAAAATATGATAAACCTGTATGTATACCATTTAAAGTGGAACTAGCAGGTGTAAATGTGGAAACACTGTTGGAAGATCTACTCGAATTATTAAAACAATTACAAAAAGAAGACTATTATCTACTAGACCTCAATATTACTCAAGACTTCTGTGGGGTGTTCCAGAAAGAAGAAGAAATGACAAACTACTTAACAAGTAACTTTAACTTTCGTAAACATGGAATGTATAGGGAGAATTGTAACGTAATTGTAAATAATAATAATAATACAGTCGGAATTGATTGCCTTACGTGGCTTAGATCTAACGCGATGGTTAAAATATACAACAAATTTATTTGTCAAATAACCAGTCCTGGTGTTAACAAGAGCATTGGAAACCATATTATAGATATCGTCAACTGTCCAGATAAGAGATTAAAACACACATTTTCCAACACTTTAGACAGAGAACATGGAATTACAAGGTTAGAAGCAACCATATATAATTAAACATTTGCCGACATTTAGATAGATTCAATATAGAATTATATATGTAGCTGTCCACGATATCTGCCAATTATAACAACTATAAGGTCAATATTTGAACAAAACTTTGACCAGATTTTACAATAAACCATCTTTATATGACGTATAACTAGCTATGTTGAGCGATTTAGTCATTTCTCTCGATATTTAGCACTATTTACCGAGAATCAGTAACAACCAACATTTATATAGATTCAACCTAGCATTATATATGTAGATGTTCACAAGATCTACCAATAATAACAAATAAATGACTAATATTGGAAGTTTCTAGTACGATTCAGGCAAATGCATCGATATTGAGCAAAACTAAGTCTAGCTTTTGATATCCCAACCCAACTATTCTCGTTATATACCATATAACTAGCTATGTTTAACGATTTCGTCATTTCTCACGATATTTAGCACTATTTATCAAGAACTAGTAACATCAACCAACATTTAGATAGATATAACCCAGCAATAAATATGTAGATGTCAACGATATCTACAATAATAAGAAATATATGGTCAATATTGCAAGTTTTTAGAACGATTCAGACAAATGCATCGATTTTGGGCATAACAAAGTCCAGTTTTCTTTTGTCGATATATGCCATATAAGCTATTTTGAGCGATTTTGTTATTTCTTGATATTTAGCACTATTTACCGAGAACTCGTAACATTAAGCGACGATAGATTCAACCAAATGTAGCTTATTTGCGTAAATTTCTGCTATATTTGCCTATTATAACAGATATATGGTTGATATTGGAAGTTTATAGAACGATTCAAACAAGTATCAATATTGGGCATAACAAAAGCCAGTTTTCTTTTGTCAATATATGCTATATAAGATATGTTGAGCGATTGAGTCATTTCTCTCAATATTTAGCACTATTTACCGAGAACTAGTAACAATAAGCGACGATAGATTCAACCTAATCTAGCTTATCTACGTAAATTTCCGCGATATATGCCTATTATAACAGATATATGACTAATATTGGAAGTTTCTAGGACGATTCATACAAATTCATCGATTTTGAGTAAACTAAGTCCACCTTTGGTTATACCATCTTTTGTCTTTATATGACATATAACTAGGTCTACTTAACGATTTTGTCATTTCTCCCGATATTTAGCACTATTTACCGAGAACTAGTAACATTAACCGATATTTGGATAGATTTAACCCAGCATTATATATCTAGATGTCCACGATATCTACCAATAATAAGAAATATATGGCCAATATTACAAGTTTCTAGAACGATACAGACAAATGCATCGATTTCATGCATAACAAAGTCCAGTTTTCTTTTGTCGATATATGCCATATAAGCTATGATGATCGATTTTATCATTTCTCTTGATATTTAGCACTGTTTACCGAGAACTAGTAACATTAAGCGACGATAGATTCAACCTAATGTAACTTATTTATGTAAATTTCTACGATATTTGCCTATTATAACAGATATATGGCTAATATTGGAAGTTTTTAGAGCGATTTAGACGAATGCATCGATTTTGACCAAAACTAAGTCCACCTTTGGTTATCCCATCTTTTGTCTTTAATATGACATATAACTAGGTCTACTGAGCGATTTTGTCATTTCTCACGATATTTAGCACTATTTACCGAGAACTAGTAACATTAACCGATATTTGGATAGATTTAACCCAGCATTATATATCTAGATGTCCACGATATCTACCAATAATAAGAATTATATGGCCAATATTACAAGTTTCTAGAACGATACAGACAAATGCATCGATTTCATGCATAACAAAGTCCAGTTTTCTTTTGTCGATATATGCCATATAAGCTATGATGATCGATTTTATCATTTCTCTTGATATTTAGCACTGTTTACCGAGAACTAGTAACATTAAGCGACGATAGATTCAACCTAATGTAATTTATTTATGTAAATTTCTACGATATTTGCCTATTATAACAGATATATGGCTAATATTGGAAGTTTTTAGAGCGATTTAGACGAATGCATCGATTTTGACCAAAACTAAGTCTACCTTTGGTTATCCCATCTTTTGTCTTTATATGACATATAACTAGGTCTACTGAGCGATTTTGTAATTTCTCACGATATTTAGCACTATTTATCAAGAACTAGTAACATCAACCAACATTTAGATGGATTTAACCCCAGCATTAAATATATAGATGTCCACCATATCTACAATAATAAGAAATATATGACCAATATTACAAGTTTCTAGAACGATTCAGACAAATGCATCGATTTTATGCATAACAAAGTCCAGTTTTCTTTTGTCGATATATGCCATATAAGCTATGTTGAGCGATTTAGTCATTTCTCTCAATATTTAGCACTATTTACCGAGGACTAGTAACAATAAGCGACGATAGATTCGACCTAATCTAGCATATTCACGAAAATTTCCGCGATATATGCCTATTATAACAGATATATGGCTAATATTGGAAGTTTCTAGAACGATTTAGACGAATGCATCGATTTTGACCAAAACTAAGTCCTGCTTTTGTTATCCCATCTTTGGCCGTTATATGCCACATACCTAGCTATGTTTAGCGATTTTGTCATTTCTCTCGATATTTAGCGCTATTTACCGATAATTAGTAACATTAACCGACATTTAGATAGATTTAACCCAGCATTAAATATGTAGATGTCTACCATATCTGCAATAATAAGAAATATACGACCAATATTGCAAGTTTCTAGAACGATACAGACAAATGCATCGATTTTATGCATAACAAAGTCCAGTTTTCTTTTGTCGATATATGGCATATAAGCTATGTTGAGCGATTTTGTCACTTCTCTTGATATTTAGCACTGTTTACCGAGAACTAGTAACAATAAGCGACGATAGATTCAACCTAATGTAGCTTATTTATGTAAATTTCTATGATATTTGCCTATTATAACAGATATATGGCTAATATTGGAAGTTTCTAGAACGATTCATACAAATTCATCGATTTTGAGTAAAACTAAGTCCACCTTTGGTTATCTCATCTTTTGTCTTTATATGACATATAACTGGGTCTACTGAGCGATTTTGTCATTTCTTCCGATATTTAGCACTATTCACCGAGAACTAGTAACATTAACCTACATTTAGATATATCCAATCTAGCATTGTATATGTAGATGTCCACGATATCTGCCAATAATAACAAATATATGGCCAATATTTTTTGACAATTTATCGATTTTGAGCAAAACTAAGTCCATCTTTTACAATAATCATCATTTGTCTTCATATGACATATAACTAGCTATGTTAAGCGATTTTGTCATTGCGCCCGATATGTAACACTATTTTCCGAGAAATAGTAACATTTACCGACATTTAGATAGATTCAAAATATAATTATATATGTAGCTATCCACGATATCTGTCAATTATAACAACTATAAGGTCAATATTTGAACAAAACTTTGTCCAGCTTTTACAATAAACCGTCTTTATATGACATATAACTAGGTCTACTGAGCGATTTTGTCATTTCTCACGATATTTAGCACTATTTATCAAGAACTAGTAACATCAACCGACATTTGGATAGATTTACCCCAGCATTAAATATGTAGATGTCCACCATATCTACCAATAATAACAAATAAATGGCTAATATTGGAAGTTTCTAGTACGATTCAGACAAATGCATCGGTTTTGAGCAAAACTAAGTCTAGCTTTTGATATCCCATCCCAACTATTCTCGTTATACATTATATAACTAGCTATGTTTAGCGATTGCGTAATTACCCCGATATTAAGCACTATTTACGGAGAACTAGTAACATAAAACGACGTTTGTATAGATTTAACCCAGGATTAAATATGTAGATGTCCCCGATATCTACAAATAATAATAAATATATGGCCAATATTGCAAGTTTCTAGAATGATTCAGACAAATGCATCTATTTTGGGCATAACAAAGTCCAGTTTTCTTTGGTCGATATATGCCATATAAGCTATGTTGCGCGATTTTGTCATTTCTCTTGATATTTAGCACTGTTTACCGAGAACTAGTAATATTAAGCGACGATCAGGGATTATATGTAATTCTATTCTATTTAAAAAATGAAATAAATGCGAATGATAAAAAATATTGTGTAAAACTTGTGTCACAATGACTTTTTGTAGTACTAATGAAGTTTACGCAACGAACCTCGAAGCGGTGAGTTGCGCAAATCACGAGTACTACAAAAAGTTATTTTGGCACAAGTTTTACACAATATTTTTTATAATTCGCATTTATTTCATTTTTTAAATAGAATAGAATTACATATAATCCCTGATCGTCGCTTAATGATCTCGTGAACATCTACATATATAATGCTGGGTTAAATCTATCCAAATGTCGGTTGATGTTACTAGTTCTTGATAAATAGTGCTAAATATCGTGAGAAATGACAAAATCGCTCAGTAGACCTAGGTATATGTCATATAAAGACGGTTTATTGTAAAAGCTGTACAAAGTTTTGTTCAAATATTGGCCTTATAGTTGTTATAATTGACAGATATCGTGGACAGCTACATATATAATTCTATGTTGAATCTATCTAAATGTCGGTAAATGTTACTATTTCTCGGAAAATAGTGCTATATATCGGGCGCAATGACAAAATCGCTTAACATAGCTAGTTATATGTCATATGAAGACAAATGATGATTATTGTAAAAGATGTATGAATCGTTCTAGAAACTTCCAATATTAGCCATATATCCGTTATAGTAGGCAAATATCGTAGAAATTTACATAAATAAGTTACATTAGGTTGAATCTATCGTCGCTTATTGTTACTAGTTCTCGTTAAACAGTGCTAAATATCAAGAGAAGTGACAAAATCGCTCAACATAGCTTATATGGCATATATCGACAAAAGAAAACTGGACTTTGTTATGCATAAAATCGATGCATTTGTCTGAATTGTTCTAGAAACTTGCAATATTGGTCGTATATTTCTTATTATTGTAGATACGGTAAACATCTACATATTTAATGCTGGGTTAAATCTATCTAAATGTCGGTTAATGTTACTAATTCTCGGTAAATAGCGCTAAATATCGAGAGAAATGACAAAATCGCTAAACATAGCTAGGTATGTGGCATATAACGGCCAAAGATGGGATAACAAAAGCAGGACTTAGTTTTGGTCAAAATCGATGCATTCGTCTAAATCGTTCTAGAATCTTCCAATATTAGCCATATATCTGTTATAATAGGCATATATCGCGGAAATTTTCGTGAATATGCTAGATTAGGTCGAATCTATCGTCGCTTATTGTTACTAGTTCTCGGTAAATAGTGCTAAATATTGAGAGAAATGACTAAATCGCTCAACGTAGCTTATATGGCATATATCGACAGAAGAAAACTGGACTTTGTTATGCATAAAATCGATGCATTTGTCTGAATCGTTCTAGAAACTTGCAATATTGGTCATATATTTCTTATTATTGTAGATATGGTGGACATCTATATATTTAATGCTGGGGTTAAATCTATCTAAATGTTGGTTGATGTTACTAGTTCTTGATAAATAGTGCTAAATATCGTGAGAAATGACAAAATCGCTCAGTAGACCTAGTTATATGTCATATAAAGACAAAAGATGGGATAACCAAAGGTGGACTTAGTTTTGGTCAAAATCGATGCATTCGTCTAAATCGTTCTAGAAACTTCCAATATTAGCCATATATCTGTTATAATAGGCAAATATCGTAGAAATTTACATAAATAAGCTACATTAGGTTGAATCTATCGTCGCTTAATGTTACTAGTTCTCGGTAAACAGTGCTAAATATCAAGAGAAATGATAAAATCGATCATCATAGCTTATATGGCATATATCGACAAAAGAAAACTGGACTTTGTTATGCATAAAATCGATGCATTTGTCTGTATCGTTCTAGAAACTTGTAATATTGGCCATATATTTCTTATTATTGGTTGATATCGTGGACATCTAGATATATAATGCTGGGTTAAATCTATCCAAATGTCGGTTAATGTTACTAGTTCTCGGTAAATAGTGCTAAATATCGGGAGAAATGACAAAATCGCTCAGTAGACCTAGTTATATGTCATATAAAGACAAAAGATGGGATAACCAAAGGTGGACTTAGTTTTAATCAAAATCGGTGAATTTGTATGAATCGTCCTAGAAACTTCAAATATATTTGTTATAATAGGCATATATCGCGGAAATTTACGTAAATAAGCTACATTAGGTTGAATCTATCGTCGCTTATTGTTACTAGTTCTCGGTAAATAGTGCTAAATATTGAGAGAAATGACTAAATCGCTGAACATAGCTTATATAGCATATATTGACAAAAGAAAACTGGACTTTGTTATGCCCAATATTGATGCTTGTTTGAATCGTTCTATAAACTTCCAATATTAGCCATATATCTGTTTTAATAGGCAAATATAGCGGAAATTTACGCAAATAAGCTACATTAGGTTGAATCTATCGTCGCTTAATGTTACTAGTTCTCGGTAAATAGTGCTAAATATCAAGAGAAATAACAAAATCGCTCAACATAGCTTATATGGCATATATCGACAAAAGAAAACTGGACTTTGTTATGCGCAAAATTGATTCTATTGTCTGAATCGTTCTAGAAACTGGCAATATTGACCATATATTTCTTATTATTGTAGATATCGTTGACATCTACAAATTTATTGTTGGGTTATATCTATCTAAATGTTGGTTGATGTTACTAGTTCTTGATAAATAGTGCTAAATATCGTGAGAAATGACGAAATCGTTGAACATAGCTAGTTATATGGTATATAACGAGAATAGTTGGGTTGGGATATCAAAAGCTAGACTTAGTTTTGCTCAATATCGATGTATTTGTCTGAATCGTACTAGAAACTTCCAATATTAGTCATTTATTTGTTATTATTGGTAGATCTCGTGAACATCTACATATATAATGCTAGGTTGAATCTATATAAATGTTGGTTGTTACTGATTCTCGGTAAATAGTGCTAAATATCGAGAGAAATGACTAAATCGCTCAACATAGCTAGTTATACGTCATATAAAGATGGTTTATTGTAAAAGCTGGTCAAAGTTTTGTTCAAATATTGACCTTATAGTTGTTATAATTGGCAGATATCGTGGACAGCTACATATATAATGTTATGTTGAATCTATCTAAATGTCGGCAAATGTTTAATTATATATGGTTGCTTCTAATCTTGTAATTCCATGTTCTCTGTCTAAAGTGTTGGAAAATGTGTGTTTAATCTCTTATCTGGACAGTTGACGATATCTATAATATGGTTATTTGACAAATAAATTTGTTGTATATTTTAACCATCGCGTTAGATCTCAGCAACGTAAGGCAATCAATTCCGACTGCATTATTATTATTATTATTATTATTTACAATTACGTTACAATTCTCCCTATACATTCCATGTTTACGAAAGTTAAAGTTACTTGTTAAGTAGTTTGTCATTTCTTCTTCTTTCTGGAACACCCCACAGAAGTCTTGAGTAATATTGAGGTCTAGTAGATAATAGTCTTCTTTTTGTAATTGTTTTAATAATTCGAGTAATTCTTTCAACAGTGTTTCCACATTTACACCTGCTAGTTCCACTTTAAATGGTATACATACAGGTTTATCATATTTTTTCGTAATTCTTTCCATACTTTCCCCAAGAACTTCTCGAACACCTTTGGCCTTCTGATTATCGCTGTGCAAGAAGAAGGGCAGCTTGGATTTAACTCCATGTCTCGCAGAAACAAGGTCACCAAATTTTCCTCGAAGGCAACTGTTACCGACCAATAATAACAGAGTACCCTTATGGCGTCTTTATGTGGACACCCTGTATATCGAAATAATCTATAACGCCGTTTGTTCGATTTCAATCCGACCAATAATAGCAGAGATACATTGTAGCGCCCTTACGGCATCTTTGTACATCCTGTATAACGATCGAACGTGTCCAATGATATCCTGTATATTGATCGTCGTAGTGACCTAATGGCGATTTGGTACATCCTGTTTTGTTCGATGAAAATCCAAGCAGAGTGCTCTTATGGCATTGTCCACACCCTGTATATTGATTGTAGTAACGTACCTAACACCGTTTATTCGACTTCAATCCGACCAATAACAGCAGAGTGCCTTTTTGACAACCTGTATATAAACAAATAATCTATAACCTCGTTTGTCCCATTAAAATCTAGCCAAAAACAACGGAGATATATCGTAGCGTCTTATGGTATCTTTATGTCAACACCCTGTATATCGAATTTTAGATTACATCATTCAACGCCGTAAAAATTATTACAATGAGAGAGATCTATTTCAATAATATTTCTATTAATAGACGCTTTTGATTTCACTCGTATATCGTTAATTTAGTTCCTATGGTCTCTTGAATGAGAAAAACGGAAAAACTCGTTGACAAGCTTGGGTGTTTATCGGCTAACATAATTTGGAATCTTATGTTAATATACACCTTGATTTCGTTCCTTGTTTGAGATAAGAAAATAATGGTTTCCTGTGTGATAATGTAGTGTTTATCGGCTAACATGATTAATTTTAATTTGGGGAATAATTAATATACGTTCAATTTAAGATTATCTTATGATTCTATACCTACTCAAAATTATGTGGGGTCACTGACACCCAACGGATGAAGGTGAACCTCAAATAAGAAATTGATAAATATAAGCCTTGATAGCGCAACGGTTAGGGATTGTGGTAGGAACGAGAAAGACGCTGTGTGTCGTGGGTTCGAATCTCACGGTCGAGACGAGACATTTTTTATTCAATTAAAAAAATATATTCGGTGCTTACATCACAAAAGTTACGACACATTATCCGAGAACGCAAATAAAATCTACGGGATAAAAAATGGACGACACGCAGCCATCTATAGAAATCTTCAAAAAAAATATACGCCATCTAGCGATAGAAATCTACAATTACAGGATAAAAAATGGTCGACAGACGTAAGTGACGTCACAGTAGCGCGCCACATTCGAATCACCCGCCAACGAGCATGACGTTACTTCCGGTGGCCGCGCAGCCGACCAAGAAATCCAACATGGCCGACTTCCGCCCCAGAACCGGCCTTGAACATCTACTTGTTTGTGAAATCCACTCAAGATAAAAGGAATATTCGTCAATTTAGCAACAGTAAAGGTATTATTCAAATTAATGGATATATCTTTTCCTTTAACGGTCTTCCAAACTAATTTTTATATGGTGATTTATACTCGACAGTTACGATATTATAGTCATTACTCAAAAAAATATCGAGATTTCCCTCACACTAAGCAACGAAAAGGGTCTCATTTCGCGTCCCTGTGGAGAATTGCGGGCGTTAAACACTCGAACAATTCTGTTTCGTCATCCTGTTCCTCACATTCACGATGCTACCTTGTTTATTGTTGTATGAACGATGTTTCGAAGATTGATTTAGTTAAGGCTCATCAACAAACTCCAGATGATGAAAAAAATATTGGGAAAACTGCCATCAACACACCATTTGGTCTCTTATAATTTTCATTCATGACATTTAGTCTTCGAAATGTTGGTGAAACTCTTTAAAAGGTTTATGGATGAAGTTTTACGGGGTTTGTACTTTTGCTTCCCTCACATAGACGACATTCTAGTTTCATCTTACGGAAAACAAGAATACGAACGTCATCTCCGAAGTATTTTTGAAAGTCTTTCGAAGTACGATTTAGTCACCAATGAACAAAAATGCATCTTTTGAGTTTCTGAGGTTCCTTTTATAGGTTCTACTATTTTTGCTGCTAGTATTCGTGCCCCAGAAGAAGGCTGTTTTCTGTTAATGCTTAATTTTTACCGCATATTTATACCTTACACCTCTGAATAAAGATCCTTTGCAAGGCTCAATTAGCAGTCCACTTCTGAAAGGTTTTCAGCGGATAGAGTGAACACCTGAACTAGAAGAAATATTTTCAAAATGCAGAACTGCATTTCTATTGCTTTACATCTTGTCCATCCAAATATCGGCGTGCCACTTGGTTTATCCACAGATGCTTCAAATAACTCTAGTGGAGCATATTAACAGCAACTTGTTGATGACGTTTTACAACCACTTGCATTATTTTCGAAGAAGCTGTCTTCGAAAAAAAGTTGTTTATCTGCTTACTATCGTGAACTTCTTGCTGTATACGTTACAAATCAGCATTTTCGTCAACTTATGGAAGGACTTCCATTGATACACACATATTACAAACCATCGATTTAGGCTTTTCAATAAAAAAAACTCCCACCAATTTAACTCAATCAACTTTTTTTCATCGCAGAATTTTCAACAGGCATTTAGAATATTCAAGGTGCCGATAATATCGTCGTTGACACTGTTCCGTGATCCTCACTTACAGGAGAACCTCGCTTTTTTCATACCTCCATTTTGACATATCATTTGCAATCACCTTTTCACGTTTTCAGAGATTCCATGCAACTCTCAGGAATAAAACATAACTTTCAAAGGATATGTCAAGGTCACTTCAATTGAGATGGTTTATGAAGAAATTCTTCGTTTGCCTCAATAATTAAAATTAGGTACTTAATGCAAAGGAAGAAAATAAAGTTTTAAATCAAGATGAGTAACTTTAATTTCTATTAAAAACTTGACAGAACAAATAAACAGAACTAGAAATAAAACACAATCAACAAACATTTATTTAAAGAAAATTGAAAATAAAAGTCGGCTATTGCATAACAAAGAATTTAAAAATAATAGTTTTCCCAACCGCTTACAGTCTAAACGGTTTCTAGTTTCAGACAGTATTTTCCAGTTTTGTTGAATAATCGTTCACAAGGCACAACCACAACAACATACTTAATTGCTATGATTTTTAAAATTTGTGTCATGATAGGTACTCCAATATTTGAATGGACAGATAATGTTAACAAGGGTCCATGCAAATACAGTTTTAAATCATTTGACAGTTCACTTTTATTACTTTTTTCACTTTCGTGATAATAACCTGAATACAAACAGTAAGCAATGTTGCAACAGTGTAAAAAGTGTTGCATACAAATGTAGTAATTCTTTCGATACGGTATTACGGTTCTGTGTATCGATATGTGGTAGTAGACACTTTTAGCTTGTCATAAGTTTTTACACGTATCCGTATCCGTATTGGAGTTATGTTGACGTAAAGAAGTTGTCAAGAAAACCTTTTTAGCAGATAACGTCTCGTTTCGTTCTAAAACCAGGATGGTCAAAGCACTTTTCTTTGGTAAAAGTAAAAAAATAATGAAAAATGAACTATGTGGTTATAATTAAACCAAAGCAATGTCAAAGAAAACCTGTAAAATAGCACTAATAGCACAGAATACTGATTTTGGTCGAAATACGGATACGTTTACTCTTATACGGAGAAGGGACGTAACAATCCGTTCAACGCATCGTATCGACTGAGCCATAACGGGTCTACACATGCGCAGTTCGTTACAGATAAGATTCGTGAGAAATTTAAGACAGACTAAAAGTATGGTTCACGTAAGAGAGATAGTGCGAACTTTAAAGTTTCAGCTTATCCTTTGATTTGAATACAGTCATAGTCCAGTCAATAATTATAATTTAAAATGCTTATTAGACGATATATTCATTTAACATTATAATTTCAACTAACAATCGTTAAAATCTATTTAATAATTTTATAATTATTAAATTCGTCTTAAACATAACACCAGGCAATTAGCACTACCTTATATCTCGTTTTATTAACAAGAATTAGTAATATCATTTTCAAATAACTTATTATTTTACTGAACTATAAGTATATTTTGAGATAGGAATTTTTTCGAACACAGCAGGTGGCCACCAGCGATAAGTAACGCTCACTATTTAGTTGGTAGGCTAGCATCAAGATAGAGTGTGTAAGTGGTATTGGTATGAGTAAACAAAATATTAATACTTTTCACAGTCTAGCTCCGCAACATAACTTGAAGGAGATATATACCATTACATTTCTGCACTATATGTTTTGCGCGTACTATACCTATTGATACCCAGTAATGTATCGACATAAAATATCGAGTATCGAAACATAAAGTATAGATTCCTCAATAAATCGGTACGTATCGAACAGGACATTTTTGTGGAGAAAATGCCAAAGCCCAATTTCGAGAAAATTTATTTATTTTGGGAAATTCAATTATAATTGGAGTTCAGAATTTGTAAATTATGCACTACAATTATATGCAATTGCACAATACTTAAATCCTCCAATTAAGGAATAGGAAATAAGTTTGAATATATCAAGCATTTTAAACCTGAAGTAGTCAGAAAGTATAACGATGCATAATATAAAAAAAATTAACACTGTAATGCTTTGTTGATCAAATTTGCTGAAAAACAGTCGATGCTCATTTTAATTCAACCTACATACAAATGATGCTAAATGTATCTCAACTTACATAGTTTTGGTCACAGTAAATAAAATCCTGAGTATTATTCTTCTTCTTGGATTTGTACTGGAATTTGATAGGTTGCTGTGGATTTGGATCATGAGTTGTTTCATTTTTCTGAGAAAATAATGTTAATGCAATTTTTCGCTTGATTCCTTTACCCTCTTGACAAGAATAATGTTGTCCCATGTCATTTATAATTGTCAGAAGAATACTTGTTCATCTTCATTCTCAAAATGAATCATATAATGTGGCAAATTCAGTTTGCATATAAATTTTTATTTTATCAGGAAAGTTCTCCTAATTCACTGTTCATAATATTGGTAACAATCCGTCAGTTTTTGCTCATTCACCTACGGAATAATAGAAGAATATGTAAAAATGTAACTGGAAATATATGCTATCTAAATATGGTTGAAAAAATATTGAATATTAGCATATATATGGAATAATTAGAATAATGGAAACAAGCTAAAGATTACTATTTAAGACAAAAGAGATACCGTCTCCTTTGGAAAACGTGCCCACGAGTATATCAGAAACTGGACTGATCTTCAATAACAACCAATGGCGGAATTGTTAATTACAAATCAAGTAAATTGAATATTAGTATTTACACAAGCAAAATTACCACTGGATAAATTCTACAAAAATAATAATTGATTCAATTAATTAGCAAAGTTCTATAACATTGCCGAAACAATTGTCAATCAAGAAACGATACTATTAAATTAATTCTGAATTTACAGTACAATTAACTTCATGTTTTCACGAATCTAACCGAAAATGCAAAACGTGAAAGCTGCAGCAAATGTTTTTTGCATTTGAAAGTTGACACATCATAGATACCATCGGCAGAATTTGCTAATCTAAGTGTCCTAGGGAGAAAAATATTCATTGCATAGTAGTACCTATGAAATGCGACATGAAACGTTTGTACCTGCATAGTAAGACGAGGAAGTATAACTAAATATACTTTAGAGAGAAGCTCGGGACTATTACAAATACCATTTATTATGTTGAACAGCTGTATCAGATTCCTTTGACTTCTGCGAACCTCCAGAGTAGGAATGTTTGAAAAACGTTCTAAGAAATCATATCGAAAGTAAACGTGCACCTTAAAGGCAATATATCTTAAAAATGTACTGAACAGCTTCAAGTTTCGCTTTATATATAATATAATGAGGAGACCATACTGGTGAACAATAATCAACCACCAGTGAGCAATATAGAGATCTAATAGCAGTGATGTTAGTAAAATCAGAAGTGGTTATCTTTATAAAACCCAACATCTTCATAGATTTCTTAACAACAGCGGTAACGTGTGACTTATAATTAAGTGTGGAGTCCAATATATCACCCAAGTCCTTAGTTCGAGAAGCACATTTTAGAGTTTCATTATTACTATTGTTATCAAAAGCTATTGGGTGGTGTATTTAATGAAAACGCATTACTTGACAGTTGGATGCATTTAGATTCATACAATTAAGTGTACACCAATTTGATAGACTATCTAAATCAGATTGTAATATTAGAGCATCATCCCTGCCATTAATCATCCTAAAACATTTCAGGTCATCAGCAAATAACAAGGCTTTGCTACGTTAATATGTTAAATAATATTGGTCCTAGATGAGACCCTTGGGGAACTCCAGAGGTTACTGGAAAAGTATGAGAATAGTAATGATTAACTCTGACCATTTGTAACCTATTCGTAAGATATTAACTTAGCCATTGTAATACAAGGCCGTCAACACCATAAAGAAAAAGTTTATGTAGCTAGAGCTCATGATTAACCCTGTCGAAAGCTTTAGATAAATCAGTGTACACAGAATCAATCTGCAGACACTCCTCCCAACCATCAGACAATAAGTCAATATATGTAAGTAAGCCCAATTCTGCAGACCTTTAAGAGGTGAAGCCAAATTGTTGTGATGTCATGATACTCGAACAGTCATAGGTGAGATAATCTGAAATAATACTCTCAAAAACTTTGGGAATTATGCTAAGGATTGATATAGGACGATAGTTTCAGATATCTGATTTTCTACCCAATTTATACTCTGGAGTGACGTATGAAGTTCTCCAATATTCTGGAAATTCGCCTGTAATAAGAGACTTATTAAATATATGAAAGAGCGGACGAGATAAAAGGAAGCTAAACTCCCTAAGAAGAATGGAAGGTATTCCGTCAGGACCGGGGCCTTTTTTACCATCAAGTTTAGATAACTTTGCATAGATGTTCGAAATTTCAATATGGATAAATTTACCATTGAAGAAACCTGAGGTTGATTTGAATAAACTGACGAGAAATTTTTAGCAAATAGATTTGCAATATCATTCCTGTTACCAGCAGTAAGGTCCCCAAGAATCATTTCAGAATATAGTGTTATTCACCCTCCTACTTTTTACAACCTTCCAAAAAAACTTGACATTATCTGTAACACAATTTTCAGTATATTTTACATAATTTCTGTAGCACTCTCGCGATAAAAGTTTACACTGAGCCCTTAATCTACTAAATTCCATATAGTTTTCAGGACACCTAGTAATCTTGTAAATTTTGGGAGCCACTTCTTTCTCGCAAAAATGCCTCTTCAACTCCGGAGTATATCAACATGGAAACCTCTTCTTGCAAACCTTTTTCAGTGGAACAAAGCAATTTATTATAGTGTACATTCTATCGTAAAATATGGACACCATCTCAGAAAGAACCTTATCACGAAAAACATTATCCCAGTCAATTGATTCCAAGGAAAGACGCATTGATTTATAATTTGCACGTTTAAAATCGTAGTAATATTCTTCTCTGGGAACGTTGTATCTTTCAATATTGAGTAGTTACATTCCAGTGGTGGATGATGTCTATCTTGTGGGATCAAAACAACCACAGCTGTTTTTACTGTGAGCTCAATTGGGGATAAAATAAGATCAAGCGTAACTCCCTTCTCATTAGTTACTGTATTGGACTGAAATAGATTGAAGAAAGCACATATATTTGATAGAGTATCTATAGAATCAGTCTCGGATGGAGATGCCATATGAGAGGGACGAGCTATTTCCCATGATGCTGATGGAAGATTGAAATCGCCAAAAAGGAAGAAGCCTGGCATTTGTATACTGCTCATTTATAGTTATTAGTTGGTTGTAATCGTCATGGTATAAAATAAGTTATCTAGGAGGAAGATATACAGAGCCTAAAATAAATTTGTTACTAACTAGAACAAATACTTGTTCAATTGATTGATTAGAATAAATCATACTAGAGGATATTTTTTTCTTAACAGCAATCAGAACACCTCCACCTCTGCCATGAATACTAGATTGAGGCGAACGATCAGTTCTAAAGACATTATAGTTAGTGAATCCAAATTCGGCGTCAGTAATATCAGAGGATAGTCAGAATTCTGTGAAAATAATGATATCATAATAGCAATTTGAAACGTCTAGACCAAGGTTAACAAGTTTATTCCGAGGACCCCTGACATTCTGGTAGTACAAAGAAAGGCCGCCCAAGTCAGTTGACTTTACTGATTTTTTGGATAATCTTAGGCATGTTGCTAAAGTACTCAATAGCTAAATTCTGCTCACCAGACTGTTGACGAGAGAAGAGATCGTTTCTTACAGAATCATACAGCTTTTTCTGATTTGGAGTAAGATCCAACTGACAAAACAGAGAGCAAAACCTTCTCAGGAAGCTATGGAAAATAAGATTGCTCTACTCGAAAAAAATCTGAATTCTGCCAGAGATACTATGCCAAGCCGTGCTGAAGTTGATAAACAGATCATTAAGTTACGCGAGGAAATAAAAACAGCAAAACTGTATTTAAACAGGAAGATTCAAAACGCAGTTGCCCAGAAGAAACAAAGGGGTGGGATGAAAAGAAAGTTAGAAGATATTTGTCATGAGAATCCAGAAAGAGAAAAATGTTATCTCTGAGGGATTCAGTGGGACGTCCTAATCTTGAAAGCAATCAACCATCACTATTGAAAAGAATTGCGGATATAGCTTTATTTGGGAGTGCAGCAGATGATAGAAGACGAACGGAATCTATTCGCAGAGTAAAAACTCTTGATGAACTCACACAAGAATTACGTAAAATAGTATTTGACATTAGTCGCAGTGTGACATATCTTCGTTTGATTCTCAGAAAAGCTAATTCTGCAGAGGGACGAAGACATGTATCGACAGTCCCTGTTAAGCTCATTCGGGCTCAAAGTGATCACCACAAGAGCCACTTAGATAGCAAGTTCGCAGTAACATCAATCCATTATTTAGAGAACATATCATCCATACTTGGACCAGATCAAGTATTTTTCATATCTCAAGATGATGAAGCTCGAGTCCCTATTGGCGTAACTGCGGCAAATAAGCAAGCACCTCTTCTTATGCACATGGAATATAGAATCAAATTGCCTGACCACGATTGGGTAATCGCTGAGCGTCATAAATTAATACCATCTGTTTATGCTGGTATCAAAATCACTTCCAGTATGCTAGGACAACCGCAAGCCGTTGGATATTCTGGACCAACATACATCGCTATTCGAAGTGGAAAGCATACTTCATCTACTGCTAATACTCATGCTCAGGATTTCGAGACGCTTCTCGAAATTGAAGAGTTTCGGCCATTAGCTAAAACTGACCATGGACTAGTAAAACCAGTGGTAATCATGACGATTGATGAAGGGCCAGATGAAAATCCGCGTTATTAAAAAGCTGTATAACACTTTAAGCGGCATGATCTTGATGCATTGTTTTTAGCTACCAATGCTCCTGGAAGAAATACTTATAACCGAGTCGAGAGCAGAATGGTTCCTCTTAGTTGGGAACTGGCTGGTTTAATATTGCCTCATGACCATTTTGCGTCTCATTTGGATGAACGTGGCGTTACAATTGATGAAGATTTAGAAATATCTAATTTCGAATTTGCAGGAAATGTATTAGCTGAAGTATGGAGTTCAATGGAAATTTATGAATATAATGTTACTGCAAAATATGTTGGGGGTGGTGAACAAGATGTTCCTGATTTTCCAGACATTAAATGGTATTCAGAATATGTGCGTGAAAGCCAATACTTGCTTCAAATTGTAAAATGTAGAAATACAGAATTCTGTCATCCTATAAGTGACCCATTCAGATTACTAGACAACAGGTTTCTTCCACCACCTGTAAAAGTAAAACAAACAGTTGATGACTTGATTTTAGATGAAGGAGGGCAATTTCTTGATCTTCCAGTCAATTTAGTTCTACGCTTAAGTTCTTCACTCAAAGATTTCCTGCAATTGCTCTACGATTATTTTTGTCCGACGGTAAAATTGAGGCTATCAAGTCGAACATGCAAAACTTGTGGTCTTTATCATGCTTCCGTCAAGTCACTAAATCGTCACATCGGGAAGATCCATAAAAAAGTAAACACGCACACTGATAGGAAAGTTAGACCTGTAAGAGTCGCTGCTCGTCGTACTGATGAACTGATGTGCATTATTCAAAATTTAGACCATCATGATGTTGAATGGTTTGATGAGAACGACGTAGACATTCCAAAATCGGATGAAAGCGAGCAGACTCACAACACTGAGCAGCAATCCAATGTCATCGAAAGCTTAGAATAATGGATTCGGGTTTCATGGACTCAAGACTGTTAATTTGAATTTAATATGTGTACCAAAAATTTAAAATAAGTTTGTTATGTTCGTAAGATTATAATATTTTTATCCCTTACTTTATGTTGAATACTGTATCAGTAAAATCTAGTCTCTATCCTAAATCTATTTTCTTATTTTTAAAATTATAACATTATAGTTATAATATAAAAAAAATGCATTTATAATTGAAAAATGTTTACGTAAGCATGGGGGGAGGGGGTAAGAGCTTTACTAACTTTTGCTGACAAGGTAAATAATTGTAATAAATCTGCTTACATATTTGAACGAATTTTAAGTAGTAGTAACATAAGTATCGAATGGAGATATTGGTTTACAATGCTCGTCAAGAAAAAGGATTGAACTACGAGATTCTGCGTGGATTATCGTCAGCTTAACAACGTGACGAAGAAAGACAGCTATCCTCTGCCTCGAATTGACGATACGCTAGACACTTTGGCCGGCAGCAAACTGTTTTCCACCTTAGACCTGAAGTCTGGTTATTGGCAAGTGGAAATGGACCCAGAAGATAAAGATAAGACTGCTTTTACCACCGGATCTGGATTATGGCAATTCAACGTCATGCCATTCGGGCTCTGTAATGCGCCTACGACATTTGAAAGACTCATGGAAAATGTCTTGAGAGGGTTGCCTTGGAAGACATGTCTGGTCTATTTGGACGACATCGTAGTACTGGGGAAGACATTTGACGAACATCTGAAGAATTTGGAAGACGTATTCAAACGACTTCAAGCTGCCCAGCTCATGTTAAACCCGAAGAAATGTCAGCTGTTCCAAAACCGAGTCAACTATCTAGGTCATATAGTGAGCAATGAAGGAGTGGCGGTGGATCCAGAGAAAATTGCTTCCATTCAGCAATGGCCGCAACCAACCGACAAACATCAAATTAGGAGTTTCCTTGGACTTTGCACGTACTATAGAAGATTTATCAGGAAGTTTGGAGATATTGCCAAACCTCTAACGCGACTTACAGAAGAAGCAAGAGCTTTCCAATGGGACGAAGACTGTCAAACGGCTTTTGAAACCTTGAAGAGGCATTTAACCTCGGCGCCGATATTAGGATATCCATTACCAGAGGGAGACTTTATTCTTGACACTGACGCAAGCAACGTAGGAATTGGTGGAGTGCTCTCACAGATCCAAGGAGGGCAAGAAAGAGTGCTGGGATATTTCAGTAAAGTCCTCTTCAAACCAGAACGAAACTACTGCGTCACAAGAAGAGAACTTTTGGCGGTAGTGAAGTCCGTGGAACACTTTTACCAGTATCTCTATGGTAGGAAGTTTTTAATCCGGACTGATCATGCAGCACTCAAGTGGTTGATGCAGTTCAGGAATCCCGAGGGCCAAATCGCTTTTAACATCGAACATCGAGCTGGTGTGAGTCACCGAAATGCCGACTCCCTGTCCAGACGGCCGTGCCCAACAGACTGCTCCCACTGCAACAAGGTGGAATCTAGGGAAGCTGCAGTTTCAAGAACTACTGTAGTCAACGAGGAATGGTCACCCACCAGGATCAGAGAAGATCGGGAGAATGATCCTCACCAGAAGATGATCCGCCAATGGAAGAAAGAAAATCGGCGACCTATCTGGCAAGAAGTGTCAAAATTTTCACCGAAACTCAAGGCGTATTGGGCTAAGTGGGACTCCCTTGTCCTGGAAGAAGGGCTGTTGAAAAGAGTCCTTGAAAACGATGATGGTTCTGTGATGAGGAGACAGCAAGTTATCCCAAGAGCGAGAGTAGCTGAGGTACTGAAGAAGTTACACGACAGTCCATCGGGAGGTCATCTGGGAGTGAGGAAAACCCTTCAGCGAGTCCGTGAAAGGTTTTATTGGATGAACAGCTCCGACGATGTAAAGGACTGGTGTAAGAAATGTACGACTTGCGCTACGAGTAATGGACCACATCGCAAGAGAAAGGCACCCATGAAACAGTACAATGTTGGAAGCCCTTTCGAAAGGATTGCTTTAGATATCGCTGGACCATTTCCGACGACAGAAAACGGTAGCAAATATATACTGGTTGTAATGGATTCTTTCACAAAGTGGGTGGAAATTTACGCTATCCCGAACCAAGAGGCCACAACTGTAGCAGATATGGAGTGCCCTTGGAAGTCCACAGCGACCAGGGAAGAAATTTCGAAAGTCATCTATTCCAGGAGATTTGCGAGAAGCTGTGAATCAAGAAGACCAGGACAACAGCATTACATAGGCAGTCAGATGGAATGGTCGAGAGAATGAACGTGACTATTGGAAAATACCTGTACAAAGTAGTATCCAGCCATCAGAGAGATTGGGACCAGTATATTTCCCTATTCGCATTGGCTTATCGATCTGCCGTCAATGAGTCCACGGGTGAAACACCGGCGAAAATCCTGTTTGGACGTGAAATGAGGCTTCCTAGTGACCTGGAATTTGGCTGTCGGCCTGGAGAAGATCTAGCAGGCGAAGACTACGCGATCCAATTGAGAGGAAGGCTGGACGATATTCATGAATTAGTCCGAAAAAATCTTCAAGTTGCCAGCGACAGAATGAAAAGTCGGTACGACACGCAGGCTACAGAAGGCGGTTTTAAAGAAGGGGACAAAGTATGGTTACACAGCCCGACGAGGAGAAAAGGATTTCCACCAAAATTACAAAAATCCTGGGAAGGTCCATACTTAATCAAGAAAAGGATCAATGATGTTATATATCGCATAAGCAAGATCCCCAACGGAAAACCAAAAGTAGTTCACCAAAACCGACCTGGAGGAAGGAGTAAACCTTATTCGAGATGTGTCTGACCCTACCTTCGATATGAGTTTATGGGCACGTATGGAGGTACCGGGAAAGCTAGATATGGAGTCACTTCTGAACAACAATAAGATTTGTTCACTCTCCCAGAAGATTATTCAATGGCGTACAACATCCCGCCCGTATCAAGAACGCACGAGGGTTGGCAACCGTCTTTCGAAAGAAGTTCGGGCAATTAGAAAAACTTGAAGACCAGATTCCAGCCCCTGGCAAGAGGCAACCGTCTTTCGAAAGAAGTTCGGGCAATTAGAAAAACTTGAAGACCAGATTCCAGCCCCTGGCAAGACACTGAAACTGAAACATAATTCGCGGTACGTCTTCTACGTGGTAACTAAAGATGAATTTAAAGATCGATCTACCTACCGTGATGTGTGGGAAGCACTTCGTAACCTCCGAGACCATGTGTTAGAATCCAGCGTGAAGAAACTGGCTATGCCTAAGATAGCGAGTAACCAGTTGGATTGGCGAATCATCAGGAACATGGTAGAGATTATCTTTCAAGATACCGGTGTCCAGATATTAATTTGCAGCTACAATCCCCGTTATCAGTATCCGATGAAGACGGTGCCCTGCTATTTCCATAAGATCGGAAAGTGTAGAAATGGGGCCAGTTGCCGATTCAAACATCCAGTCTCGGCTACACAAAAGTTCCAGGAGGAACTTTCATTTAAGGAGGGGGTAATGTTACGAACTCGCACACCGAAGCAGATACTAAATACGGTCCTGTAACCTTATGTTAACGGAGTTAAAAAAATGGCGAGCGCGCCGAATTCTGAGAAGGTCTATTGGGATTTATTGTGACAGTTTTTATAGACATGTTCTCGGAAGGTCTTTTAAGGATTGAGCCGGCAATCGAGAACTATCGCGAAACGCATTTGTTTTGTGTAAGCCGCAGTCCAGAATACTCTAGCAAAAAAGGCACTAGTATATAAAAAGGACCGATCAGCAGACCAGGGCAGTTGATAAAGTGATTTTGACAAATAAACAGTAAATAAGTGAATATAAAAGTGTTGATATAAATTAATAATTAAGTTTGTGTGCATATAAATCAAATGTAAGTGATTAGTTAAGTACATATAAATTAAGTGTTAGTGAGTTAGTGTTTAAATAAATTAGTAAGTAGCCATATCGTGTGTTTAAAATTTATCCCACCCGTTTATTGTTTAAATAAATAACAAAAACATTACAGTATCCATTCATTTATTGGGAAGATTGCATATAAATCTAAAGTATTGAGTTTAATTGAGCTACGAAGGAACCATAGAAAAACATCCTTTTTTGTATGCAATTAGAAGAAAGAATATACCGATTTCGGTGTCATTGCGCAAGGTGTATGATATCTTGTTAAGAAGGTCTAAATTTACGAGGAGATTACAAAAACAAAACTCCGACGTGTGTTAATTGTTTTCCGCAGAGACAGTGTCTGGCACCGTAAACGCGCCATGTTCCCTTTCAATTGTGAATCAAGATTTGAAATATGAGAAATTACCAAATATCTGTAAGAAAAAACGACTTCTACAAACATTTGATAATAAATAATAAGTTACATTTTCTTAGTTTTATGACGAAAGTGTTACATGCAATGAATTTTGAGTTTCAGAACAGTTTGTAATAATAAGTTAGTGAATTACTCACATTTACATGTTCATTATTATAATTTTCAGATTTTACCGATGCTTTTGAATAGTTCTCAAATAATTGACTGCTATCATTTTTGTTTAAAAAAAATTTATCTTCCATTAAGGAAATATATTTACATAATAATGGAATCGAATTATTTTGAATTATTTATACTACCAAATTTATTGGAATCAATTATTCGCAACATATTTTTATTGATACATTCCAACAGTTCAGCAAGTATCAAAAACAAGACAAATCATGAGAATATAATCCATTAGCTTTTTGACAATCTGTTATCAATTTGTTATTAAATGTTTTGTAGCAACACCAGAACACAAAAACAGAAACATACGTACCCAATTGTTATTAACATTTAAACTGATCCTAATGCAACAAATAAAAAAATCAGTGTGCCGGTTACAATTCGTAAAAACATTACTCCCGCGATTTTGAACAAAGCGACAACGTTCTACACAACGCTTTCTTTGAAGCGAACTGAAAATGAGAAGATCGTGAAACACGAGAAGATAGGTAATATGCCTTAAGGGCTTTCCTAAAAGGTATGGTCGTCGTGGGGGCGGTCCATTGAGTGGGTTAAATGTGTGACAGGTAGCGAAAACTTCTATAAGGTAACTTTATGGGTATTTTTCCAAATTTTTCTTAGAACAAACTGGCATTAAAAATTTTCTATTCACAATAATTAATATTATGCAAACCGAAATTGTGGATAAAACGGTGATTGAAAATAGTAAAAAGCTCACTATTGAAGCAAAACGAATCAAAAAGTTACTTTGGATGAATTAAATTTGTGGCTCTATCGGGACGAGAAAGTAGGTATTTGCACGGCTAGGCAAATAATGGCTAGGCACGCAAAACAACTTCACAAAAATGACACTAGATGGAGCCTGTTATACTCTATATTTTGTTTTAAAGGGGCTGGTTGTAATAATTGATAGGAGATAGGAGAATAGTAGTTGATGCACTTTAATATTAATATTCTACTCAATAGCTGTGTGGCAGCTTTTGCAATATTACTGCAACCGTTGTACTATTTCATTCCAATGAAAAAATGTTACCCGTTGCTTAAGCCAATCAGATGCCTTGATTTTGACAGGTTGTCATGAGGTCAACCTACATTTTTCGAACATTTTTTTAATTCCATTTTCCACCTTTTTTTCGTCAATGGCGAATAAAGAGCTGTGGGTTTTCTTCACTAAATGTTTATATGTTACATGAAATAAAAATAATTCTTCGATATGATTTTGTTCTTCTCAACACTAGATTTATGGTTATGGTTTAAAGTGTTATTTTACGAAGAGTATTGCTCATCTTTGAATAGATCTTCTTGTTCCGGATTTAAGCCAGAATTGTTCTCCAAATACGTTAAATATTTTATATTTTTATGATAGATTTGAATCTAACGTCATTCGCTGCAGTCACAGCCATATGTTACCGTAAAATTGTCATTGACTTTGCATGGGTCATTATTAATTTTCGTTTCTCTCTATACCCTGTTTTTAAACAAGGAGGACTGATTTGAATTTAAGTTGGCAATTCAGTAGGTTCCCGATTGGTCAGATCCACTGAACTGAATGAATCTACTGGAACGCACTTGTAAAGGTCGAATCTCTTTCAAATTTGAAGCCTCTTTTAGACAAGGGCAGATGCCGTGGGAGGGAATATTTTCTCTTTCTAATGTGTTTTGATTAATTGCGTTTTGAGAAATTCTTCTTCTTAAGTTTTGTTTATTTGGCATATTATTAATTACAAACATACATGATGACAATAATTCCTTCCTGACAGTCTAGGTTTTTAAATAATTTCCATTAATAAGTTTATTTAAATTTATTCATTGCACACTTTTGGAAACTTTCTAATGGTACAAAATTTTATTTGAAAAAAAATTTAAAAACTCTAAGAAAATTGACAATTGTTTCGATATTAAATATCATCGAAACAATTGTCAATTTTCTTAGAGTTTTTAAAATTTTTTCAATATATTGTCGAATTATCTAGAAACAGTAAGTTTCATTTAAAACAGTAAAATGAATAGATTCCACGAACTAAACATTAATCCAAACAAGACCATAGTAATTCCATTTACCCGGAAAAGAACATTTCTAGCCATGAAACCCATATCCTTAAACGGGGAAATCATTGAATGGAAATCAGAAGTTAAATATCTAGGGATAACCCTAGACAGTAAGCTTCTGTGCAATAAGCATGTTGAAATAACTGCTACTAAAGCAATAAGAGCTTTGATGGCGTGCAGAAATCTAGCTGGTAAGAGATGGGGCTGTAACCCAAAAATACTGCGATGGATGTACGCCATGATTGTGAGACCAGCAATTACGTATGGGGCAATAGTTTGGCATACAAAAGCAAGTCAGTACAGCACGAGGAAGACCCTCGACAAAGTTCAAAGGCTTGCCTGTGTGTGCATCACTGGAGCTATGAGAACGTGTCCAACTAGGGCACTTGAGATCATTACAGATCTCACACCTCTACATCCGGTGATAGAATGATCTGCCCAAGAGGCAATTCTTAGAATATCTAAGGAAGGTTCAGGCAATGAGAGTATTAAAAATCAGGGAGCGTGGTCCTCTCTGACAAAATACATCTCAACAGCGAATCTTCCCAGTGACGAAATGATCAAGAAAGTAAGTATCGAAAAGAATTTCACTACGATGCTAAATAAGAGGAGAGACTGGGAAAGGGAGTACACCACCCAAACTCTCAAAGAAAACACCATTAGATGGTATGCGGATGGTTCATACTCCACCGCTGTCTGTGACGCGGTACCTATCAATTCCAAAATGGAAGAAAATTCAGAGATGGGGAAAGCACTGGGAAAAATATTGGGAAAACTAGAAGAAATAGAAAATAGAAATGAAAGGATTGAGAAAAAATTAGATAGCATTCAGAGCGAAATGGCAGAAATAAAAAGAGAAAACAAGCGCATAAGACTGGAGAACCAAGAATTAAAAGAGACTTTTGGCAGGCATGAAGAGAAAATAGAAAAATTAGAGCGTGAAGCGAGGAGCAAAAACCTTATAATACAAGGAGTAAGAGAAACGGGAAACAAAGATGAGCTGCAACTAACGAGTATCTTACAAAATGTAATGGAGAAGCTGGAGCTGACACTTAAAAGCGATGAAGTTATAGAGGCTAGAAGAATAAGGAAACAAAATCTTAACCCTAGTAAACCAAGACCGATTTTGCTGGGGCTGAAGGAATACAAGAAGAAAGTAGAAATATTAAAACAAACAAACAAATTTAAAAATACACCAATATACATAAACGAAGACTTTACTAGAGAAATACTAATACAACGGAAATAATTCAGATCATACATGAAACAAGCAAGGAATGAAGGACATCAAGCGAATCTAAATTATAACAGACTGTGGATAAACGGAATGGCTTAGTCATTAAATGAATTAAAACAAAACATGCAAGATACAGTTAGACAATCAGACTCCACACCCAAATGAAGAACATCCTGCAGTAGATCAATGGTCGAAGAAAAAGGGGATATTGATAAAGAAAGAACTACAAAAATGTTTAAAAATCTTACGGATATAAAAAAAGGAAAAAACTAGCAGTAAAAGTAGCTCAAGAGGATCGAAGCATTGTAAAAATGACCATGGCAAATAACAAGGAAAAAAGTAACTTAAACTATAACAAAAACCAAAGACAACGTTGGGAAAATATCTAAGAGGGTAAAGCGGGTGAAACAAAAAGTGAACGGGAATGGAATATCAAAACTATGCTAAAAGTTGGGAAAATGCACAATATAGCGCAAGAAATGAAGAATTATGAGTTAGACATTCTGGCGTACAAGAAATCAGATGAAAAAAACAAGGGAAAATAGAAAACAAAAACTTTACGATGCAAAAACAAGGAAGTAATGGAACAGCAATAATGGTCAGTAAACAAATACGAAACAAAGTAATTGAGTTTAAGCCAATCGACGGTAGTATTTCATATTTAAAACTTGAGAATAAACAAGCAAATAAATATAAGTATAATTAATGCCTACGCCCCAACGGAAGAAGCAAGCGAAGAAGTGAAAATAAAGTTTTATGAGAATATAAGTGATGCCTGTGAAGATATCTCTAGAAATGACATTTTGATAATAATAGGAGACTTTAATGCCCAGATAGGAAAAGAAGAAAATAATCGAGAAATAGCTGGAAATAAAACAATACACGAGATCACAAACGATAACGGCAAAAGACTGTGCAACCTAGCTTTGGAGACAAATACGTTCATAATTAGTACAAAATTTAAGCATAAAAAGGAGCACAAGACAACGTGGTTATTCCCAGGAAAGAGAAGCGGCAACCAAATCGATCATGTTTTGATATCAAAGAAATGGATGCAAATGATTAAAGACACAAGGTCATACCGAGGAGCAAATGCAGATATACACCACATTTTACTAATAGCGAAGATGAACATAAAAATATCAAGATATAAACCTTTCAAATACAACAGAAGGAAGTGGAACTTAAAAAAGCTGGAAAGAGAGAAGGGTGAAAATAATTATGTGGAAACCCTAACAAACAAACTGAGAATTCATAATAAAAAAGGAGATATAGACAGTGAATGGAAGATCAGTAAAAATAGCATTATAGGCTCTGCAGAAAAATAAATTAATCTAATTATTATTATTAACCCCTATTTAGTGCTAAAATGTTCCATTTTGGTGGGCGACATGTTCAATCCCAACGGCAATTATTTAATTAATTTTTGGAAGCATTTAGCATTGCCCCCAAGTCAAAGCATAGTTCGGCGCGTGCCAACTAGATTTTAAGCGAATACGAGAGTAGAGTTTGAGTTTGAGCGGAGCACAATACATGTTGTCGCTCGTGGTAAAAGTTGTTTTTACCTTAAAAATTAAGTGTGTAACTCCAGATTTTACAATTTACGTGGTAGTTCTATCTTGATACTCAGTCGGTACCGACAAGAAGACCTACTGGCATAACAAGGGTAAGTGTTATATGCTTCCTATTTTTTTATATGATTTTTTTATTTTTTGCTTCACTTTTATTGCCGGTATCTATTTATGTATTGAACCAAATATAAAGAAAAAATAATACAGTCCATTTATTTCCCGCCCATACAAATATTAAATGGATAAATGCATTAAATGTCTGATTGATATAGATGGAAATGAAATATTTACAATTTGTGATATATGTAAGAAAAAAATTCATGTAGGTTGCATGGGTTTATCATGTACCGAAGAACGGGTAATTACAATGAAGAAAAGAAAATTAAAAATAGTATGTGAGGAATGTTCGAATTTCTTGGATAATATGGTAATATTTATGAAAAAAGTGGAAACTATGGAAAATGATTTAAAGGAAGTTAAAACATTCATGATGGATATGAAAGCTCCACATAGAAGTGATATTGCTATGCACCAAACTGGAGCAGCAAGTAATTTAAATACATATAGTAGTGTTGTAAGAAATGATAAAGAAGTATTGATAATTAAATCCAATAAAAATAAATCTGCGGAAGAAATTAAAAAGAAATTAATTGAAAATGTTGACCCGGTTCAATTGAATGTAGAAGTTAATGTTAAAAGAAGTCTAAAAAATGGAGGAGTTTTATTGGAGTGTGGCAGCAGGGATGAAGCTTCCATTGTATCAAACTCAATTAAACAGAATTTAGGAGAGTCATATGAGGTAGTTGAACCGAAAAAAGTGTATCCAAAATTAAAAATTATGAACGTCCCCAAAGATACACTAGTAGATGAAGAAATTGAAGAAGTAATTATAAGGCAAAACAAAATTGGAAACAATGGTGATAATTTTCATTTAAAAGTAATAAATAAGTCAAAAGAAATAAATAAAACAGGATTAATTAATATAGTAATACAAGTAGACACTGAAACTTTAAATTTCTTAGAAGTATGGAGTTTGTATACATTAGTTTATATAGGTGTAGAATTTTTGAATTTGTAAGTGTTGTAAAATGTTTTAAATGTGAGGGATTTAATAATTTTGCCAAGAATTGTAAAACAAAGGAGAATTTTTGTGGAAATTGTAGTTGTAGTAAACATCATAAATCTAATAAATGTAAATTAAATGAAAAATGTTGCATACATTGCCTACGAACTAACGCAAAATTCAATCTAAATTTGGATGTTAAACATGCGGTGTGGGATAGGTCTTGCCAATGTCTTATAAAAATGGAAAAACAACAACTTAAAAAGAAGAATTTTATATAGCAATTGGAAATTGTTCATTTGAATGTATGCAGCTTGTTGTCCAACTTAAATAAAATTGATACCCTTTTACATAGATGTAGCATTGATCTCTTAGCACTAACGGAAGCAAGAGTAACAACTGAAATTGAATATAATGAAATATATATATCAGGGTTTAATTAACTCCGAGAATAGGCACACAGGTGGCATAGTGTGTTATATAAAAAATGGGATTCCTTATGAAGTCATTTTCGAATTGACAATTCCAAAAATGTTATGGGTAATAGGGTTAAAAACTAGAGGAATGTGTTTTATTGTTTTTTACAGATCACCAAGTTCTAGTATTTCGGCATTTCTAACTGAATTGGATAATATAGTAGAGGAAATTTATAAGAATTGTAATGTAAAAGTTTTTTTAATAGGTAACATTAATATAGATATTAGTCCAGAAAAAAATGATTTTTATGGGGGAAAATTAATTACTCAAATGAAAACTTATCAACTTAAACAAATAATAAAGGAATATACCCGGATAACACAAAATACTAGAAGTACAGTTGATCTAGTATTTACAGACAATAACGAGGTCACAGCTGAAGTGAGGAGAGAACCAAAAATTACAAATCATGATATTAGATACTTTAAAATAAAGTTTAAGAATCCACAAAGTAAATTAAAATTAAGTAATGATAATACAACTACTTTTAAAACAAGATATGTGAAAGGTATTAACGAGAAAGATTTTGAAACGGCATTACATGAAAAACTTTGGAAACGTGAGATGAATATAAATGACCTACTTGGAAAATTTAATGAAAATGTTACCTCTGTTTTAAATAATTTTGCTCCAGAAATAACTATACGTAAAAGGGTTGGTTGTGAATGGTATGATAATGAAATAAAATCTTTAGAAAAATTAAGAGATCTGGCTGCTGATTGGGTAGGGTATAAAGATCAAAGAAACAAAGTTGTTAGTCTAATACGATCAAAGAAAAGGTTATATTTTGAAAACTTAATAGATAGAAACAAAGGATATAGTAGGAAAATGTGGCAAGGTATCAAAAGAGTAATGGGTAAAGGAAAGGGTGAGATAATACAAGCTGTATACTTTAATGATATATTAGTGGAAGATGATAAATCATTAGCCGATTTATTTAATAATTATTTTGTACAAAGTATAGAACTTTTAATAGCTAATAGGGACAAACATCACGATTTGAATCAAAGAAATCATGTTATCATGGATAACCAAATAACTCCTTTATACAACTTTCAAAAAGTTACCCAACAAAAAGTAAAACATTTAATAATAAATTTGCAAAAAGATTATTCAACAGACGAGATTACCAAAACCATTATGCTGAAGAGCCTAGATACGATTAGTGATAAATTGACAGATATAATAAATTTAAGTATAGAACAAAGTAAATTTCCTGACTTGTGGAAAACATCACTTATTGTACCTATTCAAAAGGTAACAAATACAAAATAATGTGATGAATTTAGACCAGTTAACATGTTGCCTCTTTGTGAAAAAGTAATAGAATTATACATACAGGAACTACTTATAGAACATATTAATAATAACAATATTTTTATAGACAATCAGTCTGGTTTTAAAGAAAAACATTGTTGTGAGTCTGCACTAAAACTGGTTATCTCAAAATGGAAGGTGTCTATAGATTCAAAACAAGTTATATGTACTGTCCTTCTTGATTTTAAAAGAGCGTTTGAGACAATAAACAGGGACTTGTTAATCATAAAACTAAAACAATATGGTATACTTGGAAATGCACAAGAATGGTTCAGCAGTTACTTGAAAAATCGTTACCAACAAGTAAAAGTAAATAGCTGTCACTCCAGTAAACTTCTTGTGAAGTATGGAGTCCCTCAAGGAACTTTTTATTTTATATATTAATGATATTGTTAAGTTCTGTGATATTCCATTAGTTTTAAATTTATTTGCTGATGACACCATACTTTCAGTGGAGGGTGAAAATGTGGAAGAGACGATGAATAAAATGCAAAATATTATTAAATTATTAGAATCGTGGCTTATTGACAATGATTTGTATGTAAACACAAATAAAACAGTAGTGATGTTATTTAATAGCAATAAACGTAACGTTGCATGTGGTATTAAGCTGTTCGGTCAGTCCTTAAAGCTTGTTAGTGAATGTAAATACTTAGGTGTTATTATTGATAACGATTTGAATTTTAAAAAACATGGTCAGTATGTTCATAAGAAAATTAGTAAAAAAATCAATTATTTTAGAAGAATAAGTTCAAATCTGTCTCTAATGTCAAGAGTTACATTATATAAGACTATAATTGCACCACATTTTGAGTATTGCCCAACAATTTTATATTATTTAAACCAGTCTGAGAAGTCTAAATTACAAATTTTATAAAATAAAGCAATGAGGGTTATTTTAAGAGTAAATAGGTACACTGGTATCAAATACATGCTTGACCGTTTAGGCTTTATGAGTGTTAATCAGCGGATGGTTTTACAAAACCTGATTTTTATTTTTAAAATAATTCATTACAGGTTACCAAAATATATGTCCATTAAAATTGAACATGTAGTAACATATATATATATATATATATATATATATATATATATATATATATATATACCATATATACCAACTTCAAGAACTAGTTCAACACAAAACTCTCTGTTTTACAAAGGTTTATTGTTGTATAACGATTTGTCAATTCCTATAAAATCTTGTAACACCCTTGACACTTTCATAAGAGAAGCTTATAATTATGTAAAAATAAATTATTCATAATTATTCCTATCGTTATTTGACATGTAATTAGCGCATAAAGTATAATGATTTTATATTATTTTTGTAAATATTTTGAATGTAATAGCGAGATTGTTAAATAAACTAATTATCTATCTATCATAACCCTAGATGGAGTGATTAAAGCAATAGAATGATTAGTCACAGCTCCACACAAATAATAGGATATGCCGATGATTTAGCTTTAATTACTAGAGACAAAGAAACCCTGGAATATACATTCAAGAACTTAATAAAAGAGGCAACGAAGAGAGGGCTGGTGGTTAAGCAAGAGAAGACAAAATATATGTAAATTTCGAGGAAGACAGACAACACAGCTACTATAAATACGGGAGGTTAGACTTTACTTTTCAAAGAGTTAGCCGATTCGGATACCTGGGAATAGTAATTGATGAGAAGAACAACAGAAGTGCGGAGACAAACGCAAGAATAATAGCAGGGAACAAAGTGTATTGGAAGTATCAGAAACTACTAAGCGACAAATGCATCAGTAAAAAAAAAAGAAAATTAAAATTTATAAAGCCGGAATACGACCAGTAATAACGTATGCCGGTAAGCCTAACTGATAAAGACGACGAAAATCTCAGAGTCCTAGAGAGGAACATCATGCGGAGGATAATAGGACCAAAACATATCTCGAATGAAAGGTACACAAGACTATATAACTACGAAATAAGTCAGTAGATGAATGGTGAAGATATAGTAAGACATATAAAAGCGCAACGTCTAAGATGATACGGGTATCTTCGAAGAAGGAATAAGGACGATTCAATAAGGAAAATCACTGATTGGAAGCCTGCCAACCCCAGGCCCAGGGGACGTCCCAAACTTAGATGGGAAGATCAGGTGATTGACGACCTAAAGAAAATGGAAGTCGGTGACTGGAGAAGAAAAATAGAGGACAGAGAGGAATGGAAAAAAATTACAAAGATGGCGAACTCACACCGCATACTGTAGCAAGCTGAAGATAACACACGGATTGATCCACCGTACAAAAGGGATCAAAAGAGCGGCCTATACTCCGACACAGGAGTGCTGGCCTATATATATATATATATATATATATATATATATATATATATATATATATATATATTGCAACATCAAAAGGCAAAGAATGCGCATATTATCAACAGCAGATATAGTAGAATTCAGGAAGTTATCATGTTACGGACGTGTAATGAGAATGTAGGAGACGAGATGGCCAAAGAGAGCATTTAGGCACATACCACAGAACAGGCGAAGGAGAGGTAGACCGACAATAAAATATATAGAAGGAAATCGGAAAAAAATATGATCGAGCCATCGAAGAAGATAATTGAAGGATAGGAAGAACTTGCGATCGAAATGCGGGATGAGGCAAAATCCTTAGGAATATCGACTATATATGTATGCAATGCATTAAAAATGCCATTTTATGTCCCATCAACAATTCTTATACATTTGCCTGTACTATGTATGTATTTGTGCAATAAGTTAAAGGATAATTTAATTAAGAATGCATCAACAATTCTTACAAATTTGTCTGTACTATATCATCAAGAATGCGGCACATATATACAAAATTTTATTACCTGGTAATTTGATATTATCTCGATAATACCATCATGATGTGGGCCGAACCCTGGCCAAATATCATGCAATGATAACATCTCACACTAGAAAATTCTTCATTCCATAAATGCTAGTATTTTTTTTTTGTTTCTCAAGATATATGATATATGTATTAATGGCGAGTTATGTCATCTAATTGATAGTTTTGAATTCGTATTAGTAGAACCGCTGAAAATTGATCAGCGACCAATAAAACCATTCCGCTTATTTTGTAGGCTAGATATGCATATTATATCGCAATAAATATTAATATTACTTATTGGGTATAATTTGGAAAAAAAATACTCTAGTCAAATTTCTCGAAAAGGAACAGTGTAATATACAATACATATATAAAATTCTCATTCAAAAATCAAATCCGGACAACTATGTAAGCAATCTCTTCAATTATTGTTACTTTTTCAACAGTCCCCAAAAGGAAACACATCTCAAAAGTTAAGGAAGTTACATTTATAATTTTTGAGTGATTATTACAATTTGCTTCATCATATCTATAGAACAAAATAAACAAACAGGTGTATCCATTAATAAAATTGATAAATCTGTCACCGACGCAGATAACGAATACAATAGTATATCTTCGACAGATGAACATCACAATAATACCGATTTAAGACAAAACGAAAGAATGAAAATAGTTCCTTCTATATCATACAACGAAACACCCTGTATAAATGATTATATTTTGTGTACACAATCAGTTATTTGTACAATTCCTAAATTTTTCAGTGGAATAAAATATAGAGACGACAATATTCAGTGGGAGCAAGCACAAAACAAAAATTCAGTTGATTGTAAGTGGGTTGTTACTGTTAACGAAATGACGCGTTTGGTAATCAACAAAGATATAAAGCTCGATTAGTCACCAGATATTTCAATCAAAAACAGGGTTGTGATGTTTAAAACATATTTAAAACACCCGAAAAAAACATGTTTTAAACTGCTTAAAACATGTTTTCTTTAACATGTTTTAAACATTTGTTGATCTTAAATTTATTTTTTTATTACTTTAAAACAACTCTTCAATACAACTCAGCTTTTTATTAATACATATTTGTAACTGTAAGTACTTAACAAAAATATTCTATCAAAAATAATATAAAAATAACAGAAAATAATATAGGTATATTATGCAACATACGAAAAAGAAAATTACTCAAAATCAAAACATAGTTCATCAATATCTATCGGTGTCTGGGTATTAAAATGTTTTAATATGGTTACTAATTTAACAGTGTTTGCGGTGCCAAGTCTGTTCCTCAGGGTATTATGGACACTGGATCTAGGAAGCCCACGTTAAAACATTACCTTTACCATGCGCGCAAGCGCTTATGAAACTGGACGAGAAATATGTTTGATTTTTCTTTATCTGTCTTTCTGGACAGTACAGAAGGATAGGAAAAGTTGAAAAATTAACATATCGATAGTTAATAGTTATTATTGAATCATTTTAATTGACATCAAGGGATGCCTATAAAAAATAGAGTTTGTTAATGTATTTATTGTCTGATATATTTATTGTTTTTCAGAAGCATTAAATTTATAACTTTAGCATTGAAATTATTTGTTGTTATTATTGATTTAATCCAATTAGCACTAGCTCATAAATTACCGCTGTTTTGAATAAACTTGAATACAATCAATTTTAAAGCGTTTATTTTATTAATCATATAATTCGAACAATTTATTATGTATAAAAATATAAATAATTCGTGTATTGATAAATATTTTTTATTAGACATCTCATATGTAATACCCTTGTGAATAATATATATCATTGTTATGCTCGTTGGAAAATGTATTCTTTTTGTAAATTGTTGTCATTTATCAGTCATTGCACCGAAAAGAGATTTGTTTCAGAGTTAAATTCTTCCGTTTCAAAGGCTTCTTTGTTCTACAAAGTCATCTTTGAGGCTCTTTTTGGTGCCTTGGTGCCTTTTTTTGTAGACGGTGACATTTGTAGCTGAACCGTTTGATTTCATCCATTATTTTTTATTTTCTTTTCTCTAACTTGATCAGAATAATTTTGTTGCTTTGACTTAGCAGTGCTTAGTGTTTCTACTAAACTTGTGACTTCTTGATATTTTTTGCGTATGTCCATAACACGATGACTTTTTGTTATAAAGAATTATTTTTCTAATAGCATATTTTTTTATTTTTAACTACCTTCTTCAAATATTTGAATCATCTAACTATGATAGACCCATAGGTTAAAAATTCAACTTTATGACAAACATTTTAAAAAGCTAAACTTAAATGATGCCAGAACTTATTCAAACTGATGCCCTTTCCGGATGCTTATTTTTTTTACATTTTTTAAACATGTTTCTTTTCATATATTATGTATCAAGATAAGTGTAATTATTGAAAAATATGTTTCAAGTAAAAGTCAAAATCTGTGATCTTGGTATATAAAAAAACTTTTCTGATGAATTTGTTGAAAAAAATTAACAAACAGCGTTCGATTATGTTTGACATTCCTGTATAATTTAGGCTATATTACTTTCAATCACCAAAACACCAATCAATCGAACCAATATACTCACAGTAGGAATAAAGTTTTATGGTACTATAATACGATGGGAAATACTAAGTTGCTCATATCTGCTTCTGCGTCTGTGCGAATGGTAAAGGCGAAATTTACAGGGGGACCCGTAGATCCAAGTTTATGGACTAATCCAAAGTCGAAAACAGTCGTTCTACCCCAGCCGAAGACGCTGTCGCACAATGTAACTATTGGACAAGTTCAATGGTGGCAACATTCAAATCTCTTTTCAAAGCGTTCCACCAAACGATGGGTTTAACATTTTTTACTGATTCTGTCGTAAACAAATAGGATTTAAATGGAAATGCTTCTGCTTCAAAATTTATTATATGAGGCATTGCATCTGGATATGAAGCAGCAGCATATTCCATAGCTGTCTCACGTTGATTGCTATCTAATTTGAAACTTCTAAAACGATGATCAAGACTATTAGCAAGAAAATGAGCAGGTGTCATAGCAAACCTCTTTTCACAGCATGATAAGTCTGTTTCTGTAAGATTTTCTCAAAATTTATTTAACAAATTTAACCATATTACTGTAGCTTCACTAAGTGTGCAAAAGTTGCCCCGAACTTTGTCTAGAGCAACAGCGATCAATTTGAGTATTTCTAGATAATCTTGGACATCCATTTTCAAATTCATGTTATGTACTAAAGAAGCAATTTGAGTATCGATTACAGCACGATTTTCAGTGCAAACTTTTGAAATTACTTGCCAGTTTTTCAGATAGATAAGATTCTAAGCAATAGGCGAGGGCATTCCATCTCACACCTTGTGGCAGCTGAGCAGCCATACGATAGAATATCTACCTTCCCAACTTTTTCAGATGTAGCAATTTCTTTTCTCATATTCGAAGCATTATCAGTCATAAGACTACGTGGAATTGTGGAATACAATTCAATTTCACGCATTCTTTTATCTCTTTTATGGCTAGAGAAAGCAAGCATTCTGATGTATGATGTTGTTTTCCGTATCTATAGTGCTTACTAAATGAACTTTTTCATCAGTTACAGAGATACACACAATAGAATAATTTCTTACATTACTCCATCCATCTAGGGACATACACACTCCTTTATCAGCTAAGTCATTCTGAATTTTGGATTTAATGGAATTATACACTTCATCTAACAATTCTGCACCGATCTGGAACCTGTTTGGTGGGTGGTTGGTAAAAAAAATATATAGAGGGAAGTAAAGCAATTTACAATTCAAAGAATAGTGTTTTATCTTTACTCTCGCATATACTTATTGTTAAAACCTTCCTTAATTAATTATGTTGCACACCTTTACGTGAACAGTACAATAATAGTTATTTGTAAAACAAGTGTCACAATGACTCGTTTTGTAGTACGAGTGAAGCTTGCACAACGAACCGCGAAGCGGTGAGTTGTGCAAATCACGAGTACTACAGAAAGTCATTGTGGCACAAGTTTTACACAATATTTTTTATAATTCGCATTTATTTAATTATTTAAATAAAATAGAATTTCATATAATCCCTGTTTTAATCTAGGAGGAGTGGTTTGAATTTAAGTTGGCAATTATGTAGATTCCTAATTGGTCAGATCACAGATGGTTTTATTCAGCACTTCTGACTTTTGACATATTTATAACCCAATAATTGTGTAAATTGTAAACAAACTTTCATTTAAGCAAAAAGAGGATGATTATTTGTTTTGTATATGCTCTTGCGATCTATTTATATTATATCATGAACAGAATTATTTCTGTAATACATCTTCACATAGATATCTGGTAATTTATCCCAAAAATCGAGAGTTTTGTATACCTATTTATTGATCATATACAATATAAAAATAAACAATTGACAAATCATTGATAAATAAATATTTTCTTCAGAAGTTCATTCATTGGATCAGCCATGTTCAATCAATGGTCATTCGTTCATTTACTGGAGTATTATGCAACATTTTGAATTAAATTTTTTTACTTAAACTGTCTACTTCTGTAACTATCGTATGCAACGTGCTCACTATTTCATTGAACACGAAGTGTTATTTTTCTGGAGCTGAAAATCAGTACGGATGGTTTATAAAAATATAGTGAAGTTCAAAAATATCTTGAGTGTTCATTTACTGGTGCATTTACCCTAGTCAGCTGCTACTGATATTGGTATATCGGTTGAAAATGTTTACAGATATTCTAGGAATGACACGCGTGGCAGCGAAATTTGTTCCAAGACTGTTAGATTTTGAGGAAAAGACTGTTGCATAACCACCTCATCCGAAGTTATTGTATCACGTTAGCGACGATCCAAATGTACTCAGGATTATAACTGGTGACGGAACATTGGTTTACGGTTATGACGTCGAAGGAAAGTCCAATAATTCAAAAGCATGACATAGTATTTAGTATAGGATTCTCAATCGGCATTAGTAATTAATCAATGAAGAACTCGTCGAAAAACTTGTATACAAACTCTAATTTTCCGATATTTTACAGAGACAACACCAATCAATTCGGAAAATATATTACATTCATCGGGGTGACATTACACTCAAAAATAGAGGACAATTACTTAGTTAACCAGTCTTCTAAGATAGCTGTTTTGTCAAGAAATGGAAATTAGTCCTCCTGTTGAGACGAAGTTATCCCAGAGAAAAGAAAAAAATACAAGACACAATTGGGCAGTTGAGTGGGGTCATTGTTGTAATAATAGTAAAAGAAACATTATATCTACGTATTGTAATGTTTTTCTAATTTATTTAAACAGTAAACGGGTGGGATAAACTTTAAGCACACGGTATGGCTACTTACGAGTTTATTTAAACACTAAACTACTCACCAACACTTAATTTATATACACTTAACTATTCACTTAAATTTAATTTATATACACACAAACTTAATTATTAATTTATATCAACACTGTTCGCTATTTCAGTGTATTCTTGTTTATTTGTCGAGATCACTTTTTAAACTAAACTGAACTTCTCCGCTGCTCGGTCCTTTATATATATTAGTTCCTTTTTTACTAGATACTTCTAGATTACGGCTTACACAAAAACAATTGGCTCTCGCATTTTCTAGATAAGACTGGTCACAAAAAGAATGTCTAGATAAGATAGTCATAATCGTAAACAATTCTAAGAAATCCCTGCGCATCCGCCATAATTTTAACTTTCATACATGGCTTAGACAGAGTCGGACTCAGGGACTATACCAGTGTGCTTTTTCGTAACATTACCCCCTTCTTAAATGACAGTTCCTCCTGGAACTTTTGTGTAGCCGAGACTGGATGTTTGAATCGGCAACTGGCCCCATTTCTACACTTTCCGATCTTATGGAAATAGCAGGGCACCGTCTTCATCGGATACTGATAACGGGTGTTGTAGCTACAAATTAATATCTGGACACCGGTATCTCGAAAGATAATCTCTACCATGTTCCTGATAATTCGCCAATCCAACTGGTTACTCGTTATTTTAGGCATAGCCAGTTTCTTCACGCTGGATTCTAACACATGGTCTCGGAGGTTTCGAAGTGCTTCCCACACATCGCGGTAGGTAGATCGATCTTCAAATTCATTTTTAGTTACCACATAGAAGACGTGCCGCGAATTATGTTTCAGTGTCTTGCCAGGTGCTGGAATCTGGTCTTCAAGTTTTTCTAATTGCCCGAACTTCTTTCGAAAGACAGTTGCCAACCCTCGTGCGTTCTTAATACGGGCGGGGATGTTGTATGCCAGTGAATAATCTTTCCGAAGAGTGAACAAATCTTGTCGTTGTTCTGAAGTGACTCCATATCTAGCTTTCCCGATACCTCCATACGCGCCCATAAACTCATATCGAAGGTAGGGTCAGACACATCTCGAATATGGTTTACTCCTTTCTCTAGGTCATGCTCTCCTTCGAATGGCGCTAGTCGGTTTTGGTGAACTATTTTTGGTTTTCCGTTGAGCATCTTGCTTATGTGATATATAACATCATTGATCCTTTTCATGATTAAGTATGGACCTTCCCAGGATTTTTGTAATTTTGGAAAAATCCTTTTCTCCTCGTCGTGTTGTGTAACTATACTTTGTCCCCTTCTTTAAAACCGCCTTCTGTGGCCCGCGTGTCGTACCGACTTTTCATTCTGTCGCTGGCAACTTGAATATTTGTTCGAACTAATTCATGAATATCGTCCAGCCTTCTTCCCAATTGGATAACGTAGTCTTCTCCTGCTAGATCTTCTTCAGGCCGACAGCCATATTCCAGGTCACAAGGAAGCCTCATTTCACGTTCAAACAGGATTTTCGCAGGTGCTTCACCCGTGGACTCATTCACGGCAGATCGATAAGCCAATGCAAATAAGGAAAGATACTGGTCCCAATCTCTCTGATGGCTGGAAACTACTTTGGTCAGGTATTTTCTAATAGTCCTGTTCATTCTCTTGACCATTCAATCTGACTGTGGATATAATGCTGTTGTCCTGCTCTTCTTCATTCCCAGCTTGTTGCAAATTTCCTGGAATGGATGGCTTTCGAAATTTCTTCCCTGGTTACTGTGGATTTCCAAGGGCACCCTGTATCGGCTGATACATTCTTTCACCAATACATCCGCGATAGTTGTGGCCTCTTGGTTCGAGATATCGTAAATTTCCACCCACTTTGTGAAATAATCCATTACAACCAGGATGTATTTACCACCATTTTCGGTCGTCGAAAATGGTCCAGCGATGCCTAAAGCAATCCTTTCGAAAGGGCTTCCAACATTATACTTCTTCATAGGTGCCTTTCTATTGCGATGTGGTCCATTACTCGTAGCACAAGTCGTACATTTATTACACCAGTCCTTCACACCGTCGGAGCTGTTCATCCAATAAAACCTTTCACGGACTCGCTGAAGGGTTTTCTTCACTCCCACATGACCTCCCGATGGACTGTCGTGTAACTTCTTCAGTACCTCAGCTACTTTCGTTCTAGGGATAACTAGCTGTCTCCTCATCTCGGAACCATCATCGTTTTCAACAGCCCTTCTTCCAGGACAAGGGAGTTCCACTGTGCAATACGCCTTGAGTTTCGGTGCAAATATTGACACTTCTTGCCAGGTAAGTCGCCAATTTTCTTCTTTCCGCTGCCGAATCTAATTTAGGCAAGGATCATTCTCCTGATCTTCTCTGATCCTGGTGGGTGACCATTCTTCATTGACTACTGTAATTCTTGAAACTGCAACTTTCTTAGATTTCGACTTGTTGCATTGTGAATAGTCTACAGGGCATGACCGTCTAGGCAAAGAGTTGGCTTTTCGGTGATTCACATCAGCTGGATGTTCACCCTGTCTGATTTCCCCTGTGACTGGAGTTCTTGGGTTGCAGGAGTCTTGGGGCGCTTAGACGGACTGCGTACGTGCTCTAGCTCGTCACATTTGGCATTTGATCTTCTTCGGCTTCTTGTCTGCCATACCTTTCAACAAGTTGACGATCTGGTCAAGTTTGTCATCGTCATCTTATTCCTGCATGATCCTTCCTTTGTTGTACCGCGAGCTCCTCGTGGTTGCTTTGCATTTAAGAGGTTCTTGGTTTTTGCAGGAGTCGTAGGACGCTTTTACGAACTGCGTGCATGCTCTAGCTCGCCACAATTACAGCACCTGATTTTCTTCGGCTTCTTGTCTACCATACATTTCAACAAGTTGACGATCTGATCAAGTCTATCATCGTCACCTTGTTCAAGAGCAGCAGTCAATGCGTCGACTAATGTTTTCGGATGGGCTAAACGAAGAGTCCTATGCATATCGGGGTTACGTAAGCCATAAATAAATGCCTGGATGCATAAACATTCCATCATATTATCTGGTGCTGATGGATAAGCAAATCGAACTAGTCGGGCAATATCCAGTTCATACTCTTGAAGGGTTTCGTCACGTTTCCGCCTTCGGTTCTTTATCTGGAATCTGTACAACTGTTCCAAATGTTCGTGACCATATCGCATGTCCAACCTCTTCTTCAGCAGCTCGAAGTCATCCGTTTCTTCAAGCGGTATCGTCTGAAGTACATCTAAGGCATCTCCCCGAAGCGCTATAGTTAGGTTCACTGCTTTCTCCTTATCGGACCAATTATTCACTCTAGCGGCTGCTTCAAACTGTTTCACATAATTGGTTCATGACATTTTTCCATCGAACGTTGGATTCTTGACTCAGGCAAAACTGGTAATATCTTCTGTCTTGGGTTGTGTTGCTGGCTTGCATATCTCGATCTTCTTTTATTCTGCTGGCGTGTCTTGTGTTCTTAAATCTGTGATCTTACTCTCTAACTCCTTGATTTTTTCGTCCATAGTTGTCATTTTATTCTCTATTTTCTCGTCCATCGTTGTGATTTTATACTCAATATCCGATTTAAGAGACGAAATTTTATTTTCCACATCAGCGGCAATGTCATTTTTCATTAATAAGATATCAGCAGAAAGTTTGTTCATGTGAGCAGAAATCTTTTCTTCCATTGCAGAAATTGACGAGATTAAGGTGGAAGCCTCGTCATTGAATAAAAATAATTCTGGATCAAAGCCGTCATTTTCCAGTGCCACTTTAAGTCTTTCTACTAATTCACTTTTCTTTTTTCTTACCGGAAGTTTCCAACTCACGATCTTCCAATTCTGCTCTTAATTCCGTCACTTTCAGATCACATAGTCTCTTGGCCAATTTTACGTAGCAATTTATTTATATTATCCCACTTCTGACACCAATGTAATGTTTTTCTAATTTATTTAAACAGTAAACGGGTGGGATAAACTTTAAACACCGGTATGACTACTTGCGAATTTATTTAAACACTAAACTATTCACTAACACTTAATTTATATACACTTAACTATTCACTTTAATTTATATGCACACAAATTTAATTATTAATTTATATCAACACTTTACTGTTCGCTATTTCGGTGTATTCTTGTTTATTTGTCGAGATCACTTCTTTAATTAAACTGAACTTCTCCGCTGGTCGGTCCTTTATATATATTAGTGCCTTTTTACTAGATAATTCTAGATTGCGGCTTACACAAAAACAATTGGCTCTCGCATTTTGTAGATAAGACTGGTCACAAAAACAATGTCTAGATAAGATAGTCACAATCGTAAACAATTCTAAGAAATCCCTGCGCATCCGCCATACTTTTAACTTCCTTACATGGCTAAGACAGAGTCAGATTCAGGGACTATAACAGTGTGCTGTTTCGTAACAGTATGTTATATATACTTTAGAAATCTTGCTGGATGTCCAGCAATTAATTATCTTGTTATAATTTAATTATATTCAACATAACTTAACTAAAATCATCAGAAAATATCGTTTTAGAACTGTGGAAGTATAACAAATCCTGTACTGTGAAGCACTGAAATATTTTTCAAGCCTTGGATAAAAAAGTGTTAACTACCTTAACAAATATGATAAAGTCTTTAGTCATATTCATCAAAGAAGTTCACATAAAATTTGGATACCATCGAATTCTCAGCATTTGGTACATTTTTGAAATATTTTTTGCTAATACGTTAGTTTGGTACCGATAGTAGTTTCTATTTATTTTCTGTCTTTGTTGTTGGTCACCCAGAAACACTTTTTTCCATGAAGAAGCTGTTGACAAAAAAAAAGAAAAAAAATCCGTTGTAATTATTAAACATAAAAAAGCAGCCATAATAAAGAATCACCAGAAACCATAAGGCTATTATATCATAAGTAATTAAAACATGAATTGTGAAATGTGAATTAACTGAGTGTTAAATATATGAATTTACGAAAACTCAAGACAATCCCGAATTTCTGCCCCTATAATTTATCAAAAATCATGATAAGTGTTTGCGTGTACGGGGCGTAGTCTACGTGAGAACGAACTGACCTTCGACCTCGACCGGTGAGAAACCGACGATTCCACTGGCTTCATTATTTTTAATTTTCTCTTTCGACAGCAAGAGTCTTTAAACACTTGCATCATATTCAACTTCTAAAATTATCGAATATTTTCAATATAAGTATTATGTTGTGAACAAGAGAACTCTTGTTAGTGTAAATTATAAATAAAAAACAATTATGGTTGCAAATTTTTATCCATTTTTTATGAGTACAGTTCAAATTCGATCTGCCTTACATAAATATATAAATAGCTAGAGTGTTCCATCACTCAATTCTTCAAGTTCTACAGTTATTAGAATGGAGCATTGTGTTACAATAATACTAAGACTAACAGTCACCAAAGTTACAATAATAATACTAATAGACACTTAAATTACAATTTGGGAAATATTTTGTCATCTTTGAGAATTTTTGTATGGAAGAAATCCATTATTTATTTAAAAAGCTCTTTATCCACAATAATTTATATACCTAATTACAGACCACCACATACGACATTAGTAAAAGGTATGGCTCAAGTTTCGTTTAGCCGAAATCAGTTACATGGAATATCGGTTTATGGGATGATTCTATACAAGAAAGCGAGCACTACATAATTTGATTTTCGCCGCGGAAATTCTTCGTTTCTGAGAAAACTCGAATTTTTAATTTTTCTACTATTAACTAAAATTCGGAACTTTACGGTGTTTTTAATAGTTTTTTTGTTATAGAATGACGTAAATACATTCAATATAACGATGTGAACTAATTTTTATTCGAAAATGTATTTTTATCACAATAAATTTTATTGATTTTTCCGGGTTTAGAAGTGCCGAAATGTGATAGGAAGATAAAAACTACTTATTTTTATTTGATTAATAATTTGCAATAATTTTTCTATACAACTTTTTCCGCGGAAATTTATCAAAACGGCGGTGTAATAGAAAATCTTCAATATTTCTATAGTATTCTCAACTTTTTTACATACTTTCGGGATCGTGGAGTGCTGGGTGGGGAATATTATATATGTGCGGTTTTTTTTGCATTTATTGGAAATTTTGACCTTCTTACTCATTGTGTGCAAAACCAAACAAGACTCTAATAGTTATTTATGTAACAAGTGTGTAAAGTAGCCTTTTTTCGACGAATGTGAATATTGTCGACAATCACATGAGTCGAAAAAAGGCCTTTACACACGAATTGCATACACTATTTTTTCTACTACCGAAAATTTTATCAAAGTACAGAAGCTTAATAGTAATTTTCTTTGCGCACTAAAGTAGGTTTAATTTTTCTTTAGAAGAAACTATAACGCTTTTATTGATACTTAATAAAATATATTATATATTGATTAATAACTTGAACATTTTAATCAAAATTACAACAAGACAGACGAATTCAATTATTAACTATACTAATATTAAAGGTGCAATTTGTACACTCTGACATTTTCGGAATATTTTGTTATTTTATTTTTCCTACACCATTCTTTAAACAAATTGTATTTTGTTTCGTACATATTCACAGATTTTTGGGGCAATAAATCATTAGAAGCATTCTGTGCTACGTGTAATATGTTTGATGGTGTATTTTCAAAATAATCTCCTGAGAGATCATCAGAGGAATCCATCTTGATAATTATATGTAAATATTTTTTATAATTCACGTATAAAAGAGACTTCATTATAACATTGTTTACAGTGTCACAATGAAGCTCTTTGAACACTGTTATAGTAATTTTTAGTGTACAGTTGGTTATGGAATTTAGTTATATTTTTATTTGACATTTGACTTTAACCTTGACACAAATTATAAATGAAATGGTCTAGCGTTGTTCTAGCTAGCAAATTATTATATTAAAGGTAAATTAGAATTATTTATATATTAAAAAAATTAATGAATAAAGTACACTAACGGTTATTTATCAATGATTTGTCAATTGTTTATTTTTATATTGTATAGGATCAATATATAGGTATACAAAACGTTTGATTTTTGGGATAACTTACCAGATATCTAAGTGAAGATGTATTATATAATATAAATATATCGCAAGAGCATATACGAAGAAGCTCTTTTTTAAACAAATAACCATCCTCTTTTTGCAATCTCAATTTCAAATTTATATGTCAGATTCAGCACAAAGAAATGTCAGTCACTCACAGCCAACTTATAGGTACCTACCTATGCACCCTATTCTATCATTTTCCATTACCTAATAATTATTACGTATGTACTTTACTGAATTCTATATGTTTCAATATCTGATTTAAAGAAAACTCACATTTAATATCCGTTTATTATACCTACCTATATATTTATAAGTCTAGATAAAACTACATACAAATTGGAACTAATTCTTTACGCACTAGTGCGTAAAGTAAAGTTTTACGCACTCGAAAGTGTGTCTAAAGTACGTACTTTACGCACGGTAGTAGAAAAAATATTTTTTATAATTCACGTATAAAAGAGACTTCATTATAACATTGTTTACAGTGTCACAATGAAGCTATTTGAACACTGTTATAGTAATTTCTAGTGTACAGTTGGTTATGGAATTTAGTTATATTTTTATTTGACATTTGACTTTAACCTTGACACAAATTATAAATAAAATGGTCTAGCGTTGTTCTAGCTAGCAAATTATTATATTAAAGGTAAATTAGAATTTTTTATATATATAAAAAAATAATGAATAAAGTACACTAACGTTTATTTATCAATGATTTGTCAATTGTTTATTTTTATATTGTATAGGATCAATATATAGGTATACAAAACGTTTGATTTTTGGGATAACTTACCAGATATCTAAGTGAAGATGTATTATATAATATAAATATATCGCAAGAGCATATACGAAGAAGCTCTTTTTTAAACAAATAATCATCCTCTTTTTGCTTAAATGAAAGTTTGTTTACAATTTACACAATTATTCGGTTATAATATGTCAAAAGTCAGAAGTGCTGAATAAAACCACCTGTGATCTGACCAATTAGGAATCTACAGAATTGCTAACTTAAATTCAAACCACTCCTCCTAGTTTAAAAACAGGGATTATATGAAATTCTATTTTATTTAAATAATTAAATAAATGCGAATTATAAAAAATATTGTGTAAAACTTGTGCCACAATGACTGTCTGTAGTACTCGTGATTTGCACAACTCACCGCTTCGCGGTTCGTTGTGCAAACTTCACTCGTATTACAAAACGAGTCATTGTGACACTTGTTTTACAAATAACTATAATAATATTGTTATGAGTTTTTTAAGGAAGAAAAAAACGTACCTTATTTCGACTTCGGGAGACAAATGGATGTGTTCAAACCACGTGTTTTTTGCGACAGTTTCGTCTGGACGACACTTTGCTGATTTTGAACAACGGTATATGCCCAGATCTATTTCCCCATGGTAATAATGGGAAAAAATATCAGGTTTGTTACCATGCCCTTTACATTTGGTTTTACATAAGGGGCGTTTATGCAACAAAACATGTAAAAGACCGAATTCATAGCCTTCTTGTCGCGAACGAGGAAGAGCCATTTCTACAACCATTTTTGTAAATAATATGAACGTAAATATGAACGAAATGATTTAACTCAACTGAATATAGAATATTAAATTCACATATATGTACAATGTATACATACCTACCTTTTATGCTTCATCAGGATTGTCGTTTTTATGCTTTATTGACAATGTTTTTTAAATTTTCGCATTTATTGACCATAGCGCTATTAAGTTGATAAGAATAGATATTATTCATTATAGTGGCTAAGCAACGCATTTCCGCGGATTTTCATTTTCGTATCGGTGCTTAAAAATAAGTCTACAATATCAAATAACACTAATTTTTCATGTATCTCATTTCGTTACTTATAAACCGCATTCAAAAAATGGCAACAGCGCATTTTCCGCGGCAAAATGTCTTCAGTAATATACTCTCCCTGAGGTATATAAATAATAAAAATAGGTTTTTTTCTTTCTTAACAGATTTCGGCTAAACGAAACTTGCCCCAAAGGTATATATATATATATATATATATATATATATATATATATATATATATATATGTATTTACACAAGAAAAAATAGTCAAAATAACGTTTTATTTATTATTGAAATTAAATATATCAAGAAAAAATTAAATTAAAAAGAATACATATAGAAAAAACGGTTATGAGAAAGTTATGAGAATGAGGACAAGGAGACAAACATTCTAACACTGTATTACAATAAAACATATAAGAATTTAGAAATTTCAATATGTAAGCATTGCTAATGAATATTCAATACTCTTGATGATCAGTAGTTCATTACGACATTTTTATATCTCTGAAACTCATAAACTCTTCACCGAGCTTTCTTTCTAGCTTTAAGTGATGATTAAATGATTTTCACTTTTTCTAAAACTGTCGAGGTAACCCCCTCAAACAAGAATTAAAGAAACAATTGAAAAACATTGAGATTTTAAAAAACTGCCGGAAATTGAAGGGAACAAACATCAGAATTGCACACAATCTTACACAAACACAAATATTAGAAGATAAAGTACTGAGCACTCATTTGAGGAGAGCCCGAGAAGATCCAGAAGTCCTATCGTATATCAAAGGAAATAAACTTTACATTGTCAACAAATCATATACAGTAGAACAATTGAAACAAATATCTGCAGACGTAGATAAAGTGCAAGCAAACAGTGCCCCAGCTACACCCAATATAAGAAATATCTACCAAGACCAGGAATCACCTGAAGAAGAAGGGGAAAGTTCAGTAGAAAATCAAGTAATTAATCCAGTATCCGAATTTCCCGCACGAAAAACTAGCGATATACAAGCATATTCAAGTAGACAGAAGAAAGCACTTTCAAAGAACATTTTTTGCTTTAGTAAAAAGCCAACGAAATCAGTTAATTTGAGGTCATTTGATTGAACACAACCGATCAGAACAACATTATACTGAAAACAGATCCCATGGGCTGTTTTCACTCTATCACGTTGCTATGAATACAATTTGATTATTTATTTCGATTTTGACGTTTCAAATATTTAATATTTCAAAATGTCACGATTTGGTCATAATACTGACGAGAATATTAATGAAATTATAGAAGATCTGTACTTCTTTTTTATAATTAGCAAAAAAAATTCTATCCGAATTACCCTCGAACGTTGATAAATGCTCAAAAATTTTATAACAACTTTCTGAAGCTTGTTGCTTATAGGCAACAAGCTTTCGAAATCTGTTATAATTTTTTTTCGAATAATTATCAATGTCTTTGGGTTATTACTACTGATAAGAAACCAACTATAGTTCCTGTATCAGTTTCCAAATCCAAAGTCAGATTGCGATCTGAAAGCAGCTGAACCCTTAATAAGAAATCATATATGTTAGTTTATAAGTCATTTCGTAAATGATCTATATATGTGTATGTATGTGTATATAAATTTTGGATTGGACTTGTTACATTCCATTTTACATTTATACATGTCAAACTAAATTTTAAATTCAGAAAATGGATCAATATATAAGAGATTGTCAACATAAACCAGTGGAAACTTGTGAAATAAGGACTATTGAGAGGTTGAATGAAATTATTATTCAGGGTGGGACAAAACACTTTATTACACCAGAATATTAGAAGCATACAAAAAAAATTCGATCAATTGGAAATATTAATGAACCAATTGAGAAATGACTTCGATTGCATCATTCTGACAGAAAAGTTCAGAATAGAATATGAGAATTTCTATCAAATAGACATCATTTATTTGAAAAAAACTATAACATCTTCAAAAAATCATATATATTATTATGATTAACACTTTATAGATATAAATTCTATTATGATTGTAATAATTTTATATACACAATTTATTTTAATTAACTTTTGATATATAACGCGTATTGCTATATATTTAATAATTTAAGGACGCCAACTTACTATAAATAGGTAAGTAAAATTTAATATAATTATTCTGTAAATTTGTTTGCTTCGGCTATATTTAATATCTCTTATACTCAGGGAGTCGGTTCTCGAAAGAATTGCAGTATTCAAATATAGCTTTTGTTTTTATTTCCTTTTTTTTTAATATAAATTAACATTTTTACACAGTTCTACAATTAAATATTTATTCTAAATTGTAATTCAAGAAACACCCTGTATGTTAATTTTCTCTAATTTGACCTAAATTTATTCTATTCAAAATTTTACCAACACAATCTCTAAATTGTATACTAAAAACTCTTACCTTTCTTCATGCAGGACTGCTTCTTTTGAATTCCTCAAACAAAGATCATCTTTGTTCTGGATGAATCTCAATACTTAAAGTCTATTTGAAAATCAAGAGAGAGTAAATTCCCAGAAATGTTTTGCAGTTATCAGTGTTAAAGGCAGTAAACCATAGACGTGCGTTTTCAAAATTAAATTAATATGAAAATAGAAATATTTAATTTGTTTTAGTTATTTATACCTAGATTACCAATTTTAGATAGATAAACATAATTCGTAAGTAGTAATTTAATTTGGGTAAAATGAAGAAAAAGTCAATATTATTTTAGGCATTTTGTTTTAGGCATATGTTTATTTATAAAATATGTATATAATATGTACAGATAATTACAATTATTTATAAATTAATATGAGGAGCTAAAAAAACAATTAAGTAGGTATATGAGAAAAACAAAACCAACCGCAAGGATAAAATTTGACGAGCAACATGCAAAAAATACGACAATATTAAATCTTAAAAAATTAAAATCTAAAAATAAAATTAAAGTACATAAATTAATAATTTTAAAGTTATGGTTCCTCGCACTCTGTGTCAGAAGATTCACCATCTGATTCTAGAGAAATTACAATGGGCTCTATAGTAATATCAATTATGTTATCTAGCTCCCACATTTTTTTTTTCTATTTCTGTAACGTGTCTAATACATTTTTGCCAATTTTCACTTGTTACTTCAGATATTGCCTTATTGAAGAGATTTTTAACATCTGATAATTTAAAAGTCGTGTTATTTCTGGCAACATAACCTTTAACTTGAGCCCATATTAATTCTATCGGATTCATCTCACAATGGTAGGGTGGTAAACGAAGGATTTCAATTTCTCGTTTTTTGGCTATCTCCTCAATATTATATTTTTTATAATTTTGCTTATGTTTTTTAGCAATAGTTAACAATTCTGCCCTCAGCATTGTATTGTCAAAGGCTAAATTTTTAGAAGATAACCATTTTGCAATTTCATCCTTTTTCCATTTAGTGGTTGGTAAAGGTTCAAGTAATCTGGAGTCGTAACTTGCATTGTCCATTATAATAACCGATCCTTTTGGTATGAATTGAATCATCTGTTCAAAATATTCCTCAAACACGTCTCCATTCATTTCTTCGTGATAATCAACGGTTTTTTTTTTATTCAAATAAGAGTAAACCATTCTCAAGAAAACTGTTTGTACTGCCTATATGACAAATAATTAATCTTTTACCTTTTCCTATAGGTTCCTTAAAACCAGTAGTATATCCTTCTAGAAAAGCTTGATGGGATGATTTTATATTTTTGTCTTTCCAAACTCTTCCTACACAATGTCCTTCATTAACCCATGTTTCATCTAAATAATAAATGTTTTTATTTTGAGCTTTAACTTGTTGTATTCTTCTGAGGTACTGTCTTCTCCAACATACAATTTCTTCAGAATCAATTATCATTGAGTGTCTGCCCATTTTTTCAAATTTGAAGTTTAACTCATGTAACACTTTCCATAGTTTATCCCGGCTTATTGTGGGTAAATCAACATCATTCGTAATGGCTTGCAAAACTTTATCTAAAGTTGGTATTTGCTTGTTTATAAAAAATGAGTGAACAAGCTTACGAATAGCATTTTTTAAAAACTCGTCCACGTTGACTTTTAATAGTTTTGGTCTACCTGGTTTCGGCTTTGGTGAGGTTACTCCACCTGATTTTTCCTCCTTTAGAACTCTATATATTGTAGATTTTCCATATCCCATTGCCTTAGATGTTGTTTCAACTACACTGTCAATAGTGTTTGAGGGATTTTGATGTTTAACTACAGCACTCTTTTCATTGAGCGATAAATGGTCTAGTTTTAATTTTTTCACTGGCGTATACTCACAAACTGCTTCCATTTTTAGTCACTACTATTTGTCACGTTTATCGAAAATCAAATAACTGCATTTCTAGAAACTTAAGCACTATTTAAGTCAAAATATCTGTCATTAGAAGCGGTCGGCGGGCGTAATTTCGGCCGGTAATCCCTTGGCCTACCTGCATAAATCAAAGGGTACCATTTATGACAGGGGTAATTTCGGCCGAGGGGTTGATGTTTACGATGAGATTAAAATATTGGTAATTACGCTTAATAGTTTCTGTAAAATATTAGTTGTGTATTTATTTGGAAATACCTAATCCTGTGTACCTGTCGGAAATACCTTTAATTTACTTATCTCTTTATTCTAATAACTATGTTGTACCTACTTATGTTCCTCTTTTGTATTGTCTGTTGCCCAATAAGACCAGTGACACATATATGAGACTTTTTCTGTTGGTAAAATCTAAAATTTTTGAACTTTATAATATTGTTTTTGAACCGAAGGAGGTATTTGTGGATTTTGAAATCGCAATTCATAACGCATTAAAAGTTGTCTTTCCCAAAACCAAACTAAATGGTTGTAGATTCCACTTGCACCAGGCGTGGTATAGGAAAATACAATCATTAGGGTTAATCCAAATGTATAAAGATAAAAACTGCGAGGAAAGCAAATGGCTTACTCATACTTTTGGGCTAACTTATTTAGACCCCTCTGAAGTTGAAGATTGTTTCATATTTGATCTCATGTCATACAAACCGGACCATAAACTTATAGATAAATACGCAGACTATTTATTAGAAAACTACATAGCGCCAGAATCTCATTTTCCACCAAATATATGGGCATATGAAAACCCATCAATTAAAAGAACCACAAATGCCTGCGAATCATTCCATTCGCACTTTAATTCTAGTTTTTATTCAAGTCACCCTTCTATATTTATTTTTATAGAAAAATTAAAAGATTGTCAGATCGATGCATATTTAAAAATAAAAAATTTAAATATTCAAGCAAAAATTAAAGACAAACAAGTAAAAAACAAACTAAAATTTATCGAAAACATGGTAAATATGCTTCGATCTGACAATATTTCTAGAATTAATTTCGTTAAATCTGTATCACATCAAAACGTTTTTTAAAAATTTGTAGTTTACCTAAGTTATAGAAATAAGTTGATGTGATAATTTTATTGAAATAAAGAAATATTTTAATATAAAGCATTCTGTTATTTTATTTGATTTGCGGCCGAAAATACCTATGAGATAAGGAAGCAACTTAAAACCTCCGGCCGAATTTACCTACCGGCTTTTAGTACCTGCCCTTTTTCCGGCCGAAATTACATCCGCCCGAAGCGGTTGCCATTCTTGCCATTCGGAGGTCGTTAAATAACAATTATCCCTTTCTATTCTGGTTACGCCTATGACGCACGTTAATCCTCTTAGGCCTACTGTAGTAACAATGAAAGATCATAAAATAATGTAATAGTTCAAGAAATGTAATAAATTTTGTATTGAAATTAACAAAAACCATTTAGAATGCATTACAAATATTGAAGTTTTACCGCACGTACTGTACTATAGTTTTGCATACCGAATTAGTTTTTATTCTGGGAATTTACTCTCTCTTGATTTTCAAATAGACTATAGCTTACCTTATAAAGAAAATCTATTAAAATTACAATTGACTAAACAAAATTTCTATATCCAATGATCCAATAATTAACAAAATAATTTCAATAATTTATACGACTCCCAAAATTTCCAATCAAATCAAATAGAACTTTCTCAAATTATCAACGAAATAACCAAATTTAATAATTCACAACTTTGAAAAACTACTATAAAATTAACTAGATCTTTCTCAAATTATTAACGAAATAACCAAATTTAATAATTACACAACTTTAAAAAAAACTAACTAGTATAAAATTTAACCGACCTCTTCAACTCTTTTCCGCAAACTCGTCTGTATATGTTGTCTTATATTGGGTTCATGTATTTCTTTACCATGTTGCTTCTTTCCAAAATATTTGTTTCTGTTTTCAATATAATGTTCTTCTTCAAATTATTTATTAACGTCTCAAATTATTTATTTTGCTCACAATCTTCTAAATATGTTTTTATTTATGTCTACTATCTGTGTTAAAATAATCTCACGTACTATTTTCCCAGTCTTGCATCATTCCATAATATTTAATCACTGTTTTCCATATACTGTTTTAATTTTCAATTATATTTGCTCTATTCCTCGTATTGACTATGTTATTGTTAATTTTCAATCTCTGAATCGTCTCTAATATCATTTATTTCGTTATTTTCCTTCTTTTCGGGATAAAAAAACTTCCGTCACCAAATATCTCAAGTGAATAGTCTCCCGCTTCAACCACCTCTCTCCTCACTTCCTTCCTTCGTTTCCTTAAAGGCTTGTTCAGATAAATTTTAATTTTCATTTTAATCAATGTCATGTATTGTCAAACTCAGATTTTATTCGATGGAAATTAATAGATCAACTACCATCAATACAACCGCATTGAACATATCATTTTCCTTTCTAATCATAACAATTCTCAATTAAGACACTATAACTATTTCAAGAACTAGAAGACTAGTTCAACTCCCCTCAAATTTAAATTTTAAAAGGAAGCTTTCTAGTTACCTTCTGAAAATTTTAATTTTCAACTGTTAACTAATGATTAACCTTTACTTAATTTATAACTTTTCTACCCAAGAAATCAATTTCTGAGAATCTTATATTCAAATTTCTTATGTATCCTTATCTTCTAATTAATTTCCATCAATTACTTACATCTACTCCTATTCTAAATATTTACAAATTTGAGACAAAATCATAATATTTCTTCCATCTTATAGTTTTTGTTTATTCTTATTATACCATTTCATGTTATTAATTCGCTTTAGTTCTAATTCCAATTATTATTTAATTATTCATCACTTAGAATATTTATTCTTTTAACTGTTTCTTTCTTTTTCTAATAGAAATATTTACATCTTTTCCTTTACTTAATACCCCTTTTTAAGCTATCCTTTGCCTATCCTATCTTCCAATCTAAGAGAAAAATTTATTATTTCAATTATTTCATATCTTTTCATATCATATTTTCAACCCATATTCATGTCAATATAATTGCTTTTATAGTCTAACCTTTTTTCTTTGCTTTCTATCCCTATTTATATTCATTTTCATAATTCTTAATTATAATTCATCAACTTTATTTCATCAATATATTCATTACATTATACTTCATATTTCATATCTCCCTATCTCATAATAATTAATCATATTATATTCTATATAAATATTTACTTCCATTTTCATTTTTACTTTTCTCCATAATTCCTATAAAATTTTATTTGACATGAATATCTCATTTCTATATCTTGGTTTAAACTTTCTTTCCTTTCCATCCCTTTTACTGTTAATTCATTTGTTATATAACTTGTCCTTCCTAAATCCTTCTTGTTCTTGTTAATAAGTGTAAATTCTAATTTATCATCCCCTCTATCTAATAATTTCCCAAATTTTATTACATTATATTGAAATTTTTCTTCTATTGACCTTTGGTATAATTTATTTATCATTTAATGATTGTGTCTCCATTTGTTTGGTTTGTCATATATATATATATATATATATATATATATATATATATATATATATATATATATATATATATATATATATATATCTACCCTATATCTCCTTAATATACAAATTTTAAACTATACTCTACTTTTACTTAAGATTACTTATAATCAATTATTTATATATTTTCCTTTTTTTTTTTCAGACTACTACTCCTATGGATAACGACACACTCCTACAGTTACGGAATATGAAATATGAAAAACCTTACATCTACCTATTATCTAATCTTATTTATTTACATGTAAGTAACATAATATTATCTATTCCTCTTTTTGTTGTTAGATCTTTTTATTGAGAGTTAAACTTATAAATTGATTCGATGTTGAAAACACCCCTGACCATATTTGTTCCCGGGTATACTAATTTATAACTGTTTTGAGCATTGTCAGTTAATACCTCATAAGGTCCCTCGAATGGCAATTGCAATTTAATACATTGGTCTTCTGCTTTATTAGATGTTTTTAATGCTTTGATTATAACCAATTCTCCTTTGTTGAATTTTGTTCTCTTCTTTATCTTTTTGTTCTGGTTCCGAATATATTTCTCAGCATTCCTATTTATTCTGATATTGACCTTTTCCAGTGTCTCTTCTAGGGTAGTGTCCCTATTCCCAATCCAATTCCGTCTCGGTTGAATACCTTTCATTAAATAAGTAGGACTTTCACCTGTCACTCCATGTGGTAAATCGTTAATAAATTCCTCAATTTTATTCATATTTTCATCCCATCTAACATGTGTCTCTTGGCAAAGTATTCTTAAATATTTTAAAATTTCCTTTATGTATCTCTCTGCCGGATTGGAGCTAGGTCTTCTAATACTAATAAATTGTAATTCTGTTCCTTGTCACAATATTGTTTTAATTTTTTGCTTTCAAAATATGTAGCATGGTCGAGTATAATTCTTTCAGGTCTTCCTACTTCTTCAATATATCTTTCTAAACATTCAATGACTACTTTTGCTGTTGATCTTTTACATGGGAAAGTTTTAATAAATTTGGTATATACATCTACTATAACTAATAAATTTTTATTGCCAGTTTCACTTCTAATTAAATTCCCTATAAAATCCATTGCCACAATCTGTAAAGGTTTATTTGTTATTATTGATTTTGCTGTCATGCTATTATGGTCATTTTTTTCTTTGGCCAGTTGACATACTTGACAATATTTGCAAATTTCTTTTACTACACTTAAATCCTTCTTTGCTACATAATTCTCTCTAAACAAAGTCCATAATTTTCTCGTTCCTATGTGTCCATTCTCTTCATGTAAATAACTAATAATTTCTTTTGCAAACTCCTTACTTATCACAAATACTTCTCTATCCTCCAATTTCTTATACCATATCTCATCAATTTTATATGCACCTTCAACTTTCTTATCTTCTTAATGACTCTGATCGTCTTTAGCCCTTTCCAATGTAAATATTCCCTCTGTTTGGTATAGTTGATTTATTCCAATTTGAAATTTTGTTTGATCATTCCCTACTTTATTTGCTCGACTTAAAGCATCTGCTACAACATTCAATTTTCCTGGTATATATCTAATTTCAAATTCATATTCTTGTAGCAATAATATCCATCTGTGGACACGATTATTAGCATAACGGTTTTTTAACATCGCTGTTAGTGCTGAATGGTCGGTTTCTAAAATAAACTTAGCTCCTAGCAGATAAAATCTTAATTTACTAATGCAGAATACAACACTTGCCATCTCCAATTCTGTTATGGAGTATTTCCTTTCTGCTGGTTTGGTTACTCGAGAAGCAAAACTAATGGGAACTTCCCCTCCTTCTTGCATTTGAACTAACACACCTGCTAATCTTTCAACTGAAGCATCCGTTCTTAATATAAAAGGTTTTTCGTTTTGTGGATGAAAAACTTTTAGACTGTCTAGGAAAATTTTCTTTAGTTCCTTAAATGCTTTTTCTCTTCTCTCATCCCATTTCCACCAAGTATCCTTTTTTAATAGTTCTATGAGAGGAATTTCTCTTCTACTGAGATCTGGTATCAATCTCTTGAAATAATTGATGATCCCTAAAAACCCTCTCAAAGTTCTCAAATTATTGGGTGTTTAATACTCCAGAATTGCTTTTATTCTTTCAGGATTCATTGTACTACCAGTATCACTTAAAACATATCCTAAATAATCTACTTCTCTTTTATAAAATTGACATTTTTCCAAATTTAATTCAAGTCCTGCGTTTTCTAACTCGTTTAATATTATTTCCAAATGTTTTTGATGTTTCTCTTCTGTTTCAGAAAAAATGAAGATGTCATCTATGTAATGGAGAGTGAAATCTTCATAAGGATTCAATATCATATGCAGAGTTCGTACCAAAGCAGCACAAGAGCTTTGTAGTCCGAATGGTACCACACAAAATTGGTATACCACTCCATCTACCATGAATGCAGTGTATTCTCTACTACGATGATCCAATGGAATTAACCAAAAACTATGCTTTAAGTCTAATTTCGAAAATATATTAGCCTTTGTAAATCTTCCAAATATACCTGCAATATTTAAAGGACTTTCGTATTGTTTTTTAGTAAATGTATTTATATTCCTAGCATCCAAACATAGTCTAATATCTCCAGATCTCTTCTTTACACAGGTTATAGCACTTATGTACTGAGAATTAGATCGTTCGATTATGCCATCTTGTAACATTTTATTTATTTCTTGGTATACTTCTTGTTTTAATTTATACGGTATGGGGTAAGTTTTGATCTTAAAATTTTTAATTTCTGGTAACTTCTATTTTATGTACATATCTGGTTGCAACACATACTTCTTCATTAAATAGCTTTTCATGTGAATCTAACAGTTCATATACCCTTTGCTTATATTTCTCCAAACATAATTTATCCCTCATATTTAGTTTATCTTCTACTATGTGGTTTAATTGTCCAATTGCACATTCGTCCTTCCTTATATCTGTTTGATATTTAGTCATAAATGGTATTTTATGATCGTTATATATTATATTTTGCATTTTATAATCAATAATAATTTTATGTTTATTAAGTTCATCAGTACCCATGATTATTTCATATTTTAAATTTTTTACAATTAATAGTTGTACTGATAAAACTTCTCCATTTAATTCTAAATTGGTCATTATAGTTTTTGTCGCTTCATACAGTTTTCTTTCATTTGCCCCTACTAATGATATTTTATGCGTATTTATCCCCATAATATTGCCCTGATTTAAATTATCAACTATATTTTGATTTATGATGGAAACTTCAGACCCCGTACTAACAAAATTCTACATTTAATGTTTTGCATATTCCCCTCTATAAATATTAATTTAGTTAATTCTTGATTTGTTTGATCTTCTTCTAGTATGAATTCTCTAGGGTGTTGATACTTAGAAGAATAGACAATATTATGCACGTAAGAGCAACTTACTCGAAATTTGGGTCAGAACTCTGGCCCTAATCACTATCCCTTCTTACCTCTTCCTGGTGCTGTATTAAATTTACTTGTCTTCTTTCTTCTTCTTCTGTATTGTTGCCAATTCCGATTTCCATTTCCATTATCGTTTCGTCTTCCAAAATTTCTATAATTTCCCCCAATTTTTGTATGGCTTATTTCCATTATTTCTATTACCATTATTGTTATTCTGATATCCATTCCTGTAATTTCCATTTCTATAGTTGTCATTTCTAGGATTTCTATCATCCCGTCCTTGTCCTCTTCTCTCATAGTTTCGATTTCCATTGTTTCCATAATCATTTCTTCTTTCATTATCTCTTCGATAATGTCAGTTTCCATTCTCATTTGATCTATTATCTCGCATGTCAATATTGTTGGTATAACTTCTTTCCACACGTTGTAAGTAGCTTGATAAATTGTCCATTGATTTTATATTGTGTAGCGCTATTATTTCCGCTACTTCAGAGTTAAAATGTCTGCCAACATACAATACTAACTCTTCCTCCTTCATTCCAGGCTCAAGGTATTGGGCTATGTTGTATAACTGCATAGCATAGTTGTTTAGATTTTTGCTCTTTTTATAATTGAACTTGCCAAAATATAGCCGTTCCCTAAATGTCGCTTGTTGCAATTCTCCCCAAAAATAAGCTAAGAATTGTTGTTCAAAATCGCCCAAACTCTGGATCTGTTCTTCTTTGTTACATAACCATAACAAAGCATGACCCTGTAATATACTCCTTATAATGAGTTTTATTTCCATAATATCCCTTAGTCCTTTTATTTTACTGCGAATTATTTTCAAAAATACCTTGGGATGAATATTATTTATGTTCCCATCAAATTTTACCCCGATTTCAAAATTGCTATGGAAATTTCCCGGACATACATTAACTCCTCCACTTCTTCTCAGATTCTCTTCCATTTCCTCTACCATGTTCCTTAACTTCCTATTCATTTCTTCTAATTCTTGACTAACTTGTCTATTTATATCTTCACTGATTGCTATACTTCTCCCCGTTCTTTCTTCTATACAACCATCTAAATCCTTGAATTTTCTATTGACATTTTCTTTTATTTGTTCTACTTCCTTCGTTAAATGATTCGCCTGTTTTGATACTTCCACTTTGATATTTTCTGGTAAATTTTCTTCTATGTCTCTTCTGAATTCCAGTACTTCTTCTACTATCATCTTTTCTATGTTCTCTCTAATTTTCACACCATTTTCTTGTATTTCTTGTCTCAAATTTTTATTTTTATTCTCCATATCTTCTTTTACCTTGTTAATGTTCTTCTTAAATTCTTCCTGGTTCTCCTTGAGTTCCTTTATCTCCTTACAATTTTCCAATTTGACCTCATCTATTTTCTTTTCCAATCGGTGCATGTTTCCATGGATGTTATGGATGTCTCCCCTAATTTCTTCTCTTATTGTGTCCATTTTTCCATCCATTTTGTTCATATCTCCCCTCATATTTTCCATATTTCCACTTATCTTCTCCTCCATTTTGTTCATATCTCCTCTCAACTCTTTCTTCATTTGGATCAAAAATCGCATCATTTTATCATCACTATTTATACTTGTTCTTTGCGTTTCCTGTCTCTCTTCTATCCTATCCTCTTGTTCTACATCTTCTTCATCTTCTGTCGTACTTTCCTCAGATGCATGTTCTTCAGCTTGCTGACCTTGGATCAGATATTGGACCTGAAAATCTCCCATACCATGGCTCCTCTCTTCTCTCTCCTCTTCTGATCCGCTATCATTTCCGACCTGTTTCCCGTCTCTCAATACCATTTTCTCGTCCATAGTTTCTTTGTTTAATTTTATTTTGTTAATAATGTATTAATATTGTATCAGGCCCCACGTTTCGGGCGTCAAATTAAACTAGGTTTTTAATTAATTATTTTAATTTGTGTTTTATATTTATGTTTTGTTATATAGTCGTTATATAATAGTCGTTTGTTTTATCTATATATATATATATATATATATATATAAACACGACTTACCTTCGGCTAGCTCATAAAATATCTTTTGTTAATGTAATTTAAAATTTGAATATAAGTCGGAAGCTTGATGACTCCTCCCTTTGAGTTCTTGGCGCACACTGTATGAATATAATTTGATTTGTATATATTTTTTTTAATGTACTTCTGAAATGGTGGTTCAGAATAATTTCATATAGAAAGACGGAAATATGTTAATTTTAATAACTTTATTGAGGACATGAAAAGAATAAAAACACCAACACTTCACTGAAAATTGATTTAATAAATTGTAATTGAGAAAAACTTTGTATTCTTTTGAACATTTAAAATTATTTGATAACCCCTACATCCTATGCAATTCTGAATACATATTAATTCACTCTATTGCGCTTGCGCATAAGTTCAACGCATGCGCTTATATACCTTACTACAACAAGAAGACGCTATTCACCGTCCATGCAGTGTATGAACGGTTTACGCTCTCCCAGCGTGTATACAGTTATGAAAAGTTTTAATACGTTATATCAATTTAAACAAAGCAATTACATATATATGAACCTTTTAAATAATGTGTGTGAAGTGTAAAGAAGATAGTATTAGACAGAACAGTTATGCATGCATTAAAAGATAATAAAATGGAAATTATGTGAAATTTTATGGAACATGTGAACATTGAAAACGGATTAAATTTTAACAAGTAAGTACAATCATTTTCTTATAAACTATATTGCATGGATCTCCCTGGAGATAAATTATTATGCATTGAAATAGATTGTTTTTAGGCCTTTTATTAAAAAATCATTATTAGAACGTTCTGGATATTAAAGTTAGTTCACTGTTCATGTTTAAGTGGAATTCCAAATGTTTTAATTAAAATACACAGACCTTAGTTCATAATCCTTGGATGCTACTTGCGTCTCTAATTTTCTTGACGATCTCTAAGTAAGAGATGCTCCTTCAGAACAGCTTTTTCTTTTCACAGGATCTCCAAAACGTATCAAAGTATTTCTATTATCTTTTTGAGGAATATTATTAACTTTTTTAATTAAAATTTTACAAATTTTATCACAGGAGATTTATAACGATGCTAGCTTCTCCATCTCACCAAATCGACTCTTTTGTTTTTCAAAATCAACAAACTTTATTCTTCCTAAATTCAAAGCTTGCTTATCTTTGTTTTAATAATACAAATTGTCACTTCCTATGTCTTTTAGTTGAAAAATGTAATTGTTTTATTTTTAAGTCCTGGAGGATTAACACACTTATGCACAAATGTTCACTTTGTATTCAGGATTTTATATAAAGTCTTTTTTCTAGAATACATTAACAATTTTCATCATTATCCCGTTTTTACGGTTTTCTCATTTATATTTATTTTTACCTAGATTATTTTTTCATATCTATGTAATTGATTATTTTTAAATTCTTGAATTTTTACCGTTTTCGTCTTACATAAATTATTTATTATTTTCGATTTTTTTGTTATTGTTCAATATAAAATAAATAACCAATAAATTTAAGTTGGTAATAAAATTACTAGATTTCATTACTTCCTGTTTATAATACATTGCTTTTAAATATGTTTGGGCTGTGTTCCATTTATCATTTCTCATGAAGCTTTCAACCCTTTCTTTAAATTGTTAACTTTTGTTATAAACTCCTGCAAATATTGATAAGCAATTATTGAAATAGATATTATTTGATGTTATTTCAGGTATCAAGTTTAAATGGAATTTTATTTCTGCTGAAATTCATATGGCTGTGTTCAGATCAATGTGGAACTTATTGACATTGGTGTAAATCTGGAATTAATTGTGCAGATAACTTTTGATACTTATTTAAATAATGTTGTGTTTAGAATTTCTATTCATAGTCCTTTTATTAATCAATCATATTGATATCTGATATTATATTTATGCATATTTCATTCTTTCTATTGATTTCATATCTGAATTGTCAGTAACTTTCATAAGGTGGTTGTGTCTACTGCTACACCTTCCTGAATAATAGATACATTTTTAATGTTTATTTATTTATAACTATTTCAAGAACTAGAAGACTAGTTCAATATATATATATATATATATATATATATATATATATATTAAACTGGATAGAACGGGGAGAGAGAGAATGATTTAACGTTATTATTAGTTTAGTTTATATTTAGTTTTGATTTGCCCGGTATATTGTAAAATTTAAAATTTTATTATTAAGATGATTACACTTTGAATATGAGAAATTCTTTAACCTCAGAGTAGGGTTCAGATATAGAAAAACAAAAAAATTCAATTTTTAATGTGAGCTACTAAATTTGATTAGATATCTCTATCTTCATAAAAATTTTGTCAATCAAAAATGTACTTGCTTTATTTAATAATACCAAATAAATTCCAAAGACGGTCCTGCGTCCAATGCTGAACCTCTCCACGATTCATAGATGACAGTTCAAACTACCAATGGTTTAAACTAGATGGAGCCATCACCACAAAGAAATGAAATATATCAAAAATCAATTTTACAATGTTCTTCAAAATAGAAAAACGTTATTTAATGTTATGAAAAGACAAATACATTGTTCTTTTACAGGACACAAATTAATAAAAAACCTATTATCTATTATGATCACTCATTCGATCAAAATCATGTACTCAGATGAATAATTACTTCTATATACAATTCCAAAATAGGCAACATTTAATACAAATCTTATAATACGAAATCCATTATATAAACGTCTATGATTTAAAAATGGCGAAAGACAAAGGTTGCAAATGTTTGCTTAATACCAAAGTTCAATTCTTTGCACTAAATCGGTAAGTTTATTTAACTTTCTTTACGTATAATGAAAATAGTTTAAATACCTTATTCTTGTATAGTAATTCACGTCAATTATTAGTTTTCTTTACTTTATTTCAGGTTACCTTCTGGAAACTACCACATCACTGGTCCAGCTTGCACAAAATCAGGAATCAATGCTATATTTCGTCCACATCAATACGTATCAGTCAAATCACATAATCCAAAGCTTTCTAAAAGGTATGGTGGATATATCAATCCCACCATACAAAATATTAATCAAATATCATCTATAAATTATACGGTTAGTATTCAAACATAATTACCAAATTCTTTCTTAGTTTGTACATCTGCTTGTTTTAATATATATATATATATATATATATATATATATATATATGTATATATATATATATATAATTTACTATATCACAAGTACAATGTATTTCCTTCCTTGAATTTTGATACCAAAAACGTTGTTTTCCGAAAAGTTTAATTAATTTAAAGTAATTTTGCTTCTTCCAAAAATTTCTACCACCCCAAAAAGAAAGTACCTAGTGAATAGCATGTATAATCAACAAACTTTTCTCATTCAATTTTTTATTATTAACAAACTACTTATCGCTGATAAAAGTATGTTGAATAGATTCCACCAATCAGATTTGGTTATCAAAACTTTTCTTGATAGATTTCATCTCAAATAGTGAATTGTCCATCCATCATTTGAAAACACTTTGTTTTAAGTTTCTTTAATGATTTTAACTCATATTTTATCTCTTAAATTATATTTCATTCAATTTACAAAATGACATTTCCAACTTTATAAAATATGTATTCATAATGTCAAACCGTTCAATAAACGTCACATTCCATAGAATTAATGTTTTCATTTTTCTTTTTATATAGTCTTGTTTTTTTTTAAATATTTATAAAATCTTATTTACACATCCTTCAATCCCTAATATTCATTTTAAAAAGAATCACACTATTTATTTACTTTGACATTAAAAACAAAGGATTATCATTTCCATTTGTATATGTAATAACGTTCTAAAATTCTGTCTTGTAGGTTTATAGAAATTTTGTTATTTCATTTCACATATGTTTTAAATCTTATTTTAAATCTTCTTTATAATTATACAATTAGATGCTTTCTCTATTGAATAGTACATGGTACAGATTATCTCCTTTGTAGATAATCTTTTTAAAAAAATCAAATTTCAAAAATTTTAATTTCTTGAAATAGGTAGTCTTTTATTTTATGTTCAGTATACAGGGTGTTGTTTTACTCTATGTTAATATATATATATATATATATATTATATATGATTACTACTTTATTTTATATAATTCCCCACGTTGGGGAGCAAGTTATTTATGTTATTTATGTGTGTGAATTTATAATGTATTGATATTTTGTTACAATTAAAAAACCTTACACTCTTGGGCTTGCTAACTTATATATATTTTACCTGTAATTCCTCCTATTTATTATGCTATTTAGTAGCATGTAGTTTATTCGATTCCTAAACTTTTATTACCTCGGCTGCTCTTATTCATCCACTACTCTTTAACTCAGTAGGGTTCTGGGCATATCATAATAAAATCAACCTTACTTATCAATGGACTTATTTATGTTACTTATTAAAAGATAGAAAAAAAATTTAAAACATTGAAAACATTACTCATATGTAAAATATTATTGACGCTTTATCTTACTGTTGGATTCATATACCTCTTATGTGTAAAAATAAATGATTATCCTTTATTATTTCTTAAAATTCTTATATTATAAATAAAATAATGGTTTTTCTATATATATCCAAATTTCCACATTAAACAAACTTTCTGTATATTATAAAAAAAAAAACTATTCATTCTCTTTTGAGAAGACTTTTTCAGACTCATTTGCATAACTTGGGTGAACCGTTTGTAAAAGTTAGATTTCTTAGAAAAATTATACGACTACCTGCGTTTTAAAATTGTTCAACTATTGTAAACTTTTTTCTGCTTGTTTTCTAAATAGGATTATTTGAAATATTTTAAAATACTATTTTAGTTTTATTCGGTACGTGAAATTGAAAGCATATTTGAAATATGTATCTACTCAAATTTGATCTTTTAAAAACATTGTTTAACGTATTATAACAATTGTGTAGGTAATAAAAAAGAAACTGAAATTAGTTGTGGTTTGTTGTTTAGTGGAAAGTTTTATATATATGATTGGAGAAAATTCAACATGACAGAAATTATACATCTATCTACAAATTTTATAATGGTAAGTTTTTATTATTACGTTTCCTGATATATTATGATCATTTTAAAGAAAAAAACTTTTACTACCAGGTATTTATGATTTTAAATTTCACTTTATTATTTGGTACCAAATATTTAATTAAAAACACACCACAGACCTTGTTCTTTTTGCTGAAATGATGCCTTCAGTTGGATTCATCCATGACGTTTTTCCGCCTTAGGTGGTAATCTTGCTCCGTGTAATTATCTGATGATAATCATTATTCTGCTTTATGTAGTTTCAAAGAAATTCGTCCTTACACTTGATTTTAATTATTAGTTAATTTTTTATAGTTTAATTTATACCTATTTACACTTATTACTGATATTTTTATTACAAAGAAACTGGATAACTTTACACTGCTTCTCGCTTATCCAACAACTGACGCCTAACTAACTTATACCGCGGTCTTTTTAATCTGCCAAACCCTTTCTATTGTTTATAACCGGAGGCTGGCAATGTTCTAGAAAATTCTTTGATTATAGTTCACTTGTCACTTTGTTTATTATTGTTTTTATTGTTTTCTGACTTAAACTTATTGTAAACTATTGTTTTTTATTCATTATACACTTATTGTCCTTGATTAATTCACTAACATCTTATTATTATTGTCTTTTTTTATGTTATTGTTTATTTGAGATGTTCCGATTGGTCAATGCAATTATATTATTTTTGTATTTCCTAGAACCTAAATATTTACACAATGTATATGGATATAATTCATATCTTATTATGTTTGATATTATTACATTTATACATATAAATTAAGTCGGTAATCATTTATTTTTATTCTTGTATTTCATATTCAAATACATTTTATGTTGGTATACTTGTCTCAACTGTTATATTTCGTATAGGTCTTTGACATTTCCTGTAATTACAGTTTCCTACTTATTATTATATTTCCTATATACTTTTATGATTAAATATTAACTAACATATCTTATTTATATATTTTACTAATTCTAAATGTCATTTATTGTTCAATGATTGTAGCATTGTTGATTTTATTATTCCATCCTATTTATTCTTTGAATATAAACAGATGCTCTGGGTGTCTAAAATTCCGTGCAGCGTTACGTTATTTTATTGATCTGCGTTTACTTGTTAGATTCTGTCTAAGGTTGCTTTTTTTTAAATACAGAATTATTTTAAAACTGTTTTACTACTAATTGTTTATGACTTCTTTAATTTACTTTTCTTCATGATTATGCCCATTGATTGTACTTGATTATATTTTTATATGGATATTTTATTAATTTTGATACTTTATTTTAGAAATTATTTTTTGATTGATAAATATTATTTCTTTATGCTTTATCGGGATTCTATGAATGTTATGTGCTCGTTCTATCTACAACAATATATATTAATATATATTTATTTATATTCTAATTTTGTTGCGTTATATTTGTTTTTCTAATTGTTATTATTTATGATTAATTTTTAATTCTCAGAATAACCTTCTATCTAAGATACAATTAATTAGTTATCAAATCTTAATTAAATAGTATCGCTTAATTGTTAGGATGCCAATTTAATTCATTTATTATTAATGTTTCTAATTTTTCTTTTAGCTAAATGCTTTGCTCAATGAAATTTATTAATTCTTTCTTACCTTAATTTTCTTTAAATTCCTCTTCTTCTAATATTTATGAAACCTAAACTTATCTTAGGGGAACGGAAATTAGATATGTTAGAAATTAAACAAATTTTTTTAACTAATATCATTTATGTAAATTCATATTCTAAATGGTTACAAAATATAAATGTGATGCCTATGAAATTATTTGCATAACTTTAATATTGTTTCTTAAAAGCTTTTAGAGAGCACCTGCATGGTACAAAAAAACCTTTTTTTGTATCATAACACAAATTTATGTGGAAAAGAATTATATTTAAGCGTTCAAAACAGTATGTTTTAAATCGTTTCTCGTGGTACATCGGTTTAAATTGTTAAAATATTTAGCAAGTGAAATTTGATATTTGTATAATATAAGTGTGTGAATAATGAATTTTGTGACTTAAAAACCATAATTTCTTATGAACTATTACATGCAATCTACATTTGTCAACCAAATATCAGGTAAGTTATGTAATCTTATAACATTCTCATATAATATTACTTTGCTTTGCGAATGCCCAGCGCTTTTCTGCAAGAGGCTTAAGTTCCTGGAAGGGGCCTTTTTAACGCCCTCCGACATCAGGAACTTAGCTCCCAGGAAACTCATAAACTTCACAAGAAGTCTCGGTATCCCGGGCCTCGAATAGATCAAGGGTCACGCACAAAAGAACTTATAGGTCGAAGTGCTTGTGAGGCTGTACAGCCTGTACGACCCCCCTACAATCTACAATCTACATATAATATTACACATATTTAGTTATTCTTAATGTTACATTCAAATCCTTATTTAATTTCGGCCTTTTAAAATTTTTAATTAAGTTTGCAATGATCACTCTTTTAATTCAGTACTGTATATTATTTTGATGAAAATAAATTTAAATATCACCAACCTGTTTGTACTTTCGCTTCACAAAATGTCCGAACTTTTGATGCTGCATTTATTTCCTGATGCTTATTTATTTCTTTGGAAACTGGATACAACTATTCATATTCTGGGAATATGATTCCCACTTTATTTTAATTGTGCACAAAATGATTTTTATGATAAATATATTACTATGATATTTCACTTCTTTTTATAAAAATTCATTAACTCATTCAAAAAAAAACATCTCATCACTTGGCTTCCCTTACAACCACTACCTTCTGTCTTCCTCCTCTTCTTCAACCCTTTGTTGATAACCGGAAGTTTTACACACTCTAGAATGTTCCATTCATCCTATTGTCTGATTGGTCAGCTCTAATTTCGATTTATCGCAATTCTACAATAGAAATATTCAAAAACATATGTATACAATTTATTTCCTTTTGGTTTTTCATTCACCACATATTTAAACATAATATTTCAATAGGTTTCCTTTTTTATAAAATTCCATCCTCATCATTTGTCAATAATCATAGTAATTATCAGTTGATAATTCTTTCACATGTCTTAACTCCTTTTTTTATCGACATAGCATACAAATTATAGATTTCGTTAAATGTCGCTAACAAATGAATCTTTTTAGTGTCTAATGTCTCGCTTCCGTCAAATTAATTAGTTGAGCTTGGTTTCTTTTAAGATTCTGACTTATGTTACTTATAACGTAAAATTATCTTCTTGATAATTTGTAATGATTTTTGGATCTAGCTTATTTATTTATCTTTGATTATTACTATAATGAAATTTAATTTGATATCTTGATTAATAGTTATAATTGATAAAGTTTAGAGAAATATTATTGACAAATGATTATTTATTTTGTATTAAGTAATCAATAGAAATTTGTACATACTCGTTTATTCTACATACGCTATAATATAAGTTTTATAATTCTTTTCCATATATAATATTTTCCATTATTTCTAAATTTAAATTGAGTGATCTTATCAAATTTTGTTTTAATTTTTCTTTCAAACTAGAAACTATTTTATGAAAATATTTAGATGTCACGTTTCAAATTGCATAAGATTTTATTAAACTAAATATCTTTATCTGAAACATTTTCAATTGACGTTCTTAAACAACAATTTTAGATCTTTCTTAATTATTAAGTAATCAACTTATTATTTCAAAGAAATTTTGCTACTAGACTTATACCTTGATATAATGCTAATCAAATTGAATTTATATCATATTTGGTATTATATTTTGACCTACTACTTGAAATTCTCATTTTTGTTGACTGAATGTTCTAAAGAAACTAAATTTGTTGTCATATGTTATTGTTATGATTGTTTTATCTTATGATATTTTTAACCTTTAATATCTATGATCTTTATATATTATTTCTTATTGAATATATCATCTCAATATATATATATATATATATATTAAACTGAAAATTATCTATCAAGATAAATTAAAACAGAGATATCACTAAGTTAATGTGAATCTTAGTAATAGATGACAATAAATCCAATAAATTGCATAATAGTCCATAAGACAACAATTTAAATATGAGTATAAATATGTGAAGAAACACTTACAAACAAGATACAACTAATATTGCATATAAAAAAATTGCTATTTAAGTTTGCAATTATTTTTTCTTCAAATTATATTTCATGACAGAAAACACAGACGTAACAAATAAATTACGTAAACATTAATTTGGTACATAACAATGATTATCACGGTATAATATTACATGAATTTCAAAATAAAATTCCATAATTGTAATTTTATATATTATAGACTCTTTTCAGAAACCCTGTATGTTATGTAAATTATTGATTATTTTGGTATAAACTTCAAGGTCAAAATGTCATCGTAAAATGACGTTCGGTTAATAGTTCGAACGGTGTAATTTCGGAGTGACATTAGGAATGCATAAGAACAAAGTGAACTTATCTACAATAACATAGAAAACAGATATTTGGATTTGAAAACAATGATGTTTATTTATAAACAATTGAAAAATAAAACAAAAATTAAAAACAACTAAAAGTTGTTGATTGAGAGCTTGAGGGGACGCGGTGTAGATTCAATAATGTGAGGACGCATTAAAATTACTCTCCTCTAAATTTTTATAAATCTCAAACATTTTGATATATTTTAAGTTTAAAGAATTAATCATAGTATTTAAAAACAATGATGCTATAAAATAACAGAAACTTTCTATCGAATACATAATAAAAAGTGATAAAATTAGTGAAACGCCGAGAATTGGTAAGATGAACAATTTACCTTTATTAATCTGCTTTTCGTTTGCTCATTCACGTATCTTCTGTGAATAAATTGTTGCTCCTGGCGAAATAAATCACGTCACATCATTTTAATATCAAGATTTCGCATATATGATCATAGGCGATCGTATTTCTTCCAAATGTTTCATCCCAGAGACAAGAAGATGCCAAGCATAGACTTTTCTTTTCGTGTGTAACATATTTGTCCTATAAAACATCGTTCATAATTTTCATTTGTTAGGTTATATTGTGTAAAAATTTATTCGTTGGTAAAATTATTAGATATAGATATTCAATCTCCACTAGATCGGGATAGAACATTGAACTTACATTAAAGGAAATAATAAAGGAAATAATACTCACCAAATCATTACGATAAATCATCAGTTTGCCTCACAAACACACTTGGTTTTCATTCTTTATTTAATAACTGAATTATCATTACCATAGAATAACTCAACGTCACGTCAACATTAACAAATTATTAGAGTAGAGATTGAATGGTTTGTGGAAGCTTTCAAAAACATATAGAGATAAGTTATAGGAAGCGAAATTTATTTGATATGTTTCATGTTTAATAGTATTCATAAAAAATAAAAAAAAACGTACTTACGCAAAGGTTTAATTAATATGATTATACAATTATGATTCAGAAAATGTTCATTATTCAAACAACTATTCACAATTAAAATCTATTTATCTATGTTTTTCCTTTCTTTTCTTTGATATCTTACCTTTCAGTTTCTTGTTACTACCGATCGCCAAGTGCCGAATCTCATCCCTGAGGTATAGTATCATAAAGTTACATAACTCATAATTTTGTTACTAAATAAAATTTTGAATTGGAAATTAGCGGTTAGCTAAACCAATTCTGGCGCCCACAATCATTAAAAAAAAATATATATTTAAAGTCAAATCAATTATAAATAAATACTCATAAATATAAGATCCATAATAAAGTAGCATCCCAATATAGGATCATTAATAAATAAGTAAATGTTATTACTCCAATATTTAAATACATGATAAAAATGGCAAGCCCAACGCATGGCGATTGTTGAACAATTGAAATAACGCTAGTAACAGGAACAGGTTATTATTTTTGAGATATCTGAGGGAATTTTTTTTTAAAAACAATGACAGACAAAACAATAAACGTTGACGAACTGACGGTAGAAGACTTAAAAGAACTTTTAAAAACTAGGAACATGGACGTGAAAGGAAATAAGCAGACACTGAAAGAACGTTTGACAGCGACCCTTCAAGCTGAAGAAGCAGCAGGATTGGAAGAAGGAGATGGCATAGTGAAAGAAGTTCACCACTACGTAAAACCGACACCAAATGAAAATCAACAACTACTAGACATGATGAAAATAATGATGGCAGATATCAAAAGCGCAAAGGAAGACATCAAAAGGACCAAAGAAGAAATAAAAGAGGACATTAAAAAAACACAGGAAAGCACAAAAGATGAAATAAAAAGTACAAAGGAAGAAATCAATAAAAAACTGGATCAACAAGAAGAAAAATTTGCAGGACATATGGTGGAAATGAAAAAACAGTTTGAAGATCATAAGAAAGAACAAGAAGAGAAAATGGATAAGTTATATGGACATCTAATACAAGAAGGCAATATTAGGAAACAAGAAATTGAAGAGATGGGAAATAAACTGCGAGAAGAAGGAAAGGAACAGATAGGCAGAGTGGAGAAAAATATAATGAAAACCCACGCCAGAATAAACGATGTTGAACAAGGCATTCAATTAAATTTGTCGATTGCGGAGGAGATGAACCTAAAAACGCGAAAAGAACTTATATGGGAAATGGATTCAAAACTAAAACAAATCAAGGAAGATGGAAACTTACGAGACTTTACAAAATTGGAAAAGGAAATCAAAGAAGATGATGGAGTTAGAAAAAGAATTTGGAAATATAAAAAACAAAACGAATACAAACAGTAGCACTCAAGGGGTAAATTATATCTACAATCATGGGGAAAGTAACCTCAGATTTGACGGGGATACCAGGAAAATGCATCCGAAAATTTTCCTGAGATATCTTAAAAATAAAGTAAAAGGTATCAGAGAGATAGAGGATCTTAAGGAAATAATAAGATCTCATCTACATGGTCAGACATTACTTTGGTTCACATGTAATGATGTGAACATTAATAACTTCACTGATTTTGAAAATAATTTCCTAAAACAATATTGGGGGGAAACTGAACAAAATTGTGTTAGGGAAAAGTTGTACTTTGGTAAGTTCGATACCAGAAGGAACAGCAATATGAGTAGTTATGCTCTATCATTATATTCACAGGCACAGTATTTAGAGCCAACTATTTCCGAGCAAGAAATAATAATATTCTTGTCTCGACACTTTAACGATAACGTAACGCAAGGCATAGCCATACAAAACATAACAAATTTCCAATCATTATTAGATTACCTAAATAGAGTACAGAGAACAGTTCATCATAACAATAATAGACGTGACAACGACGACTATAGAAATAACAATTACAGACATAATAATTATAACAATCAATATCATGACACAAACAATACTAACAACAACAGGAGATTTGACAGAAATAATGATAGGACAAATAACAACAATAACAGGTACACCAATTATCCAGATAGGAGACAACAACAAAACAATTATAATAGGAGAGAGAGAAGAAACTCTGATGGAGATATGAGAAGGACGAACAACATAAGACGTGACACAAGAACTGACAGAACGAACAGTTTAGAAAGGAATACAACTAATAGTGACACAAACTTTAATCAAACTAATTTAAGTAACAATAATCATAGTAATAATAATGTTGTAGTTCCCGTGTCATCCTCTGGTGCGGAACAACAGTTTTTCCACTAGAGGGTGAATATGGTAGGTTGAGTTGGTGCAGCTATGTTCACCCACGCGAATTTCTAAAGGTACAGGACCAGCTAGAACAAAACAATGAAACTTTAATTTATATATATGGAACGATAGAAGGCATTAGTATAAAAATATTGATCGATACCGGGTCAGAGATATCATTAATAAATAACAAATTCGTAAATCAATTAAATACATCAAAGAAAAATTTCGTCAAGGTACCAAAAGTAAGCTTAATAGGAATAAATCAAAAGAAATTAACTATTTCAAGTACTTCGATAACCGTCGCATTAAAATTCAAGGAATGGGAATCTATGGTACAACTGCTAGTAGTGGAAGATATGGAATGTGAACTATTGCTAGGATCGGATATTTTGTATGAAAACAAAGCAATTATTAATTATGAAGGAATGTACATAATCTTTAATAAAGAAAAAGTGGATTTTAGTTATGAAGAGAAAAATAATAATTCAAAAAGGGATGAAGAGTTAATAGAAGAAGTAGATAAATGTATTAATTATAATAAGAAAATCGAAGATGATATGGAACAGAGATATGATTATAGGCAGGAAGGAAAAATGAATGGAGATATGATGTTGGATGGCAATGGAGAAATAAATTTGAATAATAATAATATGCCGGAATGGAATTTGGATATAGATGGAAAAATAGAGTGGAAAAATGAAGTAATGGAGATGTTGAGAGAACATGGAAGTTTGATTAATGAAGAATCTCGAATTGCAAGAAATTATGTACACAAGATTGAAATGAAAAAGGATCAACAATTTCAACAAAGAAGCTATCCGATACCCTACAAATATCAAGAAGATGTGAAGAAATCTATAAATAAATTATTAGAAGATAAAATAATAGAACATAGTACCACCCCGTATATCAATCCAGTAGTAATAGTGAAGAAGAAAGACGGAGATATAAGAATATGCCTTGATGCACGAAATTTAAATAAATGTACAATGCCCGAGTATGAATCACCTTTAACTATCGAATCGATACTAGGAAATATAAGTAAAGTAAAAGTTTTTTCCAAGCTAGACTTGAAACACAGCTTCTGGCTGATACCACTACATCCGGAAAGCAGGAAGTTTGTAGGTTTCAAAATTAATGGGGAAGTATATCAATTCCGAGTAACGCCATTTGGTATACAGAGCGCTACAGCAGCACTATTAAAAGCACTAAACAAAATTTTAAATAAATATGACCAATTTACGATACACTATGTGGATGATATACTTGTTTTTTCAAATAGTGTAGAAGAACATTTACAACACCTACGGACAATTATAACAGAACTTGACGAAAACGGACTGAAACTGAACATACAGAAATGCCAATTTTTGAAGAGAGAAGTGATATATTTAGGCTACAAGATCACAGAGACAGGAATCGAGATGGATCCAGAGAGAGTAAGAACCATTAGAGAGTATAAAAGACCGAAAAATCTGAAGACACTTCGGGGGTTTCTTGGTATGCTTAACTATTTTAAACGAATGTTGGAAAATTTAACTGATCTGGAACTACCTTTAATGGAGCTACTGAGAAAGGGAGTAAAATGGAATTGGACCAGTAAACAAGAAGACGCCTTCAATAAGATCAAGGAACAGTTCATTAGAAACATAAAATTATACCATCCGAACTATGAGAAGATTTTCATTTTAAGGACAGATGCATCCAGAAACAGACTAGCTGGAGTTTTAATGCAGGAATATGATGACATGTATGTACCCGTATCATTTGTCTCTAGAATAACGAAAAGAGCAGAGAAGAATTATGGAGTAAGCGAATTGGAGCTTGCTAGCATCATATTTTGTGTGAATAAACTCAGATACTTCTTACTGGGAGGAAAATTTATAATTGAAACCGATAATCAGGCTTTGTTGACAATATTGACCAACAAGATGAATAATGCCAGAATCCATCGATGGGCATTACTTCTACAGGAATATGACTTCGAGATAAAATATATTCCAGGAATTCAAAATGTAGTACCAGACTCGATCAGTAGAATGGACGGAGAGAAAAGAAGAGATACGAACGAAGCTAGAGTGGGAATTAACATCATGAAGCGGAACAGTGGCATGTTTTCTTTGGAACAAATAAAACAGGAACAACTATTACTAGAAGAGAAATACAAAAGAAGATGCTCTGAAAAGGATGGAATATTGTATAAATTGATGAATGACAAGGAATTGTATGTAATATCTGAAAATTTAACAAAATTAATTGTAAGAAAAATACATTTAGATTTTAATCATTTAGGAATTAGGAAGACTCATATGATATTTCGAGAAAATTATATATCAAAAAACGATATCACGATCATAAAGGATTTCATTAAACAGTGTGAACTATGTCAACTATCAAAGGAAAAGAACATACATCATGAAAACGTACCGAAATCCATCATAGCAGAAAATCCATTAGATATAGTAGCAATAGACTTCATCTCAAACCTTATACCAAGTTATAATGGTAACAAACACATTTTGGTAATCGTAGACATTTTTTCTAAGTTTATTAGTACCTATCCTTGTAGTAAAACAAATGAAAACTCCATTAAAGCATCGCTAGGAAACTATTTCAAGAAATATGGAAAGCCAAAGAAGTGCATAATGGACAATGCTACATACTTCCGGAACAAAAGGATAGTAAAATGGTTGAGAGATCTGGAAATCCAACAGGTCTTCACAAGTATCAGACATCCCAATAGCAACCCTGCAGAGCGAGGAATTAAGGAGGTGATAAAGCATCTGAGGATACTTACATATTACGAAAACCGTATGTGGGAAGAACGTCTAAAGGAGACCACAGACTTTATAAACAACATACCTAATATCGTTACGGAAATAGCACCCATTACTTTATTTACAGGAACAGAACCAGATAGACCATGGATTAGTGAAGTCAACTATAGTAAACTCATTAGAATAGCAAGAGAAAGACAAGCAAGACAAGCTGACAAATATATTAAAAGAAAACTAGCTAAACTTAGAAATAGGAAAACATTTAAAAAAGGTGACTTGGTAATAATAAAAGCATTAAGAGTACCTAATCATAAAAAAGGAATATGTTCTAAGCTACAGTTACCTTACGAAGGTCCTTATTTAGTCGAAACCAGTCATGGAATAAATAGCTATAAATTGATACATCCTGACACTCATCGAGAACGTGGAATTTTCCATATCAACCAGCTGCATCAATTTAACACCAACCAATCATCAATTTGACACCATCAGTTGTAACTAAAAAATTGAGAAACATTGGAATTAGAGATATTATTTAGTTAATCAAGTATAAAATAGTTTATTTAGTCAATCTTAATTGAGAATTAATATTAGTGGAATTAAGATTCATTAGTAGGTTAAGTATAAGTTAATTATGAGAATCTAGAAGATTTCTTTAGTATTGAGAGAGATTTAAATGGGGAATTAATTAAATAAGTAGTACATGATTATGAAATCATATATAAAAAATCAAGGTAAACTTCTATAGAATATTCTTGTCAAACCAAGAATAATTCTATAGAATTTTAGGGAATGTTAAACTGAAAATTATCTATCAAGATAAATTAAAACAGAGATATCACTAAGTTAATGTGAATCTTAGTAATAGATGACAATAAATCCAATAAATTGCATAATAGTCCATAAGACAACAATTTAAATATGAGTATAAATATGTGAAGAAACACTTACAAACAAGATACAACTAATATTGCATATAAAAAAATTGCTATTTAAGTTTGCAATTATTTTTTCTTCAAATTATATTTCATGACAGAAAACACAGACGTAACAAATAAATTACGTAAACATTAATTTGGTACATAACAATGATTATCACGGTATAATATTACATGAATTTCAAAATAAAATTCCATAATTGTAATTTTATATATTATAGACACTTTTCAGAAACCCTGTATGTTATGTAAATTATTGATTATTTTGGTATAAACTTCAAGGTCAAAATGTCATCGTAAAATGACGTTCGGTTAATAGTTCGAACGGTGTAATTTCGGAGTGACATTAGGAATGCATAAGAACAAAGTGAACTTATCTACAATAACATAGAAAACAGATATTTGGATTTGAAAACAATGATGTTTATTTATAAACAATTGAAAAATAAAACAAAAATTAAAAACAACTAAAAGTTGTTGATTGAGAGCTTGAGGGGACGCGGTGTAGATTCAATAATGTGAGGACGCATTAAAATTACTCTCCTCTAAATTTTTATAAATCTCAAACATTTTGATATATTTTAAGTTTAAAGAATTAATCATAGTATTTAAAAACAATGATGCTATAAAATAACAGAAACTTTCTATCGAATACATAATAAAAAGTGATAAAATTAGTGAAACGCCGAGAATTGGTAAGATGAACAATTTACCTTTATTAATCTGCTTTTCGTTTGCTCATTCACGTATCTTCTGTGAATAAATTGTTGCTCCTGGCGAAATAAATCACGTCACATCATTTTAATATCAAGATTTCGCATATATGATCATAAGCGATCGTATTTCTTCCAAATGTTTCATCCCAGAGACAAGAAGATGCCAAGCATAGACTTTTCTTTTCGTGTGTAACATATTTGTCCTATAAAACATCGTTCATAATTTTCATTTGTTAGGTTATATTGTGTAAAAATTTATTCGTTGGTAAAATTATTAGATATAGATATTCAATCTCCACTAGATCGGGATAGAACATTGAACTTACATTAAAGGAAATAATACTCACCAAATCATTACGATAAATCATCAGTTTGCCTCACAAACACACTTGGTTTTCATTCTTTATTTAATAACTGAATTATCATTACCATAGAATAACTCAACGTCACGTCAACATTAACAAATTATTAGAGTAGAGATTGAATGGTTTGTGGAAGCTTTCAAAAACATATAGAGATAAGTTATAGGAAGCGAAATTTATTTGATATGTTTCATGTTTAATAGTATTCATAAAAAATAAAAAAAACGTACTTACGCAAAGGTTTAATTAATATGATTATACAATTATGATTCAGAAAATGTTCATTATTCAAACAACTATTCACAATTAAAATCTATTTATCTATGTTTTTCCTTTCTTTTCTTTGATATCTTACCTTTCAGTTTCTTGTTACTACCGATCGCCAAGTGCCGAATCTCATCCCTGAGGTATAGTATCATAAAGTTACATAACTCATAATTTTGTTACTAAATAAAATTTTGAATTGGAAATTAGCGGTTAGCTAAACCAATTCTGGCGCCCACAATCATTAAAAAAAATATATATTTAAAGTCAAATCAATTATAAATAAATACTCATAAATATAAGATCCATAATAAAGTAGCATCCCAATATAGGATCATTAATAAATAAGTAAATGTTATTACTCCAATATTTAAATACATGATAATATATATATATATATATATATATATATATATATATATATATATATATATATATATTATATATATATAATAAGTAACGAATAGATTAGTGGGTATTGCACGCAAATAGGAGAAGGGGCTACTGAAAAAAGTAGTAACCGCAGACATGCATGTTTCTGGCTCATTAGCCGTCATCGGTACTATATATAGGGGAATGTAGAATAATACAAACAAAAATAACATACGGAAAAAATTCTATTCTTATAACAGTGATTTATAGACCTCCATCAATAGACGCTAAAGCATTTGTAACAAACTTGAAAGTATACCTAGAGACTTAAATTTTAATCTGAATGATGATAATGAAATAATTTCGGAATAATTAGACACACTGAGCGAGTATAACTTCATATCAATCATAAATTTGAATTCGCGTGTTGATCGGGGCTCCTCAACTTACGTAGGTCCATATTTTTGTCAATGTAAAAAATGATGAAATTCTGAGTAAATCAATCTCTGGCGTCTTCGACAGCTCAATTATAGATCATAAAGCAATAATCTTAATTACCCCGCTAACACTGAGAAATGGAGTCGACCGCGAATATATACAAAATTTTATCAACTATAGCAATCTAAAGAGAGACTTGCATAATTAGGTACGATTGGCAAATTTTTTTTAAAATGAATGATGTTAATAAATTAGCAAAATCATTAATGAACACTTTGCAGAACTTAATACAACAAAATTCCAAAGAAATTAAAATAAAACGAAGAGATATAAAACGTAAAAAATGGATGACAAAGAGGCTTATCACTTCAATCAACAGAAGAAATGAATTACACAGAGAACATAAAGAACATTCCGATAATATTGATAGAAAGAATCAATATCATTACTACCGGAATTATGTTAATAGACTCATAAAAATAAATAAGCTCAATTTTTACAAGAGTGAAATATATAAAAATAAAAATTATTCTAAAAACTTGTGGAAGATTGTAAACTCAACAAAAACAAAAAAGTCTGAGACTGTAAAACAAATACTTACAAAAGACAATGAATAAATATCTGATGAAAAATCAGTCGCAAAGGTTTTCAATGAATATTTTGTCGATGTTGGTGAAACATATGCTGGTAAAATAGAGAAACCATCCGGACCCCTCCCAAAAATAACCTCCATAGGAAATAGTCTGTTTCAAGACCCGTAACAGAAAAAGAAATACTAAACATAACAAATAAATAAATCCCCAGACATAGACAATATAACTGCAGAGACTTTGCAAGCAGTATCAGTAGAAATATCTAAACAACTAGAACATTTAATAAATCAACTATATAGAACTGGTGCATGTCCTGCAGAGTTTAAAATATCGATAGTAACTCCAGTGTTCAAAAAAGGGGATAAATGTAAAACATCCAACTACCGCCCAAATTCTTTCATTACATCAATTGCTAAAGTGTTTGAAAATACATTAAAAAGTAGATTAAGCAACTTCTTTATTAACAATAGTATAATTTCGCCCTTACAATTTGGTTTTAGAGAAAATTTGTCTACTAATGATCCAATTTCGAAGCTAGTCGGAGGTATTTAGAAATTATTGGATGAGAGTAAACCATCAGCTTGTGTGTTTCTGGATCTTGCAAAGGCATTTGATGTCAGTCATGCGAAGCTGTTGGATGCCTTGCGGAATGCAGGTATAGGAGGTGTAGCATTGGGACTTATGGCCAGTTATCTAAATTGTCGTAAACAACGTGTGAAAATAGGCAGCGTGTTTAGTGAAGAAATAAATATCGAATTTGGGGTGCCACAGGGGGACAGTACTTGGACGACTATTATTCTCCCTATATATTAATAATCTACTTACTTTTCACAAAAGTACGTGACAGATGACACTGCCATTCTGTATAGTGCCGAAAAGTGGGATGGGCTAAAAAGGAAAATGGAAACTGATTTGAAAGGTATCGTAAACTGGTTCAATCACAAATTATTCACAATGAATTTTGAAAAAACATTTTACTTACCATTTTCGAGTTACAATGTAAACCTACCTCCATTTCGAGAGATAACTTTGGATGATGAAGATTTAAGGAAAACAAAAAGACACACTGACAAAATAAGATATTTGGGTGTTATTATTGACTCTCATCTCAGGTGGGACCAACAAATTAATGAAATTACCAAACGCCTCAGATTATTGACATACAAATTTAAATGCCTGAACAAAATATTAGATACCGCACACCTCAAAGTTTTGCAGTGTGCTCTTGTGGAGTGCAGACTAAGGTACGGTATCCTTAGTTGGGGTGGTGCATTATACACCCATCTAAAAAAATTGGATAGTCTTCAAAAAAAAATTGAAAATAATTTACAGAAAGGAATATGTTTACTCCTCAAAAATATTCGTGGACGCAGGGGTCCTCAGTCTGAGAAAGTTGTACTTACAAAGTGTTGTCATCTTCATTTATAAAAAGAGAACATCTCTTCAAGTATTATCACATTATTATCTTACAAGAAATAAAACAAATTTATTTCTACAGGTTGCTACATCGAAAAAAAGAGTAGGTCAACGCTGTTTTACTTACTTAGCAAACAGATTTTTCAATTTTCTAGACGAAACGTACAAGAATTATATACTGCACATAAATTCAGTTTCAATGATATAAAATGTATTCAAAGAGTATCTTCGGAATTTGGAGATAGATATTGTTATACAATTCATCGAAAGCAAATCGTGATATTTATATTCCACTATTCCACTGGTTGTTTCACAAAGTAAAAAAAAATTAAAAAAATCTTTTCAATTTCAATTGTCTATGCACAGTATGCTTGTAATATTGTTTCATGATGATGATGTAACTGTATATTGGTTTATTAGACAAGAAATAATAAGCCAAGCGCAACCTATGGGTTCTAATGGGTATTCTCAATGTTTACAATCCTAATCAATATTCTATTGTTATCATTATGAAAAAAATTTATAGTAATATTTGAAATTTGGAAATAAACATATATTATATTAATAAAATAGAAAAAACTGGTGAAGAATTTATATTTGTTGTCAAGTAATATAAACTTCTCAATGACGAATAGATCATCAAGCGTATCCATCAGCTCATGTTCAATGTTCAAAAGAGAAAGGTCGCTCAATCTCTCATCCCCAGTAGAGTTTCTCAAATAATTTTTCACTCATTTTAGGGTTCAGGAGGACCTTTTTCCCGAAGTATTAGTTGAGGGCATGCATAAAAACATTCTTGAAATTATTTCAACGTTCAGAAAGGTTGAAACTATTTTTACAGTTTTTATCATCTTTAAAATTTGGTGTAGATTTACATTTTGGCTTTAGTCCGGGAAAGTAAGGAAATAAAAGTCAAAAGTTTCCCATAATTGATTTTTCATTTTTAAATGTAAATATATTGACCCAGCATCACTTTCCTAGATGGTCTAATAATTTCCGCTGGAGCTTGCGACGCAGCTTGCAAGCACAGCTCAGACCAACTAAAATTCAAGTGATTTATGCTCGTGTCATTTCTGGATGTGTTCTTACAAAAAAATAGTAGAAATAAAAATTGAAGCAAATCTTATGCTCTTGAAGGTGAAGTAAATAGTTTTTTAAAAAAAAAATTTCCGATCTTAAATTTTCCAATAATTGAAAAAATTTACGAAAATTCATTTTTTGATAATAATAAAATATTAATATCGAGGTCAAAACATAGATAAACATACAGGGCAAACTTCTAAAACTTACATTTTTCCAGATTTGGAAAATTCAAAATGGCGGCTGCGCAAATTGGAAACAAATTTTTTTTTTTCAATCGCGTCTAAATTTATGAACATTAACGATATTGAGAAACGGTTTGTTGCAATCGACAGAGTGAAAGTTATATTTTTATAAATAACATAAACAAAATTTTTTTAAATTTTTTTACATAATTTTTTAGAACATTTACCGAGAATAAAAATTTTTCCGTCTAGTTTTTTCTCATTTTGGCGTTGAAAAATTTGTTTAAAATATGTTATCACGTTATAAATATGTGTGTATTTGAAAGACGAGTATTTAAAAAAAACTTCTTTTAGATGCGACTTTTACAAGTTGATATAAACAAATTCAAAGTCTGTTAGATTCTGTGATAATATTGATTGAAATTTTCAAATTTTGATCACTTCGCTAGGTTGTCGAATCCCAACTCAACTTAAACACAAATTTTCATTTTTCTACCGTCAATTGGTCTATTCAAAAGAGAATAGTAATCCTAGCTCGCTCGGCCAAACGGTGCGGCGGCAGCTGCTTGGCGTTGTAGTGGGGGGTCAGCGCTCGTTCGCTGTTGAACGAAGCTCAAGTTTTTATTTTGGTTTTCTTTGTAAAAATTTTGCATTTGTGGTTTGCTAATAGTATGGTTATTATCAACCATTACATATTGCTAGAAATAAGGTACAATGATATTTATAATTTATATCTATGAATCCATTTATTATATATATTATACATAATTCGAAACGTAGATACTAAGAATAATATTTATTTACAAATTTACATCTATTTTCTACAAATTCTCGCCCTTTTTGGTCTCTGAGGAAATGGCTCTGTACAAGTTTCCTCGTCATTATCATTAGCAAACAAATCCTCATCGATATTATTGCTACTATCAATTGCAAGTTCACAATCAACTAATTGAGTCATATCAAAATTTAGCTCATCACTCAGAGATTCATTATCATCCTCGTCATTGTCAAATACCGTACTTACAATTTCGATGTTACAACAGTTTTTGCCTTCGCAATTTTTACATAAGATCGTACAATGTATGCCAACTTTTTTACAACCACACCTGGTAGTAGAGCACCCTGTGGTACAAGAACACGAAATAATTTTCAATAATTCGTCGGGTACAAGTACGTCGACAGTCTTTTGGGCGTTCGAAGCTGCCGCCGCACCGTTTGGCCGAGCGAGCTAGGATTACTGTTCTCTTTTGAATGGACCAATTAACGGTAGAAAAATGAAAAATTGTGTTTAAGTTGAGTTGGGATTCAACAACCTAGCGAAGGGATCAAAATTTGAAAATTTCAATCAATATATTTTTACGAAATTTTTCAACGCCAAAATGAGAAAAAATTAGATGTAAAAATTTTTATTTTCGGTAAATGTTTTAAAAAATTTTGTAAAAAAATTTTTTAAGATTTTGTTTATGTTATTTATAAAAATATAACTTTCACTCTGTCGATTGCAACAAACCGTTTCTCAATATCGTTAATGTTCATAAATTTAGACGCGATTGAAAAAAAAATGTGTTTCCAATTTGCGCAGCCGCCATTTTGAATTTTCCAAATCTGAAAAAATGAAAATTTTTAGAAGTTTGCCCTCTATGTTTATCTATGTTTTGACCTCGATATTAATATTTTATTTATAATTATCAACCAAAAATATAATTTTCGTAAATTTTTTCAATTTTTGGAAAATTTAAGATCGGAATTTTTTTTTTGAAAAAACTATTTACGTCACCTTCAAGAGCATAAGATTTGCTTCAATTTGCATCTCTACGATTTTTTTGTAAGAACACATCCAGGAATGACACGAGCATAAATCACTTGAATTTTAGGTGGTCTGAGCTGTGCTTGCAAGCTGCGTCGCAAGCTCCAGTGGAAATTATTAGACAATCTAGGAGAGTGATGCTGGGTCAATATATTTTCATTTAAAAATGAAAAATCAGTTACGGGAAAGTTTTGATAGTTAACAGATTTTTCGACCTTACTTTCCAGGACTACTTTCCGATTCCGTGTTTGTTTCATAATCAGTTTCAGTATCTATGGAACTTGTCAGCTCATTTTGGAAAATACTAATGAAATTTTTGAACTGAACGCACTCCTCTGGAAAATCGGGACTCCAATCGTCGCTATAAAGTTGAAGAAGTTTTTGAGCACTAGAGATTATTTCGTTGTCAGTAGCTGTTATTAAATTAGTAAAGAATCCAAATTTTTCTGATATTTTTTCATACGACCATTTTCTTCTTTTCAACAACTCCGCTACCATTGTATCAATAATGACGTTAAATACTGTTACGAAACAGCACACTGGTATAGTCCCTAAGTCCGACTCTGTCTAAGCCAGGTATGAAAGTTAAAATTATAGCGGATACGCAGGTTTTTTTTATAACTGTTTACGATTGTGACTATCTTATCTAAACATTGTTTTTGTGACCAGTCTTATCTAGAAAATGCGAGAGCCAATTGTTTTTGTGTGTGTAAGCCGCAATCTAGAATTCTCTAGTAAAAAAGGAACAAGTTGTAACAATGTTACTTTTTAATGTTTTAATTTCCAGCTACCATGCAGTATACATTTCATTTTATTTAATAATTAAATCGCCTCTCTTTCGAAATTTACCTATGAATATTTATTTTTATATAAATGTACTGCTTTTGAGACATCCGGTATATCCTTTTGTCGAGTTCACTTAGACCAGTCTGCTAATGTGCGCGCATTTTCAAAATTTAAAGGAGGAGACTTCGTAAGTGGGGTAGGAGAATTTAATAAAAGGACGTAGCATCCAGGTAAACGGGGCTTTTTCTTTCTTTTCCTGCTTGCAAATTACATTGTGTTTACACCGAATACTGTGACTGGTTTTTGTGAACCAGGTAAGTGGATATAAAATTCTTCTGTGAATAGCTATTATCATCCAATACTTAGCCGCTTTTATTTTTAACGTTTGAATTCATAGTATTTGTGTACAATTCCGAAGTTAGAACATATATAGTCAATTTTGTCTGAATATTTAATCCCGTCCAATAGGCCGTTGTACTGTTAAGAAAATTTAGTTCGTTTGCACTTGCTTAGAAAAATCTCGTCTGGATTCGCTGCTGAGCAGGGATCAATTCGAGAGGCCTCTGAGGCAGATTTGATTTAAGGGATACGAAATAATCTCAAAAGTATTCGCTGCCGAGCAGGGATACCCAAGAGAGGTTTTCGCATTCTGCTGGTAGTTTTCTTTATCTGAGAATTTGATTTCGTACAATAGGCTGTTGTTTGTTAGTAAAACTTTAGATACAACATATAGAGTCTGTTTCATCTGAATATTTAATCCCGCCCAACAGGCCGTTGTACTGTTAAAAAAATTTAGTTTCTTTTGCATTTGCTTAGAAAAATCTCGTCTGGATTCGCTGCTGAGCAGGGATCAATTCGAGAGGCCTCTAAGGCAGATTTGATTTAAGGGATACGAAATAATCTCAAAAGTATTCGCTGCCGAGCAGGGATACCCAAGAGAGGTTTGCGCATTCTGCTGGTAGTTTTCTTTATCTGAGAATTTGATTTCGTACAATAGGCTGTTGTTTGTTAGTAAAACCTTAGATACAACATATAGAGTCTGTTTCATCTAATATTTAACCCCGCCCAACAGGCCGTTGTACTGTTAAAAAAAATTTAGTTTCTTTTGCATTTGCTTAGAAAAATCTCGTCTGGATTCGCTGCTGAGCAGGGATCAATTCGAGAGGCCTCTAAGGCAGATTTGATTTAAGAGATACGAAATAATCTCGAGAGTATTCGCTGCTGAGCAGGGATACGAAGGAGAGGTTTTCGGATTCTACTGTCAATCTATTTTAACTGAAAAGTTTAGTTCGTACAATAGGCTGTTGTTGTTTTGCCAGTAAAACTTTAGTTAGAACATTTAAAGTCTAGTTTATCTGAGTATTTAATCCCGCTGAATAGGCCGTCGTACTGTTAAGAAAATTTAGTTCGTTTGCACTTGCTTAGAAAAATCTCGTCTGGATTCGCTGCTGAGCAGGGATCAATTCGGGAGGCCTCTAAGGCAGATTTGATTTAAGGGATACGAAATAATCTCAAAAGTATTCGCTGCCGAGCAGGGATACCCAAGAGAGGTTTTCGCATTCTGCTGGTAGTTTTCTTTATCTGGAGTATTTGATTTCGTACGATAGGCCGTTGTGTTGATCAGTAAAACCTAGTTTAGTTGAATCTAGTGAAATCGCTATGAAATTCCGGTGGCTATTGAGATTAAAACCGGCAGCCGAGACTAGTTAATTGATTATTTTCTTCCGCTTTATTTAAAAAGTACACAAATATTAGGAACCGATATAGTACGCTCTGTTAGTGCAACCATAACGCTTTCTCTGTGCATTTTGACATATTATCACTAGGAACTTTGTATTGTTTTCACCTGCTACGTACTAGTAGAATTCTGCACGTTATTTTCTGCCTCCGTTGTAAAATAGCTAGAATATTTATTGCTTGGTGTCAGTCCGCTTTTGGTTTGATTAATAACGTAGATCTTTAGTAGTAGATTTTGATATTTTTGTAACTTCTCATTTATGTAAAATTCAATTTTATTTGTGGAATTAAAATTAATAATTTCTCCAGTAGCGAGTAGTTTCATTTGTTTGATAGTGGTAAGCAATTAAAGCCTGTTTTCACACTACGTATCCGGAAAGGTCCATAACAACAGACCCCTGGAATTACTGAACCTCCATCTGTGGCTACCTTGGTAACTCTCGACGCCGTATTTTCTAGAGTTCGGTGGAGTAAACCACCTGAAAAAAATCTGGCGCCCGAGGAAATCTAGGAAGTACCGAAGCCGTGGGTGTCATAGTGACGTCCGTGATTCTTTTAAGGAAAGAAAGCACGTCACAAAGTATATATAAAGGACCGATCAGCGGATAAGTTTAGTTGATAATTTGACATCGTGAGATAAACAAGTAAATAAATGAATATAAATTAGTGAACTGTTTATATAAATTAGTTTAAGTGAATATACTGTGTATATAAGTAGTGAATAAATAAATTAAGTAAGTGAACCCACCGTGTGTATGAATTTATCCCACCCGTTTACTGTTTAAATAAATTAGAAAAAGATTACAATACATTCATTTTCATATTATTTGATCCTTCAATAAATTCGATGGCGTTCTCCCTTGATTCTCCACTGACAGGTTTCATAATTATTCTTCTTTTAGTTTCGACTTCATAAACTGACCATTTTGTCAAGTTCCTACCAATTGTTTCATAATTCTGGAAAGTATTTCTAATGAAGTTCAAATAAGCTACCAAAGATAGCGTATAATTTCACCACGAGAAGTACGTCCGTCGTTACGTTTTGAATAGGTTTATTTGTTTTATCAAATTTAGATAGAATGTCGTTCCACACTGCCAATAATAGGTACTCCATAGTTTTAAGTAAACCGCTGACATGAACTTTAGTAGCTGCTCCCTAGTTTTTGTCATTACTAATTTGCTCTAAGCAATTTTCAAAACAGTCATAATCACTATACAAGGCTTTAACAGCATCTGCTCTTGCCGACCATCGAGTAGTAGACACTATTTTTTGACAAAGCTTGGATTGCAATTTTAAAAGAGAAACTAGAATAATTTACCATGTGTGGATGCAGAAAAAAATGTATATAAATCGTTGAGAAACATGAAAAATTTTGTTGCAGCAAGATAACACACTGCAACAAAATTACCAAATAAATTGAGTGAATGAGCTGCACACGGGATGTAGAATGCTAAATTATTCCGTGCTTTGAATCGCTATTGTAGACCTGAATACACCCCAGACATATTGCTGGCATTATCGTATGATTGCTCCCAGCAATTATTAATATCTAATTTCCAATAATTCAATGTTTTTATTATAGCCCCTTCCATATCGGAAGCTTTATGTCCAACTTTACTCATGAATTTTAAAAAGCGTTCAACAATACTACCATCTGGTAGTATATAATGACATATAAAAAGTAGGTTGATCTATATGTTAAACGCCAGGAGTGGAATCTAAAGTTATGGAATAATATTTAGATATTTTCAATTCTTGAACTATTTTGTTTCTGACCAGTTCTGCAATGCATCCTATGAATTCATTACATATTGTTTTAGAAAGATATGAGACTTGACTCTTACCTTTATCTGCTTGTCTTTCAAAATGATTTTTAGGGAAAAGCTATCAGAATGAGACTTTCTAGATAATTTCCCAAATTATTTTGTCCAACATGTTCAAAACTTCCGCGAAATGCTACTTAATTGCAGCTAGTATACCTTTCAAAACTTCTCTCCAATAATTCATTTCCAAGACATACTGTTGTTGTAAGGAAGAATCAATTTTACCTTAAAAATGCAAATGCAAAATGAAAGTTTTAATATTTTCTCGATGTTCCAGAGAACGCTTATGTTCAGATATTTTTTCCATATGTTTCCAATCGTTAAAACGACTCACAAGAGATGAACGGTTATTAATATTGCTGAATAATTTACATTGTATGCAGTATAATTTGTAAATAGAATCAGATTATATGAGCCAATCACGACGAATATTTTGTCCATTAGCCAGCTGAGATTAAAATATTTTCTTCGATCCCTATCTTGTGACATTTCCATTCACTCGCTTCGTGTTTTCAAAATTGATCTCAGCCAAGTTTTGAACTAATGCAGATTTCAAGACCGCATCTATCAAGAGATCATTAATTTTCCAAGTAGCAGCATTCATACAAAAATGTTTGATTTCAGCACTAATATCCAGAACTGCACAATCACCTCCATTATCATTATTATCAATAATTTTCTCGTCAAATTTTGGTTGAACATGCCGGTCCACCGGGTCGCATTTTTGTATCGAGCGTATAGTATACCGCATTCGGGTTGCTCGACTTCGGCGCGTATCGAGCTCGCGGTAGCCCGACAATAATTACTCGGGCTACCATACGCTCGATACTATTGAAAATCTTTGTGTGTACATCGGTTTACAAATCAAGACGTATGGCTCAATACAAGACTTATATATGAACAAAACAGTAATAGATCAGAAACTATATGTTTAACTGAAATTAAAAAATCGCTTTTTAGTAAACTTGAATAAAAATATTTATATTACAAAATAAAGTTAAAATGTACATACAAAAGTGGGTAGGAGGGTGGATATAAAATCGGAAATATACAGAATGTAAATGCGATAAAATTTTCTTCGAGCCTACTGTTAATGATCGTGGCAAGTGGTCACATTTAAAAGCTCTATGTAAGCCACTCATAAGAGTTGAACTGCTATTTATATTTTTCCGGTAGTTTTTCATACAATTTTCAATGGCTGGGCTAAATCCTATCGGATCGTCTTCCAAATTTTTTATGACATCTTCCTTAAATTTTAAAATAAATTCGCACCAAGCTATTTTAATATCATTACTGCTATTTTCAGGAGAGTCTATGGGTTGTTCGTCATCTGTGGTTACAATACTTTCACTGTCGTCGATATTTGTGGATTCCTGCATCATCCTAGGTAACTTATTTTTACTAATTTCTGTGCAGTCGACAAGTTTAAGAGGCAACAACATATTCTCTGGAGTCTCTGTCCCAGTTGCGATAATATATAGAATTTTCCTACTTTCGAGTGTCAATGTATTGCAAGCGTTGATTATATTAAATTCTTTTATTATTGCAAATTTATGTTTGCATATTTTTCTAGTTACACCTACAAGGCAAGAACATATATTGCTATTCATATCAACAAAATATGTCGTTCCTTCATGAGAACTACTCGCGACATGGTATAGCCACCGTACATAAACAATATGTACGTACGTACGGTGGTATAGCATTTCTCCCAACTGTGTGATTTGATTTGGCAACACATCTTTAACATTGGGAGATAACCGATTTATTGTTGATTTGCTAATTTTGTTTATAACCAAATCAAGCAATTTTTGTTTATAATAACTATCAAAACTGCTGACAATAAAATCCGTTAACTGTGTTAGGTTGTATGCTTTAGTTCGCTCGAGAGAAATATCTTTAAATAGACGGAATATTACTTCGACATAGTTTTTTGTATCAGCTTTACGTATAATCAATGACTGACGATAATACAAACACCAGGCATCAGTTTGTTCAATTCTACTGTGGCCATATTTTTTATACTGTGGATATTTATAACTTTTGTAAAATATTGCCAAGTTTTTCTCCATACTTTCCCTTGTCTTTGACATAAGCATGTTTCTGAATAGTTGATATAATAATTGTCTATCTTTTTTTTTAATATCATTTTTGGCGAGCTGCAACCATTTCCATACAGCTTTTAATACATGAAAACTAAAAAGCAGTAAATTGGATGTAGGCCAATATTTTTGTAACACATGTCGTTCTGCCGTCATCATCTGTCATTATGACAGAAGGCGAAATATTAAAAGGCATTATTTATATTAAGTCTTTTAAAGCACAATCAAAAATAGAAGCCTTCTGGCTGTTTGTAATTATACAAGCTAATGGTATACCCCCTGCTGGAGACTGGGTTGCAAGAAAATATAGCTTATGGTTTTGCACATCGCAGTTGCTTGTAGCATCTACGAATAATATTTCTGATTACTGAATTAGGTGCTTTGCTGCACGCTGCATTATTGGGGTGCATAATGAAATAACATAGTCTTACTCGTTACGGGTTATTTTGTAAACTGTATGAATGAAATGTTTTATATTCTCTTCTAGCTGAATAAACATACCTTCACCAGATCTATCTCCATATTGGCGTTTAAAATGAGATTTCTACAGATTGCAAAAATCATCTGTAGATGGAAAATAGTATCTGTCGCATACAAGTTCGTCATAGTTTTCGCCTAATTGTTCCATGTTTGTTCTCAATTAACCCTTTTTACTTTGGGTTAATTAGATGGAATGCAGGTTATCTGGTTAATCGAAGGACCACTATGGTTGTTTTTCACTGATGTAATGATGAACCGTAGAATGAAATTAAACACTTAAATCACTTTATGTTGTATATTGTCAGTAATGTATAATTTGAGGTATCGTTGCGTAACAATTAAGAATTCCCTTATATATACGCGATGAATGAAAGTATTTTGCACATACTATGATATTGTTAAATGAATAAAGATTGAGTACACTTGTTTGTTTCCGGTATCAAAAAGCCGGGTGATTTTACGATGTGAAGTACCTTGCTGTACCGTGTTACATGATGAAAGAGAGAGTATGAGGAATTTTACGTGTATGAATGCCGGTTGGTAAGTGTATATATGACTAATGATATGTTCACGAGTAATGACTGGGAAGTGTGATTGACTGCTGGGAAGTGAGTAAAATGGGGTTGGTTTCGTATTTATACGTAGGTGACTTAGGATCGAGGAGTGAGCAAACTATTAGAAACTAGCCAATGGGATAAAAGTATTTTAAAATGTAACGTTCAAACACAAGTGAAATTGTCAGTTAGAGATATGTTTTTTTTTGGGGCTTGAAACGGTTTCGTAGATACAGATAACAGGGTTTGGAAGAGCTATTTGTTGAAGTGAGGCTTCTCCTCCATGTTGGATTAATTCGTTATTTATATCATCTGGACCTGCCGCCTTGTTTGGTTTGAGTTGTTTCACAACATCTATAAATTCCTCGAAAGAGGGTCTGTACTGCTGTTCACCGATTTCTCCCTCCGTTACTGCTTCCTTATAATTTTCGTCCATAATATGATTGTTTTGGTATAGATTTTGAAAGTATGTTTCCCATTCTTTTTTATTTATTTTTACTGTCCCAATTGCGTTTCTGCTACTGTATTGCTTTCTCACATATTCGAAGAGTTTTCTATTATCCCTATTGTTCTCTTCTATTTTTTGCATTTGTTCTGCAACCCAATTTGATTTTTTTCTTCTGTAGGTTTTTTCCGCTTTTTGGCTTATCTTTTTGTATTTGTCCATCTCTTCGTATTTTCCTGTTTCCAACCATTTATTTCTTGCTTGTTTTTTCTCTACGCTTACCAGCTTACATTCTTCGTCGAACCATTCTTTGGATACTTTGTTTTGTTGTAATCCAATTTCTTTCTCTGCAGAGTCTATAATGCTATTTTTAATGATCTTCCATTCACTGTCTATATCTCCTTTTTCATTGTGAATTCTCAGTTTATTTGTTAGGGTCTGTATCTGCATTTGCTCCTCGGTATGACCTTGTGTCTTTAACCATTTTCATCCATTTCTTTGATATCAGAACATGATCGATTTGGTTGCCGGTTCTTTTTCCTGGGAATAACCAAGTTGTCTTGTGCTCCTTTTTATGCTTAAATTTTGTACTAATTATAAAAGTATTTGTCTCCGCAGCTAGGTTGCACAGTCTTTTGCCGTTATCGTTTGTGATCTCGTGTATTGTTTCTTTTCCAGCTATTTCTCGATTATTTTCTTCTTTTCCTATCTGGGCATTAAAATCTCCTATTATTATCAAAATGTCATTTCTAGAGATATCTTCACAGGCGTCACTTATCTTCTCATAAAACTTTATTTTCTCTTCTTCGCTTGCTTCTTCCGTTAAAGCGTAGGCATTAATTATACTTATATTTGCTTGTTTATTCTCAAGTTTTAAATATGAACTCCTACCGTCGATTGGCTTAAACTCAATTACTTTGTTTCTTATTTTTTTACTCACCATTATTGCTGTTCCATTCCTTCCTTGTTTTTCCTCCCCTGAGCAATACATCGTAAAGTTTTTGTTTTCTATTTTCCCTTGTTTTTTCCATCTGATTTCTTGTAACGCCTTAATGTCTAAATCATAATTCATCATTTCTTGCGCTATGCTGTGCATTTTCCCAACTTTTAGCATTGTTTTGATATTCAAGTTCCAATTTTCAATGAGTTTACTTTTTGTTTCACCCGCTTCACCCTCTTTGATATTTTTCTAACGTTGTCTTTGGTTTTTGTTATAGTTTTAGTTACTTTTTTTTCCTTGTTATTTGCCGTGGTCATTTTTACAATGTTTCGATCCTCTTGAGCTACTTTTGCTGCTAGTTTTTTCCTTTTTTCATGTCCGTAAGATTTTTAAGCATTTTTGTAGTTCTTTCTTTATCAATATCCTCTTCTTCTTCTGCTGGGCAATTAATATTTCTAGAAGAATGCTCCCTTTTTCGTTCTCCTTTCAATTTATTTGTTTTAGTTTTAAACTGGCAATGATAGATTCTCTTAAAAACATGTTGTCTGGCTTTTTCGGCTGGTGTATTTATGGTCCTAGTGATATACCATTTATTTTTTGAGATTTGTACGTTCCAGATCGCGAACCCATCTCTAAAAAAGAAGTATTGTTTCAGAAGTCTGCCCATGATTTCATGAAGCTATATACATAACTTCAAATATTTTTAAATTGCTTTGCCAAATATTATTGTCACGTTTAGAAATAACACCCAGTATATGGTAGGCCAAACAAAGGTAGGTCAATGTTTTAAAATATGTTCTGCTAATTACTTCAAAGTAGAGCATAATATTTTCTAATATAAAAAACAACAAACTAAGCATTTTTGGAGAGAACACTTTCTTGGTTCGAAAAATATAATTTTTCGGGGAGTAGGTTTTGAGAAAAACCAGCGACCAATCAAGTGAATCGGGGAAAGGCCTACCTAAGAAGTGTATACCGTGACTGAAGACAAAGTGCCCCGTCGAGTAGAGAAGACGTGCCCTAGGATGTTTATGTAAGTAAATAGGTAATTATATATATTTTGTATAATTTTGTAGTTGTAATTATGGGATTGGATATTATATTACCCCTTGAGGATTATTGTTGAATATATGCCCGGAAGGGCTGGTTATATTTGTTTTATATTTATCGGGCTGGTTATAGTTGTTTTATATTTATCCTGTACATAGTTCGTCAATTTTTGGTTATCTGTATTTCTGCAATACATTTGTTAAGTTTTAATGAGTGGTTTCTTAATTGACTCCATAGACCCAAATAGTGGATTCAGTTGCGACATAGTGGATGTTGGTAGACGGATAGGGACCCAACCCAAAATCCTAGCGTCGGGACAAAACCCTATATCGTCGCATATGGTTGAGGCGCTCCTGTTGAGTTGTTCTCCGTAACGCTCAAAACAAGTTGGAAAAGAGAAAAGAATTTTTCTTATAATACACAGATTATAATATTTTAAGATTAAAAGAAAAAACGTTACAATAAACTATTTCTTTCAGCAACAATAGATAACTTTGTAGAATGTTGATGAGTTGACACGTCGGCTACTGACCACATATATAAATTATATCGTGGCAAGGTAAAGGTCAATTAATTGGGTCACCAACTGAAAACAGCAAAACAACTGTTTTTACTAGGAGAATTCTGCATTTTGTAATATAATTATTGTATAATCGTAATTTTATTTGACAAAGGTTTTTTGTGTTGTTTAGGAAAGAAAAATCAGACTAACAACGCCTAGGATGCACTGTGCATTATGCGTTGTGAGTAACATATGCACAAAAAAGAAACGGAGGAAATAGTTAGTTGAAAAGATATATCAGCCACAATAGTGAGCGAAAAACCAGCGGCAATAGGCATTTACTTATTTTTTTTTTATTTCATTTAATTACTCTTAAAAAATAAGTTTCATAATTAATATAATATCGGGTAAAATTAAAAATACAACATGATTGACCTAATAACTATATAAATAAATGTCTATTTCAGCAAATAAGTACTATTTTAGTACGGCGGTAAAGTTCGCTTTTTATTAGGAGAATTTTCTTTTAAAAGTTAGTTAGGCCAATTCAGATATTGATAAGTAGATTTTTTTATTTTTTTGGGAATATTTGCAGGTAACGTATAATAGTAGTTTGTACAACAAGTGCGCAAAACGTTACTTTTCCCACGAGCGCAGAAGTTTGTGGCACGAGCCGTAAGGCGAGTGCCGCAAATCCAGCGAGTGGGAAAAGTGCTTAGCGTACGAGTTGTACACAATATTTTTTCTACAACTACGTTAATTAATTAAAGAATAAAGTAGCTTATATATGTATTTTATTTAACTTAAACAGAACGAATTTAAGAGCTCCAAAATTAAAGTAAAAAGATTAAATACATTGTAAATATATAAAAAAGTCGACAGGATTTGAACCCGGGCCTCTTCGTTCCAATGCTAATGTGTTTTCCACTAAGCAATCGCGGCAACAATTATGAAATACTGTATTTAGGTCTTTCCGCTGCTTTATTTTATTTCAAGTTTTTTATTTCGATTTTTCTATATTATGAAGTACATTGGTTACTAAATATAATCTTTAAAATTATGACTTGTTTTTTGAAACTCCAGGTAACAAATTTTCGATTGCATTTTGAGCCTTTTCGATAATATCTGGAGGAGTATTCTCAATATCGGAATTCGACAACTCGAAAGATAAATTATGTTCTCGGTTCATAGTTCCTAAAATAATGGGTAATAAATGAATTTGTTTATAATCTATAATCAATAAACTGAAATACATAATCTAAAAAATAGTTTACTTACAGAATTTTTAGTTTAAATTTAAAATTTGATCACCCAGAAAACCACTATAAAGTATTGTCAAAAAAATTTGACATTGACATTTCCGTGGGCAAAGTGACATTTCCGTGCGGAAAAGTTCCATAACGTGTACTTTTCCCACACTCTACATTATTACTTTTCTAACGGATATCAAACTAATTAAGAAAAGGCTGGCTTTGCGCATAAAAATTTGTGTAGAAAAGCTTGTTTTGCATAGTAGTTGTAGAAAAAAGGGTTTATTTGTTCTCATATTATAATTAAGTATATTTATCACAATCTTAATTTGATTTCGGTTTTAGCTGATTGTTGAAATTTTATAAATAATGTTGACAGTATATAGTTTAATTATACAAGGGACTATCAAAATTTTCAAATCAATTCAATATGGTAGGTAAAATTGGGTTTAAACTGTTTTGTTCTGGGCTATTTGTGGAGGATTAATAGCAGTAAATCAAATGAGAGTACATATGGGAATGATAGAATTGAAATTTAGTTTTGTTGAAGTTCATAACGCTGTGTTCTGGACGATAATATGTATAACTCGGTTTTGTACATGGTTTGCAGACACGTTTTTAGAATTTGGATTTATTGTCTGTTATGAGCGAAGAATTAAGGTGTGCAGCGGGCGGAAGTTCTGGTCATACACCAAATGAGTGTAGGCAGACCGCAAAGTGATTGCAGATGGTCACGGGACCACAAACTGCAGGACATGAAATGCTCCAAAGATGTAGTTAAAAAGGATTGGTCAAAGGAGCCAAACAGAAGGTAATCTCACGGAACAACTGAAGGAACTATTCCAGAAGGTAACGCAAGAGGAAGATAAGGATCACAGATACGAACAGCCGGGAAACAGGACCCTAATCCCCCGTACACATAAAAAGGAAAGTCTTGGCTACACAACCACCATTCACGCGCAACCAGTCAATATGGCTGACATAACATTATTCCAAGCGCTGACCGCCGATACTAAACCAGCAATACCACAGTTTATACCGCCCCCGATATTCAACCCATGCACTGGTAATGCCCATGCCTTTCTAAACATTCACGAGATGACGGCGATAGCGAATGGATGGACCAACGCACTAAAAATAACATATTTTGGTTCGTACCTGGAAGGAGCGGCCAATATTTGGTTCAGAATTTTCAAGGATGTAGCAGGCAACCAGGACAAAAAATGGGAGGATATAAAACAGGCGTTCCTGGGAGAATTTGAAGAAGGTGATATAAAGTGGAATATGGAAAGTCGCTTACTGGCAAGGAAACAACGAAAAGGGGAATCAATCAAAGCCTACTTCTACGACCTCAAAGCTTTATTTTATGAATACGACTCGACAATGGACCCGAAAGAATTTTGAAAATTTTTCGAGAACGACATAAGTCCTGAGTTATATGGCCCATACAGGATGCTGAGAGATCCAGCAATGTCCATGGAGAAGTTTAAGGAAACCGTGCTCCGCCTGGAAGACATTATGGACCATTCCAGTACAACAACGAATACAGTGATTGAGAGTTTAAATAATATATCCCTCTACGCACCCTCCCCCGGAAGGGAAGGGACGAGTAATGGCCAACCAAGAGACGACACCGATAAGGCTCAGGAACGGCGCATTCAAAGAATAGGATCCGTCGAATTCAATAGGGAAATACGATACCATAGCCTCCAGCGTGGGGAATCCGGTGCCCCACAGCACAATTACTCGAGGAGATCGCAGTGGGCTCCTAGAAGTAGAAGTAAGGACAGGACGTATCGGGATACCCAGTTCGTACCATCCACATGGACCCGAGATGGCAGACCGAGGTGCTATGTCTGTAATAAACCAGGTCACTTCGCGACTTCGTGCTACTGGTGTAATATTTTGTTATTGTCACTGGCATACGATATAATACTCAATAAGCCTCTAAAATGCTGCATATTTTTGTAACATATGTCATACATACACAAGTATTTAAGGTTTTGGAGTTACGAAATACTATGATTTTTCTAAATAATGACTTATTTATTTAAATACCTATTGCTATCTATTCATAAGGGCTAATTTTTCAAATGTTAGGTGTGACATTAACTTTTCAAACTTTAAATATTACTTTTAATATTCCTAAAATAAAGCTCAACCATTCTAAATCCGCGAGCCGCCGAAAAGGTTATTTTGTAAAATATTGACATAAAATAAATATATCCAATCGCTAAATTAGACCAATAATTATCAGTGTCACAACCTATGAAAAATACTGCTGCCAATGTGCCAATACATTCATTAGGAATTGGACCATGCCCTGCGATCTTTTATAGCCACTGCTAAACTGCATTTTTAACGCCATCTATTCGCTTGGAAGGTTACTAACGACATCAAAATGTCAGGAGATCTGTGGTCAGGAGTAAAACAATAACAAATGGGTCAGTATATTAGAGACTTTGACGGAGTTTTCTTGTATTTGTCATTTTTTAAAGAGAAATCATTTTTTAACTTGTAGATGATTTTACTGTAGCACGAAGAAAAGCCAAAAAGGCTTTAATTACAACAGACCTTTCGTCTAGCTACGATATTAACAAAGGATGGGATCAAGGATACGGGAAAAAATACAAGGTATATGTCCCATCACTCTAGTTCTGATTCGGACGAGAGTCCTTCATTAAATCGTAACATTTATCCTGTTTTTAAACCAACACCACAAACAAATTGTAAGTATTTAAAGAAATTAATTAGAATATATTTTTCAGTATTGTATAAAATGTCGAGGAATTATAAATCGGGTAGTACGTCTCCAGAGATTCAAGTGGAATCTATTGCTGAAACTATGAGGTCTGAAGGAATTTCCCTTGAGAGTAAAGAATCAAATGATATGGCGAGATTTGCTGTTCCTAGAGGTAATTTGGTTCTTAAGTTAAATCATAATTTATAATAACCTAAAGTTTGCATATTAAATTTGACTTTTAGTATAAAAATACTTAATTTTATAATGTACATTTTTTTACTTTTTTTTAGAGTCCAAACCTTGTGGCAGTGGAATCAGATGAACACTTCACAAAAGAGATAAATCATCACCACAAATAGATACATTTGATGATCAAGGTGACTAAACTAAATAATTTTAATTAATTTTTATATTTAATCATATTTTAAATTTATTTTAGAATTTAAAAGGTTGATGATAGATGAAATATCTCAATTAAATTTAAAAATCAACACTTTAATTGAAAGCGTTGGCACTCTCTTGAAAACACAAATAATTCCGAGTAAGCTGCAAGGAACATCGTTTGAAAATAATGTGAAAATGTTATATGAAAAAATTCCAGTAATTCGACTTTCGACGCATATTTTTAAAATCCAAATCGCCCCTTGGATGACAAATACACTACAAAAAACACAATGTATATCGGAAAAAAATTAGTGTTTGATAAATATTGGAATCCATTATTGTACCATATGTGTAATATTTGTTAGCACATGCTATTATCAATAAATTATTCTTATCTTAAGTTTGAGAAGAAAATAAAGAAAATCACTTGAACTATTTTATAAACAAAATTTTATATTAAATTTTTGATACTATTTGTCGACATTCGTCTTTTAATAAACTATCCTGGTTAATAAAAACGGATAAAAGCTTTAAACAACTTTTTGAAACAACCTATCCTACTTTTAAGCCAAAATAAAATAACAGGTTGTTTCAAAAAGTGTTTAAACCTTGTGTGACTGTACCTTCAGTATTACAGTGACTATATACAAGACAGTGGCGACAATTATGGTCGTCCTCATAGACAAATAATAATAAGAGACAAAATATCATAAATTTCAAAACATCGCCTTTAATGTGGATAAATATTATAAAATATCCTAGTATATTAACTTTTACGTCATTAAAAATGAAAATATACAAAACCAATCTTACATTGGTTGGTGTGAATATGGATTCTGTCTGTCAAATGCAAGTGACAGTGTCAAAAATAACAATTCCAAAAAAGAAGACAATGGTCGCGTTCATCCACACCAGTTAAAGATCGCTCCGAAAGTAGCGCTCAGTGAGCGCTCCTCTCGCACGAATGAACCGGCAATTTAAAGTGACATCGATATATGTCTTTGTCATTCGTTTGTTTATGTATTCAAGAAATTTGGTTTGGTAGTTTTTTTATCTTTTGATTTTGTTCTACTGTTTACATTGTTTTTCAGAAATATTATTTTAATTGTTAATCTAAGTCATAAGTATTCATCCATTTCCATTAATCCCGCTTCATCAACACATAACCGATGCACCCCTCAACTAATTTTATAGTGATGACTCAAAATTAAACTATTCACCTACTATAATTATAACCTAACAAAGAAATTACACTACTCTACTTACAGTAATTTTAATATGGGTTCTCTACTATACTACACAAGATGATAGGTACTCAACTAGATTTATTAATACAACATAGTTCAAAAACTACAGGAAAACAATACAATAATTTAAAATATAACACAAGGCAGTAATTTCAATATAACATTTTCTACACTACTTTTACTAAACTAAGATTATAATATACAATACTAAATATATTTAATATTAAATTCTACTTCCAACTACACAATAACACTAAATAAATCAAAAAACAACTACTTTACTCAAAACTTTCAAACAAAGCATTTGGGTCACGTGGGGTGAGCGCTATGATCAGGAGCGGATCGTAAAAGAAAAGTGATCTTTTAAATGGCGTCCGATCAGTGAGCGATCATAGTAAAATGAACCGTTCATGCACGCATCTCGGGATCGCTACCTGATCGATCAGGTATCGTGTGTACGGATGAACGCGACCAATACAAGAGTCGTTATTTTTTAATTTATTCAGGATTTAGTTTTAATAAAGTAAATAAAAGTAAGTGAACCTTTAAAATGTCACCACCAGGTAAAATTCGTCGTAGTTGTATAACAAAAAATTGTAATAATACATATTTTTGGCTGCTTCGCAGTTTGGAGTTTAATAACAAAACATTTTTCAAATTTCCATCTGACATTAGTCAAAGGGAACAGCGGTACAAAATTTTAAAAATTCCTTATACATCCAAAGATGAAAGGTTGTGTGAAGATCATTTTGATGATGAGGCATTTACAAATTCATTACGCAAAAGACTTAATAAATTTGCTTTACCTTTGCAACCCTTCCATCATACACCACCAAAAGTAATTGAAGATAATAATAATAAAACTCAAGCTTTTGAAAATACAGTATTGCCCGTAAAAAGAAAGCTTATTTTTTGTAACAATAATGATAGTCTTAAAGAAACTGAATTTGAACCTTTGCCTAAAAAACAATGTTTGGAATCTGGTATTTTAAGTAAAATAAACGAAACTAGGGTCAGTAATTTATCTCCCAAGAAGAAGAAAATGTATTAGGTACATTAATAAAGATCAGAGAAATAGAATTTGTAAATTAAAAAAGGCACTTATCAGTAGTAATAACAAAATTAAAAAAGCAGTTAAATTGTCAGATTCAAAGTTATTTCAAAATTTTAATTCAAAATTAGATCCAGCAGGCATAGAGTTTTTAAAAAGTAGTACTGCTAACTCTAAGAAACATAAACCTTCATGGTCAATAACGGATAAGGCCCTTTCATTAGCCATTTATAAGAAGGGACCACGAACATATAATTTTTTAAAACGTTTTATAGCTTTGCCCAGTAAATCTACTTTACAGTCACTTCTAAGATCAGTGCCATTTGAAACTGGAATTAATAAAGTAATTTTTGATAGGCTTAAAGAAAGGCTTGTCAAAATGAAGCAGATAGATAAAAATTGTGTCCTCTTATTTGATGAAATAGCTTTAAAAGAACAATTGACTTTGGATGTAGCTAATGACAAACGAACTCTTTGCAAAAAGTCATATAAATTTTGATTGGTTCACTTGTCGAGAACATAAATCATACGTATTTTCTCAACTCATAAAAGTTTGTGTCCCCTTATTAATTAAAATATATTATAATGATGGTAAGAGGACCAACAAACAAAAATAATTATTATTTTTTGGTAACAATGTAGTGCGTTTAATTTTTTTTTGTTTCAGACCTGTTCCTGTCTTCATGTAAAGGGGAATCTACTTTTTAAATGCTTTTTATTAAAATATTTGATGTAATATTGGATAAACTTTCTTAAGTATAATGCTGTATTTGAGTAGAAATATGTAATTTTGTGATTAATAATAATAATATGTAACTGTATGGTAAATTAATGATATAGATAATAATAGTTTTATCATGTTTTGTGTTACCAATTTAAAACATTATTTAACATTCAAGCTAGTGTGCCATTTTTAGTTTATGTTGTGTATTTATACAACTGTAGGTTTCCTCTGATTTACATGTTTTGTCTTTTTAATTAATTTAAAGAAAGTAAATGTGAAGTTTCTTGTTTTCTGAAATAAAAAAGTTAAAAAAAAGGTGAGAGCTGGGCAGCTATGGGGATGGCAGAGGCTGCAATAGAATTTTTTTGAAAAATGTACAGCCGTATAAATGCCTATTTATAGTGCATGTGGTAGGAAAAATAACTTTGAAAATAAAGTTGTTTTACTAATAGGAGATATTATTGAAAATTTAAATTTTTTGATTATTGTAACTGATAATTTAATCAGATGTTTTTGTACTTTAATATTATCGTTAACTATTAGAATAAGAATTTTAAAATTATCAATTTAATATCATGTATGAATAACAGACCTATGTATAGTAAACACATATTTTATTAATTTTTTTTATATTATGTGCAGGTTAATAAAAATTTTAAATGTGTGCTGTTTTATTATTTATTACCTAAATTATTTGTCTCAAAATTGTTTATTATTATATTATTTCATTACAAAAATGAAATATAATTAATTTAATTTGAGTTACAGCTGTGTGCACAAGAGATAAATATCCCAAATGTTTTTCCCTTAAGAGAAACAATGTATAGTTGTGCAATCTTCTTTAATAAAATTTCGCAGAGCGCTTTCGGCATTAAGCCATCATCTGTGCGGTCATTGTCAAAAATCTCAAGACAGGGGCCTCCAAATATGTACGTCTGTACATTTAATTAATTTGGTGAATCACATTATTGACTTAAAAACAATTTTAAAATACATAAAAATTAAAATTTGATAAAGTAATTCAGCAGATCTGAAGTAGACACTTTCTATTAGGTTCGACCATTTTGCCAAGCTGTCATCAAAGAAAATACATTGTTTCTCTTAAGGGAAAAACATTTGAAATATAATTTTTTGGAATGAAATAATTATATAATAAACAATTTTAAGACAAACTGTAAAATTTACCTACCCATAATCCAAACTACCAAATTTAAATATCCCGCCTATAAGAATTAGTTCTGTTCCTCGCAAGGGTGCGCTGAGATCGATGCGATGCCAGCTGTTTATATGGGAACGAACCATTGAATATTCAATGGAACGAACACTCTCTTAATATGTTTATTTCTCTATGGTCGTCCTAGTGATTGGTTACTTATGTCACGTGGTATCGGCCGCCATTAGTTTGCTAAATGTTTGTTTATTTACCGTTTGGTTCTATTGTGTTCTTACCACAGTTTTTGGTTTTTGAAAGTTTTCGTGCAAAATTTGGTGTTTAAGTGCTATTTATAAACGATCTGGAATGAAGACTTATTTATTAGTGTATTATTAATTGCTTTGGAACTATAATTATTATTTCATACACCATTTTCACTTGAGGTTTTTGGTTAAGCTATAAGTATAGTAGATAAGTTTAATATTACTGTACTTTTGTATTCTCATTTATCGTTTAGAGTAACAAAATTAGTGATTAATACATATATTATTCAAATAAATATCTATTTTGGCCTTTTTATAACCAAATGTCCTTGGTTCTTACTACAGTGGATTTTGAGCATAGTTTTAGACATTCATCGATTAAATTAAAACATAAAAGTATTATCGAGTTTTACCAGTTGTTTCTTGTTATTTCTAAACCCTCTTAGATCTATAAAACGTTGCATAAGAATTAAAGTGTTCTAAAAAGTATTTTGTTGTTATTTGTAATAGGAAAATGCCTGGATTGCCTGGCTGTGCTGATGTAAATTGCAGTAATTCTGCAAAAACGGGTTTATTATGAAACACTATTCAAACGATCCTGAAAGGAGGCAGTGGCTCATTAAGACCAGAAGGGACAATTGGCAAGATTCTTTTGTAAAAAAAATGTGTGAATAAAATTTAGTTCTAAATATAATACCCGATTGTTATAAATTGAAAAATAAAATTATTAAAAGCTACATTGTATTCAGATTAAAAACAAGTTCAAAAAAGAATGAAAGTGCTTCTGAAAAATTAGCTAGTAAGTTCGTTGTTGGTCATTTGTTATGGATATTCAATACAAAATTGCAATAGAACATTTTTTATTTTATTATTTATTTGCTTGATGGTTTTTTAATTAAACATAAAATCTCTGAGACAAATTCAAAAATTTTGGGGCATTATGACATGTAAAATGACCAAAAATATTAAATATAAGCTTCATATTATCTTCTTTATTAAATAGTGTAAAAAATTTAATTACATAAATATTAAATATGTATGTGTTTCAGTTTTTCTGGTGGCGTTTCAATGTCAGAATTGCAGGTACAGACTGTAACATAAATAAACATTCATTGATTAATTTCAGATTAGATGAAAAAATAAACATATGTAATTATTTCCTAATTATGTACTGAAATTGGATATAATTTTGACTAAAACCGTAATAGTCCAAATTTGTATCCCAATAACAAGTCAAATTAAAATATTTTCTTACTTATTTTATTTTTTCCTATTCACACAAGAATAGGGGCTAACATCCCTCTGTGGCATATTTCTATCTAATTAATTACCTGCTTTTGTTAAGAGGCCTGGTGCATTATTTCCACTCTGATTATATTTGCGGCAATCATGGATTAAAGAAAGACTCCCTAGTACATATACCTACACTAAACATTACGATTTATTGTAGTATCTATTTGTTTAGCATGACATTTAACATTATAATCCAGAATTTAAGAACTCACCTTATATCTTTATCAGATGGTAAATAGAGATACATTCATAACTTTGTATGCAACAACATTACATCCTTGAAGATTCTTATTAACATCGGTCCACTTTTTCCAAAAATATTTTATGATTCACCTAATAAAAGTGCTTTTATTTAAAATTGCACATTCAAATCCAGTTTAAAAGTGGTGAAACCCTTTTAAAAAGGGTTATTTAGTTGCATGTAGTCAAATGTAAATAAACCAAAACTAGCATACTAATGGCGGATGGGCGGAGCTTATACCCAATTGTCGCCACTGTCTTGTGTATAGTCACTGTATTCAGTATTTGCTTGGCTTGCCATCTAGTAGTAGCTAGTAAACTGTGACTAATCATGCAGGTCTCTTCCTTTATTTTTTCCCTGTTGGTGAATAGTAACCTTCCACCACAATAGATGTCGCCGCACTCGACAAAACTTTGTGGCTTCGGACTCAGTACAGGAGATTCCATTCTTCCCCGTATTAAAAGTATTTATCTATGAATTGGGCATTTTTTTACAGATACTATAGTTCCCCATCACCTCGTGATGTGGAAGTAAAAATCATAGTATTTCATATTTCTAAAACCGTCAATATTTCGGTATCCGTTGATTTCTGGTGCAATGGTATATTATTATATTGAATTATACAAAAGTATGTTCAATTCCTCGAGGATTAAAAATCGTTAAAAAGTATGAACTTATTTTAAAAAAACATGTATAAGAAAACAATGTTTTTTTGGGGCACATCCTGTATAAATTAAAATCTAAGCATGTGTGATAAATGCTAATATTAAATAGGAAAACTTAAATCAGTAACTTTCAGAACACACGGTAAAATATATATTTTATTTCAAATATAATGAAAGTACAATTCGACATACTTTTTGTTTATCAAAAATGAAACAGGACCATAACAATTTGCAACAATATAACAATTAACTAGGGCAAATTTAAATTATTGTTTTGTACACAAACGGTTAGTAATAAAAAAATTGAGGCCACTCTAAAACAAAATGCACCTTTGCAATTCAACACCAAACCCCAACAAAATTTGGGGGAATTATAAAAAGTAAGTTCAGAGCAGACAGAAACAGAGAGCCGGGCGAAAAACGCGAAGGGAAAAAGTCCTTCCCTGTCACGATAACGGGTGTCAGTTTTTTTATGTTCGCGGGTTTATAGAGAGAAGTTCTCTCCGTTGTGTCAGGGCGTCAAAGCGATACTCAGATATCCTTGACAGTGAACGCTGTCCCCTTGAAAAAATACAAAACGGAAAAACTCTCTCTCCGACCGTGATCCAGCATAGCTCGACACCGGGTGCTAGAAATTTAGCATCATCCGCAGTTTCTAGATAAATATCGAAAACAGTCAGTGAGCAGAGACAGGAGAAGGGAAGTTTCGACGCACTAAGTTTTTTCTAAGATTTTTTTGGGAAAGATTGATTTATTTTTTTCATGCACTGGTTCTAAACTTGATATTGATAGCATAAATATTTGCATAGGTGGAATATAAAACAGTTTTTTTACTGTTATATTGGACAAGTTCATAGGTTCAGTTAAATCTGTAGGTCCTGGCTCGTAATTTGGGCACCGCTCGTTCTATAGAATATAATGTAATGTTTTTCTTATTTATTAAAGATCACTTTATCAACTAACACCTCCGCTGATCGGTCCTTATTTATATGATTGCCTTTCTTACTAGAGAATTCTGGGCTGCGGCTTACACAAAACAAAAACAATTGATTCTGGCCTTTTCTAGATAAGTCTGGTCACAAAAACAATGCTTAGATAAGATAGTCCCAAACAGTTATAAAAACACTACGTATCCGCCATAATTTTAATTTTCATACCTGGCTTAGACAGGGTCGGATTAAGGGACTATACCAGTGTGCTGTTTCGTAACAATAATTTTATCGTGTGAGATAGTATATATAGTAATATTTTACACAAGATTGTAGGAACGATTTTTTTCGTTAGTGTATATCATATATTGGCGTCACATAATTCTCACCCACCCCGTAGATAGGCGTAAGTAAAGGTTAAAACAAGGCTAATTGTAATTTGTATCAGTTGCCCGGAGCGTATGATTTTCTCTCCGTAGAATCAGGTTATCATCGAATTTTCGCCACGATTAAATAATTTTGGTTTTTCAGATGCGGTTATATCATTTACTCATATCTAGCGAAATAAATAAACATTATAGTTTATTCGAAGGAAGCAAAACTGCAACTCGGAAATTTTGTTAATACACACTGAACTGTTTACCGATAAGATTTATATCAAAATCAGCAGGATTATAATTCTCTACTTTCCATTCTGTTTACATAAAGTACAATGACAATCGACAAATAGGAAAATTAGCAGCGGTCGATTTGTACCTTGTTTTTTTTTAGTAGATAAATATTCTCGAAGTGAGGCAGGTCAAATTACGAAGTAGGGGCGAAATCATACGCACCTTGAACAATTTGTAGATAAGTGTGTAATATTTTTTTTATTGGGAAACATGTAATATTTATTGTTGTTGGTCATATTTTATACAATGAAAGATATGTAATAAATGCGAATAGCAAAGAGATAAATTTAAAGTAGTAAATTTCAGAACACACGGTAAAACATATTTTAATTCAAATATAATTAAAAGTAGAATGCGACATACTTTTTGTTTAGCAAAATAACACAAAACCATAACAGTCTTGAAACAAATAAAACATTTTACTAGGTCAAAATTAAATAATTGTTTTGTATACAAGAGTTAATAACGAAAATTGAGGCCGCTTCAAAACAAAAAAAAATGGATTATTGCAATTCAACAGAAAACCCTCAACCTAATTTAGAGGGATAGTTAAAACCAAGTTCAGAGAGACAGAGAGAGAGTCGGGCGAAAGACGCGAAGGGGAAAAACCCTCCCCTTTCACGGTAACGGGTATCAGTTTTTTTTGTATTAGCGGCTTCATAGGAAAGAGTTTGTCTCCGTTGTGAGAAAAACGAGAATAAGATGACAACGATGGATGAGAAAATCGAGAATAAGATGACAACGATGAACGAGAAAATAAAATCAAATATTGAAAATAAGATAACAACGATAGATGAGAAAATCAAGGGGTTAGAGAGAAATATGGCAAATTTAAGAACACAAGACACGCCAGCAGAAGAAAAGAAAATTGAACATATAAAAAAACCTGCAAGCCAGAAATAAACCCCAGGATAGAAGATATTGGCAGGTTGGCTCGAATCAAGACTCTAACGTTCGACGGAAAGACGTCATGGACCAATTACGTAAAACAGTTTGAAGCAGCCGCTAGAGTGAATAATTGGTCCGATAGGGAGAAGGCAGTGAACCTAACCATCGCGTTTCGGGGAGATGCCTTAGATGTACTTCAGACGATACCACTTGAAGAAACTGATGATTTCGAGTAGCTGAAGAAGAGGTTGCACATGCGATATGGTCACGAACATCTAGAACATTTGTACCAATCCCAGCTGAAGAACCGAAGATGAAAACGTGACGAAATCCTTCAAGAGTATGAAGTGGATTTTGCCCGACTAGTTCGATTCGCTTATCCATCAGCATCAGAGAACATGATGGAATGTCTGGGCATCCAGGCCTACATTGATAGCTTACGTGGCCCCGATATGCAGAGGACGCTTCGTTTAGCCTATCCCAAAGAATTGGTCGACGCATTGACAGCTGCTCTTAAATATGAAGCCACAACGAAGGCTTCGGGATATAACAAAATTCGGACCTTCCAAGAGGAAGGTGACGAGGACAGATTTGAGCAGAACGTCAACGTGACAAGGAATATGGCAAACAAGAAGCCGAGAATGATCAGATGCTGGAATTGTGGTGAGCTAGGGCATGTACGCAGTTCGTGTAAGCGCCCCAGAGCTCCTGCACACCAAGAACCTCAGTCACGGGAAAACTAGAACGTGTCTGCTACGAGGGGGCAGCACCAACCCATAATTGTTCCAAAGACCCTCTCATACTGATAGCTTCTCTCAGATGTCGCAACGACTGTGTAGATGACGAAGTGAATGGCAAGAAATATACTCTGCTGGTAGACACTGGAGAAACTAGAACTATTAGACGACCAGAGGTAATAAACTCCAAGAAGAAGATTTTACTAACGAGACTGCGACTGCGGACCGCCACAGGTGAGAGTGCCAACGTTCACAGGGAGACACAAATCCAATCGTAGCTGACATTGAAGAAGACGTCATTCTGGGAATGTACGTAATAAATCTACATGGTTTCCAGCTGGACTTTAGAATCATAACAATTAAAGTGGGTTTCGAGGAGGTATCCCTTCATCTATATGAAGGCAGCACGGGGTTGGCAGCTGTACAGGAAGATACGGTTCTACCAGCACGAGGCGAAATCATGATAGTAGCGCGGCTACAGGGAATCATGGAGGAAGGTACACCGGTTATGATGAAGCCAAGGAACCACGACGATGAGGTTGGCAAAGGAGTACTAATTGGGAAAGGTTTGGTTATGTCGGCGAAGGAGATACCAGTACGTGTGATAAACGTGAAAGTGAACCCATTTACCATCAAAAAAGAAACCAGGATTGGATCCTGCGTACCAGTGACGTCTATAGTTCGCCAAACAACGGCAACTGACAATTCCAATGCCAGATTCGAACAAATGTTATCAGTAGCTGGTCAATCCTTAAATAGAGCGGAGAAAAGGAAAATGAGAGGATTTTTCTTGCAGTATCGAGATCTAATATCGTACCAAGAGGGGGAAGAGTGGAAGAACCTCAGTAGTCAAACACAAAATCGATACTGGTGGTGCCAAGCCAATTTGGCAATCAGCCCGAAGACTACCACGAGCGAAGAGAGAGGAAGCTAAAAGAATAATTCGAGAAATGGCAGAAGAAAAAGTAATAGAACAATCTTCCAGTCCATGGCTGCTATACAACGTGACAAAGAATGGACAATACGCTAGACACCTCGAATCGACAATACGCTAGACACTTTGGCCAGCAACAAACTGCCGGCCACCTTGGACCTGAAGTATGGTCATTGGCAAGTAGAAATGGACCCAGAAGACAAAGAGAAGAGTACTTTTGCCATGAATTTCTCCAACTTGTTGGTGGTAGCTTCCATTTCATGCAATAAGTCAGGGGCAGGAGGTCCCCCTTCTGCCCTCACAGCCTCTTTTGAGGGAACGCCCAGTTACCAAAATAAGTGGTCGTTTAAGGGCTTTTAACAAAAACTGTTACAAAATATTCCCTTGGCTGAATATTCAGTAATAGAAAACAAAGCATATTATTTCTATTGCAGATTCTTTTGCAAAGCAGATGTAAAGGAAAAATCATTTATCATTGGTTATAATAGGTGGAAAAAGCTATGTAATCTAATTTGGGATTTACTGCATATAGCAATTCATTAGCTCACAAATAATGTTTAGTAAAATATAACGAGTTCAAAGGATGTTGTTCTATAGGTGGCGTAGAAAATTTATTTAAAAATAAAAACAAAATACTTATTGAAGAAAATCGCTATAGCATCATTAAAACACTGGCTGAAATTCTTCTATTAAGTTGCAAATTAGAAATTGCTCAAAAGGGACATGATGAATCCAATGAGAGTACAAATAAAGGACACTTTTTAGAACTAACGCAAATGTCAAGTGCTGCGGCTAATGCAAAATTCCTTCATTTCAGTATACAAAATGAGTTATTAGAAATACTTTCTAATGAAGTACTGCAATCTGCAAGCAAGCTAGAGTAGAGATCATTCTCTTATTTGACTAGAATTAAAACATACACAAGAACTACAATGCCCAATGAAAGACTTTCGTCGGTATCTATTTTAAGTATTGAAAAAGACCGCATTAAAAATATTCATTTTGAAAATATAGTTGATACTTTTGCCAAGAATCTTACTGTTTTAAGTTTCGGTAAAGTACTTTTATTTTTTGAATATACACGAGAATTTTTTTTTTAATTTTTAGTATAATTAAATTTTATGTTTACTACCTATTCCTACTTCCCTGCTTTTTATATTGCCATGCAAAACTTTTGTAATATAAATTTATTTACATGGGGTACCAAAGCAATAATGTAAAAGCCCGTGCACTCCTAACATTTTCGGGCCCTGTCTGGCCCTCTCTAACATAAAACTCTGGCGTCGCCGCTGCTCAAAAGTACGAAGAAAAGTTGCAAAGAAGCAAAGTCCTGACACTAGCGTTCTATTCACCGAGAGTATACAATTGGATATTTGGTTAGATTTTTTGGGATCGAGGTGAAATCTTACGTCGATTGAGTGAATTTAACTGTGAATATGGATTTATCGTTGCATATAAGTGTGATTCAATCGTTTATAGTAGATAGGGTGAGTTACTAACCACTTTTTGTGTCAAATCCTTTCCCTTTGACCTAAGTAAGTAAATTCCAACTTATTTCTATTACATATATACAAAACCCATACTAAGAAAAAAAAGGGAATTAAAGTAAGTCAAATGGCGGGAGAGAAACCTCCCGAACCTCCTGATCCTCCTGATAAAAATAATGACAAAGACCAAAATATATCACAAATTAATAGAACAAAAACCTTATACACTTCACGCTCTCCCCCGTTTGAAGTATATATTCAGGGAAAGTCAGGTAATGTGGGTAATTTACATATTATGAGTATAGCCAAAACTATCTTTAACTTGAAACTACAAGATGTTATAAAATTCACCAGAAAGGGAAAAAACCGAATGGGAGTCACTTTCAAGAATGCAGAAGCTGCTAACAACTTTATAAATGAGCAAGACTGGAAAAATTTGGGTTATGAAGTATATATACCAAGTCACAATGTATCAAGCAAAGGTATTGTAAGATTTGTAGATATGACCCTTACAGAACAAGAAATAATTCAGTTTACAACAACAAACATCAATAATTGTAAGGTGCTACATGCCAAGAGAATGAATAGAAGAGCGATCGTTGATGGAAATATAAAGTACATCCCCACAGGCACAGTGTGTTTAACTTTTGCATGAAAAATCATTCCACGAGAAGTTGAAGTATATGGCCTTCCAACCCTGGTAACTCCATATATAAGCCCTGTAATTCAATGCTATCACTACTTACTTTATGGACATAGCACAAATCAATGCAGAGGCAAAGCAAAATGCAAAACTTGCAGTAAAAACCATGACAATGCCTCAAGCTGCAATTATATTGTATCTACTGCAAAAATAATGATCACTCAACAGTTGATAAAATATGCAAAGAACAAAAAAGACAAAAAGACATTAAACAACTAATGACATTCTCAAACATCTCATATTACGAAGCTAGCCAATAAATACCATCCAATTATCCTACCAGCCCACCAAAAAATGACCTAGCAACTTTCCAACTCTAAGAAAAAAACTCAAAAGAACAGGGCAACTCAATTCAAGTACATGTAAGGAGATGAGCAATAATATACACAACTCCCGAAGTAGCATCTTATGTACAAGTAGCCACAACATCCCCAAACAGCAAAAGAAAAAGACAAACAGGCTACGACAAAGCCGCACATACCAAACTCCTAAATAATACAAATGGCATTTCAGAGATAGGAAACAAAACGACAACACATAGTGAACAGTCCCAACAATTAGCAAGAAAAGAGGAAGAAGAAAAATTCCAACTCGATGTAGTACAAGCAATATCATTCTTATCAGAATCCCACAGAGAGCTTGTGTTAACGTTTATAGGAAATTTGATTTAAAATAATTATCTTACACCCCAGCAAGAAGTGGGTCAGCTAACAGAAATAAACACAGCACAAACATGTACACCTCTATCACCATGCACCAAAAAACAAAATACCTCAGGGGACTATATGGACCTGTCCGACACGGACATGTTCTGATCTCCTGTGTAATATTTGAATTCTATTCGCATTCACTCAACTAACTGTAATCCAGTGGAATATACGTTCATACAACTCCAACACAGATAATGTGAAAGTAATCATTATAAACCATAATCCTGATATAATCCTACTAAATGAAACATGGTTAAAACAAAACTATAATATCTCATGCAGAAACTTTCAAATTCTTAGAAACGACAGAGCCGATGGCTACGGTGGAACAGCTATTCTAATAAAAAATACCATCAAATTCATCCCAATAACCTACCAAAGTAACTTTGACAATATAAATATTCAAACACAGGCAATACACCTACCACAACATAACATTAATATTCTAAATATATACTGCCCATCAAACTCAATACTCAGAGTAAATAATTGGATCCATTTTATTCAGCAATTCAAGAAACCCCTACTTATTATGGGAGATCTAAATTGCAACCACCCCGCATGGGGGAGCAAGAAAATAAGTATTAATGGTCGAAACATGATTGACTCCTTAGAGTCACTCCAATTAGTTTATCTAAATGATGGACAGGCTACCAGATTGTCTTCACCGAGTGAGGATAAATCTGTGGTGGATGTTACCCTAATATCTTCTGAGTTAACTCCATATGCTACCTGCGAAGTCGTCCTAGACCCTGGAAGTAGTGATCACTACCCAACCACCTGCAAACTTTATTCCAATAATAAAGACAACCCCAATCAGATAGTAACCACAAAAAGAAACTATAAAAAAGCTAACTGGAACACCTTTTTTATGAACACCTGTGTACAACCCCCCAACCCCTAACCCACTTTCAATATGAAACATTCCAAGATAATATTATAAAAGCAGCAAATGCGGCAATACCATTTTATAAAATCAAACACAACCAAAAATACAATATCCCTTGGTGGGATAACTCCTGTCAAGTATCCATCAACTGCAGAACATCTGCAATTAAAACATTTACCAACTACCCTACGATAGAAAACTTTATAGCAGTTAAAAGAACCATTGCTTCTACCAGAAAACTTCTCAAGTCCAAAAGAAAGAAGAGTTTTCGCAGCTTCTGTGCAAAAATAAACCGTAACTCTTCATTAAAAATTATTTGGAATAAAGTCAATAAAGCTTCAAATCGTACACCTCACAACAACCTATCAAATCAACTTCCACCTGGCATTTTGGCTCAAGAAATTTTATCCTCCTTATGCCCACCTATCATTACCGAATACATACAAACATCCATATCAACAGAAATTGAACCATTCTTCTATCAGGAATATAAATTCACAATAGAGTCAAAAAAAGTCTCCGCACCAGGTATGGACCAAATTTCATACTCTATGATTAAGCACATGCTAACATCTTTGTCTAAGGATCTACTACAATTTTTTAATGATTGCATGCAAACTGCTACCATTCCACAAACATGGAAGCAAACAATTATTCTTCCTCTCATAAAGCCCTACAAAGACAAATCAGTAGCAACGAACTATAGACCAATTGCTCTAACTTCATGTGTGGGTAAACTTCTAGAATCACTAATAAAAAACAGGCTGGAATGGTATGTAGAAAACAAAAAATTACTCAATCCCCTACAGTTTGGATTTAGAAGGAATAAAGGTTGTATGGACTGTTTAACGTTTCTAATCTCTCATACCCTTATAAATTATTCAGCCAATGAATATACCATAGGCGTTTTCTTAGACCTCTCAGCTGCATATGACACAGTTAATATCCAACTTCTGTACAAAACTTTAATAAACCTAGCCGTACCTAAATATATAATAAACTTAATTTACGCTTTTATAAATAACAGAGTCATATTCGTCCAAGACAACTTAGGACAAACAATAGAACCTTTGCCAGCTAATCAAGGTCTAGCCCAAGGATCTCCCCTTAGTCCAATCCTGTTTAATCTCTATACCCTACCTATTTATGATATCCTCCCTAAAAATGTTAATCTTATTCAATATGCAGATGACATGGTACTGATAGTTGGTGGATCAAATGTGAGCCAAATGGTAAATAATTTAAATAGATCTTTAGAAAAACTCAACACATGGTTAGACACACATAATCTCAAACTATCAACCAATAAATCTCATGCAGTAATGTTTAGTAAAGGAATCATAAAAAGATCTATCCCCCAAATAAAGATAAACTCTGAAACTATTGAATGGGTGGATAAAGTTAAATACCTAGGTATGTACATTCATCAAAACCTCAAATGGAATGCACATATACAATACATAGAAAAAAAATATGTAAAGGACTAAACGTTATGCGAGCTCTCTGCGGTACTTGGTGGGGCTGTGATCCCCTCACACTGAGAATACTTTACAAAGCAATAGTACTAAGTCACATGGACTATGGTAGCCAGATTTTCACCCTCACAAAAAAGAATAAAACAACGTTGGACAAACTTCAAAACCAGGGATTAAGAATAGTTACAGGCAACATGAATTCAACACCAATCCCATCCTTATTATCAGAAAACGGGAAAATGCCCCTCAAATATCGGAGGGAATGGCTGAGCTCCAAATACTTAATAAAAAACCTGGCAATATCCAATAACCCTATAATCAGTATTCTAAAGAAGCTTAATAACATAAGCAAAAACTCAAGATATTGGACTAACAAAGAAAAACTAACTCTAATACAAATCCTTGACCGGTTACAACCATCTACTAATATGATGTACACAAAAGAAATATTGCCTTGCTATGAATTTGACCTAGAAATTCAGCTAACTCCATTAAATGTGGCAAATCTTTAATCTAATAAAACTGATAAACTAGCACAAATTCAGTACCAAAAAATTATATCCAAATTTCCGGATCATACAAGAATATTTACAGATGGATCTCTCTATTCCAATGGCATTGCAGGGTTTGGAGTTCACAGTGAAGAACTCAACTATATAGGCTACCAAAATTCACACAAATATGGTCAGGAGAAATTACTGCTACCAACCATGCACTTCAATTCATCTTAAAAACTAACACCACGAAAGCCATAATCTTCTCAGACTCTAAAACTGCACTACAAAAAATATGTAAACCAACTTTCTCCAAAGAAACAGAGCATTCATCAATATTAACTAAACAAGGAATTATACTAGCAAATACTAACGGCTTTAATATCGTACTAGCATGGATCCCAGGTCACTCTGAAATCAAAGGAAACCATAAAGCTGATCAGCTAGCTAAAACAGGTTGTTCCCTTACAGTTTCAGCGAATATAAAACTGAATTATTAAAACTACCTCCCAGATATCAAGAACAGCATATGGGCTAAATGGAACAATGAATGGAACCTCATAAAACAGAATAAAAAATCGTTCCATTACAAAGTTGTCGAACAATTACCAAAATCTCCCTGGTTTAACCAATACCAATACAAAAACAGAAGACATTTAACAACAGTTATAAGAATGCGACAACAGGACACTGTTCAACTCCTTTCCATATGTTTAGAATTGGAGTTAAAGATGATCCACTATGTGAATGTGGGCAAATAGGATCACTTAACCACATAATACTAGAATGTCCATTTAATATATCAAACCAATTCAACCTTTACGTAGAGCTATGCAAAACTAAACTTAGCGCGCCATTTGATATATGTACAATTTTAGCCTATTTAAATGATGAACGATTATCAATAATACACCAATTTATAACTATGTTTAAAATATTCCTTTAACTTAATCTTCTCTTTTATAGACCTGGGTTTCTCCACCTATATCCGAGGTAGCAATTCTGGGTGTGTCCAAGCTTGGCCGCTACCCCCAAGCGAGAAAAGTTAATTTCCTGTGTTGTGAAGTCTTACCTTACTAATACCCCAATACTCACCATAAGTAATATAAAAGTGCAATAACTCATAGTACCTATGCTAAACAGTAGTGCAGTTTTGTTTAAGGAATATATCCATTCTAGAGGGAGGGAAATATTGCCAAGAGCAAGACTCTTTCCCTCCACATGTATAAAACTGGGTAAATTATCCCACAGGATATAGACCAAAAAAGGAACGAGAAGAAGAAGAGCATACAATTTTGTCAAAGAGATACATTCAATAAAAGAGCCTGCCACATTTAACTATACTCTGACAAAATAGTATATGTTAGTAGATGTTCAAATAAATATAGGAGTAGGTCAATATTTACTAGAATTACTTTGTTTAGGAATGAGTAGTGAATATTTCATAATTGTGGCATTGATAACATTGACAATGTGACACTGATAAACCAACGAAACTTATTTATTATTAATTCTATCAAGAAAATTTAAAGTCTCAACGGTATTGACGACAAGCCGTTGGGTTCTAAAATAAAGTGTTTTATTAGTTGATAGGAATCAATATACGCAATTATTCATATGATTTAACAAGGTTTATAAAAATTCATAGTTGTTCGATAATTTAATGTGTTGCCTATCTATCATTATTTTGTTATTATTTGAAAATTGAATAAAATTCTTTCGAAGGGTCAATTATCTCTCAATATCTATCCTTATTTTTTTTAGATATTCATTTGAATTATTCAAATTCAAAATGCAATTATTTTCAATTCAATACACTCATTACAGTATGTAATTTTATAGCATTTCTATCACACATCAATTTTTAAGTTGAGAATCTCCTCCGAAATTTTCAAAGTAGTACGCCACTGGAAATGTTTTGATTCCATTTACACAGCGTTGCCATACCAGGGATGTATTGTTATCCTTTTCTAGCACATTTTTACAGAATTTAATGAAGGCTTCTGGCTTCAAAACAATCCCGATATTATGAATGAGATGTTAGGTCGATTATTATATGTATATGATTATTTTTCTATGTCATTGGGAATACCTAATACCTAATATTATATAGGTAATTTACAAACAAATCTTAAGAGGGACATAGAGGGACTATCCTACCAAATTACTTTGTTTTAGTAAGCATGAAATTAACTATAAGTCACGAGGTATATAGCTTTTACTATTAAATAAAAATATTTTAAGTAAGTAATCTTAAATCGTAAACTCTGGAAAAAATAATGTTGTATATGAGGTACTTTGTAAAAATTTTGATGATATCTATACATATTACAAACAATACAATATTTGGAAGACAGATTGGAAAGCCATCAATATGATACAAAAAATGAAAATGTAGCTAATGGGGGTGCTAACTAACCATGAAATAACAGTAAAATATACATTTAAATTGTAATTATAAAAAATAGATAAATTTTGGGAGCATAAACGAACTCAAAATAGAAAAATTACAATGCCGTTAATTATAAAAAAGACCTGAAAACAATTCAAGAATCTTTTTTTATTTATTTTGTGAATGTTTCATTTAATTATACTATAAATAATTGAAATTGTTAATTACTCCTCAGTTTCTATATTAAGAATTTAATAAAATCAAGATGTGGTGTTTTAATTCTATAAGTGATAATATTTTTGAATCAAAATATGTTGTCTATGTCGCAAATTATTTTTTAAAATGCCAAAATAGTGCAGTTAAATACCTATATTGTTACATTAATTTGATTTAATTAATGAATCATGTGTAGATTGGAAACATTATACTATTTATAGGTATTCCCCACATCCCCACATATTTCGTCAGCCAGTTAGTGACTACAAAACAATGCACCAAAAAAATAAATATTTACTCATAGAATACATTTTAAACTACGCGCTTTAAAATCGAAAAGCTTATTGGTCCGTATCAATATAAAAACAAAATACTATCCAATGAAAAAGATCCACATAATCCAAACGTTTGATGTCAACAAAACTGCTAGTCGATATTTGCGTAATAGTATGACGTATGATTGGTAGAGGGGAAATAAATGAAGTATACCAAATCCAAATAGGTAGTTGCATCAGAACAAGAAGGATCAAAGTTTAAAAATATTATTAAATAAGTACATTACATACTTTAAGAAATATAGTTAACATCAAAACATACAATATTGTAGTAATCGTGGAGTGGTTTGTGTTTGCAATTGGAAAACAGCAATAAGAATTTTATTATGACTACTGCTGTTTCGTCAATACTCAAATATTTGGAGAATACAAATCAAAATTTTCCAATGAAACCCAGTAACGACATTACTAAAACAAAGAAAAGGAAACTGGATCATTTAACATGGGAAGAAAAACTACAGAGGAAGTAAGTGCATTTCTATTGTAGGCATACCTATATTGGTGCCATATTTTTGTTATTTCCATTTTGTTTACATTAAATATTGCATAAAGTATCATGTTCATACAATATTACTCTCCTGTAGTTATATACTATAAATACACTTATATTTGGGCATTAACAAAAATATATTAAGTAGGTCATACATAAGTAATAAATCAACTATGATACATTCATAATATTGATATTAAATATAATTGTTTCTCCAAACAATCGGTTTTTACTAGTTCATTTAAAGCCATTACCTAATAGAAGAGAGATTATAGCATCATTATAATTATTCAAATGTGTCCTAATCCTAAAACACAATGACAACATTTCCAATTACTCTTAATATTCAGTATTCAATTTTAAATATATTTTATTATACTATTTTTAGACTTAAATATTCAATCAATTGTTGTTTAAAGTAGATTGGTATCATCAGCATATTGTACTATTTGATTTGCTAATATAACTGACAAACATTATAAGGAATAGAGGACCAATGATCGAACCTTGTGGCACCCCAATTATAGATAGGAGTGGATCAGATCTACCGTTGTTGTTTATGATGACTTGAGTTCTATTTGATAGATACGATTCTATCAAATCATAAGGTTTTCAAGGTATTCCCATTCCATACATCTTCCGCAGTTAGAGATTGTGATCCACTTTGTCAAATGTTCGGCTGAGATCATAGGAAAGTTCCACGGTGTTTTCTTTGTTATTAAGTGGTTTATAAATGAATTGCAAGCGTACTTCATTGGTAGTGATTGTGGATTTTTTTCCGGAATCCATTTTGAACAGCTGGTAACATACTGAAATGCTCCAGGTATTCAATTGAGATGTGAAGAGTAAGATGACTCAAATATTTTAACGATTTGGCTTGTTATACAAATCAGACCATTGTTTTTGATATACCTTACCGACCCTTCATGTTTATAAATAGAGATACCCTTGGATTCCTGTATATCAGGAAACAAGCCTCATGTAAAAGATTTGTCTATTAGGTAGGATAGTGGCTCTGCAATAGATGCAGCAACTGATCGTAGAATTTTACCATTAATTTCATCAATACCTTCTGCTGGCTTACATGTGGTTTTATATATGATTAAAACAATTTCCTCAGAAGTGGTTGGAAAAAGAAAAAACTTCTGTGAGATTAATCAAGTTTTATATTATAATTTGAAGAAGTATGATTTTGATTTATTTTTATAAAATAGTTGTTGATGAAATTAGCTTTCTCTTTAGATATTAAATTATAAGCGAATTTTTGGTTTTTCCATTGTTTTTGTTTATTACATTCCACGATTCCTTCATCATGTTAGTGCTATTCTGAATTCTATCATTATTTATTTATTTCAAATACTTTTTTGTGATTTTTTTGTATTCCCTTTTCAGCCTTCCAATGTAATTTTCGCTTTCTATCTCTTTTCTCAGCCTGTTCATTTCACACAAGTGATTGTGCAATTCTTTGACTTCTGGTGAAAATTGATGTTTATGTTTACTTGGTTTAATATGTTTCTTTGTTTTGATGAAGACTGTATTGTAATGATATAGGAAGTATGTATAAAAGAACAAGAACTTTTGGAAGGTGCATATATTTGAATCATTTAGGTGTCTTGTGTAAATGTATAGAACACTATTGTCACTTGAAAAATCTGTATTTAAAGAACATACCTGATAAGTATGATCAGACAGAAAAGTATCACATACTTTAACATTATCTATAGTAAAATTGGTGAAAAAATTACCTATACAAGTGGAAGTTGTCCTTGTTATTCTGGTTGGAACATTTATATGACGCCTGATATTGAACTCCTTCAACAAATTGACCAGAAAACTTTTTTGACTACTATGATTCAAAAAGTTTACATTAAAGTCACCACAGATAAAATATTGATCATTACAATAGAGGTCACTCATTAGTAGCACTAATTGACTGATAAATGTATCAAAGTTAGTGGAGTCTGGTGATCTGTATATGGTAAGAATAAATATTTTTTTGAATCTAGTTTTGTTTTTCCACCACATACCTCAAATTCACCTTCAACATACCATTTTTTCAAATTTTCTGATTCAAAACTTAAATAATTTATTATGTCGGTCTTGATAAATATGCAAGTGTCCCTTTTTCTTTTCTAGTACGTGAGAAATATGATACGAGTTTGAAGTTTTTTATGGAAGTTACATGTATACAATTAGAATCAAGCTGTTCAGTAACACATAGAATATTTACATTTTCCCTTTCCATAATTAAATTTAGATATAAACATTTCTTAGCTAACCTAACCTGTCTGTTGATATGCAGAATAGTTGAAATTATTGGAGTATGTTTTGTTTTGTACATATTTCCTTGTAGGAGTGTTCTGTTAACACATATTTGTGTACTATTACCAGATTGTGAGCTTTGATGAGAATATCCCCTTTCATGATCCCAGTTCATTTGTTGTTCCATTGGTTTTTGGTTCACATTGTGATCTAATACATTATTTCTAGATTCTATGTTTACACTCAGAATGTCTACTTGCATTAAAAGGAACGACAAACAACAACTGAGGTGAGCTGCCATATTTGTCACTGCTATCCACAAATTCCGATAGTTCTTTTTCCTAACCCGAAATTCGCGGACTAAATGGTAAACTAAAATTCGAGAAACCGATCCCTGTAGAAATAACATACCATAACAGTGGTGTCACATTTCATAACTTATTATTAATTGATTTTCGATTCCGCTTGAGTCTTAACTTTCTTTGTCATCACCTGAAGACTCCAGGTGTTTCGGATATTGGAACCATCATCATTCAAGTAATCAAGAATTTTAAAAACTTTTTTAAATGAAACTAACTGTTTCTAAATAATTCCACAATATAATGGAAAAAGGATAAAAATTCTATAAAATTGACAATCGTTCCGATATTACAAAATATCATTGTCAGAAGTAACATTAGTAGATACCACACAGTAAGGGTCAAAACATTAAATTTTAGGAATTTTAATATTGTACTAATGAATCCTTCGCGTTTACCATTGGATGCTTATCCATCACAAAACCAAAAACACAGTTCTCTGGCACAGTCAACATCAACACCACAAAAATAATGATAACACTCGCAACAGTCAGACCTTACCTTGTTTTCTTGATGAGTTGAGAAATCTCACTTGCGAGGGCAGTCTCGAGGTAGCTCACGATCGGCGAGGGGAGGTAGAAATTTCGGTTTGTCTCACCTCACTTATTGTAAAAGGAACATGACAACAAAGTGGGGTGAGATTTCATGTAAAAGGAACCTGGCTGTATACGGCCACATTGCGGCGCTTCCAAACTTGATTAGAAATGCTTTGAAGGATATGTTCATGGAACATTCATTAAACAGAATAGTATATTTTGCTCAAGTCGATTAGGTATTTTTTATCATTAATTTCTTTCCCCTTTTCACGTTTACACATCATTTCTAGAAATGATCCTTTTTCTAATCCAATTCTGCTCCAAAAATTTGTATTTTTCGAATGTATGTTTTTTATTACTTCATGCTCAGTTATGCTGTTTGATTTTTGTATCATGTTGACAGCTCTGTAAGGTTTTCCCAAACATTGTGATGTTTGTCTTTTGCAAAGATTAAAACAATTATTACAAGGGATTTCATAAATAATGTCAATTTTCTTGTTTTGCGGTGTTTTTGGATTTAGTTCACTGAAAAATTTCGAAATTGTCTTGAAACTTTTGACACTTATCTTAATTTTATGTTTACCAAAATAAATTCATAATTGTGGAATAGTCCCTGTATATATGCTAAAGATAGATGTTCTATGTTTAGATGTTCAGGTTTTATTTTGTTTGTTTATTAATATAATATTTGTTTATTCTTCTTTTGAATATTTTATTTATTATATAATTAATATAATTCTTTTTGGTGCAGCAGTAACCTAGTCATCTACATTAATGGTAGTTTCTTTGAGATATTCAATCGCCAATTGTGCTATAATATTTTATATGAATACTCTCATAGCATATTCATCTATTATAATCCTCTAATTCGAACGAAGTTTTAGTTCTATAACTTATATTCATTTGTCTTGGGACATGTCTGTATGTCTTCCTATTTGTGACATACCACGTTCTTCGAAAAAATTAAATTAAAATTCGTAGCTGCTCATTATTTCAGTATTGTTTTCCTTATTACTGACAGCAAAGGAATTTTCTATACAATATAATTATTTTCATGTCTAGGTATTTGTTAACATAATAAAATTTTGCTTTGAAGTAACTATTAGCATCAATTACTTGAATATTTTCTGGATCATAAATACTTTTCAAGTTTTTAATACCCATGAATTATTAGATATGATATTAGAAGGGCATTTACTGTACTTATAACTATAATTCTGTGTTAGCTGATTAGATATGTCATATTTGTTACAGAAAATTGAAAAATCGAGTCGCAGCTCAAACATCCCGCGACCGCAAAAAAGCTAAGATGGAATATATGGAACAAGCACTCCAACAATTATTTTCCAGAAATGAAGCACTTACAACTGAATGTGAAAACCTTAAAACCGCCAATCAAAAACTCCAAGAAGAAAACAGGGAATTGTACAACCGTCTTCAAAGTCCTTGCTTGAGTTGTAGTCAAGCCCAAAGCCGTTCTGTTGGATACGAGACTCACCATGGATCCACAGAGTCCCTCCTTCTGCAGAAAGGAAGAGCCACACATCCAGCAGCGTTTTTGAGCAAACAACAAGCAATGATTTTGATGGAAATCGTACTGACCTGCCTTCTTTACCAGATCTACTTGAAGCAGATGTCGACATCAACTCATTGGAACAACTTGCCCAAAGCCTTTTGCAAGATATTGCCAGAGACTTGGAGACTCCTGTTCCAAAAACCACTACTGATGTAAGTACCTATTGGTTGTTTAGTTCACATTAGAGATATATCTTTTTCTAGTGATAATTAATCTAATTGGGGGCAAAGTTTTATTATGATTGTTCATTCAAACATTCAAATTGACACTTAATAATGATCCCTTTTTAATGGGTTCTGTTATTTCAAATTCAAATTTTATCATACTCTCATTAGGAAACTGATTATAGTTTGGATATCTTAAGTGGGATACATTCTTAATTTCATCACAATTACCAGTGAGCTATCTTGGTCATGATGGAACATAGGTACTAGGCTTTTAATACATTATTTAGTTCACAACTTGCAATAAAATTTTGTGCAGATATTTTGTTTAGGTTTACTGACTATTTCGAATTTTGTTGTTGTTGAGGCACCAATTGTGGATTGTGGAGTTGCTTGAACAATTAGAGTGTGCAACAAGTGTAACAGTGATACAAAGAAACTATCCAATCAAAGACATGGTTCAGGATAGGGTAGAAATACAATAACTTGAAATGACTGCTTTCTTATTACCTTGTGCTTTGAGAAACTGACCGTTCACAGCAGTTTCATAACGTCGTGGTAAGAGCAATACGTTGTATGTCATATTTTGGAAAGTTTTCAAGAGAAACAAAAAACAGTATAACTTGTGCACCTAACTAAAAAAATTGATAATGCTCAGGCTTTAAACAATAAATATACTACTGAAGAAGGCTGATATGTCACATATTAAGAAAGTATTTTAATTAGTGAGCAAAATTGATATACGACAAATTGCTTTTCAACTTGAACAATTCTTGTTGACATACACCTTCTCACACTTAAAGGAAATAACATCAAAGTACGACTTGGAATCACAATGAGCGGCCTTAAACCCTTAACATAAAATGTGTACTCCTACATACCAACTGAATAAGTTGTTTGTCACTTATTTCTCTTTCTCAAAACTTAGTTTTGAGGGATACTAAACCAATAAGAAAATAGAAAGAACACTTTACTAGCATTAATGATAAAGAAACAAAATAAAACAACGAAATTTAACTAACTCTATTTCGAAATAAGTGAATCATAGAAAAAGTGGTAATCTCTTGGAATAAACTGTTTTAATTCCTGCAAATGTTTATGTTTGCTCGCCTCGATAGGACACGGTCCTTGGTATAAATTTGGATGTGTAATTTCAACTGGATGACTTGGACGCCTAGGAAGTGAAGCCCAGATAAGAGTGAAGTCAAGTTTAAAGTTTATTAGCATATCTGGGTGGTACTGGAATGCTACCACGTCATTTACACGTGGATCTCCAACCTTATTGCCAGGTCGTATACTTTTGTAATAATCTGTGCCGAATGTTTTTAAGTCCAAATAATTGCAGTAAACGGTTGAGTACGGCCTTGGATTTAGTCGGGCACTTTGGATTATTGTCATGTAATCTCCTGGTACGAATATTTCTCTTCTCTTTCCTAATTTTTTTTCGATTGTCGCATGAATGGAATCCACTTCCATCTGGGTGTGACCCACTTCTAAATATTTTTGCTCTATTTATACATCGTACTTAATACTTAACTCTAGAAGAGCATTGGATAATTGAGCATTTCTGTTCTGGTAACCACAACCGTCACTCCAGACTATAATTTTTTTTGGATTCTTCTTTTCAATTTCTTTCGTCATAAACATTGTCCATATAGACGCAAAAATATCGCTTTCAAGGCCCCCAGCAGCTTCGTGCCATAAGTAGCATGTAACGTCTTTTGTGCTCAAATCAAAAAAGGTCAAGTTGTGTACTTTAAGCTTTGTTTTGTAGTAAGTAGCAGAAACATTTAATCTTGGTGACAGAAACACTGCTTGGACATCAACGGTATAGCACAGAATTTCTTGACTCTCCATTGCCGATTTTTTGTCATTTTCTTTTTCGGTTCGAGCTGCCTCTTTCTTTCTAGTATGCTGCTGAAATGCTTCTTCGTCGGAGTTACCGTGTTTATATGATGTACATTTATCGCATTGATCTTTTTTTGGTGTGTATATATCTAAATTCATTTTTCTTAAGGTTTTCAAAAATATGGTCCACGATGGTGATCATTTTTCGTTCTTGTCCTTACATAGTTGTACATAATATCGATGCATTTCCCTTAAGCTGGACCATGTGGGTTCTAAATAAAATTTGCCAGTGGATGCTCGGCAATAATGATACTCGACTTTCGGTAAACTATTTAGAAAATTTTCCAAACTTTCTGTGATCGAGGATCGAGCGTTCGCATGTTTTTCATTACGTTTAGGCATATTATCTTCAGAGACTTTAGTTTCCAAAACCCAAGTACGTAACAATTTCTCACCTCAACATAAGGTGTTTAGAAACATAGTTTTACAAACCTGTTTCTTTACTTTCTGATTCTCTCCCACCTTAACTGTTAAAGAAAAACGCAATGAAGTCTGCTTTCTCGAGCGTTCATCGTTTGTTTTTTTGCGATGTATGGGATACGATGGAATCACATTTTCTTTGACAAACACATGTTTAGCATCCCACGATGGGAGTGACCACAAATTGGAGAATATTAACTGACATTCTTCATCAGTAATTGTAGAACATAGAAATTTTTGCCGGGGCCACGTTTTTTCAATAATTTTCTTAGGTGGCCATTACAACGTCCTTTGAGAACTCTATTTTCTCTTGTAGAAGTCTGCTTGTATTTGCCAGTTGCATCTTTTGTAAAACCAATGTAGCTTTCACCTTTTAAACGTAGTATCGATTTTTTCTGCCGCTTCCATTCCTTTTTATGGACCTGTCCTTTGCGTTTTCTTTTACGTGCTAAAGGTACACCTTCATTTTCAGTTTCAATACAATGTTCCGAGTTCACTCTGTTATCCTCAGAATTGGAATCAGGTTCATGATCTGACGGCTCATACAGCTCACCAGATCCCGAACTGAAGTCAGATACATCATCAGGTAAATTTGAGACTTCAGTTTTTCTACCATTGATTTGTGGATCCGTATCCTCTGGAAACAAAAATATAGACAATGATACAATTTTTGGTGGAACTCAAAACATTAGGCAGTGTGTGCGATTCCCCAACCAAAATAGGTTTGCTATGCATACCTTGCTATCTGTACGATTTGTGTTTATCCTGTTTTACCTACTCATTTGTAACTTTGAAGAATTTATCAAAAATATTTAAATATTTCCAAATATTAAAAAACAATTATGAAGAGACCACAAAAAAAATTATTTAACCAAAATTAGGAATGTTAAATGCTTTTTGAAACATTTTAAAATTGAAATTAATTAAGAAAGGTACCCATCATCTTCTACTTGGGCTTCAGTTTCACGGGTCGCCAGTTCTAAAATATAAGCACTCCTTCCCTTTCCAAACATTTTGATATCAGTTTCCTAGATTATATTGTAACCTGTAACAATGATTCAATATGCCGAATGTCATAGAAAATAAAAAGCAAATGGTAGTATGTCAAAACTTGATATGACAAGGAATGTGATATTGTTAGTTACAATGAATATCTACGTACTAGTAACTAATATACGTTTATTGTACATAAACCTCTAACGTTTTCAAAAAATATCCCAGTAAATGATTCATATTTTCAAATAATGTTAGGTTATGATCATATTTACAAATAAAATGTTTCTGTATTACCTTAAACTAACATGAACTAACAATTTTACTTACAATACAATAGTGATATGAATACTTACGTTAGTCCTTCTTGCTTTATAAGTATGAAAAACACCAATAAAACAAGAGAAAACTACTTATAGCGCGCAAACATCAACACATTCATGATATGCGGCTTATTGTTGTAACCAGTGTGACAAACTGCGTATACCTCATGTCACAACAAGTCTGATATACGACATATTACTGTAACCAAATTGCGTTAGTTCGAATTTCGTCATATTGCAACAAGATGCGTTGTCGGTACCTGGTTGGTTGATTGACATACAACTTATTGCGATGCATGACGTTAGAGATTTCGGTTACACAGATTCAAAAAGCCAGAAATCGATTTTTTTTGACATACGACCTCTTGCGGTTACCACGACGATAAGTGAATGGACAATTAGGAAGTGTCATGGTGCTGAATTATCTACAAGAATTAGAGCTACTGTATCATGGCTTTCTGTGAATATGCGCTACCAGGTTGAATTTCACATAAGAACACTTGCTTGCCGAGACTTCCATTTGGTGAAACATCAGTTATGGCATGGGAAGGTACATTTGTCGTCACTCGTATGGAGCTAGTCTTCATAGAGAATTGAAGATGACGTAACCTTTAAGCATGAAGATGCATGATATCACATTCTCAGATGGTTACTCGCTGTTCAGATCTAAATCCAATAAAAAATATATGGGTAGAGATCGGGAAATGTTTTTAGAGACATATTGGACCGGCCCCTAGAAATTCTAGAGAACTTCGCAACATAGTGGTGGAACAATCTGCCACAGAATGTGATCCAATACAAAACAAACCTTGTACTTTGAAAATATCACTGTCAGAGAAGCGAACTAAAGTCTACATTTCTTTTTGTTATTTTTACTTCTGAACACACTATTTACTAGCACTACACTAACATTCACAATTGCACTGTCTGACACGTGTTACAATAACCAAGTTATAGCCTTTAGAGACCGTAAAATTACACTGGACGTGCGTTTCGATAACCAAGTTATCATATTCCGAGACCGGTTATCAAAACGCGCATCAGACAATGTAATTTTGAATGTTGGTGTAGTGGTGATTGATAGTTCAGTATGAAAATCACCAACAGTTCCAGCAATTCCAACTTAATTATTATATTTATTATCAATAAACTTTGTTCCAAAAACAACAGTGAACTATGTTAGAACTGAAACAATTTTTGGAAAACAACTTCAATTTAGGAGTAATGTTCATTCATACATTATAGGGGGGTTAAGGTACTTTTCATGGCTGTTGTAAAATTCATATTTCTCGAGTTTATAGTGACTATAAATATTTCTGCAAGATTCATTAGTGAACTAGTAAATCTCCCAAGGCAAAACATTTATTCTATTGTCAATAAAAACTATTCATTCAAATGGAGTTCATTTTGGGAAACAATATTCACGACAAATGCTGTACCAACTATCATGGTTGACATTTTGAATAAGCAGTTTTGCCAGAACTTAAATATGTTTTTAATACTAATTTTAATTTAATTTGTTTTTTAGATACTTTGATGCATTGAATTTGCAAACCTTGTGCCTTATAAGGTGATGCATATGATTCACACAATATTTTATTCCTAAAAGTAAATCAATATTAAGCAGAAACTCTGTCATACTGTGTAATATGTAGACTCTAAGCACTGCACCCGTCTAATTACACTGATATGTTGATAAATAATTGATTATTCATGTTCTCTCATCACCCATCACGGGAATGTTAACCCTGTCAGTGCATCTCTTCTGATGTTAAAGACCTCTTTATCTCTAGAAGTCCAGTAGAACTATGAAAATTCCCCATATTCTCCCACTTGTTTCCATGATGTCGTTAGATTGCTGTGATATTTTCCTTCAAAATTTCAAGCATCTAGTACCACAATACTTTGAAGATTCCTTTTTTATATTTAATAGAAAGCATAAGGTAACATTTCCTAGTTCTTTCGCTTCCTATCAGTCTGTTGTAGAAGTCGCTGGTTCTTTCTCCAAAAAAGTATACATCCTGACACACAAAACTGCTAATCAGATAAAATCGAGCAGCTACAAAACCAACTGCTTAAAAGTAAAGTGGGCGTCTTTAGAAGTCAAAAATTTGCAAAAAAAAACATAGCTCTCTGGAGAACTTTGTCATGAGACAAAACATTATTCTTAAGGTTTATGTTCAATATAGGAGGTGGAGATATTAGCTCAACCCGAAGCAAAGGGTTATGAACCTGAGCCTGAACAAATATTAAAACTCTACAAGATCTTAAATACTATTTGAGGTACAAAAAAATTCAGTCACAAAAATTGGCTAGAGAACTTATATTCGAAAATTGTTACAAGCAACAATGCACTACTCTCAAAACATTATTTATGTTGATGACAGAACCCAACATAAATTGTCAAGTGACTTTTGTATTATGTTATCTGTTGGCCCTCTCATATGCTTCATCCTTCAAATTGCTCTTCAGTCTTCTAGATTTTATATGTAATTTATCTTTGAGAGTTTTTGACTACTGATGTTACACATACATTTTTGCGTTTTCAGGATGTTCTGCTCGGTGCATATCCTCTATTTCTGTTCATGTTGGTGCTGCAGCATAATTTTTATCATCTCGCCACCATGTTTTCATATTCTTATCTGTCAATCTTTTCTTCTACTGATTTAATAATAATTACTTAAACTCTTATTGCACTAAATAACATATTCTTATTCATCAATCTATTCTTCTGCCGATTGAATAATAATTACTTACTCTTGCACTAAATAACCTATGAAAATTGCTTCTGTGTGCTATGAGTCAAAACACGTGCACTGCCATTCTGAATACATTTTATTAATTTACATGTCTACATTTGACCTTTAAATTAATAATAGAAACATTTAATCTATTCAAGGATCATCATTTTCAAATTGCTGCATTAAAAAAATTGACACACTACCATTATGTTCAATATTTTATAAAAATGATTATCTTTGAAGTAATGGATGGATGTTGTTTGTATTCATTACCATATTATTTCCATACATGCATGATTACAATAAAAAGCATGCTGTAATTTATGCTGTTATAAAAAGTACCAAAATTAAACTATAGTACACACTGTTCAGTTTTTAAAAACATGTTAGAATATTCATGCTAAGTAACAATACTATTCCCGTTGAAAAAAAAAAGTGTATTAAATAATGGGCATACTTCTAATAATAAATTTCCAAAAGGACATAAAATACTGTTAGAAAGCCCTCGCAAAGCACCACTACATTCTGTAGACAGTAGGGCAGATTCTGGACATTTTGGTGTAAACAATGAAACAAATCGTTATTTTCTTCAACTAGGAGACGTAGCTTTCAATTGCGTGTTCTCATTCAAATAGGAAAATATAATTATACACATACAAATGAAATAAACGGTTTTAAGGATTAAAACTAACTTTTCCGCATCTTTGGCCCTGGATAATATTCTATCATAAAATTGTCACTTGTATACACTTCGGGGGATGTATCGTTTTAATAAACCGAAATTTCTCCAAAAATAACCCAAAATGTAATATATCTGGATTTATAGGACCCGCTGTACTCGCTCTAGTCAGCTGAAAATCAATACGGTACATCTGTGAGACACCTTGAACAATATTCAATCATAAAATCGGTCACGTGTATACACTCTGGAGGCTGTATCTTGTTAACAAACTGAAAATTCTCCAAAAATGACCAAAATTTGGTACTTCAAGTACCATAGAACCCGGTGTACTGGCTTTAGTGAGCTGAATATCAACAGGATTAATCTTTGAGATGCTCTGAATAATGTCCAATCATAAAAATTGGTCACTTGTATATACTCCGGAGGCTGTATCATGCTAACAAACTTAAATTTCTTCAAAAATGACAAAAATATCGTACTTAAAGTACAGCACCTGTTGTACTGGCTCTGGGGAGCTGAAAATCAATAGGGTTCATCTGTGAAGTGTCCTGAATAATATTCAATCATAAAATTGGTGACTTGCTGAACTCCGGAGGCTGTATCGTGCTAACAAACTGAAATTTCTTAAAAAATGATTAAAATGTACTTCTAGTACCATAGCACCCGTTGTGCTGGCTCTGGTGAGCTGAAAATCAATAGGTTTCATCTGTGAAGTGTCCTGAATAATATTCAATCATAAAATTGGTGACTTGTTGCACTCTGGAGGCCGTATCATGCTAACAAGACATGTAACGATAAGTGGCCGACGACGACATACACACAGGATTTTTTTTCTAAAAAACGTTTTTTGTGGGTTGTTGTTGATGGAAAACGTAAAAATAACTCAAAAAAAATTTCAAATTTCCAATTTTTTTTGGGGTAAACCAATACTTACTCGCATATTAGATAGGTTGGGCGCAATAGTAAAAAATTATAATTATTTATTAATATAGAGTATAAATAAAAATAATTCTTTGACATTGAATTGACATTTTAAGATAATATAGTAGGTTATAGTAATTAACAATTTAAAAATATCGATGTATACAAAGGCTAAATAATTGAATTGAAACACTTAGAACATATATTTTCTACTATCAAATCTATTTATGATATAAATCTACTCAGTGACAGAAACCTGAACACTCAGTAAATATTATTTCATTTCAAAAATATTTCAAGTACATTTTATCATAAAAGTTTTAATACAAGATTAGAATTTGAGAGCTATCAGTTGAACATTCTTGTTTTATTCAATTACTAGCTGAACCCAGTAAACATCCTGCCAAACATTGGTCACTGTTTGTTATATATAAAGTTACCCACTGATCACTAATACTGCTGTGCACTACTAATATAGCTTAGCTCAAGCTCAACGACAGATAATAATGTTTCACAAATTACTTACAATAATTCAAAAAAATGATTTATTATTTTATATAATCGTAACGAATACCACTTGAGTAATCAAAAGTAATTGATTATTATTTTACGAGAAACCGGACGTAATCCTTAAAAAACCACTCGAGCTCGTGATTTTTCGCAGATTACGTCTCGTTACTCATGAAATAAACGAATGAAGTATGATAAGTATTAGATTTATTTGATTCTTCCATACTTGAAAAAGACATTTTTTGAAAAAAAAGTAAAATGAAAGCTGTAATACCCATCAAAAGTTGCGCTTTACTGTGTTTTGCTACAGTGATTCTTTTTAAAAATTTATCAAAATATTTTGAGGCCTCTAAACGGGTTGATTTTTGTATTCATAATTGATTCACAATACCATATAAAAGTTGCGATTCAACCTCTGTGATTACCCTATTTTTTGAGAATTTTAAAATCACATTTTCAGCCATCTACAGCGGCTCTAAGACCTGTTCATTAAATAATATGTAACAATTTTTGCTTTAATAATCATTTAAATTAATTAATTCCTTATCCCCTTCTGCTCACTTGTGATTGGAAGTGTTATTTTACCTCTTGCTATCTTATTGCAAATACAAACTTCCAATATCAGTTTATGAATGAATTGAACTTTAATCTGAAATAACTGGGGGCAACCTCAGGTAAAGAATATTATAAGTATTCAAATAAAATATTTATTTTAAAATTAAATGGAAGGTAAATAATTATTAAGTATTACAAAAATAACACAACTGGTAAGGTACATTGGTTAACTAAACTTTAAGTTGTGCTTTATTTTCCATAGTAGGGATTATCTCTCTTAATTTTATTCTTGAGTGAATAAAACCATTACCTGATTCTGGTTCCGCTACTAAAGAGGATGTCACAGTCACTAATTTAAGGCCGCCCCTATTAATTGATAAAGGGACTTTGATAAAAGATCCTTAAAATATTAATTTCAAGAATAAATATCAGTCTTCAGATGTCGGTTCTTATTTGGTTTACATAGAATATAAAGAAAAGAATGTAGGTCGTTTATTTCCCATTAAAATCGGCCACTTTTTAACAAACATTGCAGATTTTAGTCAAAATACAACAGATGTAAAACCAGTAGGAGTAAACAGGGTAAAGGTAATTTTTAAAAATTTCAATGTTGCTAACTTATTGGTATTTCATGAAGTTTTATTAAAAAATAATTACATTGCTTACATTCCACTATTCTTCACGCATAAAAAAGGTATAATACATATGGTAGATACTTATTTTAATACTGAGTACCTAAAAGACACAATTGAATCTGGAATTAAAGTAGTTGATGTTAAGCGATCAAAGCATAAAATTGTGGACAGTGTAACCAAAGAAACAAAAGAAGTAGATAGACAAATGGTCGTGGTTACTTTCTTAGGAAATAGGATTCCCCAATCCGTTAAAATAAATATGGTAAACTTTCAGGTGTATATTGCGACAGTAATGAACATAAATCCACATACAGAAAATGCCCTGTTTACAATACACAATCAAGTATTAAAAAAGTAATGGCCTCTATGAATGCATCTTTCAAAGAAGCTGAAACTATTGTGAATAATCCTGTGTACGGAAAAATCACAACTAATAATCGATTTTCATTATTATCAAATCCACATTATTTACCTGATCTAACACATACAGCTTCAACTTCTTCTTACAGTTCAATCTTGAGTAAACCTAAGCCCTCCGTACATTTACCTAAATTTAATACGAGTACATCTGCGCCAAAAAACGCAGAAAGTCCTCCCCTCCACCTTCTCCTCCAATAAATCATGAGAAAAAAACTAACAAACATTCTTCCATATTTCCAAACCCTTATAGGGAAGATTTAAAATTTTTATAAAGAGCAGCTAGCATTTCAAGTAAAACATTATTAAAGATATAATTCTCAAAAAAAGTAAAATCAATTAAATCAATGTTAAACAAGCAATTAATAATATCCTGGATAAATATGAATTAAAAGAAGAAATTACTATAAGTAGACAAAATGACGAAGACTCAGATACTTTCTAATAAGCATATTAGAAATAATATCACAATTGTATAGTGGAACTGTAGATTTATTCTTGCAAATCAAGCGAGTCTTGTAAAATATATTAAAAACACACATGTGGACATTTTAGTTATATCAAACAATAAATATTGCATAATAGGATATAATCTAGTTAGTAAATGTAGAAATGATGGTTATGGTGGGGTATTCATTTCTGTGATTCAGGGTCTTAACTATAAAGATATTTTGCTAAATACTGGTATCAAGGATTTAGAAGTATGCGCCGTGTTGCTTGGTTGATTGAATTTGACTATAGCATCTATATATAGACCTCCAACTGTAACGATATTAAGTCGAGTCAACTGGATAAATTTCTTCAAACAATTTGATTTATCTCCTACAATTTTTTGCGGTGATTTTAATGCACATCACGATATATGCGGACCAATTCCTGATGATCGACACGGAAAAATTCTGGTAGAAGCTATGGATGACTTAGAACTTATAGCTCTCAACGACGGTTCCCCTATTAGAATTAACCCAAGAGGCAATCACTCAGCAGTTGACTTAACTCTCACCTACAACACTCTCGCTGCAAAGTCGACCTGGACTATATTAGATGACACATTGGGATCTGATCATTACCCTTTAATAATTGAGATTCAGATTAATCCTACAAACCTTGCAATAAATCCTTCCTCGAAATGGAATGATGCCCACGCTGATTGGAACACATTTCAAATCGTTTTGCAAACCGAAAGGATACAAATTCAAACGGCCCTGATAAAGTGAAAAAACTTTTTAGAAATGATTTCAGGTGCGGCGTGTCAATTCATACCGGTCAAAAAGCCTTTTATAACGATTACCCCTAAGCCTATATGGTGGGACGAGGAATGTACAATGATATTTAAAAAACGAAAAGAAGCTCTAAAAAAATATAGAACTTTTGCAAATTTTGAACAATTTTTGAACTACCAAAATGCTGCTGCTAATGCTAAACGTTTATTTAAAGTCAAACAACGGAACAGCTGGACGACATTTTTAAATAAACTCAATAAAAATACCCCACTAATTGGTATACGGAGATATATTAGACCTATGAACAGCAACTGTAATCAAAATCGTAAAAAGCCTATTCCTAAAGAGCTAATTGAAAAAAATTTGAACAAACTAGCCCCTCTTTTTGCACCCAATCTCTTAAGTTGCAGCTCATGCCATGGAGTAATCATGATTGATTTTTTGGATAAGGGTGGAACAATAACTAGAGATTACTATTCGACATTACTAACCAACGGGAAAAAATTAAAGAGAAAATACGCGGAAAGCATCCAAAGGTGTTTTGTTTTTGCAGGACAACGCCCCTGCACACAAATCTCATGTTGCCATGCAAAAAATTCGTGATTTAGGGTTTGAATTACTGGAACACCCCCCTTATTCACCAGATTTGGCTCCGTCCGACTATCATCTTTTTCCTCAACTGAAAAAAAGTTTAAAATGTCGTAAATTTTCTTCCAACGAGGAGGTAATAAAAGCTGTGGAGGTCTGGTTTGCAGAGCAAGAAGAAACATTTTTTTTGAAGGTCTAGAGACGTTGCAGGTTCGCTGTAATAACTGTATCCAATTAAGAGGAGATTATGTTGAGTTATAAAATATTTTGACATTGAAATTTTGTTTGGTTCTATAGTAGGCTAAAAATTTTTCAATATATCCTCGTATATAATGTGATTATGTGGTCTGGGACCATCCCAATATATCATCGAACCCTAAAACTGTATGCCTGATTGTACTAGTGAGATTTAGATAAGTAATTTTAGAGAATGTAATGAATTTTGAATATTTTTTGAACACTTAAATAATAGACATAATCGCTTGTTGAATTATGTATGTAAAGTTGATTGTGGTTGTTTTATTTCTATGATCTATTTGAAAACAAATAATGGTCATGTAGTGGTTACTCAGTAAGTGCCCCTCATATAAACTACGTTTACCATAGAGCCATTATATCTTTGAGGAAGACACTTACCTAGTAGCCCTTCTTCGGGGATTGAATAAACAACATCATTTATAAAAATCACTTGGTTTAGTATATTTAAAATTAACACAGATTACAATATCATAGACCATTTAACTTATTTAAAATAATAATAAATGAATGAATCATGGGTTAGTTACACTTTGTTTTTATAGGAAACATTCAAGTCAGTCACCGATAGATTCGACCTTCCGCGTGTGTGAACGCCGTGTTTACGTTAAATAGAAACGTGATTTCTGGGTGTTCGCCTGACCTTAATCAGATCGATGACCACTATTAACATTGGAAAATATAATATGTACAATTTAATCTTTTTCTGTAAAAATGTCTTTTTTTTATAATACTGACTTTCGGGATCATCACATCATCCCCTCTTGGAAGAGAAAAATTATCTTCTTAATTTTTCGATACTACCTATAACTATAACAGTTCTCGTTTATTGTTTTTGTTTACTAAACACTACTTGTTCGTTTATAAACACTCTTCACTTGTTTACAATTGTTTTCTGCTGTTGTATTTATACAAACGATTCTTATGGACTGTCTGTGGTGGTTTATTGTCCTGAGATGTAATCTCACAATTTACGCCTTTTATTTCAGTTATTTTAAACGGACCTAAATAATGTGGATCAAACTTATTTCTCCCTTCATTCTTTAAAATAACTAATTCCTCTATTCTAAAATGTACAGGTGTATTGTAACTTATATTTTAATTCTGTATCATATCTTTCAAGATTGTAACACGGTTCAATTTCTACATTTAAGAATTCTGGTAAATTGGGTTTTCTCCCATATAATAACTCAAAAGGAGTGTATCGGTGATACGTGTTTGGTGTTGTATTATAGCAATATGCAAACATTTTTACAAACTCGCACCAGTTATCCCTAGAATCTTTGATAAAGTTTCTTATATACTCATTAAATGTTCTATGTAATCTTTCACAACTGCCTATGGCCTCGTGATGTTATGCTGTTGAAAAATTATGTTTGATATTTAAAAGTTCCGCTAAGTTCTTCATTATTTCATTCTTGTATTCCGTCCCTTGATCTGTTCTTATCTCCTTCATCAATCCGTAATTCGGTATAAAATTGTCAAATATTGCTTTTGCTATTGTGTGTGCTTCCTTGTTCTGAACCGGTATCATAACTGCGTATTTAGTTAGTTCGCATAATATTGTAATACAATAACGATTCCCGTTGTTACTTTCTACAAACGAACCTATTGTGTCTATGTAAATAATATCAAACGGTTTTATAGATGTATCTGTGATGACGAATTTTTCCTTATGATTAAGCTTTGCTTTATTCATTTGGCATTTATGGCAATTCTTTACATACTTCCTTACGTCTTTCTCCATGTTTGTCCACCTGAAATTTGCTCTTAGTTTCTTCAATAATCTATTATTGCCTACATGTCCTCCTAAAATCTTTTGGATCTCTTCTTTTTGCTGTACCGTTTTTGGTACTTCGCATATACATACTTGAATATTATTTAACCTTTGATTTCCTTCTATAAATTCTTCTACTGTGCTCTTTTTGAATATATCATCATTTGTATATATTTTCATTCTTTTTACCTCATTTTTTACCGATAGCTCTTCAAGCTTTTCCAACGTTCGTCCTAGGTCGAAGTTGTGTATTCCGGTAATGAAGGCTTCACTAAATTTCAATTTAGTTTTGATCCGAATGCTCATCCTTAGTGAGATACGGTTATTTTCAAAGTGTAAAATTGGTAATTTATGTGCCTCAAGATTATTTAAAACTTTTACTACTGAAGGTTTTTGTATTCTTACTTCCTTTGTTTCTTAGTTAATCCTTAGATCCTTTTGTGATTGAGCGTTTGCTTTTCGCGTTTGTGCTCTTGTGATTGCCAAGACATGTGAATTATTTATATATAAATCCTCAAGTTCTTCTATGGATATTCTCGATATGCTATTCGTGTAGTTCGCTATACCTTTGACATACTGTATTTCAAAATCGTATTCTTCCAAATCGATCAAATTTCAAATTTTTCCTAGATGCCGGAACATATTTTATTTAGATTGTGATGAATAAATAAAAGCTTTTCAGTATTTTCAGCCTATACCTATTATCAACATATATCTTACCAATTTCCGAAAATAGTCTCTTTGAATAAACACTAGTTGCTGGACTTTATAAAAACTACTTTACTAAGTTAATTAGACCAGGAAATGCTTCACTGTGCTTGCTCTACCACTCAAATGGGTCTGAATTTCTATCAATGACGGGCACTCCATAGTATACTTCAAGTAGATAGAGTATATTGCCTTTCGAATCACTAGTAGAGTATGCAGGTGGAACAAAGTTATCATAGCACTTCCACAGCGTAAAAGATGAACTTGTTGAAGTATAATTTTTTTCATATGTTTTCCTCGCTCTCTTTTGTATAGCGGCTAATGATTCTTTGTGTTGCTTTTATTAATTTCTGTGATTTTTCTCACAAGTTTGTTTTTTATATCTTCAATTATAGTCTGACTAGAAAAAAAGTACATTTTATATCTTGGATCTAAAATAGTCGATATGGTAAAGAAGTCCTTGGACTCCACGGAGAACCTTTGGTTCATTCCTGTAATGAGACTTTCTTTCATAGTTCCAACGCCATATTACTGTTCTATTTTATCGAACAAAGAGTACCGCTTCAATACAGCAATTGTTGGAATTACTTCTGAAATAACTGAGTCTGTGCTGCTCATCAGTTTCGTTATCTCTTCAAAAGGTTTAAGTAATTCAAGGACAGATTGTAACAGGTCCCACTGATTATTGGTTAAATTGTTTATAGACTTTATAGCGCTATTTTCAGTGTGATAAATAGTTACACAACGTTTCAAATCAAGTAACCTCTCTAACATGTAGAAAGTGGAGTTCCACCGGGTTTGTACATCTTTGATAATTTTCTTCTGGTCCATATGCAACTCTTTCACTTAATTTGCTGCATGCTAAAGAAGAGTGATTGAAATGAGTTACAATTCAGCAGGCATAACTAATCATATGTGATACGGTTCTTAGAGAAGAACCTGTAAAATATCGTTAAGCTGCAGGAATTTGAAGTATTTCCATATAAATCCCGATCCGGCCGGAATTCCGACGGTCCGGTTCGGCTACCGGCCGGAACTGCGGTTTTGGCCGGACCGGCCAAATACTCGATCCGGTACATCCCTAATCCAGATTGCAGGTATTGAAAATTTCAATTTTTATAGTTGGTAAATATTTTATGTTATGTAAGGGATTTCAGGAATATAAATAAATAGTAAATAAGTTATGGTAATAATTATATGTATAATAAGTTAATGGGTTTACAAAACTGTTAAAAAATAGGTATGGACTTTAATAGTAATAATTTGTATACAATATTCGCATGAATATCTTTAGCTTTGAGTTGGAACACTAATGTGAGAAATGATGAGAGACTTTTCTTTAGGTAGAAAAAAAATAGGAGACGCATTTAAAATTGGAAAGAATAGACAGTTTGAGCTGATAGCATAACAGTAATTCGAAAAATATTGTTTATTGAGTAAACCCATAGTATTCAATTAGATAAGTAATAATAATTATAGAAGATTTTTTCGAGCACCGATTAGAGAGTTGAATTAAATGTCCGGAAAAGGTAATCAGGAATTTTGGCAATGTAAAAATTGATTAAAAAAGACACTATGTTTATACAAATTTCTCTTAAAAATTTATCATATAAAAATTTCAGATTATAATTTACACAGTTCATACTGTATAGCGAAAAGTTTCCTTAACAATCCTTTTCGATGATTTTATTGATTGGGATTTGAAAAGGCTGATTTGAACGTGAAGAAGCGAAGCATATAATAATTTATCTCCACAATAAAAACGATTGAATCGTTCATATTTAATAATAAAAAAAGGCAGTGGCGGCACGTGGTTAATTTTATAGGGGGGTCATAGGTTATGTGACCAAAATCTTAAAATACAGAACGACACTGACCAGTCCCCCGGAGGCCTATTCGCCGTCGGCGGAAATGTTTCGAAAAACTATGCCCAATTTCTGCCCAGAAGTCGTTAAAATGGCTAAAAACGCAAAATTTGTGGAGTTCTTTTCCAAAGAAAGAGGGGCAAAAAATTTTTGGGCCACGCTTGTTTTATATAAAAATGCTCTCTTAAAAAACAACCACATTTTATTCTTTTCTATACATATTAAATATGACAAACTTAAATTAAATGATATTTAATCTAAATCTTTTTAAAATTTAAGTGAAGCATTCGATCTTTTATATTTGCAAAGTGATCAATAACCCATTAAAATTATGAATACTATTCACAAATTGCTTTTCTATGCTTAACATAGCTAATGCCGACAATCTCTCCTGTCCCATAGTATTACGCAAAAATGTCTTGATTCTCGTTAATGTAGAAAAACATCTTTCGCTTTCTACAGTTATCATTGGCAATGTGCATAAAATAGTCAACAATTTTACAGTTTCCGAAAAAGTTTCCGAGATATTGTTATTAATAAACAATTGCAGCATTGTCACAGCTCCTGAACTCTTATTAAAATCGTCGCGTTCATAATTAACTCGAAGTTCAGTTTTTAGTTTTAAGTAATTAATACTAGAAAAGTTTTCTCTTATTGACTTAAGAATACGATCTGGAAAATTAATTTTATATTGTTCGAACTGGTCGCTGTAAAATAGCTGGGCAATCACTAAATGATCACTGAAACTAAAGCGGTGGTTAATCTCAGAAATTATTATGTCGCAAACCTCCAAAGCAACTTGGCGCTTTAAGTCTTCATTTTTCCTTGGTCTTTTTGCACCAAGTGTTGAAGAAGGTGAAGGTGCTTCGGGAAATATTTCATTTAATAAAATATGGTCTCTGACTTTTTGAATTGACATTTTAAATGAGTCTATATTTTTTTTCACCAATATCACGTCAATACCATGTTTTTGAAGTTGATTAAAAAGAACTTCACAATTAGGCATTATTAAATGGAAAAAATTTAGCCAATAAAGGAAATGCACGCTTTGCAAAAAAGTTTTTAATCCTATTGCTTGATTAATTGTATTTGGGTCTTCTTCAACCTCAATTATCTTTTCTATTGAAGCCAGAATATCAGCTTGATACAAAAATACGGTTTCCACACAACGCGTATTAAAATACCACCTTGTCGGTGCCGCTCTAGGTAAACGTACTTTAACAAATTCATCGAGAATCGCTGTACGTTTTGGAGATCGACTAAAAAATTTGGAAAATCCCTGTAAATTTGCAAAAAAAACATAACAATGAATAAAATTTGCTTGAGGATATCGTTCTTTGATTTTTTTTGTACTCCGCCTAATCGACCACTCATAGTAGAAGCCCCGTCATAACTCTGTCCAATTAACTTTTCCGGTGTTTTATTAATTTCAAGTACCTCTAATTCTTTAAAAATTATCTCCGATAGATGTTCGGCTGTGGTGCCGGTAGGATTTACAAATTTTATAAACCTTTCGTAAACGACACCGGATAAAATGTACCATATAATAAAAGTCATTTGAGTTCTGTTCAAGCTATCAGTAGTTTCATCCACCTGGACTGCGATATATTCGGCTGACTGAATCTCCAATTTAAGTTGTTCTTGAGCCACCGATAACATTGAATCAAGTAATTCATTTCGTACATTTTTAGAAGTACCCTTAAAAACCGTAGCCTTATCCAATTATTCTTTGAATATTGGATCCAGCTCTGAAACAAACATTATAAGTCCACGAAATATTCCCGGGTTTACAGAAGATTCTGTCTCGTCGTGCCCTCGCAAAGCAAGTTCAAACGCCCCACAAAATTTCACACAGTCAATTATTTTATTTATAATATATCTGTTTTTCGACACATTTTCATTAAAAATTCTTACCGATTGTCTATAAGCATTGTCTAATTAAGAACGAATATACACAGTACCGATTGTAGCAAAACTCATGGCACATTTCATATGGTCTGCCGATAAACTATGTTTTTTTTATTTTCTCTTTTAAAAGTTTTAAGTCTTGGACACCGTTTTTACACCATAAAGAATTATTCGAAAAAAACAGACAAACGAAACAGCAAAATGCATCACTTACTTCACATCCGCAAATCCAATCAGACAAATCATACATAGACCTGCGAAAATTGCGATGAACTTCTTTATTCTTGTCCTTGCTAGTCTGTTTAATTTTTAAATCTGGAAGAGGACGACCACCTTCCTTTAGTTTTAATAGTTTTTCAAAATTTAATTCACTTTTCGTTCTCAAATTTTGAACCATTTGCACCACAGACATGATAAAAGGCGTAGAATAAAATAACACCAAATAATTAAAACACAAGCCCTCAAAAAAAACGAATCAAAAATCAAAATAATAACAATAACAACTTATTACATCAAAACACAAATCTAATTTGACTTCAAAATGATCTCCTTTAAATCAAAATATAGTGCAGCCTGTCAACCCCTCTACTCATCTCTTTTCTAAGCGTGTAATAATCGAACGACGTAAGTCGATTCATCATCGATATTAACCCGGGCTTTTGACCCAACACATGTAAACTTCGGGCGTGTTTCTTTCACGTTACGAAGATTGTCAACGTTCGGCAGATTCCGTCCCCATTTAACGCGTTGAGGTCATCGATGGATATTTTGAATTTCGCAGAGATGTAGGTACTTGCTGCGAAATAACGTTTACACGGTTGTCTTGAAAAACGTTTTAGGTAAATGTTATTTTTTATTTAAGAGAAATACTTAGTATTAGTATTTAATACTATACTGTATGTATAGTAGGTATATTTTATTTTTTTATATATCTATTTAAATATTTTTTTAAATTATTTTTTAATGGGAGGTCATTGGCCCAATGACCTAATGGAGGAGCCGCCACTGAAAAAAGGAAATTTAACCCAATTCTAAAGTGAAGATATAAAGAACGATTACGATTTGATATAATAATGGATTTAAACCAATATATGGGAATTTGAAAAGTCAGTTTGATTAGACGTCAAAATTGGGAAAGTAGATAATTTGCATCCTCAATAAGAACTATTATATTTAGTAAACAGGAAAATTAAACTAATTTTAAAGTAATTATAAGAAGAAAGGAGAATATTAAAACTATTATAATGCAATTTGGTACGTACAAAAATTTATTCTAAATTGGAATCGAATGGAATAATAACGGCATAGAGAGTTGAGAAACGTAAAGTGCGTACAAAAGTCATATCTGTTGGTGTTGAAAAATATTCGAAGTTTGTTTTGGACCACACAACATCAAATCCGGAGTAATATAAGGTACGCAAGTTTTATTAATATTATGAGCTCTGTGCGTGATTAGTGTTATTTGCGTTTTTTTTAACATCTGCGGAGAAAATAAATTCACATTTTCTCAAATTTTACGGTCATAGACGGTTTCTAGAGTAAGAAAATTATAATTGTATTATACTGTCGTAATGATATTGGATTGTTACCTATGATATGTGTATAAACTTGCCGTAAAATTCTTCTATAATCAAAATTACTGAAATCATCAATTTGTTTATTTTTAATTTTACATTCCGACGATAAAAATAATAATTTGAAGACATAATTTGATTATATTGTCAAAATATTAATATAAATTTCAAAATTCATAGCTAAAATTTTAATTTTGAATGGCGCGATTGAACCGTACCTTTGATAGAGTTTTATACATGCGGGACGATTCTTATGTTTTTAATAATAATTTATATAGTCGTGGCTAAATAATAATAAAAAACAATCTTGAGCTAGCAAAGTTGAAATAATAGGGCAATAATAAAATAAAATTTTTGATGAATAACTTTATATTGAGTATAGGAAAATAATAGTAATAATTAAATGATTTCGAATAATTATTTATTCATTTTCAAGGGCTGAACATTATTGGTCAATGTTATCATTATTAAAAATAAAATAAAATGTTAACTACTTACATAAAATATATCGAGAATTTTGGTTAAGTTGTAAATTTCTATAATAAATTATTTTAAACATAAATCAACGAAAAACCCAAAAATCAATATAACATCAAACAAACTATTTGATCTTGAATTATATTTTAGACTATATTATTTCTGTTTTACGCTTTAATTTGTTCTTCATCAAAAAATATGTAGATGATATCTCTCCCATGTGATGAAATAAATAATATACTCTTTTACTTCAATAGCTTCGATACAATTTACAATGGAAATGGAAAATAGAGAACACTCTTTACCTTTTCTTGATACCAAATTTATTAGAGATAATGATAATAGAATTTTAATTGACTGGTATAGAAAACCTATCAGTTTTGGGGATATAAAAATTAGCATTCATATCATCCACGTAGTACAAAAATTAACTTGATTAAGCAAATGAAAAACAGAGTACTACAAATTTCTAATCCAATATTTCACCATAAAAATCTAAATATACCTTACAATATTTTCTATAATCACTCATATCCTTCATATCTTTAGAACCATATTTTATATAATACTTCCGAAAATAAAAATGACATTACTAATGACATAATACGAAACGAAGAAAACAGTAACGTTATAACTACTAATAATACCTCTCCAATTTATATTTTTTTACCATATATAAAATCTGTCACACCTAAACTTTCCGGAGTCTTTAAACCACATAATATAAAAATTGGGAATAAACAATACAGTAGAAACGGTGAAGCTTTTCCATCACGTGACTTAGTTGACGATATTATTCAACAAAAGAAAAGACTCAGCGTTTCTACTGTACGTTACAATAAATTCAATTTTTGGTAAGATCAAAGACAAGACTCCTACTAACAAATTAACTAATATAGTTTATGAAATTCCTTGCAATAACTGTAATAAGAAATACATTGGTTACTCCAAAAGGTCGCTAACCAATCGAATCGCCTCTCATAAAAGTGACAGTAAATTATACCCTGACAGATTTGCTTTAGCTGAACACGTGTTTTATGAATGCCTATGGATTATTAATCTGCCAAAGTTTTGACAATAGAAAATAATTATAGAAAACGTCTTTTTTGGAAAAAAACAACACATCATTCATAACAACCTTTAATTTGATGACTAAGCTCGGTTAATATGTGTCTAATATCTTAATTATTTTTTAGTACGTTTTTGATTATGTCCATACTGTATAATTTTAGAATTACTTAATTTTCTGTCATCGGTCCCAATCTAGTAACTTTTTTAGTGATTTCTGGTGGTGCGATTCAGGTTTCGCTCCTCTGTAACTGACGTAGTCTGTTGAAGAGTCGAGTGGGTTAACAGGAGGGGAGGATAGCATTCGGCCTCTCTCGATTATGTGGTATTATTAAACGGTTTTATTTAGCTCACCCCGTTTGTTTTATTTATTCTTGGGTCAAATTTAGTAATTCAAATTTCACCCTCTTCCTGTCAACCGATTAATCTGAAATTTTGTATACACTTTGGATTTTGGTGACAATACAATTATGTTTATTCATTATCATTATAAATTCAAGATGGCCGCCGCTACAAAATGGCGGATAATTTATGTTTTATTAATCCCATCAATATGGGTATCAAATGAAAGGGCTCAACAAGCAGAATACAATATACTATAAAAAATTTAAATCCAAGATGGCGGCCGCTACAAAATGGCGGATAACGTAGGTTTTATCAATCCCATCAACATGGGTATCAAATGAAAGGGCTCAACAAGCAGAATACAATATACTATAAAAAATTTAAATCCAAGATAACGGCCTCTACAAAATGGCGGATAACGTAGGTTTTATCAATCCCATCAACATGGGTATCAAATGAAAGGTCTCAACAAGTAGAATACAATTTACTATGCAAAATTGAAATCTAAGATGGCCGCCGCTACCAAAGAGTTGGACTGCAATAAACTAACGGGCAAGAAACCTTGCAATAATGAAGCACTAAATGAATTAAACAGAATGCGAAATAAAAACTAAAAACCAAAAAATAAAAATAGGTAAAAAAACTTTTTAAGTTAAACGGTTTTATGTTAAACATACAATAAAACCGTGGGGCACGTCAATTGTCGGTTGAAGAACTGCCTAATTATAGTGTAACATTACAAAACAAAAATTTTAATCAACGATTTTATTTTAGTCTAGTCTATGCATATGTTTATAATTCCCACGACTGTATCTATTTTATTATTTTTTGGTTTTTAGTACATTTATCTTAAACATTGCAATGTATGTTTAACATAAAACCGTTTAACTTAAAAAGTTTTTTTACCTATTTTTTAATATAAGTGCGTTCCTCTTACAGATTTCTGTCTACACCCAAGATATATTTTTTCCAATACTGTACATAGATTTCGTGCACACACCTAACACAAAATTCATCCTTTGATTTAAAAAAAAATAATCGATTATTTTCTGTAACTCGTCCATTTATTGAGCTTGAAAGATGTTAGAAGGTTACCACCACAAATCAAGGGTATTGTGACACAAACAAATGCATATATCATATGAATTTCCTTCCCATTACCCCCGGGGGACCCTTGTGGGGATTGCGCTGAAAATCTAAAAGGTGGTAGTGCAAGAGTTATTACCACTTGACCGAGGACCACGTATGAATTTTCCACGAATTGTTCAGGAGCGCAGAATACTTGACAAACTAACATCTTGTAAGTTAAATTTTATTCCAAAGGTAATTCAGTACCTCGGAGGCACTATATCGTTTTTATCAACTTTTCAGTAGAGGGATTTGAGTTATTGTCCATTGCTTTCCTACATATTTTATTATTATATTTCGAACAACAATGTATTCGGACCTAATTTTGTGCATAGCGTAACAGCTATTGTTTAATAATCTAATGAAAAAACTTTCTATTTTTTCATTTTACAATAAAAAATGATAATTTTATGCGACATAGTGTATACCTCCAACAATCACAAATATATATGGCGAACAGTACAAAACAAAATTGGAAAAACGAGACATTCTACTATTGATACCTTTGATATAAATGGTAAAATAACTCCAAATTAATACGAAATTGCTAATTTGTTTGCCACTTTTTTTGCAACGAATACTAAAAAAGCAATAAATACCCACTTTGCTAACTGTGGTTTAGAAAGTTATACAACAAAATATGTCGCTAATATTTTTTATTTCAAACCTGTTATCCCTGAAGATGTATTGGATGTAATTAACTGCCTAAAAAATGTTAATGCCGAGGGTGTTGACTGTCTTTCGACAAAGATCATTAAAAGTATAGGTCCACAAATCGCATGTACTCTAGCAGACATTATCAACTACTCAGTGGAAACAGAAACTTTTCCATCAAGTCTAAAGATAGGAGTTGTTTCACCAATACATAAAAAAGACAGCCTTAACAATTATCGGCCCGTAACTGTCCAAACTTTGATATGTAAATTCATAGAAAAGTGTATTTATAAACAAATGCTTTCTTTCCTCAAAAAGTATAATGTTATATTGGACCATCAGCATGGTTTCTTACCTGGCAGATCGACGGGGAGTGCATCCGTAGCTCTGCTTAATTTTAACCACACCTCATTGGATAGAAAGAGGTATGTGGGGGTGCTCTTCTGTGATCTTTCAAAAGCTTTTGACATGGTTAGTGCTGATATAGCAATAAATAAACTACGAGATTTAGGATTTTGGGGCAAATTTCTATCGTGGCTGAAATCATACTTAGAAGCCCGAAAATTTATTGTCAGAGTTGAAGATCAGAAGTTCCTCCCCCAACCTATGGAAATTGGCGTACTCAGGGGTTAATCTTAGGGCCTCTGATATTTTTATTATACATAAATGGTCTTTCTAAATATGTTAGCACTAATCATTTAATACTATATGCAGATGACACCACATTGGCAATTGATTCTGAATCTCCGGATGAGCTGCTATTAAAGATGAATATTTTATCAAGAGAATTTATCAGTTGGTGTGAAAGAAATTATTTGATAGTAAATTCGACAAAAACCATCCTCATACATTTTTCTACAAGAACATATATTCCTGAAAATAGCTGTATCTCAGTTGGGGGGACTGATGTTTATTTTTCGGGTTCTACGAAATTTCTGGGAACATACCTCGATAAGGATATGAGTTGGAATACCCATATCAACCACATTTGTAAAAAATTAAATAGTATTATTTTGCAATATTACAGCTAAAAAATATATTTACAACTAAAAAATGTTACACTATAAAATGTTTTTGACTAAAAAATGCTCCAAATTAGAAAAAAACTTTAATAAAGTATTAGATAAACATGAACATTATGGACATTAATATGATTTGACTGAAACTTAGCCATCTTCATCTTCGGGATAATCAGCTATGTTGGTATTTGTTTCTATGTTTTGATGAAATGCATGGCACTCGCTTGCAACGAATTCCAAAAGGTCTATTAATTAGATCTTTGTATTTCTTTTCTGATATTGGCCTAGGAGTCTCTCTGAGTGGATTTGATATAGCCGGAATACTTCCTGTTCTTCTTTTCAAACAAATTTGCTTGAAATTTGTATCTGTTTTTAAGAATGAGTCTTTATAGTACAACACTCCAATATTTTCTTGTCGGATTTGGAACTGGACGCATTGTGAAATTTGAAAATCTTGCTTATCACTATCAAGTTTCCTGTTTATGAAAGGCGACCTGGAAGTATTGTATAGTGACTTGAACGATTTAATATTATGCAACTCCATGTTATGGACGATGTACTTATTTGAGCACTATCTTACTAACTGCTGCCAATGAGTTGGTGTTAAATAGTTAAGGTATTTTGAAGCAAACGTTTTGTACAATTTATACATTGTTTCTATACTTAATTCTGGGGACAAGAATTTTTTTGAACAGTTCTCTCTAGTGTAGTGGCTCTAATAAGCGGAAAAATAAGATATGTGCCTAATAACGCTGCCGATCACAGTTTGAGAAGTTTTATTCTTGGGCTCATGTTTACCTCTTCCATCTATTTTAACCAATCCTCCTGTTACTCGATTTTTGATAGCTGTATTAACGAGAGTATTTGATGTAGATAATGTGTTCAAAAACATAACTTTGCACACTTTAATGGTATTTCCATTGACAAAAAACGTGTAAGTAAGTGATTTAGTTTTTTGTTTTTTTGCTTTTGACCTATGAAAAGATGGTTCTTCTGTTTTCACGGATAAAATAATAAATTGACGCTTACCATCATTATTTTTTTCATGACTCCAATATAATTCTTAAAGATTTCCATCCTTTCAGCTTCTGTTGTTTTTTCAGAACATTTTAATCTGCATGAACAAGGTGGTTTGATTGTTCTTTCTGAAATATACTTTCCTTGTTTATTTATGTAACTTTCTCCTGCAGCTCGGCTAGTTTTTCTAATGTTAGATAACCATTTCTCATTCTCATAACCAATTCTCATGTCTTACTCTCTTTTTGTCTTTTTGCTTGATTTTGGAAATATTTTTTACTTTTCGTTTTGGCGTATCCGTGCGATTTTCACTTGTATCTGAATCAGAACCAGATGAGGCCAGTTCTTCAGCCCTTGGAACATAGAGATCCTTTATTTCGATGTCAACCAATTCATGACTTAGTGGAGATTGCGACTGCTCTGTTGCCAAGACCTCATAATCAAATTCTTCCCCTCCTAAAAACTTAAACACGTTGTGTAAATTTCTCCGTTAGAGTTTCGTTTTCTAACAATATCTCACCTGATGATTTTTTATTGACTCCAAGACTTATTAGCACATCTTCAGTAGTCTTTATTATTATAAGATTCTCACCATTATGTCCACCATCTGTAAAAATTAAACTCACTATACAATATTCTGCTTAAGTAATAAATATTATAAAATATATCAACAAAGTATACAGGAGAGTAACTAGTAACTTACTAGGTTGATGGGAGTCCTTGAACTCATCGGAATTATTACCTATATCTGCTCCTCCAATATCCGCATTAGTGGTATATACTATAATCTGTGGCTCTGTCTCCACTGTAAAACATCATTTAAAAAATTTGCAGGTACAAAAATAATTCAAGTAGTACAGGAGAAGCACAACTTACTAGATTGGTTAGAGTGCTCGAACTCATCTGAATGATTTCCTGTTTCTGGAATGTAGTTTTCTCCTCCAATATTCGCATTACTGGTAGAATCTATAATAATGTCATTTGTAAAATTGCAGGTACAAAAGTGAATCAAATTTTGCATCAAATCCTATACCATTAATATTATGTTTAAATGAAAGTAGAAAAATTGTGGAATCCAATGATTTTTTATGCAAATACCTCTTATTCTTCACATAAAAATAAGTTTGTAATAATAAAAGCTTGTTACTTACCACGTACCATTTGCACAAGCATTTTCCACGGGAAGTCATTTTGGGTTCCTAGATTAATAAAACAATAACAACAAAACTAAACTATTATACAAATTGCACAATAATATCTTTATAACGAATACACACGGTTTATAATAATAAAACCAACGATTATTTTGTACACAAAACCAAATAACCAATTGAGCAATAATATATTTCGAAAATAATAAAAACCACGATTATTTTGTGAACAAAACCAACCTTCCGCTTGCTTGCGTTATTACAAACTGACGCTATGTCACATTTACGACATGGTTCTTGGCTAGACCGCTAGAGGCACAAAACACTATGTCAACATAGAATTCCCATTTTAACAAAATGGAACAATCCATATCGACATAGTGTTTTATACTTTTAAGCATGATACAAACAAAATGGGAGGTAAAGTACGTCATGTATACATGAAGCCTTTTACCTCTAAAATATATTGAACATAGTGTTCTATTTTTGGGACTAATTTTAATATTCTGCTATTAATAACATAGTGTAATATACTTCTAGAAAGGTCTCGAAGAGCTGAGTGCATTGATGAACTTTTTGCGAAATAACACCAAGTCAACATAGTGCAGTCTACCTCCGAGGTACGCATAATTGTTGAATTTGGCTTTCACATGAAAATACGCTTATTTGAACTGTCACATGTCACAATGTCAAATTCCTTATAAAATTACCTTTCCCTATTTAAATTTGATTGGTAATAGTGACAGAGGGGAGGGGAGCGATGTAGGATAGTTGAGGATATGATCGAAAGATGTCCCCCTTAAAATAAAAATCGACCTCTTTTTGCATTTTCTCCAAAAAAATGTGTCTTCAAGATATGCGATCTGTTTCGTACCCTGTATTTACTTCTTAGACCATTTTATATATTTTTATTATAAGCAGAGACAGTAAATGCAGCTTTTAGAGATAATTATGGAGAACTTAGAAGTTAAAATTGATAGGATCATTATTGAAGAATAATGCATATTAATAACTGAACAAATAAATTAATATATAATTTCACTAGGAACGTGACACTCTATTGGCGAATAGGTAGAGAAATAAATGAATAGGTTTCAACATGGTACCTATGTGGCCAGTTTAGAATGATCTTCATTGTTGAGTTATATTCTAAAAAATGAACATTTCAAAATGTTTTGCAGCATATAAAATATATCAAATTAATAAGACAAATTTAAACATGGTATGAACAAACCAATTCAATTCCTAAACATTAATTACCAACATTACATGTATATAATCAACTGCCCAATGATAAGAATTTATTTCTAAAAATGTTATAATTCTCTGGTACTTTCTTTAACATGCATACTTTAATATGGTTCAAAGTAATTTTTGGTAAAATGTGTATTGGCTTGTGTAATGTTACTCATGTCTGTTATGTAAAATACGTGTTCTCACATACTCATCTAAATTTTGTATTTTCAGACAGCAACAAGCTTTGGAGAAATGGTGGGGAAAACATCAACGAAACTGGAATCCAGTGGGAACATGGCATCCGATACTAAGTCATTAGAAAACGATATATCAGAATATCTACTGCTCCACCACAACTATGCTGCAAAACCACCAGTAGATGAACCAAAGAAAGCCAAATACTCTTATCAGAAAAATAAAAAGTTGAAAAACATCAAACCTAAGAATAATAAATCTAGTATTGAACAACAACCCATTATTGATTCACAAAATGAAGTTATATTTGGAACGCTAGATGAATCTACCAATGTGTTAAGAATACTTGTTGACAACAATGGAATCCCTGTTACAGAAGAAGTGTTTCAAAGGTTAGAATCTGAAGTAGAGTCAAATTTAGTTGTTCCATCGCCTGCAACAAAGTGCTTGTCCCCAATGTCCTGTAGTGATTCTGATAGAGGATATGAATCATTGGATTCGCCAGTTAGTTTACCTGAAGATGTTTGGGATCAAAGTATATCAGAACTATTCCCTTCTTTGCTTTAAATTTTTAGAATATGTGTTGTTTAAGAATTGTTGTAGGTATAAAATTATTTATTTTGGTTTTTCATTTAATTTTTTGTACACAACTATATTATGTATATTTTTTCAAATAAAGTGTAGATGTTATAGTTGAAACATAAATTAGAATTTTCATTCATTATATTACAGATCTAATAGAAAATGTCTATGAAGATAAAAAACTAGGTACTGTCAAACTAAAGTCGAATTGGCGTCAGTACCCTGATAATTTAGAACAGTAGGATAACTACGATTTAAAACCTGATCTGTTAAAAGTTGGTTGTTCTTCTCTTATAGAACACAAGTTGTTAGCTGACGAATTAATAACAGGATTGATTTCTGTTAGTTAAGTTGATATACAGAACTGCAAACATTATAAAAATAAGGCACAGCAGCGGTGCTATAAAATAGTTGATTAGACAAAAATAACCAGACCGAGCACTGAGGTAAATTGTATCTGGAAGAGGGTAAAGTAATGCTCCTACCATATAGGTACATCATGAATGGTTGGGGACTTTTCATATTAGAGGAAATTGACCAAATGACGCTGTGAAATTCGAGTTAATTTTTTGAAAAGAACTATTTATTTTATTATGCAGAACGATTTATTTCATCCCCGTATCAGGTTTACCTCAAGATATGTTTTCAAAAATATTTCTCAAATTAGAACTTCTCGTAACATAAGATGGTACGTGAATTGTTGAATCACCAAACATCTTTTCACAGTCTCAGTGTTTTTAGTGAAGTCCCTTTTTTTCGATGGTCCCTTAAAGTCCCTTTTTTGGAATTTGGTCCCTAAAGTCCCTTTTTTGTGATAGGAGGAGCATATTGATATAATCCCCAATGATGTAAATCCTGAGGAGGCTTTTAGAGCTTTTATTTTATATAATAATATTTAGTCGAGTACCAAAATACTAGAGAGTGACTAATGCCCGAGTTATAAGTCGGTGCCATGCGATACTGAACCGAAAATACCCTAACATAATAAAGGTAACTATCGCGAGACCTCCAAATTAGTAATACATGAAGATTTTTCCTTTCTCCTGCTAAATTGATGTATTTAATAACCGAAGCTCTGGGACCTTACTTTTGGGGAAAGCTTAAAGAAGATGTTAAAGCTTCTTTCTATACAATACGTTTGGATGAAACTACCAACGAAAGTAGTTAGAAAGAATTGCAATTCGTTATTGGTCAGATATTGAGTCAAAAATCGTTCAGAGGCACCTTCAGAGTTTCTTCATTGGTAGTGCTAAAGCTGAGGACTTACATAATAAAATTCTTGCCGCGGTACAAAAGGCAGATATTCAATTGAGGAATTTAATAATAATTGGCTGTGATGGCCCTAATGTCAACAAAAAATTAATAAGACTGCTTAATGAAAGATTTAAGATTCAATGGATTGATTAATATAGGCTCATGCAGCCTACATAAAGTTCATAATGCTTTTCTGAAAGGTCTGGAACAAATGGACATAAATGTCAATTATTTGATTATTAAACTTTTTTGATGGTTGGCCTGTTGGTTGGGAAGCATATACAGACGTCCAGATTTCCGAAAAAGTATCAAATCATCGGTTTGTTAAGCATGTATCCTTAAGATGGCTCTCAATTAGTCCTGTGGCAGTGAGACTTATTGAACAGTGGAAAGCAGTAAAGACATATTTTCTAAAGAAAATTCTTCAGCACTATTTAAATATCACTAAGACGTCAACGACATAGAGTTCTGTATTAATTGCCAATATCTAAGGAATGTCCCTAGTACAAGCAACAATTTAACATTAAAAAATTATGTCAACAAATAATTTATCATTTAAAGAAGCAGAAGAGTTAGAAAAAAACCAACATATGCGAATATTCTGTGTAACAATAAATTTAACCTATTAAATATTGAAAATAACTTCCCTAGCCTGAATGATAATGATAGATGTGTTAATTCTAATTATCAACTTGTTGCAAAAACCTAGAGGTACACGACAGATCAAGCGAAGGTTAGTCGACTTCGATCTCCGGAACAATCCTAAAAGATCCCCTATCATAAGATCCCAACCATGCAATTCTTCTTCAATATTACCAAATCCACATCGAGAGTACTTTAGGGCATACAAAGAAAAATTATAATATATAGTATTAAATTCTATCCCCATGATCATAGAAAATCTTTTTAAGAAATTTAATCTCAATATCTAATGAACAGGCTTTCTTATACAGATGGTGATATGGAATTTGATGATTAAAAATATGAATATTTTACAATGGAATTGCAGATTTATAATAAAAAATAAAGCTAATCTGTTAAACTTTTTAGTTACCTCAGTAAAATTGAAATAATATATTAAGTGAAATAAGGCTATCTAAAACAAAAACATTCAATCTAAAGGGTTATAACTTTATTCACCGCGATATGCACGACAGTTACGGAGGAGTCGGGATACTAATAATAAGTCACCTTACTTTCTCTGAACTAGCTATCAAGAGAAACTTTAATAACAAAATCGAATCTTGCGCAGTACTTATAGAAGATTTCAATTTAACAATTTGCAGCGTATATAAAACTCCTAATATAAACGTAAATAAAAATAATTGGGCCAAATTATTTTCGCAATTTACAGGAGACATGTTGGTATGCGGCGATTTCAACGCACACCATAGTCGATGGGGTTCCGTTAAAGATAATAAACAAGGTAATATATTAATTGAAGTCTTAGATAACGTAAGGCTAATAAATTTAAATGGCGGTAGGCCTACTTTCCTTACTAGACCACATGAGAACCCCTCACCAGTGGATCTCTCTTTTATAACTCCAAGTTTGATTGCAAAATGTGAGTGGAATATCTTGGAGGATACGTTAGGATCGAATCATTTTCCTATTCACATTAAAAGCAATCAGTGTTATAACCCAGCTCCAATACAGCCTGCTACAAAATGGATAGAGTCCTCAGCTGATTGGCAAAAATTTCAGGACTATATTTCTAATAATATAAAAAATTACAATAACCTCACTTCTAATACTGATCAAATAGAATTATTTTTAACAAGCGTAAAAACGGTGCAGCCGCTAACTCTATGAAAGCTAGAACAGCAACAACATCTAAATTTCTATGGTGGGATCAAGAATGTGATCATATTGCTAGGGAAAGAAAAAAGGCTTTAATAAATTATCAAAGACTAACAAATTTTGAAAACTATATAGAATTCAAAAAGAAACAAGCTCAAAGTAAATTAATTTTTAAACAAAAAAAAATGTTGGATAGATTATGTGAATACTTTAAATAAAAACACAAAAATATGGGAAGTCATTCGAAAAATTTCAAATAAAAATACTGTTTGTAAGAAGAATCCCCTTCCCAAGAACTTAATAAATCAACTTCTTGATTCACTTGCCCCGAGCTATCTAAATAATAATTGATCATAATAAGAAATGATGCAGTATCTATATCAAATGTACAGAACTTGAACTACCATTTGAACTTGCGGATTTAGATGCTTCAATTAAAAATACCAAAAGTACAGCTCCCAGGGATGATTTTATTACATATGAGTTAATTATTAATTTACCTGTAGTAGGTAAAGAATTACTGTTAATTAAAAATATTTAATAATTGGTGGGTTAAACAGACATATATAGATCATTTTAAGAAAATAATTGTTAGTTTTTTGATAAAACCACAAAAAGGTAAAAATTTGGTCACCTCCTACAGAACAATTTCATTGATGTCGTGTTTAACAAAAACATTCGAACCCATGATTACACTAAGATTGGAGTGGTTTTTAGAAAAAAATATGGTGTTACCTACGTACCAATTTGGATTTCGGAGAGAATTTGGTACTTTAGACGTTGTTACACAATCATTTCGTCAGTAACATCTGTACCACGTAGCTTGCTTTGAAGAACCTTAAGTTCAGCTAAAAACTGGTCACACGAGCTGCAGGTATCGCTTCGTGGGTAACCAAAGCTTATATTAAAATTGGTATTAAATATATGTCGATAGGTTTCGTATGACACAGGAGGATTCTTTGCTTCCAGATACAAATTGTGCATTTTTTTAATGTTTAGGTCTTCAGGTAGGTACAGCTTTCTTGTCTTAGATCTCCTATAATGACTGTTGCGTCCCCTAAAACTGGAAATATGTGATTTAATCGTGCTTAATACGTGTTCTGGTAACTTATGCTTCTTAATATTATAGCCTCGCTTCTCCTTAGATACCTTGCCAACATTTTTTAAAGATTTTGAATAGTTTCAATTCGTGTCTTTCCAATACCGTGCAAGCTTAAAAATGCTTTAAAGCATACTGGCACTTCTACAGTTCTTTCGTCCTTTCGTATTCTCACCCTAAACGCACAAGAAGCATAATGTAAATTAGCACAAAGTTCATTTTTAGGTCTTCTTTGTTTCACCGGTAGTACCGTAATTAGCCCGCCCAAGTACATGTTTTGATCATTACGATTTAAAGAATTAAAATGGTTAATTATAAATGACCGGTTTTGTTCGTTAACAACACTGAAACACTTTAGTCTTTTGTAGTGGCAATCTTCACCTACCTCGTGGCTTTGTTCTCGAAGTTTTTTCATCACATTACTGACTCGACCCGTAACTTTTCTCTTCCTGGCTTTCGCACAAGGAATGATGCCTTCATTATTACTCACTATCATAGCTTCAGTATCGCTAGCCATTTTTAACTTGAAATTTCAGCTAGGAACACAATCTTGTCAAACACAATTTACGCAGCGATACCAGCAGTAAGCACGTCACACTCGCGTAATTGCTCGAGTAAACTAAAACAGTGTAAATATGTCGGCAAATCAAGCAAATTCCAGTCAGGTCTCGACTCGAAAAGATCGACCTTTCCCATTTCTTCGCTGTCCGCACGGACATTCCCCTTTTCTTCACTGTAAGGTATATTAATAAACACGTTTTAATATTGACAGACCTGTTTAGACATACATACTAATTCTATAGGTATTTAGCTACGCATTTCCACCATAAACTCGTTTTACCAATTAATTGACCTTCCCCCTTTCTTCCCTGCACTCTTCAAAATATTTTATAATAAATTGTTTTAAAATTTTGAGCAACTTTCTATAGCACTAAGGGAGGGCTTTATTAGTCTCCGCATATGGGCCTTATTGAGAACTATTGTTCCTAACAAGGCCCAATGTCACATTGCATTAAAAAAATTTTCAACTTTAAAGTCAAAATAAAAATTGAAAAAACTTGACAAAAACAAATAAATAAAAGTTAATTCAAATTAACCCCAAATTATTGAACACATATTTTACCTTTTTTTTTTAATTTTTCCGGCCCCCTAAGTTAAGTGGGCCTTATTTGGTACACCCCCCTTAGTTGTTCTCAGTAGACATGCCTATGTATTAAGTGGAAATTTATAAAAATCCTTAAAAAAATAGGATTTTCGTACCTAATAAATTTTACTTCTACTATATTCTAAAAGGTGTAACACTTAGTGACGAAATCAAGCAGTTAATCAGTGAAATGTAGGTCTTAATTTATAACAAAATATACATGAATATACACAAAAACACTCCTGAGTGAAACTCATGGCAAAAAAGTCACATTTACTCATCATCCGATTCATCAACTGCCGGTTCAGGTGCTAGTTCTTCATGTTCATCTGATTTAGTATTCTAACAATCAATATTTGGTTTGTCTGTTTCTTGATTTGAAGGGAGCCTATGATTCTGGGATCTCAATATTCTGAAACATAAGTTAGTGAATTTGGGATTCAGTGGAAAAATCTGTGATAATTTAATAAATCCATATTATGCCAGAACAATTCATATACGCGACCATAAAAATGACTTCATGGACCCAGAACTCTCTATCAGGGCTTGCCTCAAGGCTTTGTTCTCAGCCCTACTCTGTTTATATGTTCAGCTAATATACATTCTTTATTCAATAATAATGTAAAATGTTTGCAATATGCGGATGATATATGTATATACTCCAACCATCAGTCTTATGAAAATTGCCGTAAAGCCCTGGAACTAGCAATGCAAATAGTATTAGACTGGTCTCGTGAAACTGGTATGACATCCCCTGAAAAGTCCTATATAATGTTTTTCACTAGGCATAGGTTGCATGCACCAGGAAGCTTAGTATTGGCTGGGTGTAGCGTGCCAGTGGTCAAAGAATACAAATATCTGGGTATTGCTCTGGACAGGGCATATTCAGCATATAAAAGGTGAATGTGAAAGAGCCACAAATTCTCAGGTCTAGTAGAAGTTCTATCGTCATTAAATATAGAAAACTTAACAAATCCTTATTGTAATAAGAAAAATTAACCTCCTCTCTCAGATGCCTTCATTGAATGTCAAAAATATCAATCATATGTTAATATTTACACAACCGATTACACAACTTTTATATACTATCCCAAGATCATAATACCCCATTACTCAGAATCAGTACAAATCAGCAATATTCTCCTGAAATTTATTGTTGGTAACTATATAGAACACACAGTCCATCTACACTGACGGTTCAAAAACAAATTTAGGGGTAGGATGTGCTGTATATGTTTTAAATCACAAAATATATGAAAAAATATAAATTACCAAATATTTGTAGCATATTTACTGCTGAATTGGTAGCCATAGAAAAAGTCATAACATACTTAAATATTAATAAAATCAAACAGGGTGTAATTATAAGTGATTCAAGATCAGTATTACAAGCAATTAAAAATAACCACCTAAATAAACATAAATCAAATATTTTATGCAATATTAAAAATATTTTGTGTAATATAGACGTCACATTTATTTGGGTGAAGAGTCACATAGGTATTATAGGTAATGAAATAGTTGGCTAAGGATGCTAGTATTGATAGGGTACAAATAAATTACACTACTCAGGAGGATATTAAAACAGCTCTAAAACAAATGACTATACAGAAATAGAAAGTAAAATGGACTGAACTTGCTCAAAAATCCACAAATCAATATTTTTTTTACACCCTCAACTTCCATTACTATAGTCATATATAATTGATCATAATGTTTCCATATTTTATGTATCCACAATTTTGAGATTCAAATCCCGGCATATGGGAAATATCCATATCACCTTGCTAAATTAGGTATTGTTAACATGGCTGCTTGTAGTTGGGATAATGTTACAATTGCAGATATCAATCATACAATATTTAATTGTAACAAATATAAAAAAGAAAGAGAAAATCTTTTTAAATCCCTGAGTAAATTAAACATAGAGTTCCCCGTAAATCTAGCTCATTTATTGGGCCTGAATAATAAAATAGTTTTTGACACTGGTGGAGTTCTTTAGAGAACCGAAATTTGATCTGTAACGGTGTTGAAATGTAGATTCAAATAACACGTTCTGTCTACCATTGAATAAAAAAAATCTGTGGCTGAAGGATTTATTTTCAAGCCAGTTCCCCCTACACACACTAAATGAAGCTTGTGTGATGGACCTTTCCCCAATAAAATAGGTTACTTCTTTTTGGTAATCCAATTTGCTTACGGATGGCTCTTGCTCCTCTCCTGCAATATCTTGTCAGTTGTAACACCTGCTGCTAATTTACTTTATTTTGATTTGTTCTTTCATCATCAATCTTTTGGTATGCATTTCTTCTTCGTGTCTCACATGTGTTTCCATGAATTGTACCATTATATTTCCTTTAAATTATAATAACAAGTGAGTTAAAACATAATATTAAAATTAGTGTCGCCCACGAGGCGACACTTTGAAGAATCTCGTCTTGTCTCGTAAAAAAGTGGAAAGTCTCGTCTCATGTCTCGCAAAATTTCATGTTTCGTATGTAAATAAAATACACAATTAAAAACAGTTCAAATTTTTATTTTAATGAACAAAAACATAATAAGCTATCAAGTTAAATAGAAAAAAAAATAAAATCGATCATTGATACATGAAATACAATTAATAAAATCAGTTTTAATTTTTATTTTAATGAACAAAAATACAATAATCTAACAAGATAAATAGAATAAAAAAACTAAAAACGATGATAGATACATAAAATAATAAAATCACTTAATTTTCATTTCAACGAATAAAAACAAAATACCGAGAAAAAAAAACAAAATCTATAATGGTATAATACAGCGGTTCTCAACCTGGGGTACGCGAACCCCTTGTGGTTCGCAACGGGTCCGTATAGGGTGTTGGCTGAACGAGAATATGTAATGGCGGATATGAGTTGGAAAATACTTGTAGCTAAGTAATAACCTGCTACATCCGTTTACTGTAGCAACGAAGCTCTTGGAAGAGTCCACTGTGTATGAAGCGAGGAAGTAGATGCAGGCAGATACACTCCTCCGTTCTTTAATATTAGACTCGCGCCCATGCTACTGTACTGTCGGCGTTAGTCATCTTGAGGCATGGGCAAAGTGCAGATGTAAACACAGTGCTTTTGTGTTTATCTGTAGTTGTTAATAGTATATCACGTAACGTGTGTTATAAGAAGCATTTTACGCACGAAACCGCGTAGCGGCGAGTGCGTAAAATGCGTTACAACACGAATTACGTACTATACTTTACCTACGACCCACTTGTACTTGTGTTTATAATCTTATTAAGGTATTTAAAGTACAAGTAAAAACGTACATCCTCGATGCCCAGCCAAGTTTTATAAAATTCGCTCCTCGATGCCCAGCCAAGCATCTTAGAAGTTCATCCTCGATGCCCAGCCAAGTTTCGTAAAAGTCCGTCCTAAGTAGTATTCATTTTTATCAAAAATTTATGTAGAATTACCGGAATTGCATAAAATGGCGCATACACCTCTCGACTAAAGTGACATTAATCCCTTAGGTGGATTACTTCCCTCAGGAATCAAACACCACCCGCGGGATTGAATGGGCCACTTTAGTCGCTTGGTGTATAATATACTATTGTTTACTAATATCAGATACAGCTAAAAGATGCGGATTGAATGAAACGGAACCAATTATCATATAATTCCAAACAACTCTTAGTATTAAGTGCAATCTCATATCTAATAAATGTTATCTACCATTTATATATAGAATAGATATTCAACGTCAAATATCTAAGTAATACATTTTGAATAAAATGGCTACGTCTATTGACATTTGCTAAGTGGTTGCTATGGAAGCCGTGCGATTTACTTTACAGCCGTGCGTTTTGTTTTACCGTGCGTAATAGACGTCTTACATTGATTGCCGACTGTGTGTTTTTGACTACTTATGGGGGTGGTCGTAGGTAAAATAACTATAAAACGTGTCATGGATAAGTGGTTGAAAACTGGTGGTAAAGGAATAACTTCTTTGCAGAACAAGACCAACGACAATGAAGTACCGAGTACATCAACGGACAATAAAATGCCCTCACAGGTTAGTGATAATACTGAGTGAAGCTTACATAAAAGAAAATGTGAAGGCACTGACACTGTCACTAAGAAGTGGAGATTCTTTGATGAGTATTAAAAGTACGGATTTTATTTTGTCTGTGAAAATGACTGTCCCAGACCGTAATGCGTAGTATGCGGCAAGCTATTAGCAAATAGTAGCAAGAAGCCTTCACTTCTAAAACGACATTTACAAACAAAACATGCTAACTATGAAAATAAAAATCGTAGTTTTTTTGAACGGCTTTCAAAATAAAAAAAATGTATCTTATTTTGGGACAGCTAACAAAGACAAAGAAAATGCACTTGAAGCATCATATAAAGTAAGACCGTATTGCTAAATCTGGCAAAGACCACACCATAGCAGAAAATTTAATTTTTCCGTGCATTAAGGATGCCGTCAATTGCATGCTTGGTGAAGAAAGTGCGAAGAAAATAGACACTATACCTGTTTCTAACTCAAATATATCTCGCAGAATCAGGGATATGTCGGATGACGTTGAGGAAACAGTAATTACAAGAATTAAGAATAGTAAGTAATTTGCTATTCTAGTAGATGAAAGTACAGATGTATCGAAATGTGCTGTGTTGCTTGTAATTGCAGGATATATTTATGAAAATAATGTTGAAGAAAATCTTTTACTGTGTGATCAATTGCCGGAAACAACGAAAGGAAACGACATATTCAATGCCTATTTTATTAAACATGACATTACCTGTTAAACTTGCTGCGGCATGTCTACCGATGGTGCAACATCTATGTCAGGATGTTTTATTGGACTTCAGGCCCGTGTTAAAGAAGTGGCGCCTCTTGTTTACTGGACGCACTGCTGCAATCACAGACAAACTCTTGCCTGCAAAAACCTACTTGTTGGATTAAAAACTGTGCTTGGCGAAGCCGTTAAAATCGTCAACTTCATCAAATCACAGGCCTTAAACTCGAGGCTGTTCAAATCTATGTGCGAGGAAATGGATAGCGTCCACATTAACTTGCTTTATCACACAGAAGTCAGATGGCTCTCCCGTGGTAAAGTACTTCAAAGATTGTTTAAAGTACAGTTATTGATTCGGGATCATATCCGTTCCATCTATCATCCAGATTATTTGATAGCGAGTGGCTGCAATCTTTGGCTTACCTGAGTGACATTTTAACCAAGTCAACAAGCTAAATCTGAGTCTCCAAATAAGCTCAATAACAATTTTTAGAGTATCTATGACGAAAAAGATTGATTTTTGGAGGTCTTACATCCTTAATGGCCAGACAGAAGTGTTTGAAACGTTGCACGACTTTTTGAAAGAGAAAGAGTTACAACTCTCTAGTGCTGCCAAACTGGCAATTTCAGAACACTTGAAGGAATTGAAATCTTCATTCATGAAATACTTTCCGAAGCTTGATGAAGGAAATAGGTGGATTCAAAACCCTTTTTCCGAAGAAAATTTTCAATCTGCTGGGTTGGAGATTGCAGAAAAAGAAATTCTGATAGAGATCTCTACTGATAGTACGTTGAAGTTAGCTTTCAAGACCTCTCGTCAACTTTTGGTTTGACGTAAGCAATGAATATAAACGTCTGTCTGATCTGGCAATGAAGGTGATGTTGTTACCTTTTCCATCCACAGTATTAGTGGAAAGAGCCTTTTCATCATACGCTTTCATTAAGAATAAGTACAGAAATAAATTGGATACTTCACCAGATTTGAGAGTGTACTTGGCTTCTTTCGAGCCCAACTTCAAAAATCTGTGCGCAATGAAGCAAGGGCAGGGATCACATTAACTTTTTATATTGTTCTGTCTTTTGTCAATAGGATGAATCAAAGAAACTTTTAGATTTTAGGTAATTTTTATCAAAATTGTATCCTTAACCCTTACATGTAACTACAAAATACATGATGTTGCTCATATTGTTTTAATTTTATTTCTTGTAACCCTGAATTTCACTTTTTACAATTGTCTCTGGGCTGACCCTACTAAAATATGGTTCAGGGGTGCAATTTATCTCAATAATTTGGTAAGGGGTACGCAGCTGAAAAAAGGTTGAGAACCGCTGGTATAATAGATTATATCTCCCTAATATCTCAGTTATTAATAATACGATTCTTTTCTCAAACTTCGGTGGTAATAATTATTGTATGTTGGGAAATGGGAAAATGAATAAATTGGCATCATATACAAAAAAAATTTTCATTGGCGTATATTAGGGTGTAAAAATGGGATAGCTTTTTTCCCAACATACATATAACTGAGGTGTTATATTAAACACCAGGTAGGTGTTATGTTAATGTTTGTTTCTTTACTTTAGGATTTATTAATTAAACATTAACACTTGATTTTGTATTGTTCTTTATTGAGTACATACACGTGAGCCAAGGTTCGAGAACATCGCTTGACTCTCACTGCCCATGACAGCTTTCATTGCCAACTTGACATTAGTGACAGTGACTACCTTACGTACAGACGTACCTCTAAATAACCTAATCCTACATCCCCCTTTCTTAAGTAAGATAATCAAAACTGATTCCGTTTTGGAGGAGGTCGCGAAATTCGACCTGATGATGTGATACAATTTTTTTAATAAATTTAGCCTCCAAATCCGAATCACTTTCTGAACTGTCCCTCATTTTATTTTCATCTACAACTATAGTAATGCTTTCTTCATAAACACTACTTGCATCACTGTTCGATTCCGAATCTCCATCATTAACACTTTCTTCATTATGATTATCAACTTCGGTAGTTTCACATTGTTCATTTTCAAGTCTATTTTCAAAATCTACAACCACTCTCTCTTCTCTAACACTTTCCTTATCATTACTGATATTATCATCATCCTTTAATTCTATAAAATACTTAATTTCATTATGATTTTCCTCCTTTGCTGATGAATAATGGTTTTCTGAATTATTTAGAAAATGTTTATTTCCTACCGGTTTAATGAATTTCCGATTTCTTATTAGCATAGAACCATTATTCATTTGCAATCTATATGTTCTATCTCTTAGTTTACTAACAACTTTACCATGAAACCAATTACCATTTGGTTTTGTTTGAACATAAACTGACTGATTTGTGTACAATTCAGGTAAGTTTTTAGTTGCATTTTTATTATAATATTTCTGTTGCAGTTCTTGTTTTTCCTTAATAATTGTTTTATTATATTCTTTTGCAATTCTAGGTTTTGACTGATTTTTTGTAATTATTAAATTTGTTCTTAATTTTCTCGACATCAAAATTTCAGATGGTGATATGTTTTCAAAAATGGGTGTAGTATGATAATGTAAAAGAGCCATATATAAATCTTTCTTTTCATTAAATATTTTCTTAAACATTTTTTTTATAGTTTGTATATGTCTCTCTGCCATGCCGTTAGACTGAGCATAGGTTGGAGACGAAACTATATGCTTAAATTCCCATTGTCTGCTAAAAGTTTTGAATTCTTGTGATGTAAATTGTGGGCCGCCATCACTTACCAAGGTTACTGGAATCCCATGCCTAGCAAAAATTGACTAAAGATTTGTTATGACCATATGGCTTGTTGGATTATTCAATAATTCTGCTACTTCTACATATTTTGAAAAATAGTCAATGACTAAAAGGTATTTTTTCCCTTTTATTTCGAAAATATCGCAGCCTATTTTATTCCATGGTAAAGCTGGTATCTCATGTGGCTTTAAAGGTTCCTTATTCTGAGAATTGGCATAAGTAAGGCACTGGTGACAATTTGAAATTTTCTGTCTTATTTGATCAACCATACCAGGCCAGAATGAAGAATCTTGTGCCAATTTCATGCATTTGTTTACCCCTAAATGACTATAATGAATACGATCTAACATTTCTTTTTGAAGTGACTTTGGAACTACCAGACAATTGTTTCTAAAAATTAATCCGTCAATGACAGTTAATTCTGATTTATAAGGACAAAATATTTTAACTTGATTTTTAACTTTTTTATTTGAATTGGGCCAACCGTTTTTAATTAGTTCTTTAAGATCATTCAAAACTGTGTCTTTATTCGTTTCAATCACAAATTCATTTATTTTTTCAGGTGTTGCATTCAATTCTAATTTAACCATACATACATGACCCTCAATGTCATCATCCAACAAATCCACTTCCTTCTCTACAAGATATGCACGAGACAAAGCATCTGCTAAAAGCAAGTCTTTTCCGGGCTTATAGCGCAACTCAAAATCACATTTTTTAAGTTGTAACAACATTCTCTGCAACCTTGCAGGACATTTATTCAACGGCTTTTTGAAAATGGAAATAAGTGGTTGATGATCTGTTTCAACAATTACCCTACGACCAAAAATATACTGATAAAATTTAGTTAATCCAAAACAAACAGCATACAACTCTCTTTCGATTTGTGCGTACCTCGTCTGAGTGTCTGTTAATGCCTTTGAGGCATACGCACATGGAAGATTATTCTGCAGAAGACAAGCTCCTACTCCTGATTTTGAGGAGTCTACTGAAATAACTGACTGTTTATTTATATCAAAAAATTGTAAGACCGGATTTGTTGTGAGAGTTTCTTTTAAATCTACAAAAGCTTTTTCTTTGTCCTCATCCCAAATGAATTCATTTCCCTTTTTTAATAAACTTCTAAGGGGCTCAGTTTTATCTGAAAAGTTTTTTATAAACCTACTCACATAAGTAAGCATACCTAAAAGTCTTTGTATGTCCTGTTTATTTTTAGGACATGGCATTTCTGAAATTGCTTTAATTTTAGAATTGTCTGGACTAATACCTTTATTATTTATTATATGACCCATGTACTTAATTTCTTTTTGTCCAAACTTGCATTTGTTTAAATTGAATTTAACATTATTTTTCCTAGCAGTATCCAAAACTTTTTTTAATCTCAGATCATGTTCTTGTTTATTTCTACCCCAGATGATTAAATCATCTATATAAATATCAGAACCTTCAATTTTATCAAAAATACCTTTAAAGCGTTCTTGAAAAATTTCAGGAGCACACTTTATACCGTAAGAATTTGTACCTACCATATGGGGTTCCAAATGTACAGAGCTTTGAACTCTCGTCATCTAATGGGATCTGATAGAAACCACTTGTAGCATCTAAAGTACTAAAAATAGTTGCTCCAGCTAATTTACTGGACACTTCTTCAAATGTAGGTATTCTACAATATTCTCTTTTAATTACATTATTTAGATCCTTAGGATCCAGACATATTCTTAATTTACCATTTGGTTTACGTACTAATACAAGAGCACTCACCCAGTCAGACGGACCCTCAACCTTTTCAATGATTTTCTCCCTTTTTAGCTCCTCTAGACTTTGCTTTAGGGGTTCCAACAAAGGAAAGGCTACCCTTCTTATTGGATTAACGACAGGTTTTGCATTTGCTTCTAGACTAATGCTACATTTTTGACTAATACAACCTATGCCAGAAAATACATTTTGATATTTATTTATTACTTCTGTGTACTCATTTTGTATGTAAACTGATTCAATTCTTTTAATTAAATTTAACTTTTGAGAAGCAATCAACCCTAGAATTGCAGAAGTATTACTATTTACAATAAAAAATTCCAAATCATATGCATTATTATTTTTAAAATAACTTAAATTACATTTTCCGCAAACTTTTAATTCATCACCAGTATATGATTTTAATTTGTAATCAGATTTCTTAATAATTTTAGGAGATAATCCTAGACTTTTGAAGAGATCAAATGACAATATATTAGCCATTGCACCTGTGTCAATTTTTAATTTAATTATTTTATTATTTATTTCTAGTGTAGTTACCCATTCATTCACATTGTCATTTGTATTTACACTGTCTATAGAGCCTATAAACAAAGAATTTTCAGCATTTTCATTAATTACTTCTTCTACTTCTACTATCTCATTCACTCTTCTTTTATTCTTTTTCTTGTAGCACTTACTTTCAAAATGATTTTGAAATTTACAAAAATTGCACATCTTACCATGAGCAGGACATTTATTTACTGGATGATTTAAACCACACCTCGTACAATTATTAATAAATTTCTTACTTTCTGGATTTACATTTTTCTTTCCACGATTGATTTTTCCATTGAATTTCTCCTTCTGAACATAATCCACTGCCGCCTCATGATGTATCTCATTCATTGCTTCACTTCTTTCTTTGGACATTTCCAGAATTGCACATTTTTCAATAATCTTTTCCAAACTAGTGGAATCTTCTTCTTGTAATAATTTTTCTCTAATTGATGAATTCTTGACCCCACAAATAATAACTGTTTTTGTAAGATCTTCTTGCAAAGTTCCTAGTTTACATTTCATTGCCATTTTCTTTGCTTCGGTTATAAACTGGTCTAGATATTGTCCCTGAGTTTGCTTAAATGAGAAAAATTTGTATCGTTCGTAGGTTAAATTTTCTCTAGGCAAAAAATGTGCTTCAAACTTATCGAGTAAAGTATTAAGTTTATCTTTTTCAGCGTCAGTAAACTGAAATGTAGTATAAATTTTGAAGCCTTCTTCCCCAATGAAATGAAGAACTTGTGCGCACTGAATGGCCTCATCTTTTTTATTAATTTCACTCGCAACTAAATAGTTTTCAAAACGGTACCTCCATAGCTTCCAATTTTTTGCTAAGTTTCCCGCCATTTGCATGGGTGCTACTCCTCGGCTGTCTCCCATTTTTCTTTATATTGCAAAAATTTTACACCGCTGGTTTTAACTTTCTTTGTCTAACTATTCTGACTGCGCCATGTTATGTTAATGTTTGTTTCTTTACTTTAGGATTTATTAATTAAACATTAACACTTGATTTTGTATTGTTCTTTATTGAGTACATACACGTGAGCCAAGGTTCGAGAACATCGTTTGACTCTCACTGCCCATGACAGCTTTCATTGCCAACTTTACATTAGTGACAGTGACTACCTTACGTACAGACGTACCTCTAAATAACCTAATCCTACAGTAGGTGTCACATCAAATATATCTTCTGCCATTCTGACGATGATATTTTATTATCTCGAAACAATTTTCATTTTTTTAGAATTTTCTTATTACACTGTTCTACATTTTGAAAGTTTTTGTCGCTCTCCGAATTTTTTTTGAGCTTTTTGCATCTACTTTGTTGTACTAAATTCTAATACGCACATTTTGATCCTTAAAAATTTCCAGTATTTGAGGTCCAACCATAATTCCCTCTTTAAGATTTGTTTCACTTATACACCGTAATTTCCGTCCCAAATAAAAAACTAATTTTCTTCTCTATCTAAGGATTTAACAAACATTTTTATAAGCCCTTGTTGTATGTGCAGAGGAGGTAAATAAACTTGCTGATCTACTAAATGTTGATTATGGACGTTTCTCTGGCCGGGCCAATGTTTTCACGTAACGGCCAATCTTTAATTAAATAATTTTGGTTTCTCGTTCTGCTGTTTCATTCGCATAAAAAACAACAATATTTTCAAAAGCCTCTGTAGTCCCGTGAGCAGTGCAACAAATTTGAGATAGGCACAAACATTCCTCGAAGAGTCAATAAATAGTCGGTAGGTACACAGGAAATGCCAAGTTCATTAATTAAACCTGGAATATCATGACAGTAAACTAAGTCATATTCCCTTGGAGAAAAATATATCCAGCATAGACTGCCTTTTCCGAAACGTGGAAATTTTCACACCTTTTTGTAAAAAGTTCCACTGCTGCAAACGAGATCCAAGCAGATGTGCCATTGTTTTGGGAAGATCTAAATCACGAACTAGATCGTTGAGCTCTTCCTGAGATATAAAATATGGCTGTTTGCTGCTACTACACTTGGAAACGACTTCCTCTTCAAAAAACGTGGACCGGCTTCTGGCTCCTCTGTGTCATCATATTTCTCTGGAGGCTTAGGAACAGCTACACTAGAAGCGTCACGAGGTACAGGTCAAATGGCTGAGGGGATACCTACTAGGATACACTATTTTATGCTTGCTTTTACTAGACAATCCTAGTATTTTTGTTAAGTAAAGGTATCAATCATCAACATGATTCTAAGGCTCCCGCCAAATCATTGGCACTCCAAACTTCATAAATGTGTGAGTACCCCGTAGCCATCCTGCAAGGTTCTTGAGCAAGTGCGGCAGAATTTTTTTGGGAGCCCTAGTTTTGTCTTGATCGCCAACTTTGAACCCGAAATATAACTCGTAGGCTTTTCTTACAAGTGGGCTCAAGCTTCTTCGTTGAGCTTTCAGTGTCACCTCGCCACATATATAACAGAAACTGTTCGGATGGTTCACACTTGGCCGCTTATATATCCGTTTCGAACATCTGGTATTTTCTAGAAATATCGGGAATCGAGAGTATCGAAAACGATTTTTGTACAGGGGCCCTTCAATAAGTAGTTGTCCCTACGACGACTATGGGGTACAATGAAATCTGGAATTTCATAGGGATTATCTCCTTTATTTGAAGCCTAAGGGGGTTGAAACTTTGTAGATGGGGAACATCCGCAGGCACATACCCATGTGGCGTTGCCAGATTTTGCACAATTTCCCTAGACTAAGAGAACACGTAGACTTGGCAACGGTGTACCTCATGCTGTAGAAAGATTAATATCGCACTGGTACATTCTTACACCTACTCAACACTCAAAGCACCAGAAGTTTTATCTACCTAAAAGCTCCGTTGCAGTCAAAATGACCGCTTTTACTTTATTCAGTAAAACACATTGTGCAAAACACTTTTTATTATGAGAAAAATAGTAAGACAGAACAAACTAATTATAATTAAATATATTTGATTAATTAACTAATATTTTCTAAACAAACGATACAATAATATTTTGTTTCAATTCTTCCTGTGCAAGTGCCACAAACTGCCTTTTTGCATAGCACACATGCTTCTTTGGTTTTTATTTTTTTGCATTTTGCAACTTGACATTGTCGTCGCTTATTTGGTGTTGGATTCTGTGTGTTCGTGCAGACCAGCTCTGCTGATGACTTTTTATTTTTGATATAGCCATCCCTCAATTATTCTGCCAGTTTGAATATAAAATCTTGCCGACTAATGTTTTTGCCTGTAACTTCTTTACTTTATATAGTATCCATGTGTTTATTGATGCCTTATCCAGGACATTGAAGAAAACTTGAAGTAGCCATCTTCGCGATGCTGATCTTGTTGAATACTGTCGAGCCATTTGGTTCAAAACATCAACTCCAAACTTTGTTTTATTGTAGAATTTTATTGTTTCAGGCAGCTTTTTTCTTCGTTCCCTATTTCAACATCTGGATGTACGGAGCTCAATATGAATACATTTTTATTTACTTCACGCTGATAAACAGTGACTGTCAGTCTTTCGAAACATAATATTATTATTCAGCATACTTTTTTGGAAAAAGGACATACATAAACTGAAGGAGACTCAATGCATGGTGTTATTGAGAGAGTATCCAAGCATGTTCCCATATTTGCCCCTGATCAGTGGTATTACTTTAGTGCGAACGGCAAAAAAGAACAAACCTTACAATTTTATTGAAATGGACAAAGATAACATTTTTGATTTAAAAGTCCTTACCCAAAAAATTACTTCAAATTGGGAACGTGGTGAGACAAACGTGAAGGTATATTTAAAAAAATACGCATTTTAGAAGCAAATAACGCAATTCCTAATAAAATAAGCTTCAAATATGAACAATTCTAAACCATTGATTCATTACAAACAGGAAAAAGAAAATTGATAATAAAGTTGAGATAAAACAATGTTATAAAAATCTGCTCCCACTGATCAAAAAAATATGAACATTTACATTTTTTATGCAACAAGAAAGTGACACCCATTCAGTACTGCCATTCCTACGCTAATTTACCCTATTCGAATGCAAGTAAAGATGATAATTTGGAATAACTTGTCATGATTCTGATTTTCTTAGGTCTGTATAAAAAAATTACGTCTTATTTTGATGTTTTTTGCTGTGCCACAGTTACGTCATTATGAAAATTTGGTGTCTACACCTTTTTCCTGTTTAAATAATTAGAATTTGATTACTCTTGGTTCAGTCATTGTTTTTTAGTTTCCCTTTCCTTTTGAGTTGCAATTTTATTAATAAGAGTAGGTATCGCTATTATAATATTGTCACGAATATGCCAATGTCAGAACTGTTCCGCCTTGTATTTATTCTATGAGTGATTTGTGTGTGTTCTGTGTTCATATTTTATGAGTTTTCTGTCATATTTGTCATACTGAAGTTTGGTTGTAGGTTAGGTTAACTGACATTAGATTTATAAAAATTCTAGAACTGTCACGATTTTTCTATGGACTTCTCTAGATGCGCAATTGCATACGTTCTCGAGTTTTCTAGATTAATTTTTGAAATATAAATAGGCCAGACAGTCCCGGCAGTTAATTAGTTGTTAACCAGAGTTTGTATTCGAGTGAATAAATAATTGTGAAGAAAAACCAATAGTGAATTTGTAACAATATTCACATATAAGTTTTTCTATTTGTCAAATAAATGTTTACAAAAAATGTTGGTCTGATGTTTATTTTCCTTGCCTATCCTTAATGTTTACAGATCAGTCACTTATATCAATACTACATTTAAACTTCTGTGGAGATATATTACTTTTACAAGAAATAAAGTCCATATATTTCAATTTGAATGATTATATCTAAACAAGCTTTAGACAGTAGAATGGTAATAATAAAGTGGTAAATTTAATAATGGAAACAATTATTTCACAAAATTGTCTTTAGTGTTTTCGATAAAATTAAAAAAATTGCCTCCTGTAAATAAACATTTTGTGACTGCCTTCAAACACCTTTATTGTTGTTCAGTATCTACTAAAACTAAAAATTATCTGTATGAACATACACAATTGATTGCATAGATCTCGTCCTTGAGTAAAATAGGAAAATAAATCTCAGTTTGTAATTTATTTGGTGTTTTATTTGAATTTACAAAGTTTTACTTAATTATGTTCAGCAAAAAAAGACAGTAACAAAAAACACATTTAATGCCCAACATTAAAAATCACAGAATAACAAATTATTGAAAAAATAAAGTTTGCATGATTCTAATTTTATTGGAACTAACTAAACATAACAAATTATCATGAGAAAAAATTTATTTTAAAATGTATCTATAAATGAAGAATATACTGTAAAAAGATTCAAAGTTAATATTTGCTACACATTTAGGCTACAATTTATACAAGAAAGCATTGAAATGTATCTAATAACAAAAAAAGTTATTGTATAATAAAAGAAAAATTGTTAAAATAAACATTTGCTACAGATTCGGACTACACTGTTATTTTAAGACAGTCGTCAGTTTTTTGTAATTTTTTAAAATCTATTATATACACTTGATTTTACAGCAAACAAATCATTCATAAATATCTCTAATACAAATAAATATATATATATATATATATATATATATATATATATATATATAAACTTTTCCCGTCAATAAAATTTCTTTAGTATTAAATAATTATTTAGAATCATCCACAAGGATCAAATACTGATGTCAACGATTTACTTTTTAAAGAGGTAAGTCATCCAGTTTAAGGTTTTACCAAAATATGTTGAAATTATTTAGACATTTTCTATAGTCGTGACATTAAAAAAACTATTTCTTGGGAATTACGATTGTAGAACGCATGTCTCGGCTGCAAGAATACAATAATTAACAATTTTGATGAGACTGTAATTTTAAGACAACTTCACAAGTAATTTAGAAGCGAAACTGAGTAGTGGAATGCAAGCTCGCAATTTATACACCATAAGCAATATGTGGAAAATGTTCGTTCAAAAAGGGATTGTCTTTTCAAGAGCTTCCTGGAGAACTAAACAAACCACTGAACACCAAGAACATCGATTTTTACAGTATTATCTTAGTACAGATACAGCTATGGGATTCTGTTTATCGACTCGAGTCGATTCGAACGATTTTTTCGGTAAATGAGATTCTGTTTCACGATTTTACGGAATGATACTATTCGAGTTCCTCTATGATATCTAAAGAGGAGTCGAATCATAGATAACATTTAATGATATTGCTTGCATTTCCACAAAACATTATAGATTAATAAGTTTATTTGTATTCTGTGAGTTTAATTATAAATATTTACTCTATATATAATCTTTGATTTACAATATTGATATTTCTTATTATTTTTGTTGGATAGAGTGTTTATGTTTATCTGCGTCATCACTGTATTATTTTAATAAGTTGTACCATATAATTTTCCTTGTTGTTGGAGATCGGATATTAGCAGAACAAAACGGCACAGAGAAATAATATGAAGAATCATACAAATTCGTAATAGGAGTGAGCCTTTTGATATCTAAGAAGCAAGATTTATTGAATTATTTCGTTTAAATAAAAAGTGAGATAAGAACTTCAGGAAATTTAATTTTTCATTGGCTTTGTTTTAGGTTACCTAGAAATCTTATAAATGTATTCAGGAACCAAATAAAAATTTAAATATCTCAAATAGTAGGTATATAAAAACTATAAATATAGATTTCAGAATGAATTTAAACTCACTTTTTGTCACTTTTCAGGAAATTTTTCACCAGGTGCAAGAAAATTTAACTTGGTAGCTAATTTTTGCAACATTTTCTTAAATGTCTCCCTAGATTGTAGAGCTGACACTCTACCAACAGCAAAATCCTTATTTCTCTCCATAAAAGAAATTATCAATTCCCATTGGGCTTCTCTAATTTTAAAAGGCATGTCTTAGTAATTTATAATCAAAAATATAAACAAAAGAATAAAGGTTATCTATAGGTCTGTTCCAACCGAAGTAAATACCGTTTTATTACCTTACAATCTCAGTAACGCACCAAATTTGATGTAAATTACACAGACTTATTATATTCACTAATCAGCAGGTCAACTGGGTTTGTATCGTAATTGTACGGTTTTTGAATTGGTTGTAACAGACCTTATATATCGTCATTGACACTGACGTCACTCACAAAACATAGTTTTGTACTTGTTAAATGTCAAAATCTGTAGTTTATTTATCAAAACTAACTTTCTATTTCGAGTTTGAATTAGATCAACAAATAGAATTGCCAATACGATAAAGATCGTATTAGAGTCGAGTTTCGAATCGAGTCGATCGACCGAAAGTTGTCGTGAAACAGAATCCCTCTACTGATCTTTGAACATGAAATGAAAAACAAGTGACTATATAACACATATATGTTTCTCGACAATTAAACGTTTTTTGTAAAATATAAAGTTTAAATATGTAATAACAGTGGAAAATTGTAATTAACATTGTTTTCAGCTCTGATATATGCGAATGATTTATCTTTATTTTCCAAAATACAAAAGCATTATAACACTTGAGAATTATTAAAGTTATACTTAAAATACAATTCTGAATAATATCCTACTTTATATTTGTGCTAAAGATAAATACTCGACTCCAAAATTTGTAGTCATTTACTTTCTCATGTCATCCATTCTAAGACACATTGTAAAAAAGCAGAAATGGAATTGAACGTGCTCATTTTAGACAATACAAAAAATCATTTAATCCAATTCTTAAATTACAGCTTTCCTATTAAAATTTATTATTGCTAGTTAATGACGTTTTATAGAGAAAAAAAGTATACAAACTGATTACATATTTGTTCAAATAGACTCTTGTTTGAAATTACATAAACTAATTTTAGTAGACAATCAAAGAGTATTTGTACATTTAATTTATTAGTTCTGTGAAAATTTGAATACATAGATTCAGTAATTTGATTAATAACTTAATAACTTGTATTTTTTTGCTCTAGGCACGGTTTCATAGTTAGAGCTGGTGAATGCATATATTTATTTACATATTCTTTGCTCAACTTAAGCTGTTGCCAAATTTCTTATGTGACATGAAATTGAGAGGAGACTGAGAAACTCCTGTTAGAATTGAAGATACCTTTAAGGCTATGTTTAAATTATCCGCAACAAAAAATCATAATATATTTTAATTCTTGTTTTAAACAAGTAACCCATGGACAAAATCGTTTATAGTATAATTCCATATATATTACTTTTAATGGAAAATGACTCACTGTCTAGAATTTTAAATTTCCTTATTAGTAGCTCTAAATGTCCATAAAAATTCTAAAACTCAGAAACTTATCATATTGTCATTTACTGCCGTGCCTATGGCAAAAAGTCTAGTTACTATTGATAAATATTTCAACTTGTAGAAACAAAAAAATACATTTTATGACCATAAAAATAAACTCACTGGCAAAAAAATAAGCAGTATTTTGTATTGTTATGTTTATAGTTTGAACACTTTGTACATATAATAGTTGTTGATAATATCAATTCAAATGCAGTTGATTTCCTACTTTGAAGGAATTATTCCACAAAGATTTTTTCATTTTTTCCCGTGAGCAAAAAATAGTTAATTTCATCAATCAATGAAACAAACTTTCTGATAAACAAAATAATCACCGTAAAACAAAAAAGTACACACTTGAAATATTGATTCTTGAAACTTCTATTGACAAATTAAAAAAAAAACAATTAATTTAGTTTGATAAATTTTCTACAGTTCATCCTTATCAAGCAAAGTATACCTATTTTTTGAAGGAGCTAATTTTTTGAAAGTACTATCAGGTGGAGTGGTGATGTCTTGTTCAGTATTTGTGTCAGAGTCAGGACCATAATGAAACTCCCTGTGTAATTTTCCGGAGTAGAGGTCTTTTAGGAATTGCTTTAGTTTTCCGGGAATCTCTATGTCTTTATAATCAGGAAACAGGTACATATGTCTAAAACTATCGATAGCAATGAGAGGTAAATCCTTATCACTTTTACCGAGGTGATGTAGAGGGTGTGCAAATTTTTTACCATCAGCTGTGAGGAAGTTGATCGATTCTAAAAAAGAAACAATAAACAAAAAGGAAACATGTAATTGTATTTTCAATTACACATCTCTTTCAATGAGATAATGTACAATTGCATAGCTATATCAAGGCCAGAGAAAACTCACAATTGAAATAAATTTAAGAGAAATTCCATACAGGGTAAAGATAACCAAAATATCAATCACAGTCAGTTCGAGTAGGGCTCTTGGGTCTAGCATACTTCCATACCTGATAAATTTTTTTTTCACGGGAATGTATTGATGGATGATTACCTTTCATTTTAACCAAAATCAGTCATCCCCCACCCACCCCCTAAGGGCGGGGGTGGGGGTGACTTTGTAAAATAGTAGTAAAAATAAATTTTTGAATTCGGAATCAAGTTCTACGTAATTTTTTACGTATACACCCCAAATTTCATTTTGATAACTTGTTTTTTTATAAAGTTATGCGGAAAAAATGTTATCAAAAAATTGATTATTCAGTGGTGTAGAGCTCTCGGGTCTAGCATACTTCCATATTTGATAGAAAAAAACTTTTCGCGGGAATGTATTGATGGATGATTACCTTTCATTTTAACCTAAATCAGTCATCCCCCACCCACCCCCTAAGGGGTGATGACTTGAGAAAAATTTCAAGTTTAAGAAAAAATTATGAAAATTTAGGGCCGTACATAAAAAAATTCAAGGAAACCGATGACGTCGTTGGAATTTCATTTTTTCCAAAAATAAGGGTAGCCACCCCCCAAAAAAACCGCCCCCCAAAGGGAATTTTTTATTTTGTGTATTTTTTTGAGATTTCACGTATCGTATATGCCCTATCTCGAAAATGAGGTATCCATGTCTTAGGTCCCTCGTTTATATAAGAAACGGGAAGACATGGAGACTTCATTTTCACAAAATAAAAAATTCCCTTTCGGGGGCGGTTTTTTTGGGGGGTGGCTACCCTTATTTTTGGAAAAAATGAAATTCCAACGACGTCATCGGTTTCCTTGAATTTTTTTATGTACGGCCCTAAATTTTCATAATTTTATCTTAAACTTGAAATTTTTCTCACGTATGGACTTTGACAAAATTTCAAAGAAAACGCGACGATTCTGGATCTTGGGTCCCTCGTTTATATAAGAAACGGGAAGACATGGAGACTTCATTTTCGGTATTGGGCATATACGATGCGTGAAATCTCAAAAAAATACACAAAATAAAAAATTCCCTTTCGGGGGCGGTTTTTTTGGGGGGTGGCTACCCTTATTTTTGGAAAAAATGAAATTCCAACGACGTCATCGGTTTCCTTGAATTTTTTTATGTACGGCCCTAAATTTTCATTTTTTTCGCATAACTTTATAAAAAAACAAGTTATCAAAATTAAATTTTGGGTGTATACGTAAAAATTACGTAGAATTTGATTCCGAATTCAAAAATTTATTTTTACGACTATTTTACAAAGTCACCCCCACCCCCACCCTTAGGGGGTGGGTGGGGGATGACTGATTTTGGTTAAAATGAAAGGTATAATCATCCATCAATACATTCCCGTGAAAAAAAAATTTTTATCAGGTATGGAAGTATGCTAGACCCAAGAGCCCTACTCCAACCGTTTAATTGTGTAGTGGATTTATAAACCGAAATACATACATTCAAAAATTAAAAAAATAATTTAAACTTTTGATTTCACTTGTATATCGTGAATTTAATTCTAAGGTAAATACTTCCATAATTTTATCAGTAAACTTGTTTTTGTATATGTTTAAGTATCGTTTTTATAGGTACCAAATTCTATATTAATATTATTGTAAATATTTCATTCCATCAACAGACATGCTCCAAACAAGTAATTTAGACAATAATTGGTTTATTTAATTTACAACCTTAACCAAATAAAATTAAAAATTATTATAAAAAGTAAACTTACGTTTTTCTGAAAGCAACTCATTCTGAACAATTTCATTGAATTTCTTAATACTATTCTTGTCATCTGTATGATGGAAAAGGATTAAAAATGGTAAACCTTCTTCAGTCAATTCTTCAGCATTTTCAAACGTTATTTCTCTGACCAAGGGTACACACTTTTCTGACGCCCAAATGTGCAATTCGTCGAAATTATTTAATCCTCCTGGATAGGTCTCATCCAGGTCATTGGATCGCAGTTTATTAGGTCGAAACACAATTATTGGTTCACCAGCAGGGTGCATTTCTCTAGAAGCTTTCTCGAAACCCACATGGAATTGACAATCATCTTTTAGGTTAGTGGCTACACGCCGAAAAATGTTATATTCTGGTTGGTCACGACGATCAAAATAACCTAAAAAACATTTTGTTAAATAACAATATGATATTGTATTACGTCATAGTTTAGGTTAATTATGATAAAAGGTTAGACTTTTGTGCGATGATTCGTGAAAAACTTATGCATGACCGATTCTTTCACAATAATTTTTTGTTGTCTGATGAAGCAACGTTTACAACAAACGGAGTCGGTTCTTCCCAAAATTGTCGATATTGGGCTAATGAAAACCCGAGCTATTAACTGTAATAGTCAATTTTCTAAAAAAGTTAATGTTTGGTGTGCGGTTTTGCCGGATCGAATAATCGGACCGTATTTTCTGAAAGATATATTAAATCAGGTGTATTTGTATTTGCTGGACAACTTCTTAATATTAGTGTTTTAAATGAAACTCACGGTTTCTAGTTGATAACACAATATAATAAAAATTGTTGAAAATTCTAAAAAATTGACAATGATGATATTCATTTATCGAAACAATTGTCAATTTATTAGAATTTTCAACAATTTTTATTATATTGTGGTATCAACTAGAAACCGTGAGTTTCATTTAAAACACTAATATGAGTAGATTCCACGAAGTAAGGGTCGAGACAGTTAACTTCCTAAATTACCTAAATTACAAAATATACCCTTGGAGCAAAGACGTAAAATGTACTTTCAACATGATGGATGTTCGTCACATTCGACTTTGCTAATTAGAGGATTCCTGGATGAATATTTTCCTGGGCGATGGATGGGACGTTATGGACCAATATTTTTTCCGCCCCGATCCCCCGATTTAACTAATTAAGATTTTTTTATGGGGCTACTTAAAACAAAAAGTTTAAGAAAATAATTTAAACCATAATATTGAAGACTTGAAACGAGCTATCATTGATGCTGTTAACGAAATTACCCCAGAAATGCTGCGGTAAATACTTACAAAGAATTTAGAGAGGAGAGAGGGAGGGAGAGAGAGAGAGAGAGAAAGAGAGAGAGAATTGAGAAATGTTTTGAAGCTGGGGAGGATATATTGAATAGATGTTTTTTGTTTACTTAGTGTTTCTTACACTATTATTCTGTATTGTTATTTTTGATAGTGATTATAATTATTGAATAGTTAACATTGTTGTCAAATATTTCTTAAAGAATGACAATTTGAAAATTATTTATACAAGTTGACAGTTACTTGGTACATCGTAAACGTCACTCACTAGATTAATACATTATTTTCGAACTTAGCGCAAAAATACATACGGTTTTCATAAAACTGACAATAAAATGAGACGGGTTTTGAAAAACTTGAATTTTATTTCATTTTATGGGGTTTCAGAACAAGCAAAACTTTTTATTATGAATGACATTTTTCACTAAAACTAATATTTAAACTTTTTTCACCTATAGCCTATAGGATACCCCATCCGTGGACACGCTGTATATGTCAAAAAGTCTTGCCCTGTCAAGTAAAAAAACATGTAATAAAATATCTTGAGTAATATAGAAATAAAACTATAAAATGGTATTTAATATGATATATTTTATCATTGTAGCAGTTATACGTGGTTTATAAAGTAAAAAGAAAAAAATGAAGGTTGGCAGAGAAAAAGGAAGAATTTATTTTGCAAATGTTTGATGGTGTAGATTATGTGAAATGGAAATACAGGTTGAAACTATTTTTAGAAATGAAATTGTGCAGTGAAGTAATTGAAATGGAAACAAGGCCCGCAGCAATTAAAGAAGAAAACTGGGCAAGAAAAGAAAGGACCAGGCAGCCGGCTTATGGAGAAATGGGCTTCGATGAAATTTCATGAATTGTTAGTATATTGTAGTTGACGACTTTCTGAACAATAGTGCCCAAGGGCCCAACTCAATCCTATGACTAGTTTCAGAGATACAGGTTGTTGAAGTTGGAAAATAGCCATTTTTTAAAATCATGTATTTCTTATTTTCTTAAATGTACCAAGAATTTTTTCCTGTGATAGTGTTCTAATGACACTAAATATCAGTCCCCCATGAGAGAAAGTTTCATTTGTTACAGGGATACTCAAAAATTCAAAAAACGGAACGTTGACTTGAAATATAATTCAACTTTTAGGAATTTCAATATCTGGCAGGATTTGCTTCTGGTTGGTTTATAATAATAAGATATGCAAACATTTTTTACAGGGCGAGTCAGAAAGTTGATCGCCCCTGTATCATATATTTATAAAATTTTATATACTTTGTACTTCATATTAGTAGGTGACATCAAGTCATTTTGAAATATATATAATTTATATATGATATACAGGGCTATTCAAAAGATATGTATGGAAGAAAATCCGAGAATCGATTTTTTTTTTGGAAATCTCCCTGTAATTAAATATTTCCTCCGTGAATTTCTGTGATACCTTCATATTACCCTTACTTTGAGTTTGTTCGTCGGATGTATGATAATTATTCTAACTTCTACGTTACGAAAATACTCCGAACATTTCAGAGGGGGGGGGGGGGCTGTGAGAAATGTTTTTATTAGAAGTTTGGGAGTAGATTTTTTTAGAAGTTTAGCCCATCGTAGTGAAAACAAAATGTACTGGGCTACTGCTCCACACTACATCAATAAATTGCCTATTTTATGGTGATTTCAAAATGGTATAACAGAAGAGATTTGTAATCGTAAAAAAAGATATTGCCATTTATATCCAAAAGGGGACGTTTCTGACAAAGTATCAATCGACGGTTTTTATTTAATTACTTATTGTAGGTTACTAATATTTTCAATGACATTATAATCATTTACAATCATTATAGTACACGTTCGAAACGGCGACCTCCTTCGCGTATACAGGCCCTACATCGACTGAGAAAACACTTTTGCACTGCCCTCAAACTTTTTTCACGATTTTATTTGTCATCTGAATTTGATGTTTTTCGTTATATTATACCGAATACAAATTACGTCATCAACAGGTAACCCGTTATCATCAAACTCTTCAACTTAAAAACATCAACACCCTGTATTTCTCAAAATAAGAATATGTAAAGTCCCTCCCTCATTTTTCACGACTTTTTTGAAAGCCAGTCAATCGAAATAACATGAATTCATACTGAACAACCTTATACAATCAAAAGTCATAGTGGTCTGTGAAAACCAATTTGTTGGTATTTAGACGTATTTGTCAAAAATAAACTATTAGTTTATAAGTGTATCGTTAAGATGTACCAATTGTGTCATGAACTATTGATGTTAGCATTATTCTAAACAGTTTTTCATAAATACTTTTGTTGGTTCAAGTTTATGTTTGGAAAATGTTTATTATGGCTTTCGCGAATAGAGCAAATTGCTATGTGTGTAGCAGAAATTATAATAGACAACAAACGAATCGTCTTTATGACGAAGAAAACCTTTTAGTGCAAGAACTCGCAATTTTGAGACGTGAAGCTCGTGGAGGACCCCCTTTGAATATTGATGAAGATAGCAGGGTATGTTTCAATTGTTCACAAGGTATATTGTCAGAAATCAGAGCAATTGAAAATAATCCAAATCATCTCAGGATTATTGTACTTTTCCCGGTTAAATCACATACCTGTATGATATGTAATGCCAATGATAATATTCGGAGACTCTATTGAATGTAGGGTTTATATATTTATTATTTTGAACATAGTTGTTCCTGACTATGTACATATATGTCAACACCATCTCAATGAAGACGGCCTTCTTTTGAACATGTTGCATGGTGGATTATGTTCTCTCAACCGACCATATGTGATAAACAATCTGTTTCAATTTCTCCAGTGCCTTCGAACAGCTGCAACCACGAATCACGGTCTAAACTATGAAAATATGGATGATTTCACAGACGATGAATTCAAATCATTAACATCGATTTCAAAAAATAATTTCAATGAATTATATGAGACCTGTAATTTATTTGAGCATGACGGAAATCATATAGTTACTACACGAAAACACTTGACGACTTTCCTCCTGAAAATGCGACATGGCTTATCAGATAATTTTTTGAAAATAATATGTCATTATCCTTCTCGACAAACAACTAGTTCGATTATAAATAAGGTACGGTTGTGTTTAATGCCAGGGTTTGTACCATATAATAAAGGATTTGATGCAATCACCAGAGAAAACTTTATAGAAAGACATGTCTCGGGATTTACCAACAACCTTTATAATTCTCAGCCTGGCGTTCTCAAAGCTATAGTATATATATAGACTGTACTTATACTAAAATAGAAAAAAAGTTCCAATTTTCGAGTACTAAGACAATCGTACTGTTATTATAAAATGCAGCATATGGTAAAACCTGAATTGGTAGTCGCTCCCGATGGATACATCCTAGCAATTAATGGACCATATTTTTCCGACATCCGAAATAATGATGCCACTATTCTACAGTTTGAGCTAAACAATGATATAAATGGAATGAGGAATTGGTTTGGAGAGGGGGACATTGCAATTGTGGACAGAGGGTATGAGATTCGGTTCCGTTATTGCAAGAGATTGGTATCAACTGTCGTATGCCTCCTCTTCTTGTGAGAGGACAGACTCAATTGGAAACTCGTGATGCAAATTTTGCATGATATATTACAACTACACGTTGGATAGTGGAATCTCGTAATGGACATTTAAAGTCAATATTCAAATTCTTCAAAAATACAATTTCGATACACCATGCTGCTAATATAAAGGAATATTATCAGATAGCTGGAGCTCTAATAAATAAATTGTATCCCCCAATAACCATGCATGGTACATTACAAACAGCGCAGGAAATATTAGATCAATTAGAAGAAGTTAATATTATGCAAACAAGAGTTCAAGCTGAAAACCTACATTAAAGGAATGGTCATTGGACTTTATTGAACCACTTGCACGCACCTGAATTTCCTCGTTTGGATTTACATTATTTGAAACAGCTGACGGGACTTTTTCATGTTAACTTGGCAAAAAGTTATATTCACGACAAACTTCAAAGAGAAGTAACAAATATTCTTCAATTCGATGAAATGATGGGGGAGCCGAACAGTTTTGTAATTCATGTAAATATATGTTGGGGATAGCTTTCGCTGTTGAAGATGATATCGAAAATCAACCTTTGGAACTTCACTATTATTGTACTTGTAAGTCGGGAGCTAGAACTTTAGGTACATGTGCTCATGTGGCCAGTGTTATATGGTTTTTGGGTTATGCCAGATACGAACAGAATATGAAATATCCAACTACTCATCTCCTAAATTAAATAACTGATCCAGCTGAAAGGATGGTACCAGAACACATAGATCATGGTCCAGATATTGTAGATGTTTGAATTCCTTCAGTAACTTTCAGTAAGTTTTTCCCGATATCAAAATTAGCTTGTATTTAATTCTCACCCTATATACGCGATTGTAAATGATTATAATGTCATTGAAAATATTAGTAACCTACAATAAATAATTGAATAAAAACCGTCGATTGATACTTTTTTTTGGATATAACTGGCAATTTCTTTTTTTTTACGATTACAAATCTCTTGTGTTATACCATTTTGAAATCACCATAAAATAGGCAATTTATTGATGTAGTGTGCAGCAGTAGTCCAGTACATTTTGTTTTCACTACAATGGGCTAAACTTCTAAAAAAAAAACTACTCCCAAACTTATAATAAACACATTTCTCTGAAATGTTCGGAGTATTTTCGTAACGTAGAAGTTAGAATAATTATTCAATAATATTTTACCGAGTAAATGAATGAGAAAAGTGTAAAATTGTACAAACAGCACAAAACAACTACTGAGAGGGGCAAAAATTCATAATTTTTATAAAAATTAAATGCCTCGAAAACGGTGAGACTTTTATACGGGGGATTTTTTCATAGCAGGTAGGGCACTCTCTGATCTACATTCTCCTTCAGTTTGACGTGGTCTTTACGCGGTCAGAAGAAAATAATGATAGGCTTGTCATCATATTGTCGGGATAAAAAACTGATCATAGCACGTTGACAAAACTTCTACATCCGACGAACAAACTCAAAGTAAGGGTAATATGAAAATATCACAGAAATTCACGGAGGAAATATTCAATTACAGGGAGATTTCCAAAAAAAAATCGATTCTCGGATTTTCTTCCATACATATCTTTTGAATAGCCCTGTATATCATATATAAATTATATACATTGCAAAATGACTTAATGTCACCTACTAACATGCAGTACAAAGTATATAAAATTTTATTAAATATATGATACAGGGGCGATCAACTTTCTGACTCGCCCTGTAAAAAATGTTTGTATATCTTATTATTCTAAACCAACCAGAAGCAAATCCAGCCAGATATTGAAATTCCTGATAGTTGAATTATATTTCAAGTCAACGTTCCGTTTTTTGAGTATTCCTGTAGCAAATGAAACTTTCTCTCATGAGGGACTGATATTTAGTGTCATTAGAACACTATCACAAGAAAAAATTCTTGGTGGTACATTGAAGAAAATAAGAAATACATGCTTTTCAAAAATGGCTATTTTCCAACTTTAACACCCTGTATCTCTGAAACTAGTCATAGGATTGAGTTGGGCCCATGGACACTATTGTTCAGAAAGTCGTCAACTACAAAAAATTAACAATTCATGAAATTTCATCGAAGCCCATTTCTCCATAAGCCGGCTGCCTGGTCCTTTGAGCAAATAATTATATAGTAAACAGCGTTTCAAATAATCAGTTAGAATTAATCATTTCAGAAGAAAAAGCAAGGGACATGCTAAGTAAGTTAGATTCTATGTATCTTGTTAAGAATAGTGCCCTAAAATTAATGTGTAAAAGGAAGTTGTTGGATTTAAGACTGAAGGAGCATGAAAATCCTGTTGAATTTTTTAATGAATTTGAAAAAAGGTTCAATGAACTTAAGAATGCATGGGAGACAATCGTCAATGAAGATAAGCTAAACTATTTGTTACTAAGCCTCCCAGAAAATTTATTGCATGTTGTTGATATTATTAATGCCTTGCCAGCAAATAATAAAACTGTTGAATATGTTAAAACTAAACTGTTAATGTAGCTCAAATTAACATGCATCACGCGAAGGGAGCTTCAGCCGTGATTGCAAGGTTGTTCGCTAAACTACAACTGGATATTGTACTGATCCAAGGACCATGGAACAACAAAGAAGCTAAATCAAAGGTTTGGCATGCAAGATTTCTAAATAACATAAAATATATATGTTTCAGAATACGTGTCAGGGAACCTTGTTCCAATTATGGTTCAACTCAACATTGGGGGTATCGACCGAAACATCGTCATTGCCTCTGCCTACTTCGCTGGAGACAGGCCGATGACACCGCCAGAAGTAGTACAAGAGGTAGTGAGACACTGCAATGGCAGACGGCTGCCAATTATAATTGGTTGTGATGCCAACGCACACAATACCGTGTGGGGAAGCACTAATAACAACGCCAAAGGTGAGCGTTTATTAAAATATCTCTTAGAAAATAACCTTGAGACCTTAAACTTGGGGACAACCCCCACTTTTGTCACGAGAGCAAGAGAAGAGGATCTGGATATAACAATTGTTAATGTTGCTGCTAGGAAAAATGTAAAAGATTGGAGGGTGATGAGTGAGGCATCACTTTCCTACTATAGGATCATCGAATTTAGGATAGAGGGAGATACTACCTCGATTCCTACAATCCGAAATCCTAGAAATACTGGTTGATCTTTCTACAAGACCAATCTGAAGGACAATTTGGAGCACGTCGAAGTAAATGGGGTAAATCACCCGCACTACGACCTGGAACAAAGAGTCGAACGGATCAGTGAGGCAATAATGGAAGCCTTTCATCCCAGTTGCCCACTATCAAAAGCTTGTTCAGAAAAGGATGCTCCTTGGTGGAATGAGAACCTGTCAAACCTCAGAAAAGAGGTCTGTCGACTCTTTAATAGAGCCAAACGTGACGGTAATTGGCAGGGGTACACTGAGAAGCTTACTCAGTACAATAAAGAAATTAGGAAGGCCAAAAGGCTTAATTTTCAAGCCTTTTGTGAAAAGATCACTTCCACTCACACAGCGGCCAGACTACAAAAGGTCATGGCAAATGGTGGAAATAACCCCACAATGTCGCTAAAAAAGCCAGACGGATCATACACGGAATGTGAAGAGGAACGATCTATTCTTCTTCTTATAACCCACTTTCCAAGTAGTGAACCAGCAACAAGCACTGAAATAGAAGTGAATTACACAAAAAAATCCCGCAAAGAAGATTGGGACATTGCTAAGAAAATATTTACCAGACAACGGTTGGAATCAACGGACAATAAGTACCTTTCAACCATATAAATCACCAGGAGTGGATGAAATATTTCCAGCACTCCTACAGCAAGGGATAGAGGAGATTCTTCCTCATTTGCTAAAGAGGACCGTCGGCTCTTTAATAGAGCCAAATGTGACGGTAATTGGCAGGGGAAGCACTCTAGCGGTGCCTTTCCGGGCTGGAACATTCCAAAAAGTTCCTGCGGAATTTTGACATTGCTAGATCCAAAAAATATTTGGATCTCAGTAAAAATAAGTTACATCTCCTCACAGGCTTTCTTACAGGACACTGCCGTTTAATGAAAATAGGTCTAGCAGAAATTACGAGTGTAGATTCTGTGGGGAGGAGCATGAAACTCCGGATCGCCTAGTTCTAGAATGCCTCACCATTGCAAGCAACGCAAGAAATGCTTCGGGCAAGAAACTTGTAAGTGTGAGGATCTAACCTCGTTGAAGCCGTCCCAAATACTAGAGTTCATTAGAACCCTTGAACTGGAAGGCGAGCTGTATTAGTAGCGAGTACAGCTCTGATAGGGGGAGCACAATAAACCTTACGTTTCAGTGCATTGTAGCCCCGTTAAAATTAAAATCTAATCTAATCTAAAATAAAAGATACAACGTCAAAGTTTACAGGTGGTATGGTAGACCCCCCCCCCTGGGTTAAAGGAAAAATGGAACCAATTCCAAAAAGACACAGACATACCTCGAGCCGAACTAATACTAGCTGTAGAAGTAATAATTACTTCAACATACTTCAAATTTGAGGTTAAAATATATTAAACAATTGATGGCTGTGCTACGGGAGCATCCACATCAAGTGTTATAGCTGAATTATGAAGATCTCGAGAGAAAACTATCATATGTAAACTTAACATTATTATTCCCTTCTTCCTCTGTTATGTAGATGATTGTAATACTGTCGCAGGGAGGAAATTGTTAACATTATCCAAATATTCAATTCTTATAATGAAGAAATTTAATTTACAAATTAATTTTCTTGATGTCACACTACATAAAATCAACCATAATAGAAAAATAGATCAGTATGTAAAACAAACTAGGTCCTGAAGATAATTAAACATAATTCATGTACTATCAGCAAAAAAGTTAGTGATGTTAGTTTGGCTGATAGAGTTATCCTACTATCAGATCGTGGAATTAGATGGAAAAGGCAAAAGCTGTATCTACTAAAAAAGAATTATCCTGAGGAAATGATAAATAAAATTTTTATAAAAAGAATAAACACATATCATCATTTATCAAACAAAACAGACATCAGAATAAAAAACATCTATCTCTACCATATTATACAAGGACTGCATCATCAGCTATCATATTTTGATAAATGCAAAATTAAAATAAATCATAAAGGACATAACATATTATCAAAATATTTCAGTAGTCTAAAATCAAAAAATCCAAAAAATAAAAAAGTAACATTACATTCTAAATTCCTTGTAAACATTGTTATGGCTGTTTATGTAGAACAAACATCACAATATTTGTAAAAAAGATTAAAACTCCATTAATACGACAAAAAATAACTAAGCTTGAAAAACAAAATACATGTATAAAATTATAAAAACACAGTCATGAGACAGAATCCAATATAAATAAGTATTTTTAATTGATCAGAGATAAAAAACTAAATAATATGAAAAATAGTGGTTTTATACTGACATAAATAGAAGAATGCATAAAAATTTAAACTGAATAGAAAATGCAGAATTCATTTATGTAGTTATGTTAAATATTTTGAATTGTTGAACATCATCAGAATTTAAATTAAATTATCCTTGCATATAAAATGTATTGTAACAAAATATGACAAAACTTTCAAGACATCCTTAAATACCTTGTTACTCAGCTGATTTAATGTATTTATGTGTTAGAAGTAATCTTAATTTTCATTATATTTATTATTCCATGAAGATAACAAGAGGATTAATTGTATTCAAACTATTTGTTTAATACAACATTTTATACTTACATAGGATACCCATACATCAGAAAGTACATATTTTGATTCTCAAAAATTGTAATACCTAATAAATATCTTTGATAAGAATATCTGTTTATGTTAATAATTTCATACATTAACACCAAGAGAAGACACCTGCATAAACAAACTTAATTGTGAAATTTAATGCAGTCTAATAAATGAGATGAAAACAATATTTCAGTAGAAATAACTTGGGAAAGAAAATACAGAGGCATGTGAAATAGAGCACTAGCTGAACTGACTTTGAAGCCATATTGTCTTTTATCAACGCCTACAGAAAGTTCTAGGTTCTGGACAGTTTCTGATGGTACTCTGAGATCCATATCTTTATTTCCAAAATAATTATAACTAAAGTTAATTTATCATGGGGTCTATCCTTTTATTGTTCAATATTTACATTGATAGCATTTCAAGCTGTTTCAAATTCAGTGGTTTCTCAAAGTATGCTGATGATTTTAAAGCTTATACTATAAAATAGTACAATGTGAACTATTTATAAGGTCCTTAATAGAATTCAAATATTATTATATTATATCAAATATTGAAAGCAAGTTACATTTAAATTATTTGTAATGAAACAGATCAGCAACTGTTATAAAAATGCATGCAAGCAAACTATCCCATTGATAGTTTGCTTGCAGTAACATACAGACACTGGTGTAAGACAGAGGTTAGTCAATTATGACTGGTATATAAGACCAGATATGATCAGAGAATCATTCTTTCTCATGACAATGGGTCATTAATGGTGTAGCCCTGATTTGACATCCAATGTCTTTATTGTCGCAAATAATTTTCAACACCAGAATAAGCAGTTGTTATATTCAAAACACATGTTTTGAAGCAACCTCAATCGAAGTGGATAACATACTTTGAACATTGGTTAAAAGGTATGCAAAAATGTATTGATTTCGTGGAGGATAGAATAAAATTAATGTAGACCACGAATCTTTGTTTTTTCTGTTATTAGGCCCAAAATATGAATAGCAATACTCATACTATGGTTCCAATATCAATAATAAGAAATATGCATAAAAATGAAGTTAGCTTACCGATGATTATTCTTTTATCAGACTCTAAAGCCCCCAATTCTTTCAATTCTTTGAATTCCTTAACAGGATCTTCCAATTGGTCCTTAATAAATTTAGTGAAAGCTTCCACAGACCTCTGTCCCCTATACTCTCTTTTAGCAGGCTGTCCATTGCGAATAACCTTTAGTGTAGGATATTTTGTAATGTGAAATCGAGATGAGATGGTATTTTCTTTATCACAATCAACTTTGCCTAATACAACCTTTCCGGCTTCTGGAAACTCTTTAGCAATTGCATCTGCTGATTCATCAAATATTGGCATAAGGAGATTGCTAAATCTACACCAATCAGCATAAAAATTTATAAATACTAATTCATTGGAAGCTGAAACAAACAAAATTAAATTCAATCTATATACACTTATTAAACTACAGGGTGGAATTTAAACTGTCAAATAAAATGTTAAAAACATCTTGCTAGAAATGCTTTCTCTAGAAAAATCAAATTCAATTACATATATTGGAAAAACAACACTGAACAACAGCAAACTTCTGGAAGTTGTGAAAGCAACACAATTTAATTTATATTATGAAACATTAGAAAGAAAAAGCTTTCCTGAAATTTTAAAGAAATTTATGAAAAAGGTGAAAATTTCACTTTACGAATGTATAATCTATTTCTTAATGTCTGACAGCACAGTAGCCTCATTAAATACTCAAATAGAAAATTATCTCTTACAGAGTGATCCTAAGAATTTTACAAGTAAATACTAAAATTCTAATGAAAAACAAGTAGGTGTCTGTATTAGTTATCTGTACATCCCTGTTTCAGCTCAAAATACAATATGGTAATAAAACTGAAAAATGCCAGCAAAAGGATAAATAGTGCGGCAGTGGCGGAGATTACGATATTAGTTCATTTTGCTTATTTAATTAGATTCGGTCAACATTACAGTTGAAATAAAATTCATTCGTTTAGGCCTATTAACAAGTTACATTTTCATTTTTATTAAATTAAATTAATTAAAGAAAATATAGTTTCATTTTCATAATTCAAATTTATTGACAATGAATTAATGTATATTAAGTAAAGTAAACATACCATTTATAGGAAATATAAAACTCATTCTATAATATCATCCTCTTCGCTGGCCATACAAGAATCATCCGAAGACTCGTCGAGAGAGATCACTATCGGTTCTATAGTTTGTTCTATGAGGTTATCTAAAACCCACATTTTCTCTTCCTCTTTAATTACATGATTCATAGCATCTCTCCAGTTCTGTTCAGTTATTGTTGTCAATGAGTACTTCACGAGTTCACGTACATCTTTCATTTTAAATGTTTTATTATGTCTAGCTACATAACCTTTCATTTGGGCCCATATTAACTCTATCGCATTTAATTCACAATGATATGGCGACAAACGAAGCACTGTTATCCCACGATTCTTGGCTATTTCATCAATAACAAACTTTTTAAATTGTAGCTTGTGATCTGAAGCAACCTTTAAAAGTTCTTTTTTCAACATATCATCTTCAAATGGTATATCGTTTACGATTAACCAGTTTCTAATATCAGCTTTTCTCCAAGAGGTAGATGTAAGATTTTCTGTTAATCGCGAATGATAAGTGGCATTGTCCATAACGATTACAGCATTATTTGGAATTAATTCGACCATTTGTGTAAAATACTCTTCAAAAACATCTGCAGTCATTTCTTCATGATAGTCTTTGGTTGATGTTGACTGAAACTCCAGTAAACCACCTTCAACGAACCCTTGATTGCATCCAATATGCGTTATTATTAGTCAGCGACTTTTACCGATGGGAGTTTTCAGTCCAGTAGATAAACATTCTATGAAAGCTTGACGACTGGTTTGAATACTTTTGTCCTGCCATATTTTTTTTACTGAATGTCCTTCATTGAGCCATGTCTCATCTAGATAATACATTTGTCTTCCCTCCTGTCTGTATTTTCGGATATCTCGTAAATACTGGTGTCTCCAACATATTATTTTTTCGTTGTCGATTAGCACTGATTTGCGACTTTTCTTCTCCCAAGTAAAATTTAATTTGTGTAATATTTTCCACAAAGTTTTTCGCCCTATGTCAGACAAATTCTCGTCCTCCTTCACCGTTCTTAGAATTATGTCAAGGGTTGGGATCTCTTTTTTAAAATATAATTCATGTACTTTTCGTCTTATTGTATTTTGCATATGTTCATCAAGGTCAAATGGTTTTTTTCCAGTTGACTATTTAGGTGGAGATATATTTCCATTTTTCTTCTCTCTTAGAAGCCTGTAAATAGTAGATTCACTAACTCCTGTCATATTGGAACATATCGAAACTATATTTCTAACAGTAGCATCCGGCATTTGATGTACAACAGCATCATGCACATTTAACACTAAAGTCTTCGTTTGTAAGCTAAGCACGCTCTTTCACTTTACTGGGGTAAAACTTGAAGACATTTTTCACAACACAGTTAACACGTATGGAACATAAGCGACTCTAAGCAAAACAAATTATACAAATTTGGGCGAGACCAAGTTTCACCGTATATACCTGCAAAATTTCTAAGTAGTCATTGGGACAATCCCTAGTTGGACCCTATTGTAATGTTTCTTGGAAATGTTATTATCAACATTTCGAAAATCAGAAATTAATTATCTGGAGAATGAATTGATAAATGGTTTGTTAACATGTCTCCCAAGAATTGACCTGCTTCAAATTCTCAAGATAATTAATGAAATACGCAGTCAGAATAGTTGCGTTACAAGATTATTTCAAAAATAATTTATTGTTTTAACTGCATGTACTCTACAAATGTATGAAGGTCAGTTAGTTGTTTTAACTAACCGAATTTACATTTATATTATCTTTATATATCAGATCGGGTATAAAATTAAATAGTAAATAAATTCCTTAGATGAACGGAGGCGCTTATGGTTTACTACCTGACTAGCATCTATGACCTTTTCGCGTGCTGTCAGACAATAACAAACAGACTATAAGAAATGTGAATTATAAATGTTGGATTTCGTAAGTTTTGTAAGTTTTTTCAAGATGTATTTAACCAAAAAAATTGTAGTTATTGAAAAAACAAATAAAAGATAATGGTAATTAACATTTTCGACCATTATAAATTTTTTTTATTAAAGACTTTCTTCAACTAATGACTAGAATAAAAAAAATTAACAATAAATGAAATTCACAATGACTTTGCTTTTCCAAGAGAGGAAAAAAACAGAATTTAATAAATCAATGAGGACAGTAACTGATGATGATATTATTAATCTGAGTATTGATAATTGTGTCAAAAGTGCTTTAAAAGAAGCCATACTTGAAGCCCAGAAGGTCAAATTAACAGTTACCCATGATGCCTGGGCTACTGTAGATATACCAGCAAAACAATTTGAAGAACTTATACAAACTATAGAAGAGAAGAGATGATATAATAGAGGAAAATCCGGAAAAAGTTAAATCATTTCATATTATATGCGACGAAGAAAATAGCATAGAGGTAGATTTAGATTCTATGGAACTTCAAGGATTTTCAGAGAATATATTAGAAATAACTGAAGATTCGCCGTACATAAGAATTAAAATTGGCGACAAATCCTCAGTTATAAAGAAATCCTCATACTGTTGGTTGTTAGAGGAATTTTCAGGCAGAGTCAGTATAGATCGGCCAGAAATTTGTAACAAACAATCAAAATAAACAACATGTAAGTAAACCTCATAAGAGACCAAGTAAGAGACCTTCAGAAGATCAGAAGTCCTATTTGAAATGTCAATTAAATAGAAAAGTAGAATCTTATCGGGCCAGAATGGGAGCAAGATACTAGTTCTAATATAGATGATGACAAGTCTCAAGTAATTTTAGATGATTCAATTGATCTGAAACTTTCTCAAATCCAAGTACTGACAGTGGTTCACATAAAGTAGACCTTCTGGAGCCTCAGTTCGAAAAATATTACGTGGTACTACATGAACAACATTGGAAGGGTTATGGAGAAAACCGAAGAATACCATTGTAGATAAGAATTGTTAAAAGCTGAATTACAATGCTTTAACCAAAAACAGAAGATGTTGAAATTGTTCATTTAAAATACGTTTTCTATGGATCTATAAATTTACTTGGAAATAGTCCTGTTCAGTACCTTGACGACATGTCATAGTGCACGCCTACGTATAAACATTGCAACAGTGTAAAACAATGCTGTTTGTTCTTCATTTAAAAACTTCTCGGTGGCGGGGAAGTGTAGTGGGTACTACGCAGTCAATTTGTTGATCAGTACAAGAGAACAATCAAGCGAGGCTACAAGCGAGCCGTTACAATAATAATTTTCGTATTTCTGCACCTTGTATTCATTTTAAAATATATCTTTATTTTCCTTTGTAAACTAAGTTTGAAGTTTAGTATTAAAGTTTTAGTTATACAGAAAAGTTTTATTAAACGATAGAAGTGGCCGAACCAGACCTTAACTAGGTACAGTTCACATTATTCAATTACAAACTTAAACAACTCCTTTTTTCTTATCTAGAAGCAACTATATAAATCTAAAAAAACATTACAAACTTGCTAAGCAGCGATTGACTTTGTCATTTAGTGTATTAGTCTCTATTAAAAAACTTAATTTGGTAAAGGAATTGTAACAATTGTGGGTGACATTTTTGTCCCAGAAAAGTATGTACATCTTTTTAAAATATTTACGACAAATCTATCAAAAACAAAATTGTAAACTTTATTATGTATTTATGACATAATGCTTAATCATTATTCATTAGTGAATTGTTAATATTTCTTGGTGTTGATAACATTAAACAAATAACTCGAGAAATAAAATGTCATTTTAATTTAAAACTTAAAAAATGCAGTAGTATTTCACAAGGTATTTCCCAATAAAAAAGTATTTTGATATTTTAAATTTATTTGCATTTCTGTTATAATTTTTTTAAAACTGTACCTCTTTGCTCCATAAACCTTCAGCACATGTTACCATTGTGAAATCTTGTGGTTTTGTGTAATCTGGTGTACAAAATTTGCCTGTGGTGTACCCCTTGACTACAACTATAATACCGTAAATTTGGATATTCCTCATTTTTGCCATGAAGAAATGCTGAACTATTAGTTCTTTGTTTATTGTTTTAAAAAATATTTTGAATCAATTTGTTTTTTAATACATAATGCAGATAGTTAAATAAACAAAATTTGACATATTTCAACCATTTCATTTTCAAGTTAAGGAGTATTAGAGGTTCCAAACAACTTAAAAATCGATTTTTCTCGTAACTGATATTCTGTGACATTCCGTCTTTTTCCCCCGTGGTCTTCAATTATAATTGTGCAATATATATTCAAGATCAAATTTTAAAAAAACGAATAGCATTGATGATAAACTATCACAACAAGTTGATGACTGTGCTATGAGAGCATTCATATCAAGTATTAGATCATAATCAGTAATAGAATATCTCCAACAAACAATTAATAAAATCGTTAATATCCCTTTCATTTTCTACTAAATGCTTAGCCAATGCCTATACTGTATATGCACAGAGTTTTAAGTTTAAAACTTTCTCAGATGAGACAATACTACAAATACATTCACTTTAGTAACTGTGATACAGTTGACTCAATAATTTGTCCACTTTAGATAAGACTACTGAGTGTATATGTTTATAACTTTAATTGGAGATTTATATATGCAGTTAGGCTAACTGAGAATTTATAAAGACCTTAAAAATCAACATCATTTTATCAGGATTGTATACTTATCTAATTTTGTTACTAAAAACTGCTAAAAAGCATTTTATTTTAATTCCTAATAATTTTAATGCAGTTTTTTCCTATGAAACAAAAATTAATTATTTAAACTCCCATTGAAGCTGTTTTTTGTGGTTTTATGGCGTTTGGAGGAATCCATGCAGCCAAATACTTTGAGTTAGGTTATATATAGAATATTTATATTTGAATATAATTTCAAGTGCTAATCCGAATCGATACTGTATTTGTTATTGATTTTCATTTTGTGGATATGTATCCTGTAACTTAAGAGTGCCCTAATTCAACCTATCAATCTATTGTTATCTGCAATTTCAGTTAGTACTGCTTTTCGATCAAATTACAGGTTTACAAGTTTTCTCGCCCTCGGGTCGTTCAGTGAATTATTTGAACACATACAAAGGTAGACCACGGATATATAAACATTTGGGTTAGGGTAACAAAGGTCACAAGCTCTAAGTAACCTAACTACATCAATATGTTAGTCATCCTTAGAAATTTTACTAGGCAATCTAATATTTTGATGTTATTCAGCGCTAGTAAGTGTAACATGTTGATGGGAGGATATATTTTTTCACCTGTTAGGTTATTATAAAGTTCTTTCATAGCATTAGAATATTTCATGCATTCAAAAATATATGCCCATTATGCTTAAGTGGTCTGGGTACGACGCATGCCCAAATTTCATTTGAATTATACAGCTAAATTCCCTACGTGAATAGTTAATTTCTTTATACCACCGTTGTTTTGGTATTTCCATATGCAGTAGTGTGTATCTAGTAGGATTTGTTTTTACAAAGTGATCCCATTTCTCTTTCCAAGTTGCTAGACATTTCTTTTATATATATTTATGCTTGTAGTTCCACTTCGTTCGTTGACATTCATCTTTTTCAGCACTTGTTTTGATAATTGTCCAGTTTTTTGCCGTAAATTCCATAATGTGCTTTTACCCATATTATGGATTATTTAGATGACAGAATAGCGAATCCGTTAGTATAGATACATTTTTCTTTTTTTTGTTGTATTGTATGTTCTAGTGCCTTCATTATGCCTGCAGCTTCTGCTGAAAATATAGAATAGTTTAGCTTAGTTTAAAGATTTTCCTTCTTTCGTTTCTTAAACATAGGAAGCTGTTGTACCTTTCAATGTCTTTGATGCATCTGGATATATTGTCTGTTAATTTTTTCTTTGTTTAATTCTGGTACTCAGGAATTATTATGTTTGCAGAGTGTTCTATCTACTCAAAGTAATTGCAGCTTTCATACAATAAAATATCTTCTTCATTTGTGTCCCAAAATGCAATGCATATAGGTGGCGAGTTCTTTTTTTACCAATATTTATTTGTCAGGTCCAATGTATTTAACTCACATATTTTGGCAATTAGTGTAGAATTTTTTGCTTAACACTTAAGTACCATTTTTTTCAGAGAGAAATGCTCAACTCAATTCCCATGGCGGTTCGAGTGCTTCCACCGTTAGGGGTTTCACTGGTGTTGTTGACATCACTCCTAAATATTCTGTATTATTTCTAGATGTTTCAGTGATTGTTTTGATGCAGGAATGTAGCTGCAGTACACCCATTTTCTCCAAAATTAATTTGTATATCAGTGGCTAGTTGGATCACTGCATCCATTGTGCCATATCCATTCCTGAATCCATACTGATGAATTGGTAATATTTTGGGTTATTATAACCACCATTCTATCCGGTTTTTATATAATTTCGAATGTTTTCAATAGGCATGCTAATAATGATATGACTCTATAGGAGTCAGGGTCATTTGTATCTTTTTGATATTTCCATATTGGAACTGCAATTAGGTTTTTCCAATCTTGTATTGTGAATTTGCCCGTTTGTAGTATGTTGTTATATATTTCCAATAAAAAAAAATTGGCATTTTTTGGTAGGTTGCATGACATCAGATATCTGATATTGTCTAAGCCCAGTGCTGTGTTTTTTTGTTCTATTGTGTTTTCTAGTTCTTGATTATTTATCAGATTTTTGTATATTTATGGTATCGTTTCCACATGTTCCTGTTCATTTTATGAATTATTTTGGTAGAAGGTTGATGGCAGTGCTTTTCTTTCCATTCCTCACTGCTGAAATGAATGTTCTCTGTCAGTATGAAAGTTCTTTTCATTTTCTTGGCCAGTTTCCAAATGTCTGACATTGATGTGTTTATTTATATTCAGATTGGTGCAGTACGCTCTTCATGAGGATCTTGTCTTTTCTGTAAAAAAAATTTTTTTACTTGCTGCTATTCTTTGCACTGTAATGATGTTTTCAAGTGTGCTGTTAATTTTGTATGCAGTCACCGCATTTTTTCTATCTATTACAGCTATATCACATTCTCCGTCTCACCAGAGTGGTAGTATTCTTGACTGTATAGATGAGCACATGAGCTGGGTGGAGCATGTGCAGCTGCTCTGTGGTGGATTAAGTAGAAATTGTAATTCTTTAAAGGAATTAAAAAAAGTAGTTAGCAAACATACACTGATAACTGCATATTATGGGAATTTCTATTCATCGCTGACCTATGGAAGTGTTTTTTGGGGTGGTTCACACAGTCAGACAGTCTTTGTATTACAAAAAAGAGCAGTTAGAATTTTGGCTGGTTTAAAACTGCGTGAAAGCTGTAGGGGATATTTTAAATCTTTAAATTTATTAACAGTACCTGGTATATACATATATGAGTGTCTTTGTTATGTGTATAGAAATAGGAAATACATTTTCCGATACCCTATTCATAAAACATCATTGCTTGAAAAAGGTTGCTTATATAGATGGTTGTTAACGTTTAACCTACTACCTAAAGAACTACAGGATATTACTAACATACATAGATTTAGGAGGACTATAAGGAAATGTCTTGTGTCTGCAGAACCACATAGTATAGACGATATAAATAGCAATACATTTTTGGATTTGTGATTCAATGTTCTACGCATATCTTTTTATAATTGTTTGCATGTTACACATTTGTTTCTTGCTTTTGATCTGTTTTTCAAATATTTTAAATATAGTTTGGCGCATATTAACATTGTACAACAAGTGAGAACGTTTAACATCGTAGATTTTAACTGTTTTTTTTTTAAATTTATGTATACCTTATATTTCGTTTTTACAGAGAACTTTTGACATGTACCATTCAATGTATATATTTTTTTTCTAAAAATGTCACTAGTACGAAATAAATATCTATCTATCTATCCATCTGTATCTTGAATGGTTTGTTTGTTGGCATGGATGCTTGGGCAGCTAGGTTTATTCCTTGCATTAGATATTCATATTTTGCATTTATGTCATTAAAGTAAAGGTGATGTTTGTTGGAAATACAGTTCTGCTTTGTTTTTGAATATTGACCAGTCGGCTCCATGTATATTCCATTGATTGGGTGGGTATGAACCTTTATTATGTTCCAATCTATGTGGTTTGTGAGGTGCGGTGTACTAAGTGTCCAGGTCCACTACGGAATTTTCCCTATTGCGTTTTAATCTGGTAGGTGTTCCATCGTTTGCCAATATTAAGTCATTATTTTTTCTTGTGTGCGTTAAAATCTCTGCATGTTATGCCGCTATCTTTAGATATAATATTAAATATGCTTTCCCAGTCGCTGTTATTAATGTTAATTTTTGGGTGACAATATATAGATAATATTTTAAACTGTAAATATTTATTAAACTTAATTTCAGCAGCACATATGTTGATGTTAATATCTACTGTTTTAAAATTAATTTTTACCGCAAATATCAGTCTCGTGTTCTGACAGACACTTCATCAAACTATATTTACTTGCAATTGCCGAGCGTGCGTTCCATTGCAATATTTCAATTTATTAAGCATTGGTACTTTTTGGCAGATTATGATTAGTTTTATATAACCTATCTGTTACAAATTTAATGTCAACTTTTTCTAATTCTTCAAATGAGCTAATGCCTTCCAAAATGGGTTTGAAAACTTGGAACATCGTTTAGATAAATGTTGTATCAGATTCTTCTTTTGACTGCACTGATTCTATCTCCATATTTTCATTTGTAGTATGGTTTTTTATTTGAAATACTGGTTTACTAGGACCAAAGGATCTGGGAAACATGGGTGCTTGTCGGATTTCTTTGTTGGGTGATCGTATCCTATGTTTTTTGGTTTCAGTGATTGTGTGTTCTTAGGAAGTGATGGACAATTTTCAGACATATTATCAAGTACATTAAATCTATTATTGCTAATTTTACTTATATTTGAATTATCAGACCAGTTTTTTGCTTCAATATAAGTTACAATATTATGCGACATAAATTGTTTCATTTGTTTTTGTTTTTCAAATACGGGGCATTTTTTATGTATCGTTTGATATACAATAAAAACAAAAAGTGTCTTTAGGATCTCAGCATGAATGATTTTCTTCCATTTTTTGCTACAATTTATGCATAGTATGTTAGTGCTTTTACATTATTACATTATTTGGCCACATGGCCATACCTCAAGCAGTTGTAACATTGTACTACTTTTTATATCTAAAGGGCATACAATGCTATTCATTATAACAAATGGGGGTAACATGTTACCCTCGAATGGAATAACACTAAAACTGTTTGCCTTGATATATAAACTGTTTCTCCATCAATATCAATTTTATTTTTAAATCTATGAATACTGGTGATTGCATTTGGAGACTCAATATTTTCCAACAAATATTCGTCACTAAAGGTGGTATCTACTTCTGTGATTACCCCTTTCCTTTCAATCAAATTGTTGGCTATGGACACTTTGAATTGTTCCTCTTTTAAGTTTTCCTTTTCTATTAACAGATTAGCGTCTTTAGTGGTATTAATCTCTACTCTTATTCTATTTCTACTTACCTTTTGTATTTTAGTAATGTTTTGAACTTTTAGTTTTTCATGTAATATGTGTTCAACTGCCATGGGATGTAAATTTCACAAATTTTCAATAAATACATAAATTTTATCAATCGAATATGAATATAAATTAGGATTATCAGTTTTAACTTTTTTGTTAATTGTGCGTATTTCTTTATTATTTTGTTCATCTTTTCGTAAGTTTTTGCTTTCAGGAAATGCTGTTTGGTATGTTGAATTATAACGTACATTCCTTGTGTTATCGTTATTATTGCACTAATTTGAAATTCCCCCTTTGTCAGGGTATCAGCACTAGATGGAGTGACCTGTTCCAATAGAATTGGAATTCTTAACAAAACCGCTTTGTAGATAAGAGAGCTGTTTTAAATAAGTCCATACTAATTGACTGTTAAAACCGTACTCCATTGAAGCTGTTAATTATTTACTAATGTAATGTTTTCACTTACCCAAAGTCATATCTAAATTTTGTTGATTCAATTGAACAGCACCACTATCTGTTGGATCAAAAATATAGACAATCTGTAAGTAAAAAAAAGTGTGAATAGATTTATTGGACCAGGTTGATGTCCACTAATTGACATTAAGTCTATTCAAATATAATATGAAATTTAACCATCATTATATCTATATACTTTATGGTGCTTCTAAACATACTTATAACAAATACGGTGTATATACTTACTGTAATTAAAAAAAATAATGTAATCCTAATGTTGAACATATTCAGTATTATAAAATTCAACATCACCATACAATTTATGAGTACAAATAAAAGTATTATGTTCTATCGACTACCTAGTTTGTAATAAAAATATCTGTAAATGCGGCATTTAATGTTGAACATCTAACGTCATCTACTTCATATGTGACATATTGTGACTAAAATAATCTACTTTTTCGTATTTTGACAAATTCAAACCATTTGTCCGTGACAACTGACAATTTAATTATTTATTGGAGTCACAGATATTGGAGTATAGACTGAAGACATAAATGGAGTCTCCGTCCAAGTGCATTAAATTAGGGTGGCGCCACATTTGCATAAGGTTAAATTTTAAAGAAACCGCCAATAGTATATTGTAAGAAAATGTCAAAATGACTCATTTTGTAGTACGAGTGCTTCGCGGTTCGTTAGGCAAAGCACGAGTGCTGCAAAAAGTCGTAGTGATGCGAGTTATAAATACTATTTTTTATAATGAACATGCAAAAATGTTTTTAATAAAAATAAAATTGCAATTAGGGATTTTTGTGCTTATTTATTTATGTGACAAATGACAGTTGACACATTAAGTTCGGAATTTATGAATATGGAAGTAAACATCGAATTATCATGCATTCCACCAGAACTTCGCACTATTGATGATAATGCTGTTATTGATTTACTACCTAATAAATCTAAACAAAAATATGAGAAGGAATGTGAACGGGTTTTAACCCGTAACCCGTATCATGGAGTCTGTGAGACACTTGTCAACAAGTCACGCACACCCACTCCCCCACTTCTTCCTATATCATTCTGCCGTTCCATCTACTTTTAAGTTGGGCCAACAGCAGTGCGCTTGAAGATTTTGAGCAATATAGGTGAACGTACGCGTAAATTATTTCGAGTTAAAGTACGAAAAAATTTTTACTTTTCAAGAATTAATTAAATATTTTCGTGGAAATATGACTTTATTTCATAAAGTTTTTACATATGCTAACTCATAATATATATATATATATATATATATATATATATATATATATATATATATATATATTATAGCCTCACCATTTTCACACGCTTTTCAAAATATATACATATATATATATATATATATATATATATATATATATATAGCTAGGTGTCTCACAGACCCCACTGTACGAAAAATTACACAGAGAATGTTCATGTCAGCTATTAAAGGTCGGTTTATCGGCCGTAAATTAAAAACAGTGCATCCAACTGTACAAAAAGTTACCAAAAACGATGCTGAAATGGTTATTTTGTGAAACTGTTTTCGATGTCACTAAAGTAAATTTTGTAGGTTTGTTCCAACCTACGATAAATCACCGTTTTGGAACCATTCTGGAATTATTAGGAATCATTTTATACGCAGGCGCAAACTTTGTATCGTCCCAGAACTGATGTAAGTTGGAACGGTTTTAGGCATGCTTTATTATCGTTCAGCGATCGTTTTGTTTGTGTAATACTGTGACCTCACTTTATAATATATATTCTTGTATTTAATGGACTTTATTAGTGGTATTATGCATTATTTTCTGTTTAATTTGTTAAATTAAACAATAAAAATATAGTTAGGTGAAATTGAAACTAAAATCCTATTTATTTAAAAAAAATGATTGTACATTTTAGAAATAAACTAATTCATTGTATTGAAAAATAACCCTGTCCGAACAAAAGTTGAGTTGCCAACAAACACGTCAAACAAAAACAATAATATAATTGACAAAATACTAACAGCGCATGTCAGTCCTCCCAGTTCTTTCTTTCGCTCGAGTATCGAAATCACCGTTCCGTGACGGCTCTAGAACGATCACAAGTTGGTTGGAACGAAAATAGAACCGTAATATTACGGTCACGATTAGCTTGGAACGGTATTTACTGTATGCACTTGCGCAGTCCCGTTCTATAGAATGATTCTTCGCGAGGTTGGAACGAACCTTGTATTAGACAATCCAAACCTCGTGACTTTTTAGCTGTCAATATGGCGGCGACGTTCAAACATTGGATTCAGTACATTCATTTATGTTTAGAAAACTGCAGAGTTTTATACTTATAAAACGGTTTCATTTGTATTTTGTGGGGTTTTAAGGTGTTTTGTAGTGTTTGAGAAGAACAATTTTCCTATTTTAAGATGAAGAGTGCTTATTTTAAATCATTATTAGTGTAAAATCCAGATGTTGGAGAAACATAAATAGTTTAGCTAATAGATATATTATGTGTAACCTTCTGCTATTAATGAAATTGACTGTCTCGACCCTTACTTCGTGGAATATGCTATTAAATCAGTGTTGTATTTAATTTTTTGTAAATAAATGTAAAACTGAGTTAGCCTTTCATTAATTGTAAGGAATTATATATGTATTTGGGAGTTATGTATTGAGTTTATAAATGATTGTTTTTTGTCGATGTTGTCTTGTGAAATTGTTTCTATTAATTTAGGGGTTTTATTTTGTAGCTTTTATTGTTTTTGGAAAAAATAAACTGTTATATAAGGGTTTTATTTTTTTATTGTCCCTAAAGTGTGTGACATTTAATGCATTAGAAAAACAATTATTTTACACTGCAAAATATAAATTTTATTTCATATCAGCATGTGTACATTACAATACATATTTCTAATATTAACATGAGTAAAATCAATAAACTACAGCCTAATTGTTCAAAGATTTTGATCTTATTGACAAAGTTATGTAAAAATATATTACTATAATAACACTTAGTACATAAATGTTATACGTATTATGAAGAGACAATAATTATTACCAATTTAAGTACAAATCAAAATAAAACATTCATTAAATGTTGAGAAATAATAAAAGTTGCAAAGTAATATTCACTAAATGTTTAGCTTCAAAACAAAAAAATAAATACTTAAGCATCATAGACACCACAGTCTCCATAAATTCAATTTGATCATGCTGGGACTGTGGAGGCATTTCATCAATATCCATGACCTGTTGACAAAGTAATTAATTATAACAATTTTCAGCAACTATCAATACATAACTTAACATTGCTTTTACTAAAAATTAACATTCTTTTTATCAAAATAAAGTGTGCAAAACATGCTCATCGAGTATCTTTTCTTGACCAGAACGATCAGTTAAACATATCCCAATCAATTGTCATTAAGCTCTTGAGACAACTATTAATTATTTTTTAACTTAGTGTCAGTCAGTTTTGTCCTTTTATCTCTGCGATTCTTTCGGTCAACATCTGCAGCCCTTTTTTTACTTTCTGAGACACATGTCCCATGTTGAGATGGTACCCAGTCAGGGTGTTCTTTATCTTCGAGGACAGCAGGTTTGCCTAAAATGAGTTAATACCTACTTGAGAACAAACTACGTAAACTAGGAGCTAGTAGAGTTGATATATTTGATAAGAAGCCTACCAGTTATAAAGTGCCTACAGCAAACTTTCTGGTGTTTCAATATAGATTCAGTCAGATCGTCTCTCTTTATTGCTGCAATCCATGCAGCCCTGCGAAGTTTGGTCAAATCGTTTTTCTTCGTTAGAAACCTGTGTTTTGTCTCTTCGGGAAAGCGATAAAACGAAACTTCATCACGATTAGAACGGTTTCCACAACCAACTACAACAAATATCGAAGACAAACACTACACTATTTAAATACCACAATTTACAGCCAATAAACAGAAAGAAAATCAATTTAACGTGGGTTAAACAATCACACTGTACAGTAACTTTCTTATTTATTTGCCCGTCGCCGCCATATTAAATTTATTTTGACAGGTCGTTGGATTGCCTTAAAAAAGTTGTTAGATTAACCAAAAAATTAACAATCAATAATAAAGTAAATGTTTCAATACTGTTGATTGGAAATACGACATTAAATCAATCTTCGTGTTTTCTAACAACAATTCTTCGCGGTTATATTTACTAAACTATTTTGCTACATTCACATCGTCCC